>JAAONU010000009.1:6737534-9137534 GCA_012932295.1 Cyclina sinensis | reverse complement strand
TGTCTTTTCACAGAAGTTTGCAAGTATGCCAGGTTTTTTGTGGAGACAAAGATGATAATGCTTTATCAATTATTGAAGCTTCCTGTATGATAAGGAAGGCATAATTTGTGATAGCTCAGAAGTTTAGGCATTTATTTTCCTAGTTATTTGTCAACTTTTTGATGGATCTTGTGATATATAAGATACTAACTAATAAAAACAGTAGAAGTATATGGAATTACAGTCAGTACATTGTACATTATTGTTGATTGACTGTACATCAATGTAATTAAACTGAAATGACTTGTAGAGTTTGTACATGATGTTTCACAAACACTTCCACTGTAATGCATCACTACTGATGTAATTACAGTAAGCCAAAAAGGGAAGCATTGACACAATTGTATTATCTGTGCACTTCAGTAATGAAGAAATAATCAAGAAAATTAACAATAAAAAGACAGACAATGTGACTGAGTGGGAAATAGTTCTAGCCTTTATAGGAAAGGAAACAAACACATGTGTTATACATGTAGTCAGCTAAATCAAGACTTTGAAAATACCAAACAGGAATTGGTGAGTGGGGGTGTTTGTTTGAGAGATAAGAAGCCTTTTGAAAGGGGAAAAAACTCATGGTCAAGGATAGTAAAATAATAAGTTTACATTGTAAATTTTCTACTGTGGAACTAGCTGTCAAAAATATCTGTTTTCTGATTGACCAGAAGTGATAGAAGTCTTAACTAACAAGTTAGAGGTCTTTGATAATAGACTGATTGAGTTTAAAAAAGTCTGTTCCAGGTAGCAGCTGTTTAATGGAGAACATATTTTATGTGTAAAAGAACTCTATGTTTTAGTTTTGGCCATAAATTTGTATTGGTTGTTAATAACACATCCCAAAAACAATGTCTGTGATACTTCTTATATTTATTTTTTTTCTATGAAAATCTAGCTGTGAGTTAGTTGGGTGTATCTTGTGAGATCTTACTCAGTGTATCCAACCAGATTTTACTAGATTTTTATTTTACTGATGCAACATGGCATGTTCAAAGAATTTAATATCCTTTACTTGTGCAAAGCTTTAAATATTGAAGAAGGTAGGAAAACTAAGGAAATGTTCTTTTGAGAATTTAAACTTTTACAGGAATCTTGTACATGACATGATGTAAAGTTTTATAGTAATCTTGTACATGACATGATATAAAGTTTTACAGGAATCTTGCACATGACATAGTTCTACAGGAATCTTGTACATGACATGACAAAACATAAAGTTTAATGTTTTCAAGTACATTTACCTTGTTCCTTGTTCAAACATAATTCCTTCTTAGCTGTAGTTTTATTGTAACAAATTTTGTGTCAGTCGCACCAAAGGCTGCTTCTAACAGAATGTATCAATCATTATTATTGATTGTGATGATGTTTATTGAGGTCTTAGTCACAGGAATTATTATATCACCTTAAAGAGGCTGAACTCCAGATTTGATATAAAATTTTTTTTTACTTAAATTAAATATCTAGATGCCGTGAGATTATAACAACATGATATTTTACTTCAAAACTGATTATAAAAGTCAAAATATAACAAAAAAGATATATTCGCTTCAGCTGGATTTGAACTCTGGACCCTCATATTAACAAAATATTAACAACGCTTTAACTGTCACCACTATCGCCGCATGTGAAATAACAATCGTTTACTCTAAATCTTATACAATATAGTTATATCGTCGCGTTACGGTATAGCACTATGAAAGGAAAAAAATCAATTTATAATGTGATTACCTGACTTATTTTTTGTCAGTTAGTCAGTTTTTAAGCATTAATCATAAATATCACAAGAAATTTATAATACAAGAAAACTTTCTTTTTTGGGTCATCTGGAGCACAGCCCCTTTAAAGTTTCCGTGGACTGTTGTTATTTAAGATAATTGTTATATGTCTTGCCATGTAAATATTTCAAGTTTATTTATTTTGTAAGTATTGTTGGTATTATGTATGTTTAATAGCAGCATTCAGACTCTTAGATGAGTTTTGCCAAAAGTTACTATGTGTACAATAAAATCTGTAATCTGTATATCAAGTAACTGAAACTGTCAGTCAAAATGGAGAAACCTAATATGAAGATCAGTTAAAGTGCTCGTGAAAAGCAGTGGATGCTTAAAACTAAGAAGAAACAAATCAAGATTAAGGATGAAAGAAATAAGATTTAGTAATTAGATATGTTGTAGAAAAAAAAATTCAGTATAAATTAGCTGGTATTTTCTGTCATCATATTGAAGATTAAACTGATTTTACTTGTAATGGAATTGACTGTTATACTTTTTAATTTGATAAAAGTATATTTTTTGAGGACATTAGTTTTGTAATAGAATTTAAAAGATTTTAGACCAAGCTATATACAGATCCTTTATTTGAATAAGTTATAAAGTAAACTATATCGTACTCAAGAGTTTGCAAGGTCTGTAGTTTGGAGATAGTGAATACCTGATTGAAATGTGATATTAAGAATGCAGTTTTATATGTAAATATTTGAAATTTTAATGTACATATATCATTTAAAGTGCTTTATATGCATTCAGTATTTGTTATATCTTAAAGATATATAAAAAATATGAATGTTAAAGATTACAAAAATAAAAAATGTCAAAATGATCACAACATGTTTGTTATTATATATGGTATACATTAGATGTACAAGTATGTATTCTCACCTTTTCAGTATACATTTTGTACAACAACAGAAAAATAAAGCAGTGGTTCAATGTGGACTTGGTATATAGTGGACATTGTGTGTACTGATATTTGTTCATATGGACATGTATGCACCCCTCAGCCACTTTATTCATGCACACATTAGTTGACCCTCAGTAATACTGTACATGAAAAAAGCTCCATCCCTCTTTACTTCTTAGTATATTGTGGGCATTTAACCAGCTAGCACTTGATCATGCGGGACATATACCAATCGGTCCCAGTGGACATAAAGACATTAGCTGACCTACAATCACATTATACCTGCTGACATTTGATCCTCAGATTGTACACATTCGCACTTCGGTCACCATACATGTAAACGATTGCTCCCATTTAGTGACCATACATATAGACATTTTCCCTGCGATCACTCTACATGCAGACATTTGTTTGCCCCATAATCATATTGTAAATGCAGAAAAGTAATGTCATCCTGTCATTGTTCATCTGGACATTTAACTAACCGAGTCACTCTATACAACCTGGCGTTCGCTACCATTCAGTCATGGTGTATCTGGATACAATAGCCATTTGGTCAATTAACATGTAGATATTTGCTGCCTCTAATTTAAACTCTAATTGCTGGCCTTTGCCTCTCTTCAAACACTCTGTATATACAGATATAATGTACATGCAGACACTTGCCGCCTTTCACTCTATGTATACAGACATTTGCTGCTCCTCAAACACTATGCACATGCAGAAATGTGCAGCCCCTCAATCACTCTGAACATGAAGAAATTTGCTGCACCTCAAATACTATGCACATTCAGAAATGTGCAGCCCCTCAATCACTCTGTACATGAAGACATTTGCTGCCCCATGTTGTAGGGATAGTGCAAGATTCAGAAAGCATCCTATTCCAGAGAACCTCGGATTATTTTCCATGCTCTGAGTATAGCACTGATACATGGGACCTCGGTGTTACATCTCAACCAAAAAGTAAGTGGTGGAGCGGGGTAGCAAATTTTTAACTTGCGACCCCTGGACTACCATGCAGTCTAGCGCATTGCGACCCCTGGATTAAAATGCAGTCTAGCGCATTGCGACCCCTGGATTACCATGCAGTCTAGCGCATTGCGACCCCTGGATTACCATGCACTCTAGCGCATTGCAACCCCTGGATTACCATGCAGTTTAGCGCATTGCGACCCCTGGATTACCATGCAGTCTAGCGCATTGCGACCCCTGGATTACCATGCAGTCTAGCGCATTGCGACCCCTGGATTACCATGAAGTCTAGCGCATTACCACTGATCCGCTCATGTTTTCTCAAGATAAAAGAGGACATTAATAAATGAATACATGGTTGTAGTAACTATGTATGTGGCATAATTCTTTGAGCAGATTTACATAAATTATGATCATTTTTAATCTCCCTTTCCATTTGACAAAAAGTTTGTTAACACTTAGGTTTCAGTGATTAACCTTTCATGAGATTAAGTCATATGACCACGATAAGGCATGTACAAGTTCTTAAAGGGTGAACAAAAAATATTGGTGGATGTAACAGGTTTAAAGTTTGATGAACAAGCATAACTTAGTGAAATTATCACAACTGAATTTTTGCAACAACAACATATTTGTTATGAAACAAATAAACACACCAGATACTGTACAAATCCAAATATTAAGATTTTATCACTGGCTTACAGCTATGTTTATTATACACACCAGATACTGTACAAACAAAAACATTAAGATTTCATCACTGGTTTACAGCTATCTATATTATACACACCAGATACTGTACAAACTAAAACATTAAGCTTTTATCGCTGGGATTCAGCTATCTATATTATACACACCAGATACTGTACAAATCAAAACATTAAGATTTTATCGCTGGTTTACAGCTATCTATATTATACACACCAGATACTGTACAAATCCAAACATTAAGATTTCATCACTGGTTTACCACATGTTACAGCTATCTATATTATACACACCAGATACTGTACAAGTCCAAACATTAAGATTTCATCACTGGTTTACAGCTATCTGTATTATACACACCAGATCCTGTACCAATCCAAACATTAAGATTTCATCACTGGCTTACAGCTATCTATATTATACACACCAGATACTGTACAAACTAAAACATTAAGCTTTTATCGCTGGGATTCAGCTATATATATTATACACACCAGATACTCTACAAATCCAAATATTAAGATTTTATCACTGGCTTACAGCTATGTTTATTATACACCCCAGATACTGTACAAACCAAAACATTAAGATTTTATCACTGACTTACAGCTATCTATATTATACACACCAGATCCTGTACCAATCCAAACATTAAGATTTCATCACTGCTTTACATCTATCTATATTATACACACCAGATACTGTACAAACTAAAACATTAAGCTTTTATCGCTGGGATTCAGCTATCTATATTATACACACCAGATACTGTACAAATCCAAACATGAAGATTTCATCACCGGCTTACAGCTATCTATATTATACACACCAGATTCTGTACAAATCCTAACATTAAGATTTTATCACTGGTTTACCTTTATCTATATTATACACACTAGATCTTGTACCAATCCAAACATTAAGATTTCATCACTGGTTTACAGCTATCTATATTATACATACACAGATACTGTACGAACTAAAACTTTAAGCTTTTATCGCTGGGATTCAGCTATCTATATTATACACACCAGATACTGTACAAATCAAAACATTTTGATTTTATCACTGGTTTATAGCTATCTATATTATACACACCAGATACTGTACAAATCCAAACATTTAGATTTCATCACTGGCTTACAGCTATCTACATTATACACACCAGATTCTGTACAAATCTTAACATTAAGATTTTATCACTGGTTTACCTTTATCTATATTATACACACCAGATACTGTACAAATCAAAAAAAACTTGAAGATTTCATCACTGGTTTACAGCTATCTATATTATACAAACCAGATACTGTACAAATCCAAACATGAAGATTTCATCACTGGTTTACAGCTATCTATATTATACACACCAGATACTGTACAAATCCAAACATTAAGATTTTATCGCTGGGATTCAGCTATCTATATCATACACACCAGATTCTGTACAAATCCAAACATTTAGATTTTATCGCTGACTTACAGCTATCTATATTATACACACCAGATTCTGTACAAATCCAAACATTAAGATTTTATCACTTGTTTGCAGCTATCTTTATTATACACACCAGATACTGTATTAATCCAAACACTAAGAGTTCATCGCTGGCTTACAGCTATCTATATTATACACACCAGATACTGTACCAATCCAGACATTAAGATTTTATCACTGACTTACAGCTATCTATATTATACACATCAGATACTGTACAAATAAAAAAATTAATATTTTATCACTTACTAACAGCTATCTATATTATACACACCAGATACTGTACAAATCCAGACATTAAGATTTCATCACTGGTTTACAGCTATCTATATTACACATACACCAGATACTGTAAAAATCCAGACATTAAGATTTTATCACTGACTTACAGCTTTCTACATTATACACACCAGATACTGTACAAATCCAGACATTAAGATTTCATCACTGGTTTACAGCTATCTATATTATTCAAACCAGATATTGTACAAATCCAGACATTAAGATTTCATCACTGGTTTAGAGCTATCTATATTTTACATACCATATACTGTACAAATCCAGACATTAAGATTTTATCGCTGACTTACAGCTTTCTACATTATACACACCAGATACTGTACAAATCCAGACATTAAGATTTCATCACTGGTTTACAGCTATCTATATTATACAAACCAGATACTGTACAAATCCAGACATTCAGATTTCATCACTGGTTTACAGCTATCTATATTTTACATACCATATACTGTACAAATCCAAACATTACGATTTTATCACTGGTTTACAGCTATCTATGTTATACGTACCATATTCTGTACAAATCCAAACATTAAGATTTTATCGCTGGGATTCAGCTATCTATATTATACACACCAGATACTGTACAAATCGAATCATTAAGATTTTATCACTGGTTTGCAGGTATTTATATTATACATACCATATACTGTACAAATCCAAACATTAAGATTTTATCACTGACTTACAGCTATCTAACTTAAACACACCAGATACTGTACAAATCCAAACATTTAGATTTTATCACTTGTTTGCAGCTAACTTTATTATACACACCAGATACTGTACAAATTCAAACATTAAGATTTCATCACTGGTTTACAGCTATCTATATTATACACACCAGATACTGTACAAATCCAAACATGAAGATCTCATCGCTGGTTTTCAGCTATCTATATTATACACACCAGATACTGTACAAATCCAAACATTAAGATTTTATTACTGGTATGCAGCTATCTATATTATACATACCATATACTGTACAAATCCAGACATTAAGATTTTATCACTGGTTTACAGCTATCTATATTATACACACCAGATTCTGTACAAATCCAAACATTTAGATTTTATCGCTGGGATTCATCTATCTATATTATACACACCCGATTCTGTACAAATCCAAACATTTAGATTTTATCGCTGGGATTCATCTATCTATATTATACACACCCGATTCTGTACAAATCCAAACATTTAGATTTTATCGCTGACTTACAGCTATCTATATTATACACACCAGATACTGTACAAATCCAAACAATAAGACTTTATCACTGACTTACAGCTATCTATATTATACACACCAGAAACTGTACAAATCCAAACATTTAGATTTCATCACTGATTAACAGCTATCTATATTATACACACCAGATTCTGTACAAATCCAAACATTTAGATTTTATCGCTGACTTACAGCTATCTATATTATACACACCAGATACTGTACAAATCCAAACATAGATTTCATCACTGGCTTACAGCTATTGATTATACACACCAGATACTGTACAAATTCAAATATTAATTTCATCACTGGTTTACAGCTATCTATATTATACACACCAGATACTGTACAAATCCAAACATGAATTTTCACACTGTTTACAGCTATCTATATTATACACACCAGATACTGTACAAATCTAGACATTTAGATTTCATCACTGGTTTACAGCTATCTATATTACACACACACCAGATACTGTAAAAATCCAGTCATTAAGATTTTATCACTGACTTACAGCTATCTAAATTATACACACCAGATACTGTACAAATCCAAACATTTAGATTTCATCACTGGTTTACAACTATCTGTATTATACACACCAGATACTGTACAAATTCAAACATTAAGATTTCATCACTGGTTTGCAGCTATCTTTATTATACACACCATACACTGTACAAATCCAAACATTAAGATTTTATCGCTGGGATTCAGCTATCTATATTATACACACCAGATACTGTACAAATCAAAACATTAAGATTTTAATACTAGTTTGCAGCTATCTATATTATACATACCATATACTGTACAAATCCAGACATTAAGATTTTATCACTGGTTTACAGCTATCTATATTATTCACATCAGATTCTGTACAAATCCAAACATTAAGATTTTATCGCTGGGATTCAGCTATCTTTATTATACACACCCGATTCTGTACAAATCCAAACATTTAGATTTTATCGCTGACTTACAGCTATCTATATTATATACACCAGATACTGTACAAATCCAAACAATAAGACTTTATCACTGACTTACAGCTATCTATATTATACACACCAGATACTGTACAAATCCAAACATTTAGATTTCATCACTGGTTTACAGCTATCTGTATTATACACACCAGATACTGTACAAATTCAAACATTAAGATTTCATCACTGGTTTACAGCTATCTATATTATACACACCATACACTGTACAAATCCAAACATTAAGATTTTATCGCTGTGATTCAGGTATCTATATTATACACACCAGATACTGTACAAATCACATAGTGTGGGGGCATATAGATTTGCACACGTCCTTTCGTACCTACGTACGTCCCGTTTCTTGTGAGCGCAACCCTTCCTACACTCATGGATGGACTGGAACCAAACTCGCACACATGATAGACCATGATGGGTTGTTGTGCAAGAAATACAGATTTTTTTTCTGGGATCAGTTTTCACTGGATTATTACCCTTTGTTGGTTTTTCGTACACGCCATATACAGTAAATCTTGTGTGCGCAACTCTCCCTACACCCATGGGTGGATTGAAACCAAACTCGCACACATTATAGACCACGATGCGTAGTTGTGCAAGAAATAAAGAATATTTTTCTCCGGTCAGTTTTCACTGGATTATTGCACTTTGTTGGTTTTTCATACATGCCATATATAGTAAATCTTGTGTGCGCAACTCCTCCTACACCCATGTTTAAATGTTTGCATACTTATTACATACATATAATAACCTTAGTAATATTGAAATCCAATGTTTTCATGGCTATTTGAAATAATTACCATATTGCTAAATATGTGAATGAGATATGGAAGAAAGGCATTGTTAATGAGTACTGGAAGTAAGACATTGTGAAAGAGGTATAGCATCTTACACATTTTGAAAGAGGTTTATTTGTAAATCGAAGTACTCTTAGCCTATCAAACAATTAACTATATATATCTATTGTTTTCCCTGGTAATGAATTCCCTTCAGTGATAAATTCTCAATTGTGGGGGCGTCAGTGTCCGACGGACAAGTCTAGTTTTTAAAAAGGTTCGTTATCGTCATGGTCGGATACCCACTGGTCGGTCCATCACGTGACACTTAATTCATCGCCGGTATATACTGTAGTGTAAACGGAATATATATTGTGGGTATCCGACGATGGTTATTGTTGGAGAACAGTTTTTAGCAAATTGATTGATCGATGTAACCGCTTTGCTAAATCATGTTTTTTTCCTGGAATTATATATACAAAAAATAGTGAAAAATGTATACATGTATCAGGAAAAACCACAGTCAAAAAACACAGCCTCCCTACACAGTCAAAAAGTAGAGGAAAAGATAGAATAAGTTTATTTATAGATACGTTAGAAAAAGGCACCATAAACAATTAACGTAAAAGAGAACCCGAAGGGTTACCGCCTTGGAAAGGTCAGTGGCAAAACAGTGCAACTGGGGGTTTAAACCAGGTTCTAGGTCCAGCAACCTCACACTTGCCCCAACAGGTTTTCATAAGAACGAACAAAAACAAGTTGTCTTGGTGAATTAACTTCAACCCACCCACCAGTTCGACAATGCTGCATGCAAGAGCACACAAATAAAACATAAAACGCTAATGGCATTGTAGAGCAAAAATAATAGGTACACAGTGACCTTACTGAGACCAGTATTAGTAAGAACACGATGGCAGGAATAAGTTTAATAAACCTTAGTTAGGCTCAGAAAAATGCATGTACAGTATTTTTTGTTAATAGTTAGTACATGTATATAGCAAGACTTCATTTGCTGACAGTTTGTAAAAAATAACTTGTTAAAAATCCGAATGTCATCAGTGTGGTTTCATTTTGTCATTTTATAATCAATGTATCAAGAACGACAACGCTTGTTTCCTGTAAGATTAATTCATCGACTTATGGAAAACCTTTGTCGACGTTTAATCAGTCTGTTTCAATGACTGGTTTCTCTCAGATCCGCTTTGATTTGTTGAATTGAATTTTTGTATTGTTTCTTCATTACTCTTGTGCTGTCAGTCGGTCTGGATTTCATCTGACAACCTGTAATTATCTTGACAAAGTATTTAGACATTGAAGTCCTACATATTTTCGTTGTCTATTGAGATGTATGTTATTACTCGACAAACAAATACACTTTATCCTGTATTATTACGTAAACCATGTACAAAGCTTTCCTTTTTCAGAGAAGTTTTAATTTTTATTTTTAATTCAAGTCACATTTTTAAAAGAGTCATGACAGTGTCATCAGAGTTACATTTCGTCATCAGCAACACTTTATTTGTATATTTGGATAAACATAAATGATACAATCGCACATGAAGTTAATCAAAAATTTACATGACAAGCTTTCGTGAGGTGCTATTTTAACAATATGCATTCATAATATTATAAATTTCTTTATTTGCGTTCATTTGTGGTGTTATATTTGTTGTCTATTTTGTATGCTTGTCTGCGTCATTTTCTGTACGACGACGATATTAGCAAAACACTCAGTTATTTATTTAGATGTACAAAGTGCCCAACTTTCAGGCCCACCGAACTAGCGCTCTAACTGAGCTGTTAATCGGCGGCTAAACAGTCGTTTGACTTCTAATACACTCAACAAAAGAAATTAAGGGTCAATGACTTATGACAGCAGTTCTTAGAGACATACCTTTTTTACTTGCTGAAGTTTATATCCAACAAAAATTAATTAACTGTGCCGTTACCAAACACGTGAAGGTCTGTACGCTCGTAGTAAGAAATGCCCGCCCAAACAATAACAGAGCCACTACCAACTTGTCATGTTCGGATATACAATACTCGCTGAAGCACGATCTTCCTGAGCAGATGTTGACCCTGGACGTCCACTCTGAGGACGTCTGGCGACGGCGCCTGTGTCCAGGTACTTTTGCCAAAGTCGTTGGATTACACTTTGGCTAACACCATGCTTATAGGCCACCTCGCGCTGCGTTTGCCCAGCCAGCAGACGACAGTTTGCTCTGGCTGCCTCAGCCTCCGACATGTGTCTTCTAGGCATCAGAGATTCTTCACACTAATCAATTCAATAGTGTAATAGATGATTTGAATCAAAAATTCAAATTCATGTCACGTTGACTTTATTCTACACATTTCATTTTCACTTGATTATGAGGGGTGGGTGTGTTTGCACGGACCTGCACGGGATAAATGAGCTGTTACGGGTAGATAAACACATATATACACAAGTACTGGTGTGTCTAAAGCCAAACACAATTTACCTTTTACATGAACATTTTTTGCATTTAAACAATTTATGAACCCAAGTCTTGATCCTAAACTATTTTGTTGAGTTTTTATCAAAAAGGCCATCTTCAATCTTCTCGGTTATTACATAATATCTCTGACGTAAGTTAACAACAGCCTTTTCGTCCGTTTTGAGTTTGAAAATACTCGCTATCTTTCCTATTAGTTTATACCAAATTTATTTTAGTTCGATTGTGTAGGAAGCTTAAAGCTTATAGATACACTCTCGAATCAGTTCCTGGAACCAACCAGTACTAAGCAATGAGTGTAAAGTTTCTTGCTCAAGGAAACAATGGCTTGACCCTGACTGGGTTTGAACCCATGCGGTTAGCAATCCTTCGACTACTACTCCGACGTGTTAACCACTCGGCCACGCCGCCACTCAATATCTTTCCTCTTGAATATGTAGGGAAAACTCTTTTATTTCATTAAAGGTGCGATGGATTTTTACTTAACATCTTGATTATCAGTTACAAATTAAAAAAAAAAGACCACAGCAGATCTAGTTAGCCCAAAGAATATTCGTTCTAGTGATGTTATTTTTTCTTCCAATTTGGTATCAAAATTTGGTCTTTTTTTAAGGTTGAAAATAATCACCATACTTCGGAGACCAAGCAGAGCTTGTCGAAATTGACTGAACATAATCGAAAACTTATTGCTTCGGGGCAAGTTTTTTTGTAATCTTGTTTCGATGTCGCAGAAGCCATGCATTTTCATTTGTAACCGTTATTGGTAGCCCCTGTGTCTATATAACAGTTTCTGCCGGAAGAAAAAAGTGATAATTAATAAATAAAAGAAGAAAAGGGGATCACACAGAATAAATAAAAATCGGAAGATCTTTTTAGAAAGTTATAAAAATGAAAGGAAGAAAAAGAAGGAAATAAAGAAACAAACAATGCAGTATTTCAAAAAAATGTTATCCGACGTGCAAATTTGAGGGGTGAATGGCATAACACACGTATTAAAATACATCCGATAAGAAATTTCAGTTGGGTCCTAAAACTGCCCAGCTGCTTCGGCACTTATCGGAAAGCATCGAGCGGAAATAACCGAATAATTCCGGAAGTGTCTTCATGACATATCGAAAATGAAAATGTCTAATGTCGCGCTGGCACAACTTTCTGATTATGTCGAATGTAGTATTTTAATGTATACTCAAACGCAAAAGAAACGTGCACGTTTCAGTTTAGGATAAATATAGTTATTCACTCCGAATCGTGAGTAAAACAATTATTCTAACACTATCCACAATTCGCCGACAATAAACAAAGAAGGAATTGAGCGTGATATATCATATATATTAGATAACGCTGCAAAAAAAGCGTGCGCCCGCTGACGTCACTGCAAACTACTTTCGGCTGTTCTTATTGTTCATTGTAAACCGAAAATTGTTTTTAAATATTTTTATAGTGAAATATTGTTTTGGACTTAATTACCTTCTTTGATGTTCATCTATGATAAAACTACAGATATTTGATTAAACGTAAATTATTGACTGATAAGCTAAAATAACCTTGTTGTTTTCATTTTCACGTGGGGAATGAATAGCGGGGTAAACGGATTAGCCTGCCAGGGTCAATAACCGTTCAATATGGCATGATAAGTAGTGTACATAAATGTGTCCCTTATAACTATACATGTGTTAGAATGGAAATAGATTTTAAAGTTTTTGTGTTCTACCGTCGAATATAGCACGGTATCTCGTTCAGATGCGTAATTATTTAATCACTCAGGCCTACGGCCTTCGTGATTAAATTAATACGAATCTGAACTCGACACCATCTGACGGTAGAGCACTCAAACTTAAAATCTTTTTCCTAATTCACTAATCCCATGTTATAATCAAACATAAAACAGATCAAAAGAACACTTGCTTTCAATCGAGCAAAACTAAGAAGGAGTTCTTAAGCAAAGTGATTTAATAACGACCAATAGAATATTAAACATTGTATGATAAAAAAAACCTGTAAATATAACAATATCATACAGCAAGAGAACTGAACACATTGCGTATATAAAATATTGAACTTCCACAGCATCACAAAACAAATCATTGAGCCCTCGTGGCATCACAAAGGCAAAGCAGTGAGCTATCACAGCATCACAAAACTAAATTAGTGAGCCCTTACGGCGTCAAAAGAAAATCAGTGAGCTATCATGGCATCGCAAAACTAAATTGGTGAGCCCTTACGGCGTCAAAAGAAAATCAGTGAGCTATCACGGCATCACAAAACTAAATTGGTGAGCCCTTACGGCGTCAAAAGAAAATCAGTGAGCTATCACCGCATCACAAAACTAAATTGGTGAGCCCTTACGGCGTCAAAAAAAAATCAGTGAGCTATCACGGCATCACAAAACTAAATTGGTGAGCCCTTACGGCGTCAAAAGAAAGTCAGTGAGCTATCACGGCATCACAAAACTAAATTGGTGAGCCCTTACGGCGTCAAAAGAAAATCAGTGAGCTATCACGGCATCACAAAACTAAATTGGTGAGCCCTTACGGCGTCAAAAGAAAATCAGTGAGCTATCACGGCATCACAAAACTAAATTGGTGAGCCCTTACGGCGTCAAAAGAAAATCAGTGAGCTATCACGGCATCACAAAACTAAATTGGTGAGCCCTTACGGCGTCAAAAGAAAATCAGTGAGCTATCACCGCATCACAAAACTAAATTGGTGAGCCCTTACGGCGTCAAAAGAAAATCAGTGAGCTATCACAGCATCACAAAATAAATCAGTGTGCGATAACGACATCACAAACGTATATCAATCAGCTAACACAGCATCGCAGAAAACACCCAACTTTCACTTCTGAAAATATATATTAAACATTATTTATTATTTCTATGACAAGTACATTTTCTATATCTTATAGCTGCTTGGTTTCAGATGAATACAGAACAACGGAAGGATTATCATTTGAAGTCATGTATTATAGTGCGACTTTCCATACGAAAGATATACAATCAAGTCTTAATTTAACTTTATTTCAGACCCATTGATTTTGCTGCATTTTCATACCCATCAATTTGCTACACTTCCAGGCCCTTTGTAAACCTAGTTGATTAAGAAGTGTCCTTAAAGAGGTGAACTCTCAAACTCGCAGCTACGTGGTTTCAGACGAAGGCATTAAACAGATGCACCAGTAGGGTTTTCATTTTTGCTGGATTTTCAGGTCCTGAAATATAAACGTCATTTTCAGGTCCTGAAATGTAAAAGTCATTTTTAGGTCCTGAAATATAAACGTCATTTTCATGGTATGTCAATTTCCTGCATGATGTTCCCCAAGTAACACTACTGCTAGCTTAGTGTATGTATATACGCAAGATCTATATTTTATATAAATTTAATGACACAGATGTTTTTTTTTTCAAACTGTCTTTAACATATCCATCTTTAGAGGCCTCCGAGCGCCAACGCTCATGTTTTTTTTCAAAGTCTTTCACTTGTTCCAGTATTGGCACCAACAGAAGCACCACCTGACCTTAATGAATGTAATCCAAATTTATGACTACCTAAACCCGACAAAGTAAGCTTTAAATTAAATTCCTGTGCTCTAGTATATGAAAGTGGAGCGTTTGTATGATTTAATATATATTTGTTACTCTTTTTGCACCACACAACAGCTCTGAATATCAATTGATCATACGTACAGTTGCGTAGGGCATGAAAACTTCCCAGTCTTTGCTAAAACTACATAATTTCCTTCTCTGTATCGGTTTTAGCATTTTCAATAAATAAAGATTAATGATCATCTTTGAATTCAACATTACAACGTTTTGAATTAAGAGCTTCAGATATTCTAAAGAAACTGGCAAGACATATTACAAACAATGTAACAATTCTCAAATCCGCCAATGAACACTTTTCAGGGGAAAAAAACGTGTAATAAGTAATTTGATCACATCAGGAGTAATCAGGTGTTGAGAGCAGTAGCTGTTCCATTCATTAATCAGCATGATCCTGTCACATTGATACATCGCAATACACGTGTGCATACTGCAAGGCTTACACAGCAATATCTGAATGCAAATGGCATTGACGTATTGCCTTGGCCTGCCGTTTCTCCTGAGCTCAAACCAATTAAGCATGATTGGGATCCTCCTCGCCGTAGAGTTAGGTCAAGGCATATTGCCAACAACGAATGGAACAAATTTCTCCTCGCGTCGTACAACGTTACGTCGATTCCATGAGGCGTCGTAATATACAGGTAATACGACGTGCTGCTTGCCACACCCGATATTAATTGAATGATCTCAATAAAATCATTAGGGGAGTCATAAAACATAACTTTGATTCACAGTAACACCAATACCACATTGCGTATTATTCATTCTGACCTTTACCACATGTAACCGATTATCATGCATCTATGGAAACCGGTATTTCAAAAAAAAAATATAACATTTTGTAGGCAATTAAAAAAGCTAAAAATGGTACTAAACATCATATAGTTTCAAATATAGATAACAGACAAATTAACCTAAACCCTAAGCATAGTTTCTTTGGCGTTTGAGTACAGTATGACATTTATTTTGGTCTTTGTTGAATGTCAAATACATGTATCACATTTCAATGTAGTATGACATTTATTTCATTCTTTGTCGAATTGTCAAATACATGTATAACATTTCAATGTAGTATGACATTTATTTCGGTCTTTGTTGAATGTCAAATACATGTCTAACATTTCAATGTAGTATGACATTTATTTCATTCTTTATCGAATTGTCAAATACATGTATAGTTGGCATTTCGACTAAGACCGAAATAAATGTCATACCACATTGAAATACTATATTTGATAATCCGACAAAGACCGCAGTAAATGTCATACTACATTGAAATAAATGTAGTATTTCAATGTAGTATGACATTTATCCAGAATGTTACCAATCTTCAGAAACATGACCTGAAGAGTAGTTTTAAAATTTATGCATTCTAGAAAGAAAACAGAAGTCAATCACTATAGATTAAATATTAGTTTCTGACGAGTCTGTGACGTCTGATGCTCTAAGTTTCTCTTAAATGCCAGCTTGTGAAAATCTATATCTGTCATTTTCATTTGAAATACAAAAATAGACCGGCTATAATTTACTATCTGTTGTGACGTCAACCGGTGTTTTTGTTCTGAATTATGGGTATTTCTTGTCCATGTCCTTGTTAAATCATGTTTATGTACATTTTTCACCGTATTCTAGCAAGATAATTTACTTTAATGATGTCATGACTGTCGTGTCACTAGAAAACGGTCTTATGACAACGTTGATTTACTATTTGTTGATATCTAGATTCCAGTTTTTGTGCGAGTACAATCACAGATAACCTATTATACAATCAAATTGTTTGGAAGCTCCGTTACGATTTACGGGTATCATGAGTATTGTAAGGCCTGGTCACATGGCTCTTTGTCAGTTCATTCATTCGGAAACAACGAGGCTTATCACTGACATTGCAAATTCGACAAAGACGTACCACGTGATCAGAAAACTAGACAGAGAGACTCAAAAGGAATCGATTTATTAACATCTTATTAAACTGTTTATGGACTTTCAAGAGAAATTATCATAATCAAGTAAATGAAACTCGGCGCATCTTATATTCTTAATAAGCAATTGTCTTTGTTTATATTCGCCGTCAGAATTAATAAATGTTGTATACATTCACTGACTAACCAGTGGGTTAGCGAAGACATGAAACAAATGCTGTACACTGTACCTTGACTGAAGCGAAGACATATTAGACATATTAGACAAATGTACACTGTACCTGGGTAAGTAAATACATGAGACACACCTTAACCTTAATCATTATCCAAACTTCTTGATGGTGTTTTAAATTGATATGTCAGATGTGCTTGTCCTATAATGTGCTAGTCTGTATGGTTTCATTGAAGGATATATCCAATATAGCTTTGTATGCACATATATTTCTATTATAATCTCATTTCTTTCTTTTATGATTGAGATTTTAGAAATCTTGATTATTAGATTGCACGAAAATAACACGAAAATACCATGACTGTTACTATAATAAACCAGACTTTTGGAAATAAGTTTTTAAGCGAATGTTGCCAACCTAGTTTTCAAAGTTTTTTTTTTTTTTTTTTTTTTTTTTAAATAACGAAATTTTAATTCAACAGGATTCTTACAGGAGCAAGTTATATCAACTCCACTCGACGCATTTGTTTTTCCTTGGTTGAAACCAGAGCTTGCGCCTAAAGTGTCGATTGAAGACAGCCACTGAAGACTCTCAGCCCTGAAGAATTCGAACTTGTGATTTCGAATCCGCCGCTCGATCCATCGACCATTGTATATTGTATTGTAAACAACGGCTAACATAATTTAAATACGTCGCATTCGACTTTCACTTTTCCAAATTTATTACCCAAATATTTTTTCAATAATATAGACGGTTAAGAAATGTTCTTGTCACAAACACGACATTTTGCGGACTAACAGCCAAAGAGGAGTAAATGAGACGATAATAAAAATTTGTATTTTCTATTCTGTCTCCCTTTACTCGATAAAACACCCCTGTAGCTTATGAAAATTTTCTAAATACAGACTCATCAGTTTTCATACAAAACTTCTGGTACTGCCTTTCTCCAATTGAAAATATTTTTTTAATTTTGCCAGAAGTAATCATTATTCATCCGTTTACGTGGTTTGTCCCGGAAGTTTCCGTACAGATGCATTTGCTAAAACAACAAGGTACGAATAATGTTTGAACTATAATGATTTTATTTCCACGCCTTTTTATATACGAACAATAGTCAAATGTAGCAAATATTTAACACTTAAACAAGGAAAACCTGTATGAAAATTTAGTTTTCAAATAGTTTTTCAAAAAACATGTCAAACAAAACAAAACAAAAGTTATCGCCACAAAAAAATGAATGGAAATCTTTACTGTGGAATCGCATATTATTTCCTAAATTAAAAATGGATAAAGATCAAGTCTGATTTGTTTCCGTTGTCATTACCTTTTCGTCAAACAGGCTTAAATTTAAAAAAAAATGATAGAAAATTACTTTAAAACAGGTATCGTAACATAAGGGCAAGGCACCAACCGTTATACACATCGTATATGTTGAAGCAAAAACGCCAAAGACTGTTAACAGTCATGAAAAAGTTCAGCCAAAGCTCTTATCGTTTTGTAATGTGAAATTTCATCTTATGACAGAGCAAAACGACACTATATTCTTGGTTTCCGCCAAAAAGCTAAACGCGCAAATGAGTTGAAAGGGCGGCGGAGTAAAATAATGACGGGTAGTAATTTCTAAAATATGTAAAATAACCTTCACATAATTTAAAAACTATTCTGTTTTTACCATGATTACTGACTTTGGCCGGACAGTGCGTCACGTGATTAGCTTTTTTCAGTTGATACGTATTCCTACACTTGCCATTAATATTTCTTTAAACTGGTGCGTTCCATCTGGTTCTTAATTGCTTACACCATCATTACATAATTAAACACACTGATCCCACACCCTCAACAGTTGCATTGCATAGACTGTCTATAACTAATCTGTCTGTCTATTTGAGTTTATTTATCGTCGGTACCGGTTGCCCATATGACCGACGCCCCCTGAAGATATTAGTTATTTTATGTTGTGGGGGAAGTGCAAGATACAGAAAGCATCCCGTTCCAGAGACACCCCTGGTTCTTTTGCATGCTCAGTGTATAGCACTGACACATGGGACCTCGGTTTAACGTCTCATCCGTAAGACTATTAGTAATGTTAGTGGAAGGGCGGGGGATCGAACTCGGGACCCCTGGTTTACCAGTCCAGCGCGTTACCACTGGATCACATCCGCTCCTAAAAATTTCTAATTATTTACACCTCATGTTTATATTGATACCGGATACTTTATCAATTACTGTCAATGAACTGGCCCTCGTTACTATGGAAGTAATATGAATATTGGTTCTACCTATCAGAGGGAAAGTCTGTAAAAATACTATTCTACGAGGTTAAACCCTATGCATTCTGCATCATACTCGGATATATATTTAGATCAAACAAACATCAAGATTTAGATCAAATATTGAGTAGAAATAACAGACATAGAAGAACGGAGGATAAAAAATCTTGTATCTTAACTCGTTTAAGCTGCGAAACAGGCTATACACCACCAGTGTCCGACACTGACCGTGTAGCTGCGAAACAGGCTATACAGCACCAGTGTCCAACACTGACCGTGTCAAACTCCTCGCACCGGTTACGTCACGCTTTGCTACTTCTGTACTGATCAGGGGAAGTTACCGCTGCGGGGAGTTTGTGACCGTTTAGCAGCGAAACAGGCTATACAGCACCAGTGTCCGACACTGACCGTGTAGCTGCGAAACAGGCTATACAGCACTAGTGTCCAACACTCACCGTGTAGCTGCGAAACAGGCTATACAGCACCAGTATCCGACACTGACCGTGTAGCTGCGAACGAAAAGAAGAAGAAAACTGTGAAATATTAGGTGTCAGTGACAGGTTTAAAAGTTTTAACTGTGATAGTGACGGAACATTATAACAAAAAAGTCCTTTAGTATTTCTTTGGGCCTAAAGGTTTTGTTTTCTGTAACATGGGTTTACTTCCAGAGTGTCCCACTTGATAGCGTACTGTATCCCCAACTTTGTTTTATTTATCAAAGAACGTGAACATTTACAATATTAGGTTGTTTTTTTTCCACATGTCACTAATCTAAAGATAACTACCGTAAATACAAGGCTGTTACCTTAATTAAAAGCTGGGACATTTTATAAATTTGGGTCATAAACTGCTAAATTAATTACACGGTAAGAAAATATATATGATGCAAATTCACTGGTGCATCAAAATAAACAAGTTTATAGCATGTTTCACTACGAAAGCACAGAAGCGACATGGCTGAATTTTTCCCAGGATGAGTTAATTATTTATGGGAACAAGATATTTGACTGATTTTATTTTTCAGCAATCTGTGGGAACAACTCATTTGTCTGACATTATTTTTTTCTATTCTGTGGGAACAAGATATTTGACAGAGTTTATTTTTTTAGGAATCGGTGGCAACCACCTAGTTACCTTATGTGAAGTTACCCGAGATTATTGTTTTCTATTAAGTGGGAACAAGTTATTTGTCCGACTTTATTTAAACCAGTTAAGTAGTAAACTCTGCTTTGAAAGTTGAATGTGAAATGATGCGGTTCGGCAATGGCGACCAATTTTTTTAAAAGAGATGTAACTCTTTCCAGCCATAGCAAATACAGATGCTTTGACTGGTTGAACGTATTAATTAGTTGTGGGAACAACATTCTGTGGGAACAATTTATCATCTTGAGGGAACAACTTAGTAAAAAATAAACTGTTCCAACAGATTAGAAAATAAATAAACTCAGACAAATAAGTTTTTCCCACAGATTACTAAAAAAATACACGTCGACAAAAAAAATGTTCGCAGATTAGAAAAAAATAAACTCGGGCAAATAAGTTCCTAAAACATAAATTCGTTCTCAAAATAAAGTCAGCAATATGACCTTTGTGCTTTCTTTGAACTTCACAGAAATCAATCGCTCGAGCGCCTACACATTAAGACTACTTGTTCAATTGTTCTCGGCCGACAGTGATTTTAATAATTCAAAGCAGTATAACAACAACTTTTTAAATATGTTATAAAAATCATTTTTATTGAATCTGATCTTTGAGACGAAAGTAATTACAGATTGTTCTGTGTATAAAGTAGCTGCCAGTGATCGCTTGGATGTAATATGTAATGATAAATATATGTAGCTGAATCCGAAATAACTAAACATGACTGTATATTGACTGAGCCACTTGATTTAGCCTCTGTATAGATTCACGGATGTATCACCGCATTAGTTTCACAGGAGCTCCTTCTCAGTTCTACTCAATATAGTTTTATACGGTCAAGTTTTATACACTCTATTCCGAGTGTGAAATATCCTAAATGATAAAAGACAGAGTTAGTCTAAATATCCATTTTGGACAGATTATATCCAGAAATATTTTGCATGAAGTACAGTTGGCCAAAACAGAGAACACTTTTGGTAATAGTCAGAACTTCAACTTAACAGATGAAATCTAGATACAAGTTTACTGGCAAGTAGACATTCAAAGACAGACAAAGATATCTAGAATCTACACAATTTATGAAAATATTGTAGATTATCAGTGTATACAAAAATGTTTAATGTATTCCCCTTATATGCAAATAAATTGCAAAACGAGTAAGTATTTCAACAATGAATAAAGGATACAGTTAAAACGGAAAACTTAAACCATATTGATTAGTTATTGCTTTGTGAATGAAAAAACATAAAACTTTCATGGTTCGTTCCAGGTATTTAAAAATCGGGGAAATGAATGAAGCTTTAACTGCATTATTGTTTGTCAATCTTTATTTAATAAGTCCTTAGAATTTTGAATATGAGAAAACAGCCTAGAAATAAGGGCAAAGATGGCCAAGGTTATTTTCAGAGTAATACATGCTGTTTGAAACACGGTTACATTTATTTTACGATCCACTCAAGCAGAGCAGTATCGTTCAAGGAAACCAAAAGTAAAATAAAAATTATCGCCAAAAAAATAAAACAAGAGGGTCCATGGGGCCCTGGGTCTCTCACCTGCCAACAACTGCTCAATGGTTTCAAGAGTCAGTGGATGCAAATACAATTGCCAATTGACTCAGGGTGCAGGCAATTATGACCATGGTGTCATCTTTGGTAGAGTTTCACTAGATGTCGTGCGTCATCAGGATTGTTAAAGCACAACGTGGACTATAATGGACTGAGCCTCATAAAAAATATATCAGGCACGTATGCACATGATACCTAACATGTTTAAAGTTTCAAAGCAGTATCTTGAAAAATGTAGAAGTTTGTGCCGCAATATTTTTTAAAAAATCCTGCCGTTATACAAAAAACTAGGTTGCTGTGAACTGAATGTTGGAACACCGTTCCAAACAGCGATTATGTACATGTCACATGTTCACTCTATTGCCAATTCTGCTAATTATTTTAAAAATCCAACCATAGATGCAAAAAATATATGAGCAAGACACAAACTATCAGCAGTAAGGCCTATATAGCAGAACTTACTAAATTCAGAGGGTTGCTGTGACATGGATCTTGGAGGGAGGAACATGGGTTTCGAGTGTAACTCATACTTATTTTAATTTTTGGTTGTAAGGGTTGCAGAGACTTTCAGTCTTAAGTAATGTTATTTATAATACTAGAACTTTTATTAAAATTCAATGTACACAATTATAAAGAAAAAGATTCATAACGAAAAAAATGTGTAAATGCAATCTTAAATAAAATAGAACAATATTAGCCCTTCAAAATTATTTTTCCCTGACTTTTCACTAACTTTTCTGGATTTTTATTTTTCACTGACCAATTTTCAAAATTACCTGACAATTCCATGACCTTGAAAAAAAATCAAATTTCCCTGACTTTTAAAGTCCCCTGGCAACCCTGCAAGATCTTATATTAACTCAAGTATTGTACAAGTCTGATTAAATTCAAATCAAAAATGAAGCTGCTATTGTGCAAACAAGGTCTAAATAGTTAATTTTGGCACTTTCAGGGGCCATAACTCTGGAACCAATAATGCAATATGGCAATTTGAAGAAAGGAACCAAGATCTTATGGTAATGAAAGTGAAGATCAGACCAAAATTAAGACCACTAGAGTGCAGAAAAGCTTTTATCATAACTTGACCTAGTGACCTAAATTTCAAAGTCACATGACCCAGTTTCAAACTTGACCTAGATATCATCGAGATAAACATTCTGACAAAGCTTGAAGAAGATCGGAGCAAAATTAAGACTACTATAGTGCGGACAAGCTTTTTCTATAATTTGACCTAGTGACCTAGTTTTCAAGGTCACATGACATAGTTTCGAACATGATATAGATATCACTGAGATTAACATTTTGACCAAGTTTGAACAAGATCGGACCAAAATTAAGACCGATAGAGTGCGGACAAGCTTTTCTATAATTTGACATAGTGACCTAGTTTTAAGGGTGAGATGACCCAGTTATGAACTTGACCTAGATATCATTGAGATAAACATTCTTAACCAAGTTTAAAGAAGATCGCACCAAAATTAAGACCGCTAGAGCGCGGACAATAATTGTGAACGGACGACGGACAGACGGACGGACGACGGACGAAAGGCGATCACAAAAGCTCACCCTGTCACTATGTGACAGATGACCTAAAAAGGGGTGATTGATTTTTATAGTTCATGTCTATCACTCATGGCTACATTGTCACGGCTTCTCACTGTTCGGGGTCAAAGGTTGGATCCCCGCTCTCAATGTGACATTCAAGTAAACAGCTGTCTTCTGTAATCAGGGTGTAGCAATGTCATTTTCCGGAAACGAGGTACAAGTATAAGTGTAAACGGACTTTTACTTACGCAAATACATACCTGGTATATTACCACCAAATAATTTGAGTTTATGATTACAGGTAGTGTGTAATTACTATATGTAACCTTTGTCCTTTCTGAATACTTCATCATAAAAAGTATGAGAATGAGCTGAACAGTAATATAATGAATAAGTTGTAAAGTTTTTGACCACGTTCTTGCATATAATATTGGCCAGGTCATTGTCAAGTTTTCTCATAAAAGCTCAGACAACGTGCATATTGAAAATATATAGAGGTTCCTACATGTTTTGGGACGCGATCGTGTCTTTGCTGTGTTGGGAGTCACGATTTGCGACTCGAACCTAAAGAGAAATCATTCTTCATCCTCCACGTTTCCGGATCTACTAACATGCACCCAGTAAGAAAAATGCTAAGTCTTTTTATACAAAGACTGGGGAGTTTGTTATATCTAGGTCATTCGGGGCAATCATCAATTACATTTACCATCTCAAGTGACTCAATTCCTCAGTGTTCATCATTAGAGCGGTAAGACAATAATGCACATTGAGTTTGTTAAATCTAGGTCATTCGGGACATAATATTTTATAGTTACCATCCTCAAGTGACTCAATTCCTCAGTTTTCATAATCAACGTTTATTGTAAAAGACGCGCAATCTCTTTTACCATTTGACGACATGTCAAAATTCATTGTCAACATTATCATAGCGAGGTGGAATTTTCATTCTATACTTAGAAATTTTACAATTTAATCTTTTGTTTTATTTGAAATAAATATGCAATTTTGTTCCAAACCATTTTCAATCCGGTCAGCAGTTTCTCACAAATACAAATTAAAAAAATTAGAAAATTAAGCCCCGCCCCTTGCGGCTTTTTTTTTTCGAGAACGATATAAAATTAACAAATCATATAGGGCGCCCAAGGAACATTTGTTACAAATTATTTTCAAATAGTGCCTGCAGTTTGTTTGAAGATTTGTTTAATTTTCCCATAAAATGATTATGGAAAATAAGCCCCGCCATGGCAGCCATGGGTTTTCATGAATGAATTTAATTTTCCCAGTTTATATAAACGGTCACTTATGAAATATGTCAGCCAAATTATTTTTAAACCAAGCCATCAGTTTTTAAGGTGAATATTACCTGAGTTTCCTATATGGACATATAAGGAAAATAAGCCCCGCCCCTGTCTGCCATGTTTTTTCACGGATCTTTATAAATGTCACAAGTCACTTGTCCCCGCTCCTGAGGAGTGGATCAGTGGTCCACTTGTTACGCACTGGATCGGATATCTAGGGGTTGCGAGTTCGACCCCCCTTCCTCCACTGGCATTTATAATTGTCTTTCGTATGAGAGGTTATATGTATCAGCTCTATACGCTTAGTATGGAAAAGAACAAGGGTGTCTCTGAAATGGGGTGCATTCTGTTTCTTGCTCTAACCAAGAGACAGTCACCCAGTGAGCATTTGTTCCAAATTATTTTCGAATTGGTGGCCATGATTTTTTACGGATCGATATAAATTGCACACATTATTTCAACTCTAAGGAGATAATTTCTTATGTTTCCCATGTATAGACAATAAGGGATAAAAGCTCCGCCCCTGGCAGCCATGATTTTTGTTTTTCATGGAAATATATACATTTCACAGTTTATATAGATTGTTACCCAACGAGCATTTGTTCCAAATTATTTTCAAATATGCGGCCATGTTTTTTACGGTTCGATATAAATTTACACATTATATAGTCACCCCAAAAACATTTGCAACAAATTATTTTCAGAAAGTGCCAGTAATTTCTACGGAGAAGGTTTTCTTTAGCTTTCCATATAGACATATCGGGGAAGTAAGCTCCGCCCTCTTGCAGTCATGTTTGTTTTTCACGGATAACAATTTATTTCACAATTTATATAGCGGTTCAAAACCAGTCATCAGGTTGCTGAATTCCTTTTGACCGCTTAGGCAACGACGGCTCTGCACGGAATTCAATATATTTCACATATCTGAAAGAGGGCATTCCTAGGAACATTCGGGCAAAGTTAAGTTAAAACAAGAAATATCTTTTTAAAAGATGATCCGCGTAGATACAGTACAAAATTGATGCCCCTTAATTGTATAGTTTTCGGACATTAGCAAATATGGAACGCGTGTAATAATCGAATGTCACTCCATAACAGTTAGGCTATAAATAAAGAAGCTAAAAGTGTCAAAATAATTTTCAGTAAAAAAAAGTAAATATTTGTCATATATTATACATTTAATCTATTTAGGATAATTTTTCAAGGTTTTTAAAAACAACTTAAACACGGCAGTATTCATGTTATTATTATTACTTTATTCAGAGGCAATAAAACTAACAATTAAGAATTCTCCCCTAAAATTTCATAATAAAATCACTT
The DNA here is from genome assembly GCA_012932295.1 of Cyclina sinensis. Lineage (NCBI taxonomy): Eukaryota > Metazoa > Mollusca > Bivalvia > Venerida > Veneridae > Cyclina > Cyclina sinensis. The sequence goes on along the minus strand of JAAONU010000009.1, from coordinate 9,111,018 downwards.
TTAACCAATGGCAAACTTAATTCTTCAGCTAAAGATTTTGTATCTAACGATTTCATTCGTCAGAAATATAAGTCAAAATCGAGATGTAATTGGAATGCAGTTGTCGACGGACGGCGGGCATAAGACGATCCTTATAAGTCGGCTAAAATAATAAACTAAACGACAAATGATACTAAAATAACATCAAATTAATACGTAAGTCAAACACTTTAAACGATCAATGTTAAATATAATTAATTTAAGTGTACTTTGACTATTTTTCATTTTTAATTATTTAGGACTGTGTCTGTTTATTAGTTTACGCTATAGATAGCATCACCTGCGTTGATATTTCCGTTTTAATGAATCCAATTTGCCGTTATCTGTTAAACATTTAAATAAATCAAAAGTTCTTGATCTGGCACCGTTTTGTTCTTTTATAAACAGCGTAAATGCCAATTTTTCTTACCTCAAGCAGAGCGAAAGCGTTGAAACCTCACTGGACCAAATATTTATACAAAGTTAAATTGACAATTGTGTCTTACATGGTAGCAATTCAGCACCACGGGTATGAATATTTGATATTTAGCCGGTCTTTGATGGCCATGATAATGCTGTAAAACTTCATGGGTTAGTTACTTCTAGAATTAATAACTGATTAAGCCAACATACTTAATTGTTTCGTCAAGCTGTGTTAGTATTTAATATCAGGCCTTGTTTAAATGACTTAGTCCAGAGAAACGTTGGAATAGTTTTCTCTTTTTCTAAAGCTATAGTAACATAAATGGCTGAAGATTCAGCTCAGTAAAAATAAAAGCAAAATGACGAGTTAAAAGTTTCCAATTTGTTAAGTGACTCTTTTTATGATTATCTTATAATATCATCCTTTTAGAAAATTACTGAAGATAAGATTTCTGTGTTAGCGATGAACGACAGAACAATTTTGACGTCTGAAAATAAGCACCACAACCATTCTTTTCAGACATCAAAATAAAATAAAAGTGCAATATCCCAAAAAAATTCTTTCCATTCCAAGTTAAAGGTTCTTCTCATTGTTAGCTTGCATAATATGCATATATAAAACTCCCCCATAATATAAAAGGTATTGTCTCATCGATCATCAATCTGTTAAATCATGGTTTTCACGTGTGGAGATATGGTTGAGCAAAACGGGATAGAATGCCTTTTTACATGTGACAGTATGTATAGCCTTTCTGCATATGATGCCTACAAGACAACTGTATACAAAATTTAAACTCTGCCATTTATTGTAAGCTAGTTTTAAAGTGTGTTCCCTAGCTGACAGCTTACTGCAACCACCTGAACATGACCTAAGTATTTCACAACAGAAGGTGTGTCTAACCTGTAACTCTAGACCAATCTAAACATAGTCGAAGTAGTTCACAACAGAAGGTGTATCTAACCTGCCATTCTGGGACCATCTGAACTTGCCTGAGTAGTTCACAACAGAAAGTGTATCTCTTCTGTAACTCTGGAACCATCTAAACATAACCTTATAGTTCACAACAGAAAGTGTATCTCACCTGTTACTCTGGAACCATCTGAACATAACCTAAGTAGTTCACAACAGAAAGTGTATCTCATTTGTTACTCTGGAACCATCTGAACATAACCTAAGTAGTTCACAACAGAAAGTGTATCTAACCTGCCATTCTGGGACCATCTGAACATAACCTAAGTAGTTCACAACAGAAAGTGTATCTCACCTGTTTTTTCTGGAACCATCTTAACATAACCTTATAGTTCACAACAGAAAGTGTATCTCACCTGTTACTCTGGAACCATCTGAACATAACCTAAGTAGTTCACAACAGAAAGTGTATCTCACCTGTTACTCTGGAACAATCTGTACTTGCTTAAGTAGTTCACAACAGAAAGTGTATCTCACCTGTTACCCTTGAGCCATCTGAACATAACCTAAGTAGTTCACAACAGAAAGTGTATCTCACCTGTTACTCTGGAACCATCTGAACATAGCCTAAGTATTTCACAACAGAAGGTGTGTCTAACCTGTAACTCTAGACCAATCTAAACATAGTCGAAGTAGTTCACAACAGAAGGTGTATCTAACCTGCCATTCTGGGACCATCTGAACTTGCCTGAGTAGTTCACAACAGAAAGTGTATCTCTTCTGTAACTCTGGAACCATCTAAACATAACCTTATAGTTCACAACAGAAGGTGTATCTCACCTGTTACTCTGGAACCATCTGAACATAACCTAAGTAGTTCACAACAGAAAGTGTATCTCACCTGTTACTTTGGAACCATCTGAACATAACCTAAGTAGTTCACAACAGAAAGTGTATCTAACCTGCCATTCTGGGACCATCTGAACATAACCTAAGTAGTTCACAACAGAAAGTGTATCTCACCTGTTTTTTCTGGAACCATCTTAACATAACCTTATAGTTCACAACAGAAAGTGTATCTCACCTGTTACTCTGGAACCATCTGAACATAACCTAAGTAGTTCACAACAGAAAGTGTATCTCACCTGTTACTCTGGAACAATCTGTACTTGCTTAAGTAGTTCACAACAGAAAGTGTATCTCACCTGTTACTCTGGAACAATCTGTACTTGCTTAAGTAGTTCACAACAGAAAGTGTATCTCACCTTTTACTCTGGAACCATCTGAACATAGCCTAAGTATTTCACAACAGAAAGTATATTTCACCTGTGACTCTGGAACCATCTGAACATAACCTAAGTAGTTCACAACAGAAAGTGTATCTCACCTGTTACTCTGGAACCATCTGAACATAACCTAAGTAGTTCACAACAGAAAGTATATTTCACCTGTGACTCTGGAACCATCTGAACATAACCTAAGTAGTTCACAACAGAAAGTGTATCTCACCTGTTACTCTGGAACAATCTGTACTTGCTTAAGTAGTTCACAACAGAAAGTGTATCTCACCTGTAACTCTGGAACCATCTGAACATAACCTAAGTATTTCTCAACAGAAAGTGTATCTCATCTGTTACTCTTGAACCATCTGTACTAGCCTAAGTAGTTCACAACAGAAAGTGTATCTCACCTGTTACTCTGGAACCATCTGAACATAACCTAAGTAGTTCACAACAGAAAGTGTATCTCACCTGTTACTCTGGAACCATCTGAACATAACCTAAGTAGTTCACAACAGAAAGTGTATCCTACCTGTTACTCTGGAACCATCTGAACATAGCCTAAGTAGTTCACAACAGAAAGTGTATCTCACCTGCTACTCTGGAACCATCTGAACATAGCCTAAGTAGTTCACAACAGAAAGTGTATCTCACCTGTTACTCTGGAACCATTTGAACATAACCTAAGTAGTTCACAACAGAAAGTGTATCTCTTCTGTAACTCTGGAACCATCTGAACATAACCTAAGTAGTTCACAACAGAAAGTGTATCTCACCTGTTACTCTGGAACCATCTGAACATAACCTAAGTAGTTCACAACATAAAGTTTATCTCACCTGTTATTCTGGAACCATTTGAACATAGTCTAAGTATTTCACAACAGAAAGTGTATCTCACTTGTAACTCTGGAACCATCTGAACATAACCTAAGTAGTTCACAACAGAAAGTGTATCTCTTCTGTAACTCTGGAACCATCTGAACATAACCTAAGTAGTTCACAACAGAAAGTGTATCTCACCTGTTACTCTGGAACCATCTGAACATAACCTAAGTAGTTCACAACATAAAGTTTATCTCACCTGTTATTCTGGAACCATTTGAACATAGTCTAAGTATTTCACAACAGAAAGTGTATCTCACTTGTAACTCTGGAACCATCTGAACATAACCTAAATAGTTCACAACAGAAACTGTATCTCACCTGTTACTCTGGAACCATCTGAACTTTCCTAAGTAGTTCACAACAGAAATTGTATCTCACCTGTTACTCTGAAACCATCTGAACATAACCTAAGTAGTTCACAACAGAAAGTGTATATCACCTGTTACTCTGGAACCATCTGAACTTGCCGAAGTAGTTCACAACAGAAAGTGTATCTCACCTGTTACCCTGGAACCATCTGAACTTGCCTAAGTAGTTCACAACAGAAAGTGTACCTCACCTGTTACTCTGGAACCATCAGAACATAACCTAAGTAGTTCACAACAGAAAGTGTATCTCACCTGTTACTCTGGAACCATCTGAACATAACCTAAGTAGTTCACAACAGAGGTGTATCTCACCTGTTACTCTGGAACCATCTGAACATAGCCTAAGTATTTCACAACAGAAAGTGTATCTCGCCTGTTACTCTGGAACCATCTGAACATAACCTAAGTAGTTCACAACAGAAAGTGTATCTCACCTGTTACTCTGGAACCATCTGAACATAACCTAAGTATTTCTCAACAGAAAGTGTATCTCATCTGTTACTCTGGAACCATCTGTACTAGCCTAAGTAGTTCACAACAGAAAGTGTATCTCACCTGTTACTCTGGAACCATCTGAACATAGCCTAAGTATTTCACAACAGAGGTGTATCTCACCTGTAACTCCGGTGTACAAGAGTTACTCTTTGGAAATACGTTCCACATAGTACGGAGTACAATTTCTATTTATGAATAACTTGATTGGATAATCTATGGGATATGCCTATGTCTGAAAGCAAAATCTCGCTCAGCTTTTTTACTGTGTTGCAGAACTGCGTTTAAGACGGATTTCTTATCAAAATCCAGGCATGAACCGTTTACATGGAACGGTTGAATATTTAATAACTAATATTTAAATAATAGTGGTGTATAATTAATGTTTGTTGACCAGAGTGAGTTAGTAACATTTCGCGGTACATTGACTGCATACTCATTTTACAGTCAACAATGGGAATTTCAATAAACATGTTGAAATATTGAAAAGATTATGAGTCATTGAGTCATTGAGTCAACTGGTTTGAAACAAAGGTTTTACTGGATAAGGGTATATAAGAGATAGATTTCAAATTATTGTGACTATAATATTTCGAGACACTCGGAAAAGTTCCATTTATACGGGTCTCAGTGGTTATAAAGGTAGGCTTTTATTGTTTATTATTATTATTATTGTAATATAAACTGATTATTTTCACTGTAGCATCCACATTCCACATTAAGGATATATATTTATTCTACACATTTTATATTTGTGAAAGATCTCTAAATTTTTATCTTAAAAAAAGATAAAGGAGGCACGAAACTTTTACATAACTTGAAACTTTCCACATTTTTTCGAATAAAATAGAAAAATATAATATTTCTTATAACAGTGAGTACCCAAAGTTATTTAGTTATTAGTAAAATCTTTGGACATCATGTAACCTTTTGTACCTATTTGAACTTTAGTTTTCGTAAACTTTGATATGTAAGGGGCTAAGTTTTTCTCCCCAGTTTTAATATTTTCGTTGCATTTGGTCTTTAAAAATGTAAAAATTGGAGATTTTATTGTGTACATGTTTGCATTGTGCATTTTGAATTGCAGTATTCCCACGATGACACTTAAGACAACATCGGCTTATGTATTTTACGCGTACGTTCACAGAATTGTCTGCATATTTCATCGTTAATGCTTCAATGTTTTCAAGATCTAAGGAATGATTATACCTTTTTTTAATTATTATTTTCTAAGTCGTTTTTGTTTTCCGTCATTTATGTTTTAGAATTAAAAGTAACATCTCTTTTCAAAGTGATCAAGATGGTCAGGTATAAATGCTGAAAACACAAAGACTGTTCAGAAGTCAGATATATTATAATTAAAACAGACTTCTTTCACTTCTGTAGAGGAATTGAATAAGATCAGGGCCTTAATTACCTTGAAGAGTAGTTGTAAATATTTAATTAATGACTGGGCCAGTCACAAAATATTTTTAACTTATTAAACATTTCTCCCTTGAAGTAAAACGTTTCTTACAATCAGTAAAACTGTAAAGTTTTTTTTCTTCTAACATAAGAATAAATATCGGTCCAAGCTGATTTTTTGATATTCGGAATCATTTAACCACTTGTAGTTTTAGGCATTTCAACATTTACATTTTTATAAAATAACTGTCTAGCTTATTTTCGAACATGATGGGCGGTCGGTATGTATAAATGCAACACTGGAAATACATGTAGTGGCAAAACCAAGTGAAACTTTCGAATGCAATGTCCCTAACGATGTACAAATTGCTAATTGCTGTATGCATTACCATTGTACATGAGTTTTGTTCGCGAGCGGGAGTTAGAGCTTACGGGTACGACGTAGTTAAAAAGGTCAACGCACCTAAATCTTTTTAAAGCTATTTCCTGTTATGGATAAAAAAACTTGAGTTATAGCTCAAATTACACTAGAGAACATTTTAACTAGTTCATGTGCAACAAATTGCTATCATAAACTTTTTTTTACCTTTAAATGAATAAACCGTCCGCCTCTGGGGTAAATGTATGCCGCAGTTTGTCAGTGTGATAAAATGGTCTTTAACAAACCCAACTGAGTAAATACTTAGTATTTTTCGTGAAAATGTGGACCTGTAGTAAAAATTCTAATAGTTGTCAATGTTCTGAAATCAGTCTTTACCTAAAAGGTAAGAAATTTAGTGTTTACGGAGAAATATACAGGGAAAAATAAAATGTCAAAATTTCAGAGACACTTCTTGTTTAGACATCTTTGACGTTAAGGTCTGACAAATAAGACACCAGTGTGCGTGCTTGTCTGGCAAACCATTACATAAATCTAGTTATATTATTAGTTAGCAGCCGAACATAGTTACGCATATCTACCACACATTTGGAATAAGGTCCCATATCGGCCAGTAAATCGTGAAAGAAGTCTTAAAAGCAAAGAAAGGCTATATACGCTATTATTTTTAAGTAACGGACATATCTGTTGTACAAAAGAAAAACACCACAAAAGGAATTGATGAATTATTCAGATACTATGATGGTTCTTTCACAGGTAGAGCTTCTATTAACCCTGTATGCCAGCAAAATGGAAAGCTTTATATAAATACACCTGACAGTGATCTACATTGTGGCCAGACATATAAACATCAAAAGGGAGATAATTACATATTAACTTAGGTTGTAAATGGTGTAGCGTTCCTTCTATGTTGTAACGAATGATTGGTTACAGTTTCATATGGATGTCCTGAAGAGTGGCTGGAATAGTAAGAGGAAAATAAATATAGATAAGACAGGAAATAATCTTGAAAAATAATTCTAGCAAGAGTTATGTTTCCTCCGCTGTTTTCTTCTATATTCTAATATTCACTGGTATGTTTTTAATTCTGTTTAGGCGTTAAGGTTTTGGACAAGAAAATTTGAATGACGGACAGACAGACATCTGGAATATTCTGTCGTATGGCCACATTTAGTCTTCTTTGTTATTAAGCTTGACATAGACACAAACATCCATAGTCCAATAACCGTGCAATAAGTAGATAATAAAATGCATTTTTTCAATGCGCTGTTTTGACTTTGATATAATATAGGTATTAAAACGAACTAGGAATGTAACAGGTAATTATTTGTTTGTTACTCCTTATCTAACTAGGAATGTAACAGGTAGTCATTTGTCTGTTATTCCTTATCTAACTATGAATGTAACGGGTAATTATTTGTTTGTTATACCTTATCTAACTGGAAATGTAACAGGTTATTATTTGTCTGTTTTTTTCTTATCTAACTAGGAATGTAACAGGTGATTATTTGTCTGTTATTTCTTATCTAACTAGGAATGTAACAGGTGATTAAATTTATTTGTTTGTTATTCCTTATCTAACTAGGAATGTAACAGGTGATTATTTTTCTGTTATTTCTTATCTAACTGGGAATGTAATAGGTGATTATTTGTCTGTTATTTCTTATCAATATCATGTCTTTTTCTGGAATCTTGTAAACCAAACAAGACATGAACAAGAATGTGCGCTAAGATTAAAATGATGATGATTTCGATACTTTGAGTTGTGAAGACTGAAATGAGTTTCACATTGAAATTTCTGAATCTTTATTGACTTTTAAATTATCATTTGTAAAATGTTTCTTAATTCTGATAATTCATTTAATGTTTTGCTTTAGTCCTAACTCTTCTACAGCGAATCGAAACAGGTTTATAGCTCTGAACAATTTTTAGTGCTTACTTAGGTCGAGGAAAAACAAAACCCCTTAAATATCTGTTTGTAAAATTATGTTAAAAGGTCGAACCGCCGAGTTACCAAGCAAGGTGAAAAGGGACATTGACTTTGGCGGACCTAAGCGTATATATTACAAATATGATATCAAACATAATTAGTTAAATGGATTTGCTTTTGAGCAGCTTCATGAATAAATAAACGTTACATTGACAATGACAAGTTTTAGGAGTATAAATAGTCTGCAATAATTTTCAGCAAGGGACTTACATAATTATAATTCTATTTCAACCGTGATAACCAGTTTACAGTGGGTAATTTTAAGCACTGTCAGTAATTAGTATAAGCCATTATCGAGGGAATCAACGCAATGAACTGTAAGGCGTATGACTAAAAGTCAATTCTAACAAATTAATGAAAAATTCGCATACAGTAGTCATTACCACGTGATTTTTGTAATTAATCATAATCATCTGAATACAATACAAACACCAAAATGCGTATTAAATTTTCCTTAAAAATGTTCTTTTTGGGATGAATGGCAGATTTTCTAAAGTAGTACTCTGAGAACTTTAGAAGCATATTTGACTTGTGTAAAACTAACCTCCAGCCATACCAGAAATCGTTGAAAGAAAGACCGTATGTAATATAACCTGCATTTAAAAAGACTCTGATGACGAAAAAATCACCTGCACTGGAACAGTTGACGTTCATTTTATTTCATCATTTCTTATGGACATGACTTTGTTAGAACAAGGTCTTTGATCATTTGGAATAAAAGTAATAGATCATGTTATCATAAAAAAGAGTGCCCAATTTCCACTTAAAGAAAATAATCAAACGAGAAAAAAGTGAAAAGATTGCCACAGAAGTATCATATATGACTTTAAAACATTAAAACCTAAAGATAATCATGACACCAAATGTATTAATGATTAAAAATTTGAAAAAGATATAAAGAGGCACCTGTCAACTTATTTTTCAGAATATGGAATTATTCCGATGCATTGTTTTAACTTTCTTCAACGCGCTACTGCTGGTGAATGCTGCTGTCATAAGAGAGCGACGATTTGGCTCGAACTACGCTCCTGGATTTGGTAAACGGGACAGCTATTTACCTGGTTACGGTAAGAGGCCATATTTGTATGAAACCGGAAGTGTTCAAGGTCGTGAGAAAGACAAAAGTATGAATTCTGCCTATGAACCTAAAACGCCGTACTGGGGAACTATGTCCTACCAGTTTCCGTACTGGGATGAACCAGAATATCGTTATCCATACGAAACGCTCACTCGCCGAAATGTTGAATCAGTACGGAGCAACGTTCATCCTGTCGAGAAATACAATAGAATCAATCCAGATTCCTTACCGTACAGATTTTATAGTCATGGTATCCCATTTTTGGAAGACGTAAATGAAAAGTCTCTGATTAAAAAAGAAGGGAGATTAGTCTCTGATGACAACGCAGACACATATAGTAACACTGATGATGACTTTACAGGAAACAGGAGTGAAGGATTTGGCAGGTATGTGATACAACTTGATTTTTTCACTTAATTAGGTTATGTCCAAAAGCTATTTAGTTGAGAATTGCTCTTCCGTATTTACAAAAAAAAACAAAAAAACAAAAAAAAACAAAAAAAAAACAACTCGTATCAAGAAATTAGAAAAGAAATAAATTGGCTTGATTGTGAAAGCTTAGATTTACACTTGTTCATGTACATACTGATTTATGAGGATCAAATGTGTTCATATCTTCGATTCCAGGCAAAATCCGGCCGATAGAACAGAAAAAGAATTAACACAACTGCTGGTGAAACTTTTATCAAAAACTGGTAAGTTTTCAAGAGTTAAAAATAAGTAGGCTGTAAACGTGTCTTTAAAAGTTAACTTCTCAAACCTCATGCAGTGTTATTACTCAATATAGCATAGAAGAGGTGTAATATATATTTATTTCGGAAGCAATACCTCTGAATAAATCAGTACATGCCGGTGTTAGAATATTGCTTTGTTATTTTCTATCGAAGCTGTGCGTGTTAGTTTACACATGGTCAACTTATTATTGTTGTCATGTTCAAACCGACTGATTCAGAGACATGTGAATTTCACTAAAAATGTAAACAGTTTTCTGAAAAATGGACTCACTGTACTTCCTATGATTAACATTTGTCTTGAAAGAGGTCATGTTGACATTTCATGTTAAGGAGCTTATTAACGTTCGTGGGTAATCATTTGCCAACCCTATAATATATACAACTGAATTATTCTACACTCGTGCCATTTGACCGTAAGTCAAAACACACTGTGGACACATACCAAGGAAAATGTTCCAATTTATTTATAAGATTCTATTTTTTCCAGGTCAGGACAACAGTTATCGTTCCTAACATTGACGATGTCTGGCTGCCATTCTGAACAAATTTGATACCCGTTTGAAAAGAAAAAAATGACAGATATTATTCTTTATTGAATTCTGGTTTTTATCAGTGAACTTGTAATTTCCAGTTCGAGGAGCATTGGATTTTGCTTTAAATGTAGTTGTTCAGACACTAATGAAATGAAAAGAGAGCTTATATTGAAAGTCCACGACATTGCATCCTAGTGTCACAATATCAGTACAGGTAAAGTTAAACTATACGAATTGGTTTTCTAAGTTTATGGCGGCCAAAGTTAAGAAATAAGAAAAGCAAGCGCAACGAGTCATTTTATAGTTTTTCTGCAGGTTTTGATTGAAAGCTTGTTTTTTTTTTTTTTGTATTTTGTTTTTTTTTATGAAAGCTTGTACAGAGTCTGCGCAGAGAACTTTTGTAACACAAATATTTGCTTTTCTAAGTAAGATATTTAATCCTTTATTCGTGACTTCTTCTTTTGTATTTATTATTTAGATAATAAAGTGCCTAAATATTTTCTTTGGACCGTATATTGTCATCATTTTTGTATATATTTACGTGGTGTTATACACGTGCAGGTATACACTGCTAAGAAATTGACTAATTGACATATATCTAAATACAACTGTATTCTCCCGACAAACACTGACACAGTGTGACTCTGTTTGTCCATATTGAATGGTTCATATAATGCTTAGTACATGATCTCTTAGGCTGAAATGTGTCGCCTTTTTGAATTAGAGCAAGAGTACTGAGACGATTCAGTACTGTGAAACAATAGTGGTTACTAACTCCATAAAATGTTTCATGAACAAAATAAAGCGTGACGAATGCCTTTGGTACGAAAATCAAGAAGATAAATAACAATTAACTGAAACAAGGTGGCCGTACCACGTGGTATATGATTTCATTTAGGCTATCGCGAGCAGCATTATTTTGACTCGATATTCGGAGGAGAAAACTGCTGAGTATTTTATTTCTTCATCAATTTTAATTGTATATAGCGCATGCGAAGCGGAATATTATGTCCTACACATTGGTTCTGATGATTCATTTGTCAGATGTACAGATTTTTTTAACATTCAGGAAAACTGATGTGCTTTTTGCGATAGCAAACATATTTTTACGAACTCTTTATATCCCGACTGTTCAGAAAAACTACATATGGCAAACGAATTATTAGGACCTGTATGTAGGGCACAAATTTCCGCTTCGCATGCACTATGTCCCCTATAAATTGATGTAGAAATAAAATACAGCAGTTTTCTCCTCCGAATCGAGTCAAAATAATGCTGCTCGCGATAGCTTAAATGACATCATTTACCACGTGGTATCACAGACACTTGGATGCAGTAGAGCGGTTCTTGCCCCAAAATTGATCTTGTACACATGCTGTGACCCCTACAGTTCATAACAAACATGTTTTGCTCATCAAACGGCACTTTAGAAAAATGCCCATTTTTCACTATATGCCTAATAGCTAATGGCTATGGCTAATTTTTCTGAAGAGCCGTTTGATGGGCAAAACATGTTTGTTATGAACTGTAGGGGTCACAGCATGTGTACAAGATCAATTTTGGGGCAAGAGCCGCTCTACTGCATCCAAGTGTCTGTGGTTGCTCATATGACCGACGCCCCCTGAAGAGATTAGTTATTTTATATTGTGGGGGTAGTGCAAGATACAGAAAGCATCCCATTCCAGACACAGCCCTGGTTCTTTTGCATGCTCAGTGTATAGCTCTGATACATGGGACCTCGGTTTAATGACTCATCCGAAAAACAGTAATGTAACTGGATGGGTGGGGTCGAACTCGTAACTCTTTGTTTAATCTTACTGCTGTCAGGAACACTACCTTATATAGTATTCGCAGGGTGGGCATACCACATAGTAGATGACGTCATTATCAAGATATCACATGCAGCTCGGAAGGAGAACAGCTGTAATTATTTAATTCCTTTATTAATTTTAGTGGAATATAGCGCATGCAAAGCGGAAAACTGTTCCCTACTAATAGGACTGAAGGATTCTTTTTCAGTTGTAAAGTATTTCCTAACATTCAGGAAAACTGAGGTCGTGAACGTTGTTTTCTGTTGCGAAAAAAAGCACACAACCTATGACTGTATGATAGAATGCTAGGGAATATTGTACGTTTGACAAAAGAATCATAACGGTCAGTGAGTAGGGAACAGTTTTCAGCTTAGCAAGAAATACAACAATGGTATTTACTACATACATCTCTCACACGTATCATGAACAATTTATGATAACTGATGATAAATAAAAAGCAGAAACTTATTTTGTCAAAGATTTGTGCATTATAGAATGTAGAATATTTTACAGTGTTTTCGATGAGATAATACTGAGTCATATTACAATTCTAAATCATTAAATAATGGTTTGTTTCACTACTTCGTGAACATGATTCATTAAATGTGTATTAGAGCAAACTACTATTGAGAAAAATGAGCGAATCAATTAACTATTTACATGTTATATGAAACAAATTTTATTTATTGAACAGAAACAAGGTGCCTTGTATTATATGTGAATAGTGTTCCACTTAAACCGATTCGAAACAATAAAGCAACCAAACTATTGAGTGTGCATCAAATTTCAACCTTGATATCAAATCAACATTATTATTTCAAATAACTCATGTCACTTATACAGAAGAATGCTGTTACAACCTAAACATGTACTTAAGCAGAAATAATTAAAGACTGGCTGTCACCGAGAACTGTTTTAATGATTTAGTTTCATATTACATAATGAAGATTGAGTATTCGTCATCAACTGTATGTACAGCTTTAATAACTGTTCCAGTGAAATAAAAGAAAATATCCATCATTTCTCTCATTAACCTTTTCTCTATCTATTAATTTATCATAATAGTAAAATCTCTTGACCAGAACTCTTTACCGTGGCAAAAGCTCAAAATATCCATGGCAATTTTCCGATGTTCAGAATTTACTATACATGTATATTGCAGTTTTCCTATGGCCTATATTTTACTTACCTAAGTACATTGAAGCATTTCAATGGATACCGGTTAATCAAAAAGTACTTCACGCCTGTTTTGAGATGGTTGATAATTTTCATTTTGCCATGGCAACATTTGCAAGAAAAACTGAAGTGAAACAAAACAAAGAGAAAAAGAAACGTTACACAAAAATATCTTCACCATATACAAAACATATAAAGAATGTGTAAAAACCTATAAAAAATCATCAAAGTACACGACAGTATGTTAAGTCATGTACTTTTTGAAGAAATACAAAAATATAAAAAAAACGATACAAAATTACAACAATTGTTATTGACTACGAATAAATGAAATCTTCTCAGTTAATGGAACATGACTAAGTATTGTAACTGCACAAGTTCCATAACTTTTTTTAATTTTGAAAATGTAGCATTTGTCGTACAGGCGCGCTCATTTGTCGATCTGTCGTGTCGGCGCCCCGTTAACAAGACAGAACGACATTTTTAGGGCGCCAACACAACATTTTCATACCCGCAAACACGACACCTGCATTTGTTGTTTCGGTGTCCCTTAGATGTCGTATTGACGCCCAAAATTGTTCTTCTTGCGAATTTAAATCCATTTAACGCGTCAGCACGACAGCTGATGTGGTCCAGTGGTAACGCACTGGACTGGTATACCAGGGGTTCCGAGTTCGATCCCCCGCTCCTCCACTAACATTACTAAAAGTCTCACGGATGAGACGTTAAACCGAGGTCCCATGTATCAGTGCTATACACTGAGCATGTAAAAGAGCCAGGGGTGTCTCTGGAATGGGATGCTTTCTGTATCTTGCACTACCCCCATCACATAAAATAACTTATCTCTTCAGGGGGCGTCGGTCATATGGGCAACCGGTACCGGCGGTAAATAAGCTCAAATAGATAGATAGACAGCACGACAGAACGAAAACAATACTCTGTAGTTCAGTCGTTCCGGCGCAAATGCGCAACCGTTTTACGTGCATTCTAAGAGCAGAGAAAAAATAGAGCAGCTGGATAAGCATGCAAACAAGTTTTGAGTTAAATATAAATGATATTATTTGGATTTCCATAAAAGTATGGATTTAAGTCTATATATAGCTATATGTGTAACACGCTTGCGCATGCGTACATGAAGATGCCAGAACGAGTAAATTTGTCGTTCTGTCGTGTTGACGCGTTTACTGGATTTAACCGCGTCAGTACGACAGGTTGGGGCCAATACGACATTCAAGTGTCGCCGGAACAACAAATACTAGTGTGATGCTGGCGGGTTCGAGTTGACGCCCTAAAATGTAGCGAAAGAATGATAGAAAGACAAATGAGCGCACTAAAATGATGGTTGCTACATTGGTCCTTCAGTCGTGTCTCTGCCCCGCCAACCGGACGGAACGAAATAGTAGAAATCAGCCACCATACTAAAGAGACGACTCTTTCGTAAATAAACAATGTATTATTGATCGTAAATTAAACACGAAACTGTATTGTATAAATCAGTTAAGTCCTACATGAAAAGGAAAAGAGACACTCAAAGATTGCATGGTCCATGACTCCATGAGTGATTTGAGCTGACAGTCAGATATACAATTATTGCTTTTTTAGGTCAATATGAGGATTTATCCACCTGAAAAAAAGTGTATCGATTAAGGGCGTAGCAATTAAACATGTCTGTTAGATGTATTTTTTTTATAATACCACTTGGGAATTTTACCCAAAACGAAATCGGCAGTGAATCGTAAAACAAGAGGGCCAATGGCCCTAAAGCACTCACCTGGGTTCAAAGATTAAAGAAATTTTTATGAATGTAATGATGCATATCACAGAAATGGACCAATGCAAAAACAAAAAGTAGGTCAGCAGGTCAAATATTGGTCATGCTATGACGTTTTTGTAATCGGAAAAAAAAACTGTACACATTGTCCAAATTTCATTGCCATAGCTCCAAAAACAAAAAGTAGGTCAGTGGGTCAAAAATATAGGTCATGCGATGACATTTTTGAAATCGAAACAAAAAACTGTGCACATGGTCCAAATTTCATTGCTGTAGCTAAAATAACAAAAAAGTAGGTCAGTAGGTCAAAAATATAGGTCAAGGAATAATGTTTTTGAAATCATCTTGAAAAACTGTACAAATGGTCCAAATTTTATTGCCATAGCGAAAAACTTTAAAAAATTAGAAAAAAAAATTTTGGGTTGGGGGATGACCCCACTGTGGTCACATCGCATACTACCAAATATCTAAGCTCCATGATTTGCAGTTTGTGACAAGAAGATTTTTAAAGTTTTTTGCTATATAAAACATATGACCCCTTGGGCAGGGCCAGTTTTAACCCAGGGGCCATGATTTGAACAATCTTGGTAGAGGTCTACTAGACAATGCTCAACACCAAATATCTAAGCTTCATGCCTTGTAGTTTCTTACAAGAAGATTCTTAAAGTTTTCCCTATATAATTCTATGTAAATCAAGTAAGCCCTGGGGCGGGGTCAGTTCTGACACCAGGGTCATAATTTGAACAATCTATGTAAAGGTCCACTAGATGATGCCTCATACCAAATATCTAAGCTCTAGGCCTTGCAGTTTCTGACAAAAAGATTTTAAAAAAATAAATTTACAATAGAACTCTATGTAAAACATGTGACCCCTTGGGCGGAACCAATTTTGACCCAGGGGCCATGATTTGAACAATCTTGGTAGAGGTCTACTAGACAATGCTCAACACCAAATATCTAAGCTCCATGCCTTGCGGTTTCTGACGAGAAGATTTTTAAAGTTTTTTCCTATATAACTCTATGTAAAACATGTGACCCCTGGGGCAGGGCCAATTTTGACCCAGGGGCCATGTTTTGAACAATCTTGGTAGAGGTCTACTAGACAATGCCGCATACCAAATATCTAAGCTCCACATGTTTTGGTTTCTGACAAGAAGATTTTTGAAGTTTTCCCTATGTAACTCTTTGTAAAATCAAGTGGCCCCCAGGGTGGGGCCAGTTCTGACCCCAGGGTCATAATTTGAACAATCTTGGTAGAGGTCCACTAGATGATTCCTCATACCAAATATCTAAGCTCCAGACCTTGTGGTTTTTGAGAAGATTTTTTTGCCATGGCAACCAGAGTTCTGCATTGAATTGAATTCTTTGAACAAATTTGGAAGAGCTTCAAGCAAGGAACATCCCATGCAAGTTTCATTGAATTTGGCCAAGTGGTTTTAGAGGAAATGTCATTTGAATGAAATTGTTGACGATGCACGACGACGGAGAGAGGGGGGATCACAATAGCTCACAATGTTACTGTGTGACAGGTGAGCTAAAAATCCAAATATTGCTGTGGAAATTTATATGCAGAATAATAATCAAAGTGCAGAAGCACCTGGGGTGAGTAGCTGGGGGTTATCTCATCATGAACCTTGATAGTATTGTGTTCAATCTTGTGTCTTAGTTAAAATTCACTAGTTACTCCAAGAATTTACTGTTTTACTGAATGGCAATATATGCGTATTGTCCCTCAGAAGTATTGAAAGTTTGTTTTGAAAGGTGAGACAACATTACAGCATTATTTTTCAAAATATCACCAAAACCAATTATAAGTGCTACTTGATATATAAACAGTAAGTGTGTGGGAAGTTTTATCACAGAATCGCACAACATATTTCCTAAAATACAGTTTCTCTTCTGAGAAACAACAAAAACAGTTTGTAAACAACAAATGTTTGTAAAACATACATGCCCCCCAGCAGCATGTAATTGCTTGTGGTTGGGCCAAAGCGTTCTCTTGTTATTGATCAGAAACCCTTTTTAGGATCAAGGTCCCTGTGGCCTTGACCTTTGACCTAATGACCTCAAAATCAATAAGGGTCATCTACTGCTGATGACCAACCAGCATACCAAGTTTGGTGAACCTAGGTCAAAGCATTCTCTAGTTATTGATCGGAAACCGTTTTTAGGATAGAGTCTCTGTGAGCTTGACCTTTGTCTTAATGACCTCAAAATCAATAGGGGTCATCTACTGGTGATGACCAATCAGCATACCAAGTTTGGTGAACCTAGGTCAAAGCGATCTCTAGTTATTGATCGGAAACCGTTTTTAGGATGAAAGTCTTTGTGATCTTGACCTTTGACCTAATGACCTCAAAGTCAATCAGGGTCATCTACTGGTGATGACCAATCAGCATAACAATGTTGGTGAACCTAGGTCAAAGCATTCTCTAGTTACTGATCAGAAACCGTTTTTAGGATGAAGGTCCTTGTGAGCTTGACCTTTGACCTAATGACCTCAAAATCAATAGGGGTCATCTACTGGTGATGACCAACCAGCATACCAAGTTTGGTAAACCTAGGTCAAAGCGTTTTCTAGTTATTGATCAGAAACCGTTTTTAGGATGAAAGTTTCTGTGATCTAGACCTTTGACCTAATGACCTCAAATTCAATAGGGGTCATTTACTGGTGATGACCAACCACCATACCAAGTTTGGTGAACCTAGATCAAAGCGTTCTCTTATTGATCGGAAACCGTTTTTAGGATGAAGGTCCCTGTGAGCATGACCTTTGACCTAATGACCTTAAAATCAATAGGGGTCATCTTCTGGTGATGAACAACCAGCATACCAAGTTTGGTGAACCTAGGTCAAAGCGTTCTCTAGTTATTGATTGGAATGCGTTTTTTGGATGAAGCTCCTTGTGAGCTTGACCTTTGTCTTAATGACCTCAAACTCAATAGGGGTCATCTACTGGTGATGACCAACCAGCATACCAAGTTTGGTGAACCTAGGTCAAAGCGTTCTCTAGTTATTGATCGGAAACGAAGTGTCTACCGACGGACCGATCGACAGACCGACCGACCTACCGACATTTGCAAAACTATATGCCCCCTCATCTTTGATTGGGGGCATAACAAGAGGTCAAAAAAATGGTCCTGAACAGCTCATCTGAGTAACACTGATCAATAAGATTAGAAGGTGAAGGTCATGCTATGCAGTGGGGAAAAATAATGTTTTACCCTACATAATAATATAAGTTTCATGAAGATTGGAACAAAAATGTGACTTCTACTGTTCTCCAGGTTTTCCATTGAAATGTAATGGAGAGCTATTTTTCCAATCCCACATGACCCAGCTTTCTCTTCCTTGACTTCATTGAAACAAGAAATGTTTGTAAAACATACATGCCCCCCAGCAGCACCTATCTGCTTGTGGTTGGGACATGCATTCTCTAGTTATTGATCAGAAACCCTTTTTAGGATCAAGGTCCCTGTGGCCTTGACCTTTGACCTAATGACCTCAAAATCAATAAGGGTCATCTACTGGTGATGACCAACCAGCATACCAAGTTTGGTGAACCTAGGTCACAGCATTCTCTAGTTATTGATCTGAAACCGTTTTTAGGATGAAGGTCTCTGTGAGCTTGACCTTTGACCTCAAAATCAATAGGGGTCATCTACTGGTGATGTCCAACCAGCATACCAAGTTTGGTGAACCTAGGTCAAAGCATTCTCTAGTTATTGATAGGCAACTTTTAGGATGAAGGTCCCTGTGAGTTTGACCTTTGACCTAATCACCTTAAAATCAATAGGGGTCATCTACTGGTAATGACCAACCAGCATACCAAGTTTGGTGAACCTAGGTCAAAGCATTCTCTAGTTATTGATCTGAAACCGTTTTTAGGATGAAGGTCTCTGTGAGCTTGACCTTTGACCTAATGACCTCAAAATCAATAGGGGTCATCTACTGGTGATGACCAACCAGCATACCAAGTTTGGTGAACCTAAGTCAAAGCGTTCTCTAGTTATTGATCAGAAACAAAGTGTCTACGAATAGACAGACCGACCGACATTTGCAAAACTATATGCCCCCTCATCTTAATGGGGGGCAAAAAAAAAAAATCTGCACAAGTTTCTTACATATTGGGACAAAAGTCTGAACTTAAGGCAGTTCACAAGGTTTTCCACTGAACTTATTCTGGTGACCTAGTTTTTGACCCTCCATGACCCAACTTGTGCCTATACGTGCTAAAATGAATGGCAATTGTAAGATATTATAATAATAATTAAAAGAAGACCATAATAAAGTTAGTTTTGCAAGACAGATGTTTTTCCCTGGCGAAATTTAAAAAAGCCAAAACTTCTTATAGAGAAACCTATTGCACTTATTGTTCGGTTGACACCTTAACATAAACCTTCAAATAATACATTCTTGATCGCTTCAAGGTAAATCCAGCATAACTGTTACACGTTACACAAATTAATTTCTCTAGGCATTCTGATGAAACTTGTAGGAACTCTGGCATCTAAATTTTATGCAGTATGGATTGTGCAATGTTACAGAAAGCTAGATGGTGCCCTATGAAAGAAGTGCTGAACAATATTTAACATTTTGATGGATAAATTAATTTCCAAGTAACAACATGTGAAACTACCTTAATAACTTTTTTAAAAGAAAATAACAACATCAGACATCTACTATTTATTTTATTGCACTTGAAAATAGTCTCCAATATAAGTTCTATACATTAACATACTAAATAAAAAAATGCCTTACACATTACAAAGTACAAATAAGCCTCATATGGCAAAAAAATAAGTCAGAAACTCAACACTTTATTTGTACTAGTCCCTGTCATTATTTAACACAGGGCTGCTATTTAATCTCTCTCAGTGTTCAATCCTTTAGTGGCTTTAGCTTCAGGTTTCTTTTCTTCTGATTTCCAAGAACACAGTATGTTTTTACTTGTTTGCAAATTGTGAAGATACCCATGCCAGTCCCCATTTCAAATTGGTCAGCATGAACTTCAAGGCCTTTGTCCATTGTTCTTCTGAATTGAACTGTATTCTAAAATAAAGAAATTTGTCACAGACATGACTGCCTTTGAAACATGGCAACAGTCACATTCATGATAGCTTACAACTTGATTTTACCATGATCTTGTGAATCTGTGAACTTAACAAAATATCCATACGTCCAGAGGTAAGACTATTATATGTCCTTTACCTATTTGCATGGCTGGTAAAGTTAATAAATTTCTAAAACTGATGTGTTTCAAAAAATACTGATCAAGTGTTTTTACACTTAGTGAAAAAATTAAACAAAATTAAAAGTTAAAACGGACATAATTCAGTAAATATTCCTATAATACTTTCCTAGGTTATTGTATTTTAAAGTGAGGGTGCACCACGTTAACAAAACATTGACAGGGTAACTAAAAGTAACAAAGAGCTCCATCAGTGGGTGCCAACGCTCGGCTGTAGTTACTGTTTAGAGAAAACTTGAGGTTGTATTTGAATATAAACAATACTCAATAATATACCTACTGTTCTGACCCAACATGATCCAATTTCAAACATATCCAAGAGAAAAACAAGACAAAAATTCAGACAAAATTTCAATGTAAAAAACGAAAGAGAAAACAAGAGGGCCATGATGGCCCTAGATCGCTCAACTGAATACTTTGCCTTTGGGTCTGCTGTTGAGCTAACACCAAAAGAATCTTCATTTATAAATCTATATGAATTCAAGTGACCCCCAGGATAGAGCCAATTTTCACTCAAAGGGCATAATTTGATAAAACTTGGTAGATGACCTCTAGCTGATGCTCCATCAAAAATATCTAAGTTCTAGGCTTTGTGGTTTCAGACAAGAAGTTTTACCTATATAAGCCTATGTAAAATCAATTGACCCCCGGGGCAGGGCCAAATTTGACCCCAGGGGCATAATTTGAACAAATTTAGTAGAGCTCCACTAGACAATGCCACATACCAAATCTTAAGGCTCAGGGCCTTGTGGTTTCAGAGATGAAGATTTTCAAAGTTTTCCCTATAGAAGCCTATGTAAAATCAACTGACCCCTGGGGTGGGGCCAAATTTGAACCCAGAAGTATAATTTGAACAAACCTGGTACAGGTCCATTGGACCATGCTACATACCAAATCTTAACGCTCAGGGCCTTGTGGTTTCAGATAAGAAGATTTTTCAAAGTTTTCCTTTTAGTTGCCATAGCAACCAGAGTTCTTGATAGAATTCAATTCTTTGAACAACTTTGGTAGAGCTTCATACAAGGAATATCCAAGCATGTTTCGTCAATGTTGTCTTAGCTGTTAAGAAGAAGGAGAAGTCGTTCAAGTCAAATTGCTGATGACGCAGGATGACAGACAATCAATGATCCCAATAGCTCTCCTTTGAGCACTTTGTGCTCAGGTGAGCTAAAAAAGAAAATAAGGCTTCTAGCCAGGTGACCTACTTTTTTACCCAATGTGACTGACTTTTAACATGACCTACATAATTATCATCAACAAATTTTCATGGTTATCAGGCTGAAAATATGGCCATTAGCATGATGACCTACTTTTCTGACCCACTTTGAAGCATGACCCAAATATCATCAAGACAATTATTGTGACATATTTTGATGATGATCATGCAGAAAATATTGCATTTAGCATGCTGACCTACATTTCTAACCCTTCGATGACAGAGTTATGTAACAGAGTCTTCGAAAACAGCAGAGATAAAAAAATTTAAATCCTAAACAAACCATATTCATTCACTAACACTTCAAGAGGTCTTTATTTCCATGTATTATTGTTACTTACTTGATAGAGTATGAAGCACCTGCAGTAGTGTCCTCAATTTTGCCCTTGTCCATCTTGTATGGTAAACAGAACTGTGAGTCCCCTCTTTCTACCTCCTCTTTGAACTGTTTAAAAAGAAAAAAGTCTTACTAAATTTGCATTAGAAACCTGATTGATCTGTCTATCGACAGCTCATATGTAGGTTCATAATTTGTTCTACCAAAAAAAACAAGGGTGACACTGTCACAAAATACGCCCATCACAAAAGTTTTGCAGAAGATGTGGTCATAATGGATAAAAAAGAGGTGTTAGTAGGGAAGTAAGTTTGAGCGCAGAAGCGAGATTCTCTCATGATCTTCACATTCCTCTATGCTGCGCTATACTGGTATGAAACCCAGGAAGCAGTCATCGAGTGTGATGAATCTAAGTTGTAAGAACTTGTATCACAATTGATGTAAAGTAAATGAGTCTAAACTTCTCTATGCAGTGAGGAAACTAAGTTTGACTATTTCTAGTGCTGGATAGTGAAACAAACATTTGAAATGAACTTCTGACCTCCAAGTGTGACCTATGGACCTGGTTCATGTAAGCAACACTATGTTCCATGATGGTGAACTTTTGTATCAAGTAATACTAAAATCCCTCAATGCATGTAGAAGATATATTCCCTAACAAAATCTGGAAATTTCATCATCTCTAGTGACCTTGACCTTACATATATGGACCGGGATTATGCGTGTAACCCTCAGTCTCATGATGGTGAACATTTATGCCAGAATCCCTCAATTCATGATGACTAAATGGTCCATACACACATTCTCATATTTTTATCTGACCTTTGACCTCTATCTGTGACCCTTACCTTGGCCACAGGGACCTGAATTTTGTGTACAACATATCATCTTACAATGCTCAACATTTGTGCCAAGTTATATTAAAATCTCTCAATGCATGTAGAAGTTTTGCTCTGACTTTGACCTTTGACTTAGAGACCTGGTTCTTGCGCAAGACACTACCCCCCATGATGGTGAACATTGGTATCGAGTATCATTAAAATCTATTCATGCATGCTGAAGATATACTCCTGACAAACCAGGACACCAACCACCATGGGCATTCCCATAATACGTCCTGCTTTTTCAAACTGAATTTACAAACCTCATGGGCCTAATTCAGTCAACCACTGAGGCAGTCAGGTTGTGTCAGAATTCACAAACCTCATGGACCTAAATCAGTCAACCATGGAGGCAGTCAGGTTGTGTCAGAATTCACAAACCTCATGAGCCTAAATCAGTCAATCATGGAGGCAATCAGGTTGTGTCAGAGTTCACAAACCTCATGGGCATAAATCAGTCAACCACTGAGGCAGTCAGGTTGAGTCAGAATTCTCAAACCTCATAGGCCTTAGTCAATCATGGAGGCAATCAGGTTGTGTCAGAATTCACAAACCTCATGGGCCTAAATCAGTCAACCATGGAGGCAGTCAGGTTGTGTCAGAATTCACAAACCTCACGAGCCTCAATCAGTCAATCATGGAGGCAATCAGGTTGTGTCAGAATTCACAAACCTCATGGGCATAAATCAGTCAACCACTGAGGCAGTCAGGTTGAGTCAGAATTCACAAACCTTATGGGCTTAAATCAGTCAACCACTGAGGCAGTCAGGTTGTGTCAGAATTCACAAACCTCATGGGCCTAAATAAGTCAACCAATGAGGCAGTCAGGTTGTGTCAGAATTCACAAACCTCATGGGCCTTAATCAGTCAAACACTGAGGCAGTCAGGTTGTGTCAGAATTTACAAACCTCATGGGCTTAAATCAGTCAACCACGGAGGCAATCAGGTTATGTCAAAATTCACAAACCTCATGGACCTAAATCAGTCAACCATGGAGGCAATCAGGTTATTCAGTGTCCACTTGTGTACAAGGAGTGTTCAAATGTGAATGCATCTAAAAGGTTATATTGTTCAATATTGAGAAAAACTCAAGGAAATGAAGGTTATCGGGTAGATATACATGTTAGCTTTACATTGATACCACATTCATTAAAATCCGTTCTCTTTAGCTGTGTTTATAGCTCGCTATACATTGTCTACTCATATACTCTAATACAAAAATGTTTGGTAGAAGATCAGCCAATGAAATACGGCCTTATATTAAGAATCATTGTCTCCTTTACATAGGGTGTAAAGACATTTTTGATGAAATCTGTCCTGTATATGGAAAAAATGAAATGTCTTTTTCATCATTTATTCAATGGTTTAATAAATTCAAATGTGGGTTAATTTCGACTGAAGATGCACCCCATGCCCATTGGCCTAAAACAGCAACGTCTGTCAAGATGGTTGCTAAAGTGAAAGAAATAGTTAATACCAATGCAAGATACACTACTAGGCAAATAGCTAGTATCGTTGGCATCTCATTAGGAGCAGCTCATACCATTCTCAAACGTGATTCGAAAATGAGAAAGATCTGTGCTAGATGGATTCCCCATTTGCTGACAGATGAGCAGAAAAAGGCTCGCGTGCAATGGGCTAAGTTGTTGCTTAAACAGTATCAAAATTACAATGCATGGTCTTTTGCAAACGTCATCACTTGTGACGAAACATTGGTTCAATTTCATGAGCCAAAACGAAAACACCAAAACAAGATTTGGGCTACAAAGTCTGGCAAAAAACCACGCATTGCAAAAAGGACCATCAGTATCAATAAGGTAATGTATGCCATTTTCTTTACAGCTCAGGGTCCCTCCATTTAGGTTGCTGTTCCTAACGGCAAATCTGTCAATGTGAAATTTTACAAGACAAAAGTTCTTCGAAAACTAAACAAATACTTTCGAAAACGAAGACCCACAACAGGTTTAGCCAATGTCAGATTGCTGCATGACAACGCGTCATTGCACAAGGCGTATACATGTATAGAGTGCAAGACTTTCTGAAGCAGAAAAAAGTTGTTGTGCTCCCCCATCCTCCGTATTCACCCGACCTTGCCCCTTGTGACCACTTTTTGTTTCCAAAGCTAAAAAATACCTTTAAGGTCGAAAATTTGTTCAGCACAAACACCTAGGTTCTGCAATATTCCAGTGTCTTCATAGTATACCTAAAAAAGACTACCAAAATGCCTTCAAAGATTGGATCCGGAGACTGAAACTTTGTATTTCTGTTGGAGGTGAATACTTAAAGGGAACAAAATAAAAAATTCAGTGAAACCTATGAAGAATCAAATTTTACGTGCTTAGATGCATTCATATTTGAACAGTCCTTGTATTTCTTAACTGAGTTTAGTGCATCAAAACTGTATATATACTGGCAAAACCAGCTCAAACATTGTTAAGTTTTTTTTATCCCCAGTCTAATTTGATGATAAAGGCAAACATCTCCTGTTCTTTTTCCAGGAATGTGATCAGATTATAATGATTTTCATCTAAAAGCAGCAGAACTCAAACTCAGAGATTATAAAGAAGGGAAATATACAGCTCGCATTTCACTCAAATATTTGATATATGTATTAAACTATTGCCTGTTGAAGACAGTCTAAAAATGCAACCATTGCTTGGTCAAATCTGAAATGAGAAATAATAAAAATGTTGGTGATGTAACAAAGTAAATGTAATAAAAATTTAATGTCTGCATTGAAAACATAAAAAAATCCAGACAAATATTACTGTCAGTAAGCATAGAAGGTAATGTATTTGAATATGATGTCTTCATGAAATGACATATAACTGGTATGATTTCCAGGACTAAACACAGGAAATACCCTTTAACTTTCAATAAAGCACTAAACAGTCCTATCAAGGATCCTCAAGAAAAAAACATGGTAGTTCTTAAAACTGATGTACTTCCAAACAAAGCAGACAAAATGAAACAATACACCACAAAGTCTCAGACTCATAACTTACTTTGCATCCCAGAAAAACCTGAATCCCCCATGGGCATAAAGTGGTAGTTCCTTGGATTTATCTGTCAGTGATTCTAAGTAGGAATGGTTTCCATATGGTACTAATCTGTATCTAAAATAAAACCAGGAACAAAATTAATGACATCAAATAATATTTCTAGTAAGTATGCTTTTTTGAGCTAAATATTTGCTCCCTGACTGATTAAATGTGACAAAGCACATAAGTAAGTTCAGTTTAGAAGTACTCACTTGTAGCTATATGAACATTACTGAATAACAAAACCTTTGATGACTGCATCACAAAACCTTGATTTGTACTCAAACCTAACTAATGGCAAGTCAGAAACTTAGCTGACTGACACTTCTGACTGAGAAAGATTAGTCCAGACAGTCATTTTAAAACCATGGATACTTGGTCAGTCTTTCCGTTTGTTAACAAATCAGAGAATCTCTGTTAAATAGCAAGGTATATTAACAGTGACATATATTTGTATGCTTACCTCTGGAATGTAAGGTTCATCTTTTTGGCGAGTGAATGTAACAGAAGCACTGTCTGACCCCAGGCTGCATTTATCTCATTCCACTCTACCTGTGATAAGAATTCAGTTTATCTGTTAAGAAAAAACATTCTACCCAAAAACAACATTTTACCTGTAAGACAAAACATTTCACAACATAGAATCATATTACCTGTAACACAGAACACTCTTCCTGTAATATAAAATCACCTTACCCTGTGATATAGAATCACTTCTATTGTAACAAAAACATTCTTTTTTCTACCTGTTGTTTTGTCTAGTAAAGTTTAAATTTATTTTGTTTACACAGTTTGGAAAACACTTCTCACTACGTATACTGCTCCTGCATGATGACTGCTTCCATGGTTTAAACCAGTACTAGCACCAAAACTATGGAATACGTCATTAGATAGTCTCATCCCTAATGTGATTATAACCAGTAACCTCAGGCTCAGGAGTTCAGAGTTCTAACTCTCATCAAGGATTGATGCTATGACGATGGAAACATCACACAACAAACAGTGGCAACAGTAAGCAGAACAATGTTTTTGAATGTTTGATAGGTACACAACCACATCTACTACAATCATAAGAACTAACTCTGTGCCTGAGACATATATTATCATACTGCAATACTTACAGGTACACTTGGCAATCTTCCAAGTCGAAAGTTATTTATGGTTCCAAAATGTCCACTGTGCCATATATGGAATGTAGCATTAAATACATTGGTCTTCTTTAATCTGTCTAGCTGAGCCTGGGCATACTTTAACTGGTTGTCAACACTGAAATTTTGATGTAATTCATATAGTTATCTGTATAACAAGCACTTTGCTATTTAATACTGATTTGGAAACAAGGTATTGTTACTTATATGTATATTATTCTCATTGAATCACTCTCAAACCCGGTAAGCATTTATATATTTTACAATAGGAATCCAATTTTAGTGCCTATTAATATTATGACTAGCATGTTATCATATATATAAAGTTAACGAAGTAATGCAGACATCACAAATTCCATTGCTACTTTGGTTTACTGAAGTTAATCTATTAACACTCTAAGCTATGAAATCACAATCTATGTTGTTTACCTTTTCTGTTCATCATCCAACTCCTGCACTTGTCTTTTGTATTCATTATATTCCTTCCAGTATCTGTAATAATGGAACATTTTCTAGCATTCATTACAAAATTAAGTCCAAGTGGGTTTTCATCATCAGGTACATTTTGTATCTGGTTCTGCTTGACTGGACAAGCTGGTAACAGTCCTATTTAGAATGGTTCCAGGTCTTGTTTATTTGGGCACACTATTTAATACAAGAATCTTACACAGCTTTCTTATACCCTTACCAGCAGGCAGGGCAGTTCGAAAAACTTCAGTGACAGAGAGTGTAATTAATCTACTGTACACATGGCACTGAAATATTTGCAAGCTAGCAAGAAGACATCTGTATCAATGTTTGCTAAGTTTCAATTTACTTCATGTATAATACTTTTTTTGTAAAATTCACACAGCAGTATACTGTAAATGAGAATTTAAATACATGTATATCAATTTGTTTTCTTGGGGCTACTACAACCTTCAACTGCAAACCAAAAGGCACTATGTAATGTTTCGTAATCATGTATACTTGATACAAGAAGTACTTCATGTCATCAAATACACTCCGAATTCTTGTGTATGTGTTTTATAGCGTGAACACTGAAAATCTGCATTTGACTTAGTACTTGGCAAATCCTTGCTGTGCTGCATTGTTTTGTGTTGTGCTGCCCTACAATGTTTTAAACTAACTCTGTTTTTATTCACTCACAGCTCTGCCAGTCTGAATGGGAAATACAATGTGACATTCAGTGGAGCGATGCTATGTGGCAGTGGCATTAGTAAGATATCGTATTCCTTGCCCTGTCTTCCACTTCCTGATATTGACTCAAATTGTGATTTCCATTTACTTCCTTAATACCTGGGGTGTGAATGAAGCTTCCAGTTTTATGTTCAATCAACCAATTTCTGTGTCAGTGGCTTTTAAAGTGTAGTAACATTTGCCCAACAGTTTCAATAGTGATTGAATTCAAAACAAAATTTAAAGAACAAAAGCACTAGTGCTAGCTAGATTAATAGTATGTAAAGATACAGTCAAAATCAGAATGCCTGTTTTTCTTCTGGTTGATGGAATTTTAACACTACAGTGGCCATTTCACCCTAAACTTACTACCATAATGCTCTATACAAAATATCTAAGTTCTAGGCATTCAAAGTTTTCCCTGTATAAGTCTATGTTAAATAAAGCAGACGTCCACTATGCAAAATATCTTAGCCTTATGTCTTGTGGTTTAAGAGGACAAGATTACCAAAGTTATTCCTATATAATTCAATGGAAATCAAGTGACCCACCCCCGCTCCACCAGGCAGAGTCATTTTTGACCGAAGGGACATAATTTGAAAAATCTTGGTAGAGGTCCACTAGAAGATGCTTCACACCAAATTTCGGAGTTTTAGACCTGGTGGTTTCAGATAAAAAGATTGTTTAAGTCTTTCTTTTCAATCGCTATAGCAACCAGAGTTCTGCAAGGAATTTATTTCTTTGAACAACTTTGTAGAAATTTATGCAAGGAACTTCCACGCAAAGTTTCAAAAGCAAAGTTTCAATCACTTTGATGGTTTTCGAGAAGTGGTTTAAAGGCCAAATGTTGATGACAGATGCTGGACGACAGACACCACACTATCACAATAGCTCATCCTAAGCACAAAGTGCTCTGGTGAGCTAAAAAGTTATAGTCCAGTTTTCAACAAGACAAGTCTGGTGATTTGCACATTTTAACCCACAAATATTAGCCAAGACATGTTGTACAACAAACTTCTCCAACCATTACAGATGAAAGCTTCCAAAAGATAAATCATCAGACACAGAAGATTTATACAAGTAAACTTGGTCCAAAAGTAAAGATCTGGTTATCAAACCACTATTGTCAGAAACCCACTTTTGATCTATTCTATTTCGCTTTTCCATTGGACAATTGGTTTGGATTAATTTGAACTCATGAATAGTTAATGATATATTTTAACTGGTTTCTGAAATATTTCCTTTTGCAATCTTAGCCAATGAAATTACTCTTTACATTTAAATGTAAAGCTATGCTCAAATTCTGGGAAAAATGTCTATTTAAAGTAACAACATTCCTGTTTGACATTACATCCCAACCTTCAAAATAGAAGAAGAGTTTCTATTTGTAATGTGGAATATAAATGTACAGAGAGCTCCTTTTTGCTCATTAACATTCATGACAACGAGTTATCAGCAGTCAAATGTCCAGTGGTACATAATATAGTTGTACTGTATATCTCTCGGGGTTACTGACGATGTCAACCACAAGACTTAAGTGAGGACTAACCTTTCCTCCTCGTCCTCTAGTTTCTTGGTGGTTTCTTTTTCTTTCTGTATTTCTGCCAACACTTGTTTCTGTTCCAACTCTACCTGCTTTAACTGCTGGCGTAATACCTCCTCTTCTGCCTTCAACTAAATTTGTAATTCATTTACTTTGAAAATAGTAATTTTTTAAATTTTTTTTTTCATTTGAATTCATAAATTGCTGAAATAGTAGCTTATATACAGATAAATATCAAATCATATTGTTCAAATGTAATTCTTATATCCTTGAATATGTAACTGATTTACTGGAGATTTTGTACCTAATTTATTTATTTAGCAAAACAAATGGTACTCAATGATAAATGAAACAGCCACACATATGTCAGTGTGTCTACCAGCCAATCAGTAAATCAATCATTATTTAAACTGTCACTTTCTAATCAAAACTGCATTGATAAATATTTAAATGAATCACAATAAATCTACAATATACATCAATACTAACTTTCTGTAACTCGTCATCTAGTGTAGCATCATCCTCTACATTTTCATTACTCTCTAGTTTCTCCAGGAAATTTCTGAAACAGAAAAACATATCAGTGTAACAACAAGGATTTTTTTTTCTAAAGTTACTCTTCAATATAACCAAAGTGACTTATAAACTTTTGACTATTTCTTGACAAAAGGTGCCCCTCTTTGCAAAATCTTTAGTATATGAATTTTTAGGCGAAAGAATGGATTCAATACTTTCTCAGTGTGACTTCAAAATTGGGCTATTTCTGACTTTCAAAAACATTTTAGTTTGGAGGAAACTGATTCTATGAACATAGGCATAATTATGTTGTTTGGCCTAACCAAAGATAAAAGATGAAGAAGGTGAACACATCACTGTCAGATATGAGTTATGTGTTTATGAAGCGTACCTGTAGTCTCTACATTCCTCTTCTGTTATCTTTAACTGGTCATCTAACTGGTTCAGTAAGGTATCTGTACACTCCTACAATATACACTCAACACCTTCAATAAAGTTTCCTGTAGACACCATTCTAAACAAACACACTACAGTGTAACCAGAACTTACAGAAAACATTGCACAATTCATATAGATATTTAAAACTTGAATCAATGATTTATACTTTTCATTATTAACTTCACTGCCTGAATTAGAGATCAAAAATGTTCAATTAAAAAACATTAATTTCATTAAACCATTTGCTAACATAATTATGCTGTAACAGTTTGAGATATATTCTTCAGGCCGTTATTTTTTTTTACAATGCCAAAAATGGACACTGTTACATCAATGACAGTTTTTTATCAATCAATAATCAACTGTAAATTACCTCACACAGTGGATGGTCTACTGTTGACTGACCTGTCATTATGTCAAATAACATAGCTTTAACCTATAAAGAAAAATAAAATTTGAATATTACAAAAGGAGCTGTGAGGTTGTAGCATAGGACACCTGATCTGGTGGTTGTTAATTCAAATAAATAAGTTCAAAACTACCGGTAACCTAATACCACATAAAACTCATAAATTTAGTTCAATGGATTTGAATTTTCTGGGCTAAGCTGAGAACAAACTGTATGACTTTATGAAGTTCTGACCAAGTTTCATTAAAACTTGTTAAAAATTGTGACCTTTAGTGTGTTATTATAACAGTAATTTTTTTCTTTATTTTGAGCTTATGTCTTTCTTTTTGGACCCACATGATCTAGTTTTGAATTCATGCATGATATCCCCAAGATAAACATTTGTGATGACATGAAATAGGGGATGGACACAACTTTTAAATTCCTGTGAGACCTTGACCTTGGACAGAGTCAACCAAATCATATGTTCTGCCCATCATGTGGCTATACTTAATATTTTTACAATGTAATTTCCAAATCTTTCAAGGTGTTCAAGAGATATGGAGCAGTCACAAAAGGGGAACAGATGTCAAATGATCTTATATGTGACCTTCACCTTGGACATATGAACTGAATCATTTGTTCTGCCCATTATGTGGCTTACTTGATATTCTCTTAAAGGTAATTTCAAAATCCTTCAAGATGCTCAAGTGATATGGAACAGACACAAAATAAATGACAGATGTAAAATAATCTCCTGTGTAACTTTGACCTTGGATGGAATCAAGCAAATCATACCATCTCCCCATCATGTGGCTATAATAAATATCTCTATCAAGTAATTTCAAAATCATTCAAAAAGGGAGACAGGCAGACAGTCAAAATGAATAGTTAAGTGGCTTCTCCACTGTTCCTTTAGGCAAGAAGTGTGCCTACACAGAGCTTACAAAATAAATGACAACAAAAAGACTTACTGTTATCTACTACTCACATAGAAAAACCATGTTGTGAGAATCTGCATTAAAACCATACAAAAACAAGTTTAAATAAAATGCCAACCTTAGGTTTATGTCCGAGGTTTCCAAGACTTGCAGGGCCAGTTTCACCAAGAAGTGTGAAACCATTGCTATCATCTTCATATGAAGCATACCTAAATATAGATGAGATGTGTCATAATTCAATCAAAAATTAAAAACAAGAGGGTCGTAATGGCCCTAATTGCTCACCTGATTAGAACCGCTCAAATCAACAAGTGCAATTAAATGGATTCAAAGGAAAAACTAGATAATGCTGCATGCCAAATATCAAAGCTTTAGGCTATCTGGTTTAAGAAAAAATATTTCCAACACAGATATTTCTTTGTAATTTCCTTGATATTTTTTTGTAAAACATGTGACTTGGGATGAAGTAAAAATGACCCAAAGGAAATAACTTGTACAATCTTGGCAGAGGTTCACCGGACAATGCTAAATATAAAATTTTATAAATCTTAGCCTTATGATTTCTAACAGGAAGTTTTTTTAAGGAGTCTGTCTACTTAAGTGTATGTAAAACGTGACTCCCAAGAGTGGACTAAAATATTACCTAAGGTGAAAAGCTCTAACAATCTTGGTAGAGGTCCACTGGGTAATGCTCAATGCAGAATTTCAAAACTCTAGGCCTTGTGATCTCAGACAAAGAAGTTGTAAAGATTTTCTCATATTTTTCTATGTAAACCATGTGATCTCCTGAGTGAAGCCAGAAATGACCCCAGGATAAAGTCTGCACAGTCTTGGTACAAGTCTACTTGACATTGTTTCATGCCATATTTCAGAACTCCAGGCCTTGTGCTTTCAGGCAAGAAGAGTTTTTAAGTTTTTTTTTCTATTTAAAACATGTTACCCCTGGATGGAACAATAATGACCTCAGTGACTAATCTTTAAAGAGGTCGACTAGGCAATGCCACTTACAAATTCTAGTATTCTGGCTCTTAAGCTTTCAGAAAAGAAGAGTTTTAAAGTTTCCATTTACAGCACCTACTTATTTTCTAGACTGAAATGTTCTGAACAATTATTACAGAGGGTTATCTATTTTGTTAAATTTAATGTAATGGTTTAGGAGGAGAAACCATTTAAATGAAAAATGCTGACAATGAGTGACAGATGACAGACTCTACTGAGCTAAAATTACTTCAGATTGTTTTATGGAATCATTTACAGAACAAGACTTATTTTCTGGCATAAATTCATCAAGTATTTCTAAACAGAGGGAACTTCCATGTAAGATGCCAGAATACATCTATTTCTGTTGTCTTTAGAAAAGCTCAACAAAAATAACAACTCTTTAAATGAAATAATTGTCATGACAATTGTAGCATTTCAGTTGCTCTAGTTTTCTGTTTTGTTAAATTAATACTGGGATAGAGTTTCTACAGAAACAGCAGAATATGGATTACCTAGGTGGAACAATTCTCTTTGAAATGTTCCCATCTTCTTCATAGGGTTCTATCTGGAAAATTAAAGACAATCACCTTGACAACATACAATGTAAACTGTACAAATGATCTGGGTTCATTTTATCCAATCATTTAAATACAATAGCTAACGCAAAATTTTAACCGCTTGGTCAAACTTACAAATATTTCATAGTGGTTGCAAGTGACTTCAGTTCACCAAAATATTTTATTTTTGCACAAGACACTACTGAATATTTTTTCTCCAATAAAAAGATAAACAGGAAAATTTTAAAATGTTTTATCAAACACAATATTCCACTAAAGGCTTTATTCTTTAATTTAAAGTTTGGTAAACTACAATTACCTGTAGGAGAGTGGTCAAGCAATTAAAATATCAGACTACCGATCTGGAGGTTGCTGGTTCAAATCCCACAAGGGGTGAGAGTCTCCAGTGACTTTCTGCATTCCAAACTTTTGGCGCGAGTACTGGTTTGAACCAAGGAAGCAGTCATCGAGGGGGATTTATATAAGTTGCAAGAATTTGCATCCAAATCAATTAAAATAAATAAGTATAAACTTAACTAACTAGAGCTACATACTTTTTCTTGACCAAGTGTTTCCTCCCTTTCTACTTGAGCTATCAGAGGTGCTGAAATATTCAATTAAAAGATATCTTTAAAATGCTTTTACTAAACTCTGACAAGCACAATGTACAATATATAAAGAAACTTGATTCATACTGCTCTCAATTTCTTTCCTAGTAACAAGTATTCCAATAGAATGCTCTTTGCTATCATATTAGTCTTACAATGTATAACTAGTAACAACCTTAAACAAGAACAGTTTGTATGCCCCAACCTCTCTTAAGTGCAACTAACCCACTGTTTGATGACAGACCTAATTAAACAAAACCATATAAACATAACTGAATGATGACAGACCTAATTAAACAAAACCATATAAACATATCTGAATGATGACAGACCTAATTAAACAAAACCATATTAACATATCTGAATGATGACGGACCTAATTAAACAAAACCATATTAACATATCTGAATGATGACAGACCTAATTAAACAAAACCATATTAACATATCTGAATGATGACGGACCTAATTAAACAAAACCATATTAACATATCTGAATGATGACGGACCTAATTAAACAAAACCATATTAACATATCTGAATGATGACGGACCTAATTAAACAAAACCATATAAACATAACTGAATGATGACAGACCTAATTAAACAAAACCATATAAACATAACTGAATGATGACAGACCTAATTAAACAAAACCATATAAACATATCTGAATGATGACAGACCTAATTAAACAAAACCATATTAACATATCTGAATGATGACGGACCTAATTAAACAAAACCA
Organism: Cyclina sinensis; assembly: GCA_012932295.1. NCBI lineage: Eukaryota > Metazoa > Mollusca > Bivalvia > Venerida > Veneridae > Cyclina > Cyclina sinensis. The sequence continues at coordinate 9,075,999 of JAAONU010000009.1, read as the reverse complement.
TATAAACATAACTGAATGATGACGGACCTAATTAAACAAAACCATATAAACATATCTGAATGATGACAGACCTAATTAAACAAAAACATATAAACATATCTGAACGATGACAGACCTAATTAAACAAAAACATATAAACATAACTGAATGATGACAGACCTAATTTAACAAAACCATATAAATATAACTGAATAAATGGTGAAAATCACATGCTTTAAATGTAAAAAAAGACTACCATCAGTCACTTACCTGTCAGCTCCTTCACAAGTTCACTCTGCTGGTCAATGGTCCCAAATGAAGGGTCAATCTTTAGGGGCTGTCGGCATCTTTGACACACAAAACTGACCTTACTTCGCTCAACTGACCTAACAGGAGCTGCAGGGGCTGTCATCTCTTATCTAGTGACAGTACCTTACTTCTGCATTACGTTCGTGCTGTCACTACCATTTAACAATATTCTGCAGAATATCTGGTCAACTTAGTACATCAACATTTATTCAGCAAAGGGATAATCCAATTTCTGTCTAATTTTATCCTGAAAATACAATAGTAACAACTGTAACAGTTGTGCTGATAGAGCCACATGTAATTTACTATGGAAACTGAACATAATAGTTTGTCATGACCTGAAATGCCTTCTTTACATTTTATGCTCTGTTACACATTAACATTTCATTACTTGTACTTCTAAGGAATCTATGCTGTGCAAAAATGTTCTGACCAGCCCTCAAAATATTGATACTTGTTGGGAGGGATAAAAAAAACATATACTTGCAGACAAAAACCCTCTGTACGGTGTTTACCTAGTTGAACAAAAACCCTCCCACCTGTTTTTCTTAATAAGTTGATATGAGTACCGTTAACCATAAAAATTGTGTCAATGATTTTTATGTTGATGATGACCTTTATGCTTCATCATTACCTCATGTATTGTGTTTACTTCATGTTGTATATACTGTGTTTGGGCTGGAGGCCATATAATGAACTTGAAAATGAACTGAGTATAATAACAATCATTTTAGAAAGATTTCATAAGAACAATGTTACAAATGAACATCCATTGTCTGTTGGTTTAAGTTCCAAAATTCAATCAGTTCTAAATATGACTTCTTTTCCAACAGTACGGCAAACTCTAAAATTATTTCAAATTATGCCACTTAGTTAAGTTTAAACTTGTTTATTTTACGTTAATTGGGAAGAAGGTTTTGTAACTAATAATTATTTGAATCCCTCGCAATGAATTATGCCATATAACGCATTACAATGACTAGTTAATTAACTTACTTAAACTGTCATTATCAATCTTAAAGAATATTTCTGACATATGTTCAAAACACTTTTGAATTTAAAGAAACAAGGAAATTTATTAAAATCCTTTGAAACTATAATTTAGAATTACAGTTGAAGTTAAACTTACTATGGGATAACTTGGCTCACTTAAAAAAAGTTTTGCAGTGTTTTTGTCCTCCTTGAAAAAAAATATATGCACATCATTTATAATCACTCTAATGGATAAACAAACTGAGGGTTTTATGAGGTATTACAAAAATTGAAACAAATAAAGAACTGGAAGTTGTCTGTTTGCATAATGTTGTGAACTGCTTCTGGCAAATAAGAAAACCTCAGTGTAACAATACCAGGAATACACTACAGAAAAGCTAGAGTGGTAAGTTCAATACAAGGGTGATGGTCGTTTCATCGACCAACTGTTTCATCGACCTGATTATGTATAGTAAATTAAAAGTCATTTCGTCACCCTGAATATTCAATACTAGGGTGGAAAGTGTGAAATACTTCATTCATACCTTATTACTAGTGCATTATTAATGATATTTGTTTAATGCAGGTGTATTTTGCATTTAATTAATCAGCAGATAACTTATCCAATATTGAGCACATATAATAAGATGAATCATCTCTAATTATAGTTTTTAAGTGCAGGTTGATATGCCTTTGAAATATTCGAATTTATCAAAAAGAAACGATCACACTAGTAAAAACAAAATATGTATGTTTGAGCGATTTTGTTTCAAATATGCTTTTTGTAAACAGAGCGAAATGCACTACCTTAGAAAAAACAAAAAAATATTCAAACAGAAACAACTATCATTAATCAATATTAAGTCTAAATTCTAATTAGGTTAAACAGTTACACATGCACGAGTAATTAGGTGTGAATGACCCAAAAAAATATTTCACACTTTCTGCCTATTAAATGTTCAGGGCAACGAAATGACTTTTCAAATACTACATGTAATCAGGTCAATGAAAGGGTTGGTCGCAAAAGACCGTAAAGCTTACACAAAGACAGATTCATTATCAAAAGATATTCCAACTGTAGTGATTAATGAATAATTTTTTTACAAATCAATTATTATACTTCACCATAGGCGAAAGTAACTGATACTTCTTTTAATGCAAAACCTGTATACATCATTCTCCTCTATATCAGTTTATCTCGTACAGATACCACTGTATATAGCATCCGAAAATCGGTAGACGAATATATAAACACTACTATAATCATTAAACATTTCATCATAGACAGCTACTTTCGATTAAACCATTATTCGAAATAAAAAAAGCTGATTTAATGAAAGGGATGGCAGAGAAATTAACAGTAAAATTTAAAAAAGAATAAATATGAAAACGAAAACGCAATTATTATTTACGGATGGGTGTTGTTGTTGTCGTTTAAAAAAAGATTATAACCACTGTTCCTATCGTTGTCGTCCGTGCATAAAACACGAGACTTTATAAAAGTTGAAACAAAAACGTGGAAACTTGAGAACAATGAAAGGTATAATTCTGTGACAATTTACTGCATATTTAAAACGATATTAGGGAGATTCGGATGAAGCAAATACCTCAAATTTAGTATTTTAGTTCTTTGAAATCAACTGAGGGCCATGTGTCCAAGCAAAATACCTAACTGGCACGTGCATTTTGAAAGAGGTCATCATATTACGTCAATTATACCTTTTAGCGTTCAGATACACGACAGAATCTCGTCATTCAAGAAAAGCAAAATATCAAAATCTCTTAGACATGATGTTACCAACAAAAAGAATAATTTCACGATTTCTTCTTTCATACTCGTCATATTTTGTGCACGTACTACCACCAACTTCTGCTACTACTATTAAAAGTGGCTCCATATATTTTCTGTGAATATGCGTTTTTATCGTCATAACTGTCTTTATACTGTAATATATGAGATTTTTTTTGCAATGAAACGAGTTTATTTTCTCGATTTAATAACTGCAGAGTAAGACATCCGTCGTTAAAAGTTGATGTAGACCCTAGACCCATACGATTTGACATTAGAGTATTTTTCAACTTTTTTTTCATCCCAGCGTGATGCGTTCCTCTTGATAACTTGGCCAATGTTTTATAATTATCATTGTTATTATAAGCTATTGTTGTTTTTTTCCTCTCACAAAATATATAAATATTCTTTTTTTGTAAAAGGTAAAGGCACATACGCAGTAACTGTAAGACAGATACTTCAAACAATGTTTCCAATCAATAAACAAAGGAACAACTGACTCTTTCAAAGCTGATTGATATAAGTGAGTAGATGACCCTTTATGGTTTTGGGTTTGCAGCATCAAAGATAATTTATTACATTTTTTTCTACGATATCTCAAGAATAGATGAAACTAAGATCTTCAAATTTTATAGAAAGCTTTATATCATGATTATGTCGGTCAATAACAGTACACGTATATTTTTTTTGCATATCTATATACTAGATAAACCGACTCATAATAAAATTTAAAGATCTATTTTTATAATGAGTTAAACATCGTTGTTGATTTGGGGATTCCGGTCACCTACAGTTAGAGAAGTATTCTCATCTTAATTGCTCGTCTTAAATATGAGTATATTGACACATAAAACCACTTCAGTTGGGCGCTCGTTGATTAAAAAAATGATGTTCTACAAGTTTCAACTTCAACTTCAACTTATTACTGCCAAAAGTCAATACTGACTATACTAGTTTTACGTGTAGCCATACACGTGGAATATTTTAGACAATTTCTATATTTAAACAGGAATAATACGGCTCTGTTGAGTCATTTTGAAATTGAAATAAGATAAAAATCACTTTGGATATAATTTGTCTAACCTCTGAAATGTTTGATCTGAAATGTTTACATAAATTTTACCTAAAATCAAATGGGTTCTAATTTAGGGAATCTGAAGGTATGGAAAAAAATTCGTTTACATTTATTGCCATAATTTATGTGCTGCTTCCGGTTTCGTGGATCAAAACAAAACAAAACACCGGTGGGTGTATTCATGAGTTAAATTATATTATGTTATACTAGTTAGAAATATAAAAATAAGGAAAACTGAATTTAATTTGTTTTTACGTAAATGAGTTGATATATGTATAGATTCAACATTGGCTTAACTTTTTCACTAAAGATTTTGTCATTTCGTTCTCGATGTATTTCGTACTCATACGTGCTGCCTATACGTCTCAATCAGAAACCACCAAAATAGTGGTGGACAATAGATTTTATGAAATCCCTATTTCCCAACTGATTAATGGGCATTAAAATTAGGATAGATTTAACGCCTGTAATCTGTTCACAGTACAGGGTTCACATAGTGTTGTTGAATGTGGCAAATTTTCCAAAAATGGATTTTAGGGTGTTTAATCTGTAAATTTCTTAGCTGCCACTACAGACATATTGTTCAACGAACGTATTTGAAACATACATCATCTGAAGCAGAAAATTTAACTCTTTCACCACATGCATATTTTTTGCTTTATGTTTCATATTTTTTGTACAAATCGGTGCCCCACAGATTTTATTGGGCATTACATATGCAATGAAGGAAAAATTTCCACCAAATATTGAGTCCTTTCTGGTTGGTACTCTGGAGGCGGCTATTGACCATTCAGAAAATACCACAATACTCAACATTTTGAGTGGACTATAACATATTCAGCTCAGTTTGAACTATTTGTCTGCATTTGAAATAGAACTGTTAACTACCGATAGTCTGCTTACTTCCTTGACAGTGTTTGTTCCTGCAGGACGAGTTGAGCCTGGTTCCATTTATGAGCTGTTTGGGCACTCATTTTCATTTTTACGTTTTTTTATGTGCTGTAATTGGCATGAATGATATTGCTAGTCAGAAGTATATATCGTTATCTCAAAGTGGAAACGTTACCTGGACTAAGTTGAACCCAGTAGTGAAACACAGACCGTTGATAGAGTTTGGTTACTGTTACAGCCTGGATCAGAACAGTTAATTAAAAGTTTTGAAAAAATTGATGCACAAATGTCGGGGCAAAAGTCTGGCCTGGACTGTCCACTGTTAAAGGATGCATTACTCCTTTAGGCTTCAGGCTATTGAAACAATCAATGAATGAGTTCCAGATAATAGGTAGTTCTGGATCAGTTTGTTGAATTTGACAAAGAAAAAAATCAAAAGTGTATAGAGCATCACAGTATTTTTGAAATATTAAATTTTGTATAATTTTACAGAAAATTTCAAATATTTTAGATTGTTCTGATGTCATCTTTATGCAGAATTCACCATCAGGATTACCTGGATGCAGAATTTCTGCATCCCGCGGGGTTCCCTCAGTCTCACCAGTGTGGCCTGGGGATGTGTGAATGAATAGCAAAACTGTTTTCATTGCTCATTCATTCTGGTGAAAGACTTTGTTTGTATCTTCACTGAATCAGCATCATTAAGAGATGTTATGATTGCAAGTGTATTTTTTAATTATGGTCAACTTTAAAGAATCAGGCCTGAGTAAATGTAAACAGAGGGACACTTTGACCAATTTTGTTTTGTTTATTTTGTTCTTAAAAGATGAAGCAGTCTATCTATCTCTCTTCTTTTTATGTCAAACCCCTCAAGATGTAGACAGTTGGCTCATCAAGCCACAAAGAATTTTTAAAAAGTGAAATAAAAGAAGATGTTTACAAAATATCATATACATTTAAAATAAAGTGGGAAATGTAGAGCTATCAGCCATATTGAACTGGTTAAGTATGGGCAATGTGGCAATAGTGGGTAGGCTGTTCCAGTCAGCTCAAAGGGTTTTTAAGATGGACAGTTGTATGGATATAGAAGTTCTAAAACTGCTTAGCTTATGAGTCTATATCTTATGTCTCAATACATTTGTATAACTGGCCGCTCTCTCTGCAGTTTTTCCTAGAGCATGGGCTACAGCCTATAAGGAACAGTTTTCTTAGATTGATACTGGAAAAGAATTCTAGATTTCTTAGTTGCAGTAAAACATCATTTTATAATCATGTTCATAGATCAGGAATGTTAAAGGTATTTAACATTAGGTCCCCCAATGACACAAAACTGTAACTCTTCAAGAGGATACTGGGACTCCTAATGAAAACCCTGCAGTCCCCTCCAATGGTTTCAGCTGATTAAAAGAAATGAAAACATTGACTATAATTATTGTCTGCTTAAGGTGTGTGTATTTGCATGAAATTAGGTTTTTGTGTACAAAACAGTGTTGATGTTATATCTGATGGGGGGAATGTCTTCCCTGTCAGAATTGAGGACAGGAACTGTTTGCATTGTTTATATTATGTGAGGGCTGGCCAAGTTCTGTCAAAATGAAAGATTTTTAGCTGTCCAGTTTTATTGAAAAAAAATATGGACAGCTAGAATAATTAAGTGAATATGACTATTCCCATATTTTGATTGACAGACCCAGCAATTTTCATGCCATGTTCACTGCAGAGTAAAGTAAATTTGGCTGTGAAAACAACACAGATGAATAAGAGGTTATAGCAGCAATTATGCCTCTGATATTTTTGCATTTATGAAGATTGGAGTTGAATTTTTATGCCCCCGCCATTTTAAAAATATTTAAAAATAAATTGGTACACATGACCACCATAAGTAGACGATGTGTAGTCTGCAAGACCCAGGTCCCTAGGTCAAGGTTCAAAGTCAGAGCAGGGGATTGAAGTTTGTGTATTTGTCATGTAGTCTTAAATGCAGTTGGAGTTTGTGTCCGGTCCATTACTTCTGCGTGTTTGATGGGATTTCAAAATAAATTGGTACACATGACCACCATAAGTAGACAATGTGTCATGTGCAAGAACCAGGTGCCTGGGTCAAAGGTCAAGGTAGCAGCAGGGGATTAAACTTAATACATTTCACTGGTCCATAACTTTTGCATGCATGATGATATAGAGGATATTTGTTTGTTTTTGTGGAAGATGAGAATTTATTTCATCGAGTGAACACCATATGTGATATTTTCACGAGTGGCGCAGCCACGAGTGAAAATATCAACAGATGGTGTTCACGAGATGAAATAAATTCCCATCTTCCACTAAAAAACAAACAAATTTTCTTTTTATTTTATGCCAACACGTCAAAAATGGGTTTTTTTATGACATTTTTAATCAGGGCCTTCAATAAATTCCCCATGGTGAGCCCCAAATCAGTTAATGCGTACTTTGGTTACTCCGCACAAAAAAAGTGCAGACAATCTCCAATACATATGATAACTTTACTTCTGCTGAAATAAACTGAATACACTTTCATCAAATAATATTTATTTTTGTCTACACAGTTTATCAATATTTATTGAATTTTGCCATACATACTTTAATTATAAAAGAGGATTAATACTCAATATTCAATAGTTCGGACACAAACATGTATTATCAAAATGGTAATTAACTGATTCAGAACAGTGTATTATCACTTTTATCTCACTGATATTTCCCTATATTTCATTGGTAGGCATAAAATAAATTTGAATATCAGTTGTTATTCTTGACCACCATAAGTATTGGATGCCTTTTTTCAGCTCATCTATTTTTAAAAAAAAAAATAGAGCTATTGTAGTTACTGAGTCGTCGGCGTTGTACAAAATCTTTAATGTAGCTGATTATTCATAAACCGTATTTGGTATGTAGCATTGTCTAGTGGACCTCTGCCATGTTGGTTCAGATCATGACCCCAGTGTCTATATTGGTCCCTGGGGCTTATATATAGTTAAGTAGGAAAAATGTTGCATTATTTTTTCTAATTCTTATTCTTTTATTTTGATGGGTAAGAACTTGCATGCTTATTTCCAGTAAATAAAACAGACAAGCATTGGTGCCGCTCCGTGGTGCTCATGTTTTTACTTGCAACTTGTATTCAAAACCCATTTCATTACTGACATGATTATCTTTTCAGTACTGATCACATTCATATTTGGCCAAATTCAATAATGCATGTTGGCATTGCCTTATAACTTACATATATACACAATAAATAAGATATCACTAATATTTACCAACTGAAAGCTTATGTTGTGGGGGCATCCATTTCCTATGGACACATGTCTAGTTCAGTAATACCTCACTGATTTTTCACAATGCTCTTCAGACCTTAGGATGACAAGTGCCTTATATTGGGTGGGATGCTTCACTTTTGTTATAAGTTGTTTTTTCTTTCTAATAGAGGAATGAAATATTAAATAATGTTTTAGAAAGATCAAGGCTGAGGCAGTTTTCATGCAGCCCATGGAAAAGGAAGACATTTTCTTTAAAAGTAAATCCAAAACATTTGATTTGAGAGCATTGACTTGGAATTTATTTAGTAGCAGAATGTCTAGACCTGTTTCATTAGCTGTCTGAACTTCATAAGAAGAGATAATGGTCCTTGATTGTCTACAAACTTATTTTTGCGGATTTTCAAAACTGCCTTGAAACACTTATTATTTCCATAGAAATTGCATTTCCATTTCTAGCTCTATTTGATACTAAATATATATGTGAATGTGGTGTGTTGATTTGAGTATAATAGTAGGAAACAAAGTCTTGCCACTTACATTCATGTTGATGACACACCTGATTGAGTGGAGTGTGGAAAGATGAATTCAAATCTTTGCTTTAGAAATACATGAAAATCTGCCATTTTACCCTAGGCCTAGACTGATGCTGCTCAAGTATTTGTATATCTTTCTTAAAAGTTACATGTAGCATGCATTTGGGTGTAAGAACCATGTGAAAAGGAACCACATATTTTTACAACTTTATTACAGTGAAATGCCTTGAATTTGATTTTTTTTCTGTTTTTGAGAATGCAGAAGTGCTGAGATACAACCAGACCCACAGAACTGGAAAATCTGTCCTATAGAGTGTCTTTAAAAGCTTTAAATTTAATGAAGTTACCAACACACAAACTTTCCCAATACAACTGCAGCTGCTGGTTGTAGGATAAGTGATTCCAGTTTACCCTGGATCTATTGATTGCCTGAGTTTGTTCTATAGTTTTTCCAGGCACATTTGATAGATGATAGACCAGAAAATATTAACGCTTTTATGTGAATATGCTTGGGGTTATCAGTTTTGGTAAAATGATAGCTGCTGACTGTAGTAGCTTCCTTTCAGTTTCCACAGTGCAGTTACCATTTAACAAAGCCATTTTTTTCTTACTGAATATGTACAGCCTTGTGGGGGCAATGGGGGCTGTGGACTTCAGAGTTAAATTGGTGACAGCATTTGCTTACAGTTTTAGAATCCCATTTTGAACCACTTGAATTCTTGGGCATGACATCATGTTACACAGACAGATAATCATTGTCATGTCTGAAAGAATAATGTATATAATGTCCTAAAAATGCATTTCATTAACATAACAGTCACTGTTGGAAGTAAGTGTGGGCCTGTGAAGTTCAAATTTTACTCTAGCTCTATTTACCAGTATTAATTTTGTAGAGGTTTTTATGGATATAATATATATATAAATATATATGTATAAATATTATAATAATTAATATATAAATACTATTTGTATTCTATATAGTAATGAAGACCAATGTTCTGATTTCTACATAACTTACAAATCATAGTTATTACAATTGCCATCTGTTTTCATGATGAGTCTCTGGAAAAGTGCATGATAAAACTATTTGCATGGTTTGTTTATAGAAAGGTAATAAATCCAGAGTCTGAATCATTCATTTGACAGTAAAAGTTGATTGGTAACATAGGTACTGAAGGTTCACTGTTACTCACAACAATTTTCATGTCTAGGATATTCATTTAGACTGTGGCAGATAAGTTCATAGATATAATCAGTATCTTACAGATGGTGATACTGACAAAAATTGAGAGTGTAATCACTGTATCTTATTTGGTAGTGTGGCAGTGTGCCTGTTTGATATCTGGTAGAATGACATTGCTATAATAGACTGTGCATTCAGTAGAGGAAAGTAAGTAAGGAAAAAGGATTGCCTAAGCAAAACAGTGTTAAACAAACACATACAAACCCCCCAGTAAGTGATATGGTGGAAGTGGAGAAGTATCAACTCATATTAGAGAGAGGGCAAACAATAGATACCTATTGAAAGTATGCTTCAACAGAAAACTTCTCAAACAGTTTCTTGAGAGATCATACCTGAAACTAGTCATTCACAAAATTCTGTCGGACTAGTTGTCTTGGTCAAATTTTTTATGCCCCCACAAAGTGGGAGCATATAGCGTTGCACTTGTCCATCAGTCCGTATGACAGTACGATAATACGACCGTACGTCTGTACGTACGTATGTACATCCCGAGATTTTGTGAATGCAACTCCTCTTAAACCGGATGGCAGACTTTGCTTAAATTTTCAGGGATGAACAACCTTAATGTGTAGATGATAGTAAAGGAAGGAATTTTTGCTTTGACGAAATTTAACGGAATTATATCCCTTTGTTGATTTTTTCACTATATACCATATAGCCAAATAACTCCTCATAAACCGGATGGCAGATTTTGCTTAAACTTTCAGGGATGAACAACCTTAATGTGTAGATGAAAGTAAAGGAAGGGTATAGTTTTTTACGGGACCTGACACACCTGGGGTTGCTATACTTTAATCTGTAGTTAACTTTCATGTGTAACATTTTTTAAATTTTGCCTGCTTACTTTAATATCAGCAGCATGTAATTACTTGTGTGTCTCTTTCTTCGTCTTTGCTAATGTGATTCCTCATAGTACATAAATATTTACAACATTTTTATGTCGACTATTCAAAGAATAAGGAGGTCTATTGTACTTGCGGCGTGGCTATCGGGTTAAAGTTTTAGGGCAAGCTTCTCATTTTCACTATTTCTTCCCTTTCTACTGCAGATATTTGGTTCAAACTTGGCCGTAGACTGTGTCATTCCATCAAGGCCCATATCTCTGTTAAGCATTTTTATTAGTTATTCCCCTTTTAAGACTTTGAAAAATCTTTAATTTCAGTGTTTTTTTATTATTCCTTCAAGCACTAAGAATAGTCAAGCGTGCTGTCCATCCGACAGCCCTTGTTTCAGTATAAAATATCTAATTTTGAAATAAAAGGACAGCATTAATAATATACAAAACACCTCAATTCATTTGCAACTACAGAAAAAAATTGTTCCCCACCTAAATCTTACATACAGAATATACATGCTCTTGTTTATGAGCACTTATGCATAGTGGGGGCATCCGTGTCCTATGGACACAGTTCTAGTTTTTAAGTGGTAATATATAGCAATACAAGTGTTACCAGGGGATTATACTAACACTGGCAATATTAATATATTCATCTACAGCAATATTATAAGAGTGTTTAATTAGTCTTGATGAAAGAGCCATTGACTAATGGCAATCTTTGCTCGTAACGAGGTGCCATATGTTACACTCAGTTATCATGTAAGGTAAAGGGTGCCAGAAAGAAAGATTTCATTAACCTGATATACCAGAATCAGTGTTCTTATTTAGCTGTAATCTTCTCTCTGAAAAATAAGTCAAAGTAAGGTCAGTGGTGATTGAAATCAGCCATTGACCAGCAGAATGAATTGCTTGAAAACGGATTATTCTGTTGGTAAGGAAATAAAAGGGAGATAATTTTTCCAATAATAGCTCTATTGTTAGACAAAAAATACTTGATTCATAGGCAATGAGATGGGAACTAATTCTTCCAGTATCTATAGGTCTCCAGGATAGAAATAGAATTTTTACATTGGGACTTGCAGTAAAGGGAGATAATTTTCCAATAGAAGTATAGATATAATCAGTGGCAGTAACAATCGATATGCTATGAGACTTTCTTGCAATGTTCTTGTTAATTTCAATAAATCAATACTTATAACTGTGAATGCCCGTCGGATGTTTATCAAGCTTTTTTTATGAGAGTTTTGGTGTGGAACTGCTGTTTACAGTTTTGTAAAGTGTTTTACTGTCGTGAACTTTGGTAGGATATCATTTTGTTCATGGTATTTTGTTTAAATTAACTGGCAGGTGGTAAATTAAGGATGTAATTTTCACACAATGATTGACTAAACCGTTACCTATATAAATACATAAAGGTACAATGTACCATAAACTTATCAAGTTTGCAAATACTAAAATATGCAAATGCATAGAATATTGGGAGAAAATAAAGGGAGACTGGACTTGATTGGGAGAAAATAAAGGGAGGCTGGTCTTGATATCCTGTTGCATTCAGGTCTTTGCTTAGTAATGATAAATTTCACTCCATCTTTTCTTTATTTCAGACTCAAGAAAAAGATTGGGTCCTTGTGGACTATACTAGTAAAGAAATTGTAGCTGAAAAAAAATTTGAAGACAAAGTAAGTTCACTCTTGTTACAAGGATTTTTTTAACAGCATGACATAATTACCATGAAGATGCATTGTATGTTCATATTTATATTAGCTTTCTGGTTTTTTAACCTGTAAATTTAAGTTATAATGTAAACAGTTTGCTCTTTTAATGCATTTGGACTGTTAGATGCAGCAGGAAAAATTGGTTACAAGAGACTGTCACTACAATTTTTATGTTTCCAGACATTTTGCTTTTCTTATCTGTGTACGCACAAGTTACAGAATCACAGTTTTCACCTACTGTAGTTGAAATTAATGAAATACTACAAAATCATACTACAAAATTTTGATTTAAAGAAAGCCAGATGTTATTTTATGTTGATACAGGGATGTACATGTATTACAGTCTAGCCCTGTGTCAGTGTCTTAGCCAATAAATGATAATTTCTATTGCAGTAGTTCAAGATTTAGATTTTTTCCCCACACTATTTTAAGAATTTGACCAGGATTGAAATTTAATTGAAAATTATCATGGCAAAAAAACAAAAAAAACAGAACAAAAAACAACAACATATGACCACTCAAGTTTGATCAATCATAAAAATTACTGCATTAGACATAATGTGAAATTGTTTCTAATGAACTGTTACAGGCTCACATCCACTTCATTTTTAGCCTAGATACCCTGAATAGGAAACACTATAAAAGGTCAAAATCTTTTTACCTGAATTGTGAGTCTGATTTATTCAAACAATTCCAACTTGAGATGGCGTTCAGTTTTAGCCACATTTTTAGTGGGAAAATGACCGTTGTACAACTACAGCTCACTAACTGTGTTCATAACAAAGAAGCTGTGCTTTTTCAGACAATGTTGAAGTTAAAGGCTGCCAAATGCCCAACAGATGAGTTGTCATTGACAAACTGTGCTGTGGTGAATCCAACTGATTTCCCAGAGACCATCGAGTAAGTATTTTTTTTTAATGATGCCAGCAGTAATAGACATTAATAAATATTGTCCATTTTTGTTTTCATGTATTTTAATGCCCCCAAAGGGAGGCTTATAGCTTTTTAATTGTCTGTCCATCCGTCCACCTTTTTTAAAGTCCATGTCAGATTTTGTCAGTCATTGGTGCATTTTGATATACTGTGAAATCATTTTTGTTCGCGTAGGACGAATTTTCGCGTATTTCGCGCTAGAAACAATGCGCGAATTTAAGACCGCGCTTTTATTAAACTAATAAAACGTTAACGTTAACCGAATCTTGATCCTGTCCGAAATACCTGCATATATTTTTCCACTCACTTTTGACCATTAGTTATTGTTTTTAGCCAATATAACTTTAATAATCGGATGTTTTGGCAAATTCTAAATATCTAGCAAAATTAAAATGAAACTTATTTTGTTTTCTTTTTAAGTATGTTTCGTTTACATTTTCTTGAATTGTTGAACGCTTGTCTGTTCAAAGCGTTTACTAATAATTATTATATCGTTGTCATAATTCGTTAATTGTTTTTTTTTTTTTGTGTGTGTGTGTGTAATTGATTAGGGACCGGTTACAAAAGACCTGTCGGTATCGATCTTTTAATCTGTGCACACTTAACCTGTGTCAATCAACGTCAATTAACAGTTGGACCTGTCAGTTTGTATATTCGAAAGCGGACCGCGGTAATTGACACGTATACACTCGTCAGTTGTGATCCAGCGTCATGCAGCTGTCGTCTGCTTTTATGCTGATAAAAAAAGTTGAATCTGAAATTGAAAATGCGCGAATTTAGGACCGCGCGAACGTACTTTTTTGCCGTTTGCGCGAAATTTCATCCCAGCGAATTTAAATGATTTCACAGTAATTTTGCATAAATGTGTAGCACATTTTGACAATGTGTTGCTTGCAAGAGCCAGGTTGGTAGGTCAAAGATCAAAGTCACATTTGGGGACTTGAAAGAAAATTTTCATAAAAGTGCATTGATGGTCATGTCTGGTCAACAAATCTGTCATTCCTGGATGTATTTTAAAATGACTTGGCATAAATGTGTTGGACATGATGACGACCTGCCACACATAAGAATCAGGTGTCCAGCTCAATTTTCAAGGTCACATTTGGGGGCATATGTCCGTTGACATTGACAGGTTTTTTTTGTATTAAATGCATATATATTCATTAGTCATTTTTTAGCTCACCTGTCACATAGTGACAAGGTGAGCTTTTGTGATCGCAATTTGTCCGGCGTCCGTCCGTCCGTCATCCGTCCGTAAACTTTTACTTTAAACGACATCTTCTCATAAACCGAATGTTTCTTGGGTGGTCCCCTTTGAAAATTGTTCAAAGAATTGAATTCCATGCAGAACTCTGGTTGCTATGGCAACTTAAAGGAAAAACTTTGAAAATCTTCTTGTCTGAAACCACAAGGCCTAGAGCTTAGATATTTGGCATTTAGCACCCTCTAATGGAACTCTACAAAAATTGTTCAAATTATTTCCCTGGGATCAAAATTGGCCCCTTCCCAGGGGTCACTTCCTTTTACATATAATTATATAGGAAAAACCTGAAAAATCATTTTTCTCCAAAACTTATAGGACTAGACCTTAGATATTTGGTGTGGAGTATTGTGTAGATAACCTTTACCAGTATTGTTTATATGTTGGCCCTGGGGTCAAAATTGGCCCTGCCTGGGGGGCCCTTAAAATGTAAAAAAGGCAATCTTTAAAAATTTTTTTGTCTGAAACCACAATGCCTACAGCTTTGATATTTGGTATGTAGCATTTTCTAGTGGATGTCTACCAAGTTTGTTCAAATTATGTCCCCTGGGTCAAAATTGGCCATGCCCCAGGGTTCTCTTGGTTTACATATAGTTATTTAGGAAAAACATGGAAAATCATATTTCTCCAAAACTGATAGGACTGGACCTTAAATATTTGGTGTGGAGTATTGTGTCAAGAACCTTTACCAGTATTGTTTATATGTTGGCCCTGGGGTCAAAATTGGCCTCGCTCCAGGGGCCCTTAATATGTAAAAAAGGCAATCTTTAAAAATCTACTTACTGGAAACCTCAATGCCTACAGATTAGATATTTGGTATGTAGCATTGTCTAGTGGATGTCTACCAAGTTTGTTCAAATTATGTCCCCTGGGTCAAAATTGGCCATGCCCCAGGGTTCTCTTGGTTTACATATAGTTATAAAGGAAAAACATGAAAAATCATTTTTTTCTAAAAGTAATAGGACTAGACCTTAGATATTTGGTGTGGAGTATTGTGTAGATAACTTTTACCAGTATTGTTTATATGTTGGCCCTGGTGTAAAAATTGGCCCCGCCCCGGGGGTCCTTAATATGTAAAAAAGGCAATCTTTAAAAATCTTCTTACTGGAAACCTCAATGCCTACAGCTTTGATATTTGGTATGTAGCAATGTCTAGTGATTGTCTACCAAGTTTGTTCAAATTATGTTCCTTGGGTCAAAATTGGCCACGCCCCAGGGTTCTCTTGGTTTACATATAGTTGTATAGGAAAAACATTAAAAGTCATTTTTCTCCAAAAGTAATAGGACTAGACCTTAGATATTTGGTGTGGAGTATTGTGTCAAGAACCTTTACCAGTATTGTTTATATGTTGGCCCTGGTGTAAAAATTGGCCCCGCCCCGGGGGCCCTTAATATGTAAAAAATGCAATCTTTAAAAATCTTCTTACTGGAAATCTCAATGCCTACAGCTTTGATATTTGGTATGTAGCATTGTCTAGTGGATGTTTACCATGTTTATTCAAATTATGTCCCCTGGGTCAAAATTGGCCACGCTCCAGGGTTCTCTTGTTTTACATTGATTTATATAGGAAAAACATGAAAAATAATTTTTCTCCAAAACTAATAGGTGAAGACTTTAGATATTTGGTGTTGAGTATTGTGTAAAGAACCTTTACCAATATTGTTTAAATGTTGGCCCTTGGGTCAAAATTTGCCCCGCCCCGGGGGCCCTTAATATGTTAAAAAGGAAATCTTTAATAATCTTCTTGTCTGAAACCACAAGGCCTTGAATTTTAAAATTTGTCATGAAGCAAGCTTTATCAAGCTTTTCAAATTATTGGATTAGGTTAAAGGTCACGGAGGCTAAAAATAGATTTATCTACTGTACCTCATAAAGCCTTCGGTTATAGACCAATATCTTTGATATTCAGTATATAGGTTCCTTGCATGGACCTCTACCCATGGGTAGGGTTTGAGGTCACTGGGTCAAGGTCAAGGTCACCATAGCTTATAATAGATATTTCTACTTTCTGTCATAGAGTCTTTATTTATTGACTGATATTTTACATATTTGGTTTGTAGGCACTTATATATTTTCAATTAAAAAATGAAATACTGCTTAACAGCAAACCTACAGCCAAAGTACTCAGGTGAGCGATCCAGGGCCATCATGGCCCTCTTGTTTCATTTATTTTATTCCTGTCAATGGAAAATGGTTCTTTGAAGTAAGAGTTTAGCTGTGTTGACAAAGTAAAATATTTCATATATATACTGTCATGTTTCAGTTTTTTTCAAACCAGGCTTTCTAGTTAAGTAGGAAAAGTTTAAGTTTGGTTTTAATTGTGCATTAGAACATTGGTTTTAATATTTGAGTGATTATTACATATCAATGTGATTGTGTTATATTTTTATGATTTCAGACATGTAGAAATTTACACTTCTCCTCACACAAAGTTTCTGTTCTCACTGGCAAGACATCCAACGATGACAAAAGGAACAGTTGGGTTTAATTTAATGCAGGTAACACAGGATTTGGATGGTTTCGTCTGTTTAAACTTTTGGGCTATAATCTGATGATGTCAAATGTTAAAGTCTTGAAACCTGTACAGACCATAACCAGCCTGTACATCTGTACATTCATGTCATGATCTGCTTTGCTATTCAGTCTCTAATTTATTTAGAACTTGCTTTTGCTTTTAAATCTGTAAGTATCTAGTTATTCCCCAAGACATCCTTGGTGGTTTTGTCTAAAATGAAATGATGGAGAAAGTTTTTTTTAAGAAATTTGTGAGGGAATGAATGAAGTGGTTGGATTCCTTTTAGAAATGTAACAAAATTGCCTTTCATGTCTTTGTGACCACATTGCTTTTTATGAAAATGAATACCTCCTATTCAGATGGAGAAAATTGGTTTGTTTGGAATAAAACTGTTGACATTTTCCATAGTTCAAGCCTGTAGTTTTTGCTGTCTTAAAGAGGCATACTCTAAAAATAAGAGTGTTCTTTTTTCTTTCAAATTCTGTAAATGTGATTGATATTGAATGCATTATTACCTGATGTCAAGGTGTCAGTAGAATATTTTAAGTACAACTGATGAACCGAAAACATTTTTATTAGTTTGTATACTTTGTTGTTGTTGTACCATTCTGATTGCCATTTATTCCAAATTTGTGCTTTCTGTGCGTCTTTATCTTTTTTCATTTTAATATTAAATTTATTGTGCCAGATATTGTGTAAATATATCTATCCAAATAATTTCAGACTAGTTTAGCTTCTGTTGACGCTAATGTAGTATAAAACTCACTTCTGTGATCTGCTTACTGTGGCTTACTACAACTTTTCTGTTGCTTCACAAACACAAATTCAACAACATTTTGCACAAAAATCAATGTAAATGAAAATGAGTGCTTAAATATTACCCATTGCACATGAATAGGCAGATTATTTTTGATTTGTTAGTCTACGATATGCATTCTAGGAAAATATCTCTAATAATTAGAGTAAAGTTATTAATGGACTCATGAATCTGTCTAGACTATGTGTCTGGGGTTAGCATTTATTATACTTGCAAATGACAGTGTATAGTTGGAATTTTCTGAAGGTCTTTTGTAAATTAAGTCAATTTACACAGATTTTTGTGACAGGGTTTTAGAAAACGTAGCAAGGTTATCTAAAAAAAGCCAAAAGGATGCAGTAGATTTTTGCATAGGAAGCAAAAGAAATAAATCATATGTGTTGCTTTAAACATTGCCAGAAGATTTGTTTTGCTGTGAAAAGTCATTGAGAAGAAAAGATGAGAATGTTCAGACATTAAAATTATAATGCTATTTACTAGATGGTTGATATTTCATTTGTTAATATGGTTGATTTCTGACTAGCTTGTAGGGTGAAACAGAGGACACTTAACCAATTACAGTCATTAAGTGGCTTGCTGAGATAAAACCGTTCAGTGTCAGTGATTAGCCTAACTTTTTTGAAAATGTTTTCTCAAGCAATAGGTTTTTAAGCAGTGAAAAATGAAACTAGAAATGAGTCCACTTGACACTACTTTTGCCCATAGCAATTTTGCATTGTATTTTTGGGTGAAAAATTGTGGAGAAGTTCACATTAACAGTGAAGTAAAGGTTCTTTGTTAGCTAGATGACTACATCATCAGTCATCAGCTTGTCAAGCCCAATTACCATAATATGAAGTTTCATGATCATTGGCCAAAATGTTCACCAATTATTGATTGGACAGCAGCCAACATTTTATGCCTCCAGCTTTTCAAGCAGGCACATAAAAAATTGTTGGACTGAATATAATCCTTCATTTGCTTATTCTGTTTGTAAACTCCCTTACCTTAAAAGGAAAAAGTATGCTGTATTAAGGAGATAATTAATTTTCTCCCTTACCTTAAAAGGAAAAAGTATGCCACATGAGGAGATTATTAATTTTCTCCCTTACCTTAAAAGGAAAAAGTATGCCACATGAGGAGATTGTTAATTTTCTCCCTTACCTTAAAAGGAAAAAGTATGCCATATGAGGAGATTATTTCTCCCTTAACTTTGATGGGAAAAATATGCCAATTGAGAAGATTTTTTCTCCAAATGAGAAATTGCAGCCTGCTAAGTGATAAAGAAAAAACACAGATTATCTAAACATGGACAGATTATTGGATATACAAACATATCAGTATTATATTCTTCACTTTTGAAAATTCCTGATCTGAATTATTATTCAAGACAAATTTCTCAAGGGGCCTTATTTTTTGCTGTGATAGTTTCCAAAATCTTTATGGAGCTGATAAATATTCTTGAAAGTGTATGTATTTTTTTATGCAGAGAAAATGGGCAGTGATATCCTTAAATCAGGAGATATCAGTCAAGCCATTCCATTTTGATAAAAGAACACAGACCATTGGTACCCTGGTGGTGCAAATAGACTTTCTACAGAAGAAAAAGTATGTGAACTTTGATAAGAAAAGCAAACATCAAGAGCTAGAGCTGCCTAGTGAACAAACATAAAGATTGACAAGTTACATTGTTATGATATTACCTCCATTAGATAGTTGTTATTTATTCTTCAGAGTGGTTTCTTAAAAAATTCATCAACTGCAGCTGTGTAATCTGCAAAATGTGTACATTATGTTCTGACTTGATGCACTTTAGACAAGAACCAGAATCAGACTTTCTCATTGGCTATTTCCATTTAAAGTTCAACCAATCAGATTGCCTCAAAGGTATTCTTCTTGTAACAGTTCATCCTCATTTTCAGTGCAACACCTGAGCCTTTTGATACTGACAAAATGGCCATGGAATTTTCTATGCAGTTTGCCAACTTGGCATTCACAGAGAACCAAAGTCTAGCATTCCAGTTTGCAGAGAAAAAAATGCTGTCAGTATGTGTGAAAAGCATTGAAGGTATTTTCATTTGATTCACTGACTTATTTCCTCTCATTTGCAGAGGATATCTCCAGTATTAAACAGTACATATTAAGGTCATTTAGCAGTTTGTGCAGAAGAATGTGCTTGAGTAAGCTTAAGTTTTTAAGTTTTAACTCAAATTTATTTCATGCCATAAATCAATATTTATAAAGAAATGGCTTGGCACTTTATAAAAAAAAGTATCAGTCTAGTGATTTTGATTCTAACAGACTCCAATTTCCTTGAACTGTTTATACTGTTACAGTAGCAAAACAGTTGAGTGAATTACTGATATTTACTGAATTAGTGTAATACAGTATTTTCTTGAAATTGAGGCCTGGTCCATTTTATTTATTTTTAAACATATTTTCTTGTTGTTCATAGAAATTGCAAATGATATATTGCAATTTCATTGTTTATTATTATTTCAGTACTGGATCTGTCAGACTTAAAGAGAGCAACTGGAAAACAGAAAAGGGTATGTTGTTTGATTTGCAGATAAAAGGTATGAAAGCACCATTATTGTCTAAGGATAAAATAGGCTCAGGTCCCACTTTTGGTTGATATGTCAGTGTGTAAATATTTTATTGAAATAACTACTTCCAAATGTTTAAGCAGATTTTCATGAAACCTCATACAAATGATTTTCATGTTTAGTACTGTATTACCTTTTTTCTGATTTTATTCAAGTTTTGTTACTCCTGTCAGACATAGGCTGGAGACTTTTTTTGTAATATTCCTCAACTTGTATTTGCAAAGTGTATCTCTCCTATTACCTATAAAACCAATGGAAATTCCTCTTTCAGTCTTCCATTGGTTTGCTGACTGGTAACTCAACAGTAGTCTTTGAGAAATTTGAAAATTCAACCATAAATCTTACTGGACGTTCAAAAGGGTGAGTTTCCAATAAAAAGAAGGTATGTTCAGAGACAAGATTTACTGGTAAAGCTAAGTACTGCAGCATCTGGTATGAAAAACTCACATGTTTTAGTCCATATTAATTAGAGGGAGAGATAATCATGCTTGTAACTTGGCTTCCTGTTCCCATAGTGCATGCATACATGCTTCATTAGGTTTTCTTGTTTAGGACTTGTGTATTTTTTTTTGTATTATTAAAAATTGCTGGTTGATTTAATCACACCGAAGTATTCCTGTGGTAGAGATTCATTCAAGGAATACTTCTACCAAGGTTAAACAACTTCTGTCCAGAAATGTAAGATATTTTGTTTGAGGCTTTAATGTTGAAGAATTATCATTAAAGCTTATAACCATTTCATTCTTGCAGAAAGCAGGCCTACCAGTCAATTATCAACCCTGACTGGGACTTCAACAAGATGGGTATAGGTGGTCTGGACAACGAGTTCTCCGCTATTTTTAGAAGAGCTTTTGCTTCAAGGGTATTTCCCCCAGATGTAGTGGAACAGTTAGGTGAGTACAGATTTACTATGTACAAAATGTTACAAATAATCTAGAACAAACTGGCCTTGAAACACATGAATTCTGTAGTCTTTTTACACATTGCCAACATAGATGACTTAGAAAAAAATAAAAAATAAAAATAACAAAAGATAGATAGCAGATTTTATTTATTTATTTCAACTTCCTGGAGAAACAGAATCTGCGGAACATATGATAAAAGGGCGTCTTTCATACACCAGCCACTATCTAGCACCAATATGCAAGATTCCTTCTTTGTTGAGAAATCTATTTTCCAAATGACATGCAATACATTTGCATATTTTTATGGCCGAAGGCATTTTAGGTGATATGTACACCCAGTTGTAGAAATGATATAGTCTTAAGATATTTTGGTAATTTAAGGGACTCACATTTGAATAAAAGCAATAACAAAATACTAAGGCTGTAACATGATGCAGGTGTTAGATGTTCACAGGGGTTGTTATTATGTTTACAGGCATGAAACATGTAAAAGGTATTCTGCTGTTTGGACCTCCTGGAACTGGTAAAACACTGATGGCAAGGTATGCATATACAACAGGCTATTGTTTAGATCATTTTCAGAAATATAATGTAATTTTGGTTACTACAGGAATACATCATTTCTGGGGTAAGGAAAGTTGAATTTTGCTGAAATATTAGTTATAGATAGAGAGAGAGAGAAAAAGATACGAGGTGAAACTTGCAAATTACAATAAATTTTGGCTATTAGTACACTTTTTATGCTCCCCGAAGGGCGAGCATATAGTTGCCGCTTTGTCCGTCCGTCCGTTCATCCGTCCATCCGTCATAATTTTGTCCATAGCATAACACAAAAACTATGAGAGATATCAAGACCAAACTTCATAGGTAGTTAGATCTCATTAAGGAGCAGTGCAATGCACAAGAACCATAACTCTTGCTTTATTAATTTTTGAGTTATTGCCCTTTGAAATTTCTCATACTTATTTTTTGTCCGGGGCATATCTCACAAAGTATAAGAGTTATCAACTTGAAACTTTATAAGTTGATAGATCTCATTGATAAGCAGTGCAGTGCACAAGAACCATAACTTTTGCTTTATTAATTTTTGAGTTATTGGCTTTTGAAATTTCTCATACTTATTTTTTGTCATGGGCATATCTCACAAAGTATAAGAGATATTAGCATGAAACTTTATTGGTAGATAGATCTTTATGAGGAGAAGTGCAGCGTGCAAGAACCATAACTCTGTTTTGCATAATTTAGGAGTTATTGCCCTTTGTTATTATTCATACTTAAAAAAAAAATACATATTAAACAATAGCCCTTTTGTAATTGGCATTTATTCGGGGAGCATCCATCGATTCTACCAATTTCTTGTATTTTTTAAAAATCAGACAAAAATCTACCTGTCTAATAAAACCAGAGTCGTATTTTTCAGAGCAAAAATTGTCCACTCTTAAGACCAGTTCATTATAAAGCCTACTTTTTTAGAGGTATTATTAGTGGAATCTTATATGTACATGTACTTGTTTTATAAGTGGCACCTTACATGTACATGTACTTGTTTTGTTAGTGGAACCTTACATGTACATGTACTTGTTTTATAACTGGCACCTTACATGTACATGTACTTGTTTTGTTAGTAGAACCTTACATGTACATGTACTTGTTTTATTAGTGGCACCTTACATGTACATGTACTTGTTTTGTTAGTGGACCTTACATGTACTTGTTTTGTTAGTGGACCTTACATGTACTTGTTTAGTTAGTGGACCCTTATATGTCCATGTATTTGTTCTGTTAGTGGAACCTTGTATGTACATGTACTTGTTCTATTAGTGTAACCTTATATGTACATGTACTTGTTCTATTAGTGGAACCTTATATGTACATGTTCTTGTTCTGTTAGGGGAACCTTGCATGTACATGCACTTGTTTTGTTAGTGGAACCATGTATGTACATGTACTTGTTCTGTTAGTAGAACCTGGTATGTCCATGTTCCTGTTCTGTTAGTGGAACCTTGTATGTACATGTACTTGTTCTATTAGTGTAACCTTACATGTACATGTACTTGTTTTGTTAGTGGAACCTTCTATGTACATGTACTTGTTCTAATAGTGGAACCTTGTATGTCCATGTACTTGTTCTATTAGTGGACCTTACATTTACATATACTTGTTCTTTTAATGGAACCTTGTATGTACATGTACTTGTTCTATTAGTTGAACCTTAGATGTACATGTACTTGTTCTGTTAGTGGAACCTTGTATGTACATGTACTGGTTCTATTTGTGGAACCTTAGATGTACATGTACTTGTTCTATTAGTGGAACCTTAATTGTACATGTACTTGTTCTATTAGTGGAACTTTATATGTACATGTTCTTGTTCTGTTAGTGGAACCTTGCATGTACATGCAACTTGTTTTGTTAGTGGAACCATGTATGTACATGTACTTGTTCTATTAGTGGAACTTTATATGTACATGTTCTTGTTCTGTTAGTGGAACCTTGTATGTACATGTACTTGTTCTATTAGTGTAACCTTACATGTACATGTACTTGTTTTGTTAGTGGAACCTTCTATGTACATGTACTTGTTCTAATAGTGGAACCTTGTATGTACATGTACTTGTTCTATTAGTGTAACCTTACATGTACATGTACTTGTTTTGTTAGTGGAACCTTCTATGTACATGTACTTGTTCTAATAGTGGAACCTTGTATGTCCATGTACTTGTTCTATTAGTGGACCTTACATTTACATATACTTGTTCTATTAATGGAACCTTGTATGTACATGTACTTGTTCTATTAGTGGAACCTTGTATGTACATGTACTTGTTCTGTTAGTGGAACCTTGTATGTACATGTACTGGTTCTATTTGTGGAACCTTAGATGTACATGTACTTGTTCTATTAGTGGAACCTTAATTGTACATGTACTTGTTCTATTAGTGGAACTTTATATGTACATGTACTTGTTCTATTAGTGGAACCTTGTATGTACATGTACTTGTTCTATTAGTGGAACCTTGTATGTACATGTACTTGTTCTGTTAGTGGAACCTTGTATGTACATGTACTTGTTCTATTAGTGGAACCTTATATGTACATGTACTTGTTCTTTTAGTTGAACTTTATATGTACATGTACTTGTTTTGGTATTTGTGAAAGAATAACAGTTATGTGTGTTGTGATAAAGTATTCAGTTATATAATTCAGCTTTAGGATAAATGTATTAAAACCACTCTATCTAAATGTTAAAAATGAGAATTCATTCTTGCATTAATAATGACTTGCAGACAAATAGGAAAGATGTTAAATGCAAGAGAACCAAAGATTGTAAATGGACCACAGATTCTAGACAAATATGTAGGCGAATCAGAGGCCAACATCAGAAAACTGTTTGCTGATGCTGAAGAAGAAGAAAAGAGGGTTTGTATCATGTTTCCTTGTCAAGTATAGTCTTTTCCTTGTCAAGTATAGTCTTTTCCTTGTCAAGTATAATCTTTTCCTTGTTAAATATGATTTTCTTGTGAAATATAATTTTCTTGTTTAGTTAAATGTTTATCTTGTTAAAGTATAAAGACTGTGAGGAATGCATGACATAAACATCTGACAACCTGAAATATTACTTAACTTCATCCAGCAGCATTACATCTAACATTACCATTATGTTTGTCAACACTTTTATTTAAATAAAGGTTGAACTTTTATCATGGTTCTCACATTGTTCCAATTATTCTGTCAGTGTTTTCCCACTAGTAAATTACTATTTGTCTTATATTTATGTGTGAGTAGCAATCTTTTAGATGTAAACTGTTTGGAATGAAGAAAGTTACATAGTAATTCAAGTATTCTGAATTCATGTTACGACAAGTTCTGTCTTTTTGAAATGGAATTAGAATTCCACAGTACTGTAAAAGGATTGTCTTGTATCAGAAAATTTCATTTGTAATTTAAGTAAATTCTAGAAAATAGAAGTTTATGAGCTCCATGGGGACATGTAACAACTCTAACTTGTCATGAATTATTTGCCATTGAAACAAATCAATAATTATTCAGGAGATGTTTGTTTTAAGGGATTTCTGTTTTATTAATGTTGTTGTATGATAAATGTTTGGAATGCTCGTTTCATAGAAGCAATGAAATATTCTAGATAAGTTGTTTATGTAAGGCATTATAGTAATAATTCAAAAAGTAGAAAATACCAAAGTATTTTACATTGTACATTTATTAAGCTCAGTATGTCTGATTTGAAAAAAAAGTATTCCTCCATTGACTGTTTACCTTGTGACTCTTCATTTCTGAAGAAGTTGATTTTCCTGATTAACTTAAGTGTAATGTCT
This sequence comes from Cyclina sinensis, assembly GCA_012932295.1. Taxonomy (NCBI): domain Eukaryota; kingdom Metazoa; phylum Mollusca; class Bivalvia; order Venerida; family Veneridae; genus Cyclina; species Cyclina sinensis. Next base: position 9,050,026 of record JAAONU010000009.1, on the reverse strand, counting down.
AATGTTAGTTCATTATGACACAAAGTTTCTCACTGACATTTGATAAAATATTGATACCCTAGTCATAACCATTTCTGGTATTTCTTGATGGGTTGTTTCCAAATAACCTGTTATAGAAAAGTTTCCATGATTACTGGTTACAGAGACATATATAGTATGTTTAACATATATGTTTGTTTTATTTGACAGTGTGGGTCTAGTATGTTTAACATGTATGTTTGTTTTATTTGACAGTGTGGGTCTAGTATGTTTAACATGTATGTTTGTTTTATTTGACAGTGTGGGTCTCTTAGTGGTCTGCATATCGTTATTTTTGATGAGATTGATGCAATATGCAAGGCCAGAGGTTCTGTGGTAAGTAATTCACGGTATTCAAGTATTAAACATAAGAAAAAATATAAGCAAAAATATTTTTAGAATAAATGTGTTTATAGTTGAAATAATAATTGAAATTGAAGATTCTGTGGAGTAATTAATATCTTATGTTTGGAATCATTGATGGACTGACTAATCACTGCCTTTCACTAGTTACCACCGATCAAGATGAACAAAGTGCCCCCCACTACCATGCCCCCTCTGTCCACTGTGTAGACGATTAAACATGCCATGGTGATGATAGACATTGAATATAATGATTTAATAATACTTTTTCCAGACAGGGAACACTGGGGTGCATGACACAGTGGTGAATCAGTTACTGGCCAAAATTGATGGTGTGGAACAACTGAACAATATCTTAGTTATTGGTAAGGAAATTTGTACAAAGCTGATTTTTATTCATTTAAAAATGTGATGAATAAATAGTATATTTTGATGTAGTTAGATTGAATTATGGTACTTGATTTAGTTGAATTTAATTTAGTAATCAAAAAAGGAAATGGTTTAGATTTTTTCTGAAAGTTTGTACACTTAAAATGTATGTTTGTAAAAAGAGGTTATAACTCATGAATATTTATGGTTAATTAGGTATGACAAACAGGAAAGATATGATAGATGAGGCTTTACTCAGACCTGGCAGATTAGAAGTGCAGATGGAAATAGGTCAGTACCACTTAACCTCCATCACCAGTAAACCCACCAGTTATGATACTTCTTATAAATATTTTCATCATGTTTCGTGAGATCACCAAGCCATTTTTTCTTGGTAATTTATCTTTTTTTCAAACAAATATTATGATCATGAAGATATGTGTGGTGACGTGACAAAATCAACAATCTGGTCAATTTGACTTCATGGAGAAAATGACATCAAAGCTAACATCATAAACTAGTTAATGATTTCTGAAAACACATGATGTTTTCTGCCTTCTCTGTATTATCGTAAAGTACTGTCTTTGAAAAATGCATGATTTTGAAAGTTTCTTAAACATGGATATGGATTACACAATAACTTAGCAACAGTAACACTTGTTGTATGTAACATGTTATGACATGCAAGTCAACAACAATATGAAAATGATCAATAGAAATGTTATTTATGCATTGTTTATTCCACTATCAGTGTACCTTCTAGTAGTCAGAGTGCGATTAAAAGTATAAAAAAGTAACTTCAAAATTGTCTGGAAAAAAAATATCTGATAGTGAAAAAACCTGAAAATGCAAAATTTCACCACATGGTTGATAATTTCATGACCTTTAGAGACAGGTTAAAAAGTAATTTGTGCATGGAATGATACTTCTTATTTCTCCTAAATGTGCATGGCAAATATTGGAACTGTTTTAAGTTATTAAAATTCATCAGTACATCTCTCTGCACTAGACAATACAAGGAAGTGGTCTCTGAATGAAAGTGTGATTTCACTCATTATAGATATGTAATATCATATATAGTATTTGATCTACTCCGGATAGATGGGAGAACTTCACTGTCTCAGTTTTCACTTTATTTTTCAGGTTTACCTGATGAGGCTGGCCGTCTTCAGATTTTGAAAATCCACACCAACATGATGAAGGAGAATGACAAAATGGCAGAAGATGTGGATTTACGTGAGTTAGCTTCCTTGACGAAGAACTTCAGTGGTGCTGAGATAGAAGGTCTGGTAAGATGTTCCCAAGCCACAGCCATGAACAGACTTATAAAGGTATATACATCTTGTATTCTCAAACATTTCTTTTATAATCATATTTCACAAAGGGTGTCATAAATTTCAAAGTTTTTGTAAGGTATTAGTCATCCATCCTTGTCATACTCAGTTCAGTAATCAGACTTGAAATTTGTCTGATTTGACTAGTTCAGAGTTGTACTTGCTTTGAAAGTATGGACTTCCGAAGTGCTTAAAAGTCCAAAACAGTATTTTCCTTTTGGAACTGCTGACATGCATATATTTTAAAAATGTTGGATCTAATATTGTAGTCTCTTCATGTTAGATAGCTATGTGTGTTTTATGTACGTTTATCTGTATTGGAATCTTCTCTGTTTTCTTCTGTAGGCAGCCAGTAAAGTAGAGGTTGACCCTGAAGTGGGAACCAAACTGAGAGTAACGAGACAGGACTTCTTACATTCTCTGTTTTCTTCTGTAGGCATGCCAGTAAAGAAGAGGTTTACCCTGAAGTGGGAACCAAACTGAAAGTAACGAGACAGGACTTCTTACATTCTCTGTTTTCTTCTGTAGGCAGCCAGTAAAGTAGAGGTTGACCCTAAAGCGGGAACCAAACTGAAAGTAACGAGACAGGACTTCTTACATTCTCTGTTTTCTTCTGTAGGCAGCCAGTAAAGTAGAGGTTTACCCTAAAGCGGGAACCAAACTGAAAGTAACGAGACAGGACTTCTTACATTCTCTGTTTTCTTCTGTAGGCAGCCAGTAAAGTAGAGGTTGACCCTAAAGCGGGAACCAAACTGAAAGTAACGAGACAGGACTTCTTACATTCTCTGTTTTCTTCTGTAGGCAGCCAGTAAAGTAGAGGTTGACCCTAAAGCGGGAACCAAACTGAAAGTAACGAGACAGGACTTCTTACATTCTCTGTTTTCTTCTGTAGGCAGCCAGTAAAGTAGAGGTTGACCCTAAAGCGGGAACCAAACTGAAAGTAACGAGACAGGACTTCTTACATTCTCTGTTTTCTTCTGTAGGCATGCCAGTAAAGTAGAGGTTGACCCTGAAGCGGGAACCAAACTGAAAGTAACGAGACAGGACTTCTTACATTCTCTGTTTTCTTCTGTAGGCATGCCAGTAAAGTAGAGGTTGACCCTGAAGCGAGAACCAAACTGAGAGTAACGAGACAGGACTTCTTACATTCTCTGTTTTCTTCTGTAGGCATGCCAGTAAAGTAGAGGTTGACCCTGAAGCGGGAACCAAACTGAGAGTAACGAGACAGGACTTCTTACATTCTCTGTTTTCTTCTGTAGGCAGCTAGTAAAGTAGAGGTTGACCCTGAAGCGGGAACCAAACTGACAGTAACGAGACAGGACTTCTTACATTCTCTGTTTTCTTCTGTAGGCAGCCAGTAAAGTAGAGGTTGACCCTGAAGCGGGAACCAAACTGAGAGTAACGAGACAGGACTTCTTACATTCTCTGTTTTCTTCTGTAGGCAGCCAGTAAAATAGAGGTTTACCCTGAAGCGGGAACCAAACTGAAAGTAACGAGACAGGACTTCTTACATTCTCTATTTTCTTCTGTAGGCAGCCAGTAAAGTAGAGGTTGATCCTGAAGCGGGAACCAAACTGAAAATAACGAGACAGGACTTCTTACATTCCCTAGAAAATGATGTCAAACCAGTAAGTCACCTTAGCTGTCTGCTATAAATAAGACTGCTTCAGTCGTGATTTTGTGAATGAGTGCTACCAGTTTTAGTGATTTTTAGCTCACCCGAGGTCACCTAGGGGTCACAAGTTTTATATAGCAATATTGAAGAATTCTTGTCTAAAACCACAGGGCCTAGAGTTTTAAAATTTGGCATGAAGCATTGTCGAATGGACCTATACCGTGTTTGTTCAAATTATGTCCCTTGGGTCACTATTCGTCCCCACCCGAAATGTCACAAGTTTTACTTAGCAATATAGAAGAAAATATTTAAAAATCTTCTTATCTGAAACCACAAGGCCTAGAGTTTTAAAATGTGGCATGAAGCCTTGACTATTGGACTTCTATCAAGTTTGTTCAAATTATGTCCCTGGGTCACCTTTGGCCCCTATCAGAGAGGTCACTTGTTTTACAAAGAAAAATAGAGGAAAAATCTTCAAAAATCTTCTTGTCTAAAACTGCTATGCCCAGCAGTCTGAAATTTGGTGTATAGCATTGTCTAGTGGACCTCTACCAAGTTTGTTCAAATTATGTCCTTTGAGGGGGTCACATGTTTTACATAGAAATATAAAATAAACTCTTTAAAAAATCTTCTTGTCTGAAACCACATGGTCTAGAGTTCTGAAATTCGGCACGAAGCTTTGAATAGTTGAACTCTACCAAGTTTGTTGAAATTACATGTATGTCCCTTGGGTCAAGATTAGCCCCACCCCTGGGATCCTATTTATGTAAAATCTTTGAAATACTTCCTGTGAGAAACCGTAGACCTTACATATTTTGCATGGAGCTTCATCTAAATGTTCTCTACCAAGATTGTTCAAACTTTGCCCCTGGGTCATTAATGGCCCTGCTCCCGGGTCACATGATTTTTACATAGGCTTATATAGGAAAAATTTAAAAAATCTGCTTGTCTGAAATCATATGCCTTAGAGCTAAAATATTTGTTTGTTGCATAGTCTAGAAAACCTTTACCAAGTTTGTTCAAAGTATGTTCCTGGGGTCAAAATTGGCCCTACTCCAGGGTTCTGTTTATGTAAAATATTTGATCTTTGAAAATCTTCTTGTGAAAAACTGTAGGCTTTGTAAGATATTTTGCATGGAGCATCATCTTGAGGCCTTCTAACAAGATAGTTCAGATTATGCCCTTGTGGTCATTATTGGCTCTGCCCTAGGGTCACATGATTTTACTTAGGCTTATATAGGAAAGATTAAAAGAAAATCTTCTTGTCTGAAACTGTATGCTTTAGAGCTTAGATATTTTGGGTGTTGCATTGTCTGGTTGACCTCTACCAAATTTATTCAAATTTTGTTCCTGGGGTCAAAATTGGCCTCATGCCGGGGGTCCTATTTGTGTTAAATATAGAATATTTGAAAATCTTTTTGTCTGAAACCTTATGGTTTAGAGGTTAAGTATTTTGTATGTTGCATTGTCTGTTGGACCTGCCCCAGAGTCACTTGATTTTACATAGGCTTATATAGGAGGCTTATATAGGAAAGACTTGAAAAACCTTCTTGTCTGAAAATGTATTCCTTAGAGGTCAGATATTTTGTATGTTGCACAGTCTAGTGGACCTCTACCAAATTTGTTCAAATTATGTCCCTTGGATCAAAGTTTTTTCTTCTCCAGGGTTCTGTTTCTATAAAATATCAGATCTTCAAAAATCTTAATTCAAAACCTGTTATTTTGCTTCTGATGTTTGCTCAACAGCAACCCCTTAGCCAAAATACTCAGGTGAGCCACCCAGAGCCATCATGGCTCTCTTGTCTTTTCAGTGAAAGGTTTTTGCATTATAATGTGATTGGTGTAAATAGGCAAATAAATAATTTTTTTCTTGAACAAAATGCTGACCAAATGTACCTGGGTAATTTAAAACCTACTCATAAAGTATTTAGCATAAATGAAAAAAGTGAATTGATCTTTTGACTACTACCTTGGAATACTAAATTTTCTCATTTATACTGAAAAAGGAGAACACAGAAGTTGCTATTTTCATTTCAGGCATTTGGCAGCAGTAAAGAGGCTTTCGAGATATTTATTGCCAATGGTATAATTAATTGGGGCAGCCCTGTACAGCGCGTGTTGGAAGATGGTGATCTATTGATCTCACAGACCAAACTCAGTGATAGAACCCCTCTTGTTACTGTATGTCTTGAAGGTAAGACCAGATTCATCTCCAGGAAAATGGCTGATTGTGGTTGTTAAAACAATGTCTTTCATTATGTTAAACCTGAAGGTGTATTTTGGCTAGTACAAGTCTTAACACTTAGTAAAGTAGTATGTAAGAAAGGGGATTTTTCCAGTGGTCTCAAAAATGTTAAGTTAAATCTGAATTCAGTGGTACATAGGAACCTTTGTAAGCACTCCGACATTTGTAATTGAAGTAAAGTTTGAAATATTGTATTTTACTAATCTGTTTTTAAATCAGATAACTTTGGAAACATAATGTGACCATAAATATGAAGGAATTAGAAGGAATGAAAAAAAATTGTGACATCCAGGAAATGTATAACACTACAAGCTTCTAACAAGGAGCAGCAATTTGTCAACTGTTTGTTGATAATACTGAGCATCATGTTTGTTATTGCATTAACAGGGCCAGCTGGTTCTGGTAAAACAGCACTGGCTGCACAGATCGCCAAGAACTCCGACTTCCCATTTGTAAAAGTTTGCTCTCCAGAAAACATGATTGGATTTCATGAGGCAGCTAAATGTCAACATGTTAAGAAGATATTTGATGATGCCTACAAGTCACCTCTAAGTTGTATTATTGTTGATGATATAGAGAGATTATTAGGTGAGCTGTTTGTATTTGATATAGATAAGCCCAGAAGTAACTTTTTATAATCTGCATAATAAATATCCTTTTCCATTGACTGTATAATGACTAAGTAAAGATTTTTATGTCGCCTGCTACAAAGTAGCCGCCACATATAGGGATCACTTCTCCGTCGTCTGTCTGTCTGTCTGTCTGTCAGTCCATCACAAAACTTGTCCAAACTGCTCCTCAGAAACATGCAGTTTCATCCAAACTTTACAGGAATGATCAGTATTAAGTCTAAATGTGCATGTCATCGGCATTTTCCAGTTCAATGATTTTTGTCAGAGTTATGGCCCTTTAATGATTTTTATTTTTAAAGTTTGTCCGGATGACTTCTCTTATACTACTAATGCAATTTGAATGAAATGTTACAGGATTGATCAGTACCTCAAGTAATTGCGCATGTCTAACGGGTATTACGGTTGATTAATTTTTGGCAGAGTTATGGCCCTTGAATAAAAAAGGCGTTTTTATCCTGTTAATGATTTTTGTGTTGCCTGCTTCACAGTAGCTGTGTCATGCTACAAAGTAGCCTTACATATAGGGATCACTTCTCCATCGTCTGTCTGTCTGTCTGTCCGTCCATCACAAACTTGTCCGGACTACTCCTCAGAAACTATCGGTGCAATTTCATCCAAACTTTACAGGAATGATCAGTACCAAGTCTAGTTGTGCATGTCCTCGGCATTTTCCAGTTCAGTGTTTTTGTCAGAGTAATTGCCCTTTAATGATTTTTTTTTAAAGTTTGTCCGGACTACTTCTCTTATATTACTGAAGCAATTTGAATGAAATGTTACAGGATTGATGGGTACCTCAAGTACTTGCACATACTTAACAGGTTTTTCAGTTGAATGATTTTTGGCTAAGTTATGGCCCTTGAATAAAAAACGCATTTTAGCCAACAAACTGTTCAATCACCCCTCAATGCAACTGCTTAATTGCCTATCATCAGGCGATACATGTGATCACTGATTGCCCTTGTTTGTTCATCAGAATCATCTTTCACACTTTAATAACAGATAGATGTGACAAGGATTATTAACTAAGCTTTTAAGATAATCATATTGTATATATAAGCTGACAAATGTAATGTTTAAAGTATTTAACTCTAGGATCTCTGTATTGCCCTAGATGAAGCTACTACTGTATTAAGCAACTAGTATTTTTATGGGAAAAAATATTGCTGAATATAGCTGACATATTAAATATTATCTCCATGCTTAGTCACTTACTCATTGGATCGATATTATTGTCTGTTAAGTCAAAATGATACTTGTAATGAGTAAACTACTAAACACACTTCCTGTATAGTCACAAAAATTCTTAAATGTGTAAAATAATAAATATTTAAATTAACTCAACTTTTAATTTTATATGCTTTATGAAAGTAGAAAGTCTGTCTCTTTTATATTTCAATTTTGACAAATTTCTTTTTCAGATTATGTACCAATTGGACCAAGGTTCTCCAATTTAGTCCTACAGGCCCTGTTAGTCTTGCTGAAAAAAGTTCCTCCTCATGTAAGATGATCTACACTTTAAGTACCACTGTTTTACTGCAATACATGTAGTTTAGATTCATTTGGCTCTTACATATCCAGGTTGTACAGCAGACATCTTCTGGTCCTGTTAGTCTGTGACATTGTTCTGCTCAGCTGCATTCTTGTTCAGATGTAGGTCAAAAATGAAAAAAAATATACCAGTAATAGGTTGTATAGACCGTTTGTTATACCAGTAATATATTGTATACAGCATTTGCTTTACCAGTAATAGATTGTATACAGCATTTGTTATACCAGTAATAGATTGTATACAGCATTTGCTTTACCAGTAATAGATTGTATACAGCATTTGTTATACCAGTAATAGATTGTATACAGCATTTGCTTTACCAGTAATAGATTGTATACAGCATTTGTTATACCAGTAATAGATTGTATACAGCATTTGTTATACCAGTAATAGATTGCTTACAGCATTTCAAGAAAAGAACTACATATAGTTTGCAGTCAAATTTACATTAAAAACTGTGCTGTTACTGTTTTATTTTTTGTTCAAATTACAAATTTAAAGTGGGTGAATAACAGACACATGTACTGCTAGGGCTTCAAGTAGTTGTTTAATTTTGATTACTACTTAAGTAATTATGCTCCACTTTGTACATGTCAATTGGTCTGTTGGTCCACAACTTGTCCAATCAGTAACTAGAAAATGCTTTGGCCCACAGTCGTCAGAATTGGTGCGGAGGTTAGTCATGATCAGTAGATGGCCTCTTACAATTTTGAGGTCAGTATGTCACAGGGCAAGGTCACTGTGACCTTTACCACTAAAAGCTTGTCTGGTCAACAACTAAAGAACGCTTTTGCCTAGATTTGGTAGGGAGGTTAGGCATGACTGGTACATGATGTCTACTGTTTTTGAGATTAGTAAGTCAAAGTTCAAGGTCACAGTGACCCCAAAAAAAGCTCTTCCGATCAGTAACTGGAAAATGCTTTGGCCTACAGTCATCAGATTTGGAGGTTGGTCATGATCTGAAGATGACGTCTTTAAATTTTGAGGTCAGTACATGTAGGTCAAAGGTCAAGGTCACAGTGACCTTCCCCACAAAAGCTGGTCTGCAGTCTTCAGATTTGGTAGTGTGGTTGTTCATGACCTTTAGATGACCCATATTGATTATGAGGTCAGTAGGTCAAAGTCATGTTTAGAAGTCCATGTAACATGACTGCTTGGTTGCTATTAAGAGGGCATACATGTTTCACAAACATTTCTTTTTAAAAATTCAAATTTTAATGAACACTGTAATGAAGTTTTCTTTATTTTACCAAATATTTTCATTTCAACTTGATATTTGAACAAATGCATTGTTTAACTGCTATATTTTAAAATGGGCTTTCTCATTTCCCAGGGTCATAAGTTATTTGTGATAGCTACTACATGCAGGAAAGATGTGCTACAAGAAATGGAACTGTTGAGTGTGTTTAACAATGTAGTCCATGTGTCCAACATAGCAGATGGTGGACAGCTAATGGCTGTCGTAGAAAATCTAGATGTGTTCACACCAGATGAGTCAGAAATGCTGGCTAAAAGGACTGCCGGAAAGAAGTTTGTGTTTAAAAAATATTTTGATTAATAAATTTAAGGCAACAGTTCTTTTTTATGTCCATTAGACATGATTATGTGTTTTCACTGTCCAAATATACAGAAGAAGTATAAATGTTGTGAAGTATAGGGAAATCTTCTCTTCTCCTATTTCAGGTTAAGATCATACGAATATGGCTCGAAAGGTTCCTCGTCAAGTTTCAAAATATGACTTGCACTTCATACTTGTATTTTGAGGCAACGTTGTTATGATTTTGACATTAAATAAAATGAAATTCTTCTGATCAAAATTAGATTGGTTAGTAAAGTACACTATGGTAAAGCCTTATTTATTTATATTGGCCTTCTATAATAGTATAGTATTAAAGCAACAGAATATCTGTTGTTTTTTGTTTATTTTAAACTTAAAAGTTTAAATTATTCCATTTCACAGCATCTTTACAGTGAAGAAAAAACAGACATGTCCACACAAATACCACTTGGCCATTTGTCAAATATATTACTTAAATGTTTGAGTATATTTTAAAGGAGTTTTTTGGTGTGTTTATTTCAGGTTATGGATAGGAATAAAGAAGTTGATGGTTTTGATTGAAATGGTGCGTCAGATTGAGGGACGTGAAAAAATCAACAAACTTTTATGCTTACTTGAGGAAGAGGCTTCTTTAGAAATGTGACAGACATAGTTTATTTACTGAAAAGGCAGATACAGTCGACTGTGTGGGGATATATGTATCTATAAGTTATATATTCGTCATTGGCTAATTTATTTATTAAAACACTGGCTATAGGATATCTAGATTACTGTGTTGTGGAAAGAGACCAGAAGGTTTTGCATGAGAAGAAGAGACTTTGTATTGTGGTTTGTTTAACTTAATTTGAGTAATTACCTCTTTATGCATGACGTGCAGAAAACAAAACTGTCATCATTTAAGATTTGTATCTTCTGAACTGCGTTGATCTTGAAGACAAAGTGCAAGAGATACATAGAGAGCAAGAATATTTATGTGTGCATTTTTTTCAAAGCTAATTAGTCTGAAGTCATTTTAATGTACACAAGCTGTTATTGCAACTATTGATATAAAAAGTGTTATGAAAGACAGGGGAAAAAGTCTCCATCTTCCAAGTTACAAGTCAGCTGACTGCTGTGTCACAAAGCAGTTTATTTCAGAAATAGGATAATGTTATTTATTATTATCATTATTAATTTAGTTATGGTGTCAGCTCCTGAACTTGTATCTTACCAGTCATATCAAAATAGAAAGAAATAAACTATACAATTTGATGGAAAATGTACTTGATTTTTGACAATGAAGACTTGATGTTTTATATTCTTGATGTTTAGTGCAATAAAGTTAAGTAGACCTCTCTCACTTTTGTGTAGTTTTTATAATTTCCATTTATATCACAGAACGTTGCTTTTGAATATACTTCCAGATGTTAGATACTAGTTGAGCCACATGTCAGCAAAGTTTTCAACATATAATTTCATACGTGTCAAAACACAGATTGTGTTAAAGGGTAAAAACTTTGTAAAACACAAGAACAAGAACTGAAGGTGATGGATGCTTCAAGAACCAACCTCTGATCCTTGAAAGCCCTAATAATATAAGAATTGTACACTTAATGATTCTTTTTAATGTTTGGTGGAAACATGAAAAAAAATATAATAAAAATGACAGTTTTCGCCTGACCTTTAAGATCTTTGTTATGAGAATAATAGATTGACAGACTGTCTACAAGACTACTCAAAAACTGTTCTGTGCAAAATGAATCCATACATATACAGTATAAACTACTCAAAATTTGATGTCTATTTTTCAATTTTGATTGCAGGATTATCAAGTGAAGAGGTGTAAATATTTCAATGTAAAATTTTTATATGATTCGGTTTTCTTGTGGCAGTATTTTTCTCACACACTGCATAAGCAGCACGAGAAATGACAAACCTAAAGTTTGATGTACATGTGGTTGTTTTGAAACTGTCCTGTCATTCTTACAATGTTACTGGAAGTAAATTAATGGAAATGGCCTATGCTGTCTAAGAAGGCATCTAGGGATGAACAGAGGGGATCTAAATATTTCATGCAGGTAGTGCACTTACCCGGAGTGTTGCAATGTGACATTCTAGGATGCCACAATGTTACAAGGAACACAGTATATATCACTGTGTTACAGGCTGAATGGAATTGTTTCTGTTATGCATCAGCCCTCAGCAACAACTTCTGGAATGCAATTAGAGTTTACTTTAAAAAAAGTGATCCCGAAAAAATTCCAGCCAGATCATGCAATGTACAAAACTTCTCTTGTTAACACTTTCAATAAAATTATATTCGATCCCATTCTGTCCCTGATGAGAAATAATGAACATGTATGTGGAACAATCCAGGGGCAGTAACTCAGTAAAAAACAAGCCAGCCAGGTACTTCCACTATACTCATCTTCTACTGGAACAAAAAGCCAAGTTTCACTCAGTTCCTGCCAGTGTTTTCTGAGAAATAGTTTAGACAAGCTCTTATGGTCCAGCAAATACTTGCCTATAATTGTATAAATACAACCTCTGACATCTGCAAAAGGGGATCTTGAGTCTTTGGCAAAATATAAGGGCCTACAACCTTAACAGAAAACTTTAGAATGGTTGTAATATGTCTATCCTTTTGGAACTGAAGCTCTCAATAAAGATTGATTGAATTCCAGTCAATAGTTAATGAGAAATAACCAAGACGAAGTGTGATAGATGGAAGGACATATCGGTGATATGCTTTAGCAACCCTAAAATCTCTAGAGATGACCTGAGGGCATTTGGCGGAAAAGGACATTTGTTGACAAAACTCTTTCTGTACCTCTGAAAATTTATTTCTTTCATCAATAATAGTATTATTAATCAATTCATAACAAGTATATGTAACAAGACTATAAATGTATATTTGGGATGATCTAAATATCAATAATACATTTACATAGATACTTTAAAATTTACAATAGAAACATATTTCATATAAAGCCTATTACAAGTTAATACATAATGGATTATGTACTTCTGTCTGTCCACATATATACAAACCATTACACACAGTAACAACATTTAAAACATGATGCACATACCCATTTATGAATTCACACAAGGATTTTTTATCAAGTTTCAATGAAGCTGCACATGTTTCTTTCACTACTCAAATTATCGATGTTCGCATTAAAGTTTTGTTGAAGTTACAATTTAGGTTTTCAAAACATTCTTCACAGATGTACATTTTCCCAAATATTGCTTGGTGAGACACATGTATACAATACTGAACATGCATGCACTACACATAAAAGGTATTGTAAAAGTTCACAGTTAACTTATACTGTATTTATCATTTCAGTGTAACAGACTGGTTCAGTATATGATGCACATTTATAATTATATATATATATTTAAACATATGAAATTTAACATACAGGTTTTGAGTTCACATCATTTCTATGTTAACAAAATATGCAATAAATTACAGCATAACTGCTATTAGCAATGAAATTAATATGACACATGTCTTCTATTAAACCTTTAACAAGTACATGTAATTACTGATCCAATTTTTTATTATAAATTTAGTGACAGAAAAAAAAACCAATCGTCTCTCTTACTGAATTATCTGTCGATTTCAATAATGGTACAAAAATGGGCACTGCTTTTCCCTCAAATGAAAAACTGATATTAATATTTTTTAATCCTAATAATTGTATGACAATGTGAATGCCCACTGAGCAATTTTGTTCAAAATAAAGGTGTAACATGAAAACTGAAAATAAAACATGGTGGCAGCAAAGATCCCAACCTAGGGAGGAGGCTAGAAAAGACAGCTAGAAAGTTTTACTGTAAGTAGTTATACAGTGACAGCCAAAGCACAAAACAAAAATCAGAAACATACGGCAATTTGGGACTAGATCCAGTAAATATATAAATAAGCACTTGGAGCAAACTAAATGATTACTTATTAAAAAAATCCTTAACAATCTAATATACCACACTTTACATCAGTCTTAATCCTATGGAACACTTGCAGGGATCTACAGCATATAACATTAAACAATATTTATTTACACATTAAAACAACTACTGTTAGTCCTTTAGTAAAAAGATGCATATATAACAGGGTACATGTATATACAAAGCCACTTTATTTTGGGCAAATTAAAAAAGGGTTTTTATAGGGTTTTTATTAATCATTTCATACATGTATTCCTATTATGAACATTCATTTTAAATGGATCATAAATAGTTTATCATCCCACCAAATTAATTAACCTCTTTTATTGTAATCCTGAGTGAAAAGATATATCAAGAGTTACTGGGTTAATCTAGATAAATATTAATGGAATAATAGGTGTATAATTCACATAATATTGTCAGTGACAACATAATGATGTGGCATGCTCAGTCATTTCAGCACTGACAACTTGTCCAATGTTACATGATCTTATATCATACTTTTGTAGATTTATTTTGAGCACTGAATTCTCTTCCGGAATAAAAATGGCAATTAAAAACTTATTTTTTGTGGCAATCACTTATACTGTTTCATCCATACATTATTTGAGCATGTTCTCATTACAAATGACATCACCTATGACATCAGCATCAGTGATGGTCGTCATGGTGATCTATGGGTGGGGGTTTATCTGGCATTGTGGGCCTGGTACCTGAAGTCAGATAGCCAGCCACACTGGGTCCTGTGGGTCCTGAAATTAAACAAAGGAACTTAGTATGAATGAAATGCAATAAAAATGAACAAATTAATTTAATTATTTTTTCACCTGCCCTCCACTTACAACCAAAATTAAAGTAGTTAAAAGGAAAGAGTTACACCTTATTACAAATAATTTGCTGGCTACATAACGAGACAGGGCACGCATATTTCATTTCCAATTTATTGCCTGCCTATCACATTTAATGAGATACATATTTATACATTGATACAAAAAATGTAAGAAAGAACTCAAGATTTTTTGTGTTTTTTTGGGCAATTTTAGCACCTTGAGAGAGAGAGAGAGCCATTTATTTCAAGAGAATAATACCGAGTATTGTATCAAGGTTTAGTAAAGTACAGAGGTTTCCACATGCACTGAGTAACAACTATCAAATGCTGTTTACAGTTGTGAAACAAGTCCATCATGCACAACAATTTCTCTTTCAGGAGCATTCATGTGTTACATACTGGTCATAAATTTCTGACAATGGTATTTGAACAGTATCTTCAGTCTTCCAGTAATGTACATTTACTATAATAAAAGACAACATGCATGGTTCGTACAGAAACTGAAGCAAGAAATTCAAGGACTTTTAAGGCCAGTCTTAATGTTTTTAGGGATCTTACTTTTATCATCAAGCTGTGTATACACAGGTTCAATAACATTTCAGATCACTGCCAGGAATAAGTAACTAAAAATTGAAACTAGTCAATTGTTCTAAATTAAACTTTTTTAACACTTAAAGAATTGCCCAATGAAATGACTGCATTGAGTTTCTGTGTTTTTCTGATTCAAGATCTATTAGTCATATTAGTTTTATATTCTCAGCATCAGCTGTGAGAACTGTGTATACTTTAAGGGCTCCTGATGGCTATCCATGATATTTTCAGGGACTTTTTTAGGGACTTTTTAAGGTCAAGTTCAATTCTGGGTCCAATGCTGAAATTTAGGGACTTTTTCAGGCCTGTACGAACCATGTCATATGTTTAGAAATATCTAGCAACTCAATGGCACTGGCACTCCCTGTGCAGTGCCTTAATGCTGAGAATCAGATTCCAGCTAAAGGTCTCAGTCTAATTTTGTCTGAAGAAAAGAGATGCAAAGAGATGGCCCCCTGTCCTTCACCCAAAACCCCCCCCAAAAAAAAAAAAAATTTATGAACTGAAGCAAAAAAAAAATGAAATGCCTGTATGCAGCACAATATAAATGCTTGATGATTCCTGTAAAATATAAGCATGGCAATGATATCAGGTACAGATTTACTACTGCATATTCGGGTTAATTCTTGTTACAGTATGTTTTGATGATTATTCATACACCTGAATTAAAATAATAAATACATTTAAAAAGTTAGTCTGACTTCATACAGTGTTAACAAGCTACAAGTGTTTTCATTAGATGTCAGAGGCATATTTAAAATTTCATAATAAATCTATGTTTACAAAAACTGATGGATTGATTGTCCCTGAATCCACATTTTTTTTAAGTTTCTCATGCCGCATAAGATTTTCATACTGTGTAATTTCATTTTTGTAAACTTGACCACGTGTTGTAAGTCTGCTCCAGAGATAAAAAGTCTAAAGAGGTATGTTGAAAACCTTTTATAAGTATAACAAGATAAATCAATAATTAACGCAAAACAGTCAATGCTCTCTATATCGAAATATTAAACATTAACCCTTATTGCTTTCTAATCAAACTGAATAGTTATGCAACTAGGCCAGGTCATGACTGGAGCACACATGAGTAAGCTAGCAGAAGATGAATAACATATATTCTAAAAATAGCAATGACTTTGTGTAACTGAGCTAAATAGAACATTAGACAGATAACTGTAAAAAAAAAAAAATCAAAAACAACTTTCTCTCAAACTACGGAAGTTAGAAAGATATTGAACAGGTAATTTCTATATTGTTAAACGTTCACTGAACTTCTTAGTACCGGTAGGCAAATGTTATTTTAAATGTTTGGATTGATAGAACTATTTGTTTTGGTGGAAGGTAGAAAATTCTGGTCACTGATAGGTGATTTGTAATAAGCTTGGTGCTCTAAATAACATTAATTCCATTGTGTGACAACTGATACAAAATGTGTTTGTATTAAACAACACTGTCAGTGGAACAAATAAACAGGACTTTCACAAATTTCCAGAATATACCATTACATATGTAGCTAAAAATGCTCAACTTTGAGGCGTACAAGCAAAAAGATATATGAAAGTTATGAAAACAGTCTCAATAAACAAAGGCAATACTCAGAAATCTTTACAATTAGAAATAAGCCCTAAGATTCACAGAATTTTTCCGAAATAAGGACAAGGTAAGGGCTAGTATCCCTAGAACAAGCAAACAACTAGATGATAGTTTTCCCAGAAGAAAAAGCTTGGCACTCCAAAATAAGCAGGCAGTAGATATAAGAATGACATTTCATTTTGTGAAAAGGGAAGTTACTGTCCCCGATACAACAACGGAAAACTAAAGAATGCAAGTCCCTGAACTGTGGGAATGAAACAACGACCTTGAAATTCAACTTTCACATTTCTGAAAATAAAGACCTGTGAAATAAAACTATTATTCCTAAATAATTTCTTCACAGACATTACATGTAAGAATCTTTTTCTGAGAAGGTAGAGATCCCTATAATCGGACAGATCCCTTTTCACACATAATGCCCTTTGTTACAGAAGAGTTATGGCTTATAGCAACAAAAGGCAATAAACAAAAACATGAAATAAACACCCTTGATTTTCAAATTCCAATAAAAAAGACAAAACAAGAGTTGTCCCTTGATGTAACAAATGCCCTCGAATATCATGTATCAGATAAAGGAACAAAAGATTGACTGAAAATGTTTATCTGGCTTTTTAGTTGATGTTTTTGTAGATTTAATTTAAGGCTATCAATAAACATAATATAGAAAGGGTTAAGAAACTTGCTGCAGCTGTGTACCGTATCATAGGAATGTACAAGAAAGTCTAACTTAATAGTTGCAAAAAAACAAGTTCATGTTTGTTATCAAATGTAGCCGCAAATACTGTAAACCAAGAAAATTTTGGGGATACTGTATTTCATGTTTCTCATACTGCAGATGATTTCGTGGTGACAAGCTTTTGCAGAAATACACTACTAGTCTAGCCACTAATTACGCTAAACTGGTCATTACAACAAAAAAACAAAAATGACAGTGCAAGTACAAGACCTAACCTTTACAAATTTTCTTGGAATATAACACATCAAACTATGGTGAGGTAGAATATTTGCTGAATTATTAAGAATATTTAATACTTAAATAGGTTGTAACATTTAAAGCATATTCTAAATTGTACAGTTCTTCACCTCAGCTAAAAACTGACAACTGTGTAAGCAGGTTGGTAACAGTTTGCTATATTAACCCTTTCCTTGCCAAAACAGGTTTTAACAGGGGAATAAGAGAATAAAGGGCAAATATTTATAACATGCCACTGAGCATATGTGTTAAAATGTACTCTTCTATAAAGCTTCACACATATATATCTGATTGTAAGTAAAACAATGTGAAGTTGTTTTACTGCATCAACCATTTATTAAATGACAACTTTTCTCTGCTTGTATGGGTCATTTTCTGCTGTAGCCATTTAAATTCATGAAAAAATGCCATCAACAAAAGTCGCTAACTAAAAATGTGCTTAAACATTTCTTGGTTTCCAGTAGATGGCTACAATGAAATGTATGACACACACTACATTAAACTTTGTACTGTTGTAGCAATCTGTAGGTGACCCTTTCATTGTCATTTCAGTAACATTTCAATGACCATCAATGATCACTCTAAGCTTAAAGGTGTAAACATTGTCTAAAAAATCCCTCAAGAATTTCAAGATATGAAGTGACATGAAATGGGAGATAAACAGTTATATTAAACTATATGTCACCTTATGGGGGCATAAAAATCCAACAAATCTAAACATAGTAACTGTTACATCAAATAGAAAAGTCAAAACAACTTAGTCAGACAAACTTTTAAGCTGTGCACAAACCCTTTACCTGGCTGGGGTTTATCTGTGGATTGAAATGAATATTTTTTACAGTGGGACATGAATAAACTCTATAGATCCTCATAAAATCCAATCGTACTTTATCAATTTTTCAGAAACAGTAAAAGCTTATATGGTAAGAAAAATGTGAAAGGTTAACAGTAAGCCAGCAATTTGTTGCAACCAGAGAAGCCTGGCTGTCACAAACAGCCTGCACATTCATACAGTTATAATATCTTACAACAGTAAAGAAAGTTAAGACTTTTACTGTATATCAAATATATCTAAATGACAAAGCAGTGCATACATTTCAATAAAAACAAAAACATTAACTTTAAGTAAATCATGTCTTCTCATTTTGATCTTTCTTCAAGTTCAGAGATAAAATTTAGCCCAGTTAAGTAATCTGACCTAAAGAAATATAACACTGAAAAACGTAACTTGAATACAGCAGTAACATGTATCTGCAGTGCTTATCTGTCATCTTATTAAACTGTGCTGGTTATTGATGGTTCAAAATCACTTGCAAAAAGTAGGAATATACCCTTATTATAAATGTAAGTAATATCTATAATACCTGTAAGATATCCTGATATCTGTGTGTCAGATATGAACAGGTCATGTTTCTGATCCTTGTAATCTCGCCATGTTGTTGATGCATCCAGTATGGCATTTATCTGAAAGTTCAGTATAGAGCAAAGGTAACTACAGAATAACCTTACTAACATATCAGGAAGTCGTGGACAGGAAAATCTCAAAAGGCCTAAATTTTTTACACCTATTACAACACTGACCAGATACAAATCTGAACACACAAGATTTGGTTCGGATTCTAGGAATAATTCTCAATAGTTTTGCAGTTATGCAGTGAAACACTCAGCCTAACAATCTTTTTATACAGTCAGTCCATAGGTAACTAATTTCCTTATATAAACAGCAGGCTGACCTTGTAAACTTCAATCAGTTGTTTACCAGTCAGTGATATTGCTAAACTGACCTTACCAGTTGACAGATGTTGCTAGATTTTATTCTCTGATTCTTTGGAAATGTATTATTTGCAAGGTGGTTTACATAAAAAGTTAACATTTTACAGAGTATCTTAACTTTCTAATTAATAATTGGCAATGTCTAGATTGAAACATAGGCAAGTCAATTTCAGAAAATAAGGGGGATATGGATAAATTTAACTCTTACTCACCTTTTCTGCATATAACAGACTTCTTTGCATTGCTTTGATGGCCTTCACAATCTGTGCCTTGGTGGATGCAGGGTTGTCCAAGGCCTCAAGCCCCGCCTCTAGAAGTCTGAGTAAGTATTGCACCATTTCTGTTTTTAAAGCCTACAAGTAAATGAGAACTTAACATACAAGACATGCATTATTTCAGTTCTAGAGGCAATCGGGTTGTGATCTTGACTAAAATTTTACAGTCTTCAAGTCAAATATTTGCGCCGACTCTTAACCTTTATCGTGATAATGTAAACTGTTGAAGCCTTGATAACAAGTGCTGACCAAGATCAACTGGTACATCCATGCATTTTAATCATATACTTCACTACTTGCTATACACTCAGTAAGTTTTCAATTCATACCCCTGTAAGGTATTAACATGTATGTATTAGTCAAAAATCAATGACTCACACATATTTTCCAAAAAAAAAATAGGTTCAGATTTAAGGATTCATTTTACTCAGAGGAACATGATCATGCAAACAACATTTTCCTTCCACATTAGTACCGACAGGAGCCATTAAGAGTTAAAAAATTTATCTTTACAACTCCCAAATCACTGTATGAAATACATGTATCTATGTACCTATCCGAGAGACTGAAAAGAAACATTTCTAAAGATATCCCCCCCACCCCTGAAGTTGTGCTTTGACTATTATGAGTTACTCACTTGAGAAACCAGCTCTTCTTCACCTTTGTCAAACATTTTACTGAGAGCCTCAGCAGCTAGAGCTATTGCATCTCGACGTAGTTTCATTGCTATCTTTATAGGACCTATACACTCAACTTGTGCCATAGCTCGTATACAAATCTGAAAGAAAGTGCCAATCAAATTTATATACTGATTAAAACAAATAAGTTCAGTAGAATTTCTCACTGGATAAAAGCACTGTAAACCTGTAATTTATACATTTAACCCTTAACATGCTGGAGCCAAGAGTGATTAGCCTTTGCCACCAGTATAGAGCCAGGCCAGCCTGCACATCCGTGCAGTCAGACTAGGCTCTATATTGTTGGTAGCCTCCATTTTTGTATTTTGATATTGAAATCCCTTAAACTTTGAATGGACTGTTCCAAATTCAAAGCTGGGCAAGTCCATTACAAAATTTCAGCATGTTCAGGGTTATGAACAGTGTAGTTGATTGGAGCATATAATACATCTATGTTTCAGTTAAGAAGGTGCTATATAAACTAAATATTATATATTACGATATATATTACAGGAAATAAATGAGAGAGTATGCTACCTCACTGGACGCAAGTTGATGACACACTTGTATTGCACTTTTTGGTATTGCATTGTTCTTATGTCTCATTGCTGTGAAAACTTTTGGAACATATCCAAGGGAGGGAACCTGATCCAGTAAACTGTTGTTACTGGAAAACAGACAAACTACTGCTGTTGTTACTGTCTCGAGCTTTTCACCCTGAAAAACAGTTCGGAACCAAAAAGTCTGTTATAATCACGATCATTTAATTATTTATACTTACAATCTAACTGAGAGTTTTATCTGTGTTTCTGAATTCTAGTTAAGATGGAATGAACTAAATTTAAAGTAACTAAATGAGTATCGAATGCTCTTTTGCCTGACCTAGTTGAAAATATCTTAGCATATAGCACATGAAATACAACAGGTATACAACTGTTAAAACTATTTGTCAAGAAATCAAGTCAAATTTCCTGTATATCTTTCACATCTTACTAATCACGTAATTTAACTGCTTCTACATTTTTATAATTTTTAACATACATCAGGTCTGTCAGATGCCACCAACTTTGACCACAGTTCCAACAACTCTGTCAAGAACTCCTTTGGTTTTCTCAGCACCCAGCCTGGACTGGCTATGAACAGACGTAGGAATACCCCACCCACTACAAGTTCTCCAGCAACCTCATTATACACAACATTGAACTCTTCTGGAAGGTTCCATTTGATATCTGCATTGTCTCGTTGTGCTTTGTAATGCCTAAAACAAGGGACAGAATAAGATATCAGGTTTAGACAAAACAGAACAAGTGTTCTAGACCATGTATTAAACTGTTTGGTCAATACTGGACAGTTCATCAACTTCTTGGAAGAAAAAGCATTTCATTCCAACAGTTAAAGTGCATTCATCAAATCCAGAATATTACAATAAAACTTTCAAGTTCAACTGTTTGAATGTATGAGTTTTCACACTTACATTTTCTTTCTCACATCTAGAACTATTTGCTGCACAGCCTTAAAAAACTGCTTCTGAGTAATTTCTGCATTTTTTAAAATCATATTCCTAACACAAAAGCTTCAAACTTATCAAATATTCCTTTGTAAGCTTAGTTAAATGGAGATAAATGAACTCACTGGTTTTTCATTTTCTTCACTTCCCCTGAAACTTTTTCTCTTGATTCATCATTCCATATCAACTCTGGGTTTTCATGAGTACCTACAGTATAGAACAGGTAAATGTATTCCATACAATCAAAAATTCATCTGATTTCAGATTTCACACACCTCCACATTAACAAATGGAACAAACTGATCTGGAAATTAGAAATAATGGCTAAGTGAATAATAAGCCAATACTCAGGCTACTTTTCTGCAGTCATCTTCATTTACAAACCACCTGCTTTCTGCAAACAAATCAGTCTCATATTAATTTCAGCTAACATTATTCAAAATTGATTTATGTACATGTTGAATAACTCAGTAGTGAAGACTATATCCAAAAGTTGTACATGCGTGTAATATCTGAGAAAATATTGTAGAAGTGAAACTGAAAATACTATCAATGCCTTTATTTTACTTTGCCAAAAACAAGACCAACAATGAGAAACAGTATTTCTGTTAATTTTCATGGAAAAATTTAATAGGTAACATGTACGCTATCCTTGTTTCCACATCAGCTATCATTCAGGGAGACATCTATACTCGAGCCTGACTGTATATCCGGTTAACATACCTTCAAACATATGAACACTGGCTTCTGGTGAATCTCTCATCGCATCCATAAATATCCCAGGCAGGAATTTCCCAAGAATAATCCTGACTTTTGGGCCAACAAGTTTATCTGATAACATTTTAGCAAACAGTTCGGCAGTTTTTTCTCTGGCAGCAGGATTTGTAGCATTACAAAACAAATCTAATAAATAGACTGTGGCCCCTGTAAAAGATGGTGACCCAATTCACATCATAATTACATAGAACTGCATATCAACCAATCCTATTTCATATAAAGCAATGACAAAACTGAAACTACAAAATCTTAAAGCTTCCTAGATCTTTCAAATCTGTTTCCATGAGAGCTCAGTCCCTCATATTTTTTAACATATGCACTCCAGTTCTCCAATGGTTAAAACCGAACAGCTTTGAAATACATGTCTAGTATTTTCTATTACTTCACTTGATACATTCATAGAGGAACAATGTCTGCTTATCAGTATCTGGTTAAATATATCAAACTTAGAAAGAATAATTCTTCACCTGTTAATACGTATTTCTGATCACAATATAATTTGATCACAATCTCTGTTTTCACTATCTAGTAGGTAAATTTTCTTTGAAATCCCCTTTAAACTATAAATGGTATTGCACAGATAGAAAGACAGGCAAGTCCATTTTAAAACCCCAGGGAGGAGTGAGATAATCAAAGTGCTGTAAGTACCTTTAGCTAGTGCTTCCTTGACTATTTTGGTACTGGACATGAGGGAAGACAAGCTTTCTAGGGTAAGAACACGGCAGTTTGGCAGAGTCTGTATGGCCAGCAACAGATATCCGAGCACTTCTGATGCTGCGATGTCTTTCACACATTCATGGTTGGCAGAAACACAACTGACAACCTGTAGCAACAAACAAGTTACAGCATGATTAGATCATCTGTTGTCAAGTCATCATCAGAGAAACACAATAAAATGCAAGAAGATACATCAAAGAATTTAATTTATACAAGCAGTTTTAATTTCAAAATAAGCAGATTTAATCATCACAAATAAATCAGTAACTGACAATTTAATCAGTAGATTCCATATAATGCTAGTTATCATGAAGATAATAACCTCATCTCTGCGTTCTACAGTATCATTTTATGTTGCCATACTTTTTTCCTCACTTTTGTATTCTAAACGTTTTTTGTTTGTAAAATTCACAATGCAAACAAGAACTTTATCTTTGAGGTGAAAACAAAGACTTTTCTTCACTAAATGAGTTCTTTGTATGTACCCAAACCATATGTTTTGAGTGTTACAAAGTGTCTACACATTAAGAACATTACTCTGTATGGTATATGTAAATAAAGCAAATACATCAGGAAATTATAACTGTACCCTACCTCTAGTGCCAACTGCTGTAGCCGGGCACAGTTGTCTAGCCTCATTAAACAGAACAGTAACTTGAAGTGACCTATACACTGTATCTCCACACCTGTACACAGAAAAGTCATAAACTGTTCTGGAAAACTGAAATATCTTTACTAAATTACAGAAGAATTTCAGATCCCTGTATTTATTCATATTTGTGTTAGCCTGTTGTGATGGATTTGTCTGGGGAGTCTCATCTTGATATATGAAGATTTAAACATCACTCACCGATTTGCTTTTAAATTTCTTAATGAATAAAGTTTCTTCACTAAAACTACAGTTTCTTACACTCTGACCTCGAAGTAAACAGAACCTCAAAAAGCGGAGTAACATAATATTTCAAGCTGCATTAAAACTGTAGACAGCTGATGTTTTTTATATACATGTATCTTAGGCACTTTTCGAAAATAATTTTAAGTCTATACTGAAAGAATTTAAAGCAAACAAGGAACACAATGTCACCTATATTCTCAAATTCAAATATAGCACTGTAAACAAAACCATTACTTTCTAACTTGTTCTGTGTTCCTGCACTCATTTATAAAATCTAACATTTCTTTAAATAATTTGCTCACTGGAATATAGTACTTTAAACAAACTTCATGTATCAATGTAGATGCCATTACGAATCATGTTTTCGAATCACTTTTTTATTTACCTGGATTATTCTTGATAACGTTTCTCAAGGCCTCAAGCGCCATCTCCACCTGAGACAGGCGACTTATCTGACTTGACCCTTGACCTTCTGATGACTTCTGATTGGACTGTTGTAACATCAGCAAGGAATGGAGATACTGAAAAATATCAGCTGTCAATGTCAAATATGATTCATTTAGTAGTATCATGTTAAGTGTATCAAAGACTTCCCCTATACCTTTGTCACTAAACTTATATAATGAAATTTCATTTCTGTTTAGCTTTCTATTCATTTACTTGTTCTTTTTTCCTGACATTTTCTACATCTTTAACAAGGTCTAAAACTATATGTACACAAATAAAAGTGTCAATAAACTGTTTTGAGCACACAACTTGATTTTTCTAGAACTGTTACTGCATAATCATCAAATGCACTAAAACATCAGTAGCAGAAGGGTAATATTACAACTTAGGCTTACAGTGAATCTGCTAGCAATCATTGAACATTAGAACCATGGAACTCCGAGAAAATACCTTAACTGCCATCCATGTCTGAACTGCCAAAAGTCTTCAAGTTTAAAGACAACCTTACCTGAGCCTGCGACCCAAGAAAGTCTAGGAGATCTATGGTGAAACCTTTTGCATTCTGAAATAGAAAATATTTGCAGGCTTGAGAAAAGATAGTGGAACATTTCCTTTTATCCTCCAACTTGTCACTAAATCATGAGTCTGGTATTAATCACAATAGTACTGGAAAATTACTTTACAATCAGTATAAACAAAATTCAGACTATATTATCAAACAAGAGTCTGTAGAAATTATTGTCATCAAAAATTTCTTACAGCTATATATCTCGAAACATTCTTGTTTACTCCACTAAAGAAGGAACAGCCATTATGTTTCTGTTGATAAGTCTGTAATTCAGGAAGATAATACTGACCACATATAACAGCTAACTAACCAATGAATGTAAAGCATCAGTCACTAAGAACTGAGGTTAAGTCTAGGGTAGTCTTGGACTATAACCAGGACAAGAGCAACAGTAAATGTATGAAGTTTTTGAACAAAGGATGAATGATAAAAACCAATCAAATTCTTACCTCTAATGGGAATGTTGGCTGCTCGTTGTAGACTCGTACAAAAATCTCGCCAACAATCAGCTCCTTGGCATGGATGTCAAATTCAAACATGCCACCAAAGTCAGGATCACACTCGCCCTGGAAAAAATATACATAAGCTCTGAAACTGAAAAAAAAAACAACAACATATCTTTTACACCATGTTTTAAATACCCTGGTTCTAGCAGGAACATTACTTATGGTATATAAGAAATCTCTGTGATGGAATAATGGATGCCAAGTCTTTAATGGTTTACAAACCATTGAAAACTCTGCAATCAATTTGCACAATGATCTTCAATAATACTTACAGTTTTGATCATTCTTTGCTGCTGGTCACTAAGGTACTCTGTTAGTTGGCCTCTCGTAGCATTGTCCCATATCAGATATGGATTCTCTGTGTTGCTGTTCAGTATTTTCAACAACTGAAACATACATGTACATACAAGAAATCAGGAATGCCAAAACTGAATCTGACCAACAATTAAAGCAAGAGGTGTTTCTGAAACATATAAATCCTGCCCAACCCACCTTTTTTTCTCTTTGACCTCAACATGGGCCCAGTGAGCCTGACATTTGACCAGTTGGGTCCAATATTGTTTGCCTACTCACTATGCCCAACAACACTATAAAATCTGAAGGTTCTTAGTTTAGGTTCTGGACTTATTGATTGAAAAGCATTTTAGAAGCACATCACCATGTGATTATGACCTCTGACCCTAGGGGGCCCATCATCAATAAATTTCATCTTCTCATCATGATCTCACACAGACTGACATTTCTGGGTTCATCTGTTCTTGCCACTGCAAGCTTGACCTTTTACTAAGTGTGATTAAAACAAAAAGCCTGAAGCTACTTATTATGGCCTACTGCAGGTCCCAAGTCCTTATGTTCTCAAGTTAATGATAGGGAATAATTTCTACAGTACAGGTCCCAGTAATACTGTAGAATTACATGTAGTGTGCCCAAAACCAAAAGAATAATCTTCTTATCAAGCTGAACCATAGTTAACAATTGTTTCTGGGTTACTAAAAAGTTTTAATTAATTTAATGCATGTATACAATACTGTCATGCTCTGTTTGGATTTTACCCTTAAAATGCTGTGACATTTACGCAATGTGCACACTATAAATGGATATTGTAAAATATATATTTCCAGTAACTGTTTGTCTTGTGAATATCTAAGTGTGAGCAGGGTCCACAGTTACAGCTGATGCATAAAAGAAAAGTACTCACCTCAGCTGGATCTTCATTGGCTAGCTTCCGTGAAAGGTAAGGTGTCAACATGGCCGACAGTGATTTCTTCACTGCAGGATTATCTGGTGGAGTTTCTTCATTGTCTTGCTGAACGTAATATCCTCCAAGCCGAGCACAAGCTCGTATACACAACTTGGCTAACTGATTTGAAATTTCCTGTTTATTTGTTTCATCATTTTTTTCAACCCCTGATTCCTCTAGTGTGTAATCATAATTAAATAAATACAGTAACAAATGCCACAATATGCCGCTCTGGAATAACTGTGACTGGAGGTAAAAGTCCACACAGAATGCACCTATACAGTCAGCTACCACTGTGCACAGACGGGTTAGGTTCTGGAAATAAAAACAAACAATATGCTTTACAGGTATGTCTCAAAACACAAAAATTCTTCTAATTTATAAGCAATGGCATAAATTACATGGTTTTGTAACACAGTCACATACAAAGTCACAACAAAAAGGATCTTAGAAATTAAGATATTGCATACTTACAGCATATATAATGTAGGAATTTTCTGAAGGTAAGTAGTATACACAGGAAAAGCTCATGATAACTGGAGTCTTACCAGAAGTCTCACCACAGATTGAGGCAAGGAAGACAACTGTTACAGTATAAATATATCATACTACAACAATTATCTTTCCTGCACAAACATAACAAAACAGGGACCATAATGCTGTTGTTTTAGACACATTATGTTATCCTTTCAAACTGTCAGTCTGTATATTATATTATATTTGAAATGCCTGGCAGCAAAACTGGTACTGGAAGAAGAACTGTGTAAATAGTAAGCTAACCTTGTAGTAGAGGATTCTAGATAGATCTCGGATGATACTAGATTCCTCCTGTATCCTTTCTCTACAGCCCTTGAACTGTGAGGCCACAGCATAACACTTTGATATGTTGATGCAAACCTGAAACAATATGATAATCTGCTACAGGGTTTGTTTCCATTTAATGCATTCAAATAGTGTTTTGACCACAAGACTCTTTGTAAATAAGAACTTTACCGTAGTTTCAAAGTTAACAACCAAACAATACAATTACATGTACATACAAAAAGTATTTTCAAAATAATACTGCAGTTCTTTCATAAGAGAAAAGAGGATTACTTCAGTAAAACAGATCAAATGCATAATTGTTACTTATTACTTCATATTCGAACTTCACAGAACTGTAACTGAAGCAGTGCTCTTCAGCAGAAATATCTGGCTAATACTAGTAAACCTAATAACGAAGACACAGACAGAGACAAGCAACATATTTTACACCTTAAAACTAAAGGAAAAGAAGTTTCAACTTTGAAGCAAAACTAACCTGAACTGCAAGGTCACCTGGTTTACTAGAAGATCCGAGCACATTTACGCACCTAGTGAAAGCTTCTTGTAACACCTGTAATCATAGTCCAAAAGTTCAAATAAAGAATTTAAAATTAAAGACTATAGATGATTACTGTAAGGTCGAAATCTATTAAGATCACTTTCAATTACGTAATTACAAAATGTCAATATTACCTTAAAACAGGAGGGCTATGATGGCTTTTAAGAGCTAACCTGAGAATAATTGCTGAGAAAGACAAGTGCCATGTAACTGATTAATAATTAAAATAAAACAAATTTGAATGATTTGGTAGAAATCCACCTGCCAATACTTCTAACCAAATTTCAGAAGTCTTAGTCTTATGGCTTCTGGCAATCTTTTTATTAAAAACAGTCTGCCTCTATAATTCTATGTAAAACATCTTACTCCCATGGTGGGGCCAGAAGTGACAACAAGGACAAAGTCTGAGCAATCTGGTGTACTGAGAAATGCTTCATGCAAAATTTCAGAACTCTGGACTTTCTGACAAAGGAACCATTAAAAGATCCCTACACATTTCAAGTTGGAGCCAATAAGAACTAGAGGGATATTATTTGAACAAACTTGGTAGATTTTCACTAGAAAATGCTACACACCAAATTACTGAAGCCTCAGCATTAAGAAGTTTGTCTATGTACATGTAAGTCTAAAAAAAAGCTCAAAAATAAAAAACAAAATCACTCTCTACTTTGGTCAAGTTACTTTATACACCACTATCTTCTAACACAAGACAATTGTCGAATCTATAACAGTCTATCTTTGTTGTTCCTTTGCACCTGATGAATGTCTCTCAACAAAATAACAAGATAAAACATCTATCAACATAAATGTCACTTTTTTCTTACCTGAATACCACTTTCTCTACGTAATTCTTCAGCATTTAGTGCACTACAGTTCACTGTATGGAATGCTAGTTCACTGGCAGCTGCTAGCAGTGGAGCAGACTTAGAGAATAACTGATCATCACTGGTCTCCATTCTGATGGTTTTAATCAACATTGGATAGCCAGCATACTTGTAGGGATGTAACTCTGGAAAAAGAAATACACTTTCTAATACCATCAGCTAAAAGTGGTGTTCCTTAAAAAAGAATGTACATTTTGAAACCTACAAACAGCATTTTTAACCTAAGTGGTAAAAAAACCGTTTCTACTTTAACCATCTTTTCAGTGTAGCAAACAATCCTTTTTGTGGTTTATTCTGACAGCATTTTTCTTTTTTTCCCTACCAGTAAAATGACATAACCTTTCATTAGGTCACATATTACTAAGTCTAAGGTCATTATCCTGACAGTACACATGATCAAATCTACTTGTTCTGTACCTGCTAATCAGGTGAATACTAAGGGAAATATAAAAGGTCAATGTCAAACCTGTATGTTCTATACCTGATAAACAGTATAAATTGAACCTAAGATTAAAGATCACACTTAATTCTCAACACCTCCTTAACAGGATAAACTGAATGGAGTCAAAGGTCAAGGTCAAACTTACCTTCTTTATACCTGCTGAACAGTATATACAGAGCCAACAATCAAAGGTCAATATCAAAATACATTCATCATATCTGTTAATGAGAAACTGTGTACATAAAGTCAAGGTCAAGGACACACTTACCTTCCTTATATCTGCTGAACAGTATACACTGGGCTTTCAATATCAGCACTATATTCTCGGGGTCTGGTCCATCAGTGATTTTTGATTTACTACATAAGAACTCATAGGCTTTGTTCACTTTCTCAAACATTTCCTGTAAAAAACACAAAACAAGAACCTTAAATAATGATGGTATAAAAACACTTATACAGGTAAAAATTCTTTAACAAGTTTGCTGAAAAAGAGACACACATTTTAAATCAAAAGTTTGTATCTCTCTGTGGGAAAACTAATGATTTTTTTAATAAGGTGCAAAGGAAAGCAGGCAATGCCAAAAGTAGGCGAAGGCCTGAACTAAAACCATACATTTAAGCAACTTAATCATTGGACATGAAAGTCATAAACTGTCTTTAATAATTTTAAAGAAACGGAGTAATCTGACAATGATATCAAGTTATCTACCATTATTTCAAGATATAATGTATAAATACAGACTAAGTATGATTGAACTCTATTTAAATCAGTAATACACGTTTACAGATCTGCTTTATCCGTCATTTATATAACAAATTTCAATCAAAAATAACAGTTTATACCCTTCCTTCTGGATTTTTATCAGGATGGTATTTCTGGGCCAGCCGGAAATATGCCTTCCTTATTTTGCTTTCTTCATGTCTGAAATCATAACATAATTCTGCTTCAATCTCTTCCTCCCAGTATGCTCTTCAGTTTTTATAAGCAAAGGACTGAAGTACATAGTACTGGGACCCTAATGAGAAGTTGTTACAGTACTAAAGACCTTATGGAAAAGAGCAAATGTATTTAAATTCCTTCCTCCTTATATAAAGTTGTCCAAACCATCAAACCATAGGTGTTCTCATAGAATTTAGCTGGTTTTGTTTGTAAGTAATTGATATCAATGAGGATATAGTCCTCTAAATTGATTAATGTATTTCCTTGATTAATGTCTTTCCACTAGCCTAAAAAGTTTTAATGACTGCAAATGCACAGAATTTGCATGATTTACACTATATAAAAAGACTGACCTTTGAAAATACTTTTTCCTCTTTCACAAATAGTTTCCATTGAAAAAAAAAAAACAAAAACAAAAAAAACTTTCTTTTCTAACATAAGCTAGTGAGGATCAATAAAATGTTAACAAATACATACCCTCCCTCTCCAGTTTTCAGATTTAGTACTTTGTATGCATCTTCTATAGACATGGTGGATGGTTTCTTTTCCACTTCTTTCTTCCAGGCCTCAAGTATATCCTTCAACAACTTCACCTGTCCAACAAAATATATGTGTGACTTCAATTACATAAATATTACTTCCACTGCATTATGTGGACAAGTTTGTTAAGTTCTCTTTTGCTGTAAAAGTAATGACAGCTTCATTTGCCAAGATAGAAGAACAGATGAATGCTTACAACATTCCCCTTCAACTAAAAAAACCTTAAGTTTAAATCAAAAGCCTTATTATAAGAGTTGTTGGGCTAGGGCTTCTTGCACAAACACACCAAAGTTCAACATTAAAGGTGCCACAAATGAAAGCTATAAGCTGTTTCCTATTAACCATACTCTTAGATAAAAGTGATAGTTATAGATCTAATGTTTCTTCCTTCTGATGTCGGCTTACCGGATCCTTGATCGGCCAGTCGGGGAATCGGTATGTATCACAGAGATGCTTCAAGTAGTATATATTACAGAACAGCTCATGTTCAAGCTGTGGGTAGATTATCATAGGGATGGGACAGTACTGGTACAATGCTCTCGTGTTACTCATCAATCGAGGGGAGAAATCTACAAGATGTGAAGCTATCTTCTCTATCATCATACGCCTGGAAACAGAAAATTATAAAAGTTGTCCCTTTCTTTTTTTCAGATTTTATATCTTTATGAAGTTTTTTCTGAAGGAGAAAAAGAAACCAGCATGGTAAAGCCCTGTTAATTTCCAGGTAAAAAAAATGTTAAAGTTACATTTCATTCTACGCTTAAATCATTTTCTACAAAAAATACTATTGGCTGTGAGAGACAAACCTCATTTCAGCATTCCAGATGGCCTCAGGTGTATCAAACTCTCCAAGAAAAATCTGAGAAAATTTCTCCGCAGAGTAATTCTCCAGATAACATACCATTGCTTCTGGCAATATATGACCTAATACACTACGAACCATTAGGTCAGAGCTCTGGTTCTGGAAAAAAAACAAATGTTATACATGACAAGAAATGGACTGAGAAACTGAAATATCTTGAAAAGATATTAGTCTAGTTATAGACAACTTCGTACAGTGAGTTTGATTATAATACTTCTTTTGTCATGAGATTCGTGTTCTATAACTCTGACAAACTGGCCATCAATTATTCCTTGAAGAAAAAAACTTCTCTATCCCAATCTTAGTTAAATCTTGCCATGGCTACAAAAAAACATGACAATCCATCAATGAGGTATGGAGATTAATCATTACAGAAACAAATTCTATGAAAATACAAAAAAATCATTCAATTAACATTCAGTTTAAATCATGTCAGTTTTATATGAGTTTCAATCTTTAATATACAAGGATATATTTCATTCACAACATGTTTCATAAGCCCTCTTTATAAGATCAGATAAACTTTGCACTTTCAGCCCTTGTACTTACTTCATCTGAGCGAAATGCCTGTTTGACATGTGTGTACTTCAGAAACCTTGCAATGGGTAACACGTTTGAGCCTGTATACATCATGATGAAGAAGAACGCTCCAGTCAAGTAGAGCCGAGAAATGTTTGGATTGTCTGCCATAATTTCATACAGCAGATAAGCAACTTTTTCTACCAGAATGGGGTCAAAGGTCAAAAGCAACTGTAAAACAAAATAAGAAAACATCTTCTATCTACAGCTTACACAGCCTGATGTGTATTAAAACAGGAAACTAAAATGTGTTCAACTTTCTACAAGGCATCATAGGCAAGGGTGAAGATGTGCCATATTATATCTCTACAAGGCATCACAGGCAAGGGTGAAGATGTGCCATATTATATCTCTACAAGGCATCATAGGCAAAGGTGAAGATGTGCCATATTATATCTCTACAAGGCATCATAGGCAAAGGTGAAGATGTGCCATATTATATCTCTACAAGGCATCATAGGCAAGGGCGAGGATGTACCATATTATATCTCTACAAGGCATCATAGGCAAAGGTGAAGAAGTGCCATATTATATCTCTTCAAGGCATCATAGGCAAAGGTGAAGATGTGCCATATTATATCTCTACAAGGCATCATAGGCAAAGGTGAAGATGTGCCATATTATATCTCTACAAGGCATCATAGGCAAAGGTGAAGATGTGCCATATTATATCTCTACAAGGCATCATAGGCAAGGGCGAGGATGTACCATATTATATCTCTACAAGGCATCATAGGCAAGGGTGAAGATGTACCATATTATATCTCTACAAGGCATCATAGGCAAGGGCGAGGATGTACCATATTATATCTCTACAAGGCATCATAGGCAAGGGTGAAGATGTACCATATTATATCTCTATCTCTACAAGGCATCATAGGCAAAGGTGAAGATGTGCCATATTATATCTCTACAAGGCATCATAGGCAAAGGTGAAGATGTGCCATATTATATCTCTACAAGGCATCATAGGCAAGGGCGAGGATGTACCATATTATATCTCTACAAGGCATCATAGGCAAAGGTGAAGATGTGCCATATTATATCTCTACAAGGCATCATAGGCAAGGGTGAAGATGTGCAATATTATATCTCTTCAAGGCATCATAGGCAAAGGTGAAGATGTGCCATATTTTATCTCTACAAGGCATCATAGGCAAAGGTGAAGATGTGCCATATTATATCTCTACAAGGCATCATAGGCAAAGGTGAAGATGTGCCATATTATACCTCTACAAGGCATCAAAGGCAAGGGCGAGGATGTACCATATTATATCTCTACATGGCATCATAGGCAAGGGCGAAGATGTGCCATATTATATCTCTACTATACCTTAAATTGTCAATAAACTGTGAAAACCCTGGTCCAGTGAAACCAGGAAAAATACTTATTAAGTATGACAGAACAACATACCTACAGTGTCAGACACTGACCAATCAAAAAACATCTGAGAAAAGTATATCAGTTCATCCTGGAAAGCTTAATTTCAACACAAGCCATACATACAAATAGATGCTTAAAAATACTTGAATTAATAAGGAAAATTTCATATAAAGCCTACCTGGGACAAGAAATAAAAGGCAGTAACTAACCTGTACAATATGTGGAAGACACATAGCATCAGAGAGGTTCCTTTTGATTCTTGGAAGAGGTCTGACAATAGCACCATCTACATCTCTGTAACATAAAAAAACTCATTACGCACTTGCTAAAATAAATAATGACCATTGTTTATATGCAGATTCTATTTGTAACCTTTTAACAGACCTACTAATAATTGCATGTAAACTCTAGTCAGCAGCTTCAATAACACCTGAGACATATACCCATGTGTATCAACACCCTGTTATCATTTCCAATGTACATGTAAGAACAGAGAGGTCCTTGCCAATCATTACTAAAGTACCCCTTTGCTAAGACTGAAGTGGACCTCAAACCTTCAATTGAAAGCTCTTTGGCTCGGCTTATATATCAAAAGGCATAAGAATCAGTTTTAATGATTTAATATATTTCAGCTGTTTTATCTCTGATATTTGATAATTTGCTTGCAGTCCTGAACCTAGCTGAATTTTATCTGAGCAACTATAACCTATCCTTCTAATATGCTTGAGCTAAAGTTTGTCAAAGACAGTTTACTCGTACATTCTAGACTGCAAAAGATATTTAAGAACATTGAATTTTCTTTTAAGATTGACTATTTTAAAGCAACTGACTCACAGATGGGTCGACGATGCATAAAAAAGAAAATGTTTATACATACAGAAAGTGTAGGTGTAATTATGAAGAACATAATTATTTAAACTTACTTATTGTCTCATTTTTTGTTACAAAAACACATCATAAAATAAAGTTTTACACAATTTAATCGGTAAAAATTTTACTTCGCTAGTCACAGGGCAGATACTTAGCAAGTCTCTGTGGCTCAGTGGGTTAGCTCACGGCTCTTAGTTATACTGACCGGAAAGACAGTTAGAATCCAGTTGAAACCAAATTCTTTTTTCTTCAGTTTTCATGCATAAAATTGTATTTTTTCTATAGAGTATGAACTTTTCCTTAATTTTAAAGAAAAACATTTTTAAGCTAAATTTTGTTAGTCAGACGCTATAAAGGCTAGAGAAAAGGAAATACTTGAACTTACATACCTACTGGGGTAATATTCACACATTTTAATGAACATGTTTAGTATGAGACAGGCAAGATCACTTTCATTCATCACTGACTGACCAGTGGCCACTAATGTCCACTTCAACTGCGGAACTGTCTGCAGGGGTCGCCAACCATCCATTCCCTGGGCCCAACAACGTGTTTTAGCATGTACTGTTCCTTCTTCATAAAATCTCTTCAGCTAAATGACAGAAGAAAAGGTCAATGCCTGGATAGGCTAACAGGAATATTCTATGTGTAAACATCACTGAACTTTTTCCCTCCACCTGCCTTTTACAGATGCAAAAAGCACTTAAAAACAATATATCTAGACAAAGAAATAAGTAACAAACAGTTATTATTTATTCTTGCTATTCAATCTATGGTCACACCAACTAAAACACTTTAGTACAAAAATGAATAAAAGTGCACAGTTTGCAGAGTATGAAATTTACAAACCTCCTCAAAACTATATGGTCCCAGGCGTTCTTTGTCTTTATTCCCATAATACCATTCTTTCTCGCTCTCTCTCTTCATGTCAATCCCCGCCTCTATCACATTTGACTGGAGTGGAACAGTTGCCCTGGTAATATGTAAATGAGCTAAGGTCAACAGGTCAACAAGAGTTTTGATCCCACCAGCATCCATTATTTCTTTAACATTTCTCTGAAATGGCAAAAAAAAAATACTGAAAATATCTAGCTTTCTCTAAGCTAAAATGGCTTGCTTGTGGCTTAACATTTGTAAGATGGCAGTAAGTCCAAGATAGTGGTTAAGTCCAGTGCTAAATTCATGGTAAAACAAACTGACTGAAGCAAAAAGATTTAGCAAATACAAATGTATCACCTAAATTTGAAATACATAAATTTTTTCACCTTTTTAACCTGAGAAATATACTTTTTCAATATCAAAACCAATTACATTTTTAAAGCAATTTAAACACTTCTTGTTGGATCATTCTTTAATCTTTCTGAACATATCTCATTGCTGGATGGACAATGCTGCCCTTTATAAGATGAGCAATTATTTCAGAGGTTGTAAATATTTCTCAAAGCATATGCCAGAATGACAAGACTACTACAAAAGTGGTAAATATTTCTAAAAGCATATGCCAGAATGACAAGACTACTACAGAAGTGGTAAATATTTCTCAAAGCATATGCCAGAATGACAAGACTACTACAGAAGTGGTTAATATTTCTCAAAGCATATGCCAGAATGACAAGACTGCATATACTACAGAAGTGGTTAATATTTCTCAAAGCATAGGCCAGAATGACAAGACAACTACAGAAGTGGTTAATATTTCTCAAAGCATATGCCAGAATGACAACACTACTACAGAAGTGGTTAATATTTCTCAAAGCATATGCCAGAATGACAACACTACTACAGAAGTGGTACATGTTTCTCAAAGCATATGCCAGAATGACAAGACTACTACAGAAGTGGTTAATATTTCTCAATAAATAGGCCAGAATGACAAGACTTCTACAGAAGTGGTTAATATTTCTCAATACATAGGCCAGAATGACAAGACTACTACAGAAGTGGTTAATATTTCTCAATACATAGGCCAGAATGACAAGACTACTACAGAAGTGGTTAATATTTCCCAAAGCATATGCCAGAATGACAAGACTACTACAGAAGTGGTTAATATTTCCCAAAGCATAGGCCAGAATGACAAGACTACTACAGAAGTGGTTAATATTTCTCAAAGCATAGGCCAGAATGACAAGACTGCATATACTACAGAAGAGGTTAATATTTCTCAAAGCATAGGCCAGAATGACAAGACTGCATATACTACAGAAGTGGTTAATATTTCTCAAAGCATAGGCCAGAATGACAAGACTACTACAAAAGTGGTTAATATTTCTCAAAGCATAGGCCAGAATGACAAGACTACTACAGAAGTGGTTAATATTTCTCAAAGCATATGCCAGAATGACAAGACTGCATATACTACAGAAGTGGTTAATATTTCTCAATACATAGGCCAGAATGACAAGACTACTACAGAAGTGGTTAAAATTTCTCAAAGCATATGCCAGAATGACAAGACTGCATATACTACAGAAGTGGTTAATATATCTCAAAGCATATGCCAGAATGACAAGACTACTACAGAAGTGGTTAATATTTCCCAAAGCATAGGCCAGAATGACAAGACTACTACAGAAGTGGTTAATATTTCTCAAAGCATATGCCAGAATGACAAGACTATTACAGAAGTGGTTAATATTTCTCAAAGCATATGCCAGAATGACAAGACTGCATATACTACAGAAGTGGTTAATATTTCTCAAAGCATATGCCAGAATGACAAGACTACTACAGAAGTGGTAAATATATTTCAAAGCATATGCCAGAATGACAAGACTACTACAGAAGTGGTTAATATTTCCCAAAGCACAGGCCAGAATGACAAGACTACTACAGAAGTGGTTAATATTTCTCAAAGCATATGCCAGAATGACAAGACTACTACAGAAGTGGTTAATATTTCTCAAAGCATAGGCCAGAATGACAAGACTACTACAGAAGTGGTTAATATTTCTCAAAGCATAGGCCAGAATGACAAGACTACTACAGAAGTGGTTAATATTTCTCAAAGCATATGCCAGAATGACAAGACTACTACAGAAGTGGTAAATATTTCCCAAAGCATAGGCCAGAATGACAAGACTACTACAGAAGTGGTTAATATTTCTCAAAGCATATGCCAGAATGACAAGACTACTACAGAAGTGGTTAATATTTCTCAAAGCATAGGCCAGAATGACAAGACTACTACAGAAGTGGTTAATATTTCTCAATACATAGGCCAGAATGACAAGACTACTACAGAAGTGGTTAATATTTCTCAAAGCATATGCCAGAATGACAAGACTACTACAGAAGTGGTTAATATTTCTCAAAGCATAGGCCAGAATGACAAGACTACTACAGAAGTGGTTAATATTTCTCAAAGCATATGCCAGAATGACAAGACTACTACAGAAATGGTTAATATTTCTCAAAGCATATGCCAGAATGACAAGACTACTACAGAAGTGGTAAATATTTCTCAAAGCATATGCCAGAATGACAAGACTGCATATACTACAGAAGTGGTTAATATTTCTCAAAGCATAGGCCAGAATGACAAGACTACTACAGAAGTGGTTAATATTTCTCAAAGCATAGGCCAGAATGACAAGACTACTACAGAAGTGGTTAATATTTCTCAAAGCATATGCCAGAATGACAAGACTGCATATACTACAGAAGTGGTTAATATTTCTAAATACATAGGCCAGAATGACAAGACTACTACAGAAGTGGTTAATATTTCTCAAAGCATATGCCAGAATGACAAGACTGCATATACTACAGAAGTGGTTAATATTTTTCAATGCCTACAAAAGCAAAACAGTGCACATAAACAGCAATTTACTCACAGGGTGTAGAATGAGTTTGTTCAGAAACATGACTAATCTATCTCTCTCCAACTTGTCTGTACACTGAAAAAAGTAAAAAAAACAAAATGAAAAAATTGGTTTTAATTAAAGACTTGCTTTAAGTAAACAATTCAGATAATCTCAGAATAAAGATCACACAAAATCCAGCAGAAACTTTTGTTTCATAGTAAGTTGCATGTCTTAATTCTTATGACACTGAATGTAAGTTTTTATCACATCAAAGGTAAGGTTGGTCGCCAGATCTGAACCTACTACATCCAATCATCATCATCATCACCATTATCATTCTCATCATAATCAATAAGCACATTATTATAATTATACTCACCCTTTCTAACATCCCCACTATATATCTAGTATCATTGAAAGCACCTATTTCATCGTGACACCTTCCATATACAATGGTCATAGCTTGAAGACACATACATTTCATCGCAATTTTGGGGGTCAACAAAAAACGATGGTAGAGATCATTGAAAAACTCAAATCTGCAATATAAAAAACACATTTGTTAACACTAGTGATAGTGGTGAACCTTTATAAACAGTGTTCATGGTTGGATCTGTATCAGTAAGTAAAAGCTACAGTTGGAAGACAATAGTTTTTGCCTAAAGTATCTGACTTGCAATTTCTTCTAATGGTTAACACTGTTGTTTTTTTTTTACAAAAAAAGAAAACATAATTCTTGTACCATCATGCAAAGTCATAATAGAAAAATATGAGTAATTTAAAAATCATAATAGGTCTGAATGACAAAAAAAGCCTGTTTGACCTGCTTTCTGTTGTACTTCCTATGAATATGAGCAAAATACCTTTATACAAGAGGAGCCTTAAAAAACTGACTTACGATCGTTTTATTGCACTAACTTCCTCTGACTCATTCTCATCTTCTTCTAACAGCAGACGTAAATAATAATCACCTACAATATTGGCAATTACTACATTAATTCAATACTGGCAATTACTACATTAATTCATGTGCAATTATCCACAATTCTTCTAAAACCAGCAACAAGATCATGCATTTGGAATGACATTTTTGTAGCAGTGTAAATGATGTTTTTTTTTTGTATATATATTTATATATAAATTTGCACTGATAAACTTATGCCAAAAATAAAACTTCTACATACATTGTATGAGACAAGCATAATTGTATGTTAAGATGTGCAGCATACATGCCTATTTTGATTTCATCAGAAAGACAGTGGTAGTGAACTTCAAACTCCTGGTGGTTCCAGCCAATGATACAGTTTGAGCCAAGCTCTTTGTCCACATTGAAAGCTCGCATCTCATTCTCTAAAGCTTCTCTCAGTTCTTCTCTTGTCTAAAATGGACCGGTGTAAATATAAAATTATGTCAATAGAATATTAGAATTTTGTGTTATATTATTTCTTCATAGAAGTGGAACAATAATGTGTCTTTTTTTTTTTTTTATCAAGCATTGTGTCAGACCTAAATATTGTTAAAATCAAAGTTGACTAGAACTGTGGTTTCTTTAAATTCTTTAAATGCCTTCATGGATGTCCTTGTCAGA
Organism: Cyclina sinensis; assembly: GCA_012932295.1. Taxonomy (NCBI): domain Eukaryota; kingdom Metazoa; phylum Mollusca; class Bivalvia; order Venerida; family Veneridae; genus Cyclina; species Cyclina sinensis. Next base: position 9,009,781 of record JAAONU010000009.1, on the reverse strand, counting down.
ACTCTTTAAATGCCTTGCTGGATGTCCTAGTCAGAACTGTTTGAAGCAGTAATCAGGACCTGTTTATATCAGCTGCATAAAGTAAAATCTTCATAAGATTTACATTAAAATCAATGTTTTAACTAAGACAAGCAAGACTGTTTACATTTTCTGGTTACCTTGTAGTTCCAGATAAGGTTAGGTTTTGCATGGTCCCTGTTGAAATGGTAGTAGAACAATGGCCAGTTAGCTTCACTCTTTATTCTCTGTCTTCTCTTCCTCAAAGTGATGGGCATCTGCTCTTTGGTCTGAAAATACATTACTTACTTAGTAACTAGAAATGCCCACAGACATGTTGAGCCTGCTCGTGTTAATTCAAACCTGAACCTATAAGCTTCAGATCAAGGAGAAAGATGTATACATAGGTGAGATGTGCGCAACACATCCTCTTAATACCCAAGGCAAAATCTTGACATTGCACTGACACTGTAGAAGTTACGCTCCAGACACGGGTTTTGAGCCGACCCTCCAAGTGTGACCTTGACTTTTGAGTGGCCGACCTGTGTTTTGTGTGCGACACATCACCCCATCATGGTGAACATTTGTATCAAAATATTTTGAAATCCTTCAAAGAATGAGCAAGATATAGATTGGACAAATCTAGATGGACGCACGGACTGACAGACACACATACACCAAACTGTCAAAAGTGAAAAGCAGTGACTAAGTCAACCTCACCACAAGTGGGCTCAACAATTCAAAATCCTCTGACCACTAAGCGTAATACCTCAAAGCATAAGCAAGATACAGTGCCAACAAACAAATTTTAATATTTTTATTTGACCTTTGACCTCTTGTGACCTTGACCTTCATTTTATGTGAGACAACTAAGCTCAACATGGAGAACATTTGTGCTAAGTTATATTAAAATCCATCCATGTATATAGAAGTTATACTCGCAAAAAAATGTTGTATTTTGTTATTTGACTTTTGACCCCTAAATAAGACCTCGACCTTTGCCACAGACACCTGAATTTTTAAAATTCTCTGACTACTATGCGTAATACTTCAAAGCATAAGCAAGATACAGTGCCAACAAACAAATTTTAATATTTTATTTGACCTTTGACCTCTTGTGACCTTGACCTTCATTTTGTGCGAGACACATGGAGAACATTTGTGGTAAGATATATTAAAATCCATCCATGTATATAAAAGTTATACTCGCAAATGAATGTTTTATTTTGTTATTTGACATTTGACGCCTAAGTGTGACCTTGACCTTTGCCATAGACACCTGAATTTTTTGTGCAACACTCCAAACTATCGAGAATATTTGTCCCGAGTTATATTAAAATCCCTCCATGCATGTAGAAGTTACGCTCCGGACACGAGTTTTGCACTGACCCCAAAGTGTGACCTTGACCTTTGAGGGCGGACCTGGATTTTATGTGCGACACACCACCCTATAATGGTGAACATTTGTACCAAATTATTTTGAAATCCTTCAAAGAATGAGCAAGATATAGACAGGACAAATCCTGACGGCCGCATGTACACACATACACCGAACTATACGCCAAAAGTGGCGACTAAGTCGAGCTCACTGCAAGCGGGCTTGACAAAAATGGCAACACTCAACAGACTTCTTATCAGCATTTTAACTAAGCCTCTTTGGTTTCTTCCAGTCATTCAAAGGCACTAGTCTTTTCACAAGGTTTGATTTAAAAGGTGAAAATCTAGTTTCTGAAAACCATAACATCCTCTGTTTACCTCTATACGAAGGCAACTGGTCATTAAGTCAGGTATAGTCAGTCAAACTATATTTTCACCATACAGTTAGAAAGGCTCAAGTTTATGACTTAAGAGAGAAATTTATGGATTAAAATTACCACAACCATATCAACACATTCCCTTAATATAAAGGTATTAAGTTATCAAGAGTTTCATGCTAAAATGAAATCCTGTTGAAAGTGCACAAATGCATTTAGAAAGTATGAATCTCCATCACCCTTTTAACAGTCACTTTCAATCATGAGGTAGTGGATTTAAAAACCTATTAAGTAAATTGACACTGACTTCCACACACCTATTTCCAGCATGACTACTTGCCAGAACCTTAAGGTCAGTCAATGAGACATGTCACCTTAGCTGCACAAAGTCTCTCAACAAATGGTGTAGTATAAATACAGCTAACAGATACCCCCGCCCATTTATACTGACCTGTTTACTCTCAAGTCCTATCCTGGCTCTCCAGTGCTGTAACACCTGATCTACTTTCTTCTCTATCATCTGTATATGCAGGTTCTTCTTATGTTTGTTCTGGTGATCCTGTGATACACAACCAAATAAGTCCTCACCATGTTTTGCCCAGACACTATGTTAAATGTGTAATAATTTATAGTAAAACCTATTTATTTACTTTGTTTCATCATCAAAAGACATGAATATCACTTTGGTAAATTTCTTCACAATGTAACATTCACAACTGAATTAAAGACATGTTTCCAGAGAGACATTCAAGCAAGGAACAAATAAGTAATTGAACTATACTCTATTTGTGTGCATGTATCAAATAAATTGAGTGTGGCAAATACAGAGTTGTTCAGAGAGGTAAGCAAACAACAAATCACCTGAGCCAGTTTGACATTGTCCCTCACATGGAGTTTGTCATCTTCATAGACTGGTACATCATCTGTAGAGTCAAGATAGCTCAATAAACCACTTGGCTGAAAACAGAACAATGAAAATCTGTTATAATACTGTACTCAAACAGAACAATAGGAAACTGGTATAATAATGAACTCAAACAGAACAATGTGAAACTAGTATAATACTGAACTCAAACAGAACAACTGGAGTCTGGTGTAATACTGAACTCAAACAACAATAGGAATCTGGTATAATACTGAACTCAAATAGAACAATGGGAATCTGGTGTAATACTGAACTCAAACAGAACAATGGGAGTCTGGTGTAATACTGAACTCAAATAGAACAATGGGAGTCTGGTATAATACTGAACTAAAATAGAACAATGGGAATATGGTGTAATATTAAACTCAAACAGAACAATGGGAGTCTAGTGTAATACTGAACTCAAACAGAACAACGGGAGTCTGGTATAATACTAAACTTAAACAGAAAAATGGGTGTCTAGTGTAATACTGAACTCAAACAGAACAATGGGAGTCTAGTGTAATACTGAACTCAAACAGAACAATAGGAATCTCGTATAATACTGAACTCAAATAGAACCATGAGAATCTGATGTAATATTAAACTCAAACAGAACAATGGGAGTCTGGTGTAATACTGAACTCAAACAGAACAACGAGAGTCCGATATAATACTAAACTCAAATAGAACAACAGGAGTCTGGTATAATGCTAAACTCAAACAGAACAATGGGAGTCTGGTATAATACTGAACTCAAACAAAACAACGGGAGTCTGGTATAATACTGAACACAAACAAAACAACGAGAGTCTGGTGTAATACTTAACTCAAACAGAACAACGGGAGTCTGGTATAATACTGAACACAAACAAAACAACGGGAGTCTGGTATAATACTAAACTCAAACAGAACAATAAGAGTCTAGTATAATACTGAACTCTAACAGAACAATGAAAGTCTAGTGTAATACTGAACTCAAACAGAACAATGGGAGTCTGGTATAATACTGAACTCAAACAGAACAATGAAAGTCTAGTGTAATACTGAACTCAAACAGAACAATGGGAGTCTGGTATAATACTGAACTCAAACAGAACTATGGGAGTCTAGTGTAATACTGAACATAAACAGAACAATGGTAAATATGGTGTAATACTGAATTCAAACAGAACAATGGGAATCTGGTGTAATACTAAACTCAAACAGAACAACGGAGTCTAGTGTAATACTGAACTCAAACAGAACAATAGGAGTCTCGTATAATACTGAACTCAAACAGAACAACAGGAGTCTAGTGTAATACTGAACTCAAACAGAACAATGGGAATCTGGTGTAATACTGAACTCAAACAGAACAACAGAGTCTAGTGTAATACTGAACTCAAACAGAACAATGGGAATCTAGTGTAATACTGAACTCAAACAGAACAACAGGAGTCTAGTGTAATACTGAACTCAAACAGAACAATGGGAATCTGGTGAAATACTGAACTGAAAAAAAGAACAATGGGAGTCTGGTGTAATACTGAACTCAAACAGAAACATGGGAATCTGGTGTAATACTGAACCCAAACAGAACAATGGGAGTCTAGTATAATACTGAACTCAAACAGAACAATGGGAGTCTGGTATAATACTGATCTCAAACAGAACAATGGGAATCTGGTGTAAAATTAAACTCAAACAGAACAATGGGAGTCTAGTATAATACTGAACTCAAACAGAACAATGGGAGTCTAGTGTAATTCTGAACTCAAACAGAACAATTGGAGTCTAGTGTAATACTGAACATAAACAGAACAATAGGAATCTGGTGTAATACTAAACTCAAACAGAACAATGGGAATCTGGTGTAATACTGAACTAAAACAGAACAACGGGAGTCTAGTGTAATCCTGAACTCAAACAGAACAAGGGGAGTCTAGTATAATACTGAACACAAACAGAACAATGGGGGTCTAGTATAATACTGAACTCAAATAGAACAATGGGAGTCTAGTGTAATACTGAACTCAAACAGAACAATCGGAATCTGGTGTAATACTGAACTCAAACAGAACAACGGGAGTCTAGTGTAATACTGAACTCAAACAGAACAATGGGAATCTGGTGTAATACTGAACTGAAAAAGAACAATGGGAGTCTGGTGTAATACTGAACTCAAACAAAACAATTGGAATCTGGTATAATACTAAACTCAAACAGAACAATGGGAATCTGGTTTAATACAGCACTCAAACTCTCATTAAACTTATATCTGAGGGCTGAGTTATAACAGAGCAAAATGAATTGTAACTTATGTTTTCCATAGTTTCTAACTTCTCTTATTTCTTATTTCTTTTAAGGAGTATTTTGTTTATGTAGATATAAATATCTTACTTCAGGAGTTGTAACTTAATTTCACAATTTTCATACAGGCCATGAAGTGATGTTATCAAAGTTTTTTTCAAAGCAGAAAACAAACTTCCCTCTGTCAAGAGTACTGGCAGATTGGTATAGTTCCATATTTCATAAGAGAAAATGATAACAGCTTGATGAAATTATGAATTATTTGTAATGTTTCTCATAGGTAAGATACATGTATATTAATAACAAAACATTCAGATCAGTTCAGTTCAGCTCAAAATGACTTAATAAAGCTGAATTTAGGATAAATAAATCCATCTAGCTTTTTCTATCATAGCCTGCAGATTTGCCAGGATTCTTTTATTGACTTTGTATGGCTGTTTGCTGCTATAATTAATTGGAATTGATATATGAAGTACAGTTTACTTTAGAGGAATGACATTTCGAGTTATTACTGTCTCTTTAGAACTGGCATATAATCATTTCAACTCAAAATAACTATAAGGCCAATAAACTTATATTAATACAGATAGTTTATATTATCAACTGTCATTAGTAAACTGAAAATCACTACAGATCTTCTTTAAAGCACTATTACATCATAATAAGTCTAGGATTCAGTGTATTTGAAAAGAAAGCTGACTACCTTAAGAACACTGCCCATTTTATTTTGACGAAATGCCAATTGTATTGTACATGTAAGGTTACTGCCCATTTGATTTTAATGAAACTTCCTATTTTATTTTACAGAAACTGCCAGTCTTATTAAAAGGAAACTTTCCATTTTATTGTAAAGATACTGCCCATTTTCATTATGGTTTAAAGCAGGGGTTAAACTTAAATCCAGATACCTGTTTACAGTAGCTTAAAACTTGGGTAATTTTATTAATTAACTGTAAAAATACATATTGAGCTGCTAACTTATACAATTTAAACATAACCCTATTGAGTTTCTAGTCATAACAAAGAAATGACTCAATTACAGCTATGTAATAAGTGGTGTTGCAAAACATTTGTAATTATCTTAACATTTCTGGAAACAGAAAGATCAAAACAGTTCCCAGAAATTAATAGTATTTCTCCCCTATATTATATTCTATTTAGACATCAAATAATTTGAGGTCCCAGTTCTCATTAGTAAATGCCAGTAACTGAACTATGCAATTCCATAGTCTGCATATTTTTGCCTCCATTGTATGTTCTGCATTCTACATCAGCAATAATATCAAAATCTTTAGACTATTTCATTACAGAGGTTCAAATATTTCACTTTCTAGAGGTACACATTTGAAGCACTGATATTGGGTTGTTTACACTTCTAAAATCTCATTTTTTTGCAAGGTTTGATGATGAAAATTGTCTCTGTACCCTGGCTTTTTGTCATTTTTTTAAAATACAGATTTACAACTGTTATATTCAATTCCCTCAGTCTTCAACTAACAAATGAAAAAACAAACTTTTTCATAGCTTGCAGACTATAATAAACTGCATGTGTCAAGTTTTTTGGTCAATAGCTATAAAACATTATCCATATAAAGTGCAAATAAGCAGGCTGAAGTAAAGGTAAAAGTTCTATGTAACAGACAATATGAAAAGCTGTGTATGGAAATGTACCAGCTAAATTCAACCAATTAAATGATTAATACCAATATGAAAAAGTTGCTGTTAGAATGTTGTGAAAATCAAAATTCACTTTTGTAACATAAAGGAGGCATTAAGTTACATTTATTTAAAACTGAAAGGAAAGTTGTTGCTATTTAAGGTAAGGGAAGTTGTTGCTATTTAAGGTAAGGGAAGTTATTGCTATTTAAGGTAAAGATGATGCTGCTCGAATGATGTGAAAATCAAAATTCACTTTTGTAACATAAAGGAGGCATTAAGTTACATTTATTTAAAACTGAAAGGAAATTTGTTGCTATTTAAGGTAAGGGAAGTTGTTGCTATTTAAGGTAAGGGAGGTTATTGCTATTTAAGGTAAGGAAAGTAATTGTTATTTAAGGTAAGGGAAGTTGTTGCTATTTAAGATAAGGGAGGTTATTGCTATTTAAGGTAAGGGAAGTTGTTGCTATTTAAGGTAAAGATGATGCTGCTCGAATGATGTGAAAAATCAAAATTCACCTTTTGTAACATAAAGGAGGCATTAAGTTACATTTATTTAAAACTGAAAGGGAAGTTATTGCTATTTAAGTTAAAGGAAGTTGTTGCTATTTAAGGTAAGGGAGGTCATTGCTATTTAAGGTAAGGAAAGTAATTGTTATTTAAGGTAAGGGAAGTTGTTGCTATTTAAGGTAAGGGAGGTTATTGCTATTTAAGGTAAGGGAAGTTATTGCTATTTAAGGTAAAGATGATGCTGCTCGAATGATGTGAAAAATCAAAATTCACCTTTGTACCATAAAGGAGGCATTAAGTTACATTTATTTAAAACTGAAAGGGAAGTTATTGCTATTTAAAGGTAAAGATGTTGCGGCTGGAATGATGTGAAAAATCAAAATTAACTGTTGTAACATAAAGGAGGCATTAAGTTACATTTATTTAAAACTGAAAGGGAAGTTGTTGCTATTTAAGGTAAAGACAGAAAGGTCTTCTGGTAATCTTTACATTTATTTACTGTAACAAATAATTCTTATAACTTGTGTATTCCAGCTTTGCATCAACATAACAAGATAAAGGATGCTACCAATAGTCAACTGAAACATTTCGGAACAAGACAAAGTCATTCTTTGGATTCTTCAAACAAGAATTCTTCTTGAAAGGTGTATAAATTATCTAAAAAACAGACCAGAGGTGACCAGATTATAAATAAGAAATAAGAAAAGGCAGACCAAAATGGAGAACAGGGATATAGTGGCATGGGTCCTTTCCATAGTTCTTGGCTCCATACTTATACTTGGAATGATTGGGAACATACTGTGTTTGATTATATGGCACAGTGGGGAGAGAAGTAGCAAAACTGCTTGTGCAACATACTTCAAAATCATAGCAGCTCTTGACCTGTTCAACTTACTTACAAATGGACCCTACAAGTTACTCCTGCACTATTCCATATACATTGACGATTATAGCAACTTTCTATGCAAACTCTATGTTTTTAATGAGCCATTTGGTTTTCTAGTTCCTGCTTGGATGCTTATAGTTTTATCGTTTGAACGGATGTTAAGTATTTGTTTCCCTTTGAAATTCAAACTAAAAGGGGCTAGGAAAAGGGCTTACATAACTTTTGTGGTTTTGACATTGTTAGTAGGGGCTGTGGTCAGTAGGGATCTGTACATTCGAGAAATAAAGAAAGTTGTAAAGGAAACAAAAGTGACAGTAATGTTAAATAAAAACAGGATCAGTATCTCAGACCAAAAAGTAAAAAATGAAAAAGGCACCCAATTAACAACAGAGAATGTGTTCAATATGTTTCAGGAAAACAAGAATGCAGGTAAGGTTACCAGTCTGTCAGAGAAGTATTTATCCTATGAGCAAAATAATGAAACTGACATTCTAAAGGAAAAACAGACCCATTTATTCCAGGTAGATGTAACCAAAGAAACTACAACTGTAGAGTTTAAAGAAAATGTAAGTTACATATTCAAGGAAAATACAACTGATGTATTGAAGGAAAATACAACTGGTGTGTTCAAGGAAAATACAACTGGCGTGTTCGAGGAAAATACAGCTGGTGTGTTAAAAGAAAATACAACTGGTGCATTCAAGGAAAATACAACTGGTGTGTTCAAGGAAAACATAACTGACCCAGTCAAAGACAATGTAACTGATGTGTCACATGGAAATACAACTGGTGCATTAAGGAAAAATGTAACTGCTGAGTTCAAAGACAATGCTACTTATGGAATCCTGGAAAATGTAACTGCTGAGTTCAAAGCAAATACTACTGATGGAATCCCGGTAAATGTAACTGCTGAGTTCAAAGAAACAAACTTGTCAAAGGCCAATATAACTAAGGTGGTAATAGAAAACAATACCAATGTGTTCCAGGCAGACTTAGACCATGTGTTCAGCAGAAATGTAACTTATCAATACTGTGACTATGACAACGAACCATACAGGTATATCAGAAAAATTGGAATAGCATACTTCTTCTGTATACTGCCATTTATACTTCTGAATATCTGCAATATTTCTATACTCCTTAAAATGTGCTGGCGAAAAGCTACAAAACAAACAGGGCAACACCATGATATAGTGTCCGTATTTACAAAGTTCTGTATAGCAGTGGGCTTGTTACACTGTATTTCAACTATACCAACTGCTGTCATTAATGCAGATGTGTTAGAATTGGATCTTAACTTAGACAGTACAAAACTGCTACTTCTTAGTGAGCTTGCGAGTCTATGTGCTTTTCTGAACTGTAGTCTAGATTTTGTGATATACACGTGCATTGGAGGCTCTTTCCGAAATGACCTAAATGATTTAAGATGCAAATTTTGCTTATAATTCACTTAGTATCAGTTCATATGTACTTCTAGTTCTAATGTAATACTGTAAAGTAACTCTAGTAAGACCAGTGAAAAAGTGATCTTAATCACAAATTGTATTTGTTCTGTAATTTGGACTGGGTTCCTTTAAACTGATGACAAGATTTTGAAATAATAAAAAAGGTCACTGCAGGGCTTCACTATATTCGGAAACAATAATGAAATGATTCATTCATAATTTCAAGTTACTGTATTAATTACTTTCTACATTTTATTTACTTTCCTTTCCCACCTACACACCTAGTTTGCAAAGACTTCCTGTTCTATTGATGACCTCATTATGACAAACTGTAAGGTATGCAGACAGAAGTTTGTCTGTAGGGAGACATGCAATATCAAACAATCTGCTCTGATCTGCATGTTCCTGCAGCCATTAAGGATATTATATGGTACCATTAATATTCCTATTAATCATAACACATACTAACCACATTGGGAAGGTACAACGTGTTTGCAACTTAGGAAACTATAAAATCAGAAGTGATTTGGGATTTACAGATATCATCTTTAGGGTGCATTAATCAGTTTGTTGATTAATTGATGACAAGGGCACCTCTGATTATTCATCGACAAGGAATCCCCACAAATTTTCCATAGATTACAGAATAGCTTTATAAGAGAAAGATGTTTATATATCAAATTTTCTCTTGTTATACATACTTAAAAAACATGGAACTATTTTCAACCAGCAAAATATTTTATGCAAGAATAATGATGCTTTTGCCTTATTTAATAATCTTAGAAACAGTACATTCCTGCAGATTTTATGTTTTAATGAATACAACACTTACTTTCATACTGAAAAGAAAAACACTGATTAAACATTAATCAGTCAGTTAACTGATTAATCAATGAAAGTTTTATAGACTGATTCAAAACACTAATACTGTGAAATCATTTTTGTCCACGTAGGACAAATGTTTGCATATTTCAGGCTTGAACTGAATCGTGAATTAAAGTCTGCTTTATTTTAAAACAGAGAGAAATCATAATAATTATCCAAACTGAGTATATGTCCAAAATATATGCATCTCATTTTGCCTCTCACTGTTAACAGCACACTTTGTTCATCAAAGCAAATGTTTATAACTGGAAAACCAATCTAGGATATGAAGTATTGAAAAGAAGAACATAAACCAAGTTGAGAGAATTACAATCATTTGATTGTGTTTGTTACAGTTTATTATCTTAGATGGCCGCAATACCACTGCATGCAACCAGTAACATCAAAGAATATGACTGTACTGTAAATGATTGCCCCTTTAGGCCAAACTACATGATTTAGGCTACATATGACTTTTTCTCAAACAATGTAGTGAACAAAAACAATGTTATCAAAGAGAATGATAAATTATGGGACTGAATATTCCCACTAACTTTAGTCACATATACATATAATGATATATATACATAAAGCCTACTTACCAACAGTCTTCTCAGTAACCCCATAGCTGTGGGATGACCAGTGACCCACAAACCAACCAAATGTCGACTTAACTGCCTTAAAAAAAATAGTCAAATACATCAGGTTATCAGATAATTTCTTGGAGAAAAGATTATTTTCAATTAAATACCACTTTTTTCACATAGTAACTTAATTTGTAATACACTTAAGTTTGCTACTAAGACCATTTTGAAATTTCAAAATCACAAAAAAATCATAAGTTCTAAATTTCAGAACAATAAAGGTTTGCTATTAGGACTGATCAGATATTACGGCCACCTTTACACTGGTCTTACTGGTGGAACTTAACTGAACCAAATCTGATAATTGTAACAAATCTATCAAGATATTTATCAATTCTATGACTTAAAAATGTTAACTTCGACTTTCTCATTTTCTTATGTGAGATATTTTGAGTAAAATGTGATCTTGAAAGAACAAGAATTATTCAATGTGTGATTAAATTTGAAGTTTTAATATAAGGACTAAAAGTTTAAAAAAAAAAATGCTTTCATTCTGTAGGTCAATAGAAATAAGATGACAGCAGCATTTTAGTATTCTAAAAACTTTTAATATCAAAAATGAGTATTTAAAAACCATTCTTTGAACAGACTGTGTAAAATATCTCTGTGTAAATCTACCTGTTTGTGAGCATCCTGTTATCTGCGGACTGTGTAAACATGGCAGTATGTAAATGCTTTGGTAGAGCTCCTTCTGCCAAGGCTAGATCCTGCATTTTGGCTGCAATTTCTGCCTCTCCTTCCTACATGAAAAATGACACTTTTACATTTGACCAAAGTCAAACTGCATGCATTGCCATATATGGCATTTTACACAGACAATACAGACCACTTTTTATCTCTTAATTTTCCTAAGTCATTATTTTACCATTAGTCATTTTAAATGAATGCTTACATTTCTATCACTACCTTGCCACTCCTGCATATAACTGATCTGATTTAATCATTCATTCAACACAAAAATAACCAATAGTTAAAATTATACCAAGAAATGCTAACTGACCTCAATAATTGCCTTCATCACAAGACCAGCTCCTTTCACAATGGCTGTAGAAGGGTGCTGCAATAAAAATGACATATGTACACTGCAAAACCTCTAACAATCAAAATCTTTGTCCAAATCTTCCATACCTTCAGAGAGAGCAGACAGACCAGATTTCTGAGTTTCAACCATCTAGAGTCTGTGCCTGCAGTTTGTATATCCTGAATGTGACCTGCAACCTTTATTTCAGAAAAAATCTGGTTATTTCACCTTAGTTTTCACAAACAATGACAAAAGCTTTCATGATGAGTTATACTTTGTCATTTCCAAGATTGAAATATGCTAACCTGAAATAGCTTGAAAATAATCCTCCCATTGGCAGCCACCATTTCAAGCAGTGAGTCAAAATGGCCACCATCTGTTGTTTCACTGTATGGTGCACACAGGGAGAATGTGAGGAAGTCCAACATTGCTGAAATGACTAGAGCACCTGTGTTGTGTACCTGTGAAATAATGATAGAACTGTTCCTGCCCTACAATTTCAATAAGGAGTATCTGCATCTAAGAAACAACTTTTTACATTAGAAGCTACAATCCTAAACAATATCAAGTATGTTGTGACGTTGTTGCCTTCTTATCTGAATACAGTAACATTATATTGATTAATCTGAGGGTTCATACCCTATTTTGATACATATTTATAAATAAAACACACTTCTGGCTGCAGATAATTTTAGAAATCTTATTGATAATAAACATCAGATGAAATTATGAGAATACAAGCAAATAACACCCAGTGGAATGTTCATATTTTCAACTCACAACATGTTCATTGAACATTTCCAGTAAAGTTTTCAGGAATTTCTGTGAAGACAACAGGGATGTCTTGTTCAGTTGTTCCTGTCTCAGGTCATAATCATCATGCATTGGTTGCATCAGTGCGCATAACATGTCAAGTGCCGCATGTCGTATACCCTCATTATTACGTTTCAGGGCCTTCACCACTTTGATCCCAACTTTCTCACGCATTCTGTGAAATAAAAACAAGTAAGAGTAGAAACAGAAATATATTACCATGAAACGTTCCAAGTAGTCCCTAAATTAATCAGAATATTTTTATAGGGGTTTAATATTTTAATATAATCCTACTAGACGTATTTATCACCTCCCTGTGATCTTTCTCTTTTTTAAGTTTTCAACACACATACATGTTCTGTTGTGAGTGACATCACATGTTCATTGCATCTTTCTCTACCTATTTTGTGGGTAAAAATTCCATTTTCTATAGGTATGACTGAATCAGATGTCAAATTCTGAAAGAAATTTCAAAAGAAACTACATGTACCTGTTACCTTTACAAACCTCTATAATTATTTACTGTTCTTCCTATTGTTATATTTTAGTGAATGAACAAACTTCTACATATGAAAGTTAATCATTGACTACAAGTTGAATGATCAAACAAAATTTATACTTAGGAAGCTGTGTAAAAGCCCCAAAGCCAGCCTTGGATGCCACAAGTCTGCGCAATGCATGGAACTGTGCCTCAAGGTTTTCTATACTGATAACATTCTGGTCGCCTTCCTGTTCCAAGAGACCTGCTAGTGCCCCATTAATTAGCTTTTCTTTGTTCTCTGCAAACAATTTCTGAAACAACAGTAAAACATGTCTATAACAGGTAGTAGAAATTTGAAAGGGCAGTAACTCCTGACAAAGAAGACATGACAAATGCTGGTATCAATCAGCCCGCATTTTTTTTGCTCTGCTTAATTTCCACTATACTGAAAACAAGAATTCATATTTCTTACTAAATATTCAAGATACAAAAATATATTTCTATGCAATTTGCCTGCCAATACATCCTCTGAAAATGCTCATTATCTTAAAAGTTAGCATGGCTGTTTTGATGTATGTATGCACAAAAAAACCCTTTGAAACATTCATCTGTACACTGTCATTCAAACTCAAAACATCTATGAAAGTCCATATTTTGTATATTACCATTCAGTAAATGTAGAAGCAAAGAATTCTGTGACAACTCTTTATCTATGCTGAAGTTAAGCTTTCTGTCAACTGGTGTACATTAGTTCATTCCTTCCGCAAAAAATCTGATCATTCAGTAAATCATTCGATCGGCATTTCAGTAAATCAAGCATTAATTCAATCAGATGTACTTACATCCTGAGTGACAGCATGGAGAAGCCCACTATAAGAGACATTGCTGTTAAACCTTGCTACTGCTGTACTGAATGTCATCCCATCTGAAATACACAGACAAATATTTTAACAAGCTTAGAATTTTTCCACAGTTTGAGATAGACAAGATGGCCATAATGACCCTATTTGTCTTACCTGATCTCCACTGTCACTACTAAATGAAAACAAGTTTGGCCCAGAGTAATCAGAAAGTTTTTTCACTCTGAGCTGGTGACCTGGATTTTGACCTCACATGACCCTGCTTATTCTCCTCCTGGTGATCATTAGAACAAACCTTTTTACCAAATTTCTAGATCAGGAAAAATCTAGGACCTCTAGAGTGTTCATAAGATTTTTCACTGATATGAGAATCTTGACCACTCAATGCTCTGGTGAGCCAAAATAAAATCATATACATTACCAAAATAAACAATGTTAACAAATTATCAATGCACAAAACATTCTACTCTTTCTCAATAATCACCCAAACATTTCTGAAATCCTAACTCCTTCTAATTGCTCAAATAGACCACAGATTTTTGTATCTTTCTATTCTTCAGTAATAGTCATAATCAAAATGTTTTCCACATATATAAACTCTGTAAATGTGATAAAGAACACAAACCAGGAGGACTGATGATAAATTTAAGATGTTGACTTTCCACCTCCTCATCTACTGGTACTGTGAAGGGACCTGGAAATAATAGAAATGAGGCAACAATTGACAAGAACTGTGCAGTGTGAGGCGTTTGACAGCTGACACTTTTATCTTGGCTATTCTATTTAGAAGTTTTCAACAAACATTCCACTACTTTTAAGTTCTATTTATGTCTGTTTACCATCCAAGACAACTTGACCACAAGGTTGACAAGAATAAAAGCAATAGCCCCTACATGTTCTTCAAATTGGAAATGTATTTTGTCTTTACAAAACAGATTAAAGATTATTTTTTTGAAAACAAACCAAACAGTTTTCAACATAATGAATAGTTTTCAACACACATAACCACTGTTCTTTAAGAACAGGATGGCCATGATGGCCTTACAGCACTCACCTGAGTATAACTGCTAAGAATGACAAGTGCTATGTGATGTATTTATCATCAAATTAAGAGAGAAAGAATCAATCAAGTCCACAAGGCAAAACTTCAAACCAAATTTCAGAAGTATCTGCCTTATAAAGAATTTCTTGTATTTCTCTATGTAAAACATGTGACCCCTTGGGCTTTGCCAGTAGTAATCCCAAGAGGATAATTTGAACAAACTTGATAAAGGTTCACTTGATAATGCTATACACCAAATTTCAGAAGTCTGACTAGCAGTTTCTGATAAGATCTTTAGAGAATTTCTCTATATAAGTCAATATAGAACATAGGACCCCTGGGCCAGAGCCAAAAAGACTGCAGGGACCAATTTTGAACAATCTTAGTAGAGGTTATATAGATAATGCTTTGTGCAAAATTTTAGAACTCAGGGCCATATGATCTCATACAAGAAGAATTTTAAATATTTTCCTTTATAGTTTCATGTAAAACATGTGACAGCTTGGGCGATGCCAATTTTGACAACAGGGATATACTTTGAAACATCAGATTTCAAAGGGTCACCCTTACAGTTTCTGCCCAGGACATTTTTCTAGATAAACTGATATAAATATCTGTCCCCCAAGGCAGAGACAAGGGCAATGTTTTCATAATTTTAGTAGGGGTCTGCTAGAAAATGCTTCATGTAAAATTTCAGAACTCCAGGCCTTGTAGTTTAAAATTTCTAAGATTCACATTTTTGCTGCCCTAGTAACCATAGTTGTGCATGGAATGGAATTCTTTGAATAACTTTGGTAGAGCTTCTATCAAGGAACTTTTCCATTAAGTTTTATCAACTTTCACTATGTGGTTTAAGAGGAAATGTTGTTTAAATTAAAAAGTTGATGGTGCACAACTGACAAAGGGTGATCACAAAAGTTCATCTCAAACATATCCTCAGGTGAGCTAAAAACCAACTTCAGAATTTCAAACACACTCAACTACTGTTTCTAGAAAACCAGCATATTAGTTTTCAACACACAAGTTTTCAAAACAGGTACAACTGTTTTCAGATAACCAAACTAAAGGTTTTCAAAACAATGACCGGTTTGTAACACAAACACATGCATAGTAACTCCTTAGTTAGCATTTCACTAGACACTTAAACATACCAGTTCTGATCAAAATACAGCAAACAAGAGGGCAATGATGGCCCTATATCGCTCACCTGAGTATGACTGCTTTTAACAAAGTTGTTACGGACCTGGTTAATTGACCCCAGATGACCCATATTCAAACTTAACCCAGAAATTATTGAAACAACCTTCTTGGCAAATTTCCAGGATTTTTGGGCTGAAAATGTTACTTATAATGTTAACAAGGTTTGTCCATATTTGGGCTCTGGGACCTAGTTTTTGACCCCAGATGATCCATATTCAAACTTGAGCTAGAAATCATCGAAACAACTTTTCTGACAAATTTCCAGGACATTTGGGCTGAAAAGGTAGCCTCTACATTGTTAACAAATTTTTTTATTTTAGGCCATGTGACCTAGTTTTTCATCCCAGATGACCTATATTTTTGAACTTGTCCAAGTAATATCTGGGACAAACATCCTGAATAAGTTTAATGACAATTAAGGCGAAAATGTGACCACTGAGTGTTAACAAACTAAGTGTAGATGGACGACAGACACTGAGCAATCCTAATAGCTTACCATGAACCTACGGCTCAGGTGAGCTAAAAAACATGACTTGTTAAAATGGCAATCATGATTGATATTTCATAAAACTGCATTTTTCATCTTATTGCATCTTTCGTTCCTGTGAAAAGTTCTGGCAGGATCAAAGACTGTTTTAGTAGAACATTGTAATTTCATTCTATTTGTTGTTAATGAAGCAAGACTTACCTAGCCTATACCCCCTGTGAGTCTTGGTCATTCTCACACAAATATCTCTGTTACCAGATGCCCTCACACCATCTAACACTGAGGCTATTAATGCATCTCTGGAAGTACATGTATATGCAAAGAAATAAAAACTGAAAACAACATCCCATGAACAAAGAACACAGAACTCAATTCTCTGAAGCACCTCTGCACCACATACTGTATATTCCACGCTTATAAGACGCACCCTTAACTAAAGGTTGAAAGTCTGTACTTCTTGCATTGACCCTCTTAAGAGACGTGGTATCAAATGAAGAAGATTTGAGCTATTGTTATTGGATGATTTAAATGTAATTTATACAAAGTCTTGCCATATCTGCACTCTCATTCAGCTTCTGCAATGATTTCAACCAAAATTATTAGGTTGCTTTTGAAATTTTAAAGAATGGCTCTGCAACCATTGATGATATATATGGGCCATGTCATGAGATTATGGGCCATGTCATGAGATTATCAACAATGTGGTCAAATTATACATTTTCAGTTCTTTTCACTTTCATATAAAAGACTATTTTGAAATAACTTAACTGCAGTCTGACAACCAGAAAGTACACTAATAGTGGAATAAACGATGCATCAATAACATTTCTATAAACCATTTTCATGTCATGGACGACTTGGACATCATGCCATGTAACATGCAATGTGCAATATGTTTGCTAGGTTGTTGTGTATTACATATCAATGTTTCAGTAACATTTGAAGGCACACATTTTTCAAAGGCAGCACTTTAACTGTTAATTCAGAGAAGCCAGAAAACATCGCGTTTGCTGAAATCCTTAATTAGTTTATGACATCGTGACGTTGTTTTCTTGATGACATCAAAATTATCAGGTTGTTGATTTTGTCACATCACGTCACATATATATGTTGGCTGGTGGTGGATAATGGTTCAGCAAAAGTCATTTTTTGGGTGTAGAATTTTTTTTTCACTTGTAGGACCCGCTTATAAGACACCCCCCCCCCACCCAATCTAAGTATAAATTTTCAGTAAAAAAAATGTGTCTTATAGGTGAGTATATACGATTAGCTTTGCCAAACCACACATACATGTACATTCTCTGTATCACACTTATGTTAGCACCTATGTTAGCACCTTTGACCCTCTGCAAAATTAGCTAATGAAAAAAACTGTCAAACAGACCCATAATTTAAAAGTAGGAATGCACTCACCTGTCTGTGGATAAATATGTTCTTATGGCTCCTTTCACATATTCTACAGAAAACTCTTGGGGATTTTCTGGATCTCTAATTATGGCAAAAATCTGGAATGTCAAAAGTCAAACATTGAAACTGATTATCAAGCACATCCTCTTATTTTCTGGTTATACTTTGTAATAGATCCATTATCATATAGTAATGGAGACATTTTAAGACAGGAAGACAATCAAGTCTATGAACAATTTTATCAAAGGAATAAAATTGTTTTACTGGTGACTGCCTAGTCTTATATGAAACATTTCAAACTGATACAAAAAACTAGCAGATACTTACATCACATAAAGGTTTACAGGTGGCAACATTATATGTGGCAGGATCACGCTCCACTAGGCATGATTCCGTGAGACAAAGGGTCCTTCGCACATGATCCATGTGTCTGGGGGATACTTTCTGCACAGTAAATTCAGCATATGAAGTGAGAGCTTCATCCGTGCTGAAAACAGAGGTTAATTTGATTGTCTATGTAGGACATGTCAATCATCCAGACACAGAACCTTTGTAGGACATGTCAACCATCTAGACTTAGAACCTTTGTAGGATATGTCAACCATCTAGACTTAGAACCTTTGTAGGACATTTCAACCATCTAGACTTAGAACCTGTGTAAGATATGTCAACCATCCAGACTTAGAACCTTTGTAGGACATGTCAACCATCTAGACTTAGAACCTTTGTAGGACATGTCAACCATCTAGACACAGAACCTTTGTAGGACATTTCAACCATCTAGACTTAGAACCTGTGTAAGATATGTCAACCATCCAGACTTAGAACCTTTGTAGGACATGTCAACCATCTAGACTTAGAACCTTTGTAGGACATTTCAACCATCCAGACTTAGAACCTTTGAAGGATATGTCAACCATCTAGACACAGAACCTTTGTAGGACATGTCAATCATCTAGACACAGAACCTTTGTAGGACATGTCAACCATCTAGACACAGAACCTTTGTAGGACTTGTCAATCATCTAGACACAGAACCTTTGTAGGACATGTCAATCATCCAGACAAAGAACCTTTGTAGGACATTTCAATCATCCAGACACAGAACCTTTGTAGGACATGTCAACCATCTAGACACAGAACCTTTGTAGGACATGTCAATCATCTAGACTTAGAACCTTTGAAGGACATGTCAACCATCTAGACACAGAACCTTGTAGGACATGTCAATCATCCAGATACAGAACCTTTGTAGGACTTTTCAATCATCTAGACACAGAACCTTTGTAGGACATGTCAATCATCTAGACACAGAACCTTTGTAGGACATGTCAATCATCCAGACACAGAACCTTTGTAGGACATGTCAATCATCTAGACACAGAACCTTTGTAGGACATGTCAACCATCTAGACACAGAACCTTTGTAGGACATGTCAATCATCCAGATACAGAACCTTTGTAGGACTTTTCAATCATCTAGACACAGAACCTTTGTAGGACATGTCAATCATCCAGACACAGAACCTTTGTAGGACATGTCAATCATCCAGACACAGAACCTTTGTAGGACATTTCAATCATCCAGACACAGAACCTTTGTAGGACATGTCAACCATCTAGACACAGAACCTTGTAGGACATGTCAATCATCTAGACACAGAACCTTTGTAGGACATGTCAACCATCCAGACACAGAACCTTTGTAGGACATGTCAATCATCCAGACACAGAACCTTTGTAGGACATGTCAATCATCTAGACACAGAACCTTTGTAGGACATGTCAATCATCTAGACCCAGAACCTTTGTAGGATATGTCAATCATCCAGACACAGAACCTTTGTAGGACATGTCAATCATCCAGACACAGAACCTTTGTAGGACATGTCAACCATCTAGACACAGAACCTTTGTAGGACATGTCAACCACCTACACTTAGAACCTTTGTAGGATATGTCAACCATCCAGACACAGAACCTTTGTAGGACATTTCAACCATCTAGACTTAGAACCTTTGTAGGACATGTCAACCATCTAGACACAGAACCCTTGTAGGACATTTCAACCATCTAGACTTAGAACCTTTGTAGGACATGTCAACCATCTAGACACAGAACCTTTGTAGGACATTTCAACCATCTAGACTGAGAACCTTTGTAGGACATGTCAACCATCTAGACTAAGAACCTTTGTAGGACATGTCAACCATCTAGACTTAGAACCTTTGTAGGACATGTCAACCATCTAGACTTAGAACCTTTGTAGGACATGTCAACCATCTAGACTTAGAACCTTTGTAGGACATGTCAACCATCTAGACTTAGAACCTTTGTAGGACATGTCAACCATCTAGACTGAGAACCTTTGTAGGACATGTCAACCATCTAGACTTAGAACCTTTGTAGGACATGTCAACCATCTAGACTTAGAACCTTTGTAGGACATGTCAACCATCTAGACTTAGAACCTTTGTAGGACATGTCAACCATCTAGACTTAGAACCTTTGTAGGACATGTCAACCATCTAGACTTAGAACCTTTGTAGGACATGTCAACCATCTAGACTTAGAAAGCAGGCAGAAAATATGATGAGCCACATGAAAAGGAGCACTTTGACATAATTTTTGGAAACTGCCATTTAAACATACTTAGAAAACAACAACAACAACAAAACCTTTCAGGATAAATGTCTGATATTTAAGCTCCTTACATAAAGAAGTTACAAGATAACAGTGAGCTGAAGTGATACATATCACACAAAACTGAGATCCTACAATGACACCAAATATCCTAGATTGATGACAAAATGTATGTAAGTTTATTTTGGTACTAGATTAAAATTTAATTCTATCAAATCAAAATTACAATTCAAAACTTTATACACATTATATTTTTTTACAAACTGTATCATTCAGCTGTGGCATTTGTTTATAAGATCTCCATTACACAAGAGATGTGTCCATAGGACACAGATGCCACCATATTCCACTGTATTGTCACAAAAATCCTGTACAATTGCAGGTGCGTATAAAGTCTACAAGTACAAATGTTATATTTTAGCTTTATCAGGGGACATAACTATGCCAATCTCCAATTAATTCACATAACTTCACATGCTGACAACTTTTCTTAGAAAGTTTCATGACTCTAGTATTTATATGTTTGGAGTTACATATGACACAAGTCTAAAAATGCTAGTTTTTGCTTAATCAGGGGGCAAAACAATGCCGGTCTCGGATAAATTTGCATCAGAATACCAAGATGCACAAGTTTACATGCTGACAACTATTCTTAGAAAGTTTCATGGCTCTAGCAGTTATATGTTTGGAGTTTCACCCGACACAAATCTGTCTATATATGGACAGCGAGCATGACAGCTGGACAAAGTCAAATCTTTATGCCCCCCTCCCCCCACCTAAACTGATTGGGGCATAAAAACTACTGTATCTAAAAAACAGTTGCTACAGTAAAGGTGTTATCAAGAAATTTGATGCAAAATAGCCATCTTCACACAGCCAATATCAAAGGCTATCAATTTTCTGTTTAATTTTGCATTTGAAGATGGTGGAAAATAGGTTTTTATCTGCTTTCTAATTCACAGTATTTTAACATTATATTAACATCAATTACATTATAGACCAGAAATAAATCTGCAGGTCATGAATGCCAACATTACTGTCAAGTTTACTTGCAAAATAACAATGGGGCATAAACAGAAAAGAAGTGAAACTACATGAGTAGGAAATAAAACCTACACACTTCCTGTGAAAGGAATAAACATGCTGCATCTTTTGTATTTTCAATTATGCAGAATCTTAATAAAAGTTCATCCTATTTACCTATATTTACCAAGCCTGTGTGTCTGAAACTGATCAAAGGTCAAAGGTTGTTTCCTCTGTTTGATCGCTATGCCAACATAATTAGCCGCTGACTCCATAATTGATCTTATAAGCTCATCTTTTTGTTCAAGAGCAAACACATGCTAGAATTTCAAATAAAAAATACCTCTGGTGAAGATTTTATTAAAAATTCCTTAATCTGTGTACTAAGATTATCAAAAGAGAAGTGTGTTTTGAACATTTTTATAACTCTTCATTAAATAATTCTGCATAGTATTTCATTCAGTAATCTATTTCCATAGAAATTGGGCTTTCTTTTCTAAACTTAAAGACAAATTAAGAATTTACGATGTAGGTCAAGCTTACATGAAATAAACATAGGCTACAAATCTGAATGAACAAATAAGGTTTTCTTGAGATATGTTGACTACAGCCATGCACAGGTATGACTGAAGTAACAGCTATTGAGTGGAACACTTACCAGTCTGCTAAAACCACCATGTATCACAGCCATTCCCCCTGGGCAATCTGATATCTGAACATTTCAAAAGGAATTTATAATGAGCAATACAACAGAACAATTACATGTTAACTAAGACTAATCTGTACAATAAGACTAGCACTTAGATAAGAACTTGTCTGGGAAAGTAATACTGGATGAGCAAAAATAGAACGTTAACTGAGACATTTTGCAAATGTACTTACAGATTCCTTGATACAAAATAAGCAGTAGTCTTCAAAATGGCTTGATGCAATAGACTGGCACCTTTCAACAAGATGCTGGCAACCTTATACCTCATATCATAAACATGTATTGTGTGCTACATGTTAAACAGGAGGCCTACAAGTTTAACCAAATGGTATTTTGATAATTGACTTTGGTTTATGAAAATGGAATCTAGATTCAGTGCCTTGAAGCTGTATTTAGATAAAGATTTAGCATACAAAACCATTCTGTATATATCCTATCCTTTCATTCAGGGACTAACCTGGGCCAACCCTTCCATGTCTTTGTAGTCATAGGAACACAGAAGTTTATCTGTCCTCTGATCTATCTGGTCAAGAGAACTCTGGGATACTTGCAGAATAATTGGTACCCGGCTATCTGACCAGTGATGTTTGAATGCATTGAATCTCTGAAACAGTAACACGGAACCATCATCTTTATAGTCAATGTCAACTAAAAGCAATCACTGCACTTACAATGTTCTGTAAAACAAAGCACACCTGACTGAATTTGTAAAATGATGACTTAAATGTCCTAAAAAATCAATACACCCTGGGAATCTTCAGAAGAAATGTTACCCTGCCTTTCTTTGGTTGAACTTTGGAAAACTGCTTTATCTGGTAAAAATACAAAACACAGTCTTGTTCTTGCATATAGAATTTACCCAGGTAAGACAGTGCCATCTTAAACATCCATGTAAAATGAGTCATGCTACTCATTGATGCTTTGTTTACAGTCATGCCAATGTCATTAGCTATTTGCTTTGAAAGACCTGTTTGACAACAGTGAAATAAGAAAGTAAACTGGAGTTTTTGCTACAGAAATATTCATATAACAAATATTTATGCAAAGAAAAGGTATCATTCATGAGTCTGAGGTATGGATCAGCTAATCAGGCCATCAAGCACTTGTTCCTGTGGTAATGCAGGTTGCCCTCGGTCAAGGTAAGTCAATTTGTACCTCAAACATATGAAAGATTGTAACATTCATTGATTTTTACCTTTTTTTGAAAAGTCTTGTCTGCAAACTGGTCACGAAATCTCTGTAATTGAAAGCAAGAAGTTATTTTATGAAATTAAAAAAGGAGGCAATAGTACATGATGCAATTAGGTAACAAATGTGGAAAATCTCTTTCTTAAAACATGATTTCAGGGCATTTTTTCAAGGTCCATCACTTCAAA
This sequence comes from Cyclina sinensis, assembly GCA_012932295.1. Taxonomy (NCBI): domain Eukaryota; kingdom Metazoa; phylum Mollusca; class Bivalvia; order Venerida; family Veneridae; genus Cyclina; species Cyclina sinensis. Next base: position 8,985,767 of record JAAONU010000009.1, on the reverse strand, counting down.
CATTGAAACTGTTTTACCTTTGGTGTCTCTGCACTTTAACCAGGCATTACATATTTAAAGACCTAAGAAATTCAACATCTACCTGATATCATTAACTGTTTTGAAACATTTAATAGTGGGAAATATTACTTCAGATTTTCAATATATACAGCTTAACATACCAAAGCCTCTGTGAGGAGATCTGCTCTATGATCGGTAGAAAATTTCATGGTGTCTGTTTTCTTTGGTCCTTTCATCATGGTGATAAGAAACTCATTGTTGGCAGGAGCTTTCAGGTTTGGAACTATACTGAAGAATTCTCTGTATGGCCACTGAAACAAAGGAAGCACAAAACTAAAACACAACCACGGTTGGTATTTCCTTGGGGTTGGATTTCCCTGCGGAGGGATTTCCTGGTGGTAATTTTTGGTCATTCCCGTCCTAAGAAATCTGACAGCCAAATTTTGCAGGAAGTGGGAAATATTCCTTAAATTACAGAAAAAATGAATTTAAATGAACAAAATTTAACAAATACAAACATTTATGATATACAGAGGTAAGCAGTGCATACAAATATAAACAGCTGTTTATTATATAAATATAAATTATACATATTCAATTGTGACAGTCTTATTTTCAGTTCAATTTTCATAAAGTTCACCAGTCACTGTCATCACTGCCTCATGACATTCTGTCTAACCAGTTTTGATGCCTTTTAAAGGCCAAGTCTATTTCTGTGTTTTGGTTATATCGACAGTTTTTCCCCTCTGTATTTGTGATGCAGTATATTTGTCAACAAGTGACCAGCGGTCAGAGCCTGGTCAGATCTCTTATTCAGCTTCCTATCATATGGCTGAAGGTTATCATTAGATAGCAAATCTAGACATACTTCACATGCATGTTACAATTATCTTACATCCCCCTTCAAAAACATAGTCAGATCAACAGGTGTGCTGTAGAGAAGTTGGGAGTATCAGAATGTTTGGCTGTTTGAATGGGATGATTTATATTTCCCAATACACACCAGTACTTCCTGGGAATTTCCACTTCCCTGGGAAATATGAATATTTCCCACTTATATGCCAACTGAGCATAAAACTGTGTCATAAACTATGACAGTCAATATGACTTGTTGTTAGAATTGTATTTATCAAAAGACTGTATTACAGCAGTATTTGTTAATTAAGGAATTCTGTAAGTAATTTAAACAGTGAGCAAAGAACGATTAAGGTAACAGAACAGGGACAAGACAACATACCTGGTTGGTAACTTCCAGCGTCTGTGGATTGTAAGTAGTAATACCCATTGTTCCAACAGAGAAAATTCTTTTGTACCTGAAGAATATATTCAATTTTTTTTTCAAAACTATTACAATCTAAGCTTTATTTTAATGCTTCTGGCTCTAAACATAACTGAACTGAAGAAATTCACAGCCTCGTCACACAAGCCTCTATGAAAAGGCCTGACTGAAATGTTTATTTGTCAGCATTTATATGTTTCAGAATGCAAATTTTTGTATGAATGCATAATTTTACAAAATGTTAAATATAGCATTTATCTACAATATTCATTTATAACAAACCATAAAATCAAAGTAATATACAGAGTTATTTTTTCTCCCTCTAACAGAATACAATAATATACAGTTTTTCTGAAAAACAAAAAATCATCTAGAAAAGAACCAGTGTGAAAAAGGTTGCTGAACTTCTCCCTTCCAAACTTAAGCTGTTGCACAATGAGACATGTAGGCCACATATCAGACAGCAGGGCACAATGAGACATGTAGGCCACATATCAGACAGCAGGGTACAATGAGACATGTAGGCCACATATCAGACAGCAGGGCACAATGAGACATGTAGGCCACATATCAGACAGCAGGGCACAATGAGACATGTAGGCCACATATCAGACAGCAGGGCACAATGAGACATGTAGGCCACATATCAGACAGCAGGGTACAAAGGATTGACAGAAAATGTTGGCCTGGCATTTTAAGTAGATTTAATGGCATAAATCAACATGGTATATATAGTAAGAATTGAAAAACTTGCTGCACATGCACTATACATCATACATAAGTCTTTTTGAATAGTCACAAAAATACTAGTTCCTTATATCTGTCAACAAATTTAGCTGTACATGTAAATAAATATATAGGTATAATGAATATATAACATAAAATACATTAAAATTCTTATTGTGGTACAACTGAGCAAGTGACCAAATAATGGTTGTTATAGTTAAATTCTGATGTCCTCAACTCCTACACATAGCTTTGTGGTGTAAATGGGAAGAACCTTTGATCCCATGAGTAACCTTGACCTTGGACAGAGCCAATCAAATGGTATGTTCTCCCCATAATGTGGCAATACTGAATATTTCTACAAAGTACTCAAGGTGTTCATGAGACATGGAGGAAACACGAAATGGTGCATGAATGCAATTTGATCTCATGTGACCCCAACCTTGGAAACAGCCAACCAAATCATACGTTCTGCTTATCGTATGTTTATACTGAATATTTGTATCAAGTAATTTCAAAATCCTTCACACTGTTAGAGAATTATGGAATGGACACATAAATAGAGGCATACAGTAATCCAGGATACTCCCAAAGATACACTCTGAAGTTTACTTTGATATTATTCCCTCATCTGACAGGAAGTAGATGGATAGATTAAGAACCAAGTCTGTAAATAGGAACGTTGAATGTTATTGTTTTGAAATCTATTAATAGTAACAAGTAACTGATAAGAGATACAGGTAACTTTTTGAAGGTTGGCAAAAACATGGCGGTTGATAAAAATGCAAAACATAGTAATTTTGTAATTACAGTTACAAAGTCATTTTTCATCAAATAATTCAATATTTTATATCATTTAAAAGGTCTGTAAACTCATATTTTACATATTTAAAAAATAATTGTCAAAACAGTTTACTTTTTTATTTATAAATGGTTAAACATAGTGCATCTGAGCTGCTAGAAAAATGCTGAAATGACAGGTATAAATTAGTTTAGTTTTCTTCTTTAAAAGCAAAATTTCAAAATCTGCTTATATTTTCAAAATATGAATTTGAAGAGCTTTCAAATGATATAAGAATCTTAAAATTTGGCTGACAAAGAAAAAAGTTATCTAAAGTTAAAAATTCTGCTGCTATCAAATGTATATAAATATTGGTTCTCTTTGCCAACCAGTAGTTCAGCTATATTTTGGTAACAGGTGCTTGTGATGTCATCAGTCAGTGTGCCTATACATTCTGTTACTTCTCCCTATTAGCCGTGCTTTTTGTGTATTTTTCAACAGTAACTGACATAAGGTCTTCATACTATGAATGATAACTGTACACTATTGTTGTTGTTTTTATGGTCAGATTAACAAAAAGCAACATGTTTTTACATCAAGGATCCATTAAGTCTTGTGAGATTTAAACTTAATACTTGTCATATCTTGAAAAATTCATGTTAAAAGTGCCTTAATAGGTCTACACTTTGTCACAATTCTTAGAAAAGCTCAATTTACTGAGAGCTGGACATACAATTTTATCAAAGGTCTACTTCCTTATGCTTGGTATTCAACACATGAAGATACATTTGTACATATATGGTTAAAACAAGAATCTCCCTGGAAAATGAATGATTACTTACTTGCCCTTCCATGAATGTTTTGTAATGAAGTAACAGGCAAGATCTCTGTTATCTTTCATGCTACTCATCTTGCCTCTGGAATTAAACAGAATTGAAAACAAATATTTATAAAGAGCATCTAAACAAATGCAAAATGTTTTTTATATGAATTATTTTATGTTGTCATGTAGCGACAATTCAGAGACTGCTTGCAAGAGGGGTTTTAAACATTTGGTTCATTCTGCTCTTACCTAGTTATCATAACACATGCGCAAAGGACGAAAACAATAATGGCAGCCTAATACCTTAAGGATGAATTTCTGCGGAAAACATCATTCAGAGATGTAATCTAAGAATTAGCATTTATTTATTGCTTTGAGTCATTCAAGATTGTATCAATATTCTAAACTGTGAAGCAATATTGGATCGACTACTGGAAAATGACAATAATTATATTGATATAGCGACTGTCAATGAAGACCCTACCTTGACTACTCAAATCCTAAGGTGAACAAGCTAACTTCAACCAGCAGACTTGTTTTAATGACGAAATGCGGATTATTAGAGAAAGCATACATTGAAAACTAGCTCCTCGAGGACTGACAAGGTATATATAATATGACATAATATAACAAATCTGTCTGTGTATCTGACATATACTATAATTCATGATTCTTAATAATAATCTTGATAAACTCAAAGCAATTCAAAAATTGAACAAGATAAAAAAAATAAGACAATTCAAAATTCAGGTAGATCTACGTACACGTAGTTATAATTGTATCTTCTGTCATAAGCTTTTAACCCCTGTATCATTTAAGTCTAGAAAAATGGATGTGTTAAAACTGCATGGCTGCTTGCTGTGTAAGCTTACTTATTAGGTAAACAGACCTTGTAGAGCAAAATTCTACAAAACTAAATTACTCATTTGAAAATAATCCAAATTCTAGGTAAGTTCTGGTCCTGGCTAAGCCTGTCACAACTTTTAATCACTATAATGAAATATTGCGGGAATTAAAAAAACACTTTTTTTCTCAAAAGGTAGTGAGTAAAGGGAGTGTGTTAATTTCTTTACCATGAGAGTAGGATATTCAACATTTTGATATCAGTTTTTAAATCTTTGCACTACATCTACTCTAGTCCTATTTATCAGACTTGTCAAAGAGACAATGAGAAAATTTTTGATAGGCCATGTCTTTTTTCCAACTGTTTGACAATAATAAAAAAACATGTCAACAAAATGGGTCAAAATATCAATGCTAATTAATTGGCAGTGTCTAAGGATCTGTATCCCTAGACAGTACTTGCAGGATTAACTAGGGATATGGACCTTCTTTAAAGATAGAATAAAGCATTTATTTACTTTAGAATGAACCAAGTTTGCATGGTTTTGGCAGTTCTTTTTGTATTTAACCGACTTATATTACCTAACAGTGACAATTTCTTCAAGATATATTCAGTTACTTTTTCCAACGATATTATTCAAGTAATCCAAAATCAAATTTTCTGCTTACAAAATGAGAAATATACTGTTGTTATCTCTTGTAGAGTGCCTACAGTTATAGCTGAATCTATACCTGCATGACAAATGACCATTTCTTTACATTTTTATAGCTTCTACATATTTTTATCTACTTATATCACTATCTCATGTACTCACTTCTGAACATACAACGACCTTAAAGTCATGGTGTAAAAGAGGTCATGTTTGGAGCTATATGTTTCCTAGACACGACCGTAAATACAACAAAAGAAGGAAGAGACTAAACAAGATCCTTAAAATGCATAAAGATAAAGTATGCTACCACAATGAACAGCTGCTCTGCAATGATGCCATGGACAGGGCAGATAAAGTCCATCTCCCGCTATCTCAAGAGAGATACTTCTCTAAGAGTATCAGAGATGGGCTTCTTACCATGGCGGTGTAGTAAGTAGTCCTGACTACTTTAAGGTCCTTCTCAGGACTATACAAGTTACGCGAAAAAATACCTTCACAGATTGTCATTTCTTTAGTGCCTGCTGCTGGACGACAACAATATTTCTCAACCAGCATTATTCTGATTCATTCAGATTTAACAGTCACATGAAAATAAATTTTAAGCTTAGCTATTCAAAAATTTTACTGAAAAAAAACAAAAAAACAAACAAGAGCCATGTTACACATGGTTAATCCCCCCGCCGGGAAGAAGCTACCTGAAGGTTGTACTTTCAAACACTCAATGTAATAATGTTTGAAGAAAATCCCACAAAAAATAGGCAAGGTAGAGTTATTGTTCTTGCAAACTGCACTTCCTACCAATGTGCTATGTCAGTGTATTAAGTTTGAAGAAAATCGCTCAAGCACTTTTTGAGTTATGCTTCGGACAAAGTTTTTCAATTAAATCTGATAAAGGGGAATAATTCTAAAAGTAGGCAAGGTAGAGTTATTATTCTTACACACTGCACCTCCTCCAAATGTGCTCTTTCAGTATATGAAGTTTGAAGAAAATCACTCAAGTTTTGGAGTTATGCTCCGGACAAAACTGGAATGGACGCACGCAAAGACGGACAGAGACCATTTCTAATATCCCCTCCTCCTTTCGCGGGGATAATAAGTTCAAGAATTCAAGAATAAGATAAACATGTATATGCTGGGATTTTTAAAATGTAAACAAGTAAATCTGATAAAGGGGAATAACTCTAAAAAATAGGCAAGGTAGAGTTATTGGACTTGCACACTGCACTACCTACCAATGTGCCCTGTCAGTGTATGAAGTTTGAATAAAATCCCTCAAGTAGTTTTAGAATAATGCTCTGGACACAATTAATCAAGTAATTCTGTTGAAGGGGAATAACTCTAAAAATAGGCAAGGTAGAGTTATTGGACTTGCACAATGCACTACCTACCAATGTGCTCTGTCAGTGTACTGAGTTTGAATAAAATTCCTCAAGTAGTTTTGGAGTTATGCTCCAGACAAAATTTATCAAGTAATTCTGATAAAAAGGAATAACTCTAAAAATAGGCAAGGTAGAGTTATTGGACTTGCACACTGCACTACCTACCAATGTGCTCTGTCAGTGTATGAAGTTTGTATAAAATCCCTCTAGCAGTTTTGGAGTTATGCTCCAGACAAAATTTATCAAGTAAATTTGATAAAGCGGAATATCTCTAAAAAAAGGCAAGGTAGAGTTATTGGACTTGCACACTGCACTACCTACCAATGTGCTCTGTCAGTGTATGAAGTTTGAATAAAATCCCTCAAGTAGTTTTTGGGTTATGCTCCGGACAAAATTGTTTCGGACGGACGGACGCACAGACGGACGAAGGGCATTTCTAATATCCCCTCCGCTTTTGGCGGGGGGATAACAAAGGGGATGGTGAAAGAATGAACCAAAGCTGCAACTGATTTAGCAGCAATATACACAGCTTTAAATAAGTTAGAGACTTCCTAATTAATAATTTAATTAGGCTACATAATTACTCCTATGAACCTTATAGATTTCATTGTTTTCCTGTCAGGAGTAAAAGGAAGCAGCATCTGGTTCAGACCATGTAGGTAAAAAGGGAGCCTTGCGTAGTGCCTAGACAAGCTCCTGACTCGTGGGCCATGTACTTGGGTCACTTTATATTAGGTGAACTTGTCTTCCTAAGTTTATAAACGTATAAATTTAAATTTGAAAATTTTCATGACATATTTTAAATACAATGCAGGATACTGAATTTAACTAGTCAATGGGTAGAGTACCTACGCTGTCACTTGACTTTCAATCTCGGTTGCTTTCTTTGAACAACCTTAACGAAGGTGGGGGAGGGGCTAATTTTAAGTATTTTTGAACTTATACTACAAAAACCTTATGAACCTGCTAAATGTCAATGGTAAAAATCGATTTGGATACTAAATATCTTACGAGCAGTACTACACAACCCTTTGTTTAAAATGTAGTTTTCAAGTAAATCATCATTTTCCGCAATATTTTAGGTTTTCTGTCGTGTTTGCATCTACTTTCACTTCCTGTTTTAATGCGCATGCGCTCTTTGACTCCCACCTCTCGCGGAAATCTCGAACTAAGCGATATTATTAAACGTACTTGACAACATTAGGCGTCCTACGAAACGGACACCTGTCAATTGTGTAACAATGATTATTTGGAGTGTTTAATTAGTCATTAGTAAACAGAATTAAGATAGACATGTGAGTATTTTTTTTACTAATGTAATGTACAGTACAATAGAATTTTGAGAATTTCGAGATACATTACCCTCTTTGATTCCAGCTTAATTAAAGCTTTTAGTTTAACAATTAAAATTCCACACTGAGTCGTCTATAGTCATTAATAATTGTTGCTCGCAAAGTGCCCTAGGTTGTATTTTTAATGAATATTTGCTCAGCAGAATATGAACAGATGTAAAGCTGATTTAGCGTAACGTGACACAATTAAAATCTAATCGCATAAAATCAATTTATCTTTCCCGTGTTTACATAGGAAATGCACTTGAATTCAACTTGTTATCGGAAAAAATGACAATTAAATGATAGATAAGTTATTTGCTTTATGAAGACTTCTAGATAATTGATAAATCTTAGAAGTGTTGACATCTTGTCATTTAGGCATGTGTGGCTTCTGTCGGCCATCTGGGTAAGTGCTCCTGCTATTCCATATTGGTAACAACAATGCAATGTTGTTTCTTAATTTAAGCACACAATATGTATACGATATTTTTTCATACCTACTGGTTGATTAATTATTTACAATATTCTCTACAAAACCTACTAAATGCAGTATACATCTACGATATCCGCATTAAGTGGATTTGCGTAGATCAGGTCTGCTTAAACATAGCGAAGCAACTGTTGTAAAGTTTCTATTTATTCATAATTTAAAATCCCATTGCATTAAATAAAACCAGGATAAATCTGAACACAAACATTTAAATACCCTACACAGACCTTCATTGACTAAAGCAGATATGTCCATGCCGAGAGATGAATGCGAACGGGTGCTAAATGCTATTAAAAATGAACCAGATAGCATTTTTTCGCTTTCAGCTCTCGATACATTCGTCGTTGATATGTAAAAAAATCTGATATTCAATAGCGTGAATACATAAAGTCGTTCGACAATTTATTTATAGATCGTTAAATAACATTGCAGAAATAGAGAAAATTGATACGGATAGTTTACAAAGTCATTTCAGTGAAAGTCAGTGAATTTTTATTCGGGGTTTGTCTTGCAATATTGGATCACATGGTTCTTTAAAACGTTAATCACGGACTGCATTTATTCTTTTTATTTGCGATATCATTACCGGTGCAAACGTTCGTTGACTCGATGAAATCTTAAAGAATGTGTCAGTTTGAGTAATGAAAACCCTTTAAGTAGATAAGATGATAAAAAAATCTCTGTGATATATCTGAAACGATCTTTGATGACAAAGGTCACTAAAATGCAAGAAAAATGTCTTTAATGTTATCTCACATTGAAATTCTTAGGCCTCCTACTTGTAGCCAACTTTTATTCTTGATTTATGCGTAAAACCACTTTCTAGAGACAGTGGTATATATCATGTCGTAACATGACCATTCGGGCACAGATGACTTATTAAAATGACAACGAACTTTACACAGATATTCCAAATAGAACTAAGTAAATAACCTATGGTATTAAGATCACATACAATTTTTATCTTTTCTTGAGGGTCCTGACTGTCCTAAATAATGTTTAGAATGAATTTTATTAAGTACATCAGTAGAATTTTAGAAAGAAATGCGTATATAGTAACATTTTAACAGTTTCGTATTTTGATGAAAGTTATTTAACACTATTTCAGAGATAATGAAGTCAGTGATACGTCATTTTTTACAGTACAAAATTGGTTTTGCAAAAGATATTTAGAAAAACAGTCTGACGTTGCATAAAATCCTAGCGGCACTTTAAATTAAAAGCTTATTTTCTGAAACGATTTCCTTCATTCACAGTCTTCCTCAAAATTAGTTATTAGGCACAACTTTCGATTGCTAGATTAATTAGCAACATGCTTACCGTTTCAGAATGGAGAATGGAGAAGAACCGGAATTCGACGAAGTCGCGGAGGAATTTGCAACAATTCAAGAGGAAGTAGATCTTTCTGGAAATGTCTACGCTGATGGAAAGAAATTAGTCCTTGATTTGAACGAACAATCTCTAGTTCGTGTACCTACATCAACATTCCAGCTAGAGGCCCTGAATTCACTTTTGCTGGCAGAAAATCAGCTTACGGAGATTCCAGATGATATTGTGGAGCTGGAACATTTAGAAGTTCTCGTTCTTGCCGGAAACAGGTTAACACGTCTAAATTCAAACATATTCTCCCTGTTCCGGTTGCAGGTGTTAGATATATCAAACAACGACATCCAGGAGATACCACCGGATATATCTGGTCTTCCGAATCTGACACAGCTTCTTGCGAACGGAAATAGGATATCTGAGATTCCATCGCAAATAGGATATCTTGAAAGCCTAAGATGTCTCCTTTTGAATGAAAACAGAATCAAGGAGCTTCCAGACGACATATCAAGTTTGCAAAATTTAGAAGTGCTTGGACTTGAGAGAAATGAGTTGGATTTTCTATCACCGGAAGTGTGTCGAATTGATGAACTTCGGAGACTCGGTTTGTCCGGAAATCACATGACAAATTTACCACGCGAGCTAGAGAATTTGATATTTTTAGAACAGCTTCTTTTAGATGATAATGATTTCGAGTTTATACCAGTGCAAGTATTTTGGCTGAGCACTCTTCAAGAGTTGACCCTGAGTGGCAATAGATTACAAACAATTCAACCAGAGGTTAAAAATCTAGTTAACTTAACAGTGTTAGGATTGAATGGAAATCTGTTGGAAGGTCTCCCAGATGAGATATGTGAACTGACCAAGCTAGAAGTGCTTGGATTAGAAAATAACAAAATAAAAGCCATTCCAAAAAATATCTCAAATCTTGCAATGCTGAAAGAGATATACTTGGGGAATAACTGCCTTGAAAGTGTTCCTGAAGAATTGTTTTGGTGTTCGAAAATCGAAGTGCTCAGTTTATTGAAAAACAGTATTTCTACACTGCCAGTAGAATTGGAAAATTTGAAACTCATGCACACATTCGTCCTTTCTGAAAACAAGTTCAAAACGCTGCCAGAAGCAATTGGGTCCTTGATGGAGCTACAGCTGCTTTCTGCAGACAAAAACCAACTGACAAATCTGCCTGGAAATTTCGGGGACTTGTCAAAACTGAGACAACTAAATCTCAGCAGAAACAATTTTAGTGTTTTCCCAAAGGAAATCTGTGAGCTCAAATATCTGGAGGTCTTAGATTTGCAGCAGAATGCAATTGAAATTATTCCCAGTGAAATCGCAAATTTGCAAAGATTGGCCGTTCTTGATATGGGGAAGAACAAAGTCCAGTACTTTACAAGTGAACTGAGTTCATTGAATCAGCTTCAAATGCTTGACCTGGCATCAAATTGCATTGAAGACATTCCAGAAAACGTGTCGAAATTACAAAACCTTGTAGAGCTCAATCTGTCAAACAACATGTTCCTGGAATTTCCAAAGCCTGTTATATCCATACCAAATTTAGACAGACTAAAGTTTGATCAATCAAATGGCCACAAAGTTCACACTCTTCCGAGCGAGATCGAATTCTCAAACGTGCGTCATCTGATTGTATCTTATAATACGCTGCGTACGTTGCCAAACACAATCAGCACGATGAGAAACCTCGTTTCATTGGTCGCCGATCATAACGAGATCAGTAGTCTCCCACCAACAATTTGTGAAATGAAAGGACTCAAGATACTGCATCTAAACGATAACAACATAGCGTCTCTTCCAGAGAACTTTGACCAGCTTACAGGACTGAAGGAGTTGCGCCTTCATGGTAACCCGCTCAGAACACCTCCGATGGACGTTTGCGTTAGTGGAGTTGTTCAACCTATTGGAAGGTTCATTAGAAGGGCTTTGGAACGTGAAGGTATGCATAAAGTGTAGAAAGATGAGAAAATTGTCAGTATTGCAAACGGCTGTGTCGATTTTACGGCTTGTTGTGTTGCATTTATTTCATAATATATAAGATCAGTTACTGTCCAGAACGTCTGCAATTAAAGAACACGCACTGGGACGTTATAGAACGAGTTTTATTATATACATAAAGCGCATGTTCTTCTTATTTCAGAACTACTGCTGATGAAAATGTTCGATGTCGTTCGAGTGTCGTTAAACAAGAACGAATTACGGTACCTCATGAAGAAATTCAAACTTCCGGAAGACAAAGTGACAGAAATCGAGCAGACGTATTTTGGGAAGGACAAACTACAGGACCGCGTCTATCACTCCCTGCTGTACTGGAAGGAATACAAGGGACCGTTAGCAACCATTGACGAACTCATCCGTGTCTTTCACATCATTGGCTATACACAGATCTGTGACAAATTGAAAACCATGAAAATATATTCTCAGAGACTGAGGTTTTAATAAAACATGAAAATAAAAAGAACAAAATAAATTGGGTCTTGGCAATGCCGAACAACTGTGTAAAGACACAGACCGAAACGAAACGATCTCGTGTTCTTTTGACAGTTTCAAGAGTCCTTTATGTAAAATGCTTATATACAGATCCTTTAGCTAATATGTAGATGTAGCAGCACAATATAGCGGGCGATCTCTGAGACAATTTGTTTTAGAAGTTTGAGAACGTACAAAGAAGTAAAACGAATAAATTAGGTGTGATACAGTAAAAATGTATGATAGTCGTCTATGAAACCAGAAATCATGGATTAGAATGTCAATTAAATGACAGCAAAGTGTTCTTTTAAAAATGTTTTCGTTACTGCCGATGATTTCTGAAATCATTTATGCAGTAAGAACCATCTTCTTTTAATTAACAGATGGCAGAAAGCCCAGCTAACGAAATGGGGTAGATTTCAGTCTAGTTTTACGAAACTGATAAGCACCCCAAAAAGAAAAATCATTACCAAGAATTTATTCAAAACAGTAAAATAGGAAGGAATTATGACCATAATTAAGGTGATGATTAGGATATTGGAGATCTGTGTGTAAAAAAACGACAGCAACAACAACAAAAAACAAAAAAACAACAACAAAAAACAAATGTACATGTCCCTTAATACATCTAGGATCATACAGGCCTGAGCAATGTGTTTTAGCGTCGACGCAAATACTTCCTTAAATAGGATTCAGAACTTTTATCGAACTATCCTGTTCGGTTTATCAATATCATGGCATACATTATATATTATTGCATAATATACAGGTAGTGTGTTTTAATATATATATATACTTCAACAGTATCATACAATATCTAGTGCCTTAGCATTGCTTCATTACTTACTTTTCTGAAACAATTCTTTTCTCATTTTCTTTTTCAATTTTCATTGAAAATTCGTTTTTTTTTCAAACTGTTATATTATTATTTATACCTTTTTTGTTAAATAATTAGAATATATATTTCTTAATTGTAGGGTTTTTTACCTGTATTGTTTTAAATAAACTATCGCATATATATTTTGTCTAGTTTTTGATTGACATCCCTTTACCTTCAGAAAGAAATCGGAATGTAGCATTGAGGATAAAATCCAGTCCGTTATACGGGTTCGAATCCTGTTTTGAACTTTAACTTCCGATCTCTTGTTTTGTTTGTTTTGGGGTTTAACGCCAATTTCAACATATGTTATATCTCGGCGGTCAGTCCACCTAACCGGTTTTCCTGGATAACTAACCAGTAATTGCCAATTTCTCCGCAAGTGACTAACTACTGTTCCCACATGATCTACTCTGAATCAGCGGTGAGAGACAAATGAACATTAGACACAATTTCTGAGAACAATTGTCACGGGGAAATTTTGCCCTATCCAGGAGTCGAACCAACGACCGATGGATTACTAATCCAGTGCTCTACTATTGAGCTAAGCGGGAGGACAACTTCCGATCTCGTACTGCCGGCGTTATGCGGGACTTCAGGACATAATGATGAAGAATGAAGTTTTTTGTGATCCTTACAAGTCACAGAAACTTCAGTCTAAAGCAGATTTATACATATTAAACTGCTGCTCCTGTTGTATAATGATCCACAATGGCTGTAAATACTTGGTCTGGCTGGACAATGGACTACAAACTAGATCGACCCTAAAATTACATAAACAATTTTGTTAAAGTTTTCTTCTCTGTAATGATTTCCAGTTAGTAACGTTGAAGCATAAAATAGTTTAGACATAACCTGCTGTTTCAGAATGGCACATTTAAAGCTGCCAATAAAAGTCTCATTAATTAGATTATTGGCTTTGGTCAAAGCTTTAAGCATCTGCTCTAATACAAGAATGTTTGGACTAAGTGATATTGTCTTTGTTTTTAAATATTCAGTTATTGGTCTTTTTCACAGGGATATGTTTTGCCTTTTTACCAAAAGAAATGAATAAATCAACAAATGAAGATAAATAGATAAAATGATAATAATAATGAAAGTGTGTCACATGTTTTCTTCCTAAAAAAGACTTGTAAGCTAGTTTATCCGAATACAGAAACAACAAAATGAATATTTTATACTATCAATTCTCTAAAAATACTTAAGATCTTTGATTACGTACATTAATTTTGCTAATAAAATTATATCTCAAAATACAGTAATTTGTGTCACGAAAGCTAGATATGAAATCGTTTTGAAAAAGATCTTATTCCTCTGGCAAAATATAAATTTTCCTTGATCAGGCGTTCGTTTTCCTTGCTTCATAGGATTTCAAGTTTTACTCTGATTAAATTTAATACACGCTGTTTATTTAGAACATAATACAGTTTGCCTGAAGTTGAGAAAGCCATGTTACATTTCTGGACAAACTGAAATTATATTATTTTATTATTGTATTTGAACTTCGATTTCATGCAGATGGGTGTCGCAAGTATTTGGCTTATTTTAACCATACTGACATGCTTGGTAAATATACGAGGTAAGATAGTTTTAATTACAAATAAGATAATTATGCAGGTTTATACATCACTTGCATTCTGGATATTTAAGCTGATATGTCCTCATGCATATTCAGAAAATATATACAAAGTAAAGCGCACACCTGGTAAAGGATGTAATCTTGATTTAAAGCCAGAGTTAATCGTTCGTTTTGATGGCCTCTATATAGGAAAATGACGAAAACATAAACGAATGTAAAATGCATGCACGTTTTCTATACGAATAGTAATTCAAAGTTTGTAAATCTTTTTTCTGTGTATGTACGAAGGTAATTATCTCGACTGTGGTGGTTAATACGTAAAATTTGATTTCCAAAGAACTGAACTGTTCTCGGCAGAAATCTCTATTTAAGCTTATTTAACGTCGGTACCGGTAGCCCATATGACCGACGCCCCCTGAAGAGATTAGTTATTTTATGTTGTGGGGGTAGTGCAAGATACAGAAAGCATCCCATTCCAGAGACACCCCTGGTTCTTTTTCATGCTCAGTGTATAGCACTGATACATGGGACCTCGGTTTAAAGTCTCATCCGAAAGACTATTAGTAATGTTAGTGGAGGAGCGGGGGATCGAACTCGGGACCCCTGTTTTACCAGTCCAGCGCGTTACCACTGGCAGAAAACAATTATAAAACTATTTATATATGACAAAAAAGAAAAGGGTATTCTTTATAACTGACACACAATATACTGTTTGGAACATCTATGCATTTGTTAGACTGTGTGTCTTGCTTAAAAACAATTCTCTCGCCGTGACTCGTCAGTACGTCGCCACTTCTTTTGTTTAAGCGAAAATTGTTCATATTGCCTAAAAATGTAAATCGTGCAAGGTGACAAAACGTAAATGGTCACAGGATAACCTGAACACTGAAAGCATTAAATAAACACTAACATTAGTTTGGATGTTAACGTCCGATAGAAATACATGTACCTCCTTGGAACAAGAATTGTGTACAATGCTCATGCATTCTTTGTAAAAATCTGCACATTTTCTCATATTGACAGGGTCAGAGGCAAGACTCAATTCATAACACTCTATAGTCGATTGAAGTTAGTGGGGATTGAGAGACATATTTTTCAACGTTTTTTTGTTCATTTAACGAAATATACCCCATTAATTTTAAGTAAGTCTGTCATACCAGATGGCAAATTAATGAGGATCGCTTTGTTACAGTTACCGTTTTGATAGCAATCAAATTTCATGATATTATTCGTTTCAAATGAATGCTGTATGTCACGTTATAAATTGCGAAAAACACTAACACTGAACACTAATCAGAACACGATACAAGATTATCGCAAAGCAGTGCAACACAGAGCCAGCGAGCTTGGGGTTTAGGTGTAAGGTCAAGGAACAAATATATTTCGATAAGCATGTGTCTGGGTCTAGTCATGAGCAGAAATGATCATAAAACGCAACAAACATTGGGAAATTTCATCAGAGTGATTTTTTTTCGTGTTGGTCGGAGAGATTCGTTAAGGATATCTGAGTGATAAAAAGAGGAAAACTTTTGACTTAAATATTGAAATAATTCTTTTATCAACTCGTTTGTGTCTTTGAAATGGTCCACGACAAACCGTATCAAATGAAAAACCTTAAAAGTTCCACATTGTCCCGCAAATATTTTAAGATTGCGGTAAAAAATTACTAACAGAGTGATGGAACGACGAAAACAAAATATTAGTATGTTAGCTTAATTTAAGAATCCATTAAGGTAATTTAGATGTAATTTACAGGCAGTACAACAGACGGTTTATGTTCAATTCAACCCTGTAGAAATGGCGGGAAATGTTTTGAAGGACCAGACGAATACAAATGTGAATGTGTAACCGGATGGACTGGTGAAAACTGCACGCAAGGTCTATGTTTACAGTCATGTTTAATGCGTTTTTCAAACATCTCAAACTTAGATGGTAATGATTAAATTATAAAACTGGTGTGTGATGTTTCACATGTAGTAAGTGAGGACTTAGCTTCAGTCTGTCGCCAACGCATTATTATTGTTTAATCCTAGCAGACATTATCATGTTAACTCTTTTAATGTTTAGATTTAATTCTATGATACTAGTATTTCTTGATTGCATGTTTTGGCCACAAGAGGATGAAAACGTTTCGATATTTTCATAATTCATTTTAGCCGTCGATCGATGTGACAATAACCCCTGTGAGAATGGCGGGAAATGCTTTGATGGACAGACATCTTATACTTGTGAATGTACAACCGGCTGGACTGGTGTCAATTGTACAGGTAAGGTCAAGTTAACCTTTTGATCACAATTATGATTCTCCTTCTTTTACGTTAATGTAAATGCTAGACAAAAACGTTTATCATGAGTAGTCAATTTTTCATCTTTTTTTTACTTGATATTAAAAAGTTTTCTTTATAAATTATTCTTCGACTAGATCCGTTTAGGAATTACTTTGCTTGTAGAAGCTGGCATTTATTGTTAGAAATTGCTCTCTCCGGATGGAAAATGCCAATCATTGTAGAGAAGTATATTTGAGAGAACTTTTACTGTACTGTGTAATGCAGTCTTGCATCTGAACAATACGAATGCATTATAATCATCATCTATTACAATATTCTAAACAGCGTTGCAAGAAGACGGTAAATGCCAAAGTAATCCGTGCAAAAATGGTGGCCAATGTCTAGATGCAATGAACGCTTACAAGTGTGAATGTTCTTCCGGTTGGACCGGAAATGACTGCGAACAAGGTATTCTTTTTATTCTTTTCAGGTGCAAATTGTCCATACGTGTTCTTGCTGTTGCCTTATGTAAAAAATACATGATATATTCAAGAAAGGAAGATAAGATACTCAATAAATATCTTAATTTTCGGGCGAATACGTTAAAAGCAACTTGATTTCTGACCGCTTTAAGAATCATTTATGGTGCAGCATATAACAAAAAAAAACAAAAAAAAAAAACGAATCTTCAAGCCTTATGATAGAAATGATCTTGCTTTATTGACCACAGACGGAAAAACATCTACAATTTAATTTAACTAATAAGTTAGCCAGTAAAAGCTCATACAGATTGCTGTTCTTTTACCGTTAACGGTATCTCACTTTGCAAACAGCGAACATTACCATTTAAGTGCATTCAATATTTTCCGTGATGCTCTCAACTTTAAAATTCTAACTGCAAAGGTTTACAAGGTGACGGTGCATGCATAAGTAACCCCTGCCAGAATGAAGGTCAATGCAAGGACGTACTAAATGCTTACACTTGCGAGTGTGGCGCCGGTTGGACAGGATTAAATTGTGCACAAGGTTTGAATGATTACTTGCAGTATCCTGTTCTTTTTGTCGTACCGTTTTGTTACGAGCAAATCGCTAACATTTCATGCTGTATCCCTGACAACATATTGATATTTTTAATGTCTTCAAATACATGAAATCTTAAAATCAAAATGAGTTAATAAAATGTCCGAATACTAGATAATTAAGATTTCAAAAATGAAGATCATATCTTATAGACAAGAGACCGTTACTCTGTATTTAGCAAAACTATTTGAATTATTATTGTTATACTTAAGGCATAGGAGGATTCCTGTCATTCAGTACACGGAGTTAGTTTATACAATGCCGGAGGTTTTAGAAGAAATACATTGTAGAATGTATGAGTTTGAAAAAAAAAAACATTGAGCAATAGCACAGGACAATGATCATTGTTACCTCCTGTTTAAACCAATGTTCACAAAAAAGGTTGTAATATTTTAGGCGAGCCAGTCGATGGTGCCTGCCTTAGTTACCCGTGTAAGAATGGTGGACACTGCCGAGACGCTAGTAACGGATACACTTGCGACTGTGTTGATGGCTGGGCTGGCAACGAGTGTACACGAGGTATAGGAAGCAGACTAGTTTACACCGTGTTAACTGTGCCTGAGATCTTTAAAACAACAACAACAGCAACAAGAAACAAAACCAAAAACAACAACAACAAAAAACAGCAACAATAATATACAATAATTTAAATGATAAATGTTGCATTTGACAAGCACATAAACTAATAATGAGGCTGTTTTGTTGTTCTTTTTGTTAAAATTGTTTTGGTTGATTTTAATTTTTTCATATGCTTACAGTTCTTCCGAGATATTTCGTACTTAAAACCAGTAGAGAAAGACTATACACCTGACTGTGGAGATGAAAAAAAAGACAAAATAGTACACAACAAAAGTTGCACCATTCGTTTTTAAGCTGATTTTATAGTAGTCTTTAGAGTTCGACATCATTTGTCAACCAACAAGAAGAACTCAATTAAAAAATTCTGTTTTTATTTGTGTTGACGGGAGTTTTGCCTAAATTACTTATAAAAATTTTGCTCTTAATAAAGTTTAAAAAAAATCACTGACCCTATACTGTGTCATTCTAAATAACGCCCGAAGTGACTACGCCTAGATTATAAAACACGTTCTGTTTAAAGAGAATAAGCAGATATAACCAGTTTATAAAAGCGAATGTTGTACAAGAGGATGCAACAAATCATCCTTTAACATTTTTTTTTGCTTTAGTATAGTCAAGATAAACTCAGGAAATATACAATAAACTAATATCAACATGTCACAGGTAGCAGTAAGAGATGTTTGACAAAATGTACGTAACTGTGGAATTTGTTTCTAAACAAACTCGATCAACCTTGTACATGAAGGTGCGGACTGAAAGACATCTGAAATACCTTCTAAGCTAATTATCCCGACATCTAATCAAAAATCAAATTTAAGCACATACGCCTTTTTTAAATAAATGTTGAATACGCATGGGCATTCAGCTTATGCATATACATGTAAAAGATAATACCTGTATATAGTTTCATGTACCATTACAGACACTACTGAGACAGGACCACGAGATACAAATACTGCTCTTGTTAGTGGAATAGCGTCAGGGGCTTTTGCTCTTGTTGCCATAGTTACAGTTCTTCTTGTGTGTGTCCGTTACTGCAGGTAATGATAATTATCATATTCAATTTTCTTTGAAAATGTTTTGTAAAACGTATGATTTCATTTACAAACTTAAGATATTCTTAACTTTGAACATGTAGTAGAAATACACGAACTGTTTTATACGAAAAGTTTTCTATTCTTAAATATCAAATTTAACTGACGTTACGATACTTATGTGAGTTAACTTTTTCGTCTGATTTTGTTTAAGTAAGAGAGAAGTGTTAGCTGTCATCAGCCTATTTCCTGTTAATATTCTTACACTTTCCTGAACAAATCATCTGAGATTGCAGACTTCCTCTTTCTTTTTCAAGGAATCGATCGAATAGCGCGACAAGAGAATCAAATTTTAAATACGAGGTACCTAATCGGAACGTTAAAAACACTGACTCAATTTATGATGTCATATACGACAGTCAAGATGGCGGTTTTGCACGCGGCAGAGCCCCGTCTGCTGTCACCAGAAATCAATACCTGACACCAACTGAGGAACGGGATGGTTTTCACATAGATGGAAGAAAAGGACAGAACGACACTGACATAGGAAACAAATTCATAAAACAACCGACAAGTTTCAGCCAAAGGGGTCCTCCTAAATTTGATAAGAAATACGATGACGTTCTATTTATAGTTCCAGAGACCGAAAACTATGCGGGTACAGATTTGTACAGATTAAAAGATCAACCTGTTCCGGATGACGCGAAAGAGAATGAATCGGATGTAATAAATTACATAGAATTCGAACCTGACTGTTCTATAGAAATACGTGATGGGCATGAAACATGTAAAACAAACAATGATCAGAGGAATCGGGTCCAGTTGAGAAGGACGATTGATTCATCCGGCTACGAATTACCTAAAACAGCCAGTAACTTCTCTTGAACTTTTTACTAAACCTGTATTTAGAATGACACTGTTGACCTTTATACTAACATTTTCAGATAGTACTGCATATGCTTTATAAAGAATGCTGTTGATTTTTATAAATCCAATTCGTTTTTAATGTTTATCAGTTGATTATATCACAATGTATAAAAGCCAGTCACTATAATCCACAGAAATGTTAATTTCATGTTCAGTTGTACTCATAAGTTTTCCCATGCAAATGCTTCCTGTAGATTCAGAATTGTAGCCCTTGACTTACTTAAACATGTTAAAGGCTAATTTGTATTATAAAATCGTATGTTAATCTTACCCTCAGAAATAAAACACACCTAGTAACCAGTCTTTCTGCTTGTGAATTTGTGCATCAATACGGATACCCAGGAATTTATAGAGGTTGATTGCCCTTGACTTGCTGTAGAGTGTCCAATTTTGTGTCAAACAATTTTCCAAAATTATTGGGTTACATTGATGAAACTTTACCAGCATGTGGAATTACAGATGTGTATTCTAGTGCAAAGTTAGTTCGAAACCGGTTTCAGCACCATCAATACACTGAAATAGGACAAACGGTAATACATTGAAATAGGACATTCGGTAATACATTGAAATAGGACATTCGGTAATACATTGAAATAGGACATTCGGTAATACATTGAAATAGGACATTCGGTAATACATTGTTTACCTTCTTTTTGTTGTGTATATAGCAACACAAATGTTGTTTACTAATTTTCTAATTACCAAGACTCTAAGTGACACATTTGTGTCCTCGAGACACATTGCAAGGTTCTAGTTACCTTCTTGAAAAAAATCAGCTCGGGGTGCTTTTCATTGGATAAGGGCATCAAACAAACAAACAAACAAACAAACAAAATCACTGATAAAATCGTAGTCATTGTCGGTATTACATAAAAATGTGTGTTTTTGCTGTTAGATCTTCAGTGACAGATGACAAGGCTTCCGTTCACAAACCATTCCGCATTACATCCTCCGCAATAATTGGATCTTAAACAAAAAGAAACAAGTTAGTGATTCACTCACTATCAATATTTGTTCTGTCCTTTTAAACAAATCTCTGTTGTGCGAAACAAGACGTCAGGACGACACTTTCATATATATATTCAAACCTATTGTTGAACAGAAATATTTGTTCAATGTGAGAAAAAATCTTTCAATATTTTTATACTTTTATCCAGTCCTGTAATATATTTATTGCATTTAATCAAATATGTATTCAATTCTGTAAAATGCTTATTGCAAAACCAAACTATTTGTTTTAAATGACAAAATAATTTATTTAAAAGTTTTTGTATCGAAATTCGACAAAACTATTTCAATTCGACAAAACATTAAACGATTAAATGATTAATTTTAAAGTTAGTTTTTTTTATTTTAAAATGAATATTTTAAAAGATTGCACAAAATATTTAAGTTAGTGCATGCATATTTTTATCCTATATGAAAACAAATATTTTGGCTTTACAATAAGTATTTCATAGATAGAATAAAATATTAAAATATAAGAGTGTACAATGAATATATCACAAGATTGAAAAAAAAATGAACAAACAATTATCACATTGAACAAATATTTCTGTCTTACAATACAACTTTAAGATATGATATTGCAACACATTACCCACCATAGGCAATAGCTTATCTTTCACCTAAACAAGTTCACTGGACAGAGAGTATATGGTCTATGTGCGAACAGTTTCCTCCTTTCGGAGGTAAATGCCATTAAGATCCCGATATTAACCCGTCCCTTTTGTTAGGATGGCTAGCTTGGTAATTCAGTCGCAGAAAAAGAACTATTTATGCTTCACTTGGACAATATTAATTTCTGAAGTACATTGAAATGCATTCTGTCGATATGGTGAAGTAAATAAACTTCACTTCCGTTACCAAATCAATTAATAATCAATGCAGCTAACAAATTTAAATCTATAGTGTGACATCTGAGATCAGACACCTACTGGCATATAGCGTCTGGGTATCCTGCGCAATGTTTCTGCACCAGCACCATACACGGGTCAACGAAACAGTACACGAGGTTAAGTCCACCGGGGCAAATAGCAGCCAGCTGAACACCTGAAAATGTTACACCTGAAGAAGTTTATAGTAATTTGAGGTGGATGAAACAATTCGTTCTATTGATTCATGGCAAAATGAAGACGTTAGCGCCTCACAAAAATGAAATCTAACGGTTACAATCTGTTGTCCGGTTATTAGTTTGTTTAAATCTATTTGAAAAAAAGTCACCGTAACGGCTAAAATCTGTAAAATAATAAAATGAGATTGTCATGATATAGAAAGTCATTTTCACAGGAGATTAAACTATTTTTGAACATTTTCAGCTCACTAAAATCATGTGTTAGATAAGCAAACGATCATGACCGATTAGTTTGCTTCAATCAAGAACAGTAAATTAAAATGTCGAGTGAATCAAGCAGGTTACAATCTGGCTACTCACCCGAAATGACGCAAGCAGCAAGAAATACGATCGCAAGCTTCATCGTTGCGTTCCCCACAAAGGTTCAATGATTTTTACAACGGCACACAAACAACAAGCATTGTTTTGCTGTCGTGACATTCCTTGATAACGTGGCCTTAATTTGGTATCTGGAACAACCCTGTGCTTTAATCTGAGATAAATACTCTTTGCTATGGTGAAATGAAAAATAAGAATTCGCAAACAACATGTTAATCTTATTTTTGTATTTTTTTTTTCATTCAGTGACACCACACACAAGTTTATTTTACACTCAACAAAATAAATTTAGGGTCAAGGACTTATGACAGCAGTTCTTAAAGACATACATTTTTTTACTTGCTGAAGTTTATATCCAACAAAAGTTCATTCTATCTGTGACCAATTTAAAGTAAAAGTAACATGTGTTTCATAAACACAGTAGCACGATTAATCCTCAAAGACAACCCCTATCAGTTTTAAAGTGTTTGAGACTTGGTGGGTGGGGTAAACACAATGGCTTATCATAAGAAATATGGAAACCAGTTAAACGGGTATGACCTCCTCGTGCTCGGATAAACTCTTTGACTCGGGTCTGGAAGCTGCATATGAGCTTTCTGATGTCGCTTTGTGGTATGAGGTTGATTAAGGCTGTGAAAGCAAGTTTTCCGAATGCACAGCTATTATTTGGAAGAAAACATGAAAAGACAATTAAAGAATAAAGTAGGCATGCCTGAACACAAGTCCAGAGAAATAATATCAGAACTGTTTGGATCTAATGGCAAACAAATCTAAATACGTCTGTAGAATTTTCAAGTAGACCAACATAAAAAACAAAAAGGAAGTATGGAGAAACTTTAGGTACATATCTTACAGAAAAAATGATACCAACAATTAAAGAATACGTGCATGAGGTAAAAAAGTCTGACATAAAACTCTCACTAAATTGGAAAAACAACCACGGTGAATCCATGAACCACATTTTAAAATTAAATTTGAACTGGAAACCTTCGAAATTACCAGACCTTAAACAAATGATAGAAAAGGAAATAAAACACCAAGAGGCATTGATCAGAGGAGCACTTTATAGTCATGGTGATTTTGAACTTTTGAATGAAGCACAGAGCTTAAGAATAAGATACGGACGTGAATCTTGTCTCAACCACTGTGTTAAATTAAAAAAAAAAAGATTGAAGTACATATGTTTTGGTTGGGTGGTAAAGATCGCTAACCTATGATCGTAGGATCTGGGTTTGAATCTCGCTACCACCACCAATACGTTCACATATGGAATGATGACGCACTGGTCGAGTGATTTCGACTGCAAACCCATGATCGAAGGATCTGGATTTGAATCATTCCACTGCCAGTGTGGTGTTAAAAATACTCACGAGATTGACTCCCACCTTGATGTGGTTCGTGGGCTTACGTCTGCGTTGGTAAACCAACAAGGACAAACAAAGAGGAGTCAAAAATATGTTTTCATGTGGTATGAATTTCAACAGAACTTGAATTTTTCTTGTGGTAAATAACATGGGAAATTCTTGACGGTGGCGCATTTTCTTGTCGGTATGTCCATAAATGAAAAATATAGTAAATAACTTAAATGATAAAATACATTCAAAACATAGAAGAAAATGCATAAATTTCACACATAAATTTTTTGACGGTAGCGTATTTTCTTGTCGGTATGTCAAATATAGAAAATATTTATCATTATTATATGTTACAGTTCTTGACGGTAGCGCATTTTCTTGTCGATATGTCAAATATAGAAAATATTTATCATTATTATATGCTACAGTTCTTGACGGTAGCGCATTTTCTTGTCGGTATGTCCTATAGAAAAACTATTCTCTTTTTCATGCAAAAAATAAAATGTTTTAAATTGATCAAAAATAAGCAGTAAATACTTTTAATAACATTTTTTTTTTCGAATCATAGAAGAAAAATACTCTAAATTCCACTAATAAGTTTCTTGACGGTTCATATCCAGTTGTTGTCGGTAGCGCATTTTCTTGTCGGTATGTCAAATACAGAAAACATTTATCATTATTGTTCATAAAATTGTTTAAAGTGATCAACAATAGATAGTAAATAAATTTTATAACAAAATTTATTCGAAACATAGTAGAAAACTGCTCTTTATTTCACAAATAAGTTTCTTGTCAATTTATATACATTTCTTGTCGGTAGCGCATTTTCTTGTCGGTATGTCAAATATAGAAAATATTCATCATTTTTTCATAAAAATGTTTCAGTATGGTCAGAAATAAATTGATAATATCTTTAATATGAAAAATTATGAGAAAATTAAAAGAAAATGCACTGAATTTAAAAATTATGTTTCTTGTCGGTTCTTGTCTGTTCTTGTCGGTAATTAGTGAGATCCTAAGCGAATGGCTATCGGTGTTAGTGTCCGAATGAGTAGTGTTCGTTGTGACATCACTGACTACGTCAGTAATTTTTGTAATTACATTTCGTTCGTTCTCAGTACTGACAAAATATATTCCAATATATGTCTTACTTCAGTGGTAGTTCCAAGACACGGTGATGTCAACGCCCATGTCGGAAATATTAAAGAATATATTCAAATACTAAATAACTGACTTAAAACTTTACTAGGTTTCAACACATGATTATTGTAAGGTTCTGTACGAGGTCTATCATCGCAAATATAGTACATATCTCTCTGCTTTTTTCTCGCTGCTGTTTAAACATAATTTGCTAAGACAAAAG
This sequence comes from Cyclina sinensis, assembly GCA_012932295.1. NCBI lineage: Eukaryota > Metazoa > Mollusca > Bivalvia > Venerida > Veneridae > Cyclina > Cyclina sinensis. The sequence continues at coordinate 8,960,139 of JAAONU010000009.1, read as the reverse complement.
AAAACCTTATTGAAGAAATTTATCTAGGCCGGAAAACGCGTAACCATGAGACGGACATTTTGTCAGACTTGTACAGTCCGTAAAAACAGGGAGTGTGCGTTGCAGTGAGATAATATAAAAACAGGACACTTTTATTGGTTTCATGCCCCTGAAAATTGGGAAAATAAAAGTTAAACATATACACAGCTTGGCTTATTTATTAATATATTAGAAAATGTGTTTGTGCATGTGTCGGATCTTCAGTGACAGATGACAAGGTTTCCGTTCACAAACCATTCCGAATTACATCCTCCGCAATAATTGGATCTGAAGTAAAACAAATAAGCTCATCAATAATTGCTAACGGAGTATTATTGTTTTAACATTTGTTCGTATATAAGAAATAAACATATTATTACAGAAACATTAATCATCATAATAAAAAAATTGATAAACTGCTGACAATGTCAACGAATGTTTTAAAGACAGGTGATTTGGACACAACTATAACAACCGGGGGTTGGTGGGTGGGTGCCGGGGGGGGGGGGGGTGCAAACGACAAACTATTTTATCTACATAACGAACTAAACTATTTACAACACGAACATATAAATGCACACGACAAACTATCTTCTCTTCATAACGAACTAAACTATGTACAACACGAACTAATAAATGCACACGACAAACTATTATATCTTCATTACGAACTAAACTATGTACAACACGAACTAATAAATGCACACGACAAACTATTTTTCTACATAACGAACTAAACTATTTACAACACGAACATATAAATGCACACGACAAACTATCTTCTCTTCAAAACGAACTAAACTATGTACAACACGAACTAATAAATGCACACGACAAACTATTATATCTTCATTACGAACTAAACTATGTACAACACGAACTAATAAATGCACACGACAAACTATTTTTCTACATAACGAACTAAACTATTTACAACACGAACATATAAATGCACACGACAAACTATCTTCTCTTCATAACGAACTAAACTATGTACAACACGAACTAATAAATGCACACGACAAACTATTATATCTTCATTACGAACTAAACTATGTACAACACAAACTAATAAATGCACTCGACAAACTATTTTTTCTACATAACGAACTAAACTATTTACAACACGAACTAATAAATGCACACGACAAACTGTTTTATCTACATAACGAACTAAACTATGTACAACACGATCTAATAATTGCACACGACAAACTATTTTATCTACATAACGAACTAAACTTTGTACAACACGAACTAATAAATGCACACGACAAACTGTTTTATCTACATAACGAACTAAAGTATGTACAACACGATCTAATAATTGCACACGACAAACTATTTTATATACATAACGAACTTAACTTTGTACAACACGGACTAATAAATGCACAAGATAAACTTGTTTATCTTCATAACGGACTAAACTATGTACAACACGAACTAATAAATTCACACGACAAACTATTTTATCTACATGACGAACTTAACTATAAATTACACGAACTAATAATAGCACACGACAAACTATTATATCTTCATTACGAACTAAACTATGTACAACACGAACTAATAAATGCACACGACAAACTATTTTATCTTCATTACGAACTAAACTATGTACAACACAAACTAATAAATGCACTCGACAAACTATTTTTTCTACATAACGAACTAAACTATTTACAACACGAACTAATAAATGCACACGACAAACTGTTTTATCTACATAATGAACTAAACTATGTACAACACGATCTAATAATTGCACACGACAAACTATTTTATCTACATAACGAACTAAACTTTGTACAACACGAACTAATAAATGCACACGACAAACTGTTTTATCTACATAACGAACTAAAGTATGTACAACACGATCTAATAATTGCACACGACAAACTATTTTATATACATAACGAACTTAACTTTGTACAACACGGACTAATAAATGCACAAGATAAACTTATTTATCTTCATAACGGACTAAACTATGTACAACACGAACTAATAAATTCACACGACAAACTATTTTATCTACATAACGAACTTAACTATGAATTACACGAACTAATAAATGCACACGACAAACTATTATATCTTCATAATGAACTAAACTATTTACAACACGAACTAATAAATGCACACGACAAACTGTTTTATCTTCATAACGACTGAACTAAACTATGTACAACACGAACTAATAATTGCACACGACAAACTATTTTATCTACATAACGAACTAAACTTTGTACAACACGAACTAATAAATTCACACGACAAACTATTTTATCTACATAACGAACTAAACTATGTAATACACGAACTAATAAATGCACACGACAAACTGTTTTATCTACATAACGAACTTAACTTTGTACAACACGAACTAATAAATGCACAAATTAAACTTATTTATCTTCATAACGAACGAAACTATGTACAACACGAACTAATAAATTCACACGACAAACTATTTTATCTACATAACGAACTTAACTATGTAATACACGAACTAATAAATGCACACGACAAACTGTTGTTTTATCTACATAACAAACTAAACTATGTACAACACGAACTAATAAATGCACACGACAAACTATTATATTTTCATTACGAACTAAACTATGTACAACACAAACTAATAAATGCACACGACAAACTGTTTTATCTTCATAACGAACTAAACTATGTACAACACGAACTAATATATGCACACGACAGACAGTTTTATCTTCATAACGACTGAACTAAACTATGTACAACACGAACTAATAAATGCACAAGACAAACTGTTTTATCTACATAACGAACTAAAGTATGTACAACACAAACTAATAAATTCACACGACAAACTATTTTATCTACATAACGAACTTAACTATGTAATACACGAACTAATAAATGCACACGACAAACTGTTTTATCTACATAACAAACTAAACTATGTACAACACGAACTAATAAATGCACAAGACAAACTATTATATCTTCATTACGAACTAAACTATGTACAACACAAACTAATATATGCACACGACAAACAGTTTTATCTTCATAACGACTGAACTAAACTATGTACAACACGAACTAATAAATGCACAAGACAAACTGTTTTATCTACATAACGAACTAAAGTATGTACAACACGAACTAATAAATGCACACGACAAACAGTTTTATCTTCATAACGACTGAACTAAACTATGTACAACACAAACTAATAAATTCACACGACAAACTATTTTATCTACATAACGAACTAAACTATGTACAACACGAACTAATACATGCACACGACAAACTTATTTATCTTCATAACGAACTAAACTATGTACAACACGAACTAATACATGCACACGACAAACTGTTTTATCTTCATAACGAACTAAACTATGTACAACACGAACTAATAAATGCACAAGACAAACTATTTTATCTACATAACGAACTAAACTATGTACAACACGAACTAATAAATGCACACGACAAACTGTTTTATCTTCATAACGAACTAAACTATGTACAACACGAACTAATAAATGCACACGACAAACTGTTTTATCTACATAACGAAGTAACCTTTGTACAACACGAACTAATACATGCACACGACAAACTGTTGTATCAACATAACAAACTAAACTATGTATAACACAAATTTAATAATTGCACAAGACAACTATTTCATCTACATCACAAACTAATAACTGCACAAGACAAACTATTTTATCTACATAACGAACTAATAATTGCACAAGACAAACTATTTTATCTACATAACAAACTAAACTCTGTACATCACGAACTAATAATTGCACAAGACAAACTATTTTATTTACATTATAAACTAAACTTTGTACATCACAAACTTAAAATTGCACAAAACAAACTATTTTATCTACATAGCGAACTAAACTTAGTACAACACGAACTTGTAATTGCACAAGACAAACTTATTTATCTACATAACATACTAAACTTTGTACAACACGAACTAATTAATGCACAAGACAAACTTATTTATCTACATAACATACTAAACTTTGTACAACACGAACTAATTAATGCACAAGACAAACTTATTTATCTACATAACATACTAAACTATGTACATAACGAACTTATAATTGCACAAGACAAACTGTTGTTTCTACATAACGAACTAAACTCTGTACATAACGAACTAAATATTGCACACCACAAATTGTTGTATTTACATGACAAACTAGTATTCATTATATTAAGGCAGTTCAGGCCTTCCATACATTACTTACTTGCATACTGCGTTAGGGTATCCCGCACAATGAGTTTGCGTCGAACATGGGTCAACTAAACAGTTCACGATGCCAAGGCCCCCGGGACATCCACTGAACACGGAGGCAGGCTGAACCCCTACAAATGACAAAAGTAAGGGCGTATATTGAGATAATGTCCCTCCATTGTAAATTGTAATAGGTGGTTTTGTCGATTGGCTCAAATGAAAAAAAAATTCAGGTTAGTTGTTGAATTAAATTTATTTTGTGTTTTTGATATACCTCTGACTTATAGAGGTTATCATACAAGGGCAAAGTAGAAAACCCGCTTGCTCTTAATTATTTTAATGACTCTCTTTTTTTTCGGAACAAAATCTGCATTTTCGATTTACAGTTAACGGTCATTTTTAGATGGTTTCAGTAAACTAAACAACTGAAGTTAAATCAATGGACTATAATGAGATAAAATGAATCTGGCACCTACCTGAAAATATGCAAATAGTGAGAAATATAAGAGCAAGTTTCATCATTATGTCCTTTCCGCAACACAGTCAATCTGTTATATGAGAAGAGATGCAGTTGGTGCAGTCTTCTACGTAACAGTCGTGATCTTTTCAGATAACACAGTCTAAATATACAACAAAGGCTTGTCGTGTTTACTGTTTTACATTATTTTCATTTTAAAGGACAAAAACGTGCTATTTTTTCTTTCAATTAGTTTAATCGTTAATTTTATAGACATACATAAATGTGTTAGCATTAAAATGTAATGTTATTTACAGTAGTGTACAACAGACCATATAGATATTTCGCTTTCTAGTCCTATACAATACTTTTAACTGAATTTTGTAGAAAAAGAATATATACAGATGTATAAACCGAAAATTTTGCAAAATGCGTCTTTAAATTCGGCTACTCTCTTGTTTTATGCTACCCAAAAAAACGTCGTGACGTCACACTATTGTTCTTTGACGTAGTAAAATAGCAACCGCAAAGTTTAGAACGGCGGCCATTACAAATGTTTTAATTTGCGGTATTTTCAACATTTGATAAATAATGGACAGCGAGAAATCCGGATGTTTTTGTTTTGCTTGGTGTATAAGTTTCAGGAAGTCATTCAACGAGAGGGTTTGTTTTCTTTTTAACTTTTTTAAGTTTAGCTCAAAAACTTCTTTCTCTGTAAGGTTTTCCTTTCTTTTTTTCTTTAACACTTTGTTATGACCGCACCAGTAACTACACATCATAAGGCTCTATACATGTCTTTAATAGGTAAACACTTCATGTATTTCTTATGTAAAAAAAAGGAACATGGCTTATAATGAAGAAAAGGACAGCTGTCAGTGAATATGCTTAGGGACCACATTTAAGTCCATAATAATATATTACTAATGTATAATGATATATCATAATGATGATAATGATTTCCCTTGTTATTCATAGACAATTTTACTGCGTTTAAAACGGGATAGAGAAAAGAAAACTTTGCATTTAACATTGACTCAAGTTACTAGGATGTGATACAAGTTTAAAAATGTGACATCAGTTGCTAAGACTTAATACAAGGGAAAACGTGACATCAAATACTAGGATATGATACGTGGAAAATGTTAATCAGTTTGATAAGATCTGATACAAGAGAAAATGTGACATCAGTTGCTAAGACTTAATACAAGGGAAAACGCGACATCAAATACTAGGATATGATACGTGGAAAATGTTAATCAGTTTGATAAGATCTGATACAAGAGAAAATGTGACATCAGTTGCAACGAAGTGATACAAGAGAAAATGTGACATCAGTATATTTGTCGATTTGTTGTCTTTAACCATGATTTTTTTCTTAATCTTACACGTGTCAATTTTATATTTTCTGCCTTTTAAACATGTACATATATATAAAAACGAAACTTGACTCCATGATATTCGGCCAGACCTTAAATCGACTGTCAGTGTGTTATTTTTCCGGTAATGTCTGATTTATTTGAATAAAAGTGTCTGTTTGGACGAGACTTGTGTTACAACAATATTTTAAAAACAAATATCTCTGTTTTTTTTCCTTCTATTCAAAAAGCAATATCGTATGATTCGAATCTAAACGATTTCAACAAGGGATGCTACTCTGTTTTTATCAGTCTTCCTTTACAGACACCTTTTAAATCTCCGTAAATATATATCTAAGAAGCTAAGCCGTACGACCTCTAGCGGTTTTCAGTATGTGATTTAAATAAGATTGTTTGCTAAATGAAGACTAGTCTATGTATAAATGTGATTTCTCTATCGTTGATGACAGTGCAAGATACAGAAAAAATCGTTTCGGAGCCACTCCTGTAGCACCGTCACATGAGCCTTAGTTGTGTTTATAGAGAAGCACGTGATGAAACTCGAAACGCTTGCGTTACAAGTCCCGTGTGTTACCACTGGACCATCAATCCGCCCCAAGACTATGTAGTGTTTCAGAGAGACCGTATTGTAATAGTTCGTGTTTGTTGTAAATGGAAAACAATGTTCTTTGTAATCTTATAAACATAATTCCTGATCGTGTTTACAGTGGGCACGGTTTCGAAACAATTTTCGACGTAGATTTTATACAAGACGTGGACAGACAGTGGAGCCAACCACAGTGCTAAATGAAACTGGTACAAATGACATGTTTATTACCAAGAAGCCCTGCAGACCAAACGAAATCGTTCCATATGCTGCGACTAAAAGGGCAATCATAAAAGGTTTTTATATAATTTTGTACATTTCATGAATTAAAAATCTTGTAATTTAACAGAAAACTATAGTGTATAAATATTCGAGTCTACAATTAATCTATACTGTACAAGGTAGTCGTAGTGGCTCTGTCTGAATGATGGATCTTTTTTTCCAATGTTTTTGAATATATATTGCATTCGTTGTTATTTTTCAATATATTGCAGTCTGTTCCATTTCGCCATTTTATTATTTAGAATATTTAGTAAGTATTATCATTTCTTGTTTATTAATCCGGGAAACTCGGAATATGTAAAAGTTGTTATAATTTACACAATATTTTAACAGGTATACCAGGTAAATGTGTAGAAACTGCGGACCCTGATAACTTGGATATGCTAGGTACATTTTAATATTTGTTTTCAGAACTTTTGATTATAAATTTTTAATATTTAGCCTATTTGACATAGTTGTTATACACTTTTACTGGTCGTAAATAATCGAAGCAGGTATATTTTAACAGAAACAGTTCAAGAACTATTCAGCGTTATACACATTATTGTCCTTAAATCTCGAATAAATACAGTTTAACAAAAATGTCATTTATTATAAAACTACCATCAAATACTTAAACTTTTATGATTTTCTCTTTTAGTCAAGGAATACGTTTCTGGAATAATAAACAAAGCAGCAGACATTCTCTGCACTCAGGAACGTCTTTCCGTACTTAGTGACACAAAGGCCATTTTGGTACAGCCAGCAGACGACAATTTCTCTTTATCTTCAAGCTTCATAAGCCGTGAGTAGATTTTCATATAAGATGTTTCTAAGTAAATACTGCGTTGTTCACTGCCCAGCTATACGAAAGACGTGTTTTATCGTTGTCTAGTTTAAGTGTATTTGTTATAGAAATGGCAGACGCTATTGTGACTGACAGCTTAACAAACATCGTACAGGACGCAGACACAAATCATTCCGCCCAGTACAGACTCAGACCAAAAACCATCAGTGAATTTAAGGGTAAGTGTTTTACGATCATTGCAAATTGTGTGATCTAGGAAGATTTTTTTTAATGTTTTGCAGATTCTCAATTTAATATGCTTGCCAAAATCATTTTAACATGATCACATTAACATCTGTTGCCTTGCATGTTCGTTTTTTATATTATTTGTTCTCGTTCCTATTTCACTTAATTTTTCACATTACAAAAAGTCACTTCACTTCTAAGAACATTGATTTGTTCAAGATATGTTTTTGCTTGCAGCCATGTTTGGAATCACTGAAGACTGTGGTACCAGAGATGGCCTGCCCTCTGTCAGTGAGTAAAGGTAAAATGTATTTGTTTACTGCTTTTTTATTCTAAAGATATCCAGAGATATTAGCTAAGTAAAGACCTTTCTGACAAACTGTTTAATACCAGGTGATAACTTTACACAAATACAAGGCTTTAGGAAAGAAAAGCAACGGTAACTGGTTAAAGTGTTCAATTTACATGTGTTTTCAAATAAAATTATCAAATTCACTGCAGTTCATGAAAATTTCCTATGACTAAAATGAAATTTTCTTCTGTATTTCAGGGACAAAACTGAGAGAAGATATTTAAGTTGGCTATTTTATTGTATTTATGTATTTTATGCATATATGTCTTTTTACGTTACTATTCTTTTTTCGATTGTATTTTTTATGCATATTTTGAAGTTCTGAACTTAGTTTCAGATATTTTATTAAAAGTTCATAGAAACTTCCAAAACAGTTTTTATTCACTTTCCTTTTCTTTAAAATGAAACTCACTTTTCTCCGAAGCAAAAAAAATGCCCGTTTTACGTTATAGGTCAGTTGATCTTTAAGAAATACTTAAGACGCATCAATATTTTATGGGTAATCATAAGCATGTCATCCAGGGGACATGGAAGGATTTAAACTTTAGTGCTTTTAGTCCTCTACCGGTGTTTAAACCGATAGGTTTGCCCTCCTTCTGTCCGTCCGGCTGTCCGGAAATCTTGATCTCGCAATAACATAAAAACCGTTTAAGTTCAGTTGTTGAATATTGGTATATAAAATAGATAGCAATATGGAAATTATACACGTGACCTTGTTTTATTTTTTCTCGGATCAAAATTCTGCGGTTTCACAATCCTATATAGAGAAAACTTGTGTCACGAACTATTTCCGCATTTCTAGGATAATCGATTTGAAACTTGTTGTGCATGATTACCAGTAAGTGTAGATGTGCCTGATGCATTTTTATGTGCCCAAATGACTACTCTGCGGTTTTACCTCTTGCCATAGCAAAATCTTGTGACGCGAACTTCTCCTACATTTGTAGTCGAATTTAGACTTGATGTGCATGTTCACCAATAGATGTGCATGATGCATTTTCATCTGCCCCAATGCCTGCTTTGCAGTTTTACTTCCCTTAATAGCAAAATCTTGTGAGGCGAACTCCTACATTTTTAGGACTATCGATTAAGTGTAAAAATGCATGATTTTCATGCACGTCAATGCCAGCTCTGCAGTTTTACGGTCTGTCATAGCAAAATCTTGTGACGTGAACCTTTTCCACATATCTAGGATTATCGATTTGAAACTTGATGTGCATGTTCACCAATAAGTGTAGATGTGAGTGACGCATTTGTTTTTCATGCGCACCAATGCACGCTCTGGGTTTTAAGGCCTGTCATAGCAAAATCCTGTAATCCAACTACTTCTACATCTCTAGCACTATAGATTTGAAACTTGTTGTGCAAGATCATCAATAAATGTAGATGTGCGTGACGGATTCTATATTTCCTTTTCTTCCTCTGACAAGGCAGTATTGCGGGGCATTAATAACAGTGATAACTCTAGTTTATTTTCAAGGTAAAACCGGTAGGGGACTTCTGTGTTGTTGTGTTGTGGACAACACCAGTGACTTGGTTTTAAGTTTTTTTCTTCCCAATTCCTTATTCTATATCCAGGGAAGGTGGAGTGGCAATCCGTAACCATTCTTTAACTATAGTTGGTGGCTCAACAACTGGCTACGACAGATTAGAATTGGACTCCAGCTATGAAAGACGATGGCTTAACCACTATATGATATGAGAATCTACAATGATTCACCATTGACCGTAGAAGCACGTACTCCATTGTTAGAACTTAAGCCGAGCCATCCCCTTGTGAATTTGTTGTGTTCATGTTGAAACCTTTCTCAGTCGTTTTCTAAAGTGATTGCTTTCTGCTTATGAGTTACACATTTTTGAATAAACATCGAAATTCATAAAATGCAATGAAAGTAAGGTCCAAGTGGCGGGAAGTGTATTATACTGGTGACCAAAGTAAGTGTCTACATCCATGGTAACTCGTAGTGTCTGTGAAAGTAAGCCAATACAAACACAACACTGCGACAAAGAAGAAAAGCTTCATGTATTTAGGAAACACGTACATCAAGTTAAACAGATATTACCTGAAATAAGGTAAAGCAAAAGTACAAAGCGGGAATTATAGGATATCAAGCACATATATATCTCATAAATATGGAACGCCATAGCTGTCTTTTGTTGACGCATTTCACGTTGACTTGTCAGTTTGACATGCCAACTTTTCACCGTATCATGTTAATATGCAAAGCGACACTGTTGACTTGTCAATCAGTCATTTGAATATGTAAAAGTGCTGTGTTGTAATGTTAAAACTTCGTTTTATATTGTCAATAGATCATGTGGATTTCTCAAGATATTATGTAAACATGCTAAACCTTGTCGTTAAATTGTCAAAATATTAACTGAATCTGTATACATGCCGTTTTTAGATGTTAGAGCGAAAACTTATCATGTCGAAAGAACATGTTAAAAAAGGACAGTGTTAAAATGTCAAAATCCTATCTTAAAATGTCTACGTGTCATGTGATATTGTTAACACAACGTTTTACTATGTTTAAAGAACAAGTGAATTTCTCAAGGCTTCATATTAATATTTTAAATGACAATGTTGACTTGTCTAACTATCATTTGAATATGTCTATGTGTCATATGATATTGTTAACGTATCGTTTTATTATGTTTAAAGAACAAGTGAACTTCTCAATGCTTCGTTTTAACATGTTAAACGACAATGTTGACTTGTCTAACTACCATTTGAATATGTCTATGTGCCATGTGATGTTGTTAACACAACGTTTCATTATGTTAAAAGAACATGTGAACTTAATAGGTTAAATGACAATGCTGACTTGTATAACTACCATTTGAACGTGTCTATGTGCCATGTAATATTGTTAACATAACATCTTATTATGTTAAAAGAACATGTGAACATCTCCAGGCTCCGTATTAATATGTTTAACGAATATGTGAGATTCTCAAATCTTCGGTTTATATGTGAAACGGCATTGTTAAATTGTTAAAACTTCACTGAAGATGTATACATGCCTTGTTGAATTGTTAAACAACGTTTTATTGTGTTGAAAGAACATCTTAACTTCTCATAATACCGTGCTATTATGTTAAACAGGGTTTTAATTTGTCGATAGGGCATGTGAACTTCTCAACTTGTTAGTGTGTTGTTGTCTGCAAGCACTTGTCTGACGTAATACGTAAGTTTTTCGCTGCGCGTGCTTATTTGAAAATCATCATGGCGGACATCTCTTCGGATGACCTAGAGGCAATTTTGGGACGCGCAGATCTGTCGACATTATTGTCAAGATTCAAAACGGAAAAAATAGACGCAGCCGTAATTGAATCAATGCGAGACGATGACCTCATTCGCCTTGGAGTAACATGGCGAATACGAAGCATTGAGAAGTTCATATGTTTTTTAACATAACAAGACGTTATTTTAACAATAACACATGGCACAAAAACACATTCAAATTGTAGTTAGACAAGTCAACATTGTCATTTAACATATTAATACGAAGTCCTGAGAAGTTCACATGTTCTTTGAACATAATAAAACGATACGTTAACAACATCACATGGCACACAGACATATTCAAATGGTAGTTAGACAAGTCAACATTGTCATTTAACATATTAATACGAAGTCTTGAGAGGTTCACATGTTCTTTTAACATAACAAGACGTTATTCTAACAATATCACATGGCACATAGACATGTTCAAATGGTAGTTAGACAAGTCAACATTGTCGTTTAACATATTAATACGAAGTCCTGAGAAGTTCACATGTTCTTCTAACATAATAAGACGTTATTTTAACAATATCACATGACACATAGACATATTCAAATGGTAGTTACACAAGTCAACATTGTCGTTTAACATATTAATACGAAGCCTTGAGAAGTTCACTTGTTCTTTTAACATAATAAGATATTATGTTAACAGTATCACGTGGAATGGTGGCCTATTCAAATGATACTTGATCAATTTAACATTGCGGTGTAACATAATATAGCAATGTCTTGAAAAGTTAACACGATTTTTAACATAATAAGATATTAATTTGACAATATCAAATGTCATTTAGACATATTCAAGTGATATTTGGACATTTTAACACTACGCTTTAACATAATTATATTATATCTTGACAAGTTAACATGTCTTCTTGACAATTTAGAATATTGTTGTAACAAGATAACATTGATAACAGACATATTAAATTGATATTTAGACAAGTTAAAATGTTCTTTAAAATTATCATACCAAGGTTTGAGCATTTCATATTTACTTTTTACATAGTAAGACGTTGTTTAACAATATCACTCAGTACATAGATATGTTCAAATTGTAGTTAGAAAATTTATCAGCTCGGCTTAACAGATTATTACAGAGTCTCGACAAGTTCACATGGCATATTGACATTATAAAACGATGTTTTAACAATATAACATTGTCGATAGACATGTTCAAATGACAGTTTGGCAAGTCAACATTATGTCTTGACATGTAAACGCGCTGAAAAGAGAAGTTCACATGTCCCACTGACAAGTTACCACGAAATGCATGAACAAAAGACAGCTGTGGCGTTCCATACATACACATTTTTGCAGTGCTGTTTGATTCATCCATCCAATAATAATTTTTCTCTTTTTGTATCATGTTGCGGAGATGGTCCGTGCACGTTACGAAAAATCCAGGGCTACGAAGATTCTTCATATTGAACATTGATATTAAAAATATTAAATTAAAAAGAAATCGCCGAGTATTATCGTGCATGTATTATTTAAGTTTTAAGATAATAATTATACAATTTTCGGTTTTATTTTTTCTCTTACAAGTATATAGGACATTATTTATATATGCTGCCACCTGATCAAAACCGATCAAAAGTTATCACTACATAAAATGTTATTTACGACAATCGCTTTCAAAATACACTTCTTGCACTTTCAGACTATTCAAAACGGCACTAACTTTTTTGGGGTCGCCATAATAGCGCTAGTCAAACTATAAACAGGTTACTCCCCCTTCCAGGACTGTAACATGATGAATGCAAAGAAAAATATCCATGGCCAGTTATTTGTTTTTCATGTGAGTGATTCCCGATAGAGAATGTAATTCTTTGTGGATTCGAGAAGAGGCTGAGACTAGGAAAAAAGTGTAAGCGTCTAAAAAAACGGTTCATCTTCACGGTAGTGCATATATAGAGATTCTTATTTATTTTTAACTTGTTTTATTATCAAAATGTTACATGTGCATTCAGATGAATTTACGCATCTCTTTAATAATAAGACAATCATTGATAAACACGATTGAAATTAAATTTTTCATCGTCGAGACCATTTGTAGACAGTTTGACTGGCACCTCAGTTTGGTGTTTGTGTATGCGTGCATTGTCCGGAATGGCTTGTCCGGGCCATAACTTCTGCACGCATGGGAATAATTTTAAAAACCTTAGCACTTTTGTTTACCGTGACGGCATTTGCAAGATCCTGGTTCTCAGCTGATAGTTCAAAGTCACAATGACAGCTTCAAAGGTCAAATATGTTTATGATAGACATTTTCTACACCATAACTTCTCCGTTCATTGCAGGATTTCGATTTTGTCTGCCACATTTGTTATCTTGATGAGACGGTGTGTCACGCGCAAGACCCACGTTCTTAGTTTGAAGGTCAAGGTCATAGTAACATGTTTGTATATAATTTTGTTTGGACGATGTTAAGTCTTATGGTATAAAAGCCAAATACTTGAAAATTTGCCAGAAAATAGATCTTGATGAGGTGGAGTGCACTGCGCAAGAACCATAACTCTGTATTATTTTTTAAAATATCTTTCCGTCTTTGATTTTGTGTGGAGCAAAACTTAAAAACTGTAAGATGGACTATTTAGAAACTTTCATACAGAAAAAGATGATATTCAGCAAAAGGCTCATAACTCTGCAGGGCTTTCTTTTTTAAATAATTTCCCTTTATTTTCTTTCAGAAAAAAGCTCATTTCAATTAGTGCAAGAGAGTCTTTGCTGAAATCTTAAAAAGGAACAGACAAAAATGAGAGGAAGTGCGTTATATAGGACTGTTACTTATGTCTGACTTTAAAATTATAACGTCTCCTTAGGCGGCTTACATTTGGAGGGCTCGACATTCTGCCCAAGTGCATTCCAGTTTTGTGAAGCTCCTCTCTAACATGTTACAAAATAATTTCAAGTTTATCACTGACAGTTTATGTTATATCAATGTGTAAAAAATTTGACATAATTGCACCCGCATAGACTCTTTTGATTGGTGTATAAACCAGACGTTATGACGTCATGACAATAGTTATTTGACGTCGGTCATTAGCAACCATACAGGCCAGTTTTACTGTTTTTACTTGTGCCACTTTCAAAATTAAATTCGGAATGGACAGCGAAAAATCTGGATGTTCTTGTTTTGCTTGGTGTATTAGTTTTAGAAAGTCATTCAACGAAAGGGTTTGTTTTTTTCTTTCTGTTTTTGCTGACTGAAAGAGCGAAATGGAAAATATTTAGACATGTTTTTTTATGAATAACCTTTTTCGATTACTTCTTTATTTGTTTCTATCTTCTGTGACGATTTCTGATTATCGTCTGCCAAAGGCAAGAAACAGCAGATAGTGTTACAACTATATTTTTGTTTAGATAATTACTGTAGTTTTATTTACAGTGGGCGCGATTTCGAAACAGTTTTCGGCGAAGATTTTACACAAGACGAGGTCAGGCAGTTGACCCTGCAACAGTTCTGAACGAAACTGGTGCAAGAGACATGGTCATTGCTAAGAAGCCTTACAAATCAAACGAAGTCATTCCACGTGTCATGGCTAAAAATACAATCACAGAAGGTGTGAAAATGTTCTTATAATTTCATGAAATACAAACCTTGCATTCAGAAGAAAACATCAATGTAAAACAGACTCTATTTTCACTCTCTGTTGTTTAGGTTGTATAGGAAACGATGCATTGAAACTGTGATCATTTACTAAGATAGGTAAACGTAACATTTCATAGTTTGAAATCATAGAAAAGATCATGGAAAAGGAGCCAGGAAAAGAAAGATTTGTTAAAGATATGTTTTTGTTTACATAATTACTATTTTATGTTTTAGTTGTGTCGCAGTGTCGTCCATATAAATTGCTGTACATTATAAGATCTTTCCAAGCCATATTACACATTTTTGTGTACCCAAAATGTATATAAAATATAATATTTAATGTTTACAGATTAACCAGCTAACAGTTTGGAAACTGAGGACCCAGAATATGGCTATCTTGGTACTATTTTCTGATTATGTTCACAACAATACAACAATTATTAAGCGTCTTCACAGATATTTTCTTAATATTTTGGGGAAAAAAACCCATCCCTTTTAACGATAAAAATTAAAAAAAAAAACAATATAACGATAAAATTGTAAAATGTTGAATGATATTGCTCAGTATAACTCAATTACTAAATATATAGAGGATATCGTGGTATGAAAATTATCATATTACACTCGTGGCTATCGCCACTCGTGAAATATTTATTTTCATACCACTCGATGAAAATAAATCCCGTATTTATAGAAAAAACTTGAATTTTCTGTTTATTATATACTTTTCTCTTTTTTTGACCTTAAGATTCGAAAGAATTCCCCTTTAATTTATTGTATTGGCTGAATTTAGAAAAAAGTAGTCCAGCAAGACACCAGTGAAAATACGGAAAATATGTTTCACTGCAGTGAAAAATAAATTTTTACAGTGAAAATACGGAAAATGAAAATACGCAATTTATTCCATCAATATTTCTCAATATTTCATTTATAAGTATATAATAAATTTCAATTATTGTTATTTTTGAAAGTCCAGGAATACGTTTCTGGTATAATAAACAAAGCAGCCAAAATCCTGTGTTCCTCGGAACGTCCTCCTGTACTTAGTGACACAAATGCCATTTTGGTACAGCCAGCAGACGACAACGTCTCGTTATCATCCAGCGTTATAAGCCGTAAGTAGAATTGCATAGTTTAATGCTTTTTATTCCATATTCTTATCTAAAGAAAGACATCAAAATCTTAATATTCGACTTACTACATAAGAATAATTTTGTCGAAACATAATTATCCCGAGGACTGTTTCCAGTGGAAAGTGAGACATATACCTTCTATGAAATGTATATTTATTTTCTACTTTAAGTGGTGAGTAGCATTTGTAATTCACGCTCTGGTAAGACAAGCAAGATGGATACCAGAAAAAACTTTATCCTGAAACGACCAGCGCACTCTCTACATTTTCATTTGATGTTATAGAAATGGCAGATGCTATTGTGACTGACAGCTTAACAAACATCATACAGGACGCAGACACCAACCAGTCCGCCGAGTACAGACTTACACCAAAAACCATCAGTGAATTTAAGGGTAAGTGTTATATAAAACGATCCTTGCAAAAGGTGTGATCTAGGAAGATTTTTAAATACTTTGCAGATTCTTAATTTAAACTGGCTAGACAAAAAGTACAACCTATTTGTCATGAACACATTAACATCTGTTTCTTGCTTGTTCGTTTAATATCATATTTAATATCATAGCTGTTTGTTACCTCAGCTCATTTTACACGTTACAGATATCCATTTTTAAGACCTTTGGTTTTGTTTTTGATATTGTTAAATAAATTGCATTTGTTTGCAGCCATGTTTGGAATCATTGAAGACAGAGTTGCTAGCGATAGCCTGCCCTCTGTCAGTGATTAAAGGTAAACTGAAATTTAAGCTTTGTTTTTTTCCTTCTAAAAATAACCAAAGCAATTGACAAAGTAAAACTATTGGAATAAACATGTCAGACTAACGTTTTGATGCCAGGCATTGAATTGACCAAAATATAAGAAACTGATTTAAAAAAGAAACGCAACAGTGTAAGGAGAGCGCGCATTAGCGATATTGACTTTTAAGACAAGATTATTAAATTAACCGGAGTTATAAAAAAAAAAAATTCATAAAATTTCATTTATCTGAAATGTTATTCTCTTATATATTTCAGAGATACAAAGGGAAAGAAGAACAGATATAAGTCGCTTATACTATTGTTTTTATGTATTTTCATGCATAAATGATTTTTTGCTTTGATACCATTTATCGATTGTAATTTTATGACAATTCTGAAGTTCTGTACCTATTTTCAGATATTTTATTAAAAGTTCATCGAAACTTCCAAAACATGTTTTATTGAATCTACACACTCTTTGAGATCATTTTTACTCGTCTTCTGAAGGAAAAGTCTCCATATAGCGTTATACGTGAAAAACTGCTTATTATGATGAAACAATATTTCATGAGTAACCAGCAACTGCTACTGCTAACTTCACGTTTTACCTAATATTACACAAGCAACTGCTACTGCTAACTTCACGTTTTACCTAATATTACACAGGCAACTGCTACTGCTAACTTCACGTTTTACCTAATATTACACAAGCAACTGCTACTGCTAACTTCACGTTTTACCTAATATTACACAGGCAACTGCTACTGCTAACTTCACGTTTTACCTAATATTACACAGGCAACTGCTACTGCTAACTTCACGTTTTACCTAATATTACACAGGCAACTGCTACTGCTAACTTCACGTTTTACCTAATATTACACAGGCAACTGCTACTGCTAACTTCACGTTTTACCTAATATTACACAGGCAACTGCTACTGCTAACTTCACGTTTTACCTTATGCCACTGTTATGTACAGCTAGTGCCAACTTCAGGTTTAACCTAATGCTACTGTTATAGTTGCTTCAAGCAAATGTTACGGTCAACGTCACGTTTTCCCGTATACTACTTCAAGCAACTGCTTTTGCTACTTACGTTTTATCAACTGTTATTTCCATCTACTGCTACTGCTAACTTCACGTTTACCTAATACTGCTTCAAAAAACTGCTACTGCTAAATACGTTTTACCTGATACTACTTCAAGCAACTGCTACTGCTAACTTCACGTTTTACCTCCTGTTACTACCAGCTACTGCTACTGTTAACTTCACGTTTTACTACTGCTACTGCCAGCTTCATGTTTTACCTAATGATACTGGTATCTTCTGCTAGTGCCAACTTCATCTTTAAACTAATGTTACTGGTATCTACTGCTACTGCCAACTACATATTTTACCTAATGCTAGTGGTATCTACTGCTACTGCAAACTACATATTTTACCTAATGCTACTGGTATCTACTGCTACTGCCAACTACATATTTTACCTAATGTTACTGGTATCTACTGCTACTGCAAGCTACATATTTTACCTAATGCTACTGGTATCTACTGCTACTGCCAACTTCATGTTTTACACAATGCTACTGGTATCTACTGCTACTGCCAACTTCATGTTTTTACCTAATACTACCGATATCTATTGCTTCTGCCAACTTCATGTTTTAGGTAACGCTATCTCAACGACTTCTACTGCAAACTTCACATTTTTCTTAAAGCTACTTCAAGCAACTTCTACTACCAACTTCACGATTTCACTACAGCTACTTCCAGCTACTGCTACTGCTAACTTCACGTTTTACCTAATGTTACTGTAATGAAAAGCTTGTGCCAATTTCGCGTTTAACCTAATGCTACTGTTATGTACAGCTAGTGCCAACTTCAGGTCTAACCTAATGCTATTGTTATAGTTAGTACTTCAAGCAAATGTTACGGTCAACGTCACGTTTTCCCCATACTACTTCAAGCAACTGCTTTTGCTAACTACGTTTTATCAACTGTTACTTCCATGTACTGCTACTGGTAACTTCACGTTTACCTACTAGTAATACTACTTCAAGAAACTGCTACTGCAAAATACGTTTTACCTGATACTACTTCAAGCAACTGCTACTGCTAACTTCACGTTTTACCTCCTGTTACTTCCAGCTACTGCTACTGCCAGCTTCATGTTTTACCTAATGTTACTGGTATCTACTGCTACTGCCAACTACATATTTTACCTAATGTTACTGGTATCTACTGCTACTGCCAACTACATATTTTATCTAATGCGACTGGTATCTACTGCTACTGCCAGCTTCATGTTTTACCTAATGCTACTGGTATCTACTGCTACTGCCAACTTCATGTTTTACCTAATGCTACTGGTATCTACTGCTACTGCCAAATTAATGTTTTAGGTAACGCTACCTCGACGACTTCTGCAAACTTCACATATTTCCTAAAGCTACTTCAAGCAACTTCTACTACCAACTTCACTTCACGATTTCACTACTGCTACTTCCAGCTACTGCTACTGCTTACTTCACGTTTTACGTGATACTACTTAAAGCAACTGCTACTTCTAACTTCATTATATATCTACTGTTATTTCCAGCTTCTGCTACTGTTATATCGGCACGTTTTACCTAATGCTATTGGTATCTGCTGCTACTGCCAACTTCATGTTTTAGGTAATGCTACTTCAAACAACAGCTACTGCAAACTTCACTTTTTTCCTCATGCTACTTTAAACAACTTCTACTGCCAACTTCACATTTTAACTACTGTTACTTCCAGCTAATGCTACCGCCAACTTAATGTTTTACTTACTGGTAACTACTCCTACTGCTAACTTCACGTTTTACCGACTGTAACTGGTATCTACTGCTATTGCCAACATTACTTTTTACCAACTGCTACTGCTATCTACTGCTACTGCAAACTTCATGTTATTCCCAATACTACTTCAAGCAACTGCTACGGCCAACTTTGATTTTTACCTATTGTTTCTTCCAACTACTGCTACTGTCTTTTTCACGTTTACCTTCTGCTAAATGTATCTACTGCCATTTTCAGGTTTTACCTTCTGCTACTGGTATCTACGGACAAGTTTTCCTAATTACTAATGTGATCTTTTAATACCGCTTACTACCCTTACTGCAATGTTCACGTTTTACCAACTGCTACAACATGCTACTGGCACTGCCAACTTCACGCTTTACCTACTTTTACTGGTATCTACTGCTATTGCCAACTTCGAGTTTTACAAACTTTTTCTTCCACATACTGCTACTGCCAACTTCACATTTTACCAACTGCTACTGCTAACCACTCTTACTGCAAACTTCACGTATTACCTACTGCTAACCACTCTTACTGTTAAGTTCACATTTTACCTACTGCTAAAGCTAACCACTCTTACTGCAAATTTTACGTTTAACCTACTGCTTATCTTATCCAATCTTACTGCAAACTTCACGTTTTACCTGCTGCTTCTGCTAACCACTCTTACTGCAAACTTCACGTTTTACCTGCTGCTACTGCTAACCACTCTTACTGCAAACTTCACGTATTACCTACTGCTAACCACTCTTACTGTTAAGTTCACGTTTTACCTACTGCTTATCTTATCCAATCTTACTGCAAACTTCACGTTTTACCTGCTGCTTCTGTTAACCACTCTTACTGCAAACTTCACGTTTTACCTGCTGCTACTGCTAACCACTCTTACTGAAAACTTCACGTTTTACCTGCTGCTTCTGCTAACCACTCTTACTGAAAACTTCACGTTTTACCTGCTGCTTCTGCTAACCACTCTTACCGCAAACTTACGTTTTACCTGCTGCTTCTGCTAACCACTCTTACTGCAAACTTCACGTTTTACCTGCTGCTTCTGCTAACCACTCTTACTGCAAACCTCACGTTTTACCTGCTGCTACTGCTTACCACTCTTACTGCCAACCTCTCGTTTTACCTTCTGCCCCTGCTATGTTATGTAACGGGGTATAACTGAAGCTTTTTGTTGAATGATACTACGGTGTAGTATTTTGGACTTCCACCTACTACTTCCACCTCCTGCTAACTTCAGGTTTTACCTTCTGATACTGCTATCCACTCTTACTGCAAACCCAACGTTTTACCTTTTGCTGCTGTTAAATGCTATGACGGGATGTAACTTTACTGTTAGTAGAGTGATAGTACTGTGAAGTATTTTGGACTTCCACCTACTGCTACTTCCACGTATTGCTACTGCCAACTTCACATTTTACCTACTGCTCCTGCCAGCTACTGTAACGGGGTATAACTCTAGCTGTTAGTGGAATGATAGTATGGTGTAGTATTTTGAGCTTCCACCTACTATTTCCACATACTGCTACTGACAACTTCAGTTTTACCTTTATTACAAACTTCACGTTTAAACAAACTGCAACTTCCACCCACTGCTAATGCAAACTTCACTTTATACCCACTGTTTCTGCTTCTTACTGAACTGTCAACTTCAGGTTTACCTACTGCTTCTGATATCTACTGTTACTGCCAACTTCACGTTTTACCTACTTCTACTTCCAACTACTGCTACTGCCAACTTCACGTTTTACCTACTTCTACTTCCAACTACTGCTACTGCCAACTTCACGTTTTACCTACTGCTACTTCTACCTTCTGCTACTGCCAACTTCACGTTTTACCTACTGCTACTTCCAGCTAGTGCTACTGCCAACTTCACGTTTTACCTACTGCTACTTCAAGCTACTGCTATTGCCAACTTCACGTTTTACTTGCTGCTACTTTCAGCTACTGCCACTGCCAACTTCACGTTTTACCTATCGCTACTTCCAGCTACTGCTTCTGCAAACCACGTTTTACCTACTGCTACTTCCACCTTCTGCTTCTGCCAATTTCACGTTTACTTAATACTTCTTCCAGCTACTGTTACTTCTTACAACATATTTACTTATTCCCTACTTTCCACTGCTTCTGCTTTTTACTACTGCCAAGTTCTTTCTAGCTGATCAATGCGATACCAAATAATAATGACAATTACAATAATAAACTATTTATACATGATCATGTGTGGTTACTGATGGGATAGGGGAGGTAATTATGCAGGTATTCGAGCGTCTCAAAAACAGATTAAGCCCCGCCCCTGATTTAAGGTGTAGAGATTATTTCTTGTTTAGTTAAATCTTTCTTTATTAATCAAAGTTTCCCCTGTACTTACATGTGAATGTATGATTACATAAATGTATCTCTTTAATAGGACATACACTAACAAACAGGATTAGATGTATTATCTTAAAATGTTCCTCTCTTAAACAGTTCAAAGTGTGTGTGGCTATGCATATGCACTGCATTATTATGCATATTTTACCTCGGTTGCATTTGAAATATAAGATAACAGTACACTTCTTATACATAGGAGAACTCCTATATCTTAAAACTATTGCTTGGCTAAATGCACCGATGCATATCATCGAAAATAGTGGAATCTACTCTCATTACTGTATCAAAAAAGGACAGCACAGGTAATGTCAGAGACAACTGCTAGTTTTCCTTCTTTCATTTTTTTCTGTAAAAGTTACGTTCGAGGAAATGCGCGGTTGTTCAAATAAGGCCACATCGATCCTAGATTCTTCTTCTGGGGTCTGAGCAACCTTTGTTTGGTTTCTGTTTATAAAGTTTTATCTTTTCCACGCACTATTTTTACAACAAAAAGAAAAGAAAAAAAATACACATATATGTCAGTCCGAAATCGTACACAAAATCTCGACCTGCACATTAATTATAAGCAATGCCCTGTTAAAAAAAGGCAGTAGACAAAAGCTTTTACGGGAGCTGGCATGGTCATTTTTCGGATGATTCCATGATATCCAGTTGTAAAACAAAGTACGTACGAGCGGTCAGAACATGATTCATAGGTCATATCATGTTTATAATGCTGAATAAAAGATAGAAGTGCTTGAGAATTTTGTATTCGGATACATTTTGCCAGCGGAAACTGTTGCTAAAGTACCAGCTGCAGTAATAAATGAATTATGTGTTATCCGAGTAAATGAAAAAATTTAGACTGCCGTCACATCCAAGACGAACTCTCTTTAGATCAAGAAGCTGTCACCAAAATCCTTTTTTTCTAGTGCGGCTGCAGTGCTACGGACTTTATTTATTTGGTGAACTACCTCAACGGACATATACGGTGCCAATGAAATAAAAATGTCGTGTTTCACCATCTTTTCATGATGCGTTGCAAATGAACATATAATTTTCTATAAAATGTTACTCTCTGGCATTATCAATGGTAGATTGTTGAAAAAGTCAGTTTTCATTGCATCTGTATTGAAACAGACCTCAGATAAACGTTTCTTGAAGAACAGACCTCAAATAAACGTTTCTTTAAGAGATAAGTCCAATTTTATCCGAGACATCTATTTTGATAGACAGTAAAACTGTTTTGCTTGTTCTGACAAAACTAGAGACGTATTCAACATGAGAATGATCTGACCAGACTTGTGTTTATAACGTAGAGCTTATTTAACATGCTTCTTGATTTTCAGTTTATAACTGACAATTTATGTCAATGATGATATGAACTGACCTTTGACATTGACCGTTTTGATTGGTGTATAAACCAGAAGTTATGACGTCACATCGATAGTTATTTGACGTCGCATCGTTAGTTATTGGTCATGCAAAGATGTTTATAATGTAGAGCTAATTTTACATTTTATCTTAGTTTTAATATTATAATATTATAACTGACATTTCATATAATGTCCATGATTGAAAATTGTATGTGTTGACCTTTTTGATTGGTGTTTAAACCAGACGTTATGACGTCATATCGATAGTTATTTGACGTCAGTCATTAGCAACCGCAGAAGTGTAGATTGGCGTCATTTTAAATGTTTTAACTTGTGATTTTTTTTTCAAAATTAAATTCAGAATGGACAGCGAGAAGTCTGGTTGTTTTTGCTTTGCTTGGTGTATTAGTTTAAGGAAGTCATTCAACGAAAGGGTTTGTTTTCTTTCTATTTTTTGCTGAACTATTTATGCGAAATGGGGAGAATTGTTATACATTTATCTATGAAAAACGTTTTTCGATAACATCTTTCTTTCTTTCTTTGTGTGACAATTTCCTCTTGTCGTCGGCAAGAAGCAAGAAAATCAAGATAGTGTTACAACTGTATTGTTGTTTACTTAACTAATTTTTTATTTACAGTGGGCGCGGTTTCGAAACAATTTTCGGCGTAGATTTTATACAAGGCGGGGTAAGGAAGTTGACCCGGCAACAGTTCTGAACGAATCTGGTGCAAGAGACATGGTCATTGCTAAGAAGCCTTACAAATCAAACGAAGTCATTCCATATGCCGTGGCTAAAAGGATTATCACAGAAGGTTAGAAATTTTTCATATTTTCATATTTCATGAAATACGAATCTTGCCGTGTGTGCAATATAAAATCAGACTCTGGTTTCTATCTAAGTTGTTTAGGTTATTTTAAAACGATACTTTGAGGCTATGGTCATAAACTATGATAGGTGCATTATAGTATTGGATCAATTCAAAATCAAAGGTAAGACAAAAAATAAAATAATGGAAAAAAATAAATAAAAGAGACAGGCAAAGAAGAAATTGTTAAAACTGTATTTTTGATTTCATAATTATTGTTTTGATTTACAGCTGGTGTAGTGTCCTTCATTATATGGCTGTACATTATTTTTTTTTTTCTTAACCCACTTAAACATTTCGGGAAACTCGAAATACATACGTTAAACATATAACATTATTTTTTTACAGATATACAAGCTAAGTGTTCGAAAACTGAGGACCCAGAAAACTTGGACTTTCTTGGTACTATTATCTGACTATGTTTATATATGAACTATAGCTTTTATGTAAAATTGGACTGCTTTTCAAAGATAAATCAAACATTAATACATTCTATTTCATACAATCAAAGCTTTTTCAGTGCGTTTCACATATATTCTTTTAATATTTTGAAAGACACCCCTTTTAATATTAAATTTAAAAAAGCATTAGAACTCGGTTGAATATTTTAAGTTGTTGTCAGTTATACGTTGCAAAAATCTCGCCTTTAATCAATTATTACAATCATTTCAATTCTTCTCTTTTAAGTCCATGAATACGTTTCTGGAATAATAAACAAAGCTGCAGAAATCTTGCACACTGAGGAACGCCCTTCTGTGTTTATTGACACAAAGGCCATTTTGGTACAGCCAGCAGACGATAATGTCTCTTTATGTTCAAGCGTCATCAGCCGTGAGTAGATTTTCGTAGTTTGATGTTTCTTAAAAGTCCATATTTTTATTAAGAACACACACACAAAACAGATAATATAATAAAATCACAAAATGCGATTTGTTGCATAAGAATGATTAACAAAACAGAATCATCACGAGGGCTGCTTAAAATAGAAAAAGAGAAGCACCTTCTGTGAAATGCTAGTCAAAATATTTTGTCCAGGATAACTTGAAACTCTTACATTCTCAAGTAATGTCCAAAAACAGCTAATGCATTACCTCTTTTGTTTTATTTATGTTGTAGAAATGGCAGACGCCATTGTGACTGACAGCTTAACAAACATCGTACAGGGCACAAACACAAATCATTCCGCCCAGGACAGACTCAGACCAAAAACCATCAGTGAATTTAAGGGTAAGTGATTTACGATCTTCGCAAATGATGTGATCCATTAAGGCTTTGAGGATATTCAACTTTTAAAGGTGCACCAAAATTAGTACCAACTGATTATTCTGGACATCAGTGCTTTGCCTGTTCATTCATTATTATATTCGTTATTTCTCCTATGTGCTATTTCACCTCATTTTACACCTTATATAAAATCCTTTTTAAGACCATTGGCTTGTTTCAACTATGTTTGTATAAATTTGCGTTTGTTTGCAGCCATGTTTAGAATCACTGAAGACAGTTATACTAGCAATGGCCTGCCCTCTGTCAGTGACTAAAGGTTAGTTTAAACTTAGGCTTTGTTTGTTTGTTTTTTCTTTAAGATAACAAGAAGAATTTAATCGTAAGCATTATAAAACAAACCTCTCTGACAAATTCTTAAATACCAGGAATTTTACTTGACCAAAATATTGGCAACTGAATTTAAAAAAAAGAAAATCAACAGTAAATGAAGAGCGTGCATGAGTGATATTGCGTGTTTAGATAGTGCTATCAAATTAACCAGAGGTCATAAAACTTCCGTTTGACTGAAGAAAAGTTATTTTCTTACTTATTTCAGAAACACAGAGGGAGTCAACAGATATCAGAAACTTATACAATTGTATTTATTTATTTGTTTGCATGTATTTTTTTCTGCTATGATATTTATTCGATTGTAATTTTTATGCATATTTTGAAGTTCTGAACTTAGTTTCAGACATTTTAGTAAAAGTTCATCGAAACTTCCAGAAAGTGTTTCTTTTATTCACTCGACCAGCTTCTTTATTTAACTTCGAGGCTGCCATCGTCAATATACCCGCCTATAAATATAAGTACATTCGCAGCATGAGGTGGCACCAAAATTCTAGAGAGTGACATCACTATTTCGAACTGTTCTGGCATTTTGTCTAGTTAGTACTTCTTTTATCGCCATCTAGCGGAAGCGTCCAGTTGCATCATAGAATGAGTAAGCAAATACTCACAATACAGGTCTTTAATACAGACAATGAATTATAATTGTCTATTTTTCATTCATAACTTGAGTAAAGAAGAACATGACTTCGAACGAAAGACTCGATAGATTTTTTGATATTCAATAGAAGCATACATAGCAATGCGATCTGGCCGACTTCAGAACAAAGTAGACTAAACCTGTTGAAAATATTGCAACTGACAAAAAGTGCATTTTCCATTACGATTGGCGGCTTTAAAGCCTTTCACGACACCAGTATTGTCACGTATGAAAGCTGTTTTATAAACTCTATTTCATAGCTTGTTGTTTCTTGCCAAAGACCTCTCTATTACCTGGCCTATACTTTGTTCGTTTCATCATAACATAGTCAAAGTTGAACATTTAAACAAAAATATTTGAAAGTTGACAAATTATCGCATTAGTGACTCACATTCATGAATTCTACATAATAATTATAGTACATATAAAGCTCCTTTACAGAAACGCCTTTTGAGATACTTCCGTTTTATTTCTTGAGCGATGTGATGTATTTCAGTTAAGTCATTTGAGACATAGCAATTCGCTGAGTTGTGTTCCTACAGAACTATGCTTGTGAAATTCCTTACATGAAGATCGAAATTTTTGACTGAAAGCTTATAAAAACTGTTGCCAGTTATACTTGCAGTTTCAGTAAAGCGTTACTGTTTATAATTCAGATGTTATTTATTGATTAAATTAGATATCACAGTAGTATTCAGGTATTTTGTGCTGCTCTTATGTACCGCTAGTGCCAATTTCACGTTTTACTAAATGCTACTGTTATGTCAGCTAGTGCCAATTTTACATCTCACCTAATTCTGCTGTTATGTGCAGCTAATGCCCATTTCACGTTTTATCTAGTGCTACTCTTATGTACAGCTTGTGTCAACTTCACGTTTTAACTAATGCGACTTAATGTACAACTAGTGTCAACTGCAGATTTAACCGACTGCTTCTTCTACCTATTGCTACTGCTATCAGCTGCTACTGCAAACTTAACGTTTCATCTACTGCTGCTTCCAGCTACTGCTATAGCCAACTTCACGTTTTACCAATTGCTTCTACCAGCTACTGCCAACTTCACGTTTTATCCAGTGCTACTTCAAGCTACTGCTAGTGCCAACTTTACGTTTTACTTACTGCTACTTCAAGCTACTGCTACCGTCAACTTCACGTTTTACCTTATGCTACTTCCAGCTACTGCTACTGCCAACTTCATGTTTATCCTACTGCTTCTTCCACCTTCTGCTACTGCCAATTTTACGTTTTACCTGATACTTCTTCCACCTACTTCTACTACTAACATCACATTTACTTTATTTCCTACTTTCCACTGCCAACTTGACGTTTTACCTATTGCTTCTTCCAGCTACTGCTACCGCCAACTACACGTTTTACCTTATGCTACTTCCAGCTACTGCTACTGCCAACTTCACGTTTTATCCACTGCTATTTCAAGCTACTGCTACTGCCAACTTCACGTTTTACCTATTGCTTCTTCCAGCTACTGCTACTGCCAACTTCACGTTTTACCTATTGCTTCTTCCAGCTACTGCTACCGCCAACTTTACGTTTTACCTTATGCTACTTCCAGCTACTGCTACTGCCAACTTCACGTTTTATCCACTGCTATTTCAAGCTACTGCTACTGCCAACTTCACGTTTTATCCACTGCTATTTCAAGCTACTGCTACTGCCAACTTCACGTTTTATCTACTGCTATTTTAAGCTACTGCTACCGCCAACTTCACGTTTTACCTTTTGCTACTTCCAGCTACTGCTACTGCCAACTTCACGTTTTATCTTATGCTACTTCCAGCTACTGCTACTGCCAACTTCACGTTTTATCTTATGCTACTTCCAGCTACTGCTACTGCCAACTTCACGTTTTACTTTATCCTACTTTCAGCTACCGCTACTGCCAACTTGACGTTTTATCTTATGCTACTTCCAGCTACTGCTACTGCCAACTTCACGTTTTACCTTATCCTACTTCCAGCTACTGCTACTGCCAACTTCACGTTTTATCTTATGCTACTTCCAGCTACTGCTACTGCCATCTTCACGTTTTACCTTATGCTACTTCCAGTTACTGCTACTGCCAACTTCACGTTTTACCTTATCCTACTTCCAGCTACTGCTACTGCCAACTTGACGTTTTACCTATTGCTTCTTCCAGCTACTGCTACTGCCAACTTCACGTTTTATCCACTGCTATTTCAAGCTACTGCTACCGTCAACTTCACGTTTTACCTTATGCTACTTCCAGCTACTGCTACTGCCAACTTCACGTTTTATCCACTGCTATTTCAAGCTACTGCTACTGCCAACTTCACGTTTTACTTACTGCTACTTCCAGCTACAGCTACTGCTAACTTCACGTTTTACCTACTGCTTCTTCCACCTTCTGCTACCGCCAATTTTATGTTTTACCTGATACTTCTTCCAGCTACTTCTATTGCTAACATCATATTTACTTTATTTCCTACTTTCCACTGCTTCTGCTTTTTACTACTGACAAGTTCTTACAAGTTGATCAATGCGATACCAAATAATAATGATAATTACAATAACAAACTATTTATACATGATCATGTGTGATTACTGATGTGATAGTGAAGGTAATTCTGCAGGGATTCGAGCGTCTTAAAAAAAGTTTAAGCTTTGCCACTGATGTAAGGTGTAGAGATTAGTTCTTATTTAGTTAAATCCTTCTTTATTTAACAAAGTTTCCCATGTACTTACATGTGAATGTATAATTACATAAATGTATCTCTTTAATAGGATGTATACTAACAAACAGGATTGGAATGAAAAGTATTATCTTAAAATGTTCCTCTCTTCAACAGTTCAAAGTGTGTGTGGCTATGCATATGCACTGCATTATTATGCATATTTTACCTCGGTTGCATTTGAAATATAAGATAACAGTACAAAGTATTTCAAATAAACTGACCCAAAAGAGAAATAAAAAGAAGTGGGAGAAATGTCTGTGAATATCAAAGTGATATTTATTACTTCTTATACATAGGAGATATCCTATATCTTAAAACGATTGCTTGGTTAAATGCACCGATGCATATCATCGAAAATAGTGGACTCTACTCTCATTACTGTATCAAAAAAGGACAGCACAGTTAATGTCAGAGACAACTGCTAGTTTTCCTTCTTTCATTTTTTTCTGTAAAAGTTACATTCGAGGAAAGGCGCGGTTGTTTCAAATAAGACCACATCGATCCTAGATTCTTATTCTGAGGTCTGAGCAACCTTTGTTTGGTTTCTAGTGAAAACTGTTTATAAAGTTTTATCTTTTCCACGCACTATTTTTACAACAAAAAGAAAAGAAAAAAATACACATATATATGTCAGTCCGAAATCGTACACAAAATCTCGACCTGCATATTAATTATAAACAATGCCTTGTTAAAATGGGCAGTAGACAATAGCCTGTATGAGAGCTAGTATGGTCATTTTTCGGATGAATACGCTTTATTGTCCCATGATATCCAGTTGTAAAATAAAGTAGGTACGAGCGGTCAGAACATGATTCATAGGTCATATCATGTTTATAATGCTGAATAAAAGACCTGCTTGAGAATTTTGCATTCAGATACATTTTGCTAGCAGAAATTTCTGCTCAAGCGCTAGTTGCAACAATAATTGAATTATGTATTATCCGAGAAAGTGAAAAATTTCGACTGCCGCCACAATCAATGGTAGATTGTTGAAAAAAGTAGTTTTTATTGCATCTGTATTTAAAAAGACCTCAAATAAACGTTTCGTTTATTCTAACAAAACTAGAGACGTATTCAACATGAGAATGATGTGACCAGACTCGTGTTATACGTGTGCGTTCTGTGCATTGGGGTCATGCAAAGATGTTTATAACGTAGAGCTTATTTAACATTTTTGTTGATTTTCAGTTTAAAACTGACAATTTATGTCCATGATGATATGAATTGACCTTTGACATTAACCGTTTTAATTGGTGAATAAACCAGAAGTTATGACGTCACATCGATAGTTTTTTGACGTCGTATCGATAGTTATGGGTCATGCAAAGATGTTTATAATGTAGAGCATATTTAACATTTTTTTAGTTTAATATTATAACTGACAGTTCATATTATGTCCCTGATTAAAAACTGTATGCGTTGACCTTTTTGATTGGTGTTTAAACCAGACGTTATGACGTCATATCGATAGTTATTTGACGTCGGTCATTAGCAACCGCAAAAGTGTAGATTGGCGGTCATTTTAAATGTTTTGACTTGTGATATTTTCAAAATTAAATTCAGAATGGACAGCAAGAAGACTGGATGTTTTTGCTTTGCTTGGTGTATTAGTTTTAGGAAGTCATTCAACGAAAGGGTTTGTTTTCTTTCTATTTTCTGCTGAATTTTTTATGCGAAATGGAGAGAATTGTTACACGTTTATCTATAAACGACGTTTTTCAATAACTTCATCCTTACTTTCTTTCTTTCTGTAACAATTTCCTCTTGACGTCGGCCAGAGGCAAGAAAAACAAGATAGTGTTACAACTGTATTTTTGTTTACTTAATTAATTTTATATTTACAGTGGGCGCGGTTTCGAAACAATTTTCGGCGTAGATTTTATACAAGGCGGGGTAAGGAAGTTGACCCGGCAACAGTTCTGAACGAATCTGGTGCAAGAGACATAGTCATTGCTAAGAAGCCTTACAAATCAAACGAAGCTAACAGGATTATCACAGAAGGTTAGAAATTGTTCATATTTTCATATTTCATGAAATACGAATCTTGCGGTGTGTGCTATGTAAAATCAGACTCTGGTTTCTATCTAAGTTGTTTAGGTTATTTTAAAACGATACTTTGAGGCTATGGTCATAAACTATGATAGGTGCATTATAGTATTGGGTCAATTCAAAATCAAAGGTAAGATAAAAGATAAAATAATGGAAAAAAAGTGACAGGCAAAGAAGAAATTGTTAAAACTGTATTTTTGATTTCATAATTATTGTTTTGATTTACAGCTGGCGTAGTGTCCTGCATTATATAGCTGTACATTATTATATTTTTTTTCTTAGCAAAATTAAACATTTCGGGAAACTCGAAATACAAACGTTTAACATATAACATTATTTATTTACAGATATACAAGCAAAGTGTTCGAAAACTGAGGACCCAGAAAATCTGGACTTTCTTGGTAGTATTATCTGACTATGTTTATATATGAACTATAGCTTTTATGTAAAATTTGACAGCTTTTCAAAGATAAATAAAAAAATTAATGCATTCCATTTCATACAATCAAAGCTTTTTCAGTGCGTTTCACATATATTCTTTTAATTTTTTGAAAAACACCCCTTTTAATATTAAATTTAAAAAAGCATTAGAACTCGGTTAAAAATTTTAAGATGTTGTCAGTTATACGTTGCAAAAAACTCGCATTTAATCAATTATTGCAATCATTTCAATTCTTTTCTTTTAAGTCCATGAATACGTTTCTGGAATAATAAACAAAGCTGCAGAAATCCTGCGCACTGAGGAACGCCCTCCTGTTTTTATTGACACAAAGGCCATTTTGGTACAGCAAGCAGACGATAATTTCTCTTTATCTTCAAGCGTCATAAGCCGTGAGTAGATTTACGTAGTTTCATGTTTCTTAAAAGTCCATATTTTTATTAAGAACACACACACACAAAACAGATAATATAATAAAATCACAAAATGCGATTTGTTGCATAAGAATGATTGTCAAAACGGAATCATCACGAGGGCTGCTTGTAAAAGAAAAAGAGACATACCTTCTGTGATATGCTAGTCAAAATATTTTGTCTCAGGATAACTTGAAACTCTTACATTCTCAAGTAATGTCCAAAAACAGCTAATGCATTTCCTCTTTTGTTTTATTTATGTTATAGAAATGGCAGACGCCATTGTGACTGACAGCTTAACAAACATCGTACAGGACGCAGACACAAATCATTCCGCCCAGGACAGACTCAGACCAAAAACCATCAGTGAATTTAAGGGTAAGTGTTTTACAATCTTCGCAAATGATGTGATCCATTAATGCTTTGCGGATATTCAACTTTTAAAGGTGCACCAAAATAAGTGCCAACTGATTATTCTGGAAATCTGTTCTTTGCCTGTTCATTCTTTATTATATTTGTTATTTCTCCTAAGTGTTATTTCACCTCATTTTACACCTTTTATAAAATCCCTTTTAAGACCATTGGCTTGTTTCTACTATGTTTGTATAAATTTGCGTTTGTTTGCAGCCATGTTCGGAATCACGGAAGACAGTGTTGCTAGCGATGGCCTGCCTTCTGTCAGTGATTAAAGGTAAGTTCAAACTTAGGCTTTGTTGTTTGTTTTTCTTTAAGATAACAAGAGGAATTAAATCGCTAAGCACTATAAAATAAACCTTCCTGGCAAATTCTTAAATACCAGGAATTTACTTGACAAAAATATTGGCAACTGAATTTAAAAAAAAGAAAAGCAACAGTAAATAAAGAGCATGCATGAGTGATATTGCTTGTTTAGATAGAACTATCAAATTAACCAGCGGTTATAAAACTTCCCTTTGACTAATGAAATGTTAATTTCTTACTTATTTCAGAAACACAGAGGGAGAGAACAGATATAAGAAACTTTTACAATTGTATTAATGTATTTGTATGCATGTATTTTTTCTGCTATGATATTTTTTCGATTGTAATTTTTATGTATATTTTGAAGTTCTGAACTTAGTTTCAGAC
Organism: Cyclina sinensis; assembly: GCA_012932295.1. Lineage (NCBI taxonomy): Eukaryota > Metazoa > Mollusca > Bivalvia > Venerida > Veneridae > Cyclina > Cyclina sinensis. Next base: position 8,926,621 of record JAAONU010000009.1, on the reverse strand, counting down.
ATTTTAGTAAAAGTTCATCGAAACTTCCAGAAAGTGTTTCTTTATATTTTTTCACTCTGTGAATTTTTCAAGCTAGTGTCAATTTGAACTAATATAACATTGTGGTGTCTTTTAACTTTCTCGTCACTTCCATTCACTCGACCAGCTTTTTTTTTAAACCTCGAGACTGCCATCGTCAAAATACCCGCCTATAAAACAAGTACATTCGTATCATAAAGTGGCACCAAAATTCGAGAGACTCACATTACTATTTCGAACTATTTTATCTAGTTAGTACTTCTTTTATCGCCATCTAGCGGAAGCGTCCAGTTGCATCATAGAATGAGTAGACAAATACTCACAATACAGGTCTTTGATACAGACAATGAATTATAATTGTCTATTTTTCATTCATAACTTGAGTAAAGAAGAACATGACTTCGAAAAAAAAAAACTCGATAGATTTTTTTGATATTCGATAGAAACGTACATAGAATGCGATCTTGCAGACTTCAGAATAAAGTAGACTTTACCTGTTGAATATATTGCAACTGACAAAAAGTGCGCTTCCATTACGATTAGCGGCTTTAAAGCCTTTCACGACACCAGTATTGTCACGTATGAAAGCTATTTATAAACTCTATTTCATAGCTTGTTGTTTTCTGCCAAAGTCCTCTCTATTACCTGGCCTATACTTTGTTCGTTTCATCATAACATAGTCAAAGTTGAACATTTAAACAAAACTATTTGAAAGTTGACAAATTATCTCATTAGTGACTCACATTCATGAATTCTACATAATAATTATAGTACATATAAAGCTCCTTTACAGAAACGCCTTTTGAGATACTTCCGTTTTATTTCTTGAGCGATGTGATGTATTTCAGTTAAGTTATTTTAGACATGGAAATACATGTATGTATTTTAGAATTCGCTAAGTTGTGTTCTTACAGAAATATGCTTGTGAAATTCCTTACATGAAGGTAGAAATTTTTGACTGAAAGTTTATAAAAACTGTTGCCAGTTATACTTGCAGTTTCAGTAAAGCATGACTGCTTATAATTCAGATGTTATTTATTGATTAAATTAAATATCACAGCAGTATTCAGGTATTTTGTGCTGCTCTTATGTACCGCTAGAGCCAATTTCACGTTTTACCTAATGCTTTTGTTTTGTACAGCTAGTGCCAACTTCACGTTTTACTAAATGCTACTGTTATGTACAGCTAGTGACAATTTTACGTCTTATCTTATTCTGCTGTTATGTACAGCTAGTACCCATTTCACGTTTTACCTACTGCTATTCTTATGTACAGCTTGTGTCAACTTCACGTTTTAACAAATGCTACTTTTATGTACAACTAGTGCCAACTGCAGGCCTTATGGACTGCTTCTTCTACCTATTGCTACTGCTATCAGCTGCTAATGCAAACTTAACGTTCTATCTACTGTTTCTTCCAGCTACTGCTACAGCCAACTTCACGTTTTACCTACTGCTACTTCAAGCTACTGCTACTGCCAACTTCACGTTTTACCTACTACTTCCAACTACTGCTAATTCTAATTTCACGTTTTTGCTACTGCTACTTCAAGCTACTGCTACCGCCAACTTCACGTTTTACCTAATGCTACTTCCAGCTACAGATACTACCACATTCACGTTTTATCTACTGTTACTTCCAGCTACTGCAACTGTCGACTTCACGTTTTATCCACTGCTACTTCAAGTTACTGATACTGCCACATTCACGTTTTATCTACTGCTACTTCCAGCTACTGCTACTGCCAACTTCACGTTTTACCTATTGCTACTTCCAGCTACTGCTACTGCCAACTTCACGTTTTACCTATTGCTACTTCCAGCTACTGCTACTGCCAACTTCACGTTTTACCTATCGCTACTTCCAGCTACTGCTACTGCCAACTTCACGTTTTACCTATCGCTACTTCCAGCTACTGCTACTGCCAACTTCACATTTTACCTATCGCTACTTCCAGCTACTGCTTTTGCAAACTTCACGTTTTACCTATCGCTACTTCCAGCTACTGCTACTGCCAACTTCACGTTTTACCTATCGCTACTTCCAGCTACCGCTACTGCCAATTTCACGTTTTACCTATCGCTACTTCCAGCTACTGCTACTGCCAACTTCACGTTTTACCTATTGCTACTTCAAGTTACTGATACTGCCACATTCACGTTTTATCTACTGCTAATTCCAGCTACTGCTACTGCCAACTTCACGTTTTACCTATCGCTACTTCCAGCTACTGCTACTGCCAACTTCACATTTTACCTATCGCTACTTCCAGCTACTGCTTTTGCAAACTTCACGTTTTACCTATCGCTACTTCCAGCTACCGCTACTGCCAACTTCACGTTTTACCTATCGCTACTTCCAGCTACCGCTACTGCCAATTTCACGTTTTACCTATCGCTACTTCCAGCTACTGCTTCCGCAAACTTCACGTTTTACCTACTGCTACTTCCAGCTACTGCTACCGCCAATTTCACGTTTTACCTATCTTATTTCCAGATACTGCTTCCGCAAGCTTCACGTTTTACCTACTGCTATTTCCAGCTACTGTTACTGCCAACATCACGTTTTATCCACTGTTACTTCCAGCTACTGCTACTGCCAACTTCACGTTTTACCTACTGCTTCTTCCAACTTCTGCTGCTGCTACTACTGCCGACTTCACGTTTTACCTACTGCTACTTCAAGCTACTGTTACTACCAACTTCATCTTTTACCTACTGTTTCTTCCAGCTACTGCTACTGCCAACTTCATCTTTTACCTACTGCTTCTTCCACCTTAGTTACTGCCAATTTTACGTTTTACCTGATACTTCTTCCAGCTACTTCTATTGCTAACAACATATTTACTTTATTTCCTACTTTCCACTTCTTTTTTTCTTTTTACTACTGACAAGTTCTTACTAGTTGATCAATGCGATACAAAATAATAGTGATAATTACAATAACAAACTATTTATACGTGATCATGTGCGATTTCTGATTGGATAGGGGAGGTAATTCTGTATGGATTCGAGCGTCTTAAAAAAGTTTAAGCTTCGCCACTGATGTAAAGTGTAGAGATTAGTTCTTGTTTAGTTAAATCCTTCTGTATTTATCAAAGTTTCACATGTACTTACATGTGAATGTATAATTACATAAATGTATCTCTTTAATATGACATACACTAACAAACAGGATTGGAATGAAATGTATTATCTTAAAATGTTCCTCTCTTAAACAGTTCAAAGTGTGTGTGGCTATGCATATGCACTGCATTATTATGCATATTTTACCTCGGTTGCATTTGAAATATAAGATAACAGTACAAAGTATTTCAAATAAACTGACCCTAAAGAGAAATAAAAGGAAGTGGGAGAAATGTTTGTGAATATCAAACTGATATTTATTACTTCTTATACATAGGAGATATCCTATATCTTAAAACTATTGCTTGGCTAAATGCACCGATGCATATCATCGAAAATAGTGGAATCTACTCTCATTATTGTATCAAAAAAGGACAGCACAGGTATTGTCAGAGACAACTGCTAGTTTTCCTTCTTTCATTTTTTTCTGTAAAAGTTACCTTCGAGGAAATGCGCGGTTGCTTCAAATAAGACCACATCGATTCTTATTCTGAGGTCTGAGCAAACTTTGTTTGGTTTCTACTGAAAAACTGTTTATAAAGTTTTATCTTTTCCATGCAGTATTTTTACAACAAAAAGAAAAGAAAAAAAATACACATATATGTCAGTCCGAAATCGTACAAAAAAATCTAGACCTGCACATTAATTATTAACAATGTCCTGTTAAAAAATGGGCAGTAGACAATAGCTTGTACGAGAGCTAGTATGGTCAATTTTTCGGATGAATACGCTTTATTGTTCCATCATATCCAGTTGTAAAACAAAGTACTTACGAGCGATCAGAACATGTGTAACCCGGAAAAATCAACCTTCCCCGAGCTGGGTTTGAACTCGGGTACCTTCGATTACTAAGCGGACACTCTACCACGTCGCCATAAAAGCTAGCTGATAGGCAAGGGAGTAGAAGTGCCGTATTATACCTCTGCTACATACACCCCCTACTTCTTAGAATTCGTCCTCGAATTCCTGGAGCACTGAATGTCTGTGGGACTTTCTCAGGGTGCCATCACATCTAAACTCGTGAGTTATTTACGTTGGGCGCCAAATGTAACCCGGAAAAATCCACCTTCCCCGAGCTAGGTTTGAACTCGGGTACCTTCGATTACTAAGCGGACACTCTACCACGTCGCCATAAAAGCTAGCTGATAGGCAAGGGAGTAGAAGTGCCGTATTATACCTCTGCTACACACGATTCATAGGTCATATCATGTTTATACTGCTGAGTAAAAGATAGGCGTGCTTGAGAATTTTGCATTCAGATACATTTTCTGGCAGAAATTGCTGCTAAAGCACCAGCTGCAACATTAAATGAATTATGTATTATTCGAGTAAGTGAAAAAAATTTCGTCTGCCGCCACATCCAGACGATCTCTCTTTAGATCAAGAAGCTGTCACCAAAACCCCCTTTTTTAGTGCGTATGCAGTGCTTCGGACTTTATTCATTTGGTGAACTACCTCAAGGAATGATACGGTGCCCAATTAAATAAGAATGTTGTGTTTCACCATCATTTTCATGATTCGTTGCAAATGAACGTACGATTTTCTATAAAATGTTACTCTCTGGCATTATCAATGGTAGATTGTTTGAAAAGTTAGTTTTCATTGCATCTGTATTGAAAAAGATCTCAAATAAACGTTTCTTGAAGAGATAAGTCCAATTTTATCCGAGACATCTATTCTGATAGGCTGTAAAACTGTTTTGCCTGTTCTGACAAAACTAGAGGCGTATTCAACATGAGAATGATGTGACCAGTCTCGTGTTATACGTGTGCGTTCTGTGCAATGGGTCATACAAAGATGTTTATATCGTAGAGCTTATTTAACATTTTCAGTTTAAAATGACAATTTATGTCCATGATGATATGAATTGACCTTTGACATTAACCGTTTTGATTGGTGTATAAACCAGAAGTTATGACGTCACATCGATAGTTATTTGATGTCGCACCGATAGTTATGGGTCATGTAAAGATTTTTATAATGTAAAGCTTATTTTACATTTCTTTATTTTAATTTTATAACTGACAGTTCATATTATGTCCATGATTAAAAACTGTATACGTTGACCTTTTTGATTGGTGTACAAACCAGACGTTATGACGTCACATCGATAGTTATTTGACGTCGGTCATTAGCAACCGCAAAAGTGTAGATTGGCGGTCATTTTAAATGTTTTGACTTGTGATATTTTCAAAACTAAATTCAGAATGGACAGCAAGAAGTCTGAATGTTTTTGCTTTGCTTGGTGTATTAGTTTTAGGAAGTCATTAAACGAAAGGGTTTGTTTTCTTTCTATTTTTTGCTGAACTATTTATGCGAAATGGAGAGAATTGTTACACGTTTATCTATGAACGACGTTTCTCGATAGCCTCTTTCTCTCTTTCTTTGTGTGACAATTTCCTTGTGACGTCGGCCAGAAGCAAGAAAAACAAGATAGTGTTACAACTGTATTTTTGTTTACTTAATTAATTTTTTATTTACAGTGGGCGCGGTTTCGAAACAATTTTCGGCGTAGATTTTATACAAGGCGGGGTAAGGAAGTTGACCCGGCAACAGTTCTGAACGAATCTGGTGCAAGAGACATGGTCATTGCTAAGAAGCCTTACAAATCAAACGAAGTCATTCCATATGCCGTGGCTAAAAGGATTATCACAGAAGGTTGGAACATTTTTATATTTCATGAAATACGAATCTTGCCGTGTGTGCAATGTAAAATCAGACTCTGTTTTCTCTCTAAGTTGTTTAGGTGATTTAGAAAACGATACTTTGAGGCTATGGTCATAAACTATGATAGGTGCATTATAGTATTGGAACAATTCAAAATCAAAGGTAGGATAAAAGATAAGATTATGGGAAAAAAAGTGACAGGCAAAGAAGAAATTGTTAAAACTTTATTTTTGATTTCATAATTATTGTTTTGATTTACAGCTGGCGTAGTGTCCTGCATTATATTGCTGTATATTATTATATTTTTTTTCTTAACAAAATTAAACATTTCGGGAAACTCGAAATACATACGTTTAACATATAACATTATTTTTTACAGATATACAAGCTAAGTGTTCGAAAACTGAGGGCCCAGAAAACCTGGACTTTCTTGGTACTATTATCTGACAATGTTTATATATAAACTATAGCTTTTATGTAAAATTGGACTGCTTTTCAAAGATAAATCAAACATTAATACATTCTATTTCATACAATCAAAGCTTTTTCAGTGCGTTTCACATATATTCTTTTAATATTTTGAAAGACACTCCTTTTAATATTAAATTAAAAAAAAGCATTAGAACTCGGTTGAAAATTTTAAGTTGTTGTCAGTTATACGTTGCAAAAATCTCGCCTTTAATCAATTATTAAATCATTTCAATTCTTTTTTTTTAAGTCCATGAATACGTTTCTGGAATAATAAACAAAGCTGCAGAAATCCTGCACACTGAGGAACGCCCTTCTGTGTTTATTGACACAAAGGCCATTTTGGTACAGCCAGCAGACGACAATGTCTCTTTATCTTCAAGCGTCATCAGCCGTGAGTAGATTTTCGTAGTTTGATGTTTCTTAAAAAACCATATTTTTATCAAGAACACACACACAAAACAGATAATATAATAAAATCACAAAATGCGATTTGTTGCATAAGAATGATTGTCAAAACAGAATCATCACGAGGGCTGCTTAAAATAGAAAAAGAGAAGCACCTTCTGTGAAATGCTAGTCAAAATATTTTGTCCAGGATAACTTGAAATCTTACATTCTCAAGTAATGTCCAAAAACAGCTAATGCATTACCTCTTTTGTTTTATTTATGTTATAGAAATGGCAGACGCCATTGTTACTGACAGCTTAACAAACATCGTACAGGACACAAACACAAATCTTTCCGCCCAGGACAGACTCAGACCAAAAACCATCAGTGAATTTAAGGGTAAGTGATTTACGATTTTCGCAAATGATGTGATCCATTAAGGCTTTGAGGATATTCAACTTTTAAAGGTGCACCAAAATAAGTGCCAACTGATTATTCTGGACATCAGTGCTTTGCCTGTTCATTCATTATTATATTCGTTATTTCTCCTATGTGTTATTTCACCTCTTTTTACATCTGATATAAAATCCCTTTTAAGACCATTGGCTTGTTTCAACTATGTTTGTATAAATTTGCGTTTGTTTGCAGCCGTGTTCGGAATCACGGAAGACAGTTATGCTAGCAATGGCCTGCCCTCTGTCAGTGACTAAAGGTTAGTTTAAACTTAGGCTTTGTTTGTTTGTTTTTTCTTTAAGATAACAAGAAGAATTAAATCGCTAAGCACTATAAAACAAACCTCTCTGACAAATTCTTAAATACCAGGAATTTTACTTGACCAAAATATTGGCAACTGATTTTAAAAAAAAGAAAATCAACAGTAAATAAAGAGCGTGCATGAGTGATATTGCGTGTTTAGATAGTACTATCAAATTAACCAGAGGTCATAAAACTTCCGTTTGACTGAAGAAATGTTATTTTCTTACTTATTTCAGAAACACAGAGGGAGAAAACAGATATCAGAAACTTATACAATTGTATTTATTTATTTGTTTGCATGTATTTTTTTCTGCTATGATATTTATTCGATTGTAATTTTATGCATATTTTGAAGTTCTGAACTTAGTTTCAGACATTTTAGTAAAAGTTCATCGAAACTTCCAGAAAGTGTTTCTTTTATTTACTCGACCAGCTTCTTTATTTAACTTCGAGGCTGCCATCGTCAATATACCCGCCTATAAATATAAGTACATTCGCAGCATGAGGTGGTACCAAAATTCTAGAGACTGACATAACTATTTCGAACTATTCTGGCATTTTGTCTAGTTAGTACTTCTTTTATCGCCATCTAGCGGAAGCGTCCAGTTGCATCATAGAATGAACAGACAAATACTTACAATACAGGTCTTTGATACAGACAATGAATTATAATTGTCTATTTTTCATTTATAGCTTGAGTAAAGAAGAACATGACTTCGAACGAAAGACTCGATAGATTTTTTGATATTCGATAGAAACATACATAGCAATGTGATCTGGTCGACTTCAGAATAAAGTAGACTTAACCTGTTGAAAATATTGCAACTGACAAAAGTGCATTTCCATTACGATTAGCGGCTTTAAAGCCTTTCACGACACCAGTATTGTCACGTATGAAAGCTATTTTATAAACTCTATTTCATAGCTTGTTGTTTCCTGCCAAAGACCTCTCTATTACCTGGCCTATACTTTGTTAGTTTCATCATAACATAGTCAAAGTTGAACATTTAAACAAAACTATTTGAAAGTTGACAAATAATCGCATTAGTGAGTAACATTCATGAATTCTACATAATAATTATAGTACATATAAAGCTCCTTTACAGAAACGCCTTTTGAGATACTTCCGTTTTATTTCTTGAGCGATGTGATGTATTTCAGTTAAGTTATATGAGACATGGAAATACATGTATGTATTTAAGAATTCGCTGAGTTGTGTTCTCACAGAACTATGTTTGTGAAATTCGTTACATGAAGGTCGAAATTTTTGACTGAAAGCTTATAAAGACTGTTGCCAGTTATACTTGCAGTTTCAGTAAAGCGTTACTGCTTATAATTCAGATGTTATTTATTGATTAAATTAGATATCACAGTAGTATTCAGGTATTTTGTGCTGCTCTTATGTACCGCTGGTGCCAATTTCACGTTTTATCTAATGCTACTGTTATGTACAGCTAGTGCCAACTTCACGTTTTACTAAATGCTACTGTTATGTCAGCTAGTGCCAATTTTACATCTTACCTAATTCTGCTGTTATGTGCAGCTAGTGCCCATTTCACGTTTTATCTACTGCTACTCTTATGTACAGCTTGTGTCAACTTCACGTTTTAACTAATGCGACTTAATGTACAACTAGTGTCAACTGCAGATTTTACCGACTGCTTCTTCTACCTATTGCTACTGCTATCAGCTGCTACTGCAAACTTAACGTTTTACCTACTGCTGCTTCCAGCTACTGCTATAGCCAACTTCACGTTTTACCAACTGTTTCTTCCAGCTACTCCTACTGCTAACTTTACGTTTTACTTACTGCTACTTCCAGCTACTGCTACTGTCAACTTCACGTTTTACTTACTGCTTCTTCAATGTACTGCTACTGCTAAGTTCACGTTTTACCTACAGCTACTGCCAAATTCACGTTTTACCTACTGCTACTTCCAGCTACTACTACCGCAAACTTTACGTTTTACCTAATACTACTTCCACCTTCTACTACTGCAAACTTCACGTTTTATCCACTGCTACTTCCAGCTACTGCTACTGCCAACTTCACGTTTTACCTACTGCTTCTTCCACCTTCTGTTACTGCTATTGCCGACTTCACGTTTTACCAACTGCTACTTCCAGCTACTGCTACTGCCAATTTCACGTTTTCCTACTGCTTCTTCCAGGTACTGATACTGCCAACTTCACGTTTTACCTATTGCTTTTATCAGCTACTGCTACTGCCAACTTCACGTTTTATCCAGTGCTACTTCAAGCTACTGCTAGTTCCAACTTTACGTTTTACTTACTGCTACTTCCAGCTACAGCTACTGCCAACTTCACATTTCACCTACTTCTACTTCCAACTACTGCTACTGCCAACTTTATGTTTTTCCTACTGCTACTTCCAGCTACAGCTACTGCCAACTTCACATTTCACCTACTTCTACTTCCAACTACTGCTACTGCCAAATTCACGTTTTACCTACTGCTACTTCCAGCTACTACTACCGCCAACTTTACGTTTTACCTAATACTACTTCCAGCTACTGCTACCGCCAACTTCTCGTTTTACCTAATACTACTTCCACCTTCTACTACTGCAAACTTCACGTTTTATCCACTGCTACTTCCAGCTACTGCTACTGCCAACTTCACGTTTTACCTACTGCTTCTTCCACCTTCTGTTACTGCTATTGCCGACTTCACGTTTTACCAACTGCTACTTCCAGCTACTGCTACTGCCAATTTCACGTTTTCCTACTGCTTCTTCCAGGTACTGATACTGCCAACTTCACGTTTTATCTATTGCTTTTATCAGCTACTGCTACTGCCAACTTCACGTTTTATCCAGTGCTACTTCAAGCTACTGCTAGTTCCAACTTTACGTTTTACTTACTGCTACTTCCAGCTACAGCTACTGCCAACTTCACATTTCACCTACTTCTACTTCCAACTACTGCTTCTTCCACCTTCTGCTACTACTAACATCACATTTACTTTATTTCCTACTTTCCTCTGCCAACTTGACGTTTTACCTATTGCTTCTTCCAGCTACTGCTACTACCAACTTCACGTTTTACCTACTGCTACTTCTACCTTCTGCTACTGCTACTGCCGACTTCACGTTTTACCAACTGCTACTTCCAGCTTCTGCTACTGCCAACTTCACGTTTTATCCACTGCTATTTCAAGCTACTGCTACTGCCAACTTCACGTTTTACTTACTGCTACTTCCAGCTACAGCTACTGCCAACTTCACGTTTTACCTACTGCTTCTTCCACCTTCTGCTACCGCCTATTTTACGTTTTACCTGATACTTCTTCCAGCTACTTCTATTCATATTTACTTTATTTCCTACTTTCCACTGCTTCTGCTTTTTACTACTGACAAGTTCTTACTAGTTGATCAATGCGATACCAAATAATAATGATAATTACAATAACAAACTATCTATACATGATCATGTGTGATTTTTGATGTGATAGTGAAGATAATTCTGCAGGGATTCGAGCGTCTTAAAAAAGTTTAAGCTTCGCCACTGATGTAAGGTGTAGAGATTAGTTCTTATTTAGTTAAATCCTTCTTTTATTTATCAAAGTTTCACATGTACTTACATGTGAATGTATAATTACATAAATGTATCTCTTTAACACACACTAACAAACAGGATTGGAATGAAATGTATTATCTTAAAATGTTCCTCTCTTAAACAGTTCAAAGTGTGTGTGGCTATGCATATGCACTGCATTATTATGAATATTTTACCTCGGTTGCATTTGAAATATAAGATAACAGTACAAAGTATTTCAAATAAACTGACCCTAAAGAGAAATAAAAAGAAGTGGGAGAAATGTCTGTGAATATCAAAGTGATATTTATTACTTCTTATACACAGGAGGTATCCTATATCTTAAAACGATTGCTTGGTTAAATGCACCGATGCATATCATCGAAAATAGTGGAATCTACTCTCATTACTGTATCAAAAAAGGACAGCACAGTTAATGTCAGAGACAACTGCTAGTTTTCCTTCTTTCATTTTTTTTCTGTAAAAGTTACATTCGAGGAAATGCGCAGTTGTTTCAAATAAGACCACATCGATCTTAGATTCTTATTCTGAGGTCTGAGCAACCTTTGTTTGGTTTCTACTGAAAACTGTTTATAAAGTTTTATCTTTTCCGCGCACTATTTTTACAACAAAAAGAAAAGAAAAAAAATACACACATATAGGTCAGTCCGAAATCGTACACAAAATCTCGACCTGCATATTAATTATAAACAATGCCCTGTTAAAATGGGCAGTAGACAATAGCCTGTATGAGAGCTAGTATGGTCATTTTTCGGATGAATACGCTTTATTGTTCCATGATATCCAGTTGTAAAATAAAGTAGGTACGAGCGGTCAGAACATGATTCATAGGTCATATCATGTTTATAATGCTGAATAAAAGACCTGCTTGAGAATTTTGCATTCAGATACATTTTGCTAGCAGAAATTTCTGCTCAAGCGCTAGCTGCAACATTAAATGAATTATGTATTATCCGAGTAAGTGAAAAATTTCGACTGCCGCCACAATCAATGGTAGATTGTTGAAAAAATTAGTTTTCATTGCATCTGTATTGAAAAAGACCTCAAATAAACGTTTCGTGAAGAGATAAGTCCAATTTTATTCGAGACAGCTGTTTTGCCAATTCTGACAAAACTAGAGACGTATTCAACATGAGAATGATGTGACCAGACTCGTGTTATACGTGTGCGTTCTGTGCATTGGGTCATGCAAAGATGTTTATAACGTAGAGCTTATTTAACATTTTTGTTGATTTTCAGTTTATAACTGACAATTTATGTCCATAATGATATGAATTGACCTTTGACATTGACCGTTTTGATTGGTGTATAAACCAGAAGTTATGACGTCACATAGATAGTTTTTTGACGTCGTATCGATAGTTATGGGTCATGTAAAGATGTTTATAATGTAGAGCTTATTTAACATTTTTTAGTTTAATATTATAACTGACAGTTCATATTATGTCCCTGATTAAAAACTGTATGCGTTGACCTTTTTGATTGGTGTTTAAACCAGACGTTATGACGTCACATCGATAGTTATTTGACGTCGGTCATTAGCAACCGCAAAAGTGTAGATTGGCGGTCATTTTAAATGTTTTGACTTGTGATATTTTCAAAATTAAATTCAGAATGGACAGCGAGAAGTCTGGATGTTTTTGCTTTGCTTGGTGTATTAGTTTTAGGAAGTCATTCAACGAAAGGGTTTGTTTTCTTTCTATTTTCTGCTGAATTTTTTATGCGAAATGGAGAGAATTGTTACACGTTTATCTATAAACGACGTTTTTCAATAACTTCTTCCTTTCTTTCTTTCTTTCTTTCTGTAACAATTTCCTCTTGTTGTCGGCCAGAAGCAAGAGAAACAAGATAGTGTTACAACTATATTTTTGTTTACTTAGTTAATTTTTTATTTACAGTGGGCGCGGTTTCGAAACAATTTTCGGCGTAGATTTTATACAAGGCGGGGTAAGGAAGTTGACCCGGCAACAGTTCTGAACGAATCTGGTGCAAGAGACATGGTCATTGCTAAGAAGCCTTACAAATCAAACGAAGTCATTCCATATACCGTAGCTAACAGGATTATCACAGAAGGTTAGAAATTTTTCATATTTCATATTTCATGAAATACGAATCTTGCCGTGTGTGCAATGTAAAATCAGACTCTGGTTTCTATCTAAGTTGTTTAGGTTATTTTAAAACGATACTTTGAGGCTATGGTCATAAACTATGATAGGTGCATTATAGTATTGGATCAATTCAAAATCAAAGGTAAGATAAAAGATAAAATAATGGAAAAAAAAGTGACAGGCAAAGAAGAAATTGTTAAAACTGTATTTTTGATTTCATAATTATTGTTTTGATTTACAGCTGGCGTAGTGTCCTGCATTATATAGCTGTATATTATTATATTTTTTTTCTTAACAAAATTAAACATTTCGGGAAACTCGAAATACAAACGTTTAACATATAACATTATTTATTTACAGATATACAAGCAAAGTGTTCGAAAACTGAGGACCCAGAAAACCTGGACTTTCTTGGTACTATTATCTGACTATGTTTATATATGAACTATAGCTTTTATGTAAAATTTGACAGCTTTTCAAAGATAAATAAAAAATTAATGCATTCCATTTCATACAATCAAAGCTTTTTCAGTGCGTTTCACATATCTTCTTTTAATATTTTTGAAAAACACCCCTTTTTAATATTAAATTTAAAAAAGCATTATTAGAACTCGGTTAAAAATTTTAAGATGTTGTCAGTTATACGTTGCAAAAAACTCGCATTTAATCAATTATTAAAATCATTTCAATTCTTTTCTTTTAAGTCCATGAATACGTTTCTGGAATAATAAACAAAGCTGCAGAAATCCTGCACACTGAGGAACGCCCTCCAGTTTTTATTGACACAAAGGCCATTTTGGTACAGCCAGCAGACGACAATGTCTCTTTATCTTCAAGCGTCATAAGCCGTGAGTAGATTTCCGTAGTTTCTTGTTTCTTAAAAAACCATATTTTTATTAAGAACACACACACACAAAACAGATAATATAATAAAATCACAAAATGCGATTTGTTGCATAAGAATGATTGTCAAAACCGAATCATCACGAGGGCTGCTTAAAATAGAAACAGAGAAGCACCTTCTGTGATATGCTAGTCAAAATATTTTGTCTCAGGATAACTTGAAATTCTTACATTCTCAAGTAATGTCCAAAAACAGCTAATGCATTTCCTCTTTTGTTTTATTTATGTTATAGAAATGGCAGACGCCATTGTGACTGACAGCTTAACAAACATCGTACAGGACGCAGACACAAATCATTCCGCCCAGGACAGACTCAGACCAAAAACCATCAGTGAATTTAAGGGTAAGTGTTTTACAATCTTCGCAAATGAGGTGATCCATTAATGCTTTGTGGATATTCAACTTTTAAAGGTGCACCAAAATAAGTGCCAACTGATTATTCCGGACATCAGTGCTTTGCCTGTTCATTCACTATTATATTCGATATTTCTCCTATGTGCTATTTCACCTCATTTTACACCTTATATAAAATCCCTTTTAAGACCATTGGCTTGTTTCTACTATGTTTGTATAAATTTGCGTTTGTTTGCAGCCATGTTTGGAATCACGGAAGACAGTGTTGCTAGCGATGGCCTGCCTTCAGTCAGTGATTAAAGGTAAGTTCAAACTTAGGCTTTGTTTGTTTGTTTTTCTTTAAGATAACAAGAGGCATTAAATCGCTAAGCACTATAAAATAAACCTTTCTGGCAAATTCTTAAATACCAGGAATTTACTTGACTAAAATATTGGCAACTGAATTTAAAAAAAAGAAAAGCAACAGTAAATAAAGAGCATGCATGAGTGATATTGCTTGTTTAGATAGAACTATCAAATTAACCAGCGGTTATAAAACTTCCCTTTGACTAATGAAATGTTAATTTCTTACTTATTTCAGAAACACAGAGGGAGATAACAGATATAAGAAACTTATACAATTGTATTTATGTATTTGTATGCATGTATTTTTTCTGCTATGATATTTTTTCGATTGTAATTTTTATGTATATTTTGAAGTTCTGAACTTAGTTTCAGACATTTTAGTAAAAGTTCATCGAAACTTCCAGAAAGTGTTTCTTTATATTTTTTCACTCTGTGAATTTTTCAAGCTAGAGTCAATTTGAACTAATATAACATTGCGGTGTCTTTTAACTTTCTCGTCACTTCCATTCACTCGACCAGCTTTTTTTTAAACCTCGAGGCTGCCATCGTCAAAATACCCACCATTAAAACAAGTACATTTGTATCATAAAGTGGCACCAAAATTCGAGAGACTCACATTACTATTTCGAACTATTCTGCCATTTTGTCTAGTTAGTACTTCTTTTATCGCCATCTAGCGGAAGCGTCCAGTTGCATCATAGAATGAGTAGACAAATACTCACAATACAGGTCTTTGATACAGACAATGAATTATAATTGTCTATATTTCATTCATAACTTGAGTAAAGAAGAACATGACTTCGAAAAAAACACTCGATAGATTTTTTGATATTCGATAGAAACGTACATAGCAATGCGATCTGGCCGACTTCAGAATAAAGTGGACTTTACCTATTGAATATATTGCAACTGACAAAAAGTGCGCTTCCATTACGATTAGCGGCTTTAAAGCATTTCTCGACACCAGTATTGTCACGTATGAAAGCTGTTTTATAAACTCTATTTCATAGCTTGTTGTTTCCTGCCAACTACTTCTCTATTACCTGGCCTATTCTTTGTTCGTTTCATCATAACATAATCAAATTTGAACATTTAAACAAAACTATTTGAAAGTTGACTAATGATCATGTTGACTCACACACATGAATACTACATAATAATTATAGTACATATGAAGCCCTTATACAGAAGGGCCTTTGGAAATACTTCTGATTAATTTCTTGAGCGATTTGATGTATTTAGTATTTCTGTTAAGTTATTTAGGACATGAACAAACATGAAAAACATGTATGCATTTAACAATTCACTTAGTCATGTTCTCACAGCACTATGCGTGTGAAAATCCTTAAATGAAGGTCGACAATTTTGACTGAGAGCTTAAAAAAACTGTTTCACATTTTTCTTACAGCATGTCCAACTATTGGTCTTTTACCGGTCGGTCAAAAACAGATAAACCGTCATATAAAATAAAGAAGGAAGGTGTAACAAAAATGGTCATAACTTTCTTATTTGTTAATATATTTTAAAATCGCAATCACATTTGAAAAGATAAAACTCTCATGATTTTAAATATGTAAAAGAAAATCGAATTAAAGGAAATTTAAGCGGGGGAATTTATATGAATATGAGGTAACCCTACTTTGCAATAGAACTATATAGTGATTGGGGCTAAATACGCAAAAATTTCACTAAGATTTTGATGTTTAACTCATTGTAACAAGTTCATTATATAATTAAGTTAATCATCGCATTCAGTTCCAAATAGGTTATACATCTTTTGGAGTAGATATGAAATCGAACTGTAGAAACAATTATATATCGATCTCTATGTACGGTTTCAGTAAAGCCTGACTGATTCTGATGTTGTTTATTGATTAAAGTAGATATTTCACCAGTACTCAAAACTACAGGGTGCTCATCATTTTCAGGTTGAAGTACAGTAGTAGGGTTGCGTATTTATATCGGGACCCCCCCCCCCCACCCCCACGTATGGCGGTAAGTATTGTATCGGTAGTTCACTTCGGGGTCCCAAAATATGAATACATATCGGTATGAATATGTGAAATATATTATTAGCATATGTTATATCAATTTTGTGGTGTTGTCGTTGTTCTATCATTGGTCAACAATTTTTGTTGCTGCCTATCAATTTCCGGTACGTTTAGTGAACGGCATTTCATTTATAAAAGGTGATACTTAAAATGGTTTGGTTGTTTTATTTTCATTTTTCTAATCATGTTTATTATCTTGTCGTTCATTTGTCAAACTAGCTTTTTCTTCAGTCATCAGGTATGTTGCTCGGCAGACATATAATAGACAAATGGGTGAAATTGCATGTGCATAGTGACAATAATATCACAGTTTTGAGAGAATGGTGAATCTCATTTTAACTGAAAATTTTAAATTAATTTTACATTTTATTGCCAAACATAGTCACTCTTTAAAGTATCTTAAATTTATAAAATAAACAGAGATTAATGTAAATTAGTGTTGCAAACAATAGATGCTGGAATCCCGGCTTTATATAGAAACTTCATTAAGGAATGAAATTGTGATATGTTAAAGTATGATCTGATAATTACTCTTTTGTTTAAAGAGCCTTAGTGTTTGTTTAGTAGTTTTTGCAATATTCCTTCTATTGAAATTTATTATATACGTATAAATAAAATATTGAGAAATATTTATGAAGTAAAATGCGTATTTTCATCTTCCGTATTTTCACTGTAAAAAATTATTTTTCACTGCAGTGAAACATATTTTCCGTATTTTCACTGGTGTCATGCGGGTCTACTTTCTTCTAAATTCAGCCAATACACAAATATTAAAGGGGAATTCTTTCGAAATGTAAGGTCAAAAAAGAGAGAAAGTATATAATAAACAGAAAATTCAAGTTTTTTCTATAAAAACAGGATTTACTTTCATCTTGTGGTATGAAAATTACCATATTTCACTTGTGGCTATCGCCACTCGTGAAATATTTATTTTCATACCACTCGATGAAAATAAATTCCGTATTTATAGAAAAAACTTTTATATCCTCTATGTATATATATAATAAAGGTCAAAGTGGTATCACGGTAGGGGAGGTCCGTGATATATCGGCCTTGTAACACGGTAAACAGGTACCATGTACACATAACTACAGTCCTAATCAGGAAGTCATTGTGACGTAATGAGAATTATTCACTTTCAATTAAATGACACTCATTTAAGCCACTTTTATTTTAACTTGTGTTTCATATGTATTTGGAGGTTTGTACTTAAGGTAATTAAAAGAATGTAAAAAGAAAACTATTTTTTACATTTCAGTCTGGTACGCAACATTTACTAGTAATGAATTATGGGTAATTCCAGTAAGTGAAAAAAATATCGACTGCTGCCGCACCTTAGATCAGATCGCTGTCGCCAAAATCGCTTTGTAAGTGCGTCTGCATTGCTCCGGACTTTATTAAGTGAATTACCTCAACAAAATTATAAGGTACAAGTTCAATAAGAATGAGGTGTTTTATCGTGAATTTCATGATGCATTGCAAATGGAAAAAACAATTTTCTATAAAATGTTACTTTGCCAATGTAGGTAGCATTATCAATGATAGATTGTTGAAAAAGTAAGTTTTCGTTGTATAAGCCATCTGTATTGAAACAGATCTCAAATAAACGTTTTTTGAAGAGAAAATTCCAATTTTATCCAAGACGTCTATTTTGATAGGCAGTAAAACTTTTTTGGCAATTCTGTCAAAACTAGAGGCGTATTCAACATGTTATACATGTGCGTGACGTGCATTGGGTCATGCAAAGATGTTTATAACGTAGAGCTTATTTAACATTTTTTTCTTGATTTTAAGTTTACAACTGACAGTTCACATTATGTCCATGATGATAAACTGTATGCGTTGACCTTTTTGATTGGTGTATAAACCATACGTTATGACGTCACATCGATAGTTATTTGACGTTGCTCATTAGCAACCGCAGAAGTGTAGATTGGTGGTCATTTTAAATGTTTTAACTGTGATATTTTCAAAATTAAATTCAGAATGGACAGGGAGAAGTCTGGATGTTTTTGCTTTGCTTGGTGTATTAGTTTAAGGAAGTCATTCAACGAAAGGGTTTGTTTTCTTTCTATTTTTTGCTTTAACTATTCAGCCAAATGTAGTGAAATGTAAGATGTCCATGTATAAATGACGTTTTTTTGATTACCTCTTTATTTCTTTCTGTGACAATTTCTGATTGTCGTTCGCCAGAGGGAGAGAGAAAATGAAGGTAATTCTATTTTTGTTTACATAATTACTTTTTTTTATTTACAGTGGGCGCGATTTCGAAACAATTTTCGGCGTAGATTTTACACACGGCGGGGTCAGGCAGTTGACCCTGCAACAGTTCTTAACGAAACTGGTGCAAGAGACATGGTCATTGCTAAGAAGCCTTACAAATCAAACGAAGTCATTCCATATGTCGTGGCTAAAAGGATTATCACAGAAGGTTGAAAAATCTTCATATTTCATGAAATACAAATCTTGCCGTGTGTGTAATGTAAAATCAGACTCTGTTTTCTCTAAGTTGTTTTGGTTATTTTGTAAACGATACTTTGAGGCTATGGTCATAAACTATGATAGGCGCGTTTTAGCATTTAATCACTTTAAAATCATGGATGGGATGAATAAAAAATAAGATAATATATGGAAAAAAGTAGAGACAGGTAAGGAAGAAATTGCTAAAACGGTATTTTTGTTATATTACATAATTACTGTTTTTGATTTACAGTTGGCGTAGTGTCATCCATATACATTGCTTTATCTATTTTTCCAAACTAAATTAAACATTTCGGGAAACTCAAAACACATATGTATAACACATCACATTATATTTTTACAGATACACCAGCCAAGTGCTCGAAAACTGAGGGCCCAGAAAATTTTGACTTTCTTGGTACTATTATCTGATTATTTTTAAAACAATACACTTTATGTAAAATTCGAAGGCTTTTCAAAGATATATTAAGCATTAATATATTCTATTTATTACAGTTTTAACTGACTAATAAAGGAAAATGGAAAACGTTTACTAATGAAACAATCCATTTTTTTCAGTGCATTTAACAGACATTCTTTTAATAATTTGAAAGACACCCTTTTTAATGTTTAATTAAAAAAAGCACAAAAGCTATCTCAAAAATTGAATGCTGTTGTCAGTTATATGTTGCAAAAAAAAACGAACAAACTCGCTTTACTCAATTATTAAAACTATTTCAATTCTTTTCTTTAAGTCCATGAATATGTTTCTGGAATAATAAACAAAGCTGCAGAAATCCTGCACACTGAGGAACGCCCTCCTGTTTTTATTGACACAAGGGCCATTTTGGTACAGCCAGCAGACGATAACGTCTCTCTATCTTCAAGCGTCATAAGCCGTGAGTAGATTTTCATAGTTTCTTAAAAAAAGATTTTTTTCTGAAAAAAAAAACCGAGAAAAAACTTGAAATGATCAAAAATCACAAAATTCGAATGCATAAGAATTACATACGGTTGGTTGTCAAAACATAATCATCACGAGGACTGCTTCCAATAGAAAGTGAGACGCATCTTCATTGAAATGCTAATCAAGATATTTTTTCCCAGGACAACTTGAAAATCTTACATTCTCAAATAATGTCAAAACCAGCCAATGCGTATCCTCTTTGGTTTTATTTATGTTATAGAAATGGCAGACGCCATTGTGACTGACAGCTTAACAAACATCGTACAGGACGCAGACACAAATCATTCCGCCCAGTACAGACTCAGACCAAAAACCATCAGTGAATTTAAGGGTAAGTGTTTTACGATCTTCGCAACTGATGTGATCTATTATTGCTTTGCGGATATTCAACTTTTAAAGGTGCACCAAAATTAGTGCCAACTGATTATTCTGGACATCTGTGATTTGCCTGTTTATTCATTATAATATTTGTTATTTCTCCTATGTGTTATTTCACCTCATTTTACACCTTATATAAAATACCTTTTAAGACCATTGGCTTGTTTCTTATATGTATATTTATATGTATAAACAAACAAAAAGTGTTTAGTCTAATTAGAGGAGGTCATGTTTTTGGCTAAAATATGCAATACAGGTATATCTAGTCTATATAAGAAGTAATATCTATTGTAGCCTCTATAAATTTATTATATAATGTAGCCTCGTATGGATTGTCTTTTTTTTCTCTCTCTCTTTTATTTTTATTTTGTTTGTTTGTTTGTAACACAATGATAATCGTATATTAAGTATTTAATGTAGCCTCGAAGAATAACAAATACTATTGTAATTTCCTCATATATGCATGTTAAACATGTATTGAGAGAATGAGATCTGTTCTGTTCTGTTCTGTTCTTTCAACTATGTTTGTATAAATTTGCGTTTGTTTGCAGCCATGTTTGGAATCACTGAAGACAGTTATGCTAGCAATGGCTTGCCCTCTGTCAGTGATTAAAGGTTAGTTTAAATTTAGGCTTTGTTTGTTTGTTTTTTCTTTAAGATAACAAGAATAATTAAATCGCTAAGCACTAAAAAACAAACCTCTCTGACAAATTCTTAAATACCAGGAATTTACTTGACAAAAATATTGGCAACTGAATTTAAAAAAAGGAAAGCAACAGTAAATGAAGAGCGTGCATGGGTGATATTGCTTGTTTAGATAGAACTATTAAATTAACTAGAGGTTATAAAACTTCCGTTTGACTAATGAAATGTTATTTTTTTACTTCTTTCAGAAACACAGAGAGAGAGAACAGATACAAGACACTTATACTATTGTATTTATGCATTTGTTTGCGTATATTTTTTTCTGCTATGATATTTTTTCGATTGTAATTTATATGCATATTTTGAAGTTCTGAACTTAGTTTCAGACATTTTAGTAAAAGTTCATCGAAACTTCCAGAACGTGTTTCTTTGTTGTTTTTTTTTCACTACGTGATTTTTTCAAGCTGGAGTCAATTTGAACTAATATAACATTTCGGTGTCTTTTAACTTCCTCGTCACTTTTATTCACTCGACCAGCTTCTTTATTTAACTTCGAGGCTGCCATCGTCAATATACCCGCCTATAAATATAAGTACATTCGCAGCATGAGGTGGCACCAAAATTCGAGAGACTGACATCACTATTTCGAACTGTTCTGGCATTTTGTCTAGTTAGTACTTCTTTTATCGCCATCTAGCGGAAGCGTCCAGTTGCATCATAGAATGAGTAGACAAATACTTACAATGCTTTGATACAGACAATGAATTATGATGGTCTATTTTTCATTCATAATTTGAGTAAAGAAGAACATGACTTCAAACAAAAGACTCGATAGATTTTTTTATATTTGATAGAAACATACATAGAGGCGCGATCTGGCCGTCTTCAGAATAAAGTAGACTAAACCTGATGAAAATATTGCAACCGACATAAAGTGCGTTTCCATTATGATTAGCGGCCTCAAAGCATATTAAAAAATTTAAAGAAGTACTTTATCGACACCAGTATTCTCACGTATGAAAGCTGTTTTAGAAAACTCTGTTTCATAGCTTGTTGTTTCCTGCCAACCACTTCTCTATTACCTGGCCTATACTTTGTTCGCTCCATCATCACATAGTCAAATTTGAACATTTATACAAAACTGTTTGAAAGTTGACTAATGATCATGTTGACTTACATACATGAATACTACATAATAATTTTAGTACATATGAAGCCCCTATACAGAAGGGCCTTTTGAAATACTTCTGTTTAATTTCTTGAGCGAGTTAATGTATTTAATATTTCAGTTAAGTTATTTACGACATAGAAAAACATGTATGCATTTAACAATTCACTTAGTTGTGTTCTCACACACTATGCGTGTGAAAATCCTTAAATGAAGGTCGACAATTATGACTGAAAGCTTAAAAAAACTGTTTCACATTTTTACTTACAGTTTCAGTAAAGCCTGACTGCTTATAATTCTGATGTTGTTTATTGATTAAAGTCTATATTTCACCAGTGTTCAAAAATTTTATGTTGCCCATTGCCTACAGGGCCTCATCATTTTCAGGTTGAAGTACAGTAGTAGGGCTGCGTATTCATATCAGGACCCCCCCCCCGTCCACCCTCACCCCCCTCCCCCCCACCCTCACCCCCACGTATGGCTTAAGTATTGTATCGGTAGTTCACTTCGGGGTCCCAAAATAATGTTAGGTCGCTTATCTTACCTCAGGTCTTGTTCTTATGTACTATATAATTATTAATGCGTTAGAGATCTTCCGTGCATTAAAACTGGAGCTTTGACCAAGGTTCCCCGATCAAACAATCATTCAAATCACCTTCTCATCCGCTTATACATGTTTCCCATGAACATACACCTTCCAGTCTTACTCTCTGGAACGGAGCTCCCATTCCACCTGCGTTCATTCAATTAATAACCTTTTGTTAATATTCCGGTAAGCTCCAACTTTTCCTCCCAGTCCGCCATGTTGTTTATACCTGGTGTGTTCGTTTTATTACGTAACGACGTAAATACCCGAAGCACAGGTCATAGGTTAATCAAACGACTCTCTATACGTCATCTAAGTCACGTTCTGTATGACGTGTACGGAGTCCTGTCAAATACCTTTAAATAGCTCCAAAAACGCTCGCTCCGCATCAATCGTCTCTTAACTTTACGAAGCAAAGTTCTTGCTAGTCTTACCATTAAAGAGAGCAAAAGCTCCCACTCCACATTTCTATTGATATGACCTCACATAAAGTTGGAGAGGTAGGATATACTTGTTAGACCAGAAACAGTCTTTTGTCCTTATGATCAAACTGGAGAGCTCCCCCCTCCCACTTACCTTAATCCAATGGGACCCTTGGTCATCGTTTCCACAAACTACTAATAATTACTTGTCTTTAGCTACATGTTATTAATGTGCTTTTTGTGAACTTGAAGCGATGTTATGCCCTTAATAAAGAGTATTGTTCAACTGCCAACATGTTGTTTATTCTGTAAACACCTAAAGCTCCCTGCATTAAGAGCTTGAACCCACAGCCTCAACATTAACAACTGTCCGGGTCAGAAGCAGGCTGGCCGGCAGGACAATATGAATACATATCGGTATGAATATGTGAAATATATTATTAGCATATGTTATATCAATGTTGTGGTGTTGTCGTTGTTCTATCATTGGTCAACAATGTTGTTGCTGCCTATCAACTTCCGGTACGTTTAGTGAACGGCATTTCATTTATAAAAGGTGATACTTAAAATGGTTTGGTTGTTTTATTTTCATTTTTCTAATCATGTTTATTATCTTGTCGTTCATTTGTCAAACTAGCTTTTTCTTCAGTCATCAGGTATGTTGCTTGGCAGACATAATAGACAAATGGGTGAATTGAACGTGCATAGTGACAATAATATCACAGTTTTGAGAGAATGGTGAATCTCATTTTAACTGAAAATTTTAAATTAATTTTACATTTTATTGCCAAACATAGTCACTCTTTAAAGTATCTTAAATTTATAAAATAAACAGAGATTAATGTAAATTAGTGTTGCAAACAATAGATGCTGGAATCCCGGCTTTATATAGAAACTTCATTAAGGAATGAAATTGTGATATGTTAAAGTATGATCTGATAATTACTCTTTTGTTTAAAGAGCCTTAGTGTTTGTTTAGTAGTTTTTGCAATATTCTTTCTATTGAAATTTATTATATACGTATAAATAAAATATTGAGAAATATTTATGAAGTAAAATGCGTATTTTCATCTTCCGTATTTTCACTGTAAAAAATTATCTTTCACTGCAGTGAAACATATTTTCCGTATTTTCACTGGTGTCATGCGGGTCTACTTTCTTCTAAATTCAGCCAATACACAAATATTAAACATGTTAAAGGGGAATTCTTTCGAAATGTAAGGTCAAAAAAGAGAGAAGTATATAATAAACAGAAAATTCAAGTTTTTTCTATAAAAACAGGATTTACTTTCATCTTGTGGTATGAAAATTACCATATTTCACTTGTGGCTATCGCCACTCGTGAAATATTTATTTTCATACAACTCGATGAAAATAAATTCCGTATTTATAGAAAAAACTTTTTATATCCTCTATGTATATATATAATAAAGGTCAAGGTGGTATCACGGTAGGGGAGGTCCGTGATATATCGGCCTTGTAACACGGTAAACAGGTACCATGTACACATAACTACCATCCTAATCAGGAAGTCATTGTGACGTAATGAGAATTATTCACTTTCAATTAAATGACACTCATTTAAGCCACTTTTATTTTAACTTGTGTTTCATATGTATTTGGAGGTTTGTACTTAAGGTAATTAAAAGAATGTAAAAAGAAAACTATTTTTTACATTTCAGTCTGGTACGCAACATTTACTAGTAATGAATTATGGGTAATTCCAGTAAGTAAAAAAAATATCGACTGCTGCCGCACCTTAGATCAAATCGCTGTCGCCAAAATCGCTTTGTAAGTGCGTCTGCATTGCTCCGGACTTTATTTAGTGAATTACCTCAACAAAATTATAAGGTACAAGTTCAATAAGAATGAGGTGTTTTATCGTGAATTTCATGATGCATTGCAAATGGAAAAAAACAATTTTCTATAAAATGTTACTTTGCCAATGTAGGTAGCATTATCAATGATAGATTGTTGAAAAAGTTAGTTTTCGTTGTATAAGCCATCTGTATTGAAACAGATCTCAAATAAACGTTTTTTGAAGAGAAAATTCCAATTTTATCCAAGACGTCTATTTTGATAGGCAGTAAAACTTTTTTGGCAATTCTGTCAAAACTAGAGGCGTATTCAACATGTTATACATGTGCGTGACGTGCATTGGGTCATGCAAAGATGTTTATAACGTAGAGCTTATTTAACATTTTTTTCTTGATTTTAAGTTTACAACTGACAGTTCACATTATGTCCATGATGATAAACTGTATGCGTTGACCTTTTTGATTGGTGTATAAACCATACGTTATGACGTCACATCGATAGTTATTTGACGTTGCTCATTAGCAACCGCAGAAGTGTAGATTGGCGGTCATTTTAAATGTTTTAACTGTGATATTTTCAAAATTAAATTCAGAATGGACAGGGAGAAGTCTGGATGTTTTTGCTTTGCTTGGTGTATTAGTTTAAGGAAGTCATTCAACGAAAGGGTTTGTTTTCTTTCTATTTTTTGCTTTAACTATTCAGCCAAATGTAGTGAAATGTAAGATGTCCATGTATAAATGACGTTTTTTTGATTACCTCTTTATTTCTTTCTGTGACAATTTCTGATTGTCGTTCGCCAGAGGGAGAGAGAAAATGAAGGTAATTCTATTTTTGTTTACATAATTACTTTTTTTTTTATTTACAGTGGGCGCGATTTCGAAACAATTTTCGGCGTAGATTTTACACACGGCGGGGTCAGGCAGTTGACCCTGCAACAGTTCTTAACGAAACTGGTGCAAGAGACATGGTCATTGCTAAGAAGCCTTACAAATCAAACGAAGTCATTCCATATGTCGTGGCTAAAAGGATTATCACAGAAGGTTGAAAAATCTTCATATTTCATGAAATACAAATCTTGCCGTGTGTGTAATGTAAAATCAGACTCTGTTTTCTCTAAGTTGTTTTGGTTATTTTGTAAACGATACTTTGAGGCTATGGTCATAAACTATGATAGGCGCGTTTTAGCATTTAATCACTTTAAAATCATGGATAGGATGAATAAAAAATAAGATAATATATGGAAAAAAGTAGAGACAGGTAAGGAAGAAATTGCTAAAACGGTATTTTTGTTATATTACATAATTACTGTTTTTGATTTACAGCTGGCGTAGTGTCATCCATATATATTGCTTTATCTTTTTTTCCAAACCAAATTAAACATTTCGGGAAACTCGAAATACATAATTATGTATAACACATAACATTATATTTTTACAGATACACCAGCCAAGTGCTCGAAAACTGAGGGCCCAGAAAATTTTGACTTTCTTGGTACTATTATCTGATTATTTTTAAAACTATACACTTTATGTAAAATTCGAAGGCTTTTTAAAGATATATTAAGCATTAATATATTCTATTTATTACAGTTTAACTGACTAATAAAGGAAAATGGAAAACGTTTACTAATGAAACAATCCATTTTTTTCAGTGCATTTAACAGACATTCTTTTAATAATTTGAAAGACACCCTTTTTAATGTTTAATTAAAAAAAGCACAAAAGCTATCTCAAAAATTGAATGCTGTTGTCAGTTATATGTTGCAAAAAAAAACCGAACAAACTCGCTTTACTCAATTATTAAAACTATTTCAATTCTTTTCTTTAAGTCCATGAATATGTTTCTGGAATAATAAACAAAGCTGCAGAAATCCTGCACACTGAGGAACGCCCTCCTGTTTTTATTGACACAAGAGCCATTTTGGTACAGCCAGCAGACGATAACGTCTCTCTATCTTCAAGCGTCATAAGCCGTGAGTAGATTTTAATAGTTTCTTAGAAAAAGATTTTTTTTCTGAAAAAAAAAAAAAAAAACCGAGAAAAAACTTGAAATGATCAAAAATCACAAAATTCGAATGCATAAGAATTACATACGGTTGGTTGTCAAAACATAATCATCACGAGGACTGCTTCCAATAGAAAGTGAGACGCATCTTCATTGAAATGCTAATCAAGATATTTTTCCCAGGACAACTTGAAAATCATACATTCTCAAATAATGTCAAAACCAGCCAATGCGTATCCTCTTTGGTTTTATTTATGTTATAGAAATGGCAGACGCCATTGTGACTGACAGCTTAACAAACATCGTACAGGACGCAGACACAAATCATTCCGCCCAGTACAGACTCAGACCAAAAACCATCAGTGAATTTAAGGGTAAGTGTTTTACGATCTTCGCAACTGATGTGATCTATTATTGCTTTGCGGATATTCAACTTTTAAAGGTGCACCAAAATTAGTGCCAACTGATTATTCTGGACATCTGTGATTTGCCTGTTTATTCATTATAATATTTGTTATTTCTCCTATGTGTTATTTCACCTCATTTTACACCTTATATAAAATACCTTTTAAGACCATTGGCTTGTTTCTTATATGTATATTTATATGTATAAACAAACAAAAAGTGTTTAGTCTAATTAGAGGAGGTCATGTTTTTGGCTAAAATATGCAATACAGGTATATCTAGTCTATATAAGAAGTAATATCTATTGTAGCCTCTATAAATTTATTATATAATGTAGCCTCGTATGGATGTTTTTTTTCTCTCTCTCTTTTATTTTTATTTTGTTTGTTTGTTTGTAACACAATGATAATCGTATATTAAGTATTTAATGTAGCCTCGAAGAATAACAAATACTATTGTAATTTCCTCATATATGCATGTTAAACATGTATTGAGAGAATAAGATCTGTTCTGTTCTGTTCTGTTCTTTCAACTATGTTTGTATAAATTTGCGTTTGTTTGCAGCCATGTTTGGAATCACTGAAGACAGTTATGCTAGCAATGGCCTGCCCTCTGTCAGTGATTAAAGGTTAGTTTAAATTTAGGCTTTGTTTGTTTGTTTTTTTCTTTAAGATAACAAGAATAATTAAATCGCTAAGCACTAAAAAACAAACCTCTCTGACAAATTCTTAAATACCAGGAATTTACTTGACAAAAATATCGGCAACTGAATTTAAAAAAAGGAAAGCAACAGTAAATGAAGAGCGTGCATGGGTGATATTGCTTGTTTAGATAGAACTATTAAATTAACTAGAGGTTATAAAACTTCCGTTTGACTAATGAAATGTTATTTTTTTACTTCTTTCAGAAACACAGAGAGAGAGAACAGATACAAGACACTTATACTATTGTATTTATGCATTTGTTTGCGTATATTTTTTTCTGCTATGATATTTTTTCGATTGTAATTTATATGCATATTTTGAAGTTCTGAACTTAGTTTCAGACATTTTAGTAAAAGTTTATCGAAACTTCCAGAACGTGTTTCTTTGTGTTTTTTTTTCACTACGTGATTTTTTTCAAGCTGGAGTCAATTTGAACTAATATAACATTTCGGTGTCTTTTAACCTTCTCGTCACTTTTATTCACTCGACCAGCTTCTTTATTTAACTTCGAGGCTGCCATCGTCAATATACCCGCCTATAAATATAAGTACATTCGCAGCATGAGGTGGCACCAAAAATCGAGAGACTGACATCACTATTTCGAACTGTTCTGGCATTTTGTCTAGTTAGTACTTCTTTTATCGCCATCTAGCGGAAGCGTCCAGTTGCATCATAGAATGAGTAGACAAATACTTACAATGCTTTGATACAGACAATGAATTATGATGGTCTATTTTTCATTCATAATTTGAGTAAAGAAGAACATGACTTCAAACAAAAGACTCGATAGATTTTTTTATATTTGATAGAAACATACATAGAGGCGCGATCTGGCCGTCTTCAGAATAAAGTAGACTAAACCTGATGAAAATATTGCAACCGACATAAAGTGCGTTTCCATTATGATTAGCGGCCTCAAAGCATATTAAAAAATTTAAAGAAGTACTTTATCGACACCAGTATTCTCACGTATGAAAGCTGTTTTAGAAAACTCTGTTTCATAGCTTGTTGTTTCCTGCCAACCACTTCTCTATTACCTGGCCTATACTTTGTTCGCTCCATCATCACATAGTCAAATTTGAACATTTATACAAAACTGTTTGAAAGTTGACTAATGATCATGTTGACTTACATACATGAATACTACATAATAATTTTAGTACATATGAAGCCCCTATACAGAAGGGCCTTTTGAAATACTTCTGTTTAATTTCTTGAGCGAGTTAATGTATTTAATATTTCAGTTAAGTTATTTACGACATAGAAAAACATGTATGCATTTAACAATTCACTTAGTTGTGTTCTCACACACTATGCGTGTGAAAATCCTTAAATGAAGGTCGACAATTATGACTGAAAGCTTAAAAAAACTGTTTCACATTTTTACTTACAGTTTCAGTAAAGCCTGACTGCTTATAATTCTGATGTTGTTTATTGATTAAAGTCTATATTTCACCAGTGTTCAAAAATTTTATGTTGCCCATTGCCTACAGGGCCTCATCATTTTCAGGTTGAAGTACAGTAGTAGGGCTGCGTATTCATATCAGGACCCCCCCGTCCACCCTCACCCCCCCCCACCCTCATCCCCACGTATGGCTTAAGTATTGTATCGGTAGTTCACTTCGGGGTCCCAAAATAATGTTAGGTCGCTTATCTTACCTCAGGTCTTGTTCTTATGTACTATATAATTATTAATGTGTTAGAGATCTTCCGTGCATTAAAACTGGAGCTTTGACCAAGGTTCCCCGATCAAACAATCATTCAAATCACCTTCTCATCCGCTTATACATGTTTCCCATGAACATACACCTTCCAGTCTTACTCTCTGGAACGGAGCTCCCATTCCACCTGCGTTCATTCAATTAATAACCTTTTGTTAATATTCCGGTAAGCTCCAACTTTTCCTCCCAGTCCGCCATGTTGTTTATACCTGGTGTGTTCGTTTTATTACGTAACGACGTAAATACCCGAAGCACAGGTCATAGGTTAATCAAACGACTCTCTATACGTCATCTAAGTCACGTTCTGTATGACGTGTACGGAGTCCTGTCAAATACCTTTAAATAGCTCCAAAAACGCTCGCTCCGCATCAATCGTCTCTTAACTTTACGAAGCAAAGTTCTTGCTAGTCTTACCATTAAAGAGAGCAAAAGCTCCCACTCCACATTTCTATTGATATGACCTCACATAAAGTTGGAGAGGTAGGATATACTTGTTAGACCAGAAACAGTCTTTTGTCCTTATGATCAAACTGGAGAGCTCCCCCCTCCCACTTACCTTAATCCAATGGGACCCTTGGTCATCGTTTCCACAAACTACTAATAATTACTTGTCTTTAGCTACATGTTATTAATGTGCTTTTTGTGAACTTGAAGCGATGTTATGCCCTTAATAAAGAGTATTGTTCAACTGCCAACATGTTGTTTATTCTGTAAACACCTAAAGCTCCCTGCATTAAGAGCTTGAACCCACAGCCTCAACATTAACAACTGTCCGGGTCAGAAGCAGGCTGGCCGGCAGGACAATATGAATACATATCGGTATGAATATGTGAAATATATTATTAGCATATGTTATATCAATGTTGTGGTGTTGTCGTTGTTCTATCATTGGTCAACAATGTTGTTGCTGCCTATCAATTTCCGGTACGTTTAGTGAACGGCATTTCATTTATAAAAGGTGATACTTACAATGGTTTGGTTGTTTTATTTTCATTTTTCTAATCATGTTTATTATCTTGTCGTTCATTTGTCAAACTAGCTTTTTCTTCAGTCATCAGGTATGTTGCTTGGCAGACATAATAGACAAATGGGTAAAATTGAACGTGCATAGTGTCAATAATATCACAGTTTTGAGAGAATGGTGAATCTCATTTTAACTGAAAATTTTAAATTCATTTTACATTTTATTGCCAAACATAGTCACTCTTTAAAGTATCTTAGATTTATAAAATAAACAGAGATTAATGTAAATTAGTTTTGCAAACAATAGATGCTGGAATCCCTGCTTTATATAGAAACTTCATTAAGGAATGAAATTGTGATATGTTAAAGTATGATTTGATAATTACTCTTTTGTTTAAAGAGCCTTAGTGTTTGTTTAGTTGTTTTTGCAATATTCTTTATATTGAAATTTATTATATACGTATAAATAAAATATTAAGAAATGTAACAGGTGGTGAAAAATCGTGGCTCGACCGGGACTCGAACCCAGGGCCTTCCGCTTACAGGGCGGACACTCTACCAACTGAGCTACCAAGCCACACGGTTCTGCCTTATCGATTTATCACCTATAAACCTGTACCCGGCTACATATACCCCCTCCAAATTTAGAATTCGTCCCGAATTCTCAGAGTCACAGAGAATATTGTGAAACATTCTCGAGGTGCCGAAGCAGTAGCCAAATTATAACGTAGGTTATTTACGTTGGGCGCCAAATGTAACAGGTGGTGAAAAATCGTGGCTCGACCGGGACTCGAACCCAGGGCCTTCCGCTTACAGGGCGGACACTCTACCAACTGAGCTACCAAGCCACACGGTTCTGCCTTATCGATTTATCACCTATAAACCTGTACCCGGCTACATATACCCCCTCCAAATTTAGAATTCGTCCCGAATTCTCAGAGTCACAGAGAATATTGTAAACACATTCCCGAGGTGCCGAAGCAGTAGCCAAATTATAACGAAGGTTGTCCCACGTTGGGCGCCAAATGTAACAGGTGGTGAAAAATCGTGGCTCGACCGGGACTCGAACCCAGGGCTTTCCGCTTACAGGGCGGACACTCTACCAACTGAGCTACCAAGCCACACGGTTCTGCCTCATCGATTTATCACCTATAAACCTGTACCCGGCTACAGAAATATTTATGAAATAAAATGCGTATTTTCATCTTCCGTATTTTCACTGTAAAAAATTATTTTTCACTGCAGCGAAACATATTTTCCGTATTTTCACTGGTGTCTTGCCGGTCTACTTTCTTCTAAATTCAGCCAATACACAAATATTAAAGGGGAATTTTTTCGAAATGTAAGGTCAAAAAAGAGAGAAAGTATATAATAAACAGAAAATTAAAGTTTTTTCTATAAAAACAGGATTTACTTTCATCTTGTGGTATGAAAATTACTATATTTCACTTGTGGCTATCGCCACTCGTGAAATATTTATTTTCATACCACTCGATGAAAATAAATTCCGTATTTATAGAAAAAACTTTAATATCCTCTATGTATATATGATAAAGGTCAAGGTGGTATCACGGTAGGGGAGGACCGTGATATATCGGCCTTGTAACACGGTAAACAGGTACCATGTACACATAACTACAGTCCTAATCAGGAAGTCATTGTGACGTAATGAGAATTATTCACTTTTAATTAAATGACACTCATTTAAGCCACTTTTATCTTAACTTGTGTTTCATATGTATTTGGAGGTTTGTACTTAAGGTAATTAAAAGAATGTAAAAAGAAAACTATTTTTTACATTTCAGTCTGGTACGCAACATTTACTAGTAATGATTTATGGGTAATTCTAGTAAGTGAAAAAAATATCGACTGCTGCCGCACCTTAGATCAGATCGCTGTCGCCAAAATCGCTTTGTAAGTGCGTCTGCATTGCTCCGGACTTATTTTATTTAGTGAGTTACCTCAACAAAATTATAAGGTACAAGTTCAATAAGAATGCGGTGTTTTATCGTGAATTTCATGATGCATTGCAAATGGAAAAAACAATTTTCTAAAAAAAATGTTACTTTGCCAATGTAGCTAGCAGTATCAATGATAAATTGTTGAAAAGTTAGTTTTCATTATATAAGCCATCTGTATTGAAACAGATCTCAAATAAACGTTTTTTGAAGTGAAAATTCCAATTTTATCCGAGACGTTTTTCTTGATTTTAAGTTTACAGCTGACATTTCACATTAAGTCCATGATGATAAACTGTATGTGTTGACCTTTTTGATTGGTGTATAAACCAGACGTTATGACGTCACATCGATAGTTATTTGACGTTGCTCATTAGCAACCGCAGAAGTGTAGATTGGCGGTCATTTTAAATGTTTTAACTGTGATATTTTCAAAATTAAATTCAGAATGGACAGCGAGAAGTCTGGATGTTTTTGCTTTGCTTGGTGTTTTAGTTTTAGGAAGTCATTCAACGAAAGGGTTTGTTTTCTTTCTATTGTTTGCTTTAATTATTCAGCCAAATGTAAAATGTCCATGTATAAATAACGTTTTTTTGATTACCTCTTTATTTCTTTCTGTGACAATTTCTGATTGTCGTCCGCCAGAGGGAGAGAGAAAATGAAGCTTGTGTTACAATTCTTTTTTTGTTTACAGAATTACTGTTTTTATTTACAGTGGGCGCGATTTCGAAACAATTTTCGGCGTAGATTTTACGCACGGCGTGGTAAGGCAGTCGACCCGGCAACAGTTCTAAACGAATCTGGTGCAAGAGACATGGTCATTGCTAAGAAGCCTTACAAATCAAACGAAGTCATTCCATATGCCGTGGCTAAAAGGATTATCGCAGAAGGTTGGAAAATTTTTATATTTCATGAAATACGAATCTTGCCGTGTGTGCAATGTAAAATCAGATTCTGTTTTCTCTCAAAGTTGTTTAGGTGATTTTGAAAACGATACTTTGAGGCTATGGTCATAAAATATGATAGGTGCATTATAGTATTGGATCAATTCAAAATCAAAGGTAGGATAAAAGATAAGATAATGGAAAAAAAAGTGACAGGCAAAGAAGAAATTGTTAAAACTGTATTTTTGATTTCATAATTAT
Source organism: Cyclina sinensis (assembly GCA_012932295.1). Classification (NCBI taxonomy): domain Eukaryota; kingdom Metazoa; phylum Mollusca; class Bivalvia; order Venerida; family Veneridae; genus Cyclina; species Cyclina sinensis. The sequence continues at coordinate 8,892,512 of JAAONU010000009.1, read as the reverse complement.
TGTTTTGATTTACAGCTGGCGTAGTGTTCTGCATTATATGGCTGTACATTATTATATTTTTTTTCTTAACAAAATTAAACATTTCGGGAAACTCGAAATACATACGTTTAACATATAACATTATTTATTTACAGATATACAAGCAAAATGTTCGAAAACTGAGGACCCAGAAAACCTGGACTTTCTTGGTACTATTATCTGACTATGTTTATATATGAACTATAGCTTTTATGTAAAATTTGACAGCTTTTCAAAGACAAATAAAAAATTAATACATTCCATTTCATACAATCAAAGCTTTTTCAGTGCGTTTCACATAGATTCTTTTAATATTTTGAAAAAACACCCCTTTTTAATATTAAATTTAAAAAAGCATTAGAACTCGGTTAAAAATTTTAAGATGTTGTCAGTTATACGTTGCAAAAAACTCGCATTTAATCAATTATTAAAATCATTTCACTTCTTTTCTTTTAAGTCCATGAATACGTTTCTGGAATAATAAACAAAGCTGCAGAAATCCTGCGCACTGACGAACGCCCTCCTGTTTTTATTGACACAAAGGCCATTTTGGTACAGCCAGCAGACGACAATTTCTCTTTATCTTCAAGCGTCATAAGCCGTGAGTAGATTTTCGTAGTTTCATGTTTCTTAAGAAACCATATTTTTATTAAGAACACACACACAAAACAGATAATATAATAAAATCACAAAATGCGATTTTTTGCATAAGAATGATTGTCAAAACCGAATCATCACGAGGGCTGCTTAAAAAAGAAAAAGAGACACACCTTCTGTGATATGCTAGTCAAAATATTTTGTCACAGGATAACTTGAAATTCTTACATTCTCAAGTAATGTCCAAAAGCAGCTAATGCATTTCCTCTTTTGTTTTATTTATATTATAGAAATGGCAGACGCCATTGTGACTGACAGCTTAACAAACATCGTACAGGACGCAGACACAAATCATTCCGCTCAGGACAGACTCAGACCAAAAACCATCAGTGAATTTAAGGGTAAGTGTTTTACGATCTTCGCAACTGATGTTATCCAGTAATGCTTTGCGGATATTCAACTTTTAAAGGTGCACCAAAATTAGTGCCAACTGATTATTCTGGACGTTTGATGCTTTGCCTGTTCATTCGTTATTATATTTGTTATTTCTCCTAAGTGTTATTTCACCTCATTTTACACCTTATATAAAATCCCTTTTAAGACCATAAGCTTGTTTCTACTATGTTTGCATAAATTTGCGTTTGTTTGCAGCCATGTTCGGAATCACGGAAGACAGTGTTGCTAGCGATGGCCTGCCTTCTGTCAGTGATTAAAGGTAAGTTCAAACTTAGGCTTTGTTTGTTTGTTTTTCTTTAAGATAACAAGAGGAATTAAATCGCTAAGCACTATAAAATAAACCTTACTTGCAAATTCTTAAATACCCGGAATTTACTTGACAAAAATATTGGCAACTGAATTAAAAAAAAAGAAAAGCAACAGTAAATGAAGAGCATGCATGAGTGATATTGCTTGTTTAGATAGAACTGTCAAATTAACCAGAGGTCATTAAACTTCCGTTTGACTGATGAAATGTTAATTTCTTACTTATTTCAGAAACACAGAGGGAGAGAACAGATATAAGAAACTTATACAATTGTATTAATGTATTTGTATGCATGTATTTTTTCTGCTATGATATTTTTTCGATTGTAATTTTTAATTATATTTTGAAGTTCTGAACTTAGTTTCAGACATTTTAGTAAAAGTTCATCGAAACTTCCAGAAAGTGTTTCTTTATATTTTTTCACTCTGTGAATTTTTCAAGCTAGAGCCAATTTGAACAAATATAACATTACAGTGTCTTTTAACTTTCTCGTCACTTCCATTCACTCGACCAGCTTCTTTTTTTAACCTCGAGGCTGCCATCGTCAATATACCCACCTATAAAACAAGTACATTCGTATCATAAAGTGGCACCAAAATTCGAGAGACTCACATTACTATTTCGAACTATTCTGGCATTTTGTCTAGTTAGTACTTCTTTTATCGCCATCTAGCGGAAGCGTCCAGTTGCATCATAGAATGAATAGACAAATACTTACAATACAGGTCTTTGATACAGACAATGAATTATGATGGTCTATTTTTCATTCATAAATTGAGTAAAGAAGAACATGACTTCAAACAAAAGACTCGATAGATTGTTTGATATTTGATAGAAACATACACAGCAGTGCGATCTGGCCGTCTTCAGAATAAAGTAGACTAAAACTGTTGAAACTATTGCAACCGACAAAAAGTGCGTTTCCATTACAATTAGCGACCTTAAAGCACATTTGAAAATTAATAAAAGTATTCTCACGTATGAAAGCTGTTTTATGAACTCTATTTCATAGCTTGTTGTTTCCTGCCAACCACTTCTCTATTACCTGACCTGTACTTTGTTCGTTTCATCATAACATAGTCAACGTTGAACATTTAAACAAAACTATTTGAAAGTTGACAAATTATCGCATTAGTGATTCACATCATGAATACTACATAATAATTATAGTACATATAAAGCCCCTTTACAGAAATGCCTTTTGAAATACCTCCGTTTTATTTCTTGAGAGATGTGATGTATTTCAGTTAAGTTATATGAGAAATGAAAATACATTTATGCATTTAAGAATTCGCTGAGTTGTGTTCTCACAGCAGTATGCTTGTGAAATTCCTTACATGGAGGTCGAAATTTTTGACTGAAAGCTTATAAAAACTGTTGCCAGTTATACATGCAGTTTCAGTAAAGCATGACTGCTTATAATTCAGATGTTATTTATTGATTAAATTAGATATTACAGCAGTATTCAGGTATTTTGTGCTGCTGTTATGTACCGCTAGTGCCAATTTCACATTTTACCTAATGTTAATGTTATGTACAGCTAGTGCCAACTTCACGTTTTAGTTAATGCTACTGTTATGTACAGCTAGTGCCAATTTTACATGTTACCTAATTCTACTGTTAAGTACAACTAGTGCCCATTTCACGTTTTACCTACTGCTACTCTTATGTACAGCTTGTGCCAACTTCACGTTTACCTAATGCTACTGTTATGTACAGCTTGTGCCAACATCAGGCTTCACCGACTGCTTCTTCTACATATTGCTACGGCTATCGGCTGCTACTGTCAACTTCTTGTTTTACCTACTTCTACTTCCAGCTACTGCTACTGCCAACTTCACGTTTTACCTATCGCTACTTCCAGCTACTGCTATTGCCAACTTCACGTTTCACCTACTTCTACTTCCAGCTACTGCTACTGCCAACTTCACGTTTCACGTACTTCTACTTCCAGCTACTGCTACTGCCAACTTCACGTTTCACCTACTTCTACTTCCAGCTACTGATTCTGCCAACTTCACTTTTTACCTATCGTTACTTCCAGCTACTGCTACTGCTTCTTCCAGCTACTGCTATTGCCAACTTCACGTTTTACCTATCGTTACTTCCAGCTACTGCTACTGCTTCTTCCAGCTACTGCTTCTGCCAACTTCACGTTTCACGTACTTCTACTTCCAGCTACTGCTACTGCCAACTTCACGTTTCACCTACTTCTACTTCCAGCTACTGCTTCTGCCAACTTCACTTTTTACCTATCGTTACTTCCAGCTACTGCTACTGCCAACTTCACATTTTACCTACTGCTAATTCCAGCTACTGCTATTGCCAACTTCACGTTTTACCTACGGCTACTTCCAGCTACTGCTATTGCCAACTTCACGTTTTACCTACTGCTACTTCCAGCTACTGCTATTGCCAACTTCACGTTTTACCTATCGCTACTTCCATCTACTGCTATTGCCAACTTCACGTTTTACCTACTGCTACTTCCAGCTACTGCTACTGCTAACTTCACGTTTTATCTACTGCTTCTTCCAGCTACTGCTATTGCCAACTTCACGTTTTACCTGTCGCTAATTCCAGCTACTGCTACTGCCAACTTCACGTTTTACCTACTGCTACTTCCAGCTACTGCTACTGCCAACTTCACGTTTTATCTACTGCTTCTTCCAGCTACTGCTATTGCCAACTTCACGTTTTACCTGTCGCTAATTCCAGCTACTGCTACTGCCAACTTCACGTTTTACCTACTGCTACTTCCAGCTACTGCTACTGCCAACTTCACGTTTTACCTACTGCTACTTCCAGCTACTGCTACTGCCGACTTCAAGTTTTACCTATCGCTAATTCCAGCTACTGCTATTGGTTACTTCACGTTTTACCTACTGCTACTTCAAGCTACTGCTACTGCCAACTTCACGTTTTACCTACTGCTACTTCCAGCTACTGCTACTGCCGACTTCAAGTTTTATCCACAGCTACTTCCAGCTACTGCTACTGCCAACTTCTGCTGCTGCTACTACTGCCGACTTCACGTTTTACCTACTTCTACTTCAAGCTACTGTTACTACTATCTTCACGTTTTACCTACTGTTTCTTCCACCTTCTGCTACTGCCATTTTTACGTTTTACCTGATACTTCTTCCAGCTACTTCTATTGCTAACAACATATTTACTTTATTTCCTACTTTCCACTTCTTTTTTTCTATTTACTACTGACAAGTTCTTACTAGTTGATCAATTCGATACAAAATAATAATGATAATTACAATAACAAACTATTTATACTTGATCATGTGTGATTTCTGATTGGATAGGGGAGGTAATTCTGTATGGATTCGAGCGTCTTAAAAAAAAGTTTAAGCTTCGCCACTGATGAAAAGTGTAGAGATTAGTTCTTATTTAGTTAAATCCTTCTGTATTTATCAAAGTTTCACATGTACTTACATGTGAATGTATAATTACATAAATGTATCTCTTTAATATGACATACATTAACAAACAGGATTGGAATGAAATGTATTATCTTAAAATGTTCTTCTCTTAAACAGTTCAAAGTGTGTGTGGCTAAACATATGCACTGCATTATTATGCACATTTTACCTTGGTTGCATTTGAAATATAAGATAACAGTACAAAGTATTTCAAATAAACTGACCCTAAAAAGAAATAAAAAGAAGTGGGAGAAATGTTTGTGAATATCAAAGTGATATTTATTACTTCTTATACATAGGAGATATCCTATATCTTAAAACTATTGCTTGGCTAAATGCACCGATGCATATCATCGAAAATAGTGGAATCTTCTCTCATTACTGTATCAAAAAAGACAGCACAGGTAATGTCAGAGACAACTGCTAGTTTTCCTTCTTTCATTTTTTTCTGTAAAAGTTACATTCGAGGCAATGCGCGGTTGCTTCAAATAAGACCACATCGATTCTCATTCTGAGGTCTGAGGAAACTTTGTTTGGTTTCTACTGAAAACTGTTTATAAAGTTTTATCTTTTCCATGCAGTATTTTTACAACAAAATGAAAAGAAAAAAGTACATATATATGTCAGTCCGAAATCGTACAAAAAAATCTCGACCTGCACATTAATTATAAACAATGTCCTGTTAAAAAATTGGCAGTAGACAATAGCCTGTATGAGAGCTAGTATAGTCAATTTTTCGGATGAATACGCTTTATTGTTCCATCATATCCAGTTGTAAAACAAAGTACGTACGAGCGATCAGAACTTGATTCATAGGTCATATCACGTTTATACTGCTGAGTAAAAGATAGGCGTGCTTGAGAATTTTGCATTCAGATACATTTTCTGGCAGAAATTGCTGCTAAAGCACCAGTGCAACATTAAATGAATTATGTATTATCCGAGTAAGTGAAAAAATTTCGTCTGCCGCCACATCCAGACGATCTCTCTTTAGATCAAGAAGCTGTCACCAAAATCCTTTTTTTAGTGCGTATGCAGTGCTTCGGACTTTATTTATTTGGTGAACTACCTCAAGGAATGATACGGTGCCCAATTAAATAAGAATGTTGTGTTTCACCATCATTTTCATGATTCGTTGCAAATGAACGTACGATTTTCTATAAAATGTTACTCTCTGGCATTATCAATGGTAGATTGTTTGAAAAGTTAGTTTTCATTGCATCTGTATTGAAAAAGATCTCAAATAAACGTTTCTTGAAGAGATAAGTCCAATTTTATCCGAGACATCTATTCTGATAGGCTGTAAAACTGTTTTGCCTGTTCTGACAAAACTAGAGGCGTATTCAACATGAGAATGATGTGACCAGTCTCGTGTTATACGTGTGCGCTAGGTGCAATGGGTCATACAAAGATGTTTATATCGTAGAGCTTATTTAACATTTTTCTTGATTTTCAGTTTATAACTGACAATTTATGTCCATGATGATATGAATTGACCTTTGACATTGACCGTTTTGATTGGTGTATAAACCAGAAGTTATGACGTCACATCGATAGGTATTTGATGTCGCACCGATAGTTATGGGTCATGTAAAGATTTTTATAATGTAAAGCTTATTTTACATTTCTTTATTTTAATTTTATAACTGACAGTTCATATTATGTCCATGATTAAAAACTGAATACGTTGACCTTTTTGATTGGTGTATAAACCAGACGTTATGACGTCACATCGATAGTTATTTGACGTCGGTCATTAGCAACCGCAAAAGTGTAGATTGGCGGTCATTTTAAATGTTTTGACTTGTGATATTTTCAAAATTAAATTCAGAATGGACAGCGAGAAATCTGAATGTTTTTGCTTTGCTTGGTGTATTAGTTTTAGGAAGTCATTAAACGAAAGGGTTTGTTTTCTTTCTATTTTTTTGCTGAACTATTTATGCGAAATGGAGAGAATTGTTACACGTTTATCTATGAACGACGTTTCTCGATAGCTTCTTTCTTTCTTTCTTTGTGACAATTTCCTCTTGACGTCGGCCAGAAGCAAGAAAAGCAAGATAGTGTTACAACTGTATTTTTGTTTACTTAATTAATTTTTTATTTACAGTGGGCGCGATTTCGAAACAATTTTCGGCGTAGATTTTATACAAGGCGGGGTAAGGAAGTTGACCCGGCAACAGTTCTGAACGAATCTGGTGCAAGAGACATGGTCATTGCTAAGAAGCCTTACAAATCAAACGAAGTCATTCCATATGCCGTGGCTAAAAGGATTATCACAGAAGGTTGGAAAATTTTCATATTTCATGAAATTCGAATCTTGCCGTGTGTGCAATGTAAAATCAGACTCTGTTTTCTCTCTAAGTTGTTTAGGTATTTTGAAAACGATACTTTGAGACTATGGTCATAAACTAAGATAGGTGCATTAAAATATTGGATCAATTCAAAATCAAAGGTAGGATGAAAGATAAAATAATGGAAAAAAAATAAATAAAAGAAAGAGGCAAAGAAGAAATTGTTAAAACTGTATTTTTGATTTCATAATTATTGTTTTGATTTACAGCTGGCGTAGTGTCCTGCATTATATGGCATAATGTACATTATTTTTTTTTCATTTGTTAACAAAATTAAATATTTCTGGAAACTCGAAATACATACGTTTAACAAATAACATTATTTTTTTTACAGATATACAAGCTAAGTGTTCGAAAACTGAGGACCCAGAAAACCTGGACTTTCTTGGTACTATTATTTGACTATCTTTATTTATAAACTATAGATTTATGTAAAATGTGACAGCTTTTCAAAGATAAATTAAACATTAATACATTCCATTTCATGCAATCAAAGCTTTTTCAGTGCGTTTCACACATATTCTTTTAATATTTTGAAAGACACCCCTTTTTAATATTAAATTTAAAAAAGCATTAGGACTTGGTTAAAAATTTTAAGATGTTGTCAGTTATACGTTGCAAAAAACTCGCCTTTAATCAATTATGAAAATCATTTCAATTCTTTTCTTTCAGTCCATGAATACGTTTCTGGAATAATAAACAAAGCTGCAGAAATCCTGCACACTGAGGAACGCCCTCCTGTTTTTATTGACACAAAGGCCATTTTGGTACAGCCAGCAGACGACAATGTCTCTTTATCTTCAAGCGTCATCAGCCGTGAGTAGATTTTCGTAGTTTGATGTTTCTTAAAAAAAACATATTTTTATTAAGAACACACACACAAAACAGATAATATAATAAAATCACAGAATGCAATTTGTTGCACAAGAATGATTGTCAAAACCGAATCATCACGAGGGCTGCTTAAAATAGAAAAAGAGTCGCACCTTCTGTGAAATGCTAGTCAAAATATTTTGTCCCAAGATAACTTGAAAATCTTACATTCTCAAGTAATGTCCAAAAACAGCTAATGCATTTCCTCTTTTGTTTTATTTATGTTATAGAAATGGCAGACGCCATTGTGACTGACAGCTTAACAAACATCGTACAGGACGCAGACACAAATCATTCCGCCCAGGACAGACTCAGACCAAAAACCATCAGTGAATTTAAGGGTAAGTGTTTTACGATCTTCGCAACTGATGTGATCTATTAATTCTTTGCGGATATTCAACTTTTAAAGGTGCACCAAAATTAGTGCCAACTGATTATTCTGGACATCTGTGCTTTGCCTGTTTATTCATTATAATATTTGTTATTTCTCCTATGTGTTATTTCACCTCATTTTACACCTTATATAAAATCCCTTTTAAGACCATTGGATTGTTTCTTATATGTATGTTTATATGTATAAACAAACAAAAAGTGTTTAGTCTAATTAGAGGAGCTCATGTTTTTGGCTAAAATATGCAATACAGGTATATCTAGTCTATATAAGAAGTAATAGCTATTGTAGCCTCTATAAATTTATTATATAATGTAGCCTCGTATGGATTGTCTTTGTTTTTCTCTCTTTTATTTTTATTTTTGTTTGTTTGTTTGTAACACAATGATAATCGTATATTAAGTATTTAATGTAGCCTCGAAGAATAACAAATACTATTGTAAATTCCTCATATATGCATGTTAAACATGTATTGAGAGAATAAGATCTGTTCTGTTCTGTTCTGTTCTTTCAACTATGTTTGTATAAATTTGCGTTTGTTTGCAGCCATGTTTGGAATCACTGAAGACAGTTATGCTAGCAATGGCCTGCCCTCTGTCAGTGATTAAAGGTTAGTTTAAACTTAGGCTTTGTTTGTTTGTTTTTTCTTTAAGATAACAAGAGGCATTAAATCGCTAAGCACTATAAAACAAACCTCTCTGACAAATTCTTAAATACCAGGAATTTACTTGACAAAAATATTGGCAACTGAATTTAAAAAAAGGAAAGCAACAGTAAATGAAGAGCGTGCATGAGTGATATTGCTTATTTAGATAGAACTATTAAATTAACCAGAGGTTATAAAACTTCCGTTTGACTAATGAAATGTTAATTTTTTACTTCTTTCAGAAACACAGAGAGAGAGAACAGATACAAGACACTTATACTATTGTATTTATGCATTTGTTTGCATATATTTTTTTCTGCTATGATATTTTCAACTGTAATTTATATGCATATTTTGAAGTTCTGAACTTAGTTTCAGACATTTTAGTAAAAGTTCATCGAAACTTCCAGAACGTGTTTCTTTGTTGTTTTTTTTTCACTACGTGAATTTTTCAAGCTGGAGTCAATTTGAACAAATATAACATTACGGTGTCTTTTAACTTTCTCGTCACTTCCATTCACTCGACCAGCTTCTTTTTTTAACCTCGAGGCTGCCATCGTCAATATACCCGACTATAAATATAAGTACATTCGTATCATAAAATGGTACTAAAATTCGAGAGACTGACATAACTATTTCGAACTGTTCTGGCATTTTGTCTAGTTAGTACTTCTTTTATCGCCATCTAGCGGAAGCGTCCAGTTGCATCATAGAATGAATAGACAAATACTTACAATACAGGTCTTTGATACAGACAATGAATTATAATTGTCTATTTTTCATTCATAGCTTGAGTAAAGAAGAACATGACTTCGAACGAAAGACTCGATAGATTTTTTGATATTCGATAGAAACATCCATAGCAATGTGATCTGGTCGACTTCAGAATAAAGTAGACTTAACCTGTTGAAAATATTGCAACTGACAAAAGTGCATTTCCATTACGATTAGCGGCTTTAAAGCCTTTCACGACACCAGTATTGTCACGTATGAAAGCTATTTTATAAACTCTATTTCATAGCTTGTTGTTTCCTGCCAAAGACCTCTCTATTACCTGGCCTATACTTTGTTAGTTTCATCATAACATGGTCAAATTTGAACATTTAAACAAAACTATTTGAAAGTTGACAAATAATCGCATTAGTGAGTAACATTCATGAATTCTACATAATAATTATAGTACATATAAAGCTCCTTTACAGAAACGCCTTTTGAGATACTTCCGTTTTATTTCTTGAGCGATGTGATGTATTTCAGTTAAGTTATATGAGACATGGAAATACATGTATGTATTTAAGAATTCGCTGAGTTGTGTTCTCACAGAACTATGTTTGTGAAATTCGTTACATGAAGGTCGAAATTTTTGACTGAAAGCTTATAAAGACTGTTGCCAGTTATACTTGCAGTTTCAGTAAAGCGTTACTGCTTATAATTCAGATGTTATTTATTGATTAAATTAGATATCACAGTAGTATTCAGGTATTTTGTGCTGCTCTTATGTACCGCTAGTGCCAATTTCACGTTTTATCTAATGCTACTGTTATGTACAGCTAGTGCCAACTTCACGTTTTACTAAATGCTACTGTTATGTCAGCTAGTGCCAATTTTACATCTTACCTAATTCTGCTGTTATGTGCAGCTAGTGCCCATTTCACGTTTTATCTACTGCTACTCTTATGTACAGCTTGTGTCAACTTCACGTTTTAACTAATGCGACTTAATGTACAACTAGTGTCAACTGCAGATTTTACCGACTGCTTCTTCTACCTATTGCTACTGCTATCAGCTGCTACTGCAAACTTAACGTTTTACCTACTGCTGCTTCCAGCTACTGCTATAGCCAACTTCACGTTTTACCAACTGTTTCTTCCAGCTACTCCTACTGCTAACTTTACGTTTTACTTACTGCTACTTCCAGCTACTGCTACTGTCAACTTCACGTTTTACTTACTGCTTCTTCAATGTACTGCTACTGCCAAGTTCACGTTTTACCTACAGCTACTGCCAAATTCACGTTTTACCTACTGCTACTTCCAGCTACTACTACCGCCAACTTTACGTTTTACCTAATACTACTTCCACCTTCTACTACTGCCAACTTCACGTTTTACCTACTGCTTCTTCCACCTTCTGTTACTGCTACTGCCGACTTCACGTTTTACCAACTGCTACTTCCAGCTACTGCTACTGCCAATTTCACGTTTTCCTACTGCTTCTTCCAGGTACTGATACTGCCAACTTCACGTTTTACCTATTGCTTTTATCAGCTACTGCTACTGCCAACTTCACGTTTTATCCAGTGCTACTTCAAGCTACTGCTAGTTCCAACTTTACGTTTTACTTACTGCTACTTCCAGCTACAGCTACTGCCAACTTCACATTTCACCTACTTCTACTTCCAACTACTGCTACTGCCAACTTTATGTTTTTCCTACTGCTTCTTCCACCTTCTGCTACTACTAACATCACATTTACTTTATTTCCTACTTTCCTCTGCCAACTTGACGTTTTACCTATTGCTTCTTCCAGCTACTGCTACGACCAACTTCACGTTTTACCTACTGCTACTTCTACCTTCTGCTACTGCTACTGCCGACTTCACGTTTTACCAACTGCTACTTCCAGCTTCTGCTACTGCCAACTTCACGTTTTATCCACTGCTATTTCAAGCTGCTGCTACTGCCAACTTCACGTTTTACTTACTGCTACTTCCAGCTACAGCTACTGCCAACTTCACGTTTTACCTACTGCTTCTTCCACCTTCTGCTACCGCCTATTTTACGTTTTACCTGATACTTCTTCCAGCTACTTCTATTCATATTTACTTTATTTCCTACTTTCCACTGCTTCTGCTTTTTACTACTGACAAGTTCTTACAAGTTGATCAATGCGATACCAAATAATAATGATAATTACAATAACAAACTATTTATACATGATCATGTGTGATTACTGATGTGATAGTGAAGGTAATTCTGCCGGGATTCGAGCGTCTTAAAAAAAAGTTTAAGCTTCGCCACTGATGTAAGGTGAAGAGATTAGTTCTTATTTAGTTAAATCCTTCTTTTATTTATCAAAGTTTCACATGTACTTACATGTGAATGTATAATTACATAAATGTATCTCTTTAATAGGACATACACTAACAAACAGGATTGGAATGAAATGTATTATCTTAAAATGTTCTTCTCTTTAACAGTTCAAAGTGTGTGTGGCTATGCATATGCACTGCATTATTATGCATATTTTACCTCGGTTGCATTTGAAATATAAGATAACAGTACACTTCTTATACATAGGAGAACTCCTATATCTTAAAACTATTGCTTGGCTAAATGCACCGATGCATATCATCGAATATAGTGGAATCTACTCTCATTACTGTATCAAAAAAGGACAGCACAGGTAATGTCAGACACAACTGCTAGTTTTCCTTCTTTCATTTTTTCTGTCAAAGTTACATTCAAGGAAATGCGCGGTTGTTTCAAATAAGACCACATCGATCCTAGATTCTTATTCTGGGGTCTGAGTAACCTTTGTTTGGTTTCTACTGAAAACTGTTTAATATAAAGTTTTATCTTTTTCACGCAGTTTTATTACAACAAAAAGAAAAAATACACATTTTTTTGTCAGTCCAAAATCGTACAAAAAATCTCGACCTGCACATTAATTATAAACAATGCCCTGTTAAAAAATAAGCAGTAGACAATAGCTTTTACGGGAGCTGGCATGGTCATTTTTCGAATGATTCCATGATATCCAGATGTAAAACAAAGTACGTAGGAGCGGTCAGAACATGATTCCTAGGTCATATCATGTTTATAATGCTAAATAAAAGATAGAAGTGCTTGAGAATTTTGCATTCGGATACATTTTGCCAGCGGAAACTGTTGCTAAAGTACCAGCTGCAACAATAAATGAATTATGTATTATCCGAGTGAGTGAAAAAATTTAGACTGCCGCCACATCCAAGACGAGCTCTCTTTAGATCAAGAAGCTGTCACCAAAATCCTTTTATTTCTAGTGCGGCTGCAGTGCTTCGGACTATTATTTATTTGGTGAACTACCTCAACGGACATATACGGTGCCAATTAAATAAAAATGTCGTGTCTCACCATCATTTTCATGATGCGTTGCAAATGAACATACAATTTTCTATAAAATGTTACTCTCTGGCATTATCAATGGTAGATTGTTGAAAAAGTTAGTTTTCATTGCATCTGTATCGAAACAGACCTCAGATAAACGTTTCTTGAAGAACAGACCTCAAATAAACGTTTATTGAAGAGATAAGTCCAATTTTATTCGAGACATCTATTTTAATAGGCTGTAAAACTGTTTTGCTTGTTCTTACAAAACTAGAGACGTATTCAACATGAGAATGATGTGACTCGGTGGCCGAGTGGTTTGTGCGTTGGGCTACGAAGCTAGCAACCCGGGTTCGATTCTGGGTAGCGACTGAGTTATCGACTGAGTTCCCAGGACTGGGTGGAAACCTTACTGGGTACTGTTTCCAGCAGTATCGGCCTAGACTGGGGATCGGGGAGGTAAAATACACGCACCTTGGGCTCTTCTGGAAATAAGTTGTTCCATCCACACGAGGTGGGGACTTTCGTTGACTACCCACGTTAAATAAGAAACCTTTACCTTTACCAGACTCGTGTTATACGTGTGTGTTCTGTGCATTGGGTCGTGCAAAGATGTTTATAACGTAGAGCTTATTTAACATGTTTCTTGATTTTCAGTTTATAACTGACAATTTATGTCCATGATGATATGAACTGACCTTTGACATTGACAGTTTTGATTGGAGTATAAACCAGAAGTTATGACGTCACATCGATAATTATTTGACGTCGCATCGATAGTTATGGGTCATGCAAAGATGTTTATAATGTAGAGCTTATTTAACATTTTTTTTTAGTTTTAATGTTATAACTGACAGTTCATATTATGTCCATGATTAAAAACTGTATGTGTTGACCTTTTTGATTGGTGTTTAAACCAGACGTTATGACGTCATATCGATAGTTATTTGACGTCGGTCATTAGCAACCGCAAAAGTGTAGATTGGCGTTATTTTAAATGTTTTAACTTGTGCTTGTTTTCAAAATTAAATTCAGAATGGACAGCGAGAAGTCTGGATGTTTTTGCTTTGCTTGGTGTATTAGTTTAAGGAAGTCATTCAACGAAAGGGTTTGTTTTCTTTCTAGTTTTTGCTGAACTATTTATGCGAAATGGAGAGAATTGTTACACGTTTATCTATGAATGACGTTTTTCGATAACCTCTTTTTTTCTTTCTTTCTTTCTTAATTTGTGTGACAATTTCCTCTTGTTGTCGGCCAGAAGCAAGAGAAACAAGATAGTGTTACAACTATATTTTTGTTTACTTAGTTAATTTTTTATTTACAGTGGGCGCGGTTTCGAAACAATTTTCGGCGTAGATTTTATACAAGGCGGGGTAAGGAAGTTGACCCGGCAACAGTTCTGAACGAATCTGGTGCAAGAGACATGGTCATTGCTAAGAAGCCTTACAAATCAAACGAAGTCATTCCATATGCCGTGGCTAAAAGGATTATCAGAGAAGGTTGAAAAATCTTCATATTTCATGAAATACGAATCTAGCCGTGTGTGCAATGTAAAATCAGACTCTGTTTTCTCTCTAAGTTGTTCAGGTTATTTTAAATATGATACTTTGAGGGTATGGTCATAAACTATGATAGGTGCATTATAGTATTGGATCAATTCAAAATCAAAGGTAAGATAAAAGATAAAATAATGGAAAAAAATAAACAAAAGAGAGAGGCAAAGAAGAAACAGTTAAAATTGTATTTTTGATTTCATAATTATTGTTTTGATTTACAGCTGGCGAAGTGTCCTGCATTATATGGTTGTACATTATTATATTTTTTTCTTAACAAAATTAAACATTTCGGGAAACTCGAAATACATACGTTTAACATATAACATTTTTTTTTTACAGATATACAACCTAAGTGTTCGAAAACTGAGGACCCAGAAAACCTGGACTTTCTTGGTACTATTATTTGACTATGTTTATATATGAACTATAGCTTTTATGTAAAATTTGACAGCTTTTCAAAGATAAATCAAACATAAATACATTTAATTTCATGCAATCAAAGCTTTTTCAGTGCGTTTCACATATATTCTTATAATATTTTGAAAGACACCCTTTTTTAATATTAAATTTAAAAAAGCATTAGAACTCGGTTAAAAATTTAAAGATGTTGTCAGTTATACGATGCAAAAAAAACTCGCCTTTAATCATTTCAATTCTTTTCTTTCAGTCCATGAATACGTTTCTGGAATAATAAACAAAGCTGCAGAAATCCTGCACACTGAGGAACGCCCTCCTGTTTTTATTGACACAAAGGCTATTTTGGTACAGCCAGCAGACGACAATGTCTCTTTATCTTCAAGCGTCATCAGCCGTGAGTAGATTTTCGTAGTTTGATGTTTCTTAAAAAAACATATTTTTATTAAGAACACACACACACAAAACAGATAATATAATAAAATCACAAAATGCGAATTGTTGCACAAGAATGATTGTCAAAACAGAATCATCACGAGGGCTGCTTAAAATAGAAAAAGAGTCGCACCTTCTGTGAAATGCTAGTCAAAATATTTTGTCCCAGGATAACTTGAAAATCTTACATTCTCAAGTAATGTCCAAAAACAGCTAATGCATTTCCTCTTTTGTTTATTTATGTTATAGAAATGGCAGACGCCATTGTGACTGACAGCTTAACAAACATCGTACAGGACACAAATCATTCTGCCCAGGACAGTCTTAGACCAAAAACCATCAGTGAATTTAAGGGTAAGTGTTTTACGATCTTCGCAACTGATGTGATCTATTAATGCTTTGCGGATATTCAACTTTTAAAGGTGCACCAAAATCAGTGCCAACTGATTATTCTGGACATCTGTGCTTTGCCTGTTTATTCATTATAATATTTGTTATTTCTCCTATGTGTTATTTCACCTCATTTTACACCTTATATAAAATCCCTTTTAAGACCATTGGCTTGTTTCTTATATGTATGTTTATATGTATAAACAAACAAAAAGTGTTTAGTCTAAATAGAGGAGCTCATGTTTTTGGCTAAAATATGCAATACAGGTATATCTAGTCTACATAAGAAGTAATATCTATTGTAGCCTCTATAAATTTATTATATAATGTAGCCTCGTATGGATTGTCTTTGTTTTTTTCTCTCTCTCTTTTATTTTTATTGTTTTTGTTTGTAACACAATGATAATCGTATATTAAGTATTTAATGTAGCCTCGAAGAATAACAAATACTATTGTAAATTCCTCATATATGCATGTTAAACATGCATTGAGAGAATAAGATCTGTTCTGTTCTGTTCTTTCAACTATGTTTGTATAAATTTGCGTTTGTTTGCAGCCATGTTTGGAATCACTGAAGACAGTTATGCTAGCAATGGCCTGCCCTCTGTCAGTGATTAAAGGTTAGTTTAAACTTAGGCTTTGTTTGTTTGTTTTTTCTTTAAGATAACAAGAATAATTAAATCGCTAAGCACTAAAAACAAACCTCTCTGACAAATTCTTAAATACCAGGAATTTACTTGACAAAAATATTGGCAACTGAATTTAAAAAAAGGAAAGCAACAGTAAATGAAGAGCTTGCATGAGTGATATTGCTTGTTTAGACAGAACTATTAAATTAACCAGAGGTTATAAAACTTCCGTTTGACTAATGAAATGTTATTTTTTTACTTCTTTCAGAAACACAGAGAGAGAGAACAGATACAAGACACTTATACTATTGTATTTATGCATTTGTTTGCGTATATTTTTTTCTGCTATGATATTTTTTCGATTGTAATTTATATGCATATTTTGAAGTTCTGAACTTAGTTTCAGACATTTTAGTAAAAGTTCATCGAAACTTCAAAAAAAGTGTTTCTTTTGATTTTTTTCCACTCAGTGATTTTTTCAAGCTGGCGTCAATTTGAACTAATATAACATTACGGTGTCTTTTAACTTCCTCGTCACTTCCATTTACACGACCAGCTTCTTTATTCAACCTCGAGACTGCCATCGTCAATATACCCGCCTATAAAACAAATACATTCATAGCATGAGGTGGCACCAAAAATCGAGAGACTGACATTACTATTTCGAACTATTCTGGCATTTTG
Organism: Cyclina sinensis; assembly: GCA_012932295.1. Lineage (NCBI taxonomy): Eukaryota > Metazoa > Mollusca > Bivalvia > Venerida > Veneridae > Cyclina > Cyclina sinensis. The sequence continues at coordinate 8,875,243 of JAAONU010000009.1, read as the reverse complement.
TCTAGTTAGTACTTCTTTTATCGCCATCTAGCGGAAGCGTCCAGTTGCATCATAGAATGAACAGACAAATACTTACAATACAGTTTTTTGATACAGACAATAAATTTAAATTATGATGGTCTATTTTTCATTCATTACTTGAGTAAAGAATAACATGACTTTAAACAAAAGACTCGATAGATTTTTTGATATTTGATAGAAACATACAAAGCGGTGCGAGCTGGCCGTCTTCAGAATAAAGCAGACTAAACCTGTTGAAAATATTGCAACCGGCATAAAGTGCGTTTCCATTATGATTAGCGGCCTCAAAGCATATCTGAAAATTAAAAGAAGTACTTTATCGACACCAGTATTCTCACGTATGAAAGCTGTTTTAGAAAACTCTGTTTTATACCTTGTTGTTTCCTGCCAACCACTTCTCTATTACCTGGCCTATACTTTGTTCGTTCCATCATAACATAGTTAAATTTGAACATTTAAACAAAACTATTTGAAAGTTGACTAATGATCATGTTGACTCACATACATGAATACTACATAATAATTATAGTACATATGAAGCCCTTATACGAAAGAGACTTTTGAAATACTTCTGATTAATTTCTTGGGCGATTTGATGTATTTAATATTTTAGTTAAGTTATCTAGGTCATGGAAAAACATGTATGCATTTAACAATTCATTTAGTTGTGTTCTCACAGCACTATGCGTGTGAAAATTCTTAAATGAAGGTTGACAATTTCGACTGAAAGCTTAAAAAAACTGCTTCACATTTTTACTTACAGTTTCAGTAAAGCCTGACTGCTTATAATTCTAATGTTGTTTATTGATTAAAGTAGATATTTCACCAGTGTTCAAAATTTTTATGTTGCCAATTGCCTACAGGGTGCTCATCATTTTCAGGTTGAAGTAAATTAGTAGGGCTGCGTATTCATATCGGGACCCCCCTCACCCCCACGTATGGCGGTAAGTTCACTTCCGGGTCCCAAAATTTGAATACATATCGGTATGAATATGTGATATATATTATTAGCATATGTTATATCAATGTTGTGGTGTTGTCGTTGTTCTATCATTGGTCAACAATGTTGTTGCTGTCTATCAACTTCCGGTGCGTTTAGTGCACGGTATTTCATTTATAAAAGGTGATACTTACAATGGTTTAGTTGTTTTATTTTCATTTTTCGAACCATGTTTATTATGTCAAATTAGCTTTTTCTTCAGTCATCAGGTATGTTGCTCGGCATACATATAATAGACAAATGGGTGAAATTGCATGTGCATAGTGACAATAATACCACAGTTTTGAGAGAATTGTGAATCTCATTTTAACTGAAAATTTTAAATTCATTTTACATTTTATTGCCAAACATAGTCACTCTTTAAAGTATCTTAAATTTATAAAATAAACAGAGATTAATGTAAATTAGTTTTGCAAACAATAGATGCTGGAATCCCGGCTTTATATAGAAACTTCATTAAGGAATGAAATTGTGATGTGTTAAAGTATGATTTGATAATTACTCTTTTGTTTAAAGAGCCTTAGTGTTTGTTTAGTTGTTTTTGCAATATTCTTTATATTGAAATTTATTATATACGTATAAATAAAATATTGAGAAATATTTATGAAATAAAATGCGTATTTTCATCTTCCGTATTTTCACTGTAAAAAATTATTTTTCACTGCAGCGAAACATATTTTCCGTATTTTCACTGGTGTCTTGCCGGTCTACTTTCTTCTAAATTCAGCCAATACACAAATATTAAAGGGGAATTCTTTCGAAATGTAAGGTCAAAAAAGAGAGAAAGTATATAATAAACAGAAAATTCAAGTTTTTTCTATAAAAACAGGATTTACTTTCATCTTGTGGTATGAAAATTACCATATTTCACTTGTGGCTATCGCACCACTCGATGAAAATAAATTCCGTATTTATAGAAACAACTTTATGTATATATGATAAAGGTCAAGGTGGTATCACGGTAGGGGAGGTCCATGATATATCGGCCTTGTAACACGGTAAACAGGTACCATGTACACATCACTACAGTCCTAATCAGGAAGTCATTGTGACGTAATGAGAATTATTCACTTTCAATTAAATGACACTCATTTAAGCCACTTTTATCTTAACTTGTGTTTCATATGTATTTGGAGGTTTGTACTTAAGGTAATTAAAAGAATGTAAAAAGAAAACTATTTTTTACATTTCAGTCTGGCACGCAACATTTACTAGTAATGAATTATGGGTAATTCCAGTAAGTGAAAAAAATATCGACTGCTGCCGCACCTTAGATCAGATCGCTGTCGCCAAAATCGCTTTGTAAGTGCGTCTGCATTGCTCCGGACTTATTTTATTTAGTGAATTACCTCAACAAAATCATAAGGTACAAGTTCAATAAGAATGCGGTGTTTTATCGTGAATTTCATGATGCATTGCAAATGGAAAAACAATTTTCTATAAAATGTTACTTTGCCAATGTAGGTAGCATTATCAATGATAGATTGTTGAAAAAGTTAGTTTTCATTGTATAAGCCATCTGTTTTGAAACAGATCTCAAATAAACGTTTTTTGAAGTGAAAATTCCAATTTTATCCAAGACGTCTATTTTGATAGGCAGTAAAACTTTTTTGGCAATTCTGTCAAAACTAGAGGCGTATTCAACATGTTATACATGTGCGTGACGTGCATTGGGTCATGCAAAGATGTTTATAACGTAGAGCTTATTTAACATTTTTTCTTGATTTTAAGTTTACAACTGACAGTTCACATTATGTCCATGATGATAAACTGTATGCGTTGACCTTTTTGATTGGTGTATAAACCAGACGTTATGACGTCACATCGATAGTTATTTGACGTTGCTCATTAGCAACCGCAGAAGTGTAGATTGGCGGTCATTTTAAATGTTTTAACTGTGATATTTTCAAAATTAAATTCAGAATGGACAGCGAGAAGTCTGGATGTTTTTGCTTTGCTTGGTGTATTAGTTTTAGGAAGTCATTAAACGAAAGGGTTTGTTTTCTTTCTATTTTTTGCTTTAACTATTCAGCCAAATGTAGTGAAATGTAAGATGTCCATGTATAAATGACGTTTTTTTGATTACCTCTTTATTTCTTTCTGTAACAATTTCTGATTGTCGTTCGCCAGAGGGAGAGAGAAAATGAAGGTAGTGTTACAATTCTATTTTTGTTTACATAATTACTTTTTATATTTATAGTGGGCGCGATTTCGAAACAATTTTCGGCGTAGATTTTACACACGGCGGGGTCAGGCAGTTGACCCTGCAACAGTTCTGAACGAATCTGGTGCAAGAGACATGGTCATTGCTAAGAAGCCTTACAAATCGAACGAAGTCATTCCATATGTCGTGGCTAAAAGGATTATCACAGAAGGTTGAAAAATCTTCATATTTCATGAAATACAATTCTTGCCGTATGTGTAATGTAAAATCAGACTCTGTTTTCTCTAAGTTGTTTTGGTTATTTTGTAAACGATACTTTGAGGCTATGGTCATAAACTATGATAGGCGCATTTGAGAATTTGATCACTTTAAAATCATGGATAGGATGAATAAAAAATAAGATAATATATGGAAAAAAGTAGAGACAGGTAAAGAAGAAATTGCTAAAACGGTATTTTTGTTATATTAGATAATTACTGTTTTTGATTTACAGTTGGCGTAGTGTCATCCATATATATTGCTTTATCTTTTTTTCCAAACCAAATTAAACATTTCGGGAAACTCACATAACATTATATTTTTACAGATACACCAGCCAAGTGCTCGAAAACTGAGGGCCCAGAAAATTTTGACTTTCTTGGTACTATTATCTGATTATTTTTAAAACTATAGACTTTATGTAAAATTCGAAGGCTTTTCAAAGATATATCAAGCATTAATATATTCTATTTATTACAGTTTTAACTGACTAATAAAGGAAAATGGAAAACGTTTACTAATGAAACAATCTATTTTTTTCAGTGCATTTAACAGACATTCTTTTAATAATTTGAAAGACACCCTTTTTAATGTTTAATTAAAAAAAGCACAAAAACTATCTCAAAAATTGAATGCTGTTGTCAGTTATATGTTGCAAAAAAAAAAAACGAACAAACTCGCTTTACTCAATTATTAAAACTATTTCAATTCTTTTCTTTAAGTCCATGAATACGTTTCTGGAATAATAAACAAAGCTGCAGAAATCCTGCACACTGAGGAACGCCCTCCTGTTTTTATTGACACAAAGGCCATTTTGGTACAGCCAGCAGACGATAACGTCTCTCTATCTTCAAGCGTCATAAGCCGTGAGTAGATTTTCATAGTTTCTTAGAAAAAGATTTTTTTTTCTGAAAAAAAAAACTTGAAATGACCAAAAATCACAAAATTCGAATGCATAAGAATTACATACGGTTGGTTGTCAAAACATAATCATCACAAGGACTGTTTCCAATAGAAAGTGAGACGCATCTTCATTGAAATGCTAATCAAGATATTTTTCCCAGGACAACTTGAAAATCTTACATTCTCAAATAATGTCAAAACCAGCCAATGCGTATCCTCTTTGGTTTTATTTATTTTATAGAAATGGCAGACGCCATTGTGACTGACAGCTTAACAAACATCGTACAGGACGCAGACACAAATTATTCCGCCCAGTACAGACTCAGACCAAAAACAATCAGTGAATTTAAGGGTGAGTGTTTTACTATCTTTGCAAATGATGTGATCCAGGAAGATTTTTTTAAGCTTTGCGGATATTCAACTTTTAAAGGTGCACCAAAATTAGTGCCAACTGATTATTCTGGACATTTGATGCTTTGCCTGTTCATTCACTATTATATTTGTTATTTCTCCCATGTGTTATGTCACCTCATTTTACGCCATATTTACATTCAGACCATTGGTTTGTTCCAACTACGTTTTAATAAATTTGCGTTTGATTGCAGCCATGTTTGGAATCATTCAAGGCAGTGTTGCCAGTGATGGCCTGCCCTCTGTCAGTGATTAAAGGTAAGCTTAAACGTACGTTGTTTTTTTAAAGGTAAACAGAAGAATTAAATCGCTTAGAACTACAAAACAAACCTCATTGACAAACTGTTCAATAGCAGTAATTTACTTGACAAAAATTTAAGCAACTGAAAAACAAAAGCAACAGTAAATGAAGAGCGTGCATGCGTGATATTGCTTCTTTAGATACAATTATCAAATTAACCAGAGGTCATAAAGCTTCCGTTTCGTTGATGAAATTTTATTTTCTTACTTATTTCAGAAACACAGAGGGAGAGAACAGATATAGGTCACCTATACCATTGAGTTTTTGTATTTGTATGCTTATATATTTTTCTGCTATGATATTTTTTCGATTGTCATTTTTATGCATATTTTGAAGTTCTGAACTTGGTTTCAGACATTTTATAGTAAAAGTTCATTGAAACTTCCAAAACGTGTTTGGTTGTTTGCTTGCTTTGTTCACTCTGTGAATTTTTTAAACTGGAGTCAATTTGAACAAATATAACATTACGGTGTCTTTTAACTTCCTCTTCACTACTGTTTACTCGACCTTACAATTACTTTATTTAACCTTGAGACTGCCATCGTCCAAATACCCGCCTCTAAAAAACAAGTACATTTGTAGATGAAGAAGCAACAAAATTTGAGAGACTGACATCACTATTTCGAACTATTCTACCTTTTTTCTAGTTTGTACTTCTTTTATCGGCATCTAGTTGCACCATAGAATGTGTAGACAAATGCTTAAAATACCAGGTCTTTGATATAAACAATCGATCGAATTATGATAGTCTATCTTTCATTCATAACTTGAGTAAAGAAGAACATTACCTCAAACAAAAGACTCGATAGATTTTTTTTTTTGATTTTTGAAAAGAAATATACACAGCAGTGCAATTTGGCCGACTTCAGAATAACAGTAGACTAAACCTGTTGAAAATATAACAATTTAACTGACTCGTGAAAAGCTAGTGCGCTTCCATTACGATTAAGCCCGTTAAAGCAGATCTAAAAGTTCAGAAAGAAGTACTTTCTCGACATCCGTGTTGTCACGTATGAAAGCTGTTTTAGAAAACTATTTCATAGCTTTTTTGTTTCCTGTCAACCGCTTTTCTATTACCTGGCCTTTATATTTTGTTTGTTCCATCATAACATATGGATATGGATAATAAATTTCGTATGGATGATATATATAAAGATTTTAACATTTTCAGATTCATTTAGTCAATATTCTTTCGCTACTAAACATTTAAAAATATAACTAAACCCTTACTCAGTATACTCCTAATAATTTTAATTCGAATGCGATTCGTTTTAGATTTATTTTTTCGATCGAAAACGCAGACCTTTAGAGAGGTCCACTGGAAGTAGAAGACCATGGCGGAAGAAGAAGAAAATTTTACTGCATCGTAGCTTTTAATTGTATCCTCAACGTATTGTTATTTGAGCAATGATTATTCGCGATATGGATTTAATTCCATGTCACATACCACATGTACAGATAACACCACTTAATTAATATACAATTTAGTTTATCGAGCCCTGGAATTTTACCTTTCATCAGTTGTCCAATCAGATGAAGCGTTACAAATATTAAGGTCACGTGACTTCAGGTGTGTGATGCGAAATCGCGTCAAATCAGTTTTACAGGTGAAGATATTAAAGATTTCTATTGACATTCTGGAGTAGAACGAATTTTTTTGGTTAACATAACAAAAATAAATATACCCTAAGTTATTGCAAGGATCTGTCCTCGGAAGTAAGCAGTAGAATCTAGTAAACTTACAGCAAGGCATCCAGCCGGGTTGGATGAAAATGGCCGACTTCCTCAAACAGGAAATGAAAGTTTTTTGGTGTTTAACATGAAACTTTTGCATGTCATGCACTAAATTTTAGAGATTTAAATTGTTTGTATGTAAGGCAATATAACCAGCATTATCTGTACTATACACCGTCTGTTGTTTGCTTTGAAATTTTAGAATGTTATGTTGAAGAAGCTTGCTCTGCTATCATCTTTAGACTAACTTTTCTTACAATAACTTCTGAACTTCTGTCTTGAATAACTGCACTTTTAAATAACCCTTTGTATGCACAGCTTTGCTAGTAAGAAACATTTTTTGAGCCTATGTGACTTTAAAGTCGTTTTTTATGAAACCTAACAACTTAAATTAATTAGAATCGTTAAAAATGCACATATCAGGCCGTAGGTCTCGGAAATTAAGACAGTTTCTTTTGTTATATGTTCTAGTTTTTGTAATTTTTAATCTTGAAGTTACATACACCTCAACGATTAAATCCGAATTACACTGAAGTACCGATATACTACCTTTAAAAAGTACCGGATGTGTAAAGCCGAGAATATGTTTTACACTTTCCATCTGATGTATGTAAAATGCCAGGGTTTTAATTTATTATATAATTATAAAAGCAGCAAGTCAAATTTAAACCAAGAATATTTTTAAAGTTGACTAAATCATGCTGACTCACATACATGAATTATAGTACCTATGAAGTCCCTTTAAAGAAGGGCCTTTTGAAATACTTATATAAATATCTTATTTCTAGATGTATTTAATATTTCAGTTTAAAAGTTATTTGAGAGTTTGATATATGAATTTAAAAATGTCACTGAGTTGTGTTCTCCCCTTGTAGCACTGTGCTTGTGAAATTCCTTAAATGAAGATTGAAATTTTTTTACAGAAAGCTTAAAAAACTGTTTCATATTTATACTTAAAGTTTCAGTAAAGCCTGACTGCTTATAAATTCTGATGTTATTTATTGATTAAAGTAGATATTTCATCAGTATTCAGCTACAAGGGCAGGTTGTAGGTTGAAGTAACTGCTGATGTTAACAGTAATACAGCTCCATATAGCAGTAAGTTTGGTATTGGTAGTTTACTTCAGGGTCCCAGTATAAATTAGTACTGATATGAATATGTGAAATATATTATAAATATATGTGATATCAATTTGTGGTGTTGTTGTTCTCTCATTGGTCGACAATTTTTGTTGCTGCCTGTCAACTTCCGGTGCATCTAGTGAACAGTATTTCATTTATAAAATATAGGGATGGCAACGAATACCAAAATCAATACTCGAGTACTCGATAATTTTCGTTCGAGTACTCGGTTACTCGGATGATTTCCAATGATCTTCAAAGTTTTATCACACAATATCAGCACCGTCTGCAAGCTACTTTCGTTTTCTTTTTAAATTCATACACTTCGTAACTATAAATATGACTGCAAGGGAGGTAACTTAAAATAATCAATAAACAAATTTAACAAACAACATTATATTTTACAACGTTTTAATTAATGCAATATCAAGTTTAAAACATGTATAACAGTTCTTGAAATTATAAAGACTGATCGGCGGCAATGGATAAAGCTAGCAAATACATAATAAATATAAACATGAGAGATCGTCAATGACAGCATTTATATATATATATATATATATATGTTTTATAATTATAAATAAATGTTTGACATTTCAAGAACATTATTCTTGTATTTTTCTCTAAGTACAGTGTCTTTATTCGAAGAAAATTAAACACTTTTCTATGAGTTCATCTTAACATCTTTTACACAGTTGATAACTTAGCGTTTATGCAAGCATACGTGTTACAACACTACGCTGTACTTTTGTCTACACATCAGTTTCTTTTTAATATTACGTGTCAATATTTAACAACACTGATTCTGTTTTTATTGAGGAAAATGATCTTGTCTACAAGTTCACATGAAAGTCTGTTTTTTCTAAGCAAAAACGTTATCAAGATATAAAAAAATAATGATATTTCTGGATTTATATGCATAAAGAAGAAAAGGGAGTTACTCTCTATTATTGAATAAAGAAAAACGTTTAATTGGGTCTAATTACAACCTTTAATCTAACATTCATAATAGCAATCCGGCCCTTTGCTGTTTTCAAAACAGTTACCTTAAAACAAGTTTCGGCTACAAACTGTTACACAATTAAAGGTAATTAAATATCATAAGAGGCCTAATGACGTAAGCGACACAGGTGTTCAATCCCATGCGCGTGTCAAACTGTAAATTTACAATATCATTTTCGCACCTCTGCAAGGATGTTTTGATTGCATTTAACAGATATTTATGAAGATACATGTACATCTCCGAATTTCTGAAGTAATTGGATACACCAATCTTTCTAAATCACCAAAAATAGAAATTAAATATTTTTTCCGAGTAATCGAATATCAATTTTGTTAACCGATATTCGGACGTTCGATCGAGTACTCGGTTAACCAGTTACTCGTTGCCATCCCTAATAAAATATGATACTTACAATAGTTTGACTGTTCTATTTTCATTTTCCTAATCGTGGTTATTATCTTGTCTTTCATTGGTCAAACTAGCTTTTTCTTTAGTCATCAAGTATGTTACTTGGCAGACTGAAAATGGACAAATGGGCGAAATTGCTTGTGCATAGTGATGGTAATATCTAATACACTTAAAATGTCACTTACTTGTTTTAAGCTTCTTTTATCTTAACTTGTGTTTCATGTGTCTTTGCCCTTAAAGTAATTAAAAGAATGCAAAAAGAAATCTAATTTTTACATTTCAGTCTGGTGAGTGATAAGGTCGGACTTCAATCGGTTTTACTTTTACAGCGGAAATATCTAGTCTTCAAAATTTAAGATGCCAGCAGCATCAAATGCTGAGGACGAGTCTGGCTTAGGTGAGAATAGTTTTACTAAGTTGATCTTAGATACATATCTAATATAAGTTTTACCAGTAAAGCCATTGGTTTTTCAAGTTAACTTTAAATTTAAAAAGTCATTTGGTTTATATAGTTTATAACTTCTTTGTTTGATTCTTTGATGATTACAGGCATTATGAATATGATAAAGATAGACACAATATGACTGGGAAAACCCCACACAAAATAACAAGCAAATAAATTATCATAATGCCTTTGATGTTTATCTGGTTGCAGTAGAGAAAAGGACTGTTAAAACTTCCATATAATACTTTATATGATATATAATTTCAGTTGCAGTAAGGACTTTACAAAACAACCTTGACAGGTTACAGGATGCAACTGATGCACCAGACAGTGAGATAGACTTCCTCAGCAATTTCTTGTCAAACTCACTTCTGCAATCTATTGTCGAGGTATCAGAATGGTTTAAAATTGTTTATTTTTATGCCTCCGAATGGGGGCATATAGTAATCGCACTGTCTGTCAGGCCGTCTGTCCTGTAAAATCTTGTCCTCGCTTCATCTCCAAAACCACTTGAAACTTAACAGGAGTGTTTGTTACCAAGTCTAGTTGTGCATATCATCAGGAGATTCCACTTGATTTATTTTTGGCAGAGTTATGGGCACCTAGTAATTTTTTTACTCTAAAATCTTGTCCTCGCTTCGTCTCCAAAACCGCTTGAGGGATTTCATTGACAAGAGTGTTTGTCACCAAGCCTAGTTGTGCATATTTTCAGGAGTTTCTGCTCAGATTGTTTTTGGCCGAGTTATGGGCACTTACTCAGTTTTTACTATAACTTCTAAATTAAAATCTTCTCCACACATCATCTCCAAAACCGCTTGGAGGATTTCATTGAAACTTAACAGAAATGTTTGTCCCCAAACCTTGTTGTGCATATTGTCAGGAGTTTCTGCTCAGATTACTTTTGGCAGAGTTATGGGCCCTTTGTCATTTTTTACTCTAACTTGTATATCAAAATCTTGTCCACGCTTCATCTCCATAGCCACTTGGAGGATTTCATTGAAACTACACAGGAATGATTGTCACCTAACCTAGCTGTGCATATCATCAGGAGTTTCTGGACGGATCATTTTTAGCAGTGATATGGGCCCTTAGTCATTTTATACTATAACTTCTATATTAAAATCTTATCCAAGCTACATCTCCGATTTCATTGAAACCAGAATGTTTGTCACCCAGCCTTGTTATATATAAAACATCCGTGAGAGTAGGGAATAAAACAATATTGTTGATATTCAAGGCCAAACTCACAGCTTTCTATTTCGTTGAATAATTATGTCTTCAACCTCATAATTATAAGAATCTGAAGCAGAAAAACATTACTTTACCATTTACCTTCAGTTCATGCTCTATTTATTTTCTGAACTGTTTTCCACAGGCATATTCAATTATATATTTACACCAGTTTCATTTCAAAGCTACATTTCGGGGGGGGGATATGTCAATTTCCAGTGACAGCTCTTGTTTCATGTTATAATGCTCTAGATGGCTGAAGGAGTCAACTGTTTCCTTCTTAAAGACTTGTAGTGAATGATACTCTACTGTACAGTGTGTGATTGTGGTAATTAAGTAAATATAGATGAAGAAAGTTATACAGTTATTGTTCTTGGTGATAAGAATATTAATTGAATTGTAATATACTTCAAGATGCTCTCAGATGATACTTATTTGAGATATTTTTTGCTATGTCTCATTTCCCTAGTATTGGTGAAAAGTTCATTGCAGTACATTATTTTCTTTCCAGACACAAGATAAACTAGAGGACCAGCCTGAGGTGCCAGTGAATATACATGCAGGAAAATGTGTTACAGATGTGTATAATGCTCTAGGAGACCTGATCAACACAGACAGGAATGCAGATGAGCTTAACCGACTTCTGTCAGACAGACATTTCAAGGTTACAACTTCACTTTGAAGTGATGAAATCCTACTTGATTAGTTTATATTCTGAATTAATTTATTTCCTTTCCACACACAGATATTTGTAGGAGTTAAGTTTTTTGTTTAACTTTTATGGTCTTTAGCCAAAATTATGCATCTATTCAATTGATACTTGATAGCTACATCTTGATGTTTGCTTTTGTATTGCATATTTATTTAGAGCATTAGAGAGTGATGTGCTTGTGAATATGTTGAATATATCCCTATTTATTTTAGCAGTAGTCAACAAGTATTGTGCCCTGTCTATATTAGTGAAGCTTGGTATTCTGATTATTCATTAAGTCTGGAATGCACACTGTGGTTTCTAAGTCATTTACTCTGAGCCATTTACTCTGTAAACTACTGGTAACAGTAACCTATATAACGATGACCTGTATACACCTTTACTTCCCTGTCTTGCAGGCTATACTGTAAACTACTGGTAACAGTAACCTATATAACGATGACCTGTTTACACCGTTACTTCCCTGTCTTGCAGGCTATACTGGATGCACATGATGATATTATTGACAGAAATTTCGAGGAGATCCCGGCTGTTGAGGATCAACCCATCTTCCAGGAACAAGACCACAGTGTGTTTAACACAGTCAACGACCAGATAAGACTGGTTGGAATAATGAAAAGTGATACAGAGCCACTGGTAAGTTCTAGTCTGATTTAAAAGTGAGTATGTAGTTTGAAGCAAGGATCACTTTTTTTAGCAATGTAATTATGTTTTTCATGGGTGACAGTTTCAAAAACATGCTGTATTCTGGATTTTAGAAAAAAATACCTTATGTTAAACAATAGTAGTATGCTCATAAGTATTGTCATTGAAGGGGATCCTGTTGCTTTCATAAAACTAATGGTTTTTATCTCGTTGATGTTATGTCAGGAGTAAGTTTAGAAATTATATCAGTAAAATCTTCATATTTGAATAGATTTTGCATTAGACCTTCATAAAATCAGTGAAAAGGTTCATTTCATGCTTAGGTTAATATAGAACTTGTATCAAATAATCCTTGAAAGAATGGTCTTTGTTGTTTCAGGGTATAACAGTGAAAATTGATGAAACAGGGGACCTTACCATAGCCCGAATCATGGCTGGGAGTATGAGTGATAAATTAGGTAATTATCTTTTATTTTGATATGTTCTTGTGCAGGCATGTCAGCTTTGTCATGAAAATATATGTCAGGAATGTCATTACAGCTGGCATGGACAGAAATGTTAGATCATTTTAATGCATTGAAACTATCAAGTACAAATTACTGTATGAAAAGCAGCTAGTACAGTAGTTTGTCAAGTTGTCAAACAGTTACTGACAGGCCTTTGTGAAGGAACACATCAAACAAATAATATAAAATTAGTTACAGTATGTACAGGGTTGCCAGCGGACTTGAAAAGTCAGGGAAATTGGGTATTTTTTCAAGGTCAGGGAATTGTCAGGGAATTTTGAAATTTGGTCAGTGAAAAATGAAAATCCTGAAAAGTCAGTGAAAAGTCAGGGAAAAATTATTTCAAAGGTCGAAAAATATACGCATTAAAGGTCTTACTTGGCTATGGCAGTCTTTAGGCATTTAATATTTGACTTTATCACTCTCACAGTTAAGCATTAAATTCAAATAACAGTAAACTGTGATATTAAGAAGCATTATATGTTAACTTAGTGATTATAATACCCATTATTTACCTTAGAACATCATTCAGCCTAAAGACTGAAAGGCTTTGCAACCCTTGCCTTCATGTCATATGTTTCACATGTTTCACTGACCAACAGTCACACTGTGTTTGAATAGAAATAGTTAAGAATAGTAGAACACAATGTTTGAATCATTACTTTGATGTAAATGTTTTATATTTTGGAAAATAAATACAAGTTTACATGCAAAAAATATAATGGGAGGATTGGACGGCTATAGGGGAGGTCAGGAGGCCGTTTATGTGTTTGACGATTTTGGTCAGTGAAAAACATGAATTGGTCAGTGAAAAGTCAGGGAAAAGTCAGGGAATTTTATTTCACCAAAGTGCTGGCAACCCTGATGTATAACATGTAAAAGTATGACTCTGTTGCTGCAGGGATGATTTTCAAGATTTCTTTAGTAATGAATTACGAAGTGATGGTGTTTGATATCAAAATCTGGTTTCTCTGTAAGATGAACATTGGCATTTTACTCAGAGCATACTCCTGTGGTATTTAGGTAAATCTAGAATTTGCAAGTCTGTTCTCATCAACATTATTAGATTCAGAGCTATGATTTGTACTGACTTTGAAATGATGAAAATATCATGTTATATTTAGATATTCAGTGTTTATGTGAGGTTGTTGTAATATTATAAAATAATATTGTACTCTTCTTGTTGTAGGATTACTGCATGTGGGCGACATTATAAAGGAAGTGAATGGCATTCCTGTATTTACCCCTCAGCAGCTTATGGACATCATTAGGAATGCAGACAGAAGTATAACACTGAAGATTGTGCCAACATACATAGAACAGCATCACACCTCACAGGTAAGACTTCAGGGCAGGTAATACAGGTTTAAAAGGAAAAGGGTATTGTGTGATGGGTAAAGCCTTTGTAAGTGTTCAGCAGACATCCGATTAATTCTTTCAAAAATAAAGGACCAGAATAAAGCAATAAATTGTTATTTGAAATATTTAGATTTTAAAATGTCAGAAAATTGTGGATTTCGAAAGGATATCTTGCTTACATAAATCCTGGTTACATTTTTCATACATTCACTTTATAGTGAAAAAAAAAAAAAGAAAGATTTTACATACTGCAGCAAACTGGTACCTAAATTCAGCTGTTATGATTTTGAGATGCTAATCCTGTTTTGTTCTTCTGTTGTTGTAACATCAGATATGTGTTATTTGTTTCAGATGTTCATGAAAGCCCATTTCAACTACAACCCACAGAATGACAGATTGATACCCAGTAAGGAGGCAGGGCTGGCATTCCAGGATGGTGATATTCTACACATATATAATCATGATGATCCAAACTGGTGGCAGGTATGTCTGTCACTAGGCAGAAAACTTAAAGTTACAAGTATTTTGCAGACTTATACAGGAAATAAGTTTCTTTTAAGCAGTATTGTGTGTTGGTAATAAAATAATGTTTCATTATAATTCAGAGGTCATTTAAGTATCTCATTGTATCTAACAATGCAGCAAAAATTAAGTTAGAGACTTTCTTCAACTCTTAAGATTGTACATGTATTTTTGTTACAAATGTTTTAGAACTTTAAATTGCACACGCACTTGTTTTATGTTTCTGAAGTTGTTTTTTTGAAACTAAGATTTTAGCAAGTATTTGTTTCCTCTGTTGATTATGCAGTAAGAATGATACTGTGTCATACAATACCAACATGATCATTTGTAAGGATAAACTGAAATAACTACTCTGAATGTAATTCTTACATACATACAGGCACAGATAGTTGGTGATGAAACCAATCGTGTAGGTCTGATACCTTCCAAAAACCTGGAAGAAAACAGGAAAGCTTTCGTTCGATCCGATATGGACTACTCTAAAAGTAGTTTATGTAAGTAGGTTATGTCATGAATAGATGAAAAAATACAGTTTTAGATTTGCACGAGACGAATTGTCATTTTACTTCCATTACCTACCTTAATGGATTTCTGTATGTTTATGATAACTGCATCTTTATACAGTTAATAAGCAGGGCCAGTCAGGCCAGGCAGGGTGTGGTCCTTGGCAAGACATCTGAATTCATGTACAATTGACTCTCCTTAATTTGTCTTTCAAAAATTATGATAAGTAATATGTCTTAGCAGAAATTTGTATATTTTCCGAAAAAAATGTATAACTAATTATATGTAAATTCATATAAATAAGATAACATTATGGTTACTTAATTTTCAGTATGTGGTTTAAAAAGGAAGAAGAAAAAGAAGATTAAATATAGCACTACAAAGAATAAAGGTAAAAATGAGAGATGCAGCTTAAAAATGTCATGAATTAGTTTTCCTTTTACAAAAATTACGTTGTAAAACTTCAGTGATAAGCACAGTGTTTGCAGTGTTGTTCATAAGGTGGACAGTCACCATCTTCTTGTGCTTGTCTAATGAATATATTAAATTCTGTTTATCTTTGGAAGAATACTGCTCCTACTGAATTGCTCATAAATAAATTCAAAAATTAGATAAAATCCGTATTATATTTCTACAAAGGTTATGAGAAGTTTTCACAAGTGAATATAAATGATTTTGATGAAGTTTTCTCGTGTATGAGTTTGTGCATCGGCTATAGAAAGTACCATATTTCTCCTTATTAATGATCCCCCCTAACTGATGCACCCAACGCATATTGGCTATTCTGATTTGCCAAAATGCACTGCACATGGACTACAATAAGGTTAATTGGTACTGAAATGTTACCTCAAAGCTTACCTTTATTTGTTTGATATTTGAATGTTTTATGAAAAATTTATTAATCATTTGTGAGCAGTTTGCTGGCATTAATCATGTATGTTTTGTGAACTGTTCATTAAGTTTAAAAATTGGAAGTCTGTCTCAAAATGCCCTACCTGTACCCGTAAAATGCTACACACCCAAGCTTATTTATTAGGAGAAATATGGTATGTGGTCTTAAAGGCTGTAAAAGTCTGATTGAAATATTTATTGGTTGTCTTACATCATTTTATTTCGTAAATCTATACATTATTTAAGAGGTTTGAAACATAGTTGTTTTATACTAGTCCATTTCCTACTGGCTTGATACCTTTTTATTCAGTAGTGGTTTTATACTTTTTCCAGACTGGGACACAGCTGATCTTGTCCTGTATGAGGAGGTAACAAGAATGCCACCATTCCAGAGAAAAACTCTGGTTCTTGTAGGGGCTAACGGGGTCGGCAGGAGGTCCCTTAAAGAACGACTGATCAAGTCTGACCCTAGGAGATTTGCATCAGCCATACCACGTAATATGATTTGACATTGATTTTAGGCTCATCTGAAAATTACTTTTTAACTTTGAATATGAATAATAAAACTTAATTCTAGAAAATTGTAAGTTTAGGAATGACTTTATAAGAGCATAACATTTTGGGTAGGTAAGAGATGGTAAGTAGGTCATGGAGATACTTCAAACTAGTTGAAGCAAAGTGAAATTGAAAATTTATGGTTTTTTTTTTGTCTTCCTATAGGAAAGCAGAACAAGCTATTATCCAGTTACCACATATTCTACTTGAAAGAAACATCCTTGTATTGAATTCCAGAAAGAGTATTTTGTTTTGAAATTGCTTAACTAATACATTTGTATATATTAACTGGTATTTTCATCTTCAAAGACATTTGCTTTTAATAAACTACATTTTATGAAAGGACATTTTAAAAATTGGTTGAATTTGAAAAGAACCAAGAAGTTTTATCATTGGCAAAAATCAAGACTAAAAAAATGGTAATAAAGACTAAATAAAGATGTTGTTTAACTTGTTACAGACACTTCTAGACCACCGAGGGAAGGGGAGGTGCATGGGAAGAAATATTTCTTCACTGATCGTGAGACTATGGACATGGAGATACATAATGACCTATTCCTGGAGTATGGGGAATTTAACGGCAATCTTTACGGCACGAAGCTAGAAACTATACATGATACAATACGCTCTGGGAAAATGTGTGTTCTAGATGTGAATCCTACGGTAAGTGTTGGAAATAAGAAGTCACTGTTTACATATGTTTGGTAAATAAGCAGTTAATTTTGTGTTGTGAGTGGTTTATCTCTTGCAGATGAGACCACAGCATGTGTATTAGATAAGAACTGCTAACATCAGTAATCCATATTACCCTCAATGTAACAACAAATTACAATAGAGATATTTTGTGTTTTTAAAGAAAGATATGATGAAATTACTGAGTCTTGGTTGATTGGCTGATACCTGTGACAGGCATGTTTGCCAAATCATGGTTGGGTGTTTTTGTTTGGAGTAAATATTAAGTTTAAATTCATCATATTTCAGCTTACTGAGACAGAAAAAACCCCAAAACATTTAGTCCTTATTATAACATGTTCATATTGCTTTGTATTCAGAGTCATTTATATTTTTTTCAGTCATTAAAAGTGCTGAAGAACCCTGAATTCATGCCATACATCATTTTTATTGCTGCTCCAAGTGCTGAGGCCCTAATGGTCATGTATGAAGATGGGCGCAGGAAAGGGGTTGGTCGAGGGGTAAGTGATATTTCTAAAAATGCCCAGTTGGAAAGTTGCCTTACATGTATGACTTTCAGTTTTTTTTATTACAAAAGAGAGTGATTCTGCCCTTATCTATGTACAGCATAATTTCTGTCAAAAATATAATATATGACTCTTACACTGGTTGCGAGTATAGATGGGAATATCCAGCCAAGGGTAACTGTTTTTGGTGGAAACGAGGCTCTGCCGAGTTACCGCTGAACAGTTACCCGAGAGCCGGATATTTCCATCTGTACCGGAAACCAGTGTTTGATTCTTTTTCTTGCATATCACACATATATTTAAAATTTGGAAGAAAATAACAAAAACTAATATTTTTACTCAGCACTATTTTTTTATAGTAGCATATGAATTGACAACTTCATTCATAACATAGTGACATCATTTAAAGCACACGACTTACCATACATGGGGGTGTAAGTTGGGTTTTTCTAGCAGTGGTTTAAACTGTAGAAAACCCTGTCTTGTATGTAAGAAAAATGCTTACTGTAGTTAACTATGCTTTAGATATCAAGTCATACATAAATTTTCTAAATAACAAACTTATTCAGGGTTCTCCCCAGGATTTTTTTAAGGGATAGCTCAAAAAATGTGGAAGGGGTGGGTGCAGGAGGGGTGGCCCCTACTGCGCGCCTGCAGCGGAAATTTTTGATAGTTTTACCTTTATTTATTACAATTTCATGCTATCTGCAGACACTCTGCTGGTTAAATTATAACAAAAGCATATATAAAGTATCATTAGTTTTATTCCATGTAACAACAAATGTCAGCAACACCAACACATACAAGTACACTGATAATAGTAACACATTATGTTGTTTTCTTCAGTGTTTTTCAGTTCAGTGTTCACAGAATTTATCTGTCATCACATCATCAAAACACAGTTCTTCTGTTCTTTTCATTGTACCATTGCTCAACAGCTTTGTCAAAGTTGAACTTGTTGATTCCTGCACCTTGTAAAGAAATCTGTAGAAGACAGTTGAGTATCTTGTTAGACAGTCTGGCCCTGTGTTCAGTTTTTACCCTCTTTAACGTGGAAAATCCTCGTTCACAATCTGAAGTAAAAGACATTTGTTATAACTTTTTTTTAACTTGATAAGATAAAAATGTACCTCAAAACTGATCTGTGAACATTGTTTTGTTTTCTATATAGCATACAGTTTAAGAAGAATAAGGCACACTGATTTAGCAATCAGTTCTTATACATTTTTTTCTTACCACCTTTAAATTGCTAAGAAAACTGTGAACAAAAAATATTGTAATCAATACTTACCCAAAACACATCAAAATGCTACCGACTCCTGGTAACTGCCAATTACCAACACTTCCATTGTTCCAGTAATTAACTTCAATCAATTTATCATCGCGAGTAATATCTTTCATTCACTTAATCCCTTAATTGACACATGCACTGCACAGATAATTGCAATTTTCTCATCTTATCTACTTAATCCCATAACCGGTGTCTGCATCACACTGATTGCGACCTTGAGCATCAAATCTGTTTCAGTGTTACGTAATAGCGAGCGTCTACTGATACAGATAAAGTGAAGTTTGACCGGATTTATGACAGACGCTTCAGGCCAAATACATAATTGACACACTTAACTGGGTTTGTTGGAATACACCAAAGTTTATTCGACAGGCAGTTAGGCGTAGCGCAGATCTTCAAAGGCATAGCGGTGAATTTTAGGCGTAGTGGATATATGGATTTGAAATTTAAGCGTAGCGGTCCCGCTATGCTAAAATGACCTGGGGAGAACCCTGTTATTAATGTGTAATGAATTAATCTGTTAAAATGAATTTGAAGTTACATACCTATTTGTCTGAAACAATGGAAGTATAATGAAGACATATTTTGTTTTTCAGATTGCTGGACCTGGAACTATAGACTTTAAAACTGTAAGTAAACTTGAAATTCATACGGTTTGTATATAAAGATGTAGCGCTGGTTTTGCAAATACTTATTTAAAAACAGAAATTTATAAATTTAAAACGGTTTTAGTCACGCAATCATTTTAAAATTGGTAAGCAATAAAAAAAAAGCCATGCTAAGTTATAGTAATGATTGTAACAAGTGCTCCTGTTATGCTTGAGAATCACAGTGTCAAAACTTAAAAAAAAATATTATAATGTGTTTATTTAAAGTCAGTAATTGTTTTTTGATTACAGGAAGAAGATTTCTTGAAGATCATTGAGGAATCGGCACAAATTGAAAAAGTTTATAAGAGTTATTTTGATATGACAGTTGTAAATGACAGTTTCGATGAAACATTCAGGGAAATCAGACATGTTGTGGAGTCACTTAGTACAGACACACAGTGGGTACCAGTCAGCTGGGTGTACTGAGAAAAAATAAACAAGCTTCAAACTGTAGACTTGAAATAGCAAAGCTGGACACCAGTCAATTTTCTAAAACTATCCAGGCAAAACTCGTCTAATATCTAATGGGAAGAAGTAATTTGAATGTAAGAATCATGCAAATGAAAAAATGAACTCTTTCTTACTTTTGTTAACATCTGATAGCAAAGCAAGAATCAATATTGTTTTTCTAAAAGTAACCAACTAAAAAGTACCAGTCTAGAATCCAAGTTGATTGTGGGGGATAAAAGCTCAGAAAACAGTTGAATGTTTTTTTTTCAGAATACAGTAAAAGCGTGACTGTTTAAGCATTAGTTTTGAATTAAGGGACACAAACAAGGTACTTGATCTACAGGTTGTTACTGTTCCTGTATCATTGATGTTTTTTCCTTCAAGTTTTCTTCTAGTTACCTGGCAGCTATAACCAGTTCTCAGACCGTTGTTTGTCCTAACCCTTAGATATTTTTTATATAGAACAAAAATTTCCAGTCTTTGCTGAAACTTCTAATGGCCTTGGTATCTGATCATTCCATATTTATGCAACTTTTTTTGTAAAGATTGTAAATAGCTGTACATTACCTTTGTAAAGATCGTGTTATCATTTACCTCATGTGTACACAATATGTAAGCTGTATGTGTAAGCTGCTAAATAGCATACTGGTGTATTGATGAAATGCTTTGTAGTGAACAAGACTAGAGGGTTTTTATTGAAATGCTTTGAGACAGTATGATACAGATAGTGAAAACATACACTCCAACAAATGTGAAATATGTACTTTGCCATAAGACAAAAACAAAAGACAGAATCGGATGATTGAAATGCAAATCGGATATAACATGAAACAGAGCCCAGCATTAACACCTGTGATTTGAAGCATTTTGTGAGTTGCAGTTTCATGCCATTTTGCTTTCCATGCCATAATTATATCATTGCTCATTGTATATATCAGCCTTTGTGTGAGAAAGTGGTTGTAATTATCCTTCCTCTTGTTGCTTTGCTCACCAGTAACATTTTTATAACTGTCACAGGTGGCTGGGCCTATCAGAAACAATCCTGGTTCATATTTCATGAACTTGAAGTACAAAGTTTTTTTTTCTATATTTTTTTTCAGCTGCAAATTGACTGTTCACATAAGTTTGCAGAAGATAAATGGATGATTTTTGATTTTGTTAAATTGTTGTGTAACAGTGCTTAATTTCAATGTTCTTCTTTAACTAAGATTTGTTTTCACCTGTCTGCCGTTTTCCATTGCTTTATGCTCCTGGCAATTTAAAGTTGTTTGGCCTGAAAGTCTTTTAAATATATTTTTATATTTCATGTGGAAATTGATGCTGAACAAGAAAGATTTATATCATAGGATTAAACACTTCAATATGAGAAGAAACTTTTCACAGAAACAAGTGTTTTTCATTCATATATGGATGCAAAGAATGAAACAAAAAAAATCTAAATATTTTTGTAAAGAAGTTTTTATATTTTTTGCATTTTTATGAAATTTTGAAAAATGCCTTGCAGCTTGGCCTATTTTTGGAAAAAAAATTGTAAAGATTATATCCAGTAATGTCCTTTTTGGAACAAGAAGATACAGATTTTTGATAGATATCCTGCCTACAGTTTTTCCGTCCGAATGTCTGATGCAAAATGATGAAAGTGGTCCATAATACTGTCATATGAAGAATGTGCGTATTTTTGGGATATCATAAAACTTGAAGAGCTAACTGGAATGTTTCATAGAGTTACATTCACATTTAGGATCTGTGCAGTATTGTACAGTGATACTAATAACTGCTGACTGTTGGTGTAACACGGTTTTCATTCATGTCAAATTTTGTGATACAGAAGTCGGCCTGTTCTCAGACTAAACCAGCTTATATAAAGCATATAGAGAGGCCAAAAATTGAGTGTTAATTGGTCAGTAAGTGTTTGTTTCTGTAACACTACCACATAATGTCATTAAAGCTTGTGGTCTTTGATTGTATGTGTTACTATACAGCTACTCCGATACTGGTCGAATGTATGCATGCACTTATTATGGTTTGAAAACAAAACTCAACTGTCACTTTCAGGTAGAATATGGATAACAAACATAGTCAGTATTAATAAGTCCATCATTTTACTCCTGACATACGAGAGGAGGTTTGTGTTCTTTGTAAGTAAAGTTTTCATCTGTTTTGGGTTGTTGAAAAATCCATTAAGGCATATTTATTTATAATACTTCATATATATTTAGAATGGCTACTCTTTTTAGCTTCTAAAGTTTATTCAGATTTTTTTCACTAGAGCAGTATGAAAGAAATATTTGTTGGTTCTGTAGTTACTGCTAGAAAAGGAAGTTAATGACTCATAATTGTACATTATACTTAGAATAAAATTATTGAGTTATTCCAAATACTGAGAAGCAGTGTTACCATAAAAGGGATATGTTCATAGTTGGCAAAATCTTGTAGGCAGGAGCTGTAAATCTCGTATTTAATAGACAAAGACATCTAGGAAAAGACTGATATGATGGGGGGGGGGGGGGGGAGGGTTGGTAGTGGAATTATAGGATAACCATTCAGATTTGGGCCTACACTGTAGACATATCAGTCTTGGTAATCACCTTGATGTAGGATTAGTAGATAAACCATTTTAAGTAGACCAGCATGTTTTATACAGTTTCTTCGACTGAATAATTCTTGTAAATATAATCATTGTGATACTAATCTAAGAATAAATCATGACTTGTTGCATTAAATACATAGATATATGTTGTAGATTTAATTATAAATGTAACAAATTTTCTATTTCATGTAATCCTCTATTTTGTTTCATAATCATATGTGGTAACATTATAATAACAAACATATTTTTAAGAGAAAAGGGTGATAGAAATAAACATAAATTTTATTTGATATACATGTAAATACTATTGTGGTTTGTTATGAAGAGATACTTATCACATAAAGACACAGCAGACAAATAAGAAGGTGATAGTTCTTGCCTTTCAGGTTCACAAGTTTTGACCCTAACACTGTGCCCAACAATGTTGTCATTCTTTTTTGCACAGAAGCTGAACCCTGTAATCATTTCTTATAGTTTGGAAAATATTTTGGGAGCATCCATCGTTTCTAACGATATCCTAGTTTGAATATGTTTTATGTAAAGTTTTTCATTTCATATCACTACTTAATTCTGTCCAAACATCACATTGTGCCTTATGTTAATACATGTAGTAAGTTTGTGGGGTGAATTTTCTCCTTTAGGTGAACCTTAAAAATTGTTTGTAGAAATACTTTATCAATATTGTAAATTTGTTATAGAAATAAGAATGTATTCCTGTGTCATTTTCATTGTCTTATCAACATAGCAATCCCATTATATTTTTTGAATATTAAAACATTAAAAAAGTTGACTGTTCTTGTATTTTTTAAAGTATGTCATCTGTCCCAAACTTAACCAGAAAGAATATCAATTACATATATTTTAACAGGAGTTTGAAGGGATTTTTAGAAGAGAAAACTTAATCTTCATTAGACAATATCGGGTGTTGGGGGTCAGCAAAGAAGTCACACTCACCCTAAGGTGGATACTGAGGTTCTAGAAAGTGCTGCAAACAACATGAACAAGAATTAATATTTCCAAGAGAGTCTTAAACCTTGAATGATAAATTATCTTTCTACTTCAATATGTCATATATTTAATATTGTTATCATAGTTTATCAGTCAGTACCATGGCCAGTTTAACTTAACAGTTTCTATCTTCTAACAGAGTACTTCCAATATCTCCTTGTAAATTGGTCTTTTATAAGTTCTCGATGGTATGACAATTCCACATTGAGGTCTACCAAATTCCTCCAAACTTTTAGTTATCCTTGTAAACATTCATGCTCGTCAAATATGAAGATATTTCTCTGGATTTACAACGGGTGTAATGATGAATCTTGAACCAAACCTAAAACTATGATACCGTGCAGAATGATTTGGCTGAAAAACAACAAATTAAGAATAAGTAAGGAATACTTTTATTTTTAAAAAAGGTACAAATTGTAACATGGATAGTGAGAATATAATTTTACCTCACCTGGACGACCTTTAGTAAAACCCTAACAGTAAACATTTTGCACTGTAAGGAAAAAAGAGACAAAAAAGCTTTGCCACAGACGAATGTAACTAACCACACTGAAAAAGCTATCACAAAAGCTCAGGTGTTACTTTCAGCTGGCATATTAACATGCAATTTCTATCCTATGTAACTACTTAAGTAACTACTGCAAAACAAACTACTGCATTTCCAACACATTATCTGAGAAAGAGCATTACACTGGTTTAAATTTCTATTTTTTACAATAGGCATCTTGTCAATTTGGCAAATCTGGTACTTAAGAATGAAATGCTCATGTATTTTGTATTAATGGCGATAAAACTGAACAGTCAATTCTTCTTGCATTCTGTTAGTTCTTGAACTAAAGTCAAAGGTAAAATTTTACACGTTCAGGTGAGCTAAAAATATCTTTACATAATAATTAAACAGTACTTGCTATGAAATGTATAACAGTAAAAAAAGTTTAACATAAACATAAATAAACACTTACTAAAATGATACAACAATTCTACAGTCATGTAAATATAAAAAAGACATTTATTTACTTTAATAGAAGAATATAAAAGTTTAGTTCCTACCTTCAAAGTACACATAAAACTATATCATTTATACTGAGAGAGGAAGCTATATCATTTATACTGAGAGAGGAAGCTATATCATTTATACTGAGAGAGGAAGCTATATCATTTATACTGAGAGAGGAAGCTATATCATTTATACTGAGAGAGGAAAAGTGGAGTCTTGTATCCAAATTATATAAGCTATTCTGATATATTATCTAACAATTTCTTGTTTTAACAGATAATTGGTGCCACTGGATAATAATTCTTAGCTTCCACAATAATGTGAAATATCAAATGTTTCTTTACAGCCTGAATAATTTCATTAAACATACGAGGTATCTTTCAATAAGTTAAGTTTCTAATACACAAAATTCACATTTAGAAAATATTAAATACCAGTTTGTTCAATGTCTTGCCATCTACAACTGTGCTAAATTTACAAATATTCTTTAGGTAAGCTACATACAGTATTGTTTCTCTAGTAAGATAACTCTTATTATTTCAAAATCATGTGAAAATATCTCAAATATAGAACAAAAAGGGTCTGCTATTAAGACAGACTCATAAGTAAGGCCACTATTTCACTGGTTTTAATATTTGAACTTTACTGTGAAAACCAACTGCAGGCTTTGTTACCCTACCCTGACAGTAAAAGAAATGTTCACACACAAGTATTGTATATAAGACATGCAGACTTGCTTGAACATACTTCTCATATATTCATTGCCTTAGAATAGAAAAACAACATCGGGTGATTTTGAAGACATAAGGTTAGACCAGCACATTCAAAAGAGTTAATTTCTTAAATAATTCATCTGAAAGGAAGTGACTGAATAAGTCGCCTAAATGCCATAGTTAAAGAATATTGCACTAGGTCAATTAACATTCACAGACTCCTGAATAAAAAAGGCTGAAATCTGCATTTATCTTTAGCATAATTTCTCCATATCAACACAAAAGAATGATCTACTTTACATTTGTGCACTGGTAAGTGATGAAATTAATGCTGAAGTTAACAATATGTCATATATTCATCCTAAATAATTATGAACAGAATGTAAGATTATTTCATGGTGCAAAAAGAGTATTTTTCTCAAAGCCATATCCCTTATAGAGATTATCAGCTGACTCCTCTAAAGCATGTATCATTAGAAGTGACAGTTTATGATCTTCCTGTGTAACATTGAGCATAGAATATAGTCCCTGAAGAGCTTTGGCGTAGGAAGTCTGCACTACTTTTTCTTTGTCTGCCTCTGCAATGGTTGTGATCTTGTTTGCCTCAAACTGCCCTGCCTGAACTATTTCTGTAGCTACAAAATAAAACAATTTACTATAATGACATCAGATTACTTTGATATGCACAAGAATAAACTCTTTCTGTAATTTTAATACCTAAATTCCTCAAGTAATGACAATTAATGCAGTGAATGTTTAACATTTTCCAAGAAATGAAGCACATTAAACCCTATAAAATTTTTGGCAAAGAATGTTTACACTCAGCACTACACAATTCAACTGTGGTACCTTTTCTTTTCATCTTTATCGCACCTTTACAGGTAAAGCCATGTATATTCTAAGTACAAAATTGCCACATTAAAAAGTTTCTATACTTTCCAACCTTAACCTGCTCATATTTAAAGACTGATGTATTCTGAAACTTAAGTATGATCACAACAAGTAATGTGTCAGAGACACAAATGCTCCCTAAACAAGGCAATGGTCACAGTCATGGGAGCTTATAACTAGATGTTACCTTGATCATTTGTGCAAAAAAAAAAATTGCAGTCTGTGAAAACTAGAACTGCAACTGTCCTGATGCCAATACCACCACATGCCGCTTTTTCAGTAGGGTATTGATATATATGAACATGTTACTTAAAGCCCCAGACTAGAATAAAGTATGAAAAATTAAAATGGGCAATAATTTCAAACTTATGCGAAATAGTTATGGTTCTTGGGCATTGCACTTCTTCTCAATGAGGGCTATTTATCTATGAAGTTTCCTGTTGATATCTTCAATAGTTTTTGAGTGATGCCCCAGACAAACAAAGCCCGACAGCTCCAAAATTATGCAAAAGAGAGTTATGGTTCTTAGGCACTGCACTTCTCCTCAATAAGATCTATTTATCTATGAAGTTTCCAGCTAATACCTCTAATGCTTTTTAGTTATGCTCCAGACAAAAATTAAGTATGAGACATTTCAAGAGGCAGTATTTCCAAAATTATGGTAAAAAGAGCTATGGTTCTTGGGCAGTGCACTTCTCCTTAATAAGATCTATCCATCTATGAAGTGTGTCATCAACAACAACCTATATTCCAAGTTTAAAGCCAATCCCATGTATACTTTGTGAAAATATGGCGGGACAAGGAAAGCTGAAGAGGGGAGAAAACTCAAGAATTACCATGGCTAGAGTGATGGTTCTTATGCACTGCACTTTATCTCATCGCCATCAAGCTATATTCCAAGTTTGAAGTCAAGCCTTGTATACTTTTGGAGTTATGCTCCAGACAAAATTGGGATGGACTAATGGACAAACGGACAATTCCATTACTATATGCCTCCCTCCAGGGGCATAAAAAGCTGATTTTATGCCATTACTGAAGAGTATATACCTTCATTTCTTATAAAGTCAGTGAGCTGTTTTGTGTTTTTCACCATCACAGCATGATCCTGCAGAAAAAATTCTTTCTCTTTTTGAACCTGCAGAAAAGCAAAGTTTGCACAGTTACAACACCTTTTGGTCAGTAGCAACAACTGTTTTATTTTCAGCATTTTTTTTATACATTAATTGAAGTTCCTAAGAAATAATTTTGTTCACTGTTTTTTCTTTGTGACAAAACAATTTAGCCCTAATAGTTCAAAGACTGCTTTTTTATATTAAATAAAGTCTTGAGTTCAAACAAACCCAGTGTATAAGAAGCATCCGATGGCAAAGACCTATTCTCAAACATACCTAACTTCCTCCAACTGTACCTATAATTGTAAAAATGTTACTCTCTCCAAGAAGCAGTTACACCCTGAACATGCTGAATAATTTTTGTAATTGATTTGCCCAGCTTTGAATTTGGAACAGTCCATTCAA
Organism: Cyclina sinensis; assembly: GCA_012932295.1. Classification (NCBI taxonomy): domain Eukaryota; kingdom Metazoa; phylum Mollusca; class Bivalvia; order Venerida; family Veneridae; genus Cyclina; species Cyclina sinensis. The sequence continues at coordinate 8,847,243 of JAAONU010000009.1, read as the reverse complement.
AGTTTAAGGGATTTCAATATTAAAATACAACAAGGGGGCCATTGGCCCCAAAGCACTCACCTGAGGACAGACTGTTATTTGTGTTTCATGTTAAATATCTAAGCTCTAGCATTCTTAGTTTCAGAGATCACTTTTTTATATGTATATAAAGATAACCCATGACCCCAAGGGCAGGGCCAATTTTGACCCTAGGGTCATACTTGAAACAATGTTTGTAAAGGTCCACAATGTTTCATGCCAAATGTCTAAGCTCTAGCCTTTGAAGCTTCAAAGGAAAATTTTCTTATAAGTTTTTACTATATGCAAATAATGAATATGTATGACCCCCAGGCAGGCCCAATTTTCACCCTGGATATAATTTGTACAAACTTGGAACAGGTTCACTAGACAATATTTCATGCCAAATAATTAAGCTTAAAGGTCATGTGACACGACTATGGCAACTTTGTCTATTCAAAATAATCATAATGTACTGATTAAAATGGGTTAACTGCAAAATTATGAAAATGTTGCTTTTGATAAGAAAAAACGTGTTTTTGATGATCGGCTGTTTCCGTTTCGACATCGGTAGTTTCCGCCGCAATTTTTGGTTGTGACGTAGATTTATCCCTACTGTACCAGGCAGTAGTGCAGAATTACACTGCTCATAACACATCCGTTTTTAAATGAAAAATAACACTAAACCACATGTGCAAGAAACACGATAGAGGCAAACATAAAAATACCATGCTATAAATTGTAAATTAAATAAGATAATGTGAATACTTCTCGATTTTTATTAGTAAATTCAAACATTGTGCCGAGAGATTAATAAATATTCCAATTTCTTCCATGTTGTGGTTCTATATAAAACTATCTCCTCCACGTTTTTACATGCTGCGTAACACTTCCTCACTAGATGCTTACGTCATAAACAATTCTTTTTCATTTAAGTGTAGTAAAATTGAAGTGAATTTAGGTGATCTAATGTGTAAACAATTGTTTCACTGGAATGGAAATTCCCACTACAGTGTATTTTCACGTTGGGATAGTGTTTGAATAATAATAATAATATGGCATGTCCATCAAGTAGAAATTTGTCTGCTAATAAACTATTATCCAATGAAATGTCAAAGATCCATAAATCACGCCTTATACTGTGGGAAAATGCAAATTAACCTGCCTAAATGGGACCCTTGTATATTCTGCATAGCTGTCAAAACCAAGCAATTAACTTTTTATGACCCAATCAATGATAAAGTTGAGACAAATAGCAAAATTTTATGGCAAGTGAACTAACAAATTAATTGTATTACTTTTGATCAGTCACACTTGTGAAAACATTATGTAATAGATTGTTCCAATTAACATGTCTGAATGATTTTTAGTTAAGAAGCTTCAATGCAGATACATATTTCAATTAGATTATTAAATGTAATGGATCTATTTATAATGAAAATAAAAATCATTCGACTTCTAAATGTGAAAAAAAATATTTTAAAAAACAAAAGACAGTGTGTTTGTGTTATGATTTTAAATTTTAGGGCTTCTTCATATTATTTGTTCGTTGATCTTTATTGTTTTGTTTTAAAAAAAATGTAAAAATGAATAAGCCAAAAAAAACAAGATATGTGCATTTACAATGAAAAAATCATAGATCTAGTCAAAGATTACTTACACGTACCTCAGGCTAAATATACCACAGACAAGTAAGCAACACATCACTGTAAGGAGAATGTTTTTATGGAAAAAATCTCTCGATTGGAGTTAGTTAATCAAGTCTTCCAACAAACTGCATCGGATAAAAATAAGCTTATTCAAAATCTTTTTGGATCAGTTACTTGAAAATTATCTCTTAGTCTAGATATTTTCACTGATGTATCTTTTAATTCTATAACCCTGGTTAAACTAGCCTCTATATAATAAAACTGCTTCGTAATTCCATCAAAATTTCAAATTATTTATTTAAAAAATCTTCAATGTATATTCATGATGTTAGCTTAACTTGTTCAATTTTGTTTTTTTACTATATTCAGTCTAGATTTTCACTTTCCATCATAATTTTAAAGTTTTTGTTAACAATCCTGGCAGCTGTGTAAAGTGGCAAGAGATAAATGTGCGTCACTTCCGGTTTCGCTCGTGACAGGTGCGCGCGACCAAGTGCGTAAAATATGGATTTTAATTTGCTATAAAAACATCTTTAAGATGAACATTAGCTGCGGAAATTTGTAAAACAGTCATAGTTAGATATATATTTTTCGCTTATATGAAAATTTCGAGGTCAAAAATTCGTGTCACATGACCTTTAAGGCTTTGTCATTTCAGAGGAGAAGATTTTTTAAGTTTTTACTATATACATATATGGAAAACCTATGACCCCCTGAGACAGGGCCAATTTTGGCACTAGGGGCATAATTTGAACAACTTTCGTAGAGGACTTATAGATGATGTCATATACCAAATATCAAAGCTCTAGCCTTTGTCATTTCAGAGGAGAAGATTTTTTAAGTTTTTACTATATACATATAAGGAAAACCTATGACCCCCCCTGGGGTGGGGCCAATTTTGGCACTAGGGTCATAATTTGAACAACTTTCGTAGAGGACCTATAGATGATATCATATACCAAATATCAAATCTCTAGCCTTTGTCATTTCAGAGGAGAAGATTTTTTAAGTTTTTACTATATACATATAAGGAAAACCTGACCCCCTGGGACGGGACCAATTTTGGCACTAGGGGCATAATTTGAACAACTTTTGTAGAGGACCTATAGATGATGTCATATACCAAATATCAAAGCTTTAGCCTTTGTCATTTCAGAGAAGAAGATTTTTTAAGTTTTTACTATATACATATAAGGAAAACCTATGACCTCCTGGGGCGGGGCCAATTTTGAGACTAGGGGCATAATTTGAACAACTTTGGTAGAGGAACTATAGATGATATCATATACCAAATATCAAATCTCTAGCCTTTGTCATTTCAGAGGAGAAGATTTTTTTAAGTTTTTACTATATACATAAAAGGAAAACCTGACCCCCTGGGACGGGGCCAATTTTGGCACTAGGGGCATAATTTGAACAACTTTTGTAGAGGACCTATAGATGATGTCATATACCAAATATCAAAGCTTTAGCCTTTGTCATTTCAGAGGAGAAGATTTTTTAAGTTTTTCCTATATACATATAAGGAAAACCTGACCCCCTGGGAAGGAGCCAATTTTGAGACTAGGGGCATAATTTGAACAACTTTGGTAGAGGAACTATAGATGATGTCATATACCAAATATCAGAGCTCTTGACCTTGTACTTTGTGACAAGAAAATTTTTTTAATTTGCATTTTTGAAACTTCTTTTTTGGCCCTGTGACCTACTTATGCAACAGACCAGAACCATTTGAACAACTTTGAAAGGGGACCACCCAAGGATCATTCCTGTGTAGTTTGGTTAATGTGCAGTCATTGGTTTCAGAGGAGATGTTGTTTTTATGAAATTGTTGACGACAGACGATGCATGACGATGGACGCCGGACACAGGGGGATCACAAAAGCTCACAGGTGAGCTAAAAATGGAGCTACCAACAATATAGAGCCTGGTCAGACTGCACGGATGTGCAGGCTGGCCTGGCTCTATACTGGTGGCAAAGGCTTATCACTTTCGGTTCCAGCAGTTAAAGGGTTAATCTGGATGTATGTGTTATTGAGTAATATAACAAAGTTAGACTAAGTTATATGAAGTTAAACAGAAATAAGCATAAAAGAATGTACCAAGAAAAATGCATTTTACTAATAACCAAAGCAATATTACCTCTAAAATTGCCCTATACAACAGTCGTTCAAACACTGCATTAGGTATGGATACAGATAAAAGACGGAAAAACCTCACATCCACATGGTATCCCTGGTTACAGCCACCTGACTTACACATGCTGCAGTATGTGTTACTCTGACACATCTTCTCCTTACAACACTCTGGACAACAGTTACCTGTGTAAAATAAACAGGATTTCAAATAATTTAATATAAGAAGGTACAAAATGTTCTTTCAAGAAGCTTCATGTTTCTATTTCTTTCACTTGTCCAACAACAGTTAAGTTATATATGGTTGTTAGTTGTAAAGCTGAATATAACCAAACCTTTGTCCCTTGATGAGTCGTGGAATTCACACCTGTCCTTAATTTCAAAATAATAACTTTCTGATGTTAATGGTTTAGAGCATCCATTTGCTAACGACGGTATACAATCTTTTTACAAAAAATGAAAAATGAAACAAGTAATAATTATAACAGTAGAGAAAAACTGAAATGCGGATAATGAGGATATACTGAAACATACCTCCAAGCCTCTTTCTGAGCATTGTGTGCATTTGTGTTTCAACATAAGTCCGATTGAACCTAAAATTGTCAACAGTCAACGTGGATCCTGCCAGGTTACGCATGCTGCTTTGAATAATCTTCTGGAACACATCGTCATAATCGAAGTGAAACAAGGTGAACAGCTTTCCCACTTCAGGAGGCCTGGAAAAAGTAACAGATACACTAAATGTATTTGAATTTATGATCTACTGTAGCTATAATAATAATAATAATAACAAGGCAATCGGTAAAACCGACATATGCTCCCCAAGCAGGAGCCAAAGGGACATGTGCAAGGCAAGAACATACAGGCAAAGTCATAAAGTGGACACATTTTTGGCACTGTGCTCCACCTCAATGCCCTCTACTGCTGTGTGCAGTTCAAACAAATTACGTCCAAGGGTTTTCAGGTTATGTTCTGGACAATATTTTTCTAAAAGGGGAGATAATTCAAAAACGGGGCAAAATAGAGTAAGTGTTCTTTGGCACTGCACTCCTCCTCAATGCCCTCTATCACTGTGTGCAGTTTGAACAAATTATGTCCAAGGGTTTTCAGGTTATGCTCCGGACAAGATTTTTCTAAAAGGGGAGATAATTCAAAAACAGGGCAAAACAGAGTTATCGTTCTTTGGCATTGCACTCAGGCTCAATGCCCTCTACCACTGTGTGCAGTTTAAACAAATTATGTCCAAGGGTTTTCAGGTTATGCTCCGGACAAGGTTTTCCCAAAAGGGGAGATAATTCAAAAACGGGGCAAAATAGAGTTATGGTTCTTTGGCACTGCTCTCCCACTCAATGCCCTCTACCACTGTGTGCAGTTTAAACAAATTATGTCCTATACAGAACTATGGCTGAATGCCATTCATACCCCCACCAATGTCACCGGTAGAAGGTGAGTTGGATATTTGAATACATGGAAAAGGGAATAACTTTTGTGGCAACAAGGCAGTCTGAAGGACAGCTAAATCCCCTTCCGCAGCAGACATGAATGTGTACTTGTTGACCTTTAACCAACCATGACCTTGATGTTGTGCCATGCATATTATAAGCACATAGTCTCATGATAGTAATTATTTGTGCCAAGTTATTTAAAATCTTCCATAAAGTCAAAAAGTTATGGAGAACATTTAACCTTGACCTTGGGGGTAGCAACCTGGATGTTGGGTTCTGCACATCGTGTCATAGTGGTGATCATTTGTGCAAAGTAATAAAAAACTTTTCATTAGCCAAGTAAGTAAGTTATAGAGCAGACGTGAAATGTGGATATTTGATCTTAACTGTGACCTTGACCATGTGGGTAGCAACCCAATTATTGCGCCCTGCACATTGTCTCATAATGGTAAAATTTTCAGCGGTTTAAAAGTTATGGACCGGACACAAAATGTAGACTTTTTACACTTAACCTTTAAGTGTGACCTTGACCTTTGGGGTAGCAACCCAATTATTGTGCTCTGCACATCGTCTCATAATGGTGATCACTTGTGCCAAGTTATTTCAAAACATTTTCAGCAGTTTAAAAGTTATGGAGCGGCCAGGAAATGTAGACTTTTTAACACTTGACAAAGTGTGACCTTGACCTTGGGGGTAGCAACCCAATTATTGCGCTCTGCACATTGTCTCATAATTGTGATCACTTGTGCCAAGTTATTTCAAAAACTTTTCAGCAGTTTGAAGTTATAGAGTGGACACAAAATTGTTACGGACGGACAGAGGGAGGGAGAGTAGCAACCCAATAATTGCCTCTGCACATCGTCTCAAAATGGTGATCACTTGTGCCAAGATATTTCAAATTTTTTTAGCGTTTTAAAAGTTATGGAGCGGCCACGAAATGTAGACTTTAACACTTGACCTTTAAGTGTGACATTAACCTTGTGGGTAGCAACCCAATTATTGTGCTCTGCACATTGTCTCATAATGGTGATCACTTATGCCAAGTTATTTCAAAATATTTTCCACAGTTTGAAAGTTATGGAGCAGACACAAAAGTGTTATGGATGGACAGACAGACTGACTGACAGACTGATGGATGGACTGACAGAGGGAGATCAAAAAATAGTTGTGTTTGATGGAAAAAAAGACAACACTTCACAGGTAATAGAAATGAATAAATTTTGAATCATCAAATCAGGAAACATGTTATAATAACCTTTGATTTTGCAAATTTACAAAAACAAAGAAATTATGAGCTAAAATAAAGAATATCATGTAAGAAAAAAGTTCTCATCTTAATCTGATTGTCTAATATTTGACTTCCAAGTGTGACCTTGACCATGAGCTAGTACAACATCAACATGGGTTCTGCACATTGCTGTCATGAGGTGAACATTTGAGCCAAGTTTGAAAAATAATCCTTCAAAGGGTATAAAATTTACAGAGCGGACACTAAAATTGTCTGACCTTCCAATGTGACCTTGACCTTGACCTGACACAAGGGCAACATGGGTTCTGCATATTGCCTTGATGAGCTGAATATTTGAGCCAAGTAAGAATAAAACCCTTCAAGGGGTAAAGAATTTACAGAGCAAACAAGACCCATTGTATTTTGTTATTGTCAGATATTTGACCTTCCAGTGTGACCTTGACCTTGAGCTGACAAAAGGGCAATATGGGTTATGCACATTGCCGTGTTGAGATGAACATTTGAGCAAAATTAGAAGAAAATCCATGTCTTATAATTCATTCTTAAAAATTTGACCCTTATATGTGACCTTGACCTTGAGCATGATACTACCATGCATAATAGATACTTTTAACATATTTTTGCACTAAACATTTATAAAACTGATACACATCAAAATGACTCATCCTAGGTTTACAAAAGTTTATCAGATCAATAATTACAAATAATAACTGTAATAGCAACTGACAGAAAAGTAACTGGGGTTCATACTTAAAACTTAAATGTTCCAGTCAACACTTTGACAAGTATCATATAAATTATCAAAGTAAACAACAAGAGCAAGAGCTTACTTTTTTTACAACAAGTTTGTCATTTTCTAAGGAGATGTCATCACTTAATATCATAACTAAATAAACTATCATAGTCAAAACAATTAACAATCTGTTAACCAGCTTAGCATCATCTAGCACCTGTTTTTGAAAAACTCACGACACCTTGAATAAACTCCTAGAGTGGACCAAAGAAAAATCAAACCATACGAAAATAGTGTTTCACTTTTCCATTTTTTACATCAAATTATTCAATACAAAACAAGGAATTTCAATAAGACTTACAAAAGGCAAAACCACAAACGAGTGGTGTAAAGTGTTGCTTGGCAGTTTGTTCAAAATTTAAGAATTGGACAGCAACTGAATTTTAATGGAATATGTTTAAGTCGCAACACTCTTTGCATGCAAACAAGAACACGCAACAGGGGGACTGAAAACAAAAAGCATCAATGCTGAAACTCACCACTGGCCATGAAATATTTAAACAAATTTGACTGGCTGTCCTATTTTCTCTTTCTTATTTTGACAGGTCGAGTTTTCCCAAAATACTGGAGTGCGTTTCTCTTTTTCGCTACACAGAGCGATCAAATTATTGGAAAAATTTAACCAGTCTACGCTGATATCCAAAGCATTCCAAAACAGGGGTCGCATTAACTAGCCCAAAGAGGACAAAGTGCCAAAAAGCATCAAAATTTGTGAAAATACACACTGAACAACGAATGATTTTTTAACCTTTGATAATTTCAACCAGCCGAAACGTAATTTTAAACAACCATTTTGGCCGGCGGCTGGCTCTTATTGAGAACCCTGGTCATCTATTGGACATGAACAACCTACAAACTAAGTTTGAAGAAACTAGGACTGAGCGTTCTGTAGTTTTTGATCGGAAACCGTTTTGCTTTTCAAGGTCACTTTGACCTTGACCTTTGACCTAATGACATGAAAAACTACAGGGTTCATCTACTAGTCATGATCAACCTAAAAACCAAGTCTGAGGGCTGACCGACCAACTGACCGACCAACTGACATTTGCAAAATTAATATACCCCATCATCTTTGATGGGGGCAAAAAAATTTGCTTCTGCAAAATTTCCTAAACCAGACAAGTCCCAAACTTAATCCAAAACAGATAAAAATATTCTGACAACATACATACCTAATAAAGTAGTGAACACTGTATCGTATTGTAACAGCAATGGTGTCCAGTGTAAACACACTCATTTGATCTATTATGTTATGTACTGATCTAGTAAAGAACAGCAACTTTGTGTCTGGACCAAGAACATAGCATCCTGGGTAATAGACTGTGTCCCTGTCCACAACATTGGTTAGTTTGCTCTGTTTTAAAGCAATCTGTAACAAAATTAACACAGCCATAACCAGTCTCTTACAAGTAACATAAGAATGAAATGATGACTTCTGCTTCATAAAAAAAGCTAAGGTGGAAATCATATAAACTTATTCAGCTTAACACACCTCAAGTGACAGATGTATAGATAGATACTTGATCCATTAAGTTGTTTTTTTTTTTCATTTTTTAATCCAAACAGAGAAATAATTCTGCCTGTGTAATTGAAATCAACATAAAGCTAAAGATTTTTTAATTTGCATAAAAGATGCTGTAATTTGATCACTATCCCTAAAACTATAAGGAATGTACATTTTGCATATTATCTTTGGTATAAAAACATTGTAAATAAGAAAGCCAATTACTTTAGTGTAAACATACCTCATGATAGTTGACATAGACAAAACTAGCAGGGAACAATCCAACAAACAATAAGAGGCCAATCCCAGCCATAACAAGTAGAGAGAAGAGAATAAGGCGTTGTCCGGACTGTCTTCTAAGAAAGCGACAGAATCGGGTCACTGGCTCATCCAAAGGACCCCATCCATCACATGTAAACTCATCTCTAAGAATAAGAATTACAACATTAGATAAAAAAATCACAGTTTTATCCCTAGCTTAATCAAATAATGATAATGTGTCTCAATCATAAATTTCAAAAGCTGGTCAGTGGTCACCATTACAATGTGTGCAGGACTGACCAAAATATTACATATCGAATCTATGAGATGCAAAATTACCTAGCAATCAATTTCCGTCACATTAAATATGACATTTTGTAAAAAGCCAGTAACAACCTTGGGTGAATTCAAAAATGGAAGTCTAAATGAAGGTCAATGTTTTGAGCTAGCATTTATACCTAGACCTAGAATGTCTCCGCCCTTCTTCTATCTCCATTGATGCCACAAATCTTTGGTCAACTTCCTGTGCACCGTCTGGTTGGTCGGTGGGTGAAGATTCTTGTGCTGTAGGTGGCAGCTGAAATATTTTAACATTTTACTTCAAATGAAGCAAACCACAACAAACAGCGCATGAGACCTGACGCAAAGAGATCGCATGATCTAAACATGCATTACTCACATGACTAGGAACTTAACTGTGATCCTACACAATAAAAAAAAAACTTTCAGCAAATCCTCATTCTCTGACACAATATGCTTATCAGCTAAATAAATGTAATAGGGCTGTTTATTACAAGCTCTGGTTCAAATTTCACTTGCATGCTGCAGGTCTCAATTAGGCTACTATTTCCTGAAGTTGTTATTTTTCCCTGAATATTTTATGAAACTTTACTCTAAAAAGATATAGAATAGCTCTTAAATGACATTTAAACAGATTATTATGTCAAGGTTTTATCAAAAAGGTAACTCATTGCATATCTTATATCTTTATAAGAAATATTAGAACTACTATGAGTAAAATTTAGTGCATCCAGTAGAAGCATACTTGAGTTCTGTTTTCACTCCCATCTTAAGTTGAAAAGCCAGAGTAGATATAAACAGTAAAGGTCATTCATAATTAAAGTGTTATTTAACTGCAGTTAACATACTGTTCCAATTAAATAGCAATTTCTTACCAAATCATTAATAAATGACTGAATGTTAGTAATCAATAATGACAAAACGGATGAATTACAAAAAATGAACAAGAACTGTCAGAATGACATGCACTGTATATATCATGCCCCCTTACACAGATCACAAAAGGTGAAGGGAACAGTTGTTTTTCAGTTAGTCATCAGAAACCTCTTTCACTGTATGAGCCCCTGTGAGCTTGACCCTTTGAACCTGTGGGCCCAAAAACAATAGAATTTACATATATAAGAAAAGGTATTGGGAACAGTTGTTTTCAGTTATCATCAGAAACAATTCCAATGTGTAAGCCCCTTTGAGCTTGACCTTTGAACTTGTGGGCCCCCAAACAACAGAATTCATGTACTCATCATGCCAAACCATCCTGTAAAGTTTTAAGGTCCCTGGTGGAGTTATTCTTGAGTAAGTAATCTGAAACTGTTTTCATACTACAGGCCCTTGTGAGCTTGACACTAACACTATAGTATTCACGTGAAGATGCCTAACCTTTCCAGTCTTCACGAATAACTTGAAGCACTGGACATTCAGACTAGCGTAGGTGATACTCTGACTGGACCGAATGATATTTAACTGGACCGAATAATAGCTGTGAACAATGTTATTAGCAGGCAGAACAAAACAATAACACTGTGGTTTAAAGAAGAGTTTGTTATTTCTGCTATCATGTCCATAATTATATTAAATTATTAGCTACACTTTGAACTTACACCATATCCTTACAGTAATAGTATTCCTTGGTGAAGATAATAGTATTATTCTTTTATTTTCTGCAGGACACTGTAAGTTCAGTTAAACCTTTTACTAGAATTTTATCTCAATTTTTTTTCCTAACTTCTGAAAATACCATATACAAGTCATCATTGGTTTACATATGGTATATATTCTGGTTACCCCCACGATATGTTTTACGTACATGTATGTTTAAAAAAATACAACAAAAAACAAATTGCCGTGCTATGGAGAAGAATGCATTTTTTTTTAAACAATTTCATTTTAACTTTGAAGCACTACTTTTTAGTTGTTTCTCTTCTTTGTTAATTGGTTTTAGTCGAAATATCAATGCCAAAATTCAATGGACAGTCGGGGACCACTAATTTGTAATTTTTTATTGGACCATCAGCCAATTTGGTGGACTCGGTCTTTGGTCTGGCGCCTAATTTTGAAGACTGCCAAGTGTTCCCAAGTTATTAATCAGAAACCACTTGGTCTACAAGACCAACAGACATGACTAAACCAATATATACCTCCACTTATTCAAAGGGGAGGCATAATTACATTTAACACAAATAACCCAAAACATCACATTAATGTACTAATCTGTTATTGTTGTTGAGTGTGTATGACAAAATTCAGCCTTTGAAATGACCTACTATTGTATGATAAAACTTTATATACCTAGTAAAAACAAGAACAACACCAAACATGACATGACACTACAAGAACTTTCCAAAAAACTTGTTTACAAAGAAATCCAGAAAAGTTCTGAAAAAAACAATAACAACAAACAAACAAAAAACCGGACAAGATATTGAAAGGATAAGACAAGCAGAAAGGCCGAACACCAGTAACACATTTTTCTGCAGAACTCACAGTTTAAAAAAAAAACAATTAAAAAGCTACTGACAGATAAAAAGAAGGAAGAATAAGGGATGAATACTTAATCTAATGCTTGGTTAGTTGTGTTAATGCTAAACCAAGGGTGTAAGTTAAATAAAGCTATATCAAGAACCTCTTAAGCTAGTCATATAATTATATAATATTCATGCTGAACTGTTAAATCTGGTGTTCAACTGTTGAAAACTATGGAAGGAGGTGATTATTTGGTGAAAACTAGCTATACATGGAATATTTAACCTTTTTATGTTAGGACATATGGTTATATTGTGTTGTGGAAAAACCTTTATCCATTATGACCGTTAGAGAAGCTTATAGGAATAGAAGTATCTGCTTTTCCAGATGTCAACTACAATCGTTTTTTTTACTAGTTTCAAGCTTTGAATTAAGTCACAATTATCAGAGCTTGGGACCAGTGATAAAAGAAAAGTGTGTATCCGGAACTGGAGTGCTACCCTTATCTTTGTAAGTTCCCCTTTACATTCCATGTCTACCTGCTTCAGAAAGCAGGGGTCAAACAGGCCCAAAATATAATAGTCATCCAACTAAAACTTTCTATCACTTGCTTTACACGTAAAACTAAACATACAGTCTTAATGTAAATATCTGTGCAAAATACCAGCTGCGCTTGTCCGCATTTATATTATTTCAAGAATATATTAAAAAGAAAAATTCTAACATGACAATAACCACAGCACAAAACAGTGAAAAAAACTACAGGTTAGTCTAAAACTTTCAACCTACAGACCAAGACGGGAAACAAACATACCTTCAGACTGTTTCTAGATGCCTGTCAAATAAATATACTCCTATTTTAGAAAAGTAATATTTAATATTACAATCTTGCATTAGTACTTAACAGCAGAAGAAACAGACTGAATTTTAATTAATATTGTGATGGTACGCAGACACAACCATTATGAAAACATTTGTTAAGATGGAATTTCTCTGAAGAAACAATTGAGAACTGTATATCCAGAGCATTGTTATGAAGTATTAACTAGGTTGGGTTAACGGGTAAAACAAGGGAAGGTACAGGAGGAAATTAGTTGAATACATTTGATAATTTCACTTTAAATATCTATACAGGAACACGGAAGCTTTACTGCTGTACTGACAATACAATTCTTCATAAAGCTGTGTATATCTTGCTTCTAATGAACAAGAGGGCCATGATAGCCCTAAACCGCTCACCTGCATATTACTGTGTACAATGACAAACACCAACAAGATAGGATGAAAAAAGATGTTTTTCTGAAGGCCTTTTAGTTAAGATAAAGGTTGTCTGGGGGCAATTCTGAGTAAAACTTTCATTTTTATTTCTCTCTTATTCCTCTTCTACAAAGATTAATGGTAAGAGCTTGTGTTTTCTGAACTGGGAAAATTCCACTGGAGTGCCAAGTGTCGTTTGTAGAAATGTGATTATTCTGTAATTGTTTCTGATCTCAGCACTATACCTTGTGTTTATAAGGATTTTTATGTCATTACATATTGACATAGACAATAAAATAAACACAATGAAAAAGTAAAAAAAGTTTTAAAAGATTTGTTTGACATTGTCTAATTAATCAACTACTGAAAGCTTGAAAGTGAAGTTAACCACTTGGAGAGGCTAACCTTAAACTCCAGAGCCATTATCTTGACAATCCTGGTAGATCCTGTTATATACTGGAATATAGGCAATATCTGAACCACTGCCAAATAATGTCAGAGAAGCTAATTTTAATTTATTCTTTTCACAAGCCTAAGCAAAACTACTGACTTATGGGATATGAGCTACTATACTGTGTACATGTACAAAAACATCATCTACACAATCTACCTAAAGATGCTTGTTACTATGAAAACGCTGTAGGAATTGAAATTTACTACACAAAGACTCTGAACAAACTTGGCATCTGATGACATACATTAACTCCAGCCACTGGCAGCCAATATTTGCAGGGGTATAAGAGCTAAAAAAAGGCCTGCAAAACATCTTCAAACCGAAGAGAAAGACCTTAGCCATAATGAAATATTAACAGATATAGTTCATTACAGTCATTAAGAATTTTGAAATTCTAACAGGGTTGAATATGGTTAGACATTACAGGGTCTAAGAACTGTTGTTAAACCTAAATTCAAAACAAAATTCATATGGAGCATGTTGTCTATATGTGAGCTATATTTCCTATCTTTTATCTTAAATAACAGTAGTCAAAAATCTCAAATAATGACTAAACAAGATATATATAGAATAATATCATTACAATGTATACCATACTTTTCTCAGATTTTGTTTTAACATCTAAGAGGATTTAACCTGGGACAAAACAAGTAGTAGCAATGCATATATGACTGACGACATGTGAAAAATGGCACTCAGAGATTTGTTTAACTATTGAAATAAACTGAATTGAAAAACACGAAAAAAAAATTAAAATTTTCTTCCCCTTAATGCAGACTTCATTGGTTATTGTGATATAGGTTCATGGAGAGCACAAGAAGAGAAGCAACTAAATGGACAGGTATATCATAATTTTCATTCTGTTGAAATAAAACTTGTAAGCCCTTTATATACTATACAGCAGAGTGACTATATGAAAGAACAGGGGTAAATAAGGGGGAAAAGTCTTGAACGGTGAAAACTATATTCTGATAAGCTTTCATCATATCAAAATAATGATATATAAGTATTCCACTGTGATATGTAAGTTATCCACTAAAAAGCATGTCTATATAAATCTATGTAAAAGATGTGACCACAGGGCAGAGTAAAAGAATGATCTCACATGCAGTCCTTGAAGAGGTTAATGTTCAATAGACAATGCTCAATGCAAAATTAGAACTCTGGCTCTGTTGTTTCAGTTGAGAAGAGTTTTAAAAATTTTCCTCTGGACTCTTTGCAAAACATATGACCCCCACTGTGGAACCAACAATAACCTCACATCAAACTTTTTAACAATCTTGGTCAAGGTCCACTAAACAATGCTTTCAAAACACAAGACCTTGTGGTTTCAGACATGAATAATTTCAAAGGTTTTCATATATTGGAAGGTCCTCTAGACAATGCTCCATACCAAATTTCAGATATAGCAGCCTAATTATTTCAGAAAAAGATTTTAATAGAGTTTGTAAGTTTTTGCAAAATGTCCTAGGTAGAGCCAGTTATTAATCAAGGAACAAACTTATATCAGTCTCGATAAAGGTCAACTAGCCATCTATTTATGCTAAATTTCAAAACTCTGTACCTTGTGGTTCTGGACCAAAAGCAGTTAAAGTTTTTTCTTTAAAAATTACTGTCTAAAATGAATGACCCTGATGCCAAAAAATGACTGCAGGGGTATAATCTGACCAGAAGATTTTCAAAGATGTTGTTATATATTTCTTAGTGAAACAAGTGACCCTTCAGGCATAACAAATAATTATGCAGCAAAGGCTCACTAGACAATGCTACATACTAAATTTATGGACTCTGGGCCTTATGGAATTATGCATATATTTTCTGTTAAGCTTCATGAACTGAGCATAGCTTTCATTGGTTTCCAGCTTGTGGTATGGGAGAAGCAAACTTTTGAAGGATGACAGACAAAGTCCTATCACAACATCACACCATGATCACATTGTGCTCAGATAAGCTAAAATGATAGTTTTAAAAAAATCATTTATTTTTTTTAGCATATCTGTATGACTAATAACAGACATGTAACAACAGTTAAATAACACTTTATGTCAGTCCTGAGGCAGATTTCACACAGCAGACTTTATACTTTTCTGCAATGCATGTCAATTTTTGATTAATACTTCCTGATAAATACTGAAATTCTGTATTCTACTTCACAGTCATACAAAACACATATATATTAGGTTTTTATTTGCTTAGATGCAGATATAGGCGAAAAAATAAAATAAACAGTATTGCTTTTCTGCTCATTCACATGAACTGAGTAGAAGTGATAAAACAGAATCTGTGGTAGAGATATCAACAAAGATTGTGATATTTCAGCAAGTTTTATAGTTGTTAACGAGAAAAGAATGACTTCCCTCCTCGATGTTATTCATGAAAATGCATATCAAAACATACATGAGAAACTAGTCCATTTCTGACATAGATGCTAATAAGTTTGAAATGTATATGAAGAGATTTTAAACCTAATATTAGACAGAGGTATGACTCTTTTCAAGTTTTCATATGACAGTTTCTTTTAAACAGAAAAGTAGAAGTAAGGAAGGAATAAATCAAGAGAGACTGCATACATGTACATCATTAAGTGCTTCGGCTTGTCATGAAATATTCTGGAAATTAGGTTCTTAGCCAGACCTTCTTACTGCCAATAACACTTTATTTTTCATATATATAACAGTTTCATTTTCTAAACAGAGGCTGAAGCAACAGAATGGTTAACAAGAGAAAGTCAGTTACCTCTTTTCCATTATCCTGTATTAGAAAATACTATAGATTTTTTTAAACTTTAGAAAATACAGTTAATTTCTCAGGTAGTTTTGTCGAAAATATATCCATGGCATATTTTTCCACTTGTCAGTGAAAGTAATAGCAGATATTGGTTACAAATTCATTAGTTTAATCTTTAAATAATGTAAATTCTGCATGACCAAGGTTTTATATTCTAAGTACACACCATTTCCATAGCTTCGTCAAAACTGTTCCTTCTGTTGGCAGCAGGGAGATAATCCCTGCGATCCTTCTGTCGTTGTTGGTACATGGCTTGCTGCTCGGGACTAAAATCATCAGCTGTGTCTGCTGACATGAAAAAAAACAATGATGAAACATTTTAAAAGAGGAAATGTCATGGTT
This sequence comes from Cyclina sinensis, assembly GCA_012932295.1. Classification (NCBI taxonomy): domain Eukaryota; kingdom Metazoa; phylum Mollusca; class Bivalvia; order Venerida; family Veneridae; genus Cyclina; species Cyclina sinensis. Next base: position 8,830,610 of record JAAONU010000009.1, on the reverse strand, counting down.
ATCAAGTTATAGTGCAGAAATATTTATTGTTTAATTGACTGTCACCTTGACCTTTTATGTACTTACCCAGAACAGTACAAGGGTCATGTAATCAATGATGGCAATCATCCTATAAAGTTTGAAGTCTGTATAGGAAGTAGTTGCCAAGTTATACAGCAGAAATGCTTTTCAAAGTTTAGGTCATTGTTTTCCTTAACTCTGACCTACTGATCCTAAGATGTACGGAGGTCATTTTCTCAATGTAATCAATCATCATAAATTATGAAGTTTGAAGACAATATGACAAATGATTAGCAAGTTTTACAGTGGAAATAGTTTTCAGTGCTTAGGTCACTGTGACCTTGACCTTTGACCAAAATCAACAGGGGTCATTCACTCAATGTGAGGAACCATTACATGAATTTTGAAGTCTCTATGACAAATGGTTGCCATGTTACAGAGTGTAAATGATTCTAAACATTTAGGTCACTGTCACCTTGACCTTTGACATACTGTCCCCAAAATATACTGGGTCAGCCACTCAATATCAGCAATCATGATATAAAGTTTAAAGTCTCTATAACAAATGATTGTCAAGTTACATGGCGGAACTTTTCAATGTTAAGGTCACTGTGACCTTGAAATTTGAACTACTGACTCCAAATTCAATAGGGGTCATCCACTCAATGTGGGCAATAATCATATGAAGTTAAAGGACTGTAGACCAAACAGTTACTCAAGTTATCCTCCAGAAACCAAATTGCTAATGGACAGAAGGATGGACGCCCAGGATCATAGCACAACAGGCCGCTTCAGGCATATAAAAAGGCATTCTTCAACAGAAGTAAGGAATAGGAGTTAGTGACATTTACAAAATGTAGGAATAAAGTAGAACTTTCTTGTGTATTATTCTGCCTTTATCTGGTATAATGTTTTTGTTTAAAAATAACCTTTACAATACTGCTGTTAAGTTTCCTGGTGCTGGTTTACTTGGCTTCTTTCATCCCAAATGAATTATGATTACAAATAAACATTTCATACCTCAGACCTATAGTTTATAAGAAATTTTGTGTTAACTCGAAAAATGTAACTTTTCAAAAATTTATCATGCTATATGACAAGATGAGGCCAGCTAAAACTGTAACGCCTAACTTTTCTATATATAATCACCTGCAGTGTTGTTTTCTGAAAGGCCTGCTTGATTCATATCTTCCCGAGAACGCATGATCACAGCTATTTCTTCTGGTGTAAGGGAATCCTCCCTACCTGATATAAGAAACAAGAGGGCCATGATGGCCCTAAATCGCTCACCTGAGTCTCATTGCTCATGTTACAAATATTGTTATTGGTTTTTTAGGGTGCAATTTTGAATAAGTTTGCAATAAGTTTGAAGACTCTGGGTGTAATGGCACTCAAATTTTTTAGCAGAAATAGTTTTACTCTACAGGTCCAAGTGACTTTGACCTACAGACCCCAAAAACAATAGGGTTCTTCTAATATAATTACCCTATAAAGTTTGAAGGTTCTGGGTGCAATGATACTCCAGTTACTGAGAAGAAACAGTTTTCACTCTACAGGTCCCTGTGACCTTAACTTTTGACCTACTGACCCCAAAAATGATTGGGTTCTTTTACTGAGTAAAGAAAATCATCCTATGAAGTTTCAAGGCTCTGGGTAAAATGGTACTCCAGTTATTGAGCAGAAACAGTTTTCACTCTACAGGTCCCTTAACCTTTGACCTATGGACCCTAAAAACATTAGGGTTCTTCTAACACAATTATCCTATAAAGTTTGAAGGCTATGGATGTAATGGTACTACAGTTACTCTGCAGCAATAGTTTTCACTCTACAGGTCCCTGTGACCCTGACTTTTGACATTCTAGCCCCCCCCCCCCACCCCCAAAAAAAAAAATATGGTTCTTCTATTTAGTAAAAGCAATCATCCTATGAAGTTTGGAGGCTCTGGGTGAAATGGTAATTCTGTTATTGAGTGGAAACAGTTTTCACTCTAGAGGTCCCTCTGACCTTGACCTTTGACTACTGACCCAAAACACAAAAGGGATTTTTTGTACTCAATAAGGGCAATAACCCTGTGAAGTTTGAAGGCTTTGGGTCAACTGGTACTCAAGTTATTGAAAGGAAACAAAGTGTGAAAGACAGACAGACAAACAGACACCCATGGACAAGGCAAAAACAATATGTCTCCATCAGAAGGGCGGGGTTGGGGGGAGACATAACAACAAACTATTGAAGGTATAGCCCTTGGTGTTTCAGAGCAGCAGATTTTTAAAGTTTTCCCTATATAAATCCTTGTGTAAAATCAAATGACCCCACAGGTGGGGCCAGTTTTGACCCCAGGGTCATGATTTGAACAAACTTGGTAGAGGTCCACTAGACAATGCTACATACAAATTATCTAAGCTCTATGCCTTTTGTTTTCTGATGTGAAGACTTTTTAAACTTTTTCCTATATAACTCTATGTAAACAAGTGACCCCCGGGGCAGGGCCTATTTTGACCCAGTGGCTATGATTTGAACAAACTTAGTAGAAGTCCACTGGACAATGCTACACACCAAATATCTAAACTCTAGGCCTTGCGGTTTCTGACAAGAAGATTTTTTAAAGTTTTTCATACATAACTCTATGTAAAACGTGACCCCTGGGGCGGGGCCTGTTTTGACCCAGGAGCCATGATTTGAACAAACTTGGTAAAGGTCCACTAGACAATGCTGTACACCAAATATCTAAACTCTAACCTTGCGGTTTCTGACAAGAAGATTTTTAAAAGTTTTTCCTATATAACTCTATGTAAAACATGTGACTCCTGGGGCTAGGCCATTTTTGACCCAGGAGCCATGATTTGAACAAACTTGGTAAAGGTCCACTGGACAATGCTGCACACCAAATATCTAAACTCCAGGCCTTGTGGTTTCTGACAAGAAGATTTTTAAGTTTTCCCTATAAAATCTATGTAAAATCAACTGACCCCTGGGGTAGGGTCAGTTTTGACCCCACGGTCATAATTTGAACAAACTTGGTAGATGTTCACTAGATGATGCTTCATACCAAATATCTAAGCTCCAGGCCTTGAGGTTTCGGAGAAGAAGATTTTTAAAGATCCAACTTTTAAAATCTAATTTTAGCTCCAGTGAACAAGAAATGCAAAGGACCAGAACCAGAACCTTGGAAGAGCTTCATGCAGGAACATCCCAGGCAAGTTTTATTTAATTTTGGCCGTTTGGTTTCAGAGGAGATGTCATTTGAATGAAAAGTTGACGACGGACGGACGGTTGACGGACAAAGACTGATCAGAAAAGCTCACCCTGAGCACTTTGTGCTCAGGTGAGCTAAAAATGACATACATACAGGTTTGAACATGCAAATGCTCCAAAGTTACATTTACAGTTTCTGTGAAAGAACTTTGTTTGAATTGATCCTCTGCTTTGGCTTCTGCAATAACATTTCAATTGTTCAGCACAAATTTATTTCACTGAACATTACTTTGAAGAACCAGTGCCTGACTTTAACCAAAATAAGAAACTGCCAGTAATTACACATGGACAGGTTTGCAGTAGTTCTTGATTTCAAATGAATAATTATTACATTGTACTAATAACTCAAGAGTGACCACAAGAAAAGATATGATTGCAAAAGAAGTACAAAGTTATAAAAAAAAAGTTGAAATAATGTTGTTTTTTTATGTCAAAATGCATTATTGCAGCTCAATACCCTTCAGAAGTTTAATCAAGTATAAACTGACCTTCTGTCCCTGAAGGTGTTTCCTGAGAATTGTTAGAGTTGGGTTGTGAAACTGCTTCACTGTAAGATGGTGGTGGCAGGTCCTCTATGTTTGCCTGACTGTCTCTTTCAATAGCTTCCATACTTCCAGCTTTGAACCGGGTCCGTAAATGTTCTGGTAGAGGCATAGAACGGCTGGATTTTATCTGATCCTCTGACATTTGAGCATCTTGACTTTGGTCACTTCCACCACCTTCAGAGGCTAAAAACAGAAATTTTCTTGAAAATGCTTTTACAGAAAAGTTAGTGAAGATATAGTGTGTGTCTTTACTAACATAACATCTTCTATCCATATTAAAGCTCAGCCCTCATAAGCCTCAGCCCTCATAAGCCTCAGCCCTCATAAGCAAACTCAAGTCTACCTTTTGTGATGAGCTGTGTGCACTAGCTTTTTGAATGTAATTTTACATCTCACACTGTAAAAACAGAGTGGGGCTGGAATTTTTTACTGTAGTTATAGACCTCATACTGTGTTAACAGTGTTGGGGGGATTTTTGACTATGTTTGAAAACTTACCAGTGACAAAGCTAGTCTCATGAATTCCATCACTGTCAGAATAGCCATCAATCCCTAAAAACAGAATACATTTTGAAATCTAAATGTTATGTACAGTGGTGAATCTTGACTCGCTGGAACAGTGCTACAGATCCTATTACAAGAGTACTGCATAATATCAATAAATATTAATTTGTATCTATATTTGTCATCACAATCAAACATTTACAACTTGATTATTCCATGACCATGCCTATAATGCCTTTTAAATGAGTTATACGACACATTTCAAAATATGAATGGTGAATAAACTTGTTCATTAACTCACAAGGCTTAAACTGGTAAACACTGAATCATTATCAAAAGGGCAGCTTGTTTAAGTGACCATCTATGACTTTGAACCAAACAAAGCAGAAATTTTCAAAAAATCTATTTATTATTAACTGGCTGGAAATAATAGTCTGACAATAATAATAAGAATAATTATAATCAAAACACCGTATTTCCATTTTCACTAACAAGCTTTGTAGTTGTTTTCTGTTGATTTAGTATAAAAAAAACTAAAATTATACTGAAACTTATAATAAATACCTAGGTTTTTATCTCCTTCACGATCCATCTGATTTTTGCACTGCTAATCAACCTAGGTAAGAAAATGTATCAAAACAGTTAAATTTGGCAGAAACTGTGGTATAACCACAGGAACTTGTTTCATGGTAAAATGCACCAAAACACTATTTATAGGGAATAATCTAGAGCGTGTTAGCGGGGGGCGGCGCTACGCCCCTTTGCCCCATGTTGAGCACCACGCTGCCCCTCCTCCAGTGCCCTTATGCCCTTTAAGGACCACCCATTCGCCTTTTGCATTGGCCTACATGTAGTTCAATTATGTCCCGCCGACTGTTTATTAATTTGTTAAATTGATTGATAGATGATTGATCTGCACACGCCTAATCATGTGCATCACTTGATTGTTTATTCAGTTGACACCAGTCAACCAATTAACACCGTGTGATGTACAGGGATTAGGCAAACTGCGATACCTAAAATTATGGTCATTGTGAAGATTAAATGGGACAGGTGTTAAAACAAGTAAGTTGTCAGTACCACCCATATCATTAAAACTCTTATTGCTGTTATGAGTAAATCAAGAGAAATTTACATTTCTGATCACCTTTTCACTGCAAACAAACGTGTATGCATGTTATAAAAATGCCGTCAGAAAAATGTAAAATGGCTGAATTGGCCCCAGAATGTGAAAAGATGGAAACCTTCATGATCAGAGCAGGACTCTCACGAGCGGGCGACCTGGGCGAAATCGTCATTTGTTTCAGTTCTCGGATTTATTTGTAAGAAAAGTCAAGTAAATTTAGCAAATTGAAGGAGACCAATTTCAGCAAATATTTAGTTCATTACAGCACCCTGCCTTAATTTTGCAGCGAGTGAAAATCATGGATTAATTCTGTTTGTCATTTATTTCCGCGACCCCGTCGTATTTTAATATTAATAGAAAACAGTGTTTTGGAGACTCTTTATATGGCAAACTTACATCATTCAATTAATTGATTTAGATAAGTGGTCATGGAAAAGTGGAAAAGTTTCCTATTATCTAAGAACTGAATATGTGTGTTAAAGGCAAAAGTAACAGTAATTAGCAGATCTTCAGTGACTGTACATTCTCACTAAATAATGAAATAAAACATTTCATATCAGTATGAAAAATAAAATTTTTTTATTGCATAATCTCTTTCTTTTTGTTAAATACAGCACAAAACCTATACTAGTACCTGGAAATATGCAGACATAACAATGCTTCAAGTCGGAACACGCGCAATAATGTGCTGCCCCTATACCTTAGCACCCTGCCCTAATTTTGCAGCACCCTGCCCTTTTTGGGGTTCTAGATTATTCCCTTACTATACAATCAACAAAAGGTATGGAAGTTCACAAGAATGAAACTGAGGGTCACCTAACTTCAAACAGATTTTCTTTAATTTAACCTGACAGATGCAATGCAACTCTTATTGTCTCTGATAGTTGAATGTATTTTTTTCTACATAAAGCAATCAATACACCATTCAAAGTGAAATAATTTTATCCAAGGTAACTGATTTCTCAAAAATGAATTGCCTTGAATTAGCTTTCGACTGTATAGCTTCCTACAGAGAGCCCCATTCTGCTCCAACAATGCAAGGGACGCAATTCAACCATGCACTTCCAGTGCACACAGGCACTAACCAAGGTAAAAACCTAGTGGAGGTTCGTTGAATACCGCTGCCACAAATGTAACCTGGCCTATGAGCTCAATTTTGGACACCCATCCAAGTACTAGCAAATGTTCCAGACACTCCAACCATGTCGCTAAAGAGGTTGACCAACAGCAAAGCTGTTAAATATGCCTTATCTATCTGGTATCCACTATATTTTGTACACTTTGGTGCATTTATCCATGAAACGAATATCAGTGGGTATAACAATAAAATTACATTGTGTATAACATACAGGAAAAGTCCAAAATGGGCAGTCAAGTTACTTATAAACAAAAAAGACTAGCCTGGTGCTAGGATAGGGTTGGGTGGATAGAATTTGTACAATTTTACCATGAATTTATTGACTTAAGTAAAGCCAAAGGGAAATGTTTTTAAGAATAATAAAATCGCTAACACTTCCAGCTGTATCATGAGCAGGCAGTGAACATTTACGTGTAAAATGACATTATATATAACATAAAAAGCATGCATACTTGCAACATTAAATTCATCTTTCTTTTCTTATAACTCCAAAAAGAAGATATTTTGAAATAATTACTGAACAGGAAGTAAACATTGATGGACAACGGGCTTGATTTTATACTGTGATTTCTACTGAGAACATATTCTAAAGTCTTAATCGAATACGGTCAGTCTAACAAGTCAGTGTTCGACATGTTACGTTTTCTTCGGACATGAGAATATTAGATAGATCTAATTAAACTTTTGCTTGCACTGTCATGTTTAAATATGAATTCATAGGCTATTAATTATTACAAATAATATACAAGAAGGACTCTCGTTGTTATGAAAACAAAAATAAAAAAACTTTTGTCCGACAAACTACCGGACACACAGCTATGAAATCTGGTACGTAGCGTTGTCTATACTTCCTTTACTTCAAATGGAAATCTTTAAAATTCTTACGAACAAAGCACGAAGCCAGGAGTTCTGACATTGCCAAGCGTGCCTTAATTTTTTCTTGTCAAAGACCAGAAGGTTTAGATGTTCAGAATTTTGAATGTAGAAGTATGTATATAACATTTTCTTTTGAACCAATTCACTATTTGTAGGAAAATTATGCACCTAGGTTCAGTTTACCCAAACCAGAAGTCATATGATCAACCTGAAATAAAGGAAAATACAAAGAAATATAAAGAAAACCTTATAAAATATTCTTACATAAAACAAAGAGCCTATTTTTTCATGAATTGGCATGTAGTAATGTTTAGCTTTGTTTTGACAATAAATCCATAATTTTGAACAGTTATACTCAAGAAAGCCAAATATCTAAAATACCGTATTTTATGTCTTTGGGTAATCTATGCTGGACCATCATTGCCCCTTTGATCTATATTTTCCAAATGTTTTCTAAAAAATGATGCAAAAGGCCTTTAAATAAAAATATACAATCTGAATCTGCTTCGAGATTTTTTTCTTTCTTAGATTTTAAACCTGTTATTTTATCTGCAAAATCGTCCCCATCTAGCAGCAACGGATTATCAATTAAGACACCTTTGATACTTTGATGAAGAAAATGCTAAGCTTAAAATCGTGACTTTTAAGAGGAAAGTTTTGTAGCAAATCACTAGTCTGAGTCCTACATATAAATCACTAGTCTGAGTCCTACATATAGATCACTAGTCTGAGTCCTACATATAGATCACTAGTCTGAGTCCTATATATAGATAAATCAGTGAACTCCATGAAATTTGAAATGTTTTCTTTTTAAGATCATGTGAGTAATTCTGATGTATTTTGTATCAACATTAAGCATAGCTGAATAATTTAATCTACATGGGACTTAATTATCTGAGGATACTAAGAAATCACTGGATGTACACTTGAACGCTATGAACTATTTGAACATTTATATCATGAATCTACTACAGATTTCTGTTGACAATCTTAATTTGCAACTAACGAGAGAAGATAGTGCTAAAGTAACCCGGAAAAATCCACTTGCCCTGAGTTGGGTTTGAACTCAGGTACCTTTGTCTACTAAGCGGACACTCTACCATATGTCGCAATAAAATCTAGCTGATAGGCAAGGGAGAAGAAATGTCGTATTATTACTCAGCCACATAACCCCCTCTTTCTCAGAGTTCGTCATCGAATTCTTGGAGTACCGAATGTCGATTGGACTTTCCTAAGGGTGCCCTCACATCTACACTTTTGAGTCATTTACGTTGGACGCCAAATGTAACCCGCAAAAAATCAACTTTCACTCGAGCTGGGTTTAAACTAGGGTACCTTCGATTACTCAGCGGACAGTCTACCAGGTCACCATACAAGCTAACTGATAGGCAAGGAGATAGAAGTGCCATATTAAATCTGTGCTTTGTAAGGAATATTTCAAGGATTAGGTCAATTCCCTTGAAAATGTTATATTTGCTTGGAGGCCAGTTCTGCCCAAGAGATACCAGACAAAATCATGGTAAAACTATAAATCTTATTAGAAATAACTGTCATTTAAAATATGACACGATCCCGATGATCTAAATTAAAACATAAGAAAGACTCGTGCCTAAACAAACAGATAAAATTATATTTTATCTTGCTGGCTTAACTGATTTTTCCAAGTAAGATTACATAAACGGTTACAGCTAAGACAAACTTTATTTTAAGTCGGCAATACAGACATACAACAAGAAAACATATGTGCCGAATGTATGGAATGTTACTGAGGTAAAAATTACACAATGCCTGCTAAGTGTTACAATTTATTCACTGACACTGCCATAGTACTTACGGGTACAGTCATTATGCATGCTTGCACTTTCATCACGCTTGACAATAATACCATGCTTGCTGGAAGTTACAACGTGTGTGCTGTTTAGGCCATGATGCCTATTTCATATTTTCATTTGACTGAATGACAGTTTAATGTAGCGTAATGGTATATTTCATCATGCTGAGGCTGTCTTGGTTCATTTGTAAGACATCCAAGAACAAAATACACGAAGTGATCAACCAATATAGCAAATGTTATCAGGCACTAGGCAAAATAGAAGTTTGTAAGTCACATTTTGACAACAGGAGGTGCTATGTTCAAGTAGTCGTGTTTTTCCGTAATCTGAATAATTAATTGTCGGAAAGATATCGAGGACATCCACATATGTACAGAAGTCTAACTGATAGGAAATGGTTTAGGCAGCAGCTAATTCTATTCCGTCATATGCCGGATATTTCCGTTATCTTTCGTGAAAAATACGAACGTGCACGCCCCCTGGTATCAAAATGTGACGTGCAATTTTGCAGTTGACTTTATGCTTACTTTCAACTTGCTTAGTGGCTGATTACATCTTTCATACTTCGTTTATTTTGTTCTCTGAGCATTGTTATAGAACAATGTTAAAAATCAGTGCTTATATACAGTCCCCGTATGTTTAAACATATTATTACGCTGCATTGCACTGTCATTCAGCCAAATGAAATTATGATACAGACATCAGGGTCAAAACAGCATAAAAGTTGTAACTTCCAGCAAGCACGATGTCTTTGTCAACAAGCGTGGTGAAGGTGCCAGTATAGACAGTGACTATACTAGTGTGCACAATTGCAGTGTCAGTGAGTAAATGGCAATAGTAAGCATGCATTGTGTAAGTTTTACCTAAATAACATTCCATACGAATGCGCTTTTGCAACGACTAACAACAAACTGTAAAGCTAAACCATGGGGAACAAGGGTATAAAAGTTGCAATTAGATGAGTTTACAATAAGTTCATATTATCACACTGTTCTAGTGTACAATGCATAAGATACATCACGAAAACATAGAGAAACAGAACATGTAGAGTTAAGACATTTTACAACACATTTCAAATTATAAGAGGCATATACTTATATTTGTTTTAAGCAGAAATAATCTATACTGTTATAGCTCTGCTCATTAGATTAAGCAATAAACAATATGATATAATATAAGACAAACTATAGGACAAACACAAACAGCACAGGGGTATAGACTGCTAAAATTAAAACACAAAACGCAACTTATGAAATATGTGTCAATATACTAATGAAACTAACTGAAATATCATTTTAGTTTTCTGTTTGGAAGATTTAGGTTTCAAAGACTAACAGTCGGTTTACTTCGTAGTCAAGACGGATTCCAGTAGAAGATGGTTTGGTTTGGTTTTATTGGCAGGGGATTAACGCCAGTTTTAACAGCTAAGGTCATATCCCGGCGGTCAATTCCACCTAACCAGTGTTCCTGGGAATCCAACCAGTTTACTAACCAATTTCTCCGCAAGTGACTGACTACTTCTTCACTTGCTGCAGAGGTGAGGGACAAATGACCTATAGACGCATTGTCTGAGATCAATTATCACGGAGAAATTTTGCCGGCTTTGATGGGAATCGGACCGGGATCGTCAAGATTGACAGTCCGATGCTCTGCCGATTTAGCTAGCCGGGTCGGCTTCAATAGAAGATGGATAAATGTTAAAAAGTAAGTAGTTGATGATATTAGATATACCGACTCATGAATAGATGTCTTAAAATGGCTTTTAAATTAACGTTTAACCAAAGAAAATATGTGTGGTGTGTGGTAACCGCATCCATCACAAAAACTCCACTTCCAAAACGATCCCTCTGCAGTATGCAACAATCGGCGTAACGCTCATTCCTACGTCGGTATACACGCACGCGGCCATCGCCTCTAGACAGTGCAAAGCTGGAGTCATTTGAGAAGAGGATCGTCCGCCAGTTCTGTCTTGTCCAGTTACTGTGTCCGCGGGCCCACGGAGCCCTTTGTTGGCGATGACGGTCTGTTAGAGTCCGACGTACGGGCGACGTTAGAACGAGTCCGACGTAAGGGCGACATCCTCTTCTCAGATTCTATGTTTTTTTTTTTTGAATTTACGTTAATGACATGTCTGCTGTTACTAAAAACAAACTACTGCTTTATGCAGATGATTCGCAGATGATACTTGTAATAGGTAAAGATAAGACAGTAATTGAAAACATCTTGTCAGAAGGACTTCGGTCTGTTAGTGAATGGTTAATAGACAATAAGCTTTGTTTCACCTAGGTAAAACTGAGTCCATCCTATTTGGATCAAAGTTAAAACTAAACAGTGATAGTTCCCTGAATATTTCATGTAATGGGACTAATATAAGGTCAACAAACTTAGTCAAATATTTTGGAGCCTTATTAGATAATTCCTAATCCTGTAAAGAAATGGTCAACACTATTATTCAAAAGGTCAATGCTAGGCTTAAAGTTTTATATCGCAAACAAAGTGTTCTAACAATGCATGCTAAAAGCTATTGATATCCTCTCTCATTCAGTGCCACTTTGATTACTAGTATGCATGCTCATTTTGGTTTCATGGCTTTACAGTAAAAATGAAAAACAAGCTTCAGATTACCCAAAACAAACATATCAGGTTTGTCCTTAATTTTGAACACACGTCACACATTGATCATATTCTTTTTAAGCAACTTAATTGATTGCCTGTTCAAAAAAGGGTTGATCAAATTACATTAGGTCATGTCACGGTTTATCTCCCTCCTACATGAGTGAAGATTTCGTGGCACAGATTAGCATTCACTCTCACTACACAAGATTTAGTTCTTGGCCAAAGGTCAAAGCTCAAGGAAAAAAAATCTTTTTCATATATGGGAGGTCAATTGTGGAATCAAAAGCCTTCAGACATCAAGAACATAAATAAATGTAAGAATAGTGTTAAAAACATTTTTAAATACAGTATACATGCATTATTTTTACTAAGTTTTTTTACTGTATTGTATTTGCCTATCATGCATTGTGATATAGCTAGTTTACACTGTGATAATTACATATGTATTTTAAAGATCTCACTCAAAAAACTGTTGCAATGTACTTAAACTGTGATCTTACCTAAATATGAGTAAACCTCTCTAAGTAAGCATCACATTGAAGGGACCACAATGGAAATAAGGGTTATAAAAACCATTTTTTGTGTTATCCCAGAATTGTTGTGTTGACATGGTAGATCTATACTCTTATTATGCATTTTAATTCACTCTTCTGTATTTATTTAATAGTATTTATATATATTTTTAAAGTTAGATTTCGCATTATTGTTTTATTGTATTTACCATGTAAATGCAAACTTTTTTGAATAAATATTATTATTATTATTATTATTATTACAAACCGTTTGCGCGAAAATCCGGGGGTTGTGGGTACCGGGCTTGGCCGAAGCTGTCTTTGTCGCTGTTAACGATCGATTCCGTAAGTGCTGATTCAGGATAAAGCGGTCCTGGGCTCGTGTCATCACGTGCGGTCTACCACTTCGCGGCAAGTCGTCGGTAGTTCCGGCCAGCCCAAATCGACCTCTAAGACGGCGAACTGCCTGTTCTGATGCCCAAGTTTGTGCTGCAAGTTTGCAGTAGAAGCGCCAGCCTCCAACATCCCAACGCCCCTTTCGAGCAAATTTTTCAGTATCATTTGCATTGATATTACGCTGGCAAACCCTTGGCTTTAAACGATTTTGGTTTTGGTTTTTCTTACAACACTCTTCAAGTGCAACAAATTGCGATGAAAAGCTTTTGTAAATGAAAACCGGTTATACTGGTTATACTGGTTCGATGCGTGCACGCGCAAGAGATTTTTAGCTAAATCAACCGATCTATTTGTTATAACTTGTAGAACGTCTGCACAAGTAACTACATGTACATTTATACACACGTGTCCACTGCAACCTGACTAAAACCTGTACAATTGCTTTACGAAAAGTTCCTCTTTGGTTGAGTATACACGTATGTTACAATATATAATCTAACTGGTCTTCAAGAAAAGTTTAAAGATGTCAAATTTAAGTTCCCGAATAATTATCTACCTCAAAACGTTTCTGGTAACAAGATATTTCCGAAGGCTTGCTTAGAATCCAACAGAACTGAATATTCATGTAAGAGCTTTGCTTATTAAAAACACAAAATTGTTGAATAATCCAGAAATAAGCATTTTCTTGAAAATTACAGAAGTAATCATTCATCTACCTGCTCCAGATTAGCGGCATACTAGTATTGAGATTCCAACACAGGTTGTCATTCATCTACCTGCTCCAGATTAGCGGCATACTAGTATTGAGATTCCAACACAGGTTGTCATTCATCTACCTGCTCCAGATTAGCGGCATACTAGTATTGAGAATCCAACACAGGTTGTCATTCATCTACCTGCTCCAGATTAGCGGCATACTAGTATTGAGATACCGACACAGGTTGTCATTCATCTCCTTGCTACAGATTAGCGGCATACTGAGATTCTGACTCAGGTTATCATTTATTTCCCTGCTCCAGATTAGCGGCATGATTCCAACACAGGTTATCACTCATCTCCTCTGCCTCAGATTTAGCGGCATATTGAGATTCCTACACAGGTTATCATTCATCTACACTGCTCCAGATTAATGGCATATTTAGATTCCAACACAGGTTTTCACTCATCTCCACTGCTCCAGATTAGCGGCATATTGAGATTCCTACACAGGTTATCATTCATCTCCACTGCTCCAGATTTAGCGGCATATTCATCTCTACTGCTCCAGATTAGCGGCATATTGAGATTCCAACACAGGTTTTCACTCATCTCCTCTGTTCAAGATTAGTGGCATATTGAGATTCTACCACACGTTATCATTCATCTCCCTGCTCGAGATTTGAGACATATTGAGATTCCAACACAGGTTGTCACTCATCCCCCCTTCTCCAGATGAGCGGCATATTTCAACACAGGTTTATTATACATTGTAAGTTAATTTCAAACTTTTTTGTGTCTGACCTTTACCTCATTACTTTCTTCTTAATTTGATGACGTATTGTCGTACAATTTCACATAATTTTTTTATACAACATGTACACGTAATTAATTACAGTTGCGGCCATTGTAGCTAGGAACTATTTTACTGGCGTAGATTGCGTCAAAATATTTACAAAGCTGGTAATATGTCCTTTCACTGTTTTTTTTTAGTTATCTGTCACGAAGTTGATTCATTACATTGTTATGTGCACGTGAAAATAAGTTGCTGACTGATTTGCTTTGGAGGTAATAGTTTGTTTACATAAAATCTGAGTAGGGCTAGAATAATCACAATAACGTCTTTAGTTCATCTACCTAATTAGCTTACAATGATCGTAGAGCAATCCTGTACAAAACAGATAAAAACTGATTATTCAAGCGGGCGGATCGTTTATGTAGCGGTATCGCACTAGACATGTTATCATGGAGTCTCAAGATGAATCGCTGTCCCCTCAGCTGTCTCTAATAACTGTCTTTTGAATGAGATGTTAAACTGAGGCTCAATGTTTTGATGCTATACACTGAACAATTGAAAGAACCACTATTGTCTCTGGAATGGAATTCTTTCCGTATCTTGGATTATCTACAACAACCTAAAATAACTGAACTCTTTATATAACGGCAACAGGTACGATAAATAAACGTATAAATGATTGAGATACGACAGAGATTTATCATAATTCAGAACACGTCTTTAGCATGATAAACATGCGCCAAGGACATGTTGTTTCTATAAATAATCCCCATCAAAAGGAAACAAAATATTTTGCCTTGCAATGTTAATCTTTCGGCTATTTCAATCTTTCAATTATAGATACTGAAAAGCTAGATGAAAATAAACAAATATTGTAGCAGTTTTATCAGTATATTTCATATTTCAAGGGCTGACTACGAAATATTGCTTGAATGATATAATAAAATTGTTGATGTATATTGCATATATTGTTGAGAAATTTGATATTGCAGTCACGACATAGTCTCTTGGAAGTATTGGGTCAAAGGTAACAAGGGCATTTACACAAAACTGCCTGATTGACTTAAGTTAATACCGAGATTAATTAACGACTTTTGCACCAATTCTTTGGTCTGATCAGTTAAAGCACAGCGATTACACGAGGGGGGATGTAAACACTATAATATTAATCATGTACAGCAAGTTTTCTCCTAAAAGCACACTCGTACCTAAGACCCAGGGGTACGTAAAATGGCATATAACTCCTAGAGAACTTCAATCATTTGAGTTTTAACACTGCTTGCTTCAATATGGCCAGTCTTAAGCTTAAGATCAGTCAGTTGGTTTGTATGGATAGTGGCGGCTATGATTGTATGGATAGTGACGGCTATGATTGTATGGATAGTGACGGCTATGATTGTATGGATAGTGACGGCTATGATTGTATGGATAGTGACGGCTATGATTGTATGGATAGTGACGGCTATGAAAACAAGGCAAGTCTGAGTTTTTCTCAATTGTCGCCCCTTATATCAAAGACTATAATGATAAACTTGAAGATTGTGATGCTGGTGGAGGTAACAATGGGTTATACCTCAGATCAAAGCCTATTTCATTGTCAGACTTTAGAGTTACAAGGTCCGATATACAAGGACCATGGCTTATTTACGGTTATACGATACTTGTTAAATCAAGTGGATCTTAAATTGCAATTATATCGAAGTTCTCCAGCATTCTGTTTGTCATCGGGTGATCCAACTCCGAATATTACAGACATTGACCCATTAGCGAAGAAGTCATCGTTGCACATTCTGAAATGTTCAAGACACGTACAGCCAAGTATCTCCTCGAAAGACTCGAGTGCAGATGAAAAACCATTGCCACTGGATAGTAAAATATTTACATGAGATAATTTATTTCAAGGACAGTTGTCATAGCATTTCTAAATCAAACACTCTTTCAGGGGATTATAAATCCAATCCATTGAACTTCCTAATCTGCGATCGATATTCAAAACATTGTGTAGATGGGGAATGTGGGTGAATCCATTAAACTTAAATTTCAACAATAGTGAAAGACAACTGTCATGAGGGCATACAAAATCATGTTTGAAGTTTCTAACGAGTGATACATGAAATAAAAATGAAGGATTGAATATAGATAGAGAGGACTTCGCAAATACATCCACTCTGTTTGTATTTCAGTTAGAACAACTTTTCTAAAGTTAACATGTTTTACCTCTGCTGACAACGGGGCGTGTGCGATTGGAAGTCAACGTTTAAAGGGATATTATCCCAGAATAAATGCATTACAATTTCAGTCTTGTATAAACTGTTGCTCAGTGCTGAAAATGAAACTTTGGGTGTGGCAGCTGATCAACTACCAAAATAAATAATGACGATCTTTTAAAAGAAAGAACACAGTGGTACATTTTTTTCCTTTCCAAATTAATCATTTGTAAAATATTTTGACCTATAAAATACTTGTATTCTCATTTTCCTAAATATGTTTCACATTTTCCAAATATTTTCATAAATTCTTAACAGCTGCAAAGTGAGCATAGTGATGTATGTTGTTTGTCTTTCTTACTGCATTGAGTTAATGGAGTTTACTTTTATAATATTTTAAATATGTTTACCAATGATCGATATACAATGATGAATTTTTGTACAAATATGTTTCACTAATGTTTTCTGGTTTCAACCGAAAAGAACAAGTGAAAATTGGATTGTGTGTTCAAAGAGCATGAAGTGTTCAAAGGTTTTAACACCTTTTAACTGCATTGTCATCGCTTTACCTTTTTGTGGATAATAATCGCATTGTAAAAGTGAATATTATAAAAGTCATCATCCACAAGAATGACAATATGAAGTACAGTCCACAAGAATTACAATATGAAGTACAAACAACAAGAATGACAATATAAAGTACAGACCACAACAATGACAATATGAAGTACAGACCACAAGAATTACAATATGAAGTACAAACAACAAGAATGACAATATAAAGTACAGACCACAAAAATGACAACAACGACAGCTAGATCTAGATCTGGATGATTCAAAAAGGGAAATCAGACAAATATCATAGGACACACGCTCAGTGATCAGCTCATTTCACGTAAGGAAACACGTTAAGTGATCACCTCATTTCACGTCAGGAAACACGCTCAGTGATCACCTCCTTTCACGTCAGGGAACATGCTCTGTGATCACCTCATTTCATGTCAGGAAACACGCTCAGTGATCACCTCCTTTCACGTCAGGGAACACGCTCAGTGATCACCTCATTTCACGTCAGGAAACACGCTCAGTGATTACCTCATTCCACGTCAGGAAACACGCTCAGTGATCACCTCATTCCACGTCAGGGAACACACTCAGTGATCACCTCATTCCACGTCAGGAAACACGCTCAGTGATCACCTTATTTCACGTCAGGGAACACGCTCAGTGATCTCCTAATTTCATGTCAGGAAACACGCTCGGTGATCACCTCCTTTCACGTCAGGGAACACGCTTTGTGATCACCTCCTTTCACGTCAGGGAACACGCTCAGTTATCTCCTAATTTCACGTCAGGAAACACGCTCGGTGATCACCTCCTTTCACGTCAGGGAACACGCTCAGTGATCACCTCATTTCACGTCAGGGAACACGCTTTGTGATCACCTCCTTTCATGTCAGGGAACACGCTCAGTGATCACCTCATTTCACGTCAGGGAACACGCTTTGTGATCACCTCCTTTCACGTCAGGGAACACGCTCAGTGATCACCTCATTTCACGTCAGGGAACATGCTCAATGATCTCCTCCTTTCGCGTCAGGAAACACGCTCAGTGATCACCTCATTTCACGTTTTGAGGGTTGAGACGGTGGTTTAAGTGATTACTGTCTAAATGCGGGTGACTGGTGCTTCATACAATTACATGTAGTTCATAAACAAGTACATATTGTGGAGGTTTTGCATACGCACTGTTTATTCAAACTTTCACTTGCCTGTCCTTTATGGGATTTAATTTGATATTTTTTAAGTTCTTGAAAATTTACGTACATATCCATAATAATCCATGATTATGATTAGGTAATGGTGTTGGCTATAGTTGTGAAACCACCAAAGGGAGGTTTGTGATTTTCTATTGTTTTATTGATTGATTTCACACCTTCAAAATAAAATGATCACTGAGTCAACAACGAGTTGTCTACCAACGAAAATTCAATTTGGCGGACGGACCACCGAACCATCTAATATCGAATATGGCCGAAGAGACCCTAACTATCATCAACCACCGAACCATTTAACCACCATCCAAGAGGGCCGCGAGATTACTAGTAACTCCTGGAAAAAAACAGTCAAGCAGAAAATCGTGACAATATGCACAACTACACTTTAGGTACTGAACATTTCTGTAAAGTTTACAATCCGATGGTGAATGTAGGAATTGCGCTGACAAAAGATAAAAATCAAAATCTATAAAGTCCCATAGCTCCTGCAAATATCAGTCAAGCGGAAAATCGTGACAATATGCACAACTACGCTTTAGGTACTGAACATTTTTGCAAGGTTTCAAAATCCAATCATGCATGTATGAGGACAGGCGCTTACAAACTTATTACAGACAGACGGACGGATAGAAATGGACAAAATCTATTATGTCATCCGACCACTTCTTGGTGGGAAACATAATTAACGGGAGACAGGGAGTGGGAACAAACTTAGGATTACCAGTCCTTACCAGTGACCTTTGTACCGTTTCCACTCCACTCCGTTTTCATCATTTTTATGCGACTTTAGTCATATTTTGACCCCGAAATGATATAAGGCCGCCCCTCCTCATATTGTGTTAGCTTAATAAAACCTCCTATCTATGAGACATACCATACATACCAACAACATTCGTTTACATCAGTAACAGACGATAAATTCATGCAGCAGTTTATTCGATCGATGTTAAACCAGTTAAACTGGTATCTACAGCTACATAAACGCAACAACCTTGATAAAACACTTAAGAAACATTTTATGACTGACATATCAGTTGCGAGTACAAATAGGAAGTCATGATTACTCTTTACCTATATTTTAATATCTCCGAATGCTTGCGTTGTATACCAAATCATTAATAAAATTCGTCAATAGTTATGAGTTATTTTAACATATTACCTCTTGAAAAAATAAGGTTAGCACAGTTTTGTATTAATTTAAATACTGCTGTGTTTGTTTGCCTCCACTGGGTTTTTATCCGATGGCAAAGAGCCCAAGAACATCCTATACAATTCATCACTTGTCTGTTTAGCTCTTTATTTCAGTTACAAATTCTCTCTATTACCTTTGCAACTGATTGACTCCAGAGGACAACATTATGTTATCTAAACATCTGACATAATTACGACATCTGCACGCAGTAGATACTTCCCTTTTTGATAAGGTGATTGGAGGTTGTTTAAAAGGCTTGTGTGAATTCTGTATTTTTCTAGAAACATTTTGCGTTAATCTTGAAAGCAACAATTCAAATACCGACCTCAGTGCAAGGACGACTATAATACACCTTACGAATAAAATCATACAATGTAAATAAGCTATTTCTTTAACAGATAAGGTATGTGAAAGTAAAGCACATATCATATTCGCTGTGACAGAGTTAAGTAATTTTTTTCATAAAAAGTACTACTGTCGTTATTATTTGCTGTATTTCCTGTTTGCTTTGAAATAATAAATATCTACTACGATCATAATGATTATTAATCACCAAATGACTTTCATAATTACTAAATAAAGACAATGATATAGTGGTGTTTTACTGTATTCGATGTTATAGAGCACACTGTTGTACATACGTAATAAACAATTTGATCTTTACCATTCTATTATAAGACCTAAGGCTATATACTATTTTCCAGAAGCCGAGCAAGTATTATATGTAATAAGGAAATTAAGTATCTTTTCTTTTACGTCAACTTTGTGTATTCTTTACAATTCTAGAATTTTCTTCACTGGTATACAAGATGAGTGCAGTGGTGTTATTCAGAAAATGAAAAAATATTCATTGAGCCTTTAACAATCTTAGTGTTTACATTTTTACATAGTTTTTTTTACCTCAGTGTTGCTTTTATCAAAGCGTGAACAGCGCAGAAAAGACTGCCGGCTGAGTAGGAGGTAAATTTTCATGCCTAGTCTAATATATTGTTTATCGACCCTCTGTACAGAAGAAAGAGAGCCTTCGGTTTACTCCCATTATGTAAGACGAGGGATAAACTAAATTCAGTTAATGGAATTCATCTAAACTGGGTTTCAAATGGTACAATTATGGAAGACTTAAAACAAATATAAAGGAAAAAAGAAGAGAAGAAAGAAGAAGAAAGAAAGAAAGAAATATGTAGATCTAAACGTGACTTTTTGTTCTTTGTTTTTAGGCTCCCCAAAGGGAGAACATACAGTCGGCGACTTGTCCGTCTGTCTGGTTTTTCCGGAGTATAAAACTTAAACCAATAGAGGGATTTACTTTAATCTTTATACAGTGATAGAGGACATGTAGAGTAAGAACCATAACTCATCTTGTCTAGTTTTCTCATTATCTCCCCTTAGTACATTTTGCTTGTTCGGGACATACCTCTAAAACTATAAAAGACAAATAGTTTATACTCGGCACACTGATAGAGGGGAGCGGTAGGATATGCACAGTTTAAGAACTACAACTCTGTTTGATCCCATTTTTTTGAGGGTTTTCCCTTTACAATTTTTATTTTTACAATGTTTATAGGTTATAATGCAGAACTTAACTCTAAAATTATAAAAGGGATTTAGTCGGAGAGGAGTGCAAATATTAAAGTGCAGTGTTGAATGGTTAAAAATCTGTCTTCTGCATATTTCAATTATTCTTTAATGCTTTTCCGGAGCATAACTCCAGTAATATTCAAACCATTTAGTTGATAGAGGGCAAATAGAAAAAATTGTATCAAAGGATGATAACTCTAACGTGCCCATTTTTCAGTTCCCTGCCTTTACAATTTCTATTTACGCTTATTCGGAGAATTACTTTAAAATTGTTCAAGGTACATGCTTGATAATCAAATCATTCATTTAAAGTGCAGTGTTTAAGAATTATAATATTGGGCATGTCTGTCAAAGATCGCGGTTCTCAACTGCCAACAGGAAGCCAGATGCCAATTCGACAAATATAATGAGTTCCGAACATTGTGAGAATTAGCAACTGGCAACTGGCAGCCAGATGCCAATTCGTCGAAATTTGTGAATCGTAAACTGTTAATTGGTAGCCAGATGCCAATTCGACAAGTGTCATGAATTATTGATATTAAGTGATTTGGCAATTGGCAACTGGCAGCCAGATGCCTATTCGTCAAATATTGCAAATTTTTAACTCACAACTGGCAATTCGAGGAGCATCATGAATTCTGAACATTGAATGAAGGGTCAGCTGGCAGGTGGCAGCCAGATGCCAGTTCGGTTTGTTTCATGAATTATTTTTATAAAGTTAATTGGCAACTGGCAACTGTCAGCCAGATTTGGGATCTTTGATGATTTGACATCTGACTGCGAATTGCCCTCTTAAAGGTCATGTGACACGAATTTTAGATCTCGAAATTTTCATATGAGCGAAAAATATATATCTAACTATGACTGTTTTACAAAATTCTGCAGGTAATTTTCATCTTAAAGATGTTTTTATAGCAAATTAAAATACATATTTTACGCTCTTGGTCGCGCGCACCTGTCACGAGCGAAACCGGAAGTGACGCACATTTATCCCTTGCCACTTTACACAGCTGCCTGGATTGTTAACAAAAACTTTAAAATTATTATTGAAAGTGAAAATGTAGACTGAATATAGTAAAAAAACAAAATTGAACAAGTTAAGCTTACATCAAGAGTATACATTGAAGATTTTTTTAAAGAAATAATTTGAATTTTCGATGGAATTACGAAGCCAATGAGCAATATTATATAGTTGCTAGTTTAATCAGGACAGAGACATATAAAACATTTTATGTGTCTGATCAGGGTTATAGAATTAAAAGATACATTAGTGAAAATATCTAGACTAAGAGATATTTTTCAAGGAACTGACCCAAAACGATTTTGAACATGCTTATTTTTATCCGATGCAGTTTGTTGGAAGACTCCAATCGAGAGTTTTTTTTTCCATAAAAACATTCTCCTTACAGCGACGTGTTGCTTATTTGTCTGTTATATATTCTGCCTGAGGTACGTGTAAATAATCTTTGACTAGATCTATGATTTTTTTTTCATTATAAATGCATATACTTTTTTTTTTTGGCTTATTCATTCTACTTTTTTTGAAAACAAAACAATAATGATCAAACAATATGAAGAAGCCCCAAAAACTATGTCAAAATCATAACACAAACACATTGTTTTTTTTTTTTCAATTATTTCTTCACATTTAGAAGTCGAATGATTTTTATTTTCATCATAAATATTTCCATTACATTAAATTATCTAATTAAAATATGTATCTGCATGAAAGCTTCTTAACAAAAAATCATTCAGACATGTTAATTGGAATAAGCTATTACATAATGTTTTCACAAGTGTGACTGATCAAAAGTAATACAATCAATTTGCAAGATCACTTGCCATAAAAGTTTGCTATTTGTTTTAACTTTATCATTGATTGGGTCATAAAAAAGTTAATTGCTTTGTTTTGACAGCTATGCAGAATATACAAGAGTCCCATTTGGGCAGGTTATTTTGCATAAATCCCACAGTATAAGGCGTGATTTATGGACCTTTGACATTTCATTGGATATTTATTTATAAGCAGACACAAATTTCTACTTGATGGACATGCCATATTATTATATCAAACAATATCCCAACGTGAAAATACACTGTAGTGTGAATTTCCATTCCAGTAAAACAAATGTTAACACATTAGATCACCTAAATTCACTTCTTATAACACTTAAATGAAAAACATCAAGTGAGGAAGTGTTAAGCAGCGGAGGAGATAGTTTTATATAGAACCAGAACATTGAAGAAATTGTAATATTTATTAATATTTTTTAAGGTAAAAATACAACCCGTTCTCCCGGCACAGGTCTGAATTTACTTATAAAAATCGAGAAGTTATCACATTATTTTATTTAATTTACAAGTTTTAGCTTGTTATTTTTATAAGTGTGCCTTTATCGTGTTTCTTGCACTTGTGGTTTAGTGTTATATTTCATTTAAAAACGAATGTGTTATGAGCAATGTAATTCTGCACTACTGCCTGGTATAGTAGGGATAAATCTACGTCACAGCCAAAAATTGCGGCGGAAACTACCGATGTCGAAACGGAAACAGCCGATCATCAAAAACACGTTTTTTCTTATCAAAAGCAATATTTTCATAATTTTGCAATTAAACCATTTTAATCAGTTCATTATGATTATTTTGAATAGACAAAGTTGCTATAATCGTGTTACATGACCGTTAATGTTAAAATTCATGACATTTTTTAATTAGTATCTCGCTGCTAGGTTGCAAGTTGATGAATCTCGAATTTTGACAAACTGGCATCAGTTGCTAATCGCCAATATACTTAATATTCAGAATTCATGATTCATGTCGAATTGACATCTGCTCACCGATTGGCAGTTGAAGATTTATTCTGACGAATTGGCATTCGACTGCCAGTTGTCAGTTGCCAATACACTAAATTAAAAAAAATATCATGATATTTTCGAATTGGCATCTGGCTTCCAATTGACAGTAGAGGATTCGCGAATTTTGACACACCAGCCCTGACTGCCAGTTGCCAAATCACTCAATATTATGAATTAATGACTTTTATTTAATTTGCATCTGGCTGCCAGTTGACAATTCGCCAACTTTGACAAATTGGCTACCAGTTACCACTTGCCAATTCACTCAATGTTCAGAATTCATGATAATTGTTGATTTGGAATCTGGCTGCCTGTTGCCGGTTGATTATTCGCGAATTTTGACGAACTGGCATCTGGCTGCTAGGTTGCAAGTTGATGAAACACGAATTTTGACAAACTGACATCTGGCTGCCTTTGCCAAATATTAATAATTCATTAAACGTATCGAATTAGCATCTGGCTACCAACTGACATTAAAGATTCGTGAATTTTGAATAACCGGCGTCTGGCTGTCAGTTGCCAGTTTCCAATTCACTCAATGTTCAGAATTCATGATATTTATCACATTGACAACTCGCGATCTTTGACGAACTAGCATCTGGCTGCCAGTTGCCAATTCACTCGATGTTCAGAATTCATGATACTTGTCGAATTGGCATCTGTCTGCCAGTTGACAATTCGCGATCTTTGACGAATTGGAATCTGGGTGCCAGTTGCAAAATTCACTTAATATCAATAATTCATGGAACATATCGAATTTGGATCTGGCTACCAATTGACAGTTGACGATTTGCAAATTTTGACCAATTCACTCAATGTTCAGAATTCATGATACTTTTCGAATTGGCATCTGGCTGCCAGTTGCCAGTTGGCAATTCACTCAATGGTCAGAATTCATGCTACTTATCGAATTGGCATCTGGCTGCTAGTTGACAATTCGCTATCTTTTACGAGCTGGCATCTACCTACGATTTCATATTGGCAGCTGGACTATGAAGTGGGATGCCATTTTCCAGTTGCCAGTTGAATTGGCAACTGGCAAATGGGGCCAAATGGCAGCTAACTTCACGGCACGCACATGGTTGATAGTATCTTCGTTAATTTCTACATTACATCGTATTATTCCGGTGTCTTCTACATTTTTACGCCCCGTGGTCTTTTGTTTCTTTATTTGCTTCCTTTATGTCATTTAAATACTTGTCCGATTGCTTCTATATACGTATTTTTTAACAACAAATACATAATTCTAAAACTTTGCATCATTCGTGTAAAAGGTGGGTTTTCGATCCGCACTACATTTTTTAAACTCATCACTACCCAAGCATAAAATTCATTTAGCGTTGAACTCTGAGTCATACATGCGCTGGTTTAGTTGTTCGATTGTACCATAATCACGCATTTTGTACGTGAACAAAAATTCCAACCTACGATACTACGATCGATGATAATAGCTACGTGGATTTACATCAGAATTCGCGATCCCTGCTTTAACTGTGCATATTTTGAAGCAGCCGATGTACACAATCATAGAAATAAAGTACCCGAAGTTCAAAAGAACGTGGCTCTAGATGCCTGGTTGCGGTGGGGGTTTCCTAGGATTTCATAACGAACAACTGCCCAAAAATAAGGATCTTTACATTCCGTGGCGGAGACTTTAGACTTTTTTTATATATAAACATTTTCTTTGATTTGTGGTACTTCGCCGACAGTCATAAAATAACAGTTCACAACTAGACATTCAGAAAAAATAAAAAAAATAAATAAAGAAATAAAAAAACAAACAAATAAATAAAAACTTCTTTAAGCGCACAGCTAACGTGCATTTGATCACATTTTCTATTTAATATCCTCTCACATACCGAGTGTATTGATCCACAACCTTGCGCAGATCTGGTTTAAACCGGATTTTAGTAGACAGACATTGAATGTGAACGTTATTCTGTCTACTCTGGATGCGAATTTGCTTAGCTTTACAGCTCAAAGATACAAAGATAGCCTTACGGATTAATCTGGTGGGTACATTACCGTATTTTCTTTCCATAACAATTCTTTTTTTTTTTACAGAAAACATTTCCTTTGTGAAAATAACCACCATATTGTTTTTTCTTTTATTTGAAACTTTAAAAGCTATAGGGTTTACAGCATGGCGGTAGAGCTTAATGGATTACATGGCACGAACGCAAAAGCGAATGGTTGCTATGTTACATGGGACACAGACGTAAATCTAAGCCCACCGAAGGCATGGAGAAAGCCGGTAGGTGACCTCTTTAGTAATGTTATTGATCGTCTTGTTAGTTTTGTAAGCAACTTGAGAGATTATGACAGACGTATTTTCTTCAAAAATATAGAATGCTTGGACCAACGCTCGGCGTAAATATATTTTTTCACGGAATTGATATTTTTTCTTAGAAGTGATTTAAAACTCTTCTTTAATTCGAGTTAAGTGTCATTTCGTCTATCTTTTCACGGTTCTCTGAACTTCCAGTATCATCACGTGACTTAAGCATAGCAGACGGAAGGGGATCCCATTGGATAAAACAGACAAAACGCATTGTTTTCTACGCGAGATCATGTACTTCCGCTGTTTGATACGCAATGAATAGAAACAATCTATTTAATACTTTATTCATTTTGTGTTCAAGAAAGGTTGTTTGCATAATTACTAAAGATTTCTTTTTGAAAGGTCGCCGATCAGGTTATCTACGGTACGCCGAGCATTGGTACAATTTTGTGCAAACCGCACATGTTTTACTTGGTCTATGTATAGCCTGCCCTGTTGTTTACGTCACGGTTGTTTCACATGGGGAAACTTCGTAAGGATTTAGCAAAGTTTACTCTTGAATATAATTAGTTCATAACATGAAATGAGTAATTAGTTTAGTCTCTTCAAAGAAATGCCTTTGATTTTACGCCGAGCATTGGTCTGACCACTCTAGTGTTAATTTGAATTAAAAGTATAAAAAAGAAAAAAAAAAAGAATTTCATTTGGAAAAATAATTTAGCATCTTCTACTAATTTAAAGCAATAAAAATATATTCCTGCGGAATTATGAAGAATATACCACATTACTGTACTAATAAAATGTGTTCTCTTTCATATGAAAGAAATTAAGAGGCCGCGTCTCATTTCCATAATTTCTCCTTGGGTATATAGACTTGCATAAAGAATATAAAAAAACTCGAGGGGCTTGTAAGTAACATTTCATTCTAAAACAGCTGAAGAAAGTATACTTTTATTGTCTTAGTCTTTCATGCGTGTGGTAAAAATGTCACCTATATATATTTATTCAAAATGAAACCTAGGGTTAAAGAAAAAAAATAAATCAAAAAATAACTAAAGAGAGAGTAATAAAAGAAAACTTCTGATTTAAGTTTGCAACTGCGACCAAATAATTTAATTTTAACGAAGATGGCTATAGAAAAAAATATTAGATATGGGGAAAAAACAACAATAACAACAACTCAGCGATAACATAAATTACGTAATTGTATGTTACAATTCTGTCTCTAAAAGGCCCCAGAGGGTGACCAGTATCTCCTAGACTACTACAACTTGCTTCAATACACTTTGTACGAAACAGGACACCCGGAAACAATTGACAGGACCGTCAAACCAAGAAAACATCTTAATAAAGAATGTGTAAACGTAGCCATGCTTTCTTCTCCAGCGGAATGCATTGGTTTACTTTTAGAAGGTAACGAAATATTGTGGGGAAATGTTCCCTACGATTGAACGTAAGTAATTTTGAAACTTGTTGGATGTATTGATGTAATGCTGGGGTCGAAACCCTACCCTAACGTAAATTAAAAGTCAATTATTGATAGTAAATGGACCTCGAATTTTGGCGGCAATAAATCTAATATTCGTCAAACGCGGTATTGAATATTTCAATATGATACTCCATGTAAACTATATTTAAAATAAACTATGGATCAAATTATTTTGCATTAACAAAACAATATTTTTTTAAATAAAAAGGACGCTCTTTTAGATGTAAGACCTAAATGTAAAACAACATTTATTTCTTCCTGTAAATGAACAATAAATGAAAAAAAGAGAAAAAAATCTTTTGTGTAATGTCTATTCTGTCATAAAATAAATAAATTTTGCGGACAATAAATAACTTTTAGCGTTACACTAAATATGTACAAGCTAAGGAAACAGAATTCGGAACAGGATATAAATATATTATATATAATTCAGGAATTATTAATGTTAAACAAAATTTAGATGTATTATTTATAATACCAATACATTACATAAAAAATAAGAAAAAAATCCAGGCAACATGAAACGTACAATTTCAGTGAGTTTAGTGAGTTTTCAAGTTATTTTTTAAGCATGACAATCAGTCGAGTCAGTCTCTTGTCAAAGACACTCTCTTGTTGAATTTTCAAAACTTTATAAACTAGAGACTATTGCTTTATCTTTATTGGAAATATTTGTTTTATTTTAGTCAGCTGGTTTAAAGCAGTGGGCTAGTTGACTGTCAGTATCTGTTTTTGTTCCGAAACAGGTATGCACGTGAGTTAAACTCACAAACAAAAACAAAAATGTATATTTAAACACCCGGGTTTTGAACTCAGCTGGCTAAGAAAAGATAAAATGAATATTGTTTTGAAACTTTTGTTCTTTAATTTTGATCTTTTTTTACAGAGAGTCAGTATTGGAAACGCAAAATACGATTACAAGATCTAGTTTCAAGACAAGTTTTATGTTAATTATTACCTCAAGTAGGAGAAGAACCAGTCTGTTTTTGTCTGTATTCCTGTTTTTGTCTGTATTCTTGTTTTTGTCTGTATTCTTGAGACCGATACTTTCAGTGTTTGTCAATCTTAAAGCGACTGACTCACAGAGTTTTGCTGAAAACATTTTTTCTTTAAAATTTAAGAGAATTTAATATACTATGGAAAAAACATAATATTATGCTTCTATACATCATGAAAACTGAAAAAAAGTTTTGACTTTACCAGGATTCGAACCCACGACCTTTCGGTCAGTAAAATATTGAGCGACGATCTAGACCACTGAGCCACAGCGCCTACTTACTGGGATACGTCAAAATCAATTTTACAACTAAAGTATCTACCCCGTGACTAACGGGGTAAATTTTTTACCGATAAAAGTGTGTAAAACTTTATATTTTGATGTTTTACTGTATCATAAAATTAGTCAGTAACTTAGTTTAAATATGTTCTTTACAATAACAGCAAAAATTTCAAGATGTTAGAACATTTTCTTTTTTTTTCATCGTCGGCCCATCTGTGAGTCAGTCGCTTTAATACTTTTTTCTGCAATACACATGATGACTTTAAAATCGCAACCATTTTCTGTGACATGAGTTTTCAACATAACCAAAAGGCAGACACGAAACACGTTATTTTGAAAACTTCACTCATTGTTTCAATCTGTGACTGACAGTTTATTCATTTATTTTTTTATTTTTCAAGAACCATAGACAACACGGACATCTTTAATCAGAATGAAAATTTCAGTGGTTGCATTTTTTAAGTTTTTGAAATATCTGATGGCGCTTTTTATCCCCTAGATCAATGGACTTTTTCAAATGACAGGATGCTAATGAAGTCCTTCACTGCGAAACAAAATCAATGAAATTTGTTAAGAAACATGTAGTAAATCCATCTTTGAAAACCAGATGAGATATCTGTCTTTTTAAATTGTAATGTACACAGTGATTTTAGAATACAATGTTTGTAAACTGCTATTTATTTCAGATGTAAACACATCTACTGAGAATTACATAGAGTCTGGACGGCGCATGTAAACATCTGCGCAAAATAATTCAATATCTGTATTCTTAGTTTTATTTGATACAGTGCAGATGTAATTTCTTGTTACAGATTTCTATTTCAGAAATACGCATTGACACTGAAACTTCCGTTTTCTTTTGTTAATAAAAGAATTTATCTGGAATTTAAATCAGTGACCACAGTGGCACATTGGGACAAGGATTTTGTTTCATCAGCACTGATAATAAAGGAATACATTACTTTACACGATGAAACACACACACACACGCACACGCACACACACACACACACACTATTGACTGACACCAAGTATAAATTATTTCTGATAATTATATACATATTTATCTCACTTATCCGATGATCCTGAAAGATTAGATTTGAATTTCGTTAGCTTGAATATATTAGTGTTCACTATGTATCAAACGTTTTATATGACTATAGGACATCGTAAATGGATATCTTACTGATGTCGGTAAAGATTCTTTGTCTCACTTAATCTTAAATACACATAAATACGTGTCTAATTTAATAAAATGGATGGTAAAGGCGCTATTAACATTGGAACTGTATTCTACCTGGAAACAGTAACAACATTTTTATATTTAATATTGTAGGAGGTAAACAGTTACCGGATGGCTTTCACCTTGTCCTATCTCCATCCTGGCTGTCAAAAGTACCTTCGGAGAAGGAGTCTACCCTCAGCACACTTTTACTGCATAAATCTATATCCTTCCACTCCGATGGTACAACCTTTATTGATGAGTTTGAGCCTTCAAGGAGGGTGACGTATTTTGTGAACAATTTCACGGATTACATCACCCATGGCCAGCGTAACGACGATGTGGCGGTAGAGGTACAAAAATTCATGATTTTGCAACCTTATAACAAAAACTTGAAGATTCAGAACCTATTATTGTTGACTATATTTCTTAAATACAAACAACATAATTTTAATTGTTATTCAAATTTCCTCAGAAACCATTTTTAAAGGTAAGCATCAACGTCTAGAGCTGAATCGAGGTTTCTTTCCCCTGAACAAAGCTTATAATGATGATTCCTCTCGTAAAGACCCATGTCTTTTCAAAATAAGGTCGATAAAAAGGTTGAATTTACTATTTTTCTGTAAAACGGTATATTCCTGGTGAGTACAATATCTAATATTCAAGAATTGTTTTACAACTTTACCTTCCAGAGTAATGTTGACTGTCCCGTTAGTAATAACAACAAGTTGTGTGAAATAGTTGACGACAAAGTATGGACACGTGACATCATGGCAGAAGTTGGAATGGAAATACCGGAAACAATTGCTTTCAGGAGATTGCCAGCCAGAGAGCTGACATTTAAAACATCCAAGATGAAGGTTGTCGAGTTCAAAAGCTATGCGTTGCTCGACAAAAAAACTGTCGAAAAAGAAATCACAACGTTCATTACAAAGGTGCCGCATGTCAAAAAGGTAGGATATTACAACTTTCAGACAGAAGAGTTCATTTGGACCACCAAGATTTCATAACTTACCCATAAAATGTACCTTTGCAAACAGTAAGATTGTTTCATACGCTCAAAGACCAAATGAAAAACTTCGAAAGGCACTCATTTCTACAGTTTTTATACTGTGTTTTGAAATATTTATATTTTTATCAATCAAATTCTTAAACAAAGAAACGAAATAGGCTGTTTTGTGGACAGATTTAAAACATATCTTTTAGTATCGTTATATCTTTAACTGGATACTTTTCAGGTTGTTGTAAAATCTGTAAGAACGAGGCAGCATGATAGTGTAGGTGCGTCAATTCATGAGAAGTCCCAAGTTTCCTCTGTCGTCAAAGCAGTGGAGGACCTTCTAATGGAGTTGGATGAAGGCTCGTCTGTACTTGTAGAGGAATTTGTGGAACATCTCCTTCCACTGAAAACCGGTATGTCAGAATTAACTGAATAAATCAAATCTATCAAACAATCTTTTAATCATGTATGAGAAGAACATGAAGTTTTCCCTTTGAACCTTATAAAAACCCTACATAAACCGTAGAATGCAAAATACAGTTTATTCATGGGTTTAAAAATTATTTCAAACTAAACTTAGTAATTGAAACAAAACACAAATATCTTATTTAGATAAAGAAATGAATCAGATGCGATGCGTTATATGACCTACTTTCGATAAGTTATGCTTAAAATATAACACAGTCTTCTATCAGCTCTCGATCAAATATTACACTAAATATCAAAAAAAAAGTCAGCATTCTTCTGTATCTTGTACATTAAAGTATTGCGTGTAATCGTTTTTTTAATATATTTAAAATATACTTGATTCTTTACATACAGGGAAAGAAAAAACACTCCTCTGGTCGGCCGATGAGACACTTGGTGTGCGTGTGCGAGCAACAGTGTGTAGGGACCATGATGACACTCCAGTCACAACTCTTGTAAATATCTTTAATTCCCTAAAAAAATGTTTAATTGGCACCTTTTAATTCAGAGAGATGTGTTTTCATTTTAAACCAATTATGTAACTGGAAATACTGTGGTCGAAAGGAGTGAAATTGTCAAACTTGTACAGCAGATGACTCTAAACCATAAAAACAGGCTAAATAATTGTGTCTAACTCAAATAACGATTTCATACAACGGTCTAAGTATTTGAAGTCATGACAGATGAATAACACTGAAACTCACGTATATCAGTTGTACTGTCTGTGGTTATATTAGATATAGTGTCTGCTGCTGACTAGCTTCTTAACTAATGTTCATACACAACATCCGTCATTTCATATACATGCACAATATACTACAAGATAATTTTAATTTAAGAATATCAGTCGGACGCTGATCTGTAAAACGTCTGTTAAAATTACAAAAAAAATTCCAGGAATCCATTCCAAGGTGTTTTTTTAATAACAGTGGCACAAATAGAGAATGATTGGGCTCTGACATCGCGACAGAGGGCAATATTTTTCAAAGTAACTGAACGCAATAGCTTATAAACAGCGGACCAATGTGATGAAATCCCATTTCTGTAGGTTTCTGAAAAAAGATCATTGTACTAGTATGTAAATGGACGATATGAATAATGTTACAGATCAATTGCCTCATTACTGAGAAAACAAGACCAATAAATGGAGAAAACAGTGTCTTTCATTCACTCGACAGTACCCTGTTGGCTTTTAATATAACTGACATGTCAGTTAGACAGCAGTTAGAGCAAGGCATCAGAATTCAGGCAGCTGACGTTCTAAGGATGATCTGGAAGAAAGAGAAGATGTTAAACGTTGAAGAAACAGGAACAATTAGAGGGCAGACTGATGTCATTGGTAAAGTATATCACTTTTATAGAATAAATGTAGGTTAAACTAGACAAAATTGAAACTATTCGAAAACCTATTCAGTGACATTTATTCTAGGAATTCTGCAGCTGTGAAAGAATATATATCTATACATTGTAAGTACTTTATCAATTAGAGCGCTGTATGCAAGAGTTATTAGGCAGAATTGAATTTACAAACGGAATTTGTATTGCATTTTTAGGGATTGATATGATTGTGACAATGACAGCTGGAAAACTAGTTCCCATTGGTATTGGAGTGGAAAGTCGCCACTGCCTGAATAACACACAGAGTTATGATTTTGTGATGAAAATTGGAGAGACCATGCAAGTGCCCTCAAAAGGGGAAAAGAACAGCCTCCAAACAAACCAGCAAAATATACCAAGAAGTCTGAACAGAATAGCTGACCAAACAGGAAAAGACGAAGAGATTGTAAAGAGAGCAAATTCTGTACAATACGATATACAGAGGTCACGGTATCATTGTGGGGACTCAGTGGGACAAAGCATCCGACCACTAGTAAGAAACTTTATTTCGAGATCTCAGCGTGAAGTTATAAAGGGGAAACAACTTCTAGTGATCGGTGGCGGTGGTGTCAGCAAGAAAACACTTTGGCCCGACTCAGCAACATATGGTGTCAAGGTAAAACAGCACTACTTACGCATACACAACATGAAAGTTACCATTTTTATATGCATGTAGAGACAGAAACGCTAATATTGACATTATAGTTTAAGCTTGAACATAAACATATTAAAACAAACTAATGAATGACAGAACTATTTTGTTGAATGGTAAAATACAAAAATAAAATAATTCTGAATAAGATCCTATCTACTGTTTATAATTTATGTAAAGTAAATCTGTAATATGATCTTTATGAAAAGACATAACCTGATGTTTCCTTTATTTCATTTCAGATTATATGTTACTTGTGACATCTAACTGTCACATGTTAATTCGGACATGACCTACACAATGCGAACAAATGCTGGCTTTTTATCTATTGACTTGATATATTTTTATTCTTACAGCTGTACATTTTCTATCTTCGTATACTAACAGATCATTCTTGTAGACGCGGACCCAAATTTTCCATACAGAGATCAGGTTGATCGTTTTATACATTACGATATTGACGATCACCAGAAAGACTTTGAGCATGCACATGGCATCGTTAACCTTCTCCATAAAGAAGGGATACATATAGATGGCTCCCTCACCTTCTGGGAAGATTGTGTACCTTTGGCCGCTCTTGTGAATGAGTTGACGGGAACGAAAGGTTGTTAAACTAATATACGTATACATAGTGTTACCGAGACCAGCTTTTACCAGCTTTTAAGACATTTATTTTGACCAAGCAGATAGCAGATAAAGACCTTTTTTTGCAATTAACAGTAATGAAATTTTTTTTCCAATGTATGTTCTTTTGATTTTTTGTTGTTCATTACTACATAATCAGCTATTTTCGTTTGTTGATTCAAATGTTTGATTGCATTAGCTAACGTTGCATGATATATCCAACACGTTGTTCTCTGTGTATAGCTACAGCTAAAAGAAGTTGTGTAAATATTGTAGAAATGCAATACTGCTTCATTTATCAACGAAAGAATTTCAAATATTTAACACAGGATCAACTTACAAAGCAGCTTTAACAGGGAAGAAGAAAAGCAGAACACTGAGTACACTTTACAACTGTCAGGGAGACATACCCCACTGGCCAAGAACTTACTTGTACTCTTCCAAATCCATCCATATTAAATCGGAAAGTGACTGTAATTTGGTGTCAAAAAAGTAAGTGAATAAAGACTTTTTGAATAGCCTAAATAAAGACTCTTATTGAGAAATAATTTGTCAAAGCTAATCTTGAAAAATTAGCTTGTAAATAATAACGTCTGTTTGTGACAGGTACAATCACAAATCTCTTAATCATAAGAAAAAATAAGACCTATAATTTTGATTAATTTCAAGAAGTTTTGTACAAGATCAGACAAATATATGATTGAAAAGATGGTGGTGATACTCAGTTTGTGCAAATGGTAAACCTAGCTACAAAACTAACAAACATTAACAATAAATCGAAGAGATGTTTTGAGATTCCTTCAGTTTTCACCATTTTTACAATCAAATGATAACGTACCACTATAAAAACAAAAGAAATCCGGTTAATTGGGGTTTGCAGCATTTAAGCAAATATTCACATGTCTTTATTATTTGATGTAATCAAACATTTTCAGTCTAAATTATTAATAACAGAACTAAGCCTTGAACAGATGCATTTGTTCCTCCTTTTTCAGCATGCAGTATCCTTTAATTCTTAAACTTGAGCATGGATCCAGTGGGGTGGGTGTGTCGGAGGTCAACTGTGAAGTCGAACTTAAGAATAAGTACCATGACTTCACCAATTCTCTCCAACAAGAAGCGGATTTTCCCGGAATTGGACTAGGTCATGACAACAGTATGGTTGCTATGGATCTCTATGAAGGAGTGAAACATGATGTTGATGTCGTTATTTATGACAGGAAACTTGTTGGCGCGTTTGTATCTGAGAGCGGACCAACACGGCGCCCTTCCTTCTTGAGTATGAATTTCTAATCAATCTTCTGGCAAATTATTCTCCATTTAATCAAAATGATGTCTTGCCATTCTTTTATGAGCTGGAGTAAGCACTGGTTGTTGGAAATAGGAGAAACTCTGGAAGATTGTTGTCCTGACATTTGATTTTTATCACTCAGTATATGCTATACATGTATAATGATCTGTAGAGTATTTTTAATTTTAAATTTTCTCCAACGTATTAACATTTAATGTTTAATTCTTGATTTAATTGATGGATTTACATTTCATCGATCTCACATCTCACATATTTGTCATAGCATGAAGATTATGTCTTGTGTCTTTACATAAAAGCAAACTAATTAGCAAAAATACCAAAATATTTCAGTAAATATTAATAACCGTATACGATGTTTTTGATGTTGATCTAGTCTCTCTTTGTTATATTCTTTTGAATGATTTAACAAAAAAGGAACAATAAGCAGATTAATAAATTTTCTTCGTTGCTGTGTTTTTGAAATACACAAAATCAAATAGTAAATGTAATTTTGACACACTGGTATTTTACTTTAATGACTTTGACTCTCATAACCCGATGATTTCAGCGACGGCAGTGAGCATGCCTTCATCTCTACCGGCAGACAAGCAAGCTCAACTAATAGCAGCAGCTTATCAGTGTTGTACTGAAATAGGTAATTTCCCTTGTTAAAAAGAACACGTATAGAGAAACAGATTTTCAATTTAAAGTATGCATCACTTACCTTCATTTGTAAAAAAGGTGATATGTTCCCGAAGGAGCATATAGTAATCATATAGTAATCGCACCGTCCATCCTTCTGTCATTGTGTACAATTCATATCCGCCCTGTAATTTTAACCTTTTTGATTCATAGATCCACAGAATGATTGGTAAATCTTACAACAATAGATCTTACCCACAAACATTACCACATGCTCTTTTGTTATATACTAGTTTGTGGTGAAAATATAATTGTACTTCTTTGTTAAATCATGCAAATGTGAGAGGTCAGGGATCCATCAGTAAGATTTCGATATAATTTACCAAACTGTTCAACACATGGAAATGTCGGGAACAAGAACCGAACATATTTCTAGGTCAAGGTCAGAAATCAAATAGTATATTCTATCTGTCTGGCAGTCCACTGTCTGTACCGCCAATAAATATTAAATTTCTTGTAACTGTAGTACATAACAAGTTTGAAATAACGTTGTATAGCGTTCACTATATTGAAGCAACATGTCGCAAACTAATAGTCGATAGGTATGTCTGTGTGTCCTTCGTTCATGCTGTCTTCCTTTATGATTTGTCATTTCACATAAGGAGCACTATTTCGAGTCTAATACGTTTTGCAGACCCTGCGTGACATTTGTCCTTTGTCAGAATGACAACTTGGGTTTCAAGAAAATAAGATAAACAAAGTGTTTTTATTTAACTTTCGACACATAGAAAATTAATTTCTTTAAATTTCATTTTCTATTTCTATAGGACTTACCGACGGCTCTTTCAATGTGGAAATGATGATGACCAAGAAAGGACCCAAACTTATTGAAATCAATGCGCGGATGGGTGGATTCTGTCGACGTGAATGGATCAAAATCGTTTATGGTGTAGATCTTATGTTCTTCACTCTTCTCGTCGCTTGTAGCATAAAACCCTGTGTCCCCAAGCATGCACCTGATACAAATCTTATAGGTGTAATGCTTGTTCCGTCTCTACACTCGCATGTATTCAGAGAGAAGCATGTCCGAAACAAACTCATTCAGCTGTTGCAGAGGGATGATGTGGTCTTGAAGCTGCTTGGGGAGGACGACGAGGAACCAGCTGGAGAATTTGAAGAACCACTGGCCAATATCACCGTTCTTGCGTCTTCCAAGCAAGAGGTGAAAATAAAAATACTCGACATTTGTAGGGACTTGGGAATCGATCAAGACTGCTATCAAGTAGATCAATTTATAAAATACTTCTAAAAAGAAACAAACAACAAACTGAGCATGAAAAAATACTTACATAAATTGTTTAGCCGTTCGGATTTTCTTACCTATTGGTCTAAACGTAGAAAAAACTTGGACAAAAACATTACCAACAGTGACAGAACATGACATTTTATTCGTGTGTTTTTATTTACCTCCTTCATAGCCTAGTCGAATACTGACTAAAAGCAGGAAGGTTTGAGTTCCCTCAATGCTTTTTTACTGATTGTGTCAGTAGAAGAGCCTCAAGACCTGCCTTTTAAATGGTATTTTCTATCGACTGAAAACATCAGAACAATTTTCTGTCAGCTCGAACATGCAATTACTCACCTAGTAAAATGTTTAAAAGAAAATTCCAGTGTTTTCAATCGCCTTAACTAACAGTCCATAAGGTAGCAGTAGAAATCATGCTCTGAAATTTTGTATTGAAAATGCTGACATAGTCTTTCATTTGAAATATTGTTACTGAAGCTTTGCAAAAGCTTTTCTAGTGCATGACGTGTATCTAAGATATATAGACATACATAATTTTAGATATATATTTTGTTAAAATTGTACGTAACATATGAAAATGACCACTCTATTTTTTAACATAAAAACTTTGTCTTTTAAAACAAATGTTTCTTAGTCTTTTGAATGAATTTAAAAGTAGTCAGTTCTCTTCGCAAATAAAGACGAGCTGTGTTAAGTTCGTATAATTGTTTGCTAAAACATACAAGCCATATGGCATACTTTTACTTTTTAGCTCACCTGTCACGTAGTGACAGAGTGAGCTTTTCTGATCACCTTTTGTCCGTCCGTCCGTTAACAATTGGTTTGTTAACACTCTAGTGGTCACATTTTTGCCTCAATTGTCATGAAACTTGGTCAGGATGTTTGTCTCATTAATATCTCGGACGAGTTCGAACGTGGGTTATCAGGGTTGGAAAACTAGGTCACAGAGCCCAAATATAGAAAAACCTTGTTAACACTCTAGAGGCTACTTTTTCAGTCCAAATATCCTGGAAATTTTTCAGAAATGTTCTAATGATGATTTCTAGCTCAAGTTCAAATATGGGTTATCTGGGTTCAAAAACTAGGTCACGGAGCCCAAAAATAGAAAAATCTTGTTAACACTCTAGAGGTTACATTTTTAGCCCAAATAATCTTGAAATTTGTCTGAAAGGTTGCTTTGATGATTTCTAGCTCAAGCTGGAGTATGGGTCATCTTGGATAAGAAACTAGGTCACAGAGCCCAAATATGAAAAAACTTTGTAAACACTCTAGAGTCTACATTTAAGTCCAAATGTCCTGGAAATTTGTCAGATAGGTTGTTTTGATGATCTGTAGCTCAAGTTTGGATATGGGTTATCTGGGGTCAAAAACTAGGTCACAGAGCCTAAATATCGAGAAACCTTGTTAACACTCTAGATGCTACTTTTTCAGTCCAAATATCCTGGAAATTTGTCAAAGAGATTGTTTCAATAATTTCTAGGTCAAGTTCGAATATGGGTCATCTGGGGTCAATTAACCAGGTCCATAGCAACTTTGTTAAAAGCAGTCGTACTCAGGTGAGCGATACAGGGCCATCATGACCCTCTTGTTTGAATATTTTGTTATACAAGTTGAAAACTTGTATTCATGCAGTATCTCATGCTCTTTATTTTGTTTGTTGATTTTGTGTTTGGCATTATTATGTCTTTTATATTAGTTTAGTTTATCAATATATACCAACAGTTTTCATTTTTTGACATTGTTATGTCTCCCCCCTCTGGGGGAGACATATTGTTTTTGCCTTGTCCGTCTGTCCGTCTGACACACTTTGTTTCTACTCAATAACTGGACTACCGTTTAACTCAGAGCCTTCAAACTTCATAGGATGATTGACTTTCTTAAGTAGAAGAACTAGTGATTTTGGGGTCAGTAGATCAAAGGTCAAGGTCATAGGGGCCCGAAGAGTGAAAACCGTTTCCGAACAATAACTGGAGTTCTATTTCACCCAGAGCCTTCAAATTTCATAGGGTGATTGCCCTTATTGGATAAAAGAACCCTATTGATTTTGGGGTCAGTAGGTCAAAGGTCAAGGTAACAGGGGCCGAAAAGTGTAAACCGTTTCCGCTAAAAAACTGGAGTTCTATTTCACCCAGAGCCTTCAAACTTCATAGGGTGATTGCCCTTACTGAGTAGAAGAATCCTATAGATTTTGGGGTCAGTAGGTCAAAGTTCAAGGTCACAGGGGCCCGAAGAGTGTAAACCGTTTCCGCTCAATAATTGGACTACTGTTTTATCCAGAGCCTTCAAACTTCATAGTGTGATTGCCCTTATTGAGTAAAAAAACCTATCGATTTTGGGATCGGTAGGTCAAAGGTCAAGGTCATAGGGGCCCGAAGAGTGAAAACCGTTTCTGCACAATAACTGGAGTTTTATTTCACCCAGAGCCTTTAAGCTTCATAAGGTGATTGCCCTTATTGAGTAGAAGAACCCTATTGATTCTAGGGTCAGTGGGTCAAAGGTCAAGGTCACTGCTGGAAGGACACTTTTCGACCATATATATGATAAAAACATGGACTGCATTGAAGCTGGTGTTACTCCAATACATCATAGCTACCACGATGTAACATATGCTGTCTTCAACACTGCTGTTGATACAAACAGTTCCACTGTGATGTCAGGTGACGGCAACCGTGCCTAGAGTAAGGTGAGAAACTATCATAACCATACATATGTTAATATATACAGTCAAAACTGCCATATTGACCCACTGTATTCAGTGACTTTCTGTCTTATGTGACCCTGTTTGAGTCCGCCCAACGATTTCTTCTATAATGTTGCACTGTATTAAGTGACTCACCGTGTTACGTGACTAGCGACCATGGTTTGTACGGTTAGGAACGTGCATATCACTGTTTTTAGCGACTATGATATGAAAGATAACTATGTTCTTACTTCCTGTCTGGTTGAAAAAAATGTCGGAAACAAAGGAAAACGTATTGTTTTAGATCTTCAGCAGAAGTATGAAGCCATAAAAAAACTGGATAAAGGAATACCGGCTTATAAAATTGATGAAGAACTATGTGTTGGAACATTGTACATCTATACAATTTTAAACACTGTAAGGACATAATATTATTCTGACATTATTTTAATAGTTTTATAGGCACTAATCTTTAATAACAACAATCAAATATTCGATAGCATTGTACATGTATACTATTTTTAACACTGTACACACTTTTACTGCTCTAACCATAAATAAATGTTTTAACACTACATGTATATGCTGTATTAGTATTATTTAACTTTTTGATAGTGTTTGGATGTTTGACAGTAAACCTGTATTAAGAGACTCCCTGTCTTATGTGACCTTAAGAAAGTCCCCTGGAGGGTCACATAAGACTGTTTTGACTGTATATATATAATGTTCTTTATACCATAATAAATGACAGAGGCTTCTGTTTCAGAAAGGTGATATCTCTTCCTTGGCATTTCTTCCACCCGGAGCAGGGGGGAGACATGCGTTTTTCACAAAAAACATCTAATATCTATTTTGCTTTTAGACGTTACTTTTTATTATATAACGGCCATATCTACTTTGCTTTCAAATAATAGTAACGTATTTATTACTGTATTGTACCTACATGCGCTAAAATTGTTGTGATTGTAACTTTTTGTATTCACACTTCACTAGTGTGATTTTTTTTATCTATAATTTGTCGGAAGTTGTCTTTTATTTTTGTTTTTAATAAGAAAAGGCATATATATATATATATATATATATATATATATATATATATATATATATATATATATATATATATATAGTGTGTGTGTGTGTGTGCGTGTGTGTGTGTGTGTGTGACAACCTTACATACTCATATAGATTAGCATATCTCCGAATCTTATTCTGAGGTATCATTTTGAAAGGTTATGCCTTTTCTTCTTATCAAAACAAAAATATATATATATAATACCTATTTCTCTGTATTTTGTATTTTGAAACAAGGTTGTTTTCTGTCTCAGTTAAAAAAAGGTGCTGGTGTTGAGTTTAAATACCAAAAGTAAATAATACTGAAGACTGGAATTTCAAGAAAGAACTGTTTTTATTCTGTATCTAGGTACTCAGAAATACTATACTAAACCTCGTAAAGTATATGTATATATTACATAGCTGTTTTTGTCAAAATTTCTCCTATCGTTTATTTTTTTTATTTTAAAGTTAGAAATAAAATAAGTGAAACACTCACAATTCTAGGCGGAAGAAAACAATAAAAATAATCGAGCCAGTGTTTCCGATTTTTTATACTTATTTTCATATACTTTTCAAGAAATCTCAGTGGATAAAAGTTAATTATTTTGAAAAGAAATGTAACGTAATATAGCAATTTATCTTTCTTTTCAAATGGTATACTCTATGTTTTTACAGGTTATATTATCAAGAGGGCCATGATGGCCCTGGATCGCTCATTTGATTACTTTGGCTGTAGGTTTGCTGTTAAGCAGTATTTCATTTTTTAATTAAAAATATTTAAGTGCCTACAAACCAAATATGTAAAATATCAGTCAGTAAATAAAGGCTCTATGACAGAAAGTAGAAATATCTATTATAAGCTATGGTGACCTTGACCTTGACCCAGTGACCTCAAACCCTATCCATTGGTAGAGGTCCATCCAAGGAACCTATATATTGCATATCATAGATATTTGTCTATAAATGAAGGCTCTATGAGGTACAGTAGATAAATCTATTTTTAGCCTCCATGACCTTTAACCTAATCTAATAATTTTAAAAAAGCTTGATAAAGCTTGCTTCATGCCAAATTTTAAAATTATAGGCCTTGTGGTTTCAGACAAGAAGATCGTTAGTGATTACCTCATTCCACGTCTGAAAACACGCTCAGTGATTACCTCATTTCACGTCAGGAAATATGCTCAGTGATCACCATATTCTACATCAGGAAACACTCTCAGTGATCACCTTATTTCACGTAAGGAAACACGATCAGTGATCACCATATTCTACGTCAGGAAACACCCTCAGTGATCATCATATTCTACGTCAGGAAACACTCTAAGTGATCACCAAATTCTACGTCAGGAAACACGCTCAGTGATCGCGTCATTTCACGTCAGGAAACACGCTCAGTGATCACCACGTTCTACGTCAGGAAACACGCTCAGTGATCACCTCATTCCACGTCTGGAAACACGCTCAGTGATTTCCACATTCCACGTCAGGAAACATGCTCAGTGATCACCATATTCTACATCAGAAAACAC
This sequence comes from Cyclina sinensis, assembly GCA_012932295.1. NCBI lineage: Eukaryota > Metazoa > Mollusca > Bivalvia > Venerida > Veneridae > Cyclina > Cyclina sinensis. The sequence continues at coordinate 8,787,819 of JAAONU010000009.1, read as the reverse complement.
TCTCAGTGATCACCTTATTTCACGTCAGGAAACACGATCAGTGATCACCATATTCTACGTCAGGAAACACTCTCAGTGATCACCTCATTTCACGTCAGGAAACACGCTCAGTGATCACCTCATTTCACGTCTGGAAACACGCTCAGTGATCAACTCATTCCAAGTCAGGAAACACGCTAAGTGCTCACCATATTCTACGTCAGGAAACACGCTTAGTGATCGCGTCTTTTTACGTCAGGAAACACGCTCAGTGATTACCACATTCTACGTCAAGAAACACGCTCAGTGATCACCTCATTTCAAGTCAGGAAACACGCCTAGGCTCAGTGATCACCTCATTTCACGTCTGGAAACACGCTTAGTGATCAACTCATTCCACGTCAGGAAACACGCTAAGTGAGCACCATATTCTACGTCAGGAATCACGCTCAGTGATCGCGTCATTTCACGTCAGGAAACACGTCCAGGCTCAGTGATCACCTCATTTCACGTCTGGAAACACGCTTAGTGTTCAACTTATTCCACGTCAGGAAACACGCTAAGTGCTCACCATATTCTACGTCAAGAAACACGCTCAGTGATCGCGTCATTTCACGTCAGGAAACACGCTTAGTGATCACCACATTCTACGTCAGGAAACACGCTCAGTAATCACCTCATTTAACCTCAGGAAACACGCTCAGTGATCACCTCATTTCACGTCTGGAAACACGCTTAGTGTTCAACTCATTCCACGTCAGGAAACACGCTAAGTGCTCACCATATTCTACGTCAAGAAACACGCTCAGTGATCGCGTCATTTCACGTCAGGAAACACGCTTAGTGATCTCCACATTCTACGTCAGGAAACACGCTCAGTAATCACCTCATTTAACCTCCGGAAACACTCTCAGTGATCACCTCATTTCACGTCAGGAAACACGCTCAGTGATCACTATATTCTACGTCAGGAAACACGCGCAGTGATCACCTCATTTCACGTCAGGAAACACGCGCAATGATTACACCTCGTTTCACGTCAGGAAACGCGCTCGGTGATAACTTCATTTCACGTCAGGAAACACGCTCAGTGATCACCATATTCTACGTCAGGAAACACGTTAAGTGATCATCTCATTTCACGTCAAGAAACACGCTCAGTGATCACCTCATTTCACGTCAGGAAACACGCTTAGTAATCACCTCATTTCACGTCAGGAAACACGCTCAGTGATCACCTCATTTCACATCAGGAAACACGCTCACTGATTACCTCATTCCACGTCAGGAAACAGGCTCAGTGATTACCTTATTCCACGTCAGGAAACACGCTCAGTGATCACCTCATTTCACGTCTGGAAACAGGCTCAGTGATTACCTTATTCCACGTCAGGAAACACGCTCAGTGATCACCTCATTTCACGTCAGGAAAAAAACTATCAGTGATTACCTCATTCCCCATCAGGGAACACGCTTAGTGAACACCTTTTTTAACGTTTTGAGGGTTGAGACGGTGGTTCACGTGATAACTGTCTAAATGTGTAGCAGTGACCATTTTATGCCATTCTTACAGAAAGTGTATCTGAAAGAAAAACTTGTAAAAATGTATACATTCTTATTTGATAAAAGAACTAGGAGTTTGAGGTTAACAAAGATTTATTTAATATTTGCAAGTGCTTTGATGCGGGTGACTGGTGCTTCATACAATTACATGTAGTTCATAAACAAGTACATATTGTGGAGGTTTTGCATACGCACTGTTCATTCAAACTTTCACTTGCCTGTCCTTTATGGGATTTAATTTGGTATTTTTTAAGTTCTTGAAAGTTTACGTAGACATCCCTAATAATCCATGATTATGATTAAGTAATGGTGTTGGCTATAGTTGTGAAACCACTAAAGGGACTATTATTAACCACAAAAAGTACATTAATTCATAATAACAGCTTTTTCAAGTAATTCATACCTATAAATAATATATTCCATAGTTAGAAGAAGCTACTAAAACACGCTAAAAAGCAATCAATAGTTCTTCCGTTGAAAAACACGCTTCTATGACTTTATCAACAGAACCTTTCAAAAAACTATTGTCTGTTATATGGAAGGAATGTCAGCTATTATTCATATAGTTATTGGTTGTGATTTTCTATTGTTTTATTGATTGATTTCACACCTTCAAAACAAAATGAACACTGAGTCAACATCGAGTTGTCTACCAACAAAAATCCAATTTGGCGGACGGACCACCGAACCATCTAATATCGAATATGGCGGGCGAAACCCTAACTATCATCCAAGATGGCGTGCGAAACACTGAACCACTCAACTACCATCCAAGAGGGCCGCGAGGTTACTGTTTTTATACAACTAATAGTTCCTGCAAAAATCAGTCAAGAGAAAATCGTGACAATATGCCCAACTACACTAGGGACTGATCAATTCTGTAAAGTTTACAATCCGATGGTGAATGTAGGAGTTGCCTTGACAGAAGATAAAAATCAAAATCTATAAAGTCCCATAGATCCTGCAAATATCAGTCAAGCGGAAAATCGTGACAATACGCACAATTACACTTTAGGCACTGAACATTTCTGTGACGTTTCATCAAAATCCAATCATAAGGACTGACGCTACAAACTTTATGATAGACAGACGGATGGACAGAAATGGACAAAATCAATTTGTCACCGGGCCACTTCTTGGTGGGAAGCATAATTAACGGGAGAGGGGAGTGGGAACAAACATAGGATTACCAGTCCTTCCCTCTGGACCGCTTCTACTCCACTCCGTTTTCATCATTTTATGCAACTTTAGTCATATTTTGATGCACACTTTGACCCCGAAATGATATAAGGCCGCCCCCTCCTCATATTGTGTTACCTCAATAAAATCTCATACCTATGAGACATGGCAGAAATCGACCACCATACTTACCAACAAGACTGTTTACATCAGTAGCAGACGATAAATTCATGCAGCAGTTTATTCGATGGATGTTAAACCAGTTAAACTGGTTTCTACAGCTACTTAAACGCAACAACCTTGATAAAACACTAAAGAAAACATTTTATGACTGACAATAAGTTGCGAGTACTAATAGGCAGTCATGATTACTCTTTACCTGTATTTTTAGTATCTCCATTCGAAATGCGCAGTCAGGCCGAATGCTTGCGTTGTATACCAAATCATTGATAAAATTCGTCAATAGTTATGAGTTATTTTAACATATTACCTCTTGAAAAAAATAAGGTTAGCACAGTTTTGTATTAATTTAAATACTCCTGTGTTTGTTTGCCTCCACTGGATTTTTAACCGATGGCAAAGAGCCCAAGAACATCCTATACAATTCATTACTTGTCTGTTTAGCTCTTTATTTCAGTTACAAATTCTCTGTGTTACCATTGACACTGATTGACTTCAGAGGACAAAATTATGTTAGCGATGTCTAATAATGATTATTAATCACCGAATCACTTTCACAATTACTATATAAAGACATAGTGGTGTTTTACTGTATTCGATGTTACGGAGCACACTGTAATACATATCTAATAAACAATTTGATCTTTAACATTCTGTTATAAGACTAAGGCTATTTTCCAAAAGGCGAGGTAGTATTATATGTTGAAAATTGACTGTCTTGTCTTTTAACGTCAACTTTGTGTATTCTGAACAATTCTGGAATTTTCTTCACTGGTATACAAGATGAGTGCAATGGTGTTATTCAGGAAAAAAGATATTAATTGAGCCTTTAACAATTTTTACATACCTGTTTGTTGTTTTAATCAAAGCGCGTACAGCGCAGAAAATACAGCCGGCTGAGTAGGAGGTAAATTTTCATGCCCAGTCTAATATATTGTTCATCGGCCCTCTATATAGAAGAAATAGAGCCTTCAAATTACTCCCATTATGTAAGACGAGGGATAAACTAAATTCAGTTAATGGAATTCATTTAAATTGGGCTTAAAAGGGTAAAATTATGGAAGACTTAAAACAAAAATAAAGGAAGAAAGAAGAAAAGAAAGAAGAAGAAGGAAAGAAAGAAAGAAAGAAAATTTATCTAGATCTAAACGTGACTTTTTGTTCTTTGCTTTTTAGGCTCCCCAAAGGAAGAACAAACGTATAGTCGGCAACTTGTCCGTCTGTATGGTTTGTCCGGAGTATAACTCTAAAACCAATGGAGGGATTAAATTAAAGTTTCATACAGTAATAGAGGGCATATAGAGTAAGAACCATAACTCATCTTGTCTAGTTCTCTCATTATGTCCCCTTAGTACATTTTGCTAGTTCGGGACATATCTCTAAAACTATAAAAGACATTTAGTTTATACTCGACACATTGATAGAGGGGAGTGGTAGGATGTGCAGAGTTTAAATACCATAACTCTGTTCCCATTTTTTGAGGGTTTTCCCTTTACAATTTTTGTTTATAGGTTATTATGCAGAACCTAACTCTAAAATTATAAAAGGGATTTATCTGATAATACGAATATTGATAGAGTTCGAATATTAAAGTGCAGTGTTGAATAATTAAAAAGCTGTCTTCCCCATATTTCAATTATCTCCCATTATTATATTCTTTAATGCTTGTCCGGAGCATAACTCCAATAGGAATCAAAAGATTTAGTTGATAGAGGGCAAATATAAAAAGGATATAAGGATCATAACTTTTCCCATTTTTTCCAATTCGATATTTTTATGAATTATTAATATTATATAAATTAGCAACTTGCAACTGGCAGCCAGATGCCAATCAAATATCGCGAATTTTCAACTGACAACTGGAAGCCAGATGCCAATGCGACAACTATCATGAATTCTGAACATTGAGAGAATTGGCAACTGCATGGCAGCCAGATGCTAATTCATCAAAGATCGCGAATTGTCAATTGCCAATTCGATAAAAGTCATGAATTCTGAACATTAAGTGAATTGGAAACTGGCAACTGGCAGCCAGACGCCGGTTCGTCAAAATTCACGAATCTTTTACTGTCAGTTGGTAGCCAAATGCCAATTCAATACGTTTGATGAATTATTAATATTACTTGAATTGGCAACAGGCAGCAAGATGTCAATTCGTAAAGGATCGCGAAATGTCAACTGACATCTGGCAGCCAGATGCGATTTCGACAAGTATCACGAATTCTGAACATTGAGTGAATTCGAAACTGGCAACTGGCCAGATGTCAAAACGACAAATATCATGAATTCTGAACACTGAGTGAATTGGCAACTGGCAACCAGATGCCAGTTCGTCAAAATTTGCAATTCGTCAACTTGCAACTGGCAGCCAGATGCCAGTTCGACAAGTAGAATTTTTGATATTAAAGCGACTGACTCACAGAATTTAGCTGATTTTTTTTCTTTAAAATTTAAGAGAAGTTTATATACTATGGAAAAAACATAATATTATGCTTCTATACACCAAGAAACTTGAAAAAAAGCTTTGACAACCAGGATTCGAAGCAATGACCTTTCGGTCAGTTGAATATAGAGCGACAATCTACACCACTGAGCCACAGAGACAAGATATCAAGTTCCGTCAAAATTAATATCATAACTAAAGTATCTACCCCTGAGTAACCGGGTAATTATTTTACTGATAAAAGTGTGTAAGACTTCGTATTTTGATGTTTTTCTGTTACAAATAAAAAGAAAAAAGTAACTTAGTTTCGATATATTCTTAACAATAACAGCTAGAATTTCCAGCTGTATAAATATTTTCTTTTCTTTTCATCGTCGGCCCATCTGTGAGTCAGTCGCTTTAAGTGAATTGGCAATTGGCAACTGGCAGCCAGATGCCAATTCGTCAAATATCGCGAATTTTTAACTGGAAGCCTGATGCCAGTTCAAAAAGCATCATGAATTTTCAACACTGAGTGAAGGGGGCAACTGGCAACTGGCAGCCAGATTCGCGATCTTTGACGAATTGGCATCTGGCTACGAGTTGCCAGTTGCCAATTCTCTTAATGTTAAAAATTCTTTATATTTTTGAATTGACATCTCGCTGCTAGGTTGCAAGTTGACGATTGACGACAAATTTTGCCAAACTGGCATCTTGGTGCCAGTTGCAAATTGCCAATTCACTCAATATTCATAATTCATGATTCTTGTCGAATTGGTATCTGGTTTCCAATTGACAGTTGAAAATTCGCTAATTTTGACGAATTGGCATCCCTCTGCCAGTTGTCATTACACTAAATTTTAAAAATTCATGATATTTTCGAATTGGCATCTTGCTTTCAATTGACTGTTGACGATTCGCGAATTTTGACACTAGCAAAAGTTGCCAAATCACTCAATATTCAGAATACATGACTTTTATCGAGTTGGCATCAGGCTGTCTGTTTCCAGTTGACAATTCGCGAACTTTGACGAAATGGCATCTGGCCATCAATTACCAGTTGCCATTTCACCCAATGTTCAGAATTCATGATACTTGTCGAATTGGCATCTGGCTGTTAGTTCCCGGTTGACTGTTTGCGAATTTTGACGAACTGACATCTGGTTGCCAGTTCCCAAATCACACAATGTTCAGAATTCATGATATTAATTTTGTCGTATTGACATCTGGCCAGTTGCCAGTTTCGAATTCACCCAATATTCAGAATTCATGATACTTGTCGAATTCGCATCTGGCTGCCAAATGTCAGTTGAAATTTTGCGATCCTTGACGAGTAGGCATCTGGCTGCCTGTTGCCAATTCAAGTAAAATTAATAATTCGTTAAACATATCGAATTGGCATCTGGCTACAAATTGACAGTTAAAGTTTCGTGGATTTTGACGAACGGCGTCTGGCTCAGTTGCCAGTTTCCGATTCTCTTAATGTTCAAAATTCATGACTTTTATCGAATTGGCATCTGGCTGCCAGTTGCCCGTTGACAATTCGCGATCTTTGATGAATTAGCATCTGACTGCCATGCAGTTGCTACTTCATTCAATGTTCAGAGTTCATGATACTTGTCAAATTGGCATCTGCCTGCCAGTAGCCAATTCACTTAATATTATTAATTCATGGAATATATCGATCTGGCTACCAAATGACAGTTGAAAATTTGCAAATTTTGACGAAATGGCAGCTTGTTGCCAATTGCCAATTCACTTAATGTTCAGAATTCATGATACTTTTCGAATCGGAATCTGGCAGCCAGTTGCCAGTTGCAATTCAATCAATGGTCAGAATTCATGCTACTGTGAAATCATTTTTGTTCGCGTAAGACGAATTTTCGCGTATTTCGCGCTAGGAACAATGCGCGAATTTAAGACCGCGCTTTTATTAAACTAATAAAACACTTACGTTATCCGAATTTTGATCCTGTCCGAAATACCTGCATATAATTTTCCTGTCACTTTTGACCATTAGTTGTTGTTTTTAGCCAATATAACTTGAATAATCGGATGTTTTGGCAAATTCTAAATATCTAGCAAAATTAAAGTGAAACTTATTATGTTTTCTTTTTAAGTATGTTTCATTTGTATTTCCTTAAATTGTTGAACGCTTGTCTGAAGCGTTTACTAATAATTATTACATCGTTGTCTCCACTATTTCGATAATTCGTTAAATTCGTTACTTTTTCAATCAGAAACAAACTTTTTTTTGCTATTGAAACTTATTTTATTCTTTGAGAATGTAACAATGAAAGCGAATAGAAGTAACAACACATAAATAGGACATGAACGAGTAAAGGTAATTTTCGCAAGCGGCAATGTTTTTTTTAGCGTAATTGATTAGGGACCGGTACAAAAAAACCTGTCGGTATCGACCTTTTAATCTGTGCACACTTAACATGTGTCAATTAACAGCTGGACCTGTCAGTTTGTATATTCGAAAGCGGACCGCGGTAATTGACACGTATGCATCCAGCGTCATGCAACTGTCGTCTGCTTTTTATGTTGATAGAAAAAATTGAATCTGAAATTGAAAATGAGCGAATTTAGGACCGCGCGAACGTACTTTTTTTTGCCGTTTGCGCGAAATTTCATCCCAGCGAATTTAAATGATTTCACAGTACTTATCGAGCTGGCAACTGGCTACCAGTTTACAATTCGCCGATCTGGCGTCTAGCTACGATTTCATATAAATTTGATTTGGCAGCTGGACTATGAAGTTGAATGTCATTTTCCAGTTTCCAGCTGAATTGGCAACTGGCAAATGGCAGCTAACTTCACGCACATGTTTAATAGTATCTTCGTTAATCTCCGCATTACATCGTATTATTCGGGCGTCTTCTACATTTTTACGCCTCATGACGGTCATTTGTTTCTTTATTTGCTTCCTTTCTTTCAGTACAATATTCTTACGACTGCTTATATATACGCATTTTTTTATAACAACACATATATAATTCTAAAACTTTGCATCATTCGTGTAAAAAGTGGGTTTTCGATCCGCACTACATTTTTTAAACTCATCACTACCCAAGCAGAAAATTCATTTATCGTTGAACTCAGAGTCAGACACGCACTGGTTAAGTTGATCGATTGTACCAGAATCACGCATTTAGTGCGTGAACAAAATACCAACCTACGATACTAACCATATATAATTAATCTTAAGATGTCTACGATGATAATAGTTACGTGGATTTACATCAGAATTCGCGATCCCTGCTTTAACTGTGCATATTGTGAAGAAGTCGATTTACACAGTTATAGAAATAAATTACCCGAAGTTCAAAAGAACGTGGCTCTCGATGCCTGGTTGCGGTGGGGGTTTCCCTAGGATTTCATAGCAAACAACTGTTCAAAATAAAGGATCTCTACATTCCATGGCGGAGCTTATTAGACTTTGATTTGAAGTATTACAGTCATAAAATAACATTTCACAAATAGACATCCTGAAAAAAGATAGAAAATAAATAAATAAATAAATAAATAAAAACTTCTTTAAGGACACAGTTAACGTGCATTTGGTCACATATTTGTTCTTACTGTCCTCTCACATACCTAGTGTATTGATCCATAACATTGCGCAGATCTGGTTTAAACCGGATTTTATTAGACAGACATTGAACGTGAACGTTTATTCTGTCAACTGTGGATGCGAATTTGCTCAGCTTTACAGCTCAAAGATACAAAGATAGCTTTACGGATTAATCTGGTGGGTACATTACTGTATTTTCTTTCCATAATAATTATTTTTTTAGAGAAAACATCTTCTTTGTGTAATAACCGCCATATGTTTTTTCTTTTATTTGAAACTTTAAAAGCTATAGGGTTTACAGCATGGCGGTAGAGCTTAATGGATTACATGGCACGTACTCAAAAGCGAATGGTTGCTATGTCACATGGGACACAGACGTAAATCTTAGTCCGCCGAAGGCATGGAGAAAGCCGGTAGGTGACCTCTTTAAAGATGTTATTGATTTATGTCATGTTAGTTCTGTAAGCAACATGAGAGATTATGAGAGACGTATTTTCTTCAAAAATATAGTGTTAATTTGAATTAAAGGTTTCCGAAAAAAAGAAAAAAAAAAAGAATTTCCTATTGGAAAAATAATTTAGCATCTTCTACTAATATAGAACAATAAAACATATATTCCTGCGGAATTGTGAAGAATATACCACATTACTGTACTAATAAATATGTGTTCTCTTTCATATGAAAGAAATTAAGAGGCCGCGTCTCATTTGCATAATTTCTCCTTGGGGTATATAGACTTGCATAAAGAATATAAATAAACTCGAGGGGATTGTAAGTAACGTTTCATTCTAAAACAGCTGAAGAAAGTGTAGTTTTACTGTCTTGGTCCTTCATTCGTGGGGTAAAAAAATCACCTTTATATATATATATATATATATATATATATATATATATATATATATATGTATATATATATTCAAAATAAAACCTAGGCGTGAAAAAAAATCAATAAATAAATAAAGTAATAAAAGAAAACTTCTGATTTAAGTTTGCAACTGCGACCAAATAATTTAATTTTAACGAAGATGGCTATACAAAAAGATATTAGATATGGGGAAAAAACAACAATAACAACAACCCAGCGATAACATAAATTACGTAATTGTATGTTACAATTCTGTCTCTAAAAGGCCCCAGAGGGTGACCAGTATCTCCTAGACTACTACAACTTGCTTCAATACACTTTGTACGAAACAGGACACCCGGAAACAATTGACAGGACCGTCAAACCAAGAAAACATCCTAATAAGGAATGTGTAAACGTAGCCATGCTTTCTTCTCCAGCGGAATGCATTGGTTTACTTTTAGAAGGTAACGAAATATTGTGGGGAAATGTTCCCCACGATTGAACGTAAGTAATTTTGAAACTTGTTGGATGTATTGATGTAATGCTGGTGTCGAAACCCTACCCTAACGTAAATGAAAAGTCAATTATTGATAGTAAATGGACCTTGAATTTTGGCGACAATAAGTATAATATTCGTTAAACGCGGTATTGAAAAGTTCAATATGATACTCTATGAAAACTATAAAATAACCTATAGATCAAATTATCTTGCCAAAAGTACATTAACAGAACAATATTTTTTTTAAATAAAAAGGACGCTCTTTTAGATGTAAGACCCAAATATAAAACAACATTTATTTCTTCCTGTAAATGAACAATAAATGAAAAAAAAGAAGAAAAAATCTTTTATGTAATGTCTATTCTGTCATAAAATAAATAAATTTTGCGGACAAGAAATAATTTTTAGCGTTACACTAAATATGTACAAGCTAAGGAAACAGAATTCGGAACAGGATATCAATATATTATATGTAATTCAGTAATTATTAATGTTAAACAAAATTCAGATGTATGATTTATATGACCAATACATTACATAAAAATAAGAAAAAAATCCAGGCATCATGAAACGTACAATTTCGGTGAGTTTAGTGAGTTTTCAAGTTATTTTTTAAGCATGACAATCAGTCGAGTCACTCTCTCGTCAAAGACACTCTCTTGTTGAATGTTCAAAACTTTATAAACTAGAGACTTTTGCATTATCTTTACTGGAAATATTTGTTTTATTTTAGTCAGCTGGTTTTTAGCAGTGGACTTGTTGACTTGTCAGTATCTGTTTTTGTTCCGAAACAGGTATACACGTGAGTTAAACTGAGAAACAAAACAAAAATGTATATTTAAACACCCGGTTTTTGAACTCAGCTGGCTAAGAAAAGATAAAATGAATATTGTTTTGAAACTTGTGTTTTTTAATTTTGATCCTTGTTTTACAGAGAGTCAGTATTGGAAACGCAAAATACGATAACTAGATCTAGTATCAGGATAAGCGCTTTATGCTAATTATTACCTCATGTAGGAGAAGAACCAGTCTGTTTTTGTCTCTGTCTGTATTCTTGTTTTTGTCTGTGTCTGTAGCCTTGAGACCGATACTTTAAGTGTTTGTCAATCTTAATACTTTTTTTCTATAATACACATGATGACTTAAAAATTGCAACCATTTTCTGTGACATGAGTTTTCAACATAACCAAAAAGGCAGACACGAAACACGTTATTTTGAAAACTTCGCTCATTGTTTCAATCTGTGACTTACAGTTTATTTATTTATTTTTTTTTACATTTTTCATGAACCATAGACAACACGCACAACTTTAATCAGAATGAAAATTTCAGTGGTTGCATTTTTTAAGCTTTTGAAATATCTGATGGCGCTTTTCCCCCCTAGATAAATGGACTTTTTCAAATGACAGGATGCTTCGCTGAAAAACAAAATCAATGAAGTTTGTTAAGAGACATGTAGTAAATCCATCTTTGAAAATCAGATGAGATATCTGTCTTTTTAAATTGTAATGTAAACACTGATTTTAGAATACAAAAACAATGTTTGTAAACTTCTATTTATTTTCAGATGTAAACAAATCTACTGAGAATTACGTAGAGTCTGGACGGCGCATGTAAACATCTGCGGCAAAATAATTTAATATCTATATTCTTAGTTTTATTTGATACAATGCAGATGTAATTTCTTGTAACAGATTTCTATTTCAGAAATAAGCATGGACACAAAAACCTCCGTTTTGTTTTGTTAATAAAAGAATTTATCTAGAATTTGAATCAGTGACCAAAGTGGCTCATTGGGACAAGGATTTTGTTTCATCAGCGCTGATAATAAAGGAATACATTACTTTACACGATGAAGCACACACACACAAATCATTAACTAACACCAAGTATAAATTATTTCTGATAATTATATACATATTTTATCCCACTTATTCGATGATCCTGAAAGATTAGATTTGAATTTTGTTAGCTTGAATATATTAGTGTTCACTATGTATCAAACGTTTTAGATGACTATAGGACATTGTAAATGGTTATCTTTCTGATGTCAGTAAAGATTCTTTGTCTCACTTAGTCTTAAATACACATAAATACGTGTCCAATTTAATCAAATGGATGGTGAAGGCGGTTTTAACATCGGAATTGTATTCTACCTGGAAACAGTAACAACATTTTTATATTTAATATTGTAGGAGGTAAGCAGTTACCGAATGGCTTTCACCTTGTCCTATCTCCATCCTGGCTGTCAAAAGTACCTTCAGAGAAGGAGTCTACCCTCAGCACACTTTTACTGCATAAATCTATATCCTTCCACTCCGATGGCACAACCTTTATTGATGAGTTTGAGCCTCCAAGGAGGGTGACGTATTTTGTGAACAATTTCACGGATTACATCACCCATGGTCAGCGTAACGACGGTGTGGCGGTAGAGGTACAAAAATTCACGACTTTGCAATCTTATAACAAATACTTGAGGTTTCAGAACACATTATTGTTGACTATATTTCTTAAATACAAGCAACATGATTTTAATTGTTATACAACTTTTTTAAAACCATTTTTAAAGGTAAGCATCAACGTTTAGAGCTGAATCGAGGTTTCTTTCCCCTGAACAAAGCTTATAATGACGATTTCTCTCGTAAAGACCCATGTCTTTTCAAAATAAGGTCGATAAAAAGGTTGAATTTACTATTTTTTGTAAAACGGAATATTCCTGGTGAGTACAATATCTAATATTCAAGAATTGTTTAACAACTTTACCTTCCAGAGTAATGTTGACTGCCCCGTTAGTAATAACAACAAGTTGTGTGAAATAGTTGACGACAAAGTATGGACACGTGACATCATGGCAGAAGTTGGAATGGAAATACCGGAAACAATTGCTTTCAGGAGATTGCCAGCCAGAGAGCTGACATTTAAAACATCCAAGATGAAGGTTGTCGATTTCAAAAGCTATGCGTTGCTCGACAAGAAAACAGTCGAAAAAGAAATCACAACGTTCATTACAAAGGTGCCGCATGTCAAAAAGGTAGGAGATTACAACTTTCAGACAGAAGAGTTCATTTGGACCACCAAGATTTCATTATTTACCAGATTTGTGAAGTTAGCGGCCTAGCGGCCTGGCGGCGTGAAGTTAGCGGCCTGGCGGCCTAGCGGCCTGGCGGCGTGAAGTTAGCGGCCTGGCGGCCTAGCGGCCTGGCGGCGTGAAGTAAGCGGCCTGGCGGCCTAGCGGCGTGAAGATGGCTGCCTTTATCACAATTTAGGTTGATCTTAAAAACGGATTGAAATTTATTTTTACAGCATATAATGTAAATTGCAGGGGTGTATAAGAAAGGTATCGACATGATTTATCTTTTATTTTTTAAAATAAATTATTTAACAAAGTTCTAGCTTATCTGCAAAGACGACTCGGAATCTCTTTGTACATTTACTCCCATGTACTCTTTGTAAATTACATTTCAGTTGATGATTAAGTAAAATATCAACAAGAACTAGCTTTGATTTTTTTTAACTTTTCAAAGCCTGGCGGCCTAGCGGCCTGGCGGCCTAAACTTAAAATTTATCATAATTTATGTTTATCTTAAAAACGTCTTGAAATCGATTTTTTCAGCATGTAATGTACATTTCAGGGGTGAATAAGCAAAATATCAAAAAGAACTAGCTTTGATTTTTTTTAAGTTTTCGAAGTCTGGCGGCCTAGCGGCCTGGCGGCCTAGCGGCGTAAACTTAATATTTATCATAATTTATATATAATATCAACAAAAATATCAATATTTTGCTTATTCACCCCTAAAATGTACATTACATGCTGAAAAAATCGATTTCAAGACGTTTTAAGATAAACATAAATTATGATAAATATTTAGTTTAGGCCCTAGGCCGCTAGGCCGCCAGGCCGCTAGGCCGCCAGGCTTCGAAAACTTAAAAAAAATCAAAGCTAGTTCTTGTTGATATTTTACTTAATCATCCCTGAAATGTACATTGCATGCTGTAAAAATCGAATTCAAGCCGTTTTTAAGATAAACATAAATTATGATAAATATTAAGTTTAGGCCGCTAGGCCGCCAGGCCGCTAACTTCACGCCGCCAGGCCGCTAGGCCGCCAGGCCGCTAACTTCACGCCGCCAGGCCGCTAGGCCGCCAGGCCGCTAACTTCACGCCGCCAGGCCGCTAGGCCGCTAACTTCACAAATCTTTATTTACCCCTAAAATGTACCTTTGCAAACAGTAAGATTGTTTTATACATTCAAAGACCAAATAAAAAACTTCGAAAGGCACTCATTTCTACAGTTTTTATACTGTGTTTTGAAATATTTATATTTTATCGATACTCAAGAATCAATCAAATTCTTAAAAAAAACAACAAAAAAAAAAAAAAAAAAAAAAAAAAACGAAATATGCTGTTTTGTGGACAGATTTAAAACATATTTTTAGTATCGTTATATCTTTAACTGGATACTTTTCAGGTTGTTGTAAAATCTGTAAGAACGAGGCAGCATGATAGTGTAGGTGCGTCAATTCATGAGAGGTCCCAAGTTTCCTCTGTCGTCAAAGCAGTGGACGACCTTCTAATGGAGTTGAATGAAGGCTCGTCTGTACTTGTAGAGGAATTTGTGGAACACCTCCTTCCACTGAAAACCGGTATGTCAGAATTAACTGAATAAATCAAATCTATCAAACCATCTTTTAATCATGTATGAGAAGAACCTGCGTCTTGAAAAGTTTTCCCTTTGAACCTTAAAAAAACCCTAGTACATAAACCGTAGAATGCAAAATACAGTTTATTCATGGGTTTAAAAATGTATTCAGACTAAACTAAGTAATTGAAACAAAACACAAATATCTTATTTAGATAAAGAAATGAATCAGATGCGATGCGTTATATGACCTACTTTCGATAAGTTATGCTTAAAATATAACACAGTCTTCTATCAAGTCTCGATCAAATATTATACTAAATATTCAAAAAAAGACAGCATTCTTCTGTATCTTTTACATTAAAGTATTGCGTGTAATCGTTTTTTTAATATATTTAAAATATACTTGATTCTTTACATACAGGCAATGAACCAGTACCACTCTGGTCAGCCGATGAGACTCTTGGTGTGCGTGTGCGAGCGACAGTGTGTAGGGACCATGATGACACTCCAGTTACAACACTTGTAAATATCTGTAATTCCTAAAAAAATCGTTTTATTGGCACCTTTTAATTCAGAGAGATGTATTTTCATTTTAAAGCAATTATGTAACTGGAAATATTGTGGTCGAAAGGAGTGAAATTGTCAAACTTGTACAGCAGATAACTCTAAACCATAAAAACAGGCTAAATAATTGTGTCAAACTCAGATAACTATTTCATAAAACGGTCTAAGTATTGGAAGTCATGACAGATGATTAACACTGAATTAGCATCACGTATATCAGTTGTACTATCTGTGGTTATATTAGATATAATGTCTGCTGCTGAACACCTTCTTATCTAATGTTCATACACAACATCCGTCATTTCATGTACACACAATATACTACAAGATAATTAAGAATATCAGTCGGACGCTGATCTGTAAAACGTCTGTTAAAATCACAAAATAAATTCTAGGAATCCATTCCAAGGTGGATTTTTTTAATAACTGTCACACAAATAGAGAATGATTGGGCTCAGACATCGCGACAGAGGGCAATATTTTTCACAGTAACTGCACGCAATAGCTTACAAGCAGAGGACCAATGTGATGAAATCCCATTTCTGTAGGTTTCTGAAAAAAGATAATTGTATGTAAATGGACGATATGAAATCATCTAATAATTTTACAGATCAGTTGCCTCATAGCTGAGAAAACAAGACCAATAAATGGAGAAAACAGTGTGTTTCATTCACTCGACAGTACCCTGTTGGCTTTTAATATAACTGACATGTCAGTTAGACAGCAGTTAGAGCAAGGCATCAGAATTCAGGCAGCTGACGTTCTAAGGATGATATGGAAGAAAGAGAAGATGTTAAACGTTGAAGAAATAGGAACAATTAGGGGGCAGACTGATGTCATTGGTAAAGTATATCACTTTTATTGAATGAATGCGGGTTAAACTAGACAGAATTGAAACTATTCGAAAACCTATTTAGTGACATTTATTCTAGGAATTCTGCAGTTGTGTAAGAAGATATCTATATATATTTATATATAAATATATATTGTAAGTATTTCATGATTTAGAGCGCTGTATTCCAGATTTATAAGTTAGAATTAAATTTACAAAGGGAATTTGTATTGCATTTTTAGGGATTGATATGATTGTGACAATGACAGCTGGAAAACTAGTTCCCATTGGTATTGGAGTGGAAAGTCGCCACTGCCTGAATAACGCACAGATTTACGATTTTGTGATGAAAATTGGAGAGACCATGCAAGTGCCCTTAAAAGGGGAAAAGTACAGCCTCCAAACAAACCAGCAAAATATACCAAGAAATCTGAACAGAATAGCTGACCAAACAGGAAAAGACGAAGAGATTGTAAAGAGAGCAAATTCTGTACAATACGATATACAGAGGTCACGGTATTATTGTGGGGACTCAGTGGGACAAAGCATCCGACCACTAGTAAGAAACTTTATTTCGAGATCTCAGCGTGAAGTTATAAAGGGGAAACAACTTCTAGTGATCGGTGGCGGTGGTGTCAGCAAGAAAAAGCTTTGGCCCGACTCAGCAGCATATGGTGTCAAGGTAAAACAGCACTACTTACACAGTACACAGCATGAAAGTTACCAATTTTATATGCATGTAGAGATAGAAACGCTAATAATTGACATCATAGTTTGAGCTTGAACATAAACATATAAAAGCAAGCTAATGAATGACAGAACTATTATGTTGAATGGTAAAATACAAAAAAAATACAATGTAGCGAATAAGTTCCTATCTACTGTTTATAATTTATGTCTAAGTAAATCTATAATTATTTATTATTATTATATGTTCTTTATGAAAAAACACAACCAAATGTTTTCTTTATTTCATTTCAGATTTATATGTTACTTGTAACATCTAACTGTCACATGTTAACTCAGACATGGTCTACACACAACCAACAAATAGGTTTTATGTATTGACTTGATATATTTTTATTCTTACAGCTGTACATTTTCTATATTCGTATACTAACAGATCATTCTTGTAGACGCGGACCCAAATTTTCCATACAGAGATCAAGTTTATCGTTTTATACATTACGATATTGACGATCACCAGAAAGACTTTGAGCATGCACATGGCATCATTAACCTTCTCCATAAAGAAGGGATACATATAGATGGCTCCCTCACCTTCTGGGAAGATTGTGTACCTTTGGCCGCTCTTGTGAATGAGTTGACGGGAACGAAAGGTTGTTAAACTAATATACGTATACAGAGTGTTACCGAGACCAGCTTTTACAAGCTTTTAAGACATTTATTTTGACCATGCAGATAACAGTTAAAGACGTTTTTTGCAATTAACAGTAATGTAATTTTTTTCAAATGTATGTTCTTTTGATTTTTTGTTGTTCATTACTACATAATCAGCTATTTTCGTTTGTTGATTCAAAGGTTTGATTGCATTCGCTAACGTTACATGATATATCCAAAACGTTGTTCTCTGTGTAGAGCTACAGCTAAAAGAAGTTGTATAAATATTGTAGAAATGCAATACTGCTTCATTTATCAACGAAAGAATTTCAAATATTTAACACAGGATCAACTTACAAAGCAGCTTTGACAGGGAAGAAGAAAAGCATAACACTGAGTACACTTTACAGCTGTCAGGGAGACATACCCCATTGGCCAAGAACTTACTTGTACTCTTCCAAATCCATCCATATTAAATCGGAAAGTGACTGTAATTTGGTGTCAAAAAAGTAAGGGAATAAAGACTTTTTGAATAACCTAAATAAAGACTCTTATTGAGAAATAATTTGCCAAAGCTAATCTTGAAAAATTAGTTGTAAATAATAACGTCTGTTTGTGACGGATACAACCATAAATCTCTTAATCATAAGAAAAAAGACCTGTAATTTTGATTAATTTCAAGAAGTTTTGTACAAGATCAGACAAATATATGATTGAAAAGATTGTGGTGATACTCAGTTTGTGCAAATGGTAAACTTAGCTACAAAACTAACAAACATTAACCAGAAATCGATGCGATGTTTTGAGATTTCTTCAGTTTTCACCATTTTTACAATCAAATGATAACGTACCACTATAAAAACAAAAGAAATCCGGTTAATTGGGATTTGCAACGTTTAAGCATGTCTTTATCATTTGATGTAATCAAACATTTTCAGTCTGAATTATTCATAACAGAACTAAGCCTTGAATAGATGCATTTGTTCCTTCTTTTTCAGCATGCAGTATCCTGTAATTCTTAAACTTGAACATGGATCCAGTGGGGTGGGTGTGTCGGAGGTCAACAGTGAAGTCGAACTTAAGAATAGGTACCATGACTTCACCAATTCTCTCCAACAAGAAGCGGATTTCCCTGGAATTGGGTTAGGTCATGACAACAGTATGGTTGCTATGGATCTCTATGAAGGAGTTAAACATGATGTTGATGTCGTTATTTATGACAGGAAACTTGTTGGCGCGTTTGTATCTGAGAGCGGACCAACACGACGCCCTTCCTTCATAAGTATGAATTTGTAATCAATCTTCTGTCAAATTATTCCCAGTTTAAACAAAATGATGTCTTGCCATTCTTTTATGAGCTGCAGAAAGCACTAGTTGTTGGAAATAGGAGAAACTCTAGAAGATTGCTTTCATGACATTTGATTTTTATCACTCAGTATATGCTATACATGTATAATGATCTGTAGAGTATTTCTAATTTTAAATTTTCTACAACGTGTTCACACTTAATGTTTAATTCTTGATTTAATTGATGGATTTACATTTCATCGATCTCACATCTCACATATTTGTCATAGCATGAAGATTATGTCTTGTGTCTTTACATAAAAGCAAACTAATTAGCAAAAATACCAAAATATTTCAGTAAATATGATTAACCGTATACGATGTTTTTGATGTTGATTTAGTCTCTCTTTGTTATATTCCTATGAATGATTTAACAAAAAAGGAACAATAAGCAGATTAACAAATTTTCTTCGTTGCTGTGTTTTTGAAATACACAAAATCAAATAGTAAATGTAATTTTGACACACTGGTATTTTACCTTAATGAATTTGACTTTCATAACCCGATGATTTCAGCGACGGCAGTGAGCATGCCTTCATCTCTACCGGCAGACAAGCAAGCTCAACTAATAGCAGCAGCTTATCAGTGTTGTACTGAAATAGGTAATTTCCCTTGTTACATAGAAAGAACACGTATAGAGAAACAGATTTTCAATTTAAAGTATGCATCACTTACCTTCTTTTGTGAAAAAGGTGATATCTTCCCGAAAGAGCATATAGTAATCGCACCGTCCATCCTTCTGTCATTGTGTACAATTCATATCCGCCCTGTAATTTTAACCTTTTTGATTCATGGATCCACAGCGTGATTGTTAAATCTTATAGCAATAGATCTTACCCACAAACATTACCACGTGCTCTTTTGTTATATACTAGTTTGTGGTGAAAATATAATTGTACTTCTTTGTTAAATCATGCAAACGTGAGAGGTCAGGGATCCATCAAAAAGATTTCGATTTAATTTACCAAACTGTTCTACACATGGAAATGTCGGGAACAAGAACCGAACATATTTCTAGGTCATGGTCAGAAATCAAATAGTATATTATATATATAGCAAACTATCTTCTATCTGTCTGGCAGTCCACTGTCTTTACCGCCAATAAATATTAAATTGCTTGTAACTGTAGTACATAACAAGTTTGAAATAACGTTGTATAGCGTTCACTATATTGAAGCAACATGTCGCAAACTAATAGTCGATAGGTATGTCTGTGTGTCCATCGTTCTTGCTGTCTTCTTTTATGATTTGTCATTTCACATAAGGAGCACTATTCCGAGCCTAACACGTTTTGTAGACCCTGCGTAACAGTTGTCCTTTGTCAGAATGACAACTTGGGTTTCAAGAAAATAAGATAAACGAAGTGTTTTTATTTAACTTTCGACACATAGAAAATTAATTTCTTTAAATTTCATTTTCTATTTTTGTAGGACTTACCGACGGCTCTTTCAATGTGGAAATGATGATGACCAAGAAAGGACCAAAACTTATTGAAATCAATGCGCGGATGGGTGGATTCTGTCGACGTGAATGGATCAAAATCGTTTATGGTGTAGATCTTATGTTCTTCACTCTTCTCGTCGCTTGTAGCATAAAACCCTGTGTCCCTAAGCATGCACCTGATACAAATCTTATAGGTGTAATGCTTGTTCCGTCTCTACACTCGCATGTATTCAGAGAGAAGAATGTCCGAAACAAACTCATTCAGCTGTTGCAGAGGGATGATGTGGTCTTAAAGCTGCTTGGGGAGGGCGACGAGGAACCAGCTGGAGAATATGAAGAACCACTGGCCAATATTACCGTTCTTGCGTCTACAAAGCAAGAGGTGAAAATCAAAATACTCGACATTTGTAGGGACTTGGGAATCGATCAAGACTGTTATCAAGTAGATCAATTTATAAAATATTTCTAAAATGAAACAAACAACAAACTGAGCATGAAAACAATATTTACATAAATTGTTTAGCCGTTCAGATTTTCTTACCTTTTGGTCAAAACTTAGAAAAAAGTGGGACAAAAAACATAATCGACAGAGACAGAACATGACATTTTATTCGTCTGTTTTTATTTACCTCCTTCATAGCCTAGTCGAATACTGACTAAAATCAGGAAGGTTTGACTTTCCTCAATGATTTTTTACTGATTCTGTCAGTAGAAGAGCCACAAGACCTGCTTTTTAAATGGTATTTTCTATCGACTGAAAACATCAGAAACAATTTTCTGTCAGCTCGAACATGCAATTCCTCACCTAGTATAATGTTTACAGTAAAAGAAAATTCCAGTGTTTTCAATCGCCTTAACTAACAGTATATAAGGTAGCAGTAGAAATCAGGCTCGGAAGTTTTGTATTGAAAATGCTGACATAGTCTTTCATTTGAAATATTGTTACTGAAGCTTTGCAAAAGCTTTTCTAGTGCATGACGTGTATCTAAGATATATAGACATATACATAATTTTAGATATATATTTTGTTAAAATTGTACATAACATATGAAAATGACCATTCTATTTTTAACATAAAACTTTGTCTTTTAAAACAAATGTTTCACAGTCTTTTGAATGAATTTAAAAGTAGTCTGTTCTGTTCGCAAATAAAGACGAGCAGTGTTAAGTTCGTAGCAAGGTCCAATATAATTGGTTGCTGTAACATACAAGCCATAATTATGGCACACTTTTACTTTTTTGAATATTTTGTTATATAAATTGAAAACTTGTATTCATGAAGTATCTCATTGTCTTTATTTTGTTTGTTGATTTTGTTCTTGGCATTATCATGTCTTTTATATTAGTTTAGTTTATCAATATATACTAACGGTTTTCAATTTTTTTGACTATATATTCATTTTGCTTTTAAACGTCACTTTTAATTATATAAGGGCCATATCTACTTTGCTTTAAAATGAAAGTAACGTATTTATTACTGTATTGTACCTACATGCGCTAAAAGTTTTGTGCTTGTAACCTTTTTGTATTCACACTTCACTAATGTGAAATTTTTTATCTATAATTAGTCGGAAGTTGTCTTTTATTTTTGTTTTGATAGGAAAAGGCATTACCTTTCAAAATGATACCTCAGAATAAGAATCGGAGATATGCTTATCTATATGAGTATGTATGGTGTCACACACACACACACACACACACACACACAAACACACAAACTTGTTTTCTATCTCAGTTAAAAATGGTGCCGGTATTGAGTTTAAATTCCAAAAGTACTACGAGTTTAAATAATACTGAAGACTGGAATTTTATAAAAGAACTATTTTCATTCTGTATCTAGGTACTCCGAAATACTATACTAAACCTCGTAGTAAAGTATTACATAGCTGTTTTTGTCAAAATTTTTCCTATCGTTTATTTTTTTTATTTTAAAGTTAGAAATAAAATAAGTGAAACACTCACAATTCTAGTCGGAAGAAAATAATAAAAAAAATCGAGCCTGTGTTTCTGATTTTTTTATACTTATTTTCATATACTTTTCAAGAAATCTCAGTGGATAAAAGTTAATTATTTTGAAAAGAAGTGTAACTAAATATAGCAATTAATCTTTCATTTCAAATGGTATACTCTATGTTTTTACACGTTATATTAAAAATACAAATAAAGGCTACATGAAGCGTTATGTGTCATGTCATATAAATTGTCGTATTACAGCATCTAGTGAATATTTTACTTTGGAAAAATAATTTTGGTCTGAAAGTACAAAGATACTTGAACAAAATTGTTTTGTTTCTTTGTTTTGTAACTATTTATATAGTTGTTTTGTAATAAAATATTAGCTGATATCTGGAAGTGCTTGTCTGTGTTTTAACAATATTTTTTTTTATTTATTTGTATAATTATGTCGGTGCATTTTTGAGTTATAAACACTTCAAATGGTCTAAAAAAGCAACCACCTATCTACAACTGATGCCGATCGCTTCCTTATTATTGCGAACACTACTTACAAGTCTCCGTATCACCTCTAACATCAGTTTTGAATCTATATCATCTCTAAATAATGCCTATAGTAAAGTACATGCTGATGGTGTATGTTGCGAAACGAATGAGATAACACCTTTGTAGGTAACATATTAAGTTGTTGCATGATGCCGAGAAGTATCGTCTGTAGCACTGACAAACACATACAGTCTTGACAATGGGTAGACCTCAATACTCTCTCAACGAGTTAATTCCAGACTACAATCAGATACAATGATTTCACAATAGAAACATGCAAATCTGCAATGTCTTCTCGGAATTTTGACTTGGCATTAAAGAGCACTTAGGACTGGAATGAGCTCTGATTTAATTATGTTTCAGTGGATGTAAACTGATACATGTATATCCAACGGGTAAATTGAATGTCAAGAACCGATCATGTCTCTTACTCAAGGGGAAGCACTCTTCAAACAATGTTGTCGAGTGTGAATGCAAGTTATGTGATCTGTAATATGTTTTAATTGACCTAGCTAAAAACCTATTAGATCAACCCGTTAAAAAAAACTTGTGTGCAAAGGATGGGGCTTGTTTTCCTTAAATGTCTATATGGGAAACTTTCAAAAAATCTTCGCTGAAACAGCAGGGTATATAGTCTAAATATTTAATGTGAATCATTGGCTGGAGGGTCACTATCAAGATTGTCCAAATGAATACCCGAAGGGATAAAACTGGCTACGCCTCAAGGGGGTCATTTGTCCGAACGAAGTATTTTAAAAATAGTGTGGTTTTGTTTTTTGGTCCAAATATTAAAATTATCCTACTTAGGATTCACTAATTAAATTCATGTGTATTTTTTCGATATTCTCTTGAACCGTTAGGCTTATCACTCAACCAAATAAGACGTTGTGTTCAGAAAACACATATGCCCCCGGTAGCATAGTTTGTCATGATACAAATTAAAAATGACAGCACAGTGGTAAAACAGCAACTGAAATCACAAGTTAGTATAGTAATATATTTGTGGTGCCAGAACCTGTACATGAAAAGAATTTAACATAAAAATCAAGTTAAGTACCTTATAATCTAAGATTATAAAGAGCATATTATTTAAGAAAAAAAGTTACAACAATTATCTAACTTTTCAAGGTCACAACTTTGTACTTGAAAGTTAACAAAAATCCAACTAGGTGATTGTTTCATCTTGACAGGGTCACGACCTTTGTACTGTTAAGTATCAGGCCACTGCTAATAAATACAAAAGGGGAGAGTTTCAAAGAAAAAAGGTAGCCACAGTTATGTTACTTGTCAGAATCATGACCTGTGCACTGTTAAGTAAGTGCGTAAACTTTCATGGCACTGCTGTTTGTAGAAACTGAGAAGTATCCAACTTGCCGAAACAGGTTAACCATTTCTCTAAGTACAAAATGGGGAGATTAGCACAGAAATAAGGTAGCCACAGTTATGTAACTTGTCAGGGTCATGACCTGTGCACTGTTAAGGAAGTGTCTAAACTTTCATGGTACTGCTATTTGTAGAAACTGAGAAATAGCCAACTTGCCGAAACAGGTTAACCGGACGGACATGTTAACGTACGGACGGACGGCTTAATCGCTAGATGCTGGGGGCATAAAAAGAAACTTTCGTAAAGCACCTGTACAGTTTTCAATGTTTTAGTTGTTATAGTATGTATAGATATAAATGTATTTAACTGTGCATACGTTCGACTTTGGTAAATGGACAAGCCAATACAGTTATAAACACGTGCGTGGGTTGATTCAGCTAAAATCTGTTTTGCAAGTGCACGCATTGGACTAGAATAATCCGTTTTCATTTACAAAGGCCTTTCATCGCAATTTGTTGCACTTAAAGCGTGTTGTAAGAAAAATACCAACATCGTTTGCACACGTTGGGGTATCTGAACAGACACTTTGCAATCTTAGACGTCGATTTGCACAGATCGGAACTACTGACGACTTGCCATGAAATGGTAGACTGCGCTAGACGACACGAGCCCAGGACCGTTATATCCTGAATAAGCACTTACGGAATCGTATAAGAATCTTACACTCGTTGCCGGTACAGACAGGTATATTCGACTTTAGGCGATAACGAGGCTCTGCCGAGTTACCTCGAAACAGTTACCCGAGAACCGGATATTCCCGTCTCTACAGGCAACCAGTGTTTGATTCTTTTTCTTGCAGATCACATATACATTAAAATTCGGAAGAAAATGACGAAAACTAATATTTTTATTCAGCACTATTTTTTATAGTAACGTTACATTCATAACGGAGTGACGTCATTTAAAGCACGCGACTTATTTTACATTGGAGGAGTACGATAGGTTTTTCTAGCATCGATGTAACTGCAGAAAATCCTGTCTGATATGCAAGAAATCGTTAACAGCTTTCGTCACGCCCGGTACCCACAACTCCCGGTTTACCGAAAGCAATCGTTTGGTGGCAAACTGTATGTAGGCACGTCAGCCTTTCGTCGGACCCTAACAGACCGTCATCGCCAACAAAGGTTTCAGTGGACCCGCAGACACGGTAACTGGACAAGCCAGAACTGGCGACGATCCTTTTCTCAGATGAGTCCAGCTTTGCACTGTCCAATGGCAATGGCCGCGTGCGTATACACCGGCTCAGGAATGAACATTACGCCGATTGTAGCATACTGCAGAGGGGTCGTTTTTGGGGTGGAGGTGATGGTTTGGGCAGGCATTGGATACAGATACGGCACACCACTAGTTACCACTGCAATTGACGGCAACCTAAATGCTCGCAGTTTCATAACTCTTAGGCGGCCTATATTGTTCCCCTTCTGCAAAGTCTTGGCATCATTTCTACACTACAGTAAGATAACGCTAGGCCGCACGTCACTCCTGACAATTTACAATTTCTAGGAAATCATTATGTTGATTGTTTGATTACTGGCCGTCAAAAAGTCAAGATCTCAACCCTATTGAACATCTCTTGGATAACATTGACAGGCGCGTGCGTCCGAATCAGCCGGCTTACGTCAGTGAATTGCGTACAGCATTGCTTGAGGAATGGGATAATATCCCACAAGCTGATATCAACAAACTCGTGCTGTAAATGCGACGTCGCTGTCTAGGAGTCATTGACGCAGGTCTGTGTGAAGTTAGCAGAATACAGAACAGCAGAAAAGCAAAACAACTCAAGCACAATAGCAGAAAAACATAATAGCAGAACAACTCCAGCAGAATAGCAGAACAGCAGGATAAAAGAACAACCCCAGCACAATAGCAGGTTCATTTTAGTCTTTTGAACGAATAACTTCGGCAGAATGATAAAACAGCAGAACAACTCCAGTTGAAAGAAGAACAGCAGAATAGCAGAAAACTCCAGCAGAATAGCAGAACAACTCCAGCAGAATAGAAGAACAGCAGAATAGCAGAACAACTCCAGCAGAAAAGCAGAATAGTAGAATGGCAGAATAACAGAACAACTTTAGCAGAATGGCAAAATAGCAGAACAAATTTTAAAAAGACAAAAAGTCTGATTGAGTTTTATAGTTCTCTGTCGAAGTTTGCCCTTCGTCTGTCTGTCTGTCCAGAAATCTGGATCCAACGATAACCCCGGCCTAAGATGCATATATATTTTATTATTGTTATTTTTTTCTAAAATTTGGGAAAGTACACCCCCAACTCCTTTTGTTTATTTTGTTTGTTTAAAATACTATTGTAACTGCGATGCACTATGAATATCTTAGGCCGCTGTGACGATGGGCCGTTAGCAGAGTAAGAATAGCTGAAAAACTTCTGTTCATGGAAATATCCTTTCTTGCATCAAAAGTACACCCAGTCCCTTGTTGTTTATTTGAACTGTATTCAGAAATACTATTTGAACTTTGATACGAGTACTATGTATTACTTACGTCTCTATGCATAAAGGAAGAAAATATACTACTCATCTTTTGCTAAGCACCAAAATTTTTCTCACTATATTATGAACAATATTCAATTATTTATTTTGCATAGGGTTTGAAATGGCCGAAACCTAACTACAAACTGTTTTATCGGGTAGGTCTCACCACGTGGTCACGGAAAGCATGCACTTCTCGTTTTTCTGTTCTTTTTTTAGTGGGAGCAGAGATACATTATTGTCCTTATACACAGACATTACAAATTTATGGTCATTCAAAGGTCAGACTTTTTAACATTGGTCACTTTGACATGGAAACGCTATGAAAAGACGGCATTTGAGAGAAGCAGATATGTGGAGGGCTGTAGGGATGGTAGAGCAGAGGGCCACGCACCGTGCGGTTGGTGTGGAGCTTTGTGTACACGACACCATCATCACCAGAGCCTGGACAAGGTACCAGCAGTATGTACACCCGTCAGGAGTCATGGCGGAGGCAGACAAAGGGTGACGACAGCAGCTCAAGTTCGATTTTGATTATCCATGCCCGTTAAGGACGGTTCGCAATGACCTTTTTAATGCTTCTGGGGTCAATGTTTGTACCCAGAAGGTGGTAGAAGGTTGCACGAGTGTAATCTGCGATTAAAAAGACCCTGTTTCAGAATTCCATTGAATCGTCGTCACTGCCAGGTCCGTTTGGAATGGGCGAGGGAGCATGTTAGGTGGACCAGATAAAACTGGATGAGTCTAAGTTTTGCATAGACTTTACTGACAGACGTGCGAGAGTCTAGAGAAGACCTGGGGAAAGGTTCTACCCGCTACGGGGGTGTGTCAGTAATGGTTAGGGGAGGCATCAGCTTGGACGGACGGGCTGACCTCGTTGTGTTAAAAAAGGTGCATTGACTGGTCAGCGGTAGATCTATTAGATGTTAGACACCCAGGTTAGGCTGTATGCCGGGGCAGTGGGCGATCATTTCAGTTAAATGGACGATAATGCTCCTCCTCACAGGGCCCGGGTGGTCCAGCACTACCAGCAGAGGGAGGGTATTGAGTGCCTTGACTGGCCAGCTTGATCACCCGAAATAAATTCAATTGAGCACATGTGGAATGAGCTGAAGGTACGGATATCAGCTCGCCAGGTGCAACCTAGAAGCATCTGAGGGCTTGAGGCCATGTTAGTGCAAGAATGGGCCGCCATCTCCGCTAGGGAGCATGAGAGGCGTTGCCAATCAGCTGTCATTAGCAATAGGTCACACACATGCTACTGAGTCTAAACTTGTAAACATATATGGGGCTGTTTGGAAAACAAGTTGCGTCTCCAAACATCTTGGATATAGGGGTCTTCATCTTCTCTTGCACACAACCTATGCAAAATCAGTAAAAAATGTTAAATTTGTCCTTCAATCAAATTGATTAAACATGAAATTGACATTAAAAAATCAATTGTACGACGGTAATCAAATCATTGAGGAAAATATTACCATAAATATTTGGTGCTTATCAAAAGTTGAGTAGTATACTTCTTTTTATGCAAAACCCTCTTTTTGAATTTTCAAAAATACACTCAAAACCCCTTAAATTGTTATTGTTTGTGACACTAAGCGTAAAGATATTATTTCTATTGTGATTTACAATGTATATTTAGGCCGCTAGGCTGCTTGGTCGGTAACAACCTTCAGATAACAATACTTTTTTTTCATGAAAAATAATCTTTTTTGAATTTGCAAAATACATACCGCACCCCTTTCATTGTTGTTGGTTGTTGACACTTCATTAAAATACATCATTTTTATGATTAACAATGTATATTTTAGGTCGCTAGGCCGCCAGGCCGCTGAATTTAGGCCGCTAGGTCGCTAGTCTGCCGGGTCGCATTGACAAACATTTTTAAAAGCATTTTGTTGTAAAAATAGCATTTCAATAACTATTATTTAAAACATATATAAAACCAGAAACAGTTATATTTTGATATAATTTCTTCGTAAAACATAGAATAATCTTTTATATTTTCCATTCTGATGGGTTTGTTCTGCTATTGTGCTGCTCCGCTATTCTGCTGAAGTTTTTCTTTCAACAGACAAAAATTATTTACTAACAGTAAATAATGAAATAACGGTAGCATGTGTGTTGCAGAAAATAAATGTTTATTGTTCGAGGAAATATGCGAGATGTATGACGATAAAGTTGTTCTTTTAACAGACTAAAACTGTTTTTATTACAACTTCTTATAGTAACATTTTTGTCGCAAAATGTCTAAGGCTTATGTTAATTGCCAAAAAGATTCACAGTCAAATGTCTAAAAGAATCATTTAGATTAAAAAAACATTCTTAGTTCACATCGAAGATTCGAATCGCGAACTGGCAACAAGCCTGCAGTTCGCAATTTGAATCGCGAACTGCGAACTGGCAACTAGTCTGTTTGAACGGCTAATTGGAAATGAGAAGCTGTTTGTTTTCTTGTTATTCAGGAAACTTATGTTAGGTTTGCAGTTCGCAAAATTTTCTGCAGTTCGCAACTTGAATCACGAACTACAAATTGCTAACTGTTAATTGCAAGTTGTATAGTAATTCTGCTATTCTGCTGGAGTTGTTGTTATTCTGCTTTTCTGCTGGAGTTGTTCTGCTATTCTGCTGTTTTTTTTTCAAAGATAAAAATGATTCAGCTTTTGTGCTGGAGTTGTTTTAATATTCTACCGTGCTGCTGAAAATTTTCTCCTAGATTTTTGTTGTCTTTTTAAATTTTGTTCTAAGTTCATTTGTTGGCTGTTAGACTTATTTCAAAAATCAGAATTTTGACCAGGGGAAAAAGTAAAATGCATATTGCCATCTACTTACATACTAATTTTTATTAACCTAGCTCGTATACCTTTTGAGTGATAAAAAATCCGTCTTGTAAAGCCATGCTTTTACTATTTCTGTTATCACAGCAACCAGAATTTTAATCCGAAGACAGAAACAAAGTAACTTTGCATAATCTCCATTTTGCCATGTATTCCTATATGACGTTTAATCAGCTTAACGTATACGGTTTTTATGTTATCGCTGGATCCAGATTTCCGGACAGTCGGACGGACAGACTGAAAAACAGACAGACGGAGGGCAACCTTCGAAAGAGAACTATAAAACTCAATCAGCCTTTTTGCTTTTTTGAAAGTTGTTCTGCTTTTCTGCCGTTCTGCTATTTTGCTGACATAGTTCTGCTTTTCTGACATTCTGTTATTTTGCTGGAATTGTTCTGCTTTTCTGCTATTGTGCTGGAATTGTTCCGCTTTTCTGCCATTCTGCTATTTTGTTGGGGTTGTTCTGCTATTCTGCCATTCTGCTTTTCTGCTGAAATTGTTCTGCTGTTCTGCTATTCTGCTAACTTCACACTTCACGCTCTACTGTTTGCTGATTTCTGAAATTAGACCTTCACCGATATTCAAACCGTTTAAACAATGAAATTAATATGTTTTCAACAATTTTTCACTCGACTACATTGATAATAGATAATTACACCAATTACATTCGATATAGCAATTATATTGATTTATAAAAGTAATGAAATACTTACACTATTTTGGTTGTGTATATATTTGGTATGAAGCAATATCAAGTAATTCTTTACCAAAGTTGTCAAAAGTGACCCCGCCCTGGGAATCAGTAATTTACCCTATATAGGATTAAAACAAATAAAAAAGGTAAGGTAAGGTATTTGGTGTGTAATATTGTCGACTTGTTCGGCACAAAATTGTTCAAATCATGGTCCCAGGATTAAAAGAAACTCCACCCTTTATGTGACTACTTTATATATATATATATATATATATATATATATATATATATATATATATATATATATATAAAAATACCCGATTGTTGATGATATCTGCGTCATGTTCGAAAGTTGTTTAAGAATGTGGGGTCAAAAATAGGTCATCTGGCTTTTGACCATATTTTCTATCTGATCATCATGAAAATGTTTAGGATGATTGTCTTGATGATATTTTCAAAAATGGGATATTTGAGGCTAAAGTTAGGTCACCTTGCTAGAGACCATATATTTAAGTAGATCATGAAAAAGTTTCAGCTGAAATTATAATAAGGTGAGAGAAAAAGGGTCATCATGGTTCCTTTGTTTTTTCTTTTTATTTTAAATGATGACTATTTAATGTAGGCCATTTGTATGCAGGAACAAAAGTCAATGTAAGTGAAAACGCACAGTTTTGAGCAACAGACATGTTCTCATATATGGTGTTGCTAGTCTCAACCCTGTCGAATTTTAATCCTTTAGACAAGCAGGACCTTTAAACATTACAGGATGGTTAGGAAAGAATAGATGAGCCATATTGTTTTTGGGTCCCCGGGTCAGAGGTCACGCTTCTAGGAGCACTATTTTGAAAACGGTTTCCGGTCAATATCTCATAGAATTACACAACCCAGGACCTTTCAACATAAAAGGATGGTTTGGCATAATCAAGGTCAGGCTCATAGGGGCTTGCACTTTAAAAACAGTTTTCAATCTAAACTGAATAATAACTGCATTTAAAACTTTACGGGATGGTTAGGCATGCTAAATAGATGCACCTTGTTGTTTTTGACCCACAGAGTCAAAGATCGAGTTCACAGAGGCTAACATTTTGAAAACAGTTTCCTATCATTACTACACATAGGACCATTAAACTAAACAGACTGATTGGACATGACGAGTTGATGAATCCAACTGTTTTTGTCCCACCGAGTCAAGAGTCAAGCTTACACTGGCATAAACGGGTTTCTATCAATAACTCAATAACTCATAACTGCTTTCAGGACTTCATTCTTTACAGGGATTGCAGGTTCAAAATCCATCTTTTAAGGAGTCCATGTTTAGAAAGCGCTTTCCATCAATTTCTCTAAAGTAGCTGCTTCCTGGACCTTCAAGATCCTCTTACAGAATGGTTTTGCAAGTGTAAATAAATTTTGTCGATTGTGTGCTCACTGTTTCAAATGGCATGTTCAAAGAGGCATGTACTATTTCAATGGTCTTCAGATAATTACTCGAGAATCAGAGAATGCTGGAATTTAAAACAAAATTCAGCTTCATGTATAGATAACATTGAATCCATTAATTTTAGGTTTATTTTTACGAGTCGAATTTCTTAATCGATCTTAGGGATTTCTGAAATGCATTAGATGGTATTAGATTAATTCCGACAGTTTCGTCCGTTTGAGTTTATTTATTGTCGGTACCTGTTGCCCATATGACCGACGCCCCCTGCAGAGATTGGTTATTTTATGTTTTGGGGGATAGTGCAACATAAATAAAGCATCCTATTCCAGAGAAACCTCTGGTTCTTTTGCATGTGTACAGCACTGATACATGGGACCTCGGTTTAATCTCTCATCCGAAAGAGAATAAGAAATGTTAGTGGAGGAGCGGGGTATCGATCTCGGGACACCTGGGTTACCATTCCAGCGCGTTACCACTGGACCACTGATCCGCCCCTGTGAACAGTTTTTGCTTGAATGTTGTCATGATATTGGAGACCTACTCTTTATAGGCAATCATCATGTATATTTTTACAATGGACGTTCATGTGTAGATAGCGTGGTCTCTTAAGTATAGAAATCATGTGCGTGAAGTTAGCTGCCAGTTTCCAGTTGCCAAATGCCAATTCAATTGGCAACTGGCAACTGGCATCTAACTTAATAGTCCAGCTACCAATTCAAACTAAAATGAAATCGTAACCAGAAGCCAGATCGCCAAAGGCGAATTGTCAATTGGCAACCAGGTGCCAATTCAAAAAGTAGCATGAATTTTGACCATTGAGTGAATTAGAAACTGGCAACTGGCAGCCAGATGCCAATTCGAAAAGTATCATGAAAACTGAACATTGGGTGAATTGGCAACTGGCAACTGCCAGTCAGGTGCCAATTCGTCTAAAACGGGAATCGTCAATTGGCAACTGGCAGCAAGATGCCAGTTCGACGAGTATCATGAATTAGTGATATTAATTGAATTGGCAACTGGCAGCCAGATGCCAATTCGTTAAAGATCAAGAATTGGCAACTAGCAACTGGCAGCCAGATGCCAATTCGACAAATACCATGAATTATTGATATTAACTGAATAGGCAACTGGTAACTGGCAGCCAGATGCCAATTGGACAAATATTATAAATTGGTGACATTAACTGAATTGGAAACTAGCAACTGGCAGCCAGGTGCTAATTCATTAAAGATTGTGAATTGGCAACTGGCAACTGGCAGCCAGATGCCTGTTCAACAAATACAATGAATTAATGATATTAACTGAATTGGCAACAGGCAACTGGCAGCCAGGTGCCAATTCGTCAAAAATCGCATTCTGTCCACTGGCAACTGGCAGCTAGATGCCAATTCCAGAAGTATCATGAATAATTGATATAAACTGAATTGGCAACTGGCAACTGGTAGCCAGTTGCAAATTCGAAAAAAAAAAAAAAATTGGTGACATTACCTGAATTGGCAAC
The DNA here is from genome assembly GCA_012932295.1 of Cyclina sinensis. Classification (NCBI taxonomy): domain Eukaryota; kingdom Metazoa; phylum Mollusca; class Bivalvia; order Venerida; family Veneridae; genus Cyclina; species Cyclina sinensis. The sequence continues at coordinate 8,754,563 of JAAONU010000009.1, read as the reverse complement.
TGGCAACTGGCAGCCAGGTGACAATTCGACAAATACCTTGAATTATTGATATTAGCTGAATTGGCAACTGGCAATTGGCAGCCAGATGCCAATTCGTCAAAAATCGCGAATTGTCAATTTGCATCTGGCAGCTAGATGCCAATTCCAGAAGTATCATGAATTATTGATGTAAATTTAATTGAAAAACGTCTAAATGGCATCTGGCTACAAATTGACAGTTGACTATTAGCAAATTTAACTGGCTTCTGGCTGCCAGTTGCCAGTTGCCAATTCACTCAATGTCAAAATTCCATAATGCTTGTCCGGATGGCATCTAACTGCCAGTTCCAAGTTCCCGATCTTAAATGAATTGGCATCTAGCTGCCAGTTGCCAGTTGCCAATTCTGTTAATATGAATTATTTATGATGATTGTCGAATTGGCATCTGGCTAACAATTGACAGTTGACTATTCGCAATTTTTGACGAACTGGCTTCTGGCTGCCAGTTGCCAGTTGCCACTTCACTCACCGTCCAAAATTCATATTGCTTGTCAAGTTGAAATTTAGCTGCTGGTTTCCAGATGCCGATTTTTGATCTTTAACGAATTGGCATCTAGCTGCCAGTTGCCAGTTGCCATTTCAGTTAATAGCAATAATTTATAACAAATGTCGAATTGGCATCTGGCTAACAATTGACAGTTGACTATTTGCAATTTTTGACGAACTGGCATCTGGCTATTAGTTGCCAGTTGCCAATTCGCGATCTTTAACGAATTGGAATCTGGCTGCCAGTTGCCAGTTCGGTTAAGATCAATAATTTATGATAAATGTCGAATTAGCATCTGGCTAACAATTGTCAGTTGCCGATTTGCAAGTTCTGACGAAATGGCATCTAGCTGCCAGTTGCCAATTCGTTAGATATTAATAATTTATGATAAATGTGAAATTGGCATCTGGCTACCAATTGACAGTTGGCGACTCGCACGTTTTGACCTACTGGCAACCGGCTGCCAGTTGCCAGTTGCAAATTCACTCTATGTTCCAAATTCATGATATTTGTCGAACTGGCATCTGGCTCCCAGTTGTGAGTTGCCAATTCTCGATCTTTAACGAATTGGCATCTGGCTGCCAGTTGCCGATTCGGATTATATCAATAATTTATGATAAATGTCGAATTGGCATCGGGCTACCAATTGAGAGTTGCCGATTCGCAAGTTCTGACGAACGGGCATCTAGCTGCCAGTTGCAAGTTGCCAATTCGGTAATTATCAATAATTTATGACTCATGTTGAATTGGCATCTGGCTACCAATTGACAGTTGGCGGCTCGCACGTTTTGACGAACTAGCATCTGGCTGCCAGTTGCCAGTTGCAAATTCACTCTATGTTCATAATTCATGATATTTGTCGAATTGGCATCTGGCTCCCATTTGTGAGTTGCCAATTCTTGATCTTTAACGAATTGGCATCTGGCTGCCAGTTGCCGATTCGGATAATATCAATAATTTATGATAAATGTCGAACTGGCATGTGGCTACCGATTGAGAGTTGCCAATTCGCAACTTCTGACGAACTGGCATCTAGCTGCAAATTTCCAATTCGGTTAATATCAATAATTTATGATAAATGTGTTGGCATCGGGCTACCAATTGACAGTTGCCGATTCGCATCTTCTGACGAACTGGCATCTAGCTGCCAGTTGCCAGTTGCCAATTCGGTTAATATCAATAATTTATGATAAATTGTCGAATTGGCATCTGGCTGCCAGTTGCCAGTTGCCAATTCGCGAGCTTTTACGAATTGGCATCTGGCTGCCAGTTGCCAATTCGGTTAATTTAAATATTTTATGATAAATGTCGAATTGGCAACTGGTTACCAATTGTCAGTTGCCGATTCGCAAGTTCTGACGAACTGGCATCTGGCTGCCAGTTGCCAGTTGCCAATTTACTCTATGTTCATAATGCATGATACTTGTCGAATGGCATCTGGCTGCCAGTTGCCAGTTGCCACTTCGCGATCCTTAACAAATTGGCATCTGGCCGCCAGTTGTCATTTGCCAATTCGGTTAATATCAATAATTTATGATAAATGTCGAATTGGCATCTGGCTAACAATTGACAGTTGCCAATTCGCGATCCTTAACGAATTGGCATCTGGCGGCCAGTTGCCATTTGCCAATTCGGTTAAGATCAATAATTTATGATAAATATAGAATTGCCATTTGGCTTACAATTGACAGTTGACGATTCGCATGTCTTGACGAACAGGTATCTGGCTGCCAGTTGCTAATTCACTCTATGTTCATAATTCATGATATTTGTCGAACTGGCATCTGACTACTAGTTGCCAGTTGCCAATTCGCTATTTTTAACGAACTGGCACCTAGCTTCCAGTTGCCAGTTGCTGATTCGCTTACTATTTATAATTTATGAAGCATATTGAATTGCCATCTGACTACCGATTGACGATTGATGATTCGCAAATTTTGAGAACTGGCAGCTACCTACGATTTCATATAAGTTTGAATTGGCAGCTGAACTATGAAGTTGGCTGCCAGTTGACAGTTGCCAATTGCATTGGCAACTGGCAACTCGCAACTGGCAGCTAACTTCACGCACATATAGAAATCTCGTTTAAATTTGTGCTGCACGTGCAACTTTAAGGCATGAGGGGTAGCTCGTGGATTTTAACATTGACTGAAATCATGGTAATTGTGACTTTAGTCAGGCAAAACTTTCAGAATATTGTATTGTGCAGATGTCGAACACAAATTCACACGCAAATTTGCAATTGGAATTTATGGGACGTCTAACAGAACGTCAACAGTAGTTGGCCATTTGTATGCCCCAAACCGGAAGTACACAGGCCCAGGCTGCAGCTGACTTAAATGTATTGCAGTCCGTTGTCTGTCAATTGTGGTTAAGCTATTAAACAACTGGTGACGTGACTGATATCCAAAGAAGTGGACGTCTAAGTTGTACTGATGTCCAAGACGACCACTATACGGTCTTAACGCTAGGCGCCCTCAAGTGGTCTTGCCGTTGTCAGCAAGGCATTGTCATGAACATTTGGCGTGGTGTAGACAACGGCGTCGGTTGAATATCAACCAGTGGCCACTTGTGATGTTAAGTGACGAATCCAGATTCAACCTAGACTTTAGTGATGGTCGAAGAAGAGTTTGGTGTCGCCCAGGTGAACCTTTAACAGACGCTGCTAGAGTTGTCCACGACCGATAGGGGGTGGGTCCGTTAAAGTATGGGGTGGCATCACTATGACTGTCAGAATACAGCTACATGTGTGGCATGGTAGTGTGTCCGGCCAGGACTACCGTGACAGTATGATGGTTCAGCATGTTATCCCGTTTTATCAACGTCATGGCAAAGAATTCATTTTCATCCGTTACCTTGATGATAACGCAAGGGCCAACAGGCCAAGACTTGTCACTGAGTTCCTGGAAGAGCAACATATCCGTACTTCACCATGGCCAGCGATGAGCCCGGACTTATCACCTATTGAACATGTGAGGGACATTCTTGGAAAATGTGTCCGTTACGTTATCAACAATTATTGTTACTGCATTTTTCTCATCTATTTTATTTCCAATATGATCATGTGTAAACAAGTGGAATGTAGAATTTATTTGTCATGTTGAAGATCTAATTCATTTTCAGAACAGAACAGAATGTTATTGTGCTGGAAACATGAAATTTCGGATGTCTTCTAAAAGCTTGTTTGAAGTGTATGAAAACATCAGTTTTGCTATCTAGCGAAAACCTTAAAGATATCTATAAAGTGGCAAACAAAGGAACTGTCATAAAAAATTTTAACTCCTGAGATAGGGTTTGCTCATGAAATTTCTTTAATTGAATTTGTTTAATTGATTAAATAGACATAAAAAAGGTAAGGGGTTTCTTAATCACTCGCAATAACAATATAACCTACAATACTGAACAGTGTGTGCGTGCGTGTGAGTGTGTGTGTTAAAATGTAATATATATTTTTCTCTTGTTATGCGACTTATGAATTATCATAACATGCCATATACTTTAACAAACCACTTATAATTGTTTTAAAATAGACGAATAAGTTTTCAGTTATTTATTTATACCAACGTTAAAATTAAATAAAAGTATGACAAAGACAGTCGGTAGAGAAATGAGAAAAAAACACCCTAGTTATAACAACAGTCATTACATGTGTTTCCTATCGTTCAATCGACGGCACCATACCTCACGTGCAAGACGCTTTATAATTCATACTTTCCAATTTCCTGCATTTCAAATAAAGTAATTAAGTCTGTCTATTTATGGCCGTTACAGCTTTTACTGCAGAAATAGATTTCTCCAGTTTATTCTCATTACCTTTTCATATATTACAGGTGCGCCAAACCGTTCAATATGAACCCGTTTAAAGTCATTCACCATTAAGATTTGGTGCACTGCAGATGGTAAATGAAAGCAACTGCTAAATACAAATGCAACGACGGTGGCTATGAAATGTTTGCGTCAGCATTTTGATTATTAAAGAAAACTTACAGCAGCCTTACCTATTCTATTTGGCATTGAACGTTATTCTATAATTGTGCAAACAATACAAATAACTGTATTATGATTATCTTGATATAACAGTGATTATACAAGAGAAAAAGAGGAAGTTAAATTCTTGTTTTACTATATAAACACACAGTCACTTGTTTATTAGCCAAAACGTACTGGAAAAGTTAGTTGGCATGTATTATTATCAATGCCAGTTGTATGTTAACATTTGTACTTTTACTGCAAGCTATTCAATATATAGTGGTAGTAGATTTGCTGATTTGTCCTTGGTTTCTCTGACTGGTTTAGTCTTATCTGAAAAGATTAGTTCAGCACTTAAAGACATACACAGATCTTGAGAATTTTGTTAATGATCAGATATTTCGATCAAGTAGCGTTATTCTTGCCCTTAAAAAAACATGCACTATTCCAGGAGCAAACATTTTAATTTCCTCCATTGATTTAAAAGCAGTTTTTTACTCCCACGCCATAAATAATTCAGCTGTTTAGCGTTTTTTTATTGAACCGTCATTAAAATTCCAACTGATCAATTTCTCAGAATGATCTTTATCTTTTCTAACGTACAATATCTATTGACAGTGCAAACTGCCAAAAAAAAGTGAAAAATACTTAACACTGATTGAGAGAAATAATGTTGAACGTAATTTGAGATAATGTGTGTAATGTCTAACATTGACTGAGACAATGAATGAAAGCTGCAATCTGACATGTTTATTGTTGACTATACTGAGCCAATAAATGTTAAACTGCAATCTGAAATAATGTATTTAATGTTGATTGTGTTTTGGACAATTAATGTTACACATTACATTCTGGGATAATGTGTTTGGTGTTTAAAATTGACTTATACAATGAATGTTCAACTCCTATCTGAGATGAAAATATGTTTTGTGTTTAACATTGACTGAGATAATAAATGTTAGGCTACAGTCTGAAATAATGTGTTTAATGTTTAAGAGTAACTGAGACAATGAATGTTAGACTGCAATTTGAGATAATGTGTTTAATGTTTTACGTTCTTACTTTAGAATTGATTTGAAAGCTCTTTCTGTATTATGTCGGCTTTAATTAAGATATGTCTTTTTATTGCATTAATACAAAAATGTAAAACTAATACAAAACTATCCTCTTGTAAAACGAATGACTGAATGAATATTTATTTTTAAGAGAATTTTGCAGTTCGTAGTTTCTTGAGTTTTTATCATTATTTATTTGTTTAGAAACGAAACCGGCATAGACTGTTACCATTAGTTTGCTTGCTTTACTTTATCTGATAGGCATATAACACTTTATTGAATTATTAACATGAGGAACACCAATACATAACAATAGATTTTCATTTTCTTATTCACCTGCTTGAATCGTAACTTAGTTTTCAACAGTATGCTTATTGTCCGTGCTCGAAGCTTTTCATGAACTATCCCTTTTAGCTCAGTCATATCAGCAAAAGCTCTTACCACTCAGTAAAAAACTGAATAACAATATAAAAAGAGAAAGCTATTGATATCGTGGTTATGGGTATTATTTATGGACCATTGGAAAATAGTTATACAGTTTGTTTCAAGAACTGTGCATTCAGAAGAGCATGTATAGGTTATACACGGACACGTGATCCCCATTAAGCAATGTTACTTTTTCAGAACTGAGCATACCCTATCTCCGGTGTTCTAAATTTCTATGACAGTCCCTTTGTTTGCCACTTTACAAATATCTTTCAGGTTTTCGTTAGACAGCAATACTGAATTTTTTTAAACACTTCAAACAAGTTTTTAGAAGACATCCGAAATGTCATGTTTCCAGCACAATAATATTCTGTTCTGTTCTAAAAATGAATTATATATTCGACAGTACGAATAAATTCTACATTTCACTGTTTTATGCATGATTATATTGGAAATAAATTAGATGAGAAAAAAAAAAACAGTAAGAATAATTGTTGGTGCAGTTTCTGGACAATTTCAAAGAGCAAATAATCAGATATAATTCAAATTTATCAGGTTAAAGAACTGGGAACTTACCAGTAACATTTGCGTGAAAGCAAATACAACAGTGTGATATCATTCCACAATAAAGCATCTTCCCTTGGAATTCAGAATTCATTTGAGCGTGCTCTTCCTAAACATACAATTTTTTGAGGCCCCGGACCCGGGTAACCCCGTTTATTTTCCCCGTCATAAGTTAAGTAGAGGTCGCGAAACCTTTCAAGAATAATAATATAACATTGTTAATAGCATAAAATGACATTGTTACAATATATTAATGGGGAGAAAAAGAGAAAGAATGTTGCCTCAGGAGCCAAATCCATCATATGGATACTGGTCCAATGAGTTACCTCTAGTTTACAGTATAAACAGTATAAAATTAAAGAATGTAATTAACTATTTCAGTTTAACATAACCTTGGCAAATCCATACATGAACTAAACTCAAGATATTTCATAATGCAGCAAAAGTATTATTAAGTGGAAATCAAGTTAAAAGAAATTTTTATGAAGTACATAAAAGATCTACAAACAGACAGACATACAGAAAACTTTATTTCCAATCAAGGTATTACAAATACAGTATGAGGATATGCAAATAAAATAACGTTTAGGCATTTAAAGTTCATATGAAGTTCCCATAGAAAACTGCAAAGGACTCGCACACGTGTATTCTGATACATGTAACTATATTCTTTAGCGGATTGTTCATGATTTGGCGTAGTTCGGTCGATTTTTCATTAGTCTGATTCCCAGCTTCTATTGTAAACATTATAGAAGGGGCAGGTAATCCAGACTAGTTTTTCATATAGATGCAAAAGTAGGAAAAAGTGAGTTTTCATTTCTATATTTAGACAACATAGTAAAAATAGTGTGGGTTTTAGATCAATTGCCTGTGTCAATAGAAATGGAAATTATCATGCTAGGGTAGGAAATAGTACTTCAATAAAACCACGGCATCTTCGATTAGGCCAACCGGTGCTAAATATGATATCTACATATATCGCATAGACAATGTTTTATCATTGCCCATTTAACGATAATAATCTCGTGCTATGTCAAGGTTCAGCGGACTTGAAATAACTTATTTGTTTTCACTAGCATGCCAACAGGAGCTGGCTGATGACAACGCGCTCGACTATTCGACTAATGTCAGTGCTTTGATAGTGGAATCTGAGGATACATTTAAAAAAGCCTTAATTCTTAATCATAATTCTATGTCGCAAAAGGAATTCAGGTAGTCAAATTCCATGACAGAGTAATGCATCTTATTTGTTAAACTCTATAAATATTATTGGAAGATTCAATTGAATTCCCGCCGGCAGGAAGTTACCTGATGGTTGAACTTTCAAAAACTAAATGTAATAATGCACATATGCAGTTTGAAAAAAATATCTCAGAACATAGGCAAGGTAAAGTTATAATTATTGCACGCTGCACTTCCTACCAATGTGCTATGTCAGTGTATTAAGTTTGAAGAAAATCCCTCAAATATTTTTGTAGTTATGCTCTGGAATATTTTTTCAAGTAAATCTTATAAAGGGGAATAACTCTAAAAATAGGCAAGGTAGAGTTATTATTCTTGTGCACTGTACTTCCTACCAATGTGCTATGTCAGTGTATTAGGTAAGAAGAAAATCGTTCAAGTACTTTTAGAGTAATGCTCTGAATAAAACTTTTTTTGTAAATCTGATAAAGGGGAATAATTCTAAAAGTAGGCAAGGTAGAGTTATTGTTCGTACACACTGCACTTCCTACCAATGTGCTCTGTCAGTGTATTAAATTTGAAGTAAATCCCTCTATTAACTTTGCCACTTAAAAACAAGCAATGGTAAAGTTTAGCCTCAATGGTGTCATTTTTACAACCGTTTAAATGCATCTCTGAGTAAATCACTGAAAGTTTATCATCCTCTGATAGAGCTTTAAAATCATCTATACTTGCATTAAAACTCTGATCACCGTGTTTTTCGCCCCCTTTTGGTGCGCGGCATTGACTACTTAAAATTGTCACCTTGACCACTGAACAAGAAGTCGCCATTGTTGTCCACATTGGCTAACATTTCAAACCGGTTAATGGTCAAATTGCAATTTGTGGAAAGGGGAATACTCCCTGTTTGCTTATTTGAGTTCATTCGAACATATGTTCGGTTGTTTTTAGTGCACAATATCTATCAGAATGACGTAGAAATGTCAAGTTTTATGCAAATTTGTCAGCATATCAAAACAAACGTCCATGCTGATTTCTACGCCGGAACAGGAAAACAAAAAGTCACCAGTGACCAATATTTGTTTTGTATTTTTCAACTTTAATTGTTAAACTAAAAAATAACGAGGCTTGTGTAATACTTTTTTAAAGACCTATCAAAGATTGTATGACATTTTTCCTTTTACACAAAAACAAGTAACTTTTCATGTCTAGACATACATAGCATATTATAGTTTTCGAAACCATTTTGATATATCCAAGTATGAAAGATTTCCTGTCTATAATATAACTTGTAGATACGTTTTCAATAATTCTCTTAACGTATGATATCAAAGCTTGGCTAATGTCACATTCCCAGAACTAATGAAGTAGAGTTTCATTTTTGATTTTAGAAAAAGTACATAAGTGTGTTGTTACTATATTCATTTTACACATCAGGACATTTGTTCCTAAGATTCTAGTATGTATAATTCTCTTTTCGAGCCACTGAAAATATGCATCATTAGTGATATTAAAAGTCAAGGTACTTCCACTGTAACTCTCCATTTTCAAAAACGGAATTCCATTTAGCTTCACATGTTGGTTTCTCTTTGTTCTGGATAAAAATATTATATATTGTTTGTTTACCTTTCATCTCTTGAAAAATTGGCTTAAGATACAATTGTGTGAGCAATGTATTCAATGTATGTAATTACTATATAAGAAATTTGATTACATTCCGTAGCCCCAAATACGTTAAAAAATAATTCTTACATCTGCAGACCTTTTCACAAAAAATCTTACGACAATTTTTTTTCGTAAGAGAAATCTTACGATAAATATCCTTTTCACAAAAAATCGTTAGAAAATCTTTAGTGTAAAATTTGTCTTAACTTAACGATTGATGTTACCCATTCGTAAATGTAAAATGTTACATTTACAAGTAAAATGTATCATAAGTTTTTATTGTGAATAAGAATTATTATAAGATAACAAATCTAACTTACGATTGGTTTTGTGAAAATGACTTAAGATTTCACTTACGATTATCGAAAGTGAAAATCTTAAGATAAATCGTAAGATGTTTTTGTGAAAAGGTCTACTGTTCTCTTTTCAAGTTGATTCCTGAGAGTAAATCCCCTTCTGTAGTTAGAATATCTTTTACAAATCGAATTCCTTTACCACATCTTGATTTTATATACAAAGGTTTATTACCAATAAGAAAAAAATCTATTGTAGAAAAAGGGCAATTCTGAAAATTAGTTATATTCTGTATTTGTAATTTTCCAATTACGTCTGAGTAGGCTATCAGAACATCCTTCCAAAAGGATTTTTTAAGCTTTTCTAATACAATGTCTGCATAGCATTTACCAATCTATATAACATTATAAATAAACTGATAACATTAACTCTTACCTGACGTAAGCATTCTTTCAAACCAAGTCAGTTCCAGACTTTTCACGTATGCAACAATATTAATCGTCTTTAATCCGCCCTCTGAGAAACTTTTGACAAATACCGAGGCTTTAATTCTTGGAGAATCTTGCCATACAAAAAAAATTGAATGATCTTCACCTTGAATATCCAATTATCCAAAAACATTAACATTGACCATAACTTCTTTATTTGTGAGTGGATTTACTTCATACTTGGAAGCAACACCACTTTGGAAAAGAGCTTCCCACTGACCTATATTTATTTGACCTTGACCTCTGAATGACCTTTATCTTAAGATCCAATTGTCATAAAACTTAAACATGGCCATAACCTCCTTATTAGAAAGTCGATTTACTTCATATTTGGACACAATACCCCTTTGGACAAGACCTTCCCATTGACTATATTTATTTGACCTTGACCCTTGAATGACTCGTCTTCAGCTTAAAGTCATAGAACCACTTCGGAGGCGTTGTCATCTTACAGTGAGCTAGAATCTCTATGCAAAGAATGAAAATATACGGACTTATTGGGTTACTCTGACGACAAGTTAACGGCGGACAAGTTTGATAAATAAATATCTATTAAATGAATAGCAGTTTTTATATCTGAATCGGTATACCCTCGTCTTTGAAACTTAAATCACAGCATACTGGTTCAATTCATACTTAACTGAACGACAACAACTTGTTGATGTGTCAGGAACTTCTTCCTCTTATTCTAACATTTCTTGTAGTGGTCCCCAAGGCTCAGTCTTAAGAATTCATTTGTTTTTAATCTATGTAAACGACATGCCAACCATTGTAAAAATAAACTTATTATATGCAGATGATTCTGGAATTGTGGTTGCTGGTAAAAGTAAATCTGAGATTTAAAATGCTTTGAATAAGGAAATTGAATAAGTCAGCAAATGACTTATTGATAATATATTGTCACTGCATCTAGGCAAAACTGAGTCTATACTGTTTGACTCCATGCCAAAACTAAGGGTAAATCCAAATCTTAATGTATATTGTAATGGTCAGGTTATTTAGCCAACCTCATCTAATAATCATCTTGTTGCCACCCTTGCCCAAAATTTATCTTGTGATTCAGTGGCTTCCTCTGTTATTTAAAAGGCCAACTCTAGGTTAAAGTTTCTATAAGGAAAGTGAATACCTCACACACACAGCACTCGAAGAAACTTTCGGTCAGTCTCTTATTCAATATCACTTCGACTATACTTGTTCATTTTGGTATTACAGTTTACATAAAATGTGGGTGAATAAATTACAAGTAACTCAAGACAGGTTGATAAGGTTTGTCTGAACCTGGACCCAAGAACTCATATTGGTCATGAACAATTTAAATCTTTAACTGGTTACGAGCTTCCAAACGAGTAGATCAAATCATTCTGATTTTAGTTTTAAAAGTTGCTGCAGGTATAGCCCATGATTATACGAGTGAACATTTCATTCCCACCAAGAATATCCACAGTCACAAAAAAGGTTCCGTGAAAAGGGTTCTTTCACAGTCCCTCAGGTCAAAGGTTTTGAGTTAAATCCCTTGCTTATGTTGGTTGTAAACTATGGAATTGGTAATCATCTTGTATTACCAATTTTTCAAAAATCCTCAGTTTTACGGTTGCCATCAAAAGTCACTTTTTAAGTTAAATTTTATACGTCTCTTGAAACAGTGTACTCGGTATCATGTGTATAATTTATAATGCATTCTATTTGTCCTATGATTTTACAATTTTTTTAAGTACAAGTCAGAAATAGCGGTGCTTTTATTCTTAATTCGAGATGATTTTTAATTGCATGATTTATTTTTATTGTCCTCAAAAATGGTGCTTTTTCTCACTTTATTTTTAATCTGTAGTGTATTTTTACGTGCATATTTCATTTTTGTGTCCTCCAAGTCATTTAAAGTATTTATAAGTTTGCACTTGTTTAAATCTGTGATATTTTATAAATTCATGTCTCTATGTTATGCCACCAGGAATAAGGACCACAATGGAAATAAGGGATCACTCTCTTCTTGTGTTATCCTTGGTACTGAGTTGCATGACATGGTTACTATTCATGTATGCATTTTATTTAATATTTAATCTAATGCAACATGTTAATAAAAATTGTATGCACTGTAATACCGAAATATATATCTAAAAAATTAAAATCCATCTTTTAAAGTTCGGACCAAAATAAAAATTAGTTTCTGCAAAAGTCATTGTGTCCATAAATTTACCTTTTATAAAAGCTGTTTGATCCTTATTTATAAGAATATCAAGCACTGAATTTAACCTATTTGTTATTGAACCTGACGCTAACTTATTTTGCGTATTGAGAAGAGTTATAGGGTGCCAGTTTTTCAAATATCGTCTTGTTTGTTATCTTTCGGAAAGCAAATTATGTTTCCTTGTTTTTGTGTAATCGATAATTCACCTTTGTCGAAAGCATGATTTATAGCTGTCAGAACAAATTTACCTATCCCCCCCCCCCCAGAATGCTTTAAAGAAATTTGAAGAATTATTTTTACAGTTTCGGTGACTTCAAAATACTTTTACTTTCCTTCTAGATTTTTTGACTGGTTATAACTCAGCCTTGGCACATTATTCAAATATTTCTCCATGTTAAATTTCGTGTTATATCAGCTTTGGTGTACAGATCTTTATAAAAACTTTCCGTCTCTCAAAATATCTTGCTGAACATATATCATTTTCAATAAAAGGTATTGTTTTGTTTATAAAATTATGTTTCCAGTTTACAAAAAAAAAGTTGCCTATCAATCCAATTTGCTCTGGATCTTACAAGGTGTTCCTTCATGTTTTTCCTGTCTAAAATCTTATAGTTCTGTCTGTAATAGAATCAGACTCTCTCTGTTTTCTTCACCAAATTTTCTCCTAGTTTTTTTTAATTTCTGGTATTAAGAAAAGTTATCTTTCTTAGTCTTAGTTTTATAACTAGAGTTTGATTTACCCCTTTCGATTTCCATTTATAAGGTTCCTAAAAAAAAGTCCATCATCTATAACAAATTGTAGCTCTTTATCATAAATATCTTTAAGTTTTGTAAATTATAGATCGATCAGCAATATTTTTTTTAACTTCTATTTTTTCATTAATACAGTTTACTTTTAACAATAAAGAAAGATTAAAATTCCAAAGCTCTTTATCATGTATACTTGATAAGTTTGGTTTCAAAGTAATAATTGAGTGGTCTGGTCTGTAACTAATATCAATACCGCAATTTCTGACATTTGGTAGAAGGCCTTCTGTTATTAAAAAGAAATTTCTATCGTTATCCATGACAAATATAGCCATTTTAAAAAATGCCCACACCCACCACTTTGCACTATAATATACACAAGTTTGATAGATATTGATTTGAAGTATGATTAATGCTTAATTGATGGACACTTGCAATATGTTCCAGAACTTTGTCTTTATTTAGAAATCCAAGGACAATATTGGCAGCTGGGGTGATTTGCGGTGGAATGTTTCATAACTTGTGTATATTATACTGAATTTTTTTAAAGGCCATATTTGTAATGGATAACAGTAGAAATATGTATGATTTTTATGTGCAAGGGAAAATAAGGAGAGGAGTGGGTCAAAACTTCAAGTGTTTGAAATGGCTCATACAAATGTCCCGTATGTCATCTAATAAGTAACTTCTGGCTTTTCTATTGTTATTAAGAGATTTATGATTACAACAATCTAACTTTACATTTAAGACTAAGTTAAAATCTCCACACCAGATACATTCCTGATTTCCTATCTGGTCTCTAATTTGAAAAATATTTTCATAGACAAAATACTGTTTATTTTGCAGTGTTGAACAAAAATCAAACAAGCGAATAATAAATATCGTTTTGAAAACGTGTTGATTTCATTATGATAAGACCAAAAGGTAATATTTTATCATTTATTGGATTAAAGAAAACACTAAATTCGTCTTTTGATGTTGAAAACTGAAAAGAATTTGGCCTTACGTAACTGAAAATCGATTTGATAGTCGGAAATGGTGGACTGCCGGCAGCGATATGCAAACACAGTAGTCAGTTATAAGATATTCGATGCCTTATTTGATGTAAACTATATTTTCCTTATTATTTTGCATAAGAAAGATTTCCGACTTACTAAATCGATTTGGTTCACGGCAAAAGGGTCTTTTTTGACGATGCGTTTCCAATGTAAAATATTCAGTCGTATTACGGACAATTTGTAGATTTGTATTTTTTCATTTCAATGCCAAACGATACCAGACACCATAAACATTATAAGCAGAAGTCTCTTTCTATTATATTACATTCGGTGGTGGATTGGATTTGTAAAACATTTTCTTTCATGTCAGAAAAAATTAACAGACAAAATTATTGTCCCACATATTAAATGTATTTTGTTGCATTTAAGTATCATTGGATGGATTACGAAATAAAAAAGAAGTTTCTTTAGTTTAAATAAAATTGCAGATTTTTTTCATTTGTTAATTCCTGCCTTCTTAGCTTTTCAAAATACTGACACAGAATGGTATTTTTTTAATTTGTGTGTGCCCAGACGAATGTCTCGAACGTTAAGGTACAAAATAAAAACACATGGCAAAATCCAAGGTGCTGTTTAGATTTTTTTAACGCTGTGTTTTTCTTTAATAAGGTACACATAATACTTTTATTACATTTTTGAAAAAATACGTTTGGTTCTTTTACACCTGAGCAAAATCGTTTAGCATTTTTATTACTTTTAGTTATTAGTCTGACAACGCCGCGTTACGAATATCAGTTTAAACACATTATAATCTAGATGAAGATTTCTTAAAAAATATATAGCATCAACATTTGACTCTCATTAGCAAAGCAAAAATATTAGACTACAGTAATTTAAAAATATTTGCTTTTCATTATATATACATGTTTATTGAATTGCAGAGATTTTGGGCCTATAGTTACAGTCTGATAAAAGAATCAACTAAATCAGCAAAATAAATTTATCATCTATGCCTCATCTTATTTCATTAGATGCAAATGAATTATTATAACAATTAGTAGCTTTGCGACTGATTAATTTCTACAAGCAACTACATTGACCAAAAATATAATTTATAAGACCTGCTGTCCATGGTTTAAGATATATTATCTCCCAGTATTCTAAGTATTCTGTGTAGGTGAAGATTAGTCCTGTATTAACTGTAGAAGTCCCGATGACTTGCCCAACGCAAGATGTATCCTTAATTGTCTTTTTTTTTAAAATGATCAGATTTTAAACATTCAGAGTAGTTTAGCTTACTTTCGAGGTTCCCAAACAGTAACGATCATTGTCTTAAAACGGACGTTAATTTCTGCCACAAAATTTGATGAATTATTACACGTTTCAGTAAACTGACTTGTTTTGAATTTATTTCGAATGACGTCGTTTGTTTGTGTGCAGTACGGATTGCATAATTAAAGTAAACAATATTTTCATAAACGTCGAAGTACTAAAACGCGGCTTCTACATCGGGTATTTTAGCAACAAGAAGTTAGTGCATGTAGACCATATATAAGGCATTTGAATACTTATTTATGAATACTTAAAAACAAAACAAAAAAATACCAACGAAAAAATACTTAGGTTGTCTTGAATTTTATAATGATTTTTTAAAGAAATAATGGGACTTTAAATAAAAAATGAAAAGAATTGTTCCTAATACTAACAGAAGTCTACATCATCTTATTCATTTACTGGTATTAAAGGCACAAATAGCTTAACTACTTGAATAACCTACTGTTTTCCGTTTATATTGTCAAGAAAATAGAGTTTTGTAAAGATCAACATTAAAGCATTTTGACTTCCGATTTGTGACCTAGTCTGGTCAGACTCAGGCATGCCTCCTGTTGAGTAATGTATGTTATCAGCAGCGCCGTTTTTTGTAACCTCAGCCCTACAGCATGTTTATTTAATGGTCTTAACAGCTGCTCCTATTTCAAACGCTAGTTGTAACATATTTGGGGCCATGTCATCCATTAAGCAGACGAAATTTTATTATAACAACATGCTTGGAAATCTAAATAAAGAAAGAAAGCGACTACATGCATGTGGTTAGTTCACGAGATAGATAGATAGATAGATAGAGAGAGAGAGAGAGAAATGTATCATAGAATTAGAAAAAAATATTAGTTTTTCTTGATAACAATAGTTTTTGATTAATTCTTTTAAAGCTTATGAAATATTGAGTACAGTAAAATGGCAAAATCCTTCATAGTCTATTCTGGAAGGATGGCTATGTTGATTTTATATTTCTATTATAGACATATCTTAAGCGGTCTTACTATTTTAATTAGAGACAGAGTTTTCGAATTTTGGTTCAACTTTTTTATCTGTTAAACTTTAAACTTCTGACGTTATGTTCATATTAGCTATAGGAAATGTTCTGAATAACCTCTCAAATAATACTTAAAAACATACTATTTTATTTTCTGTCTTCCCATGTTGTGCACACACCTCGTCTCATTTTCATTTTATCATTTGATATTTATTAAAACCTTGAACCAAAAATATTTCATAAAAGGCATTATATTTATTTTACTGAATTCAATATGTTTTGTCATTTAATTGCTGAGATTATGAAACCAAACTCTAGAAGTGGTTGTTTGCATACATTATTATCGCCGTTCCTGGACGGCGATATATACAATTAACAAGATTTGAACAGTTTTGCCTGTACACCGCCTGCCTTTAGCCAATCAAAGCGAATAATTTCATATCACATGATAACAAAATGGACGTCAAAAATCTTCAGCAAGGGGTGTGTAAATGGACTCGCCCAACCGCCATGTTTGTCGGGTTACTTATTCTTACAACTGAAAAATACCATCATCAATGTACAAACTCAGTACCAGTCTTCAGGCTCTTGCGGGATAACACAGGATAATCACAACATTTTTTGCTACATGTCATTTCTAACTAGAGAATGTAGTCTAAATAAGAGTATGTTTTGTTTGGTTTTTCCAAAACTTGCACTTAAAGAAAAAAATTAAATGCTTGCTTCCGGGCGATTCTAATCAGGATACAAACTCCCTGCAGCGGTTACTTCCCCTGATCAGTACAGTTAAAGTAGCAAAGCGTGACGTACCCGGTGCGAGGAGTTTGATCAGGATATATCCGTGTTTAATATATGCTTGTTTAGGGTCACGGCAATATCGTATTTTTTAACTAAAATTTATTCTGTTTAAATTTTACATGTAATATTCTTATGATATTGAAGAATAGTATCTATATAGCTTTTGTTATATTTTTTAGTAATAAATAAAGTAAAAAGCTACGCAAATAGCTAATTAATTATGCGTAGACTGGTTAAAAACAAAGCAATATTTAAAAAGTTTTTAATGCTGCAAATTTTAACATGATGCTTTTCATAAAGAAGCCAAATCATCCGCTTTCAAAAATAGCCCAGCTACAATAAAAACTACAATGTATACTTCATCTGCTTTATTATTTCTGTGTGGAAATTATCTTCGCTTTCCACTGCAAAGCGTGTTATAAAATTATCAAATCAATGAATACATTCATCTATGGATAAGACGTCATACATGGCTGAACGGCGAATTCAAGCATTTTTGGAAATGCTAATACTTGTTGGTAATAGGTTCATGGCTGGTATTCATGGAAGATGAATTTCAAATTCGAAATGCGAATCGATAATTGCTGTTTTAATAAATAGTGTATTTCTTGGCAATGTTTTGTCGTTTCAAAAGCAAATATTGTGATTGAAATTTTACAGTGGGACAAATTTATTGACTACAAAAAGAATATTATTGTTTGCAAACACATTTCAATATTTGAAAACTTATGTGATCGATATGTCTTGTAAAGCATATGAATACAGCGTGTTATGTGACAATGTACTACCTTCTTCCTCAGACACATACAGATTTAGGTGCAATTAATGTTTAACTTAAGTTGCATATGTGCACGAGACAATGGTGTAAAACATTCTCAGAAGACGAAAAGATCGACTGATATCGTAGTTCTAAGATTATAATTTCAATTTCAGACCAGCAGTTAATTAACAAATAAATAATGTTGACTATTTGCTTCTTTCAGACTTTGCAAACAGATGCTAACACGGTGACGAGAGGCACACAACTGTCAAGATAAAGTCACCATAACTACAAACGATAAAGGATACTAGTATGATGTTTGAATATTTGAATCAGTAGGTGAACACGTTCAAAACTGTACCCTGTTCGAACAGAGATCTACTGTATAAACACATGTCATCTATTGCACTGCATTGTTCCGAGGTGCTTTGTCAAATGTTTGATCCATATTATTTAGTCTGTGCGCCATCTGTAAAATGATGTCTTGTGGTCTTTCAACCTGTTACTCATCAAAACAATCTGCCGCCATAAAATCAATTTATCACTTGAATACAAGCATTGTTTGATACACTGTTAGATTCTTTGAAATAGATATATATTGTATATGTATATGTTTGCTACATGGGCTTATTAGACTAATGGATATGAAATAAAATATTATATCATCATATCATAAATAACTAAAACAATATTCACATTTCATTTTTCATTTTAAAACGTTTTTGCCCGCGTCCGTATTGAATAATAGAACTATCAGATAAAGCAAGCCTATAATTTATTGACAATCAACTAAACTTAAATCAATCTGCTAAATAAGATTTATTTTTTCATATCATGCAACTTCTTACAACAGGCGAGTTTGTCAGGGTGTGTGAATCTTAAGCAATTATTTGGAAGCACGGTTAGAATAACTTTTCCTATACCTATTCTTGGACCTTTTCTAATTTAAAGTGGATATCAAAATAATTTTTCAGAATGAAACCGAACAGGAAATTTACTTGTTTGGATATTCTATCATTTAATATCAGTTTCTCTATGTTTTAAAAGTCCTTACAGAAGGAATCTTACATTCTGCTGAAAGCAAACCGAATGCTTCTTTCATGATTTTTGATTATTTATTTTTAATTAATGTCTTTGTTTATTTCGCTTATAGAGTTGCAATGATGAGCTTCTTGACTACATTATAAATTGTAAAGCAAAATAACAAAAACAACAGAAGACTTTACCTGCTAGCTGTATGTTTATTTTAGAGCACGCTCGGCATTTTGCAGATTAATTATATGAGGGAAAAACTTTTTAGTTGACAAAGCTGACTAGTTGAATATCTTCGTGTGCATGATAAAAACTGTCATTGTTTCTTTTTAGTGTTGACACGTCACTTTCTGGATGCATTCTTCTTCAACTGTATTATAGTTTGGGTGTTTATTAACGCCACAGATATTTTAGTTTTGAAGACTTTAATTCTGGATGCATTCTTCTACAACTGTATCATAGTTTGGCTGCTTATTAACGCCATAGATATTTTAGTTTTGAAGACTAATCTAGAATGTTAAAAAGTAAATAGAATAATGATAAGCTCAGTTAAATTTTAATTCTTTTGCCTACATTATATCGTAACATTTCAATTTCCTGTAACACAATTCAGCGGGTGTGACGGTATTTATTTAAGTTGTTTTATGTTGGTCTCATTAGGATAATGTAGGCAAAGGGCTGGGAATGAACACGATTGATACGTTGCATACTTTGATATATTGCTTCACTGGCGACTCTGTAACATACGGTCAGTTTGAGTTTATTTACCCTCGGTATCAGCTGTAGTGATGTGACCAAGCATACGTAGAAGTAACCTATGTCAAAGTTTATTGTAGCTATTCAAGGAAGAGAAACTAGCAGTCTGTCAGCGGACAGTCCACCATTTATTATATGTCTAGTATTTGACATAAACAAGTGATACTGAAAGATGCAGTCAACATGTGGAAACAAAGTTGATCTATAACTATGCCAATTAAAATTGAAACGAAACATATGGATGCCTATGGGCGTTTTAAGCTGTATAAAGGTGGACCTGCACGCGTCATTGTTGTTTAAACTGACCCACACACGAGGGAAAAGGTTTGATTTATTTACTGTTTCTTTGTCCTTTATCATTTTGCCAAAGTCAACATGAATTTTTAAAGTTTTTGATTCTTTCAGGTGATTTTTTTGATATTGGAATAATAATTCCAGTAAAAATTAATTTGCATTTTTTTTCTTTCTTTCTTTTTCATTCGACAAATTAAGGATCAATATGTCTTTCGGGAGGTAAATTGCTGTCGCTGCTTAGGTCAAACAAATTTTCACGAATACCATAAATAAGTGCTCTTTGACGCGAATTTTAAAGTTCAACAACTAGTGTTAGGAAATCTTATCATCACGGCTTTTGTTATCTTGTTTAAGTTTACAGGAACGGGAGGAACTCGATCATGATGAAAGTTTTCATTCTTATCTTGGCTCTGGCAGCAGTGACGTCGGCTTTAAACAGTCGTAAGTAAAATATCTGATAGCAATGCTTCAGGTTTCCATTCATGACGTCGGCTTTAAACAGTCGTAAGTAAAATATCTGATAGCAATATTTCAGGTTCCCATTCATGACGTCGAATTTATACAGTCGTAAGTAAAATATCTGATAGCAATGCTTCAGGTTCCCATTTAAGTTTAACTTCGATGAAAAATGTCATTACCTTTGATTCTTCCATCCATCCCCTTTCACACAATAATTCTATTTACAAAAAACTGCTTTTGAAAGATATTAACCATTTTTAAACCTGTAGTGTAGCAATGCTCTAACAGCTTAATTTGATTTAACTATACACCATTAGTCTGAGAATTTAGCAAAAGTCATCTTAAGTTGCTTTCGGCCTTTAGCTTCATCTAGGTATAATGTGTAAATGTAAGCTAAATCAGACCACATTCTTTTATATATTATTGAAACAGTGTTTATGTGCTTAGCAGGCTTGTCTTTATTTTGTAAAACTAACAGTAGATAGTCATAAATACAGTAAACGGTCATCGATGAAATAGATTTGTTGCAATTTTTGTTATCAGTCATTCTGACTGTTCACAGAATGCCGACATGATGCAGTAGAGTATAAAATCGACTGTCCAAAGGCAGCGAAGCAGGAGATCTGGACGTATGACCGCAGACAGAAGGAATGTGTTCGTAAACGAGGTTGCTATTCTAACGGTGGTAAAAACGTGTTCAACACCAAAGGAGGCTGCGTTGCGGGCTGTGGAATTTAAAGTGACTGTGAAGACATCCGTCAAATATTCTGTAAAACTTCTTAAACAAATAAAACTCTGATTACATATTTCTGGATATTTTATTGTTGAGTTTCCGTTAAGAGGTATAATGATTGGTTTTACGTTTAATATTAAACTCTCTGTTTCAAACGCGCAAGTCGTACGTGCTCGGTAAATGGCTTGTCTTGAAAGCATTCGAACTCTCTATAAAACATTTGAACTCAGGTGGTGTTTCCGTCGCAATGTCTCTGTTCAGATCCATTTTCCTAGTCACCAAGCATTAAACGTGTTGCCATGACAATGATCACGCGAACAAGTAATGTTGTACATACATGTATATTGTTTGCTTGTTTGCTTGCTCGTGAACGACGCTAACATAAATAAACACTGAATTTCAGAGTTACTTTCAATAGCAGAGCTGTAATCACTGAACTAAAGTCTATTTGGACTACTTTTATTCCATCGGAGGGAGCATATTGTTTTTGGTATGTTTGTCTGTTTGTTTGTTTGTTTGTTTGTCATAAAACTTTAACCTTGACCGTAACACGGAAGTTCTTCCACCTACAGTCTCAAAACTTCACAGATGCATGCACCTTGATGAGCTCTACCCGCCAGCCCCACTTAGAGCTCACGTGGTCAAAGGTCATGACCCCCGGGGGCATGGCATTCATTCGAACGTAGCGCTTGTTTTAATCTTTATCGTAAATGGTATTATAGTCTAGTCGTTTCGTTAATGACATTAATATGTTTAACCTAATGACTTCATAGAGATTGATGGTTTAACTTCACATAAAATAAAATTTAAGCTAAAAACGAGTAAAACACTAATGAATGCAAATGCTATTATGTCAGATATCAATAGGTATTGATAAATGTAATATTAATGTTTAGCCGATTAAAAATTACTAAAAAAAAAATTGCAAGTTGAGCCTTATAGTGAAAGGCATGTTAAAAATATTTCCTTAAATATTTTAGGTAACGGTAATCCTTTGTTCACAATCTTCGGAAACATGTACAGCTATTAATAAATTCATACCGTTATATTATAAGGTAAAGATAGTTTTTACTTCAGACACTTGTGTTTAAGTATCAAATTGACACCGTCAATGCACGAAAAGTTTTAATCCAAATAAACGTGTCATAAGCGTATCAGTCTCTTATCCTTGTAAATAACCTTGATTTATAATCCGTTTAAGGATTAATTTTGTGCTGGTGAAAAGTACGTTTTTGTTATAAAGAGGTCTGACATGACCTGACCTGTTTCTGCATTTCTGAACACGGAATGGCTGTATTTTGAGGGAGAAATCTGTATAATAAAGTCCCTGTCGTGCAGAGCATCGACGACAGTAAATCATTCATTCTAACACTATCCGCAATTTGCCGACAATAAACCAAGAAGGAATTGAGCGTGATATATCAGGCAGTATAGCACGCTGAATACAAGCGCGCGCCCGCTGACGTCACTGAGAACGCCACTGTTAAATAGTGCACATACTTACGTCCCTTATAAATATACGTACGTGTTAGAATGGAAATAGATTTTAAGTTTGAGTGATATACCGTCTGATATATCACGGTTTCTCGTTTATATGCGTAATTATATAATCACTCAGGCCTACGGCCTTCGTGATTAAATTACTACGCATCTGAACTCGACACCGTGATATATCAGACGGTATATCACTCAAACTTAAAATCTATTTCCTAATTCTTTGATCAGTCAGAATCAAGAGAAAACTGCCAGTATTTTAGAAAACAATCGTCTACTTGAGAACCAACTCGCTCTCCATAATAAAAAAATAATACTTCAGAAAAAAGTAAATTTCAAATAAAAGAGTAGAAAAGAAATCACTTTGTTAAAAGAGCATTCCTTAACAATAATGAGATATGTACTATTATTTAAAACGTTATTTACAAATGGCTTGCTTTATCACACAACATACATGGTTAAAATTGTCTTTAAAAACACATTTGTGGTTTTGTGAATCTTTATAGTAAATGTAATGGGGGAAATATGCTAAATTGCTATTGATAGTAATCTTCGTCTTCAACTTTTGTACAAATATTTTCACTAAATACAATTTGCCTATTTATGAAGGTAAATAATGCAATTACGCAATGCCACTTTTGTAATTGTAAGTCATGGATTTATTTCAGAGTTTCTATATCGATTTCGATCGCGCACTATATACTGACCAAGAAATATATACAATACGGGTAAATTATCTCACTTTGTAGCTTTTCTCTTAAATAACGATAATAGCTTTTTAAGAATATTTGTTAGACTTAAGTACAAAGAAAACCAAAAAGTTGTTATTTCATTATTTACATATTGTTTTATATCTGAAGTAGTATATTTGTATGATTACAGTGGCAATACATAAAGCTATTGATCTGACTTCTTTACATCTGAATGGTCCTTAATTTAGTGTCGATAGTTGATAACGCCATTAAAATGCAAGAAAACGGAAAATTATATAAGATTGCATTGAAGATAGTATTTTGCTCACTTACTTCTGTCTTGTGACGGTGCATTACCGAATAAGGTAGCTCTTAATATAATAGTTTATGTCACACTTTTTTTCGACACTTGACGTTCTACATTCCAGGTTGATAAAGTAATGCTATTTGGAGATATCGACGTCATCCATTGCGATTACGCCAAATATGAATGGGGAAAACTGGTTTGGACAGTCTTGCATTTCACTGCGATAAAGTGCTTTATACTTTTATATTTAGGTACGAAGCTGACGAACGGTGTCTGCGAATACACTGATGCAAGAATCAAAATGTTAACCCACGTTTAACTGTTTGTTCAACGAGAGCAGATTTGTAAAAGCTAATAAACACCAATTTATTCATGTATCATATCTATAATTCTGATAAGAGGAAATGAAAACACACTTGAAAGCATTCAGCAATGTTCAAAATATACGTGAAGTTGTTTAAAAAACCCCTAAGTTCATACATATATATTTACATTGTCAGATTTTCTCGCGATTTGTTTTTAGCATTTCGTTTCTTTTTGTTTTTATCCTGACAGTCACAGATCGTATCATATAAAGAAACTTTTATTTATACAGACAAATGTAAATGTATACACATACATAGGATAATCACATATATACATACATATAGAAGTCTGACTACAATAATAGTGTGCTTAGTAAGTCGTAAACGAAGATTTAAAAATTCAGTTAGACAATACTGAAAATGGTTACATGTGCATGTATATAGAATAAACGCCTAACAGTGAAATAGGTTACTTATTTATATATTTAACAATCGCAAGGTAAATTTCAAAACGTTAACTGTTATATATGGCGCTAAAATTGAAAGCGTTTTTTTTAATAAATAAAACAAAACACAAAAAAGCTAATATCGTCCAGACCTTAGCTATTTTTTTAATGTAACAAAAAGTAAATTACAAAAGTCTAAAGAAGTTGACAATGTTATGTTGAGATTTTTTATCTAGATCTAGTAAGAAAAATGTTCGGGTATCTGCATATATGTCTCTTCTGCATTTTCAGATAACTATCCATTGTGTCATTTTAACCAAACATTTTCCAGCTAAAATGACAGAAGGTTAACCTGCTTTTTAAGTCCTTAACTATTGAAAAGTTGGTTCAATATGAAAACTGATCCTAAACAAAGCGCTGATACACGCACTGAACAACGGACAGACACAAATAATATAGTAGTTATTTTTAATACCTAACATCAACAAAAGCCAAAAGTAATTAACACATATATCATACAGACAGTAGATAATAGAAAGCTAAAATAATAACAGTATGAAAATTAATAATAAATTATAGTTTCGTATTTTAAATAACCTAACGCCTAAAGGCATGTAAGCGATTCCATTGAATTACAAGGAATATGGCTAATTCTGTTTATCATCGCGGTATATGCGCGGTTCAGATTAAGTGAACATGATTTTAAGCACTTTTAAAGAATTTATACTATAGTGATACTACATTATCATTTTGAATGGAATTTGTTTTAATAAACCTCCTAAGAAACTATTCGCGTAATGCATTTCTTACGAACATGAAAGTCCTTAACAGAAAGATGCAATGCATTTTAGAATACACAGCCCAGAGCGGGATTCGAACTCCGATCTTAGCGCATCTAAGGCCAACACTCTAACCACTGTGCTAAAGAATCACTTCTCTAACGTTGTATTTAAACAATTATAGGAAGGTATGCACTAGACACCTTTAGATATGAAACAGATCTCAAAATATCTAAGATAACCTTGACAGATAGACATAATCATTTTTTTTACCATAAAACCACTTATCGAACAGCCATTTCTTTTATCATAAAAATCATGTTACTACAAACTACAAAAATATGAGAGCATTATTGCGGTGTTACCGAATTTCACATTGAAATTAATGTGTAGGTGTCACTTCCTGATACAACATTCTGTAAGTTCTTCGTAATAGTTCAATCTTCAGTTTCTGAAAGTTCAATTTTAACCAAGGTTGAACATATTTTATTCGTTTGCTATGCTGTTGATTTCATGCTTTAAACGTTAAATTATCAAACTACAGCAAAAAATGAATTGCACTTGAATTGAAAATGATTTAAGTTTAACAATTCAGTATCCCAGGGGTTTGCTCACAATTTTAAAACTTCGTTCGCAGTTCATGTAGACAGAATTTTGGAATGCAGAACAGAAAATACAATATCATATTAAAATAGAAAAGAATCAGTCTCTAAGAATAACAAAAATCTGCCATCCATAAAATGATCACCTTCTTGGAATATCTTTTGCGTTTTTCAGTTCTAAAATCACCCCGTTGTTATCTTCAATGATCAATTTCAGAATTTTTCCACGTGAGTATGGGTAGTCCGACACTTCACTTTCGGCTTTAATTAGAGCGTCCTCTTTTGCGTCCTCCAGAGAATCGAACCACTGACTCACTATTTCTGCCTTCTCTAGGTACCCTCCTGGTCCCGCCATGAACTCTACCGCCCAGCGGAACTCCTTTGGTTTCGAAATTTGTTCTTCTGTATTCGACATTTTATATTCTTCTATATTTTGAGCTATGTCGCTATATTTTTTCACTGAAAGTATCTATCGCTTCAATCCGTTTCAGAATATATGAATAGCCTCTCCTTTGTTATGTTAACAGTGTTACGTTTATTGCAATGTGTACCGGATATGCAGTCAACTTTATTATGAAATACTGCACTTAGTTTGCATTTAAATTATCGAATCCGTTTGTTACGTGTTGAAACATCATTCTCAAGTACTTACAGATTAAATTTCACGTTATACTTTATTTAATCGAAAAGCAGCGAAGACGTTTTCGTACCAGTCTAGCTTTATTTATTTTCATGCAACAGAAAACCGAATAAACGGTATTTATAGTCTCGCCAGTAATAAATGACCAATCTGCAAGCGTTTAACACGAAACTGTAACATTAATCCTCGTACCTCGGTGTTTGACGTTTAATCCTTTTCTCTTTTGTGAAAATTTCATTGAATAATTCTCTAGTTTCACGTTTACCAGTTTACTTAACTGAAAATCCAATATGCAATATCGACAAAATAATTGGATAGCTTCGTACTTAAAACTTAATGTAAAAGAAAATTGACAATTCAAAAACAAATTAGTGCGATGCCAGAAATTTATTCATACGCAATGACAGAACATATCGATCACAATTGTTTCCAGTTGTTCCGCCGTATTTGCACATCAATTATACGTCCTCTGTAGTCAACATTTGTCCACCGGTAATTCTCCAATTACAGCGGCTGCCTTTTTAAATGTCGTGACACATAAAATGGCTCAATAACCTGAAAAAAAATAAAAACACAATTAAGCACTCCTGTAACATTTTCTAACTCACATTCAATGTTTTCATCACTATAATTATAGCTTGTCCTTGTTCAATATTGTTGTAAATATGATTTATATCAATAATTCATCACGCGCTAATTGTTACTGTCACTTTAATGGTATCAATATTCACGAATAGTTTCAATTATTTAACACCCCCCTACAATATTTCAGATGTGAAGCGTATTAAAGCTTAATTCCATACAATAACCAATATAAGAGTACTTGCATCCGAAAATATTCGTCTACAACTCGATTGCAGATCAAATCGTGGGCTGGTCGTTTAGTTTTATAAAGGAGTTCTGAAAAAATTTCAAACAATATACCTGAAAATATGTTTATATGGAAATATAAATTATTCTTAGCACCTTTTCCCTTTTCAAACATACTCATGGGGGCGAACGTGAGCCCAATTTCCTTCAAGCGAGGTTTTTGTGACCTGACTTCCAAAATGTCTGATAAAGCAGTCCTTTTCGACGTAATTTGAAGAATTTTTCACTTTGTAAGCTGATTTACATGAATACTTATGTCAAGTGACTAATCCCTTTCGGATCAATCGTTAAAAAAGCTTTCCTCGTTTTTTTTTTTATCTAAAATTCGTAGGTAACGAAATAAAAAAGTTTAACAGAAAAAACCTTTGTCATACCCCTTTTTTCCTTTATTAATTTAATCCTGCTTTTAAGTGCCTCTTAAGACATATATAAGTCAGACAATCAATTGGTCAATAGAGGTTTAAGTGGGTCGTTAAAACAGCCGAACCTGTTGCAGCTCGATTTGGCTTCAGAATTTATGAAACGTTAATAGTGTTAAGAAGTAGTAAGAAGAAGTTATCTAAAAAAAACAGAACAAAAACTGATATGTCTTTAAGCAGTTATATCATAGAACAAAATGCGCTTAAAACTACAGGTATATTTGACTTCTGCAATGCGGATCAGGATTCCAGTGGTAATAGAGGATTTGTAATCCGACGATCGTAAAAATTCGTCTCTTTCTTCCTGCATTTACACTGTTGCAACTGTAATTGTCCTTAGATTTAATAAATCTTAGATCACAAGTTCGGTGCATGTCCAACTATTGGTCTTTTACCGGTCGGTCAAAAACTGATAAACCGTCATACAAAATAAAGAAGGAAGGTGTAACAAAAATGGTCATAACTTTCTTATTTGTTAATATATTTTAAAATCGCAATCATATTTGAAAAGATAAAACTCTCATGATTTTAAATATGTAAAAGAAAATCGAATTAAAGGAAATTTAAGCGGGGGAATTCATATGAATATGAGGTAACCCTACAATAAGTATAAACACACACACACATACACAACAACATCAACAAAACAAAAAAGAAAAAGAAAAACCTAAGAGCTCTTTTGTTTCAGCACTTGTCGGCCGTATGAGCAAGGGTAGACACACATGACCGCATCACAGATTATAACAAGCATACGCCATATTTCGTGCAAAAGTGTCTTATGAGATTGTAAAAGAACTTATGAGCTTGTTTTCATAAATATTGCAAAAAATTGTTACTGAACTTCCGAAGGTAAAAATGATGAAATCTAACATACCTTGTAAGATTTAGATAAAAATAATACTAATACTCTTACAAAGCACTTTGCATACCCATTCTGTATAGTTTCTGTAATTCTTTAATATGCATATCTTTTCTGATAATCAATAACTATACGTTTGCCCCTTAAAATAAATGAGAATGCAAATAAACACCACAAGCATTGTGTCTCAAATACAAACAATCCCAGTAGCAAAGCACCGAGGAATAATGATGACTTTAGTATCTGTAAACAAAGGAATGCTACCTGTTTTGTAGTGCTTTCTCGGATAAAAGCAAAAATTGATTTTGCCTGATCAAACAGTTAGTAGGAATAATAGCAAACTCGAATGATCAAAACCGCAAGCTGTTTAAGACAATGTAACTTCTGATCTTAGAATTACACTTTTACAATAAAATCTTAGCGCTCTGAACAATCTTCTACGAAAAATTTGCATCTATTGTAAACGTCCGCTGAAAAGCTTTTTTTATGCATAAATGTTAAATGTTAACCCTACATGTAATTACTCTTAAATACTTTCAGTATAAAGATTGTGCTTCATTTTCTATTTTTACAGAACTTTGAACATGTACATAAACAGACTGACAATTAACAAAAGATTGTCATTTATAATTTTCAAATCCTAGTCAGCACCACTCAATGTCGCTTTTTATTTCTGTTCTTTTTTTTCTTTTTCACGTTTTTTACTTATTTTGCATTAACATACCACTGATGACAGATTGTTGCAACTTCATTTTACATCCTTAATTACTGTTAAAGAGAAATTAGTGGGAATCGAACCAGCGTCTTCCAGACAAGCAGACTATTCCTCAACCTATATAAAATGTTCAATATGTGACTATTTATAGCTCGTAATTCCGAATTTCGCCTGCATGAAATAAAGACGATTAAATGACTAACAAGCCTGGCTCACTCATCGAACACATGTCCACAGAAATTTTAAGTTTCCTAATTTTAAATTCATTTGCCTGACAATATTGATGTAAAGAGAGCAAATAATTTCATTGTATCGTAAGCAATTTTGTTCACAAACGATTGTTGTGGAAAAAAATGCTCCGACTGCTTCGTGACAAGTTTTGTTAATGAAATGGTGGTCGATGTAGCTCCACCATACAGAATTGATAAACCATCTACAAGTTATAAGCATGAAACTTTGGATTCTAATTAAAACCTGATCGATCACTGTATTGAGTGTTGAGAAGAGTTAGTAATCAGAACCGTACTATAGTCTTTAAATGATATAGTAAAATGTGGTAACAGTTGTATTATTGTCGTTTAAAATAAACCCAGTCTTTTAATACATTCATAAATGGCACTTCAGTAAAATGACAGCTAATCTTGATTTCACGTTGGATGCTGAATCAAGATAAAATTATCTTCAGCTTATGTATTTCATTTGCTTAACCACTTGTTTATTATGCATTTTTTACCGTTAAACTATTCTTAAAATTGAATATATTGGCTTGTCGTCAGCATCATTGACATATTTTTTTTCAAAAGAAACATCAACATTTCAATTAAACACTGCAGCATATCGCATTTAATGCATATTCCAACAGGTAGAAACACCGCCACCAACAAGTTACTTCACTGACTTTCATTGTGCGGGAGAATAAATCAAGCTCTGCCCTGGTCAGTGTTTTTGCCAAATCTGAGCCCTATTGGGTAAACACTGATTCTACAACGTGATGAATTAAAAAGGAATCTACGTCACGAGTGTGTCGGTGGTAATGACAGGAAGTTAGCGGGAACTTTTCACATAAAAACAAGGTAAGTAATTGATTCTATTTTTCATTTAAAAAATCAGGTTCTTGTTTACATAAACAGTTGAATTGATTGCACGAAAGAAATGATTCGAGTTTACTAAGATAATGACGAAAAGTAGCCATGTCCTACTGAATTTTGAACTGTTCACGCAGTGTAGATTAAAAGTCAAAATTAACAATGAGCCAGTAAATTCATTTTTGCTCCTATCAATGTTTTGCTCCAGGGAAGGGGTTGAGGGGGCGGAGGTGGCGACGGTAGACATACACTGGACTAATGACAGAAGACCGTTCCCGACAGGCGGAAATTTGACAAACAGAATGTTTCCGAGTCCCGGGAAATAGATTTTGGCCAATTTCAGATCCCAAATCATTATGCCATGTAAAGCATCCCACTGAAGGGATTTTGAAAATTGCCATTGCTGTAGTGAGGGGATTAAGACTCACAAAAAGTAAAAAAATATCAAATTCTCCTAGGTCATTTCACCGCCCGTTCCCTTTGGCAAAACATTGATACGATACAAAATTTTAAAGGGAAAGTGTTGCCTGATCAGAATAACACTTTCGTTTAACTTTGCCAATGTCGAAAACACTGAAGTAGACGTGAAAATATTTTCACTGTGTTAACCGAATTATAAATTATATCACTCAACCTAACTGGTCGATTAATTTGCAAAATGAGCGTTTGATATTCACTCTTCCACACAAGAATGTCATATAAGGTAGAATTGTGCTTGTACAAAAAAAATCATTAATGCAAGTCAATCTGTACTGATAATATGCAACATTTTGTTCATTAGAGAGAAAAGTTTGCACATTTTAGAAAATTCGAAACAAAATATCATTGAACTTTCGATATGAAAGATTTCTTATAGATTTAACGGAAGGCGAAATACAAATCCACATGATTTAAGGTGAAATTAATATACAATTAAGTGAAACGTTTAAATACAATTTTCAAATAATTTGCAAATCTTTCAAATGTAGAACTCCACTTGTAAACACTCACCCTCCTGGTATCTTAGTATCCGTGAAAACTAATCATTGCGAGAGCCATTTAAACAGCTATCATTCGATACGAACTGTTCGTGATATATTGAAATCTGTTCCTTAAAAACTCTTCAATCTCAATAATAGTCCTGTGACGCGAGCGTCACATGACCAGTTACAATATACTAGCTGCAGCTTTGACAAAATCCAATATGTTTAGTTGTCCTTTACTTAACAGTCAGAGGTTTCTAGAATTATTGCTAGTAAGGTATGTAACATATCGTTTACAAGCCCCGAGTGACATGAAATAGTAAGATCTTTACTGAGGTCAAAGTTAACATCACTCTTACTCGCTCTTAGAATTCTAAGAATTTACAAACTAAAGTCTTTGGAAGCTAAAAGAGCAGCTTAGAAAAGAATTGTGAATTTACTTATTTAACTTATGAATATGGTAAAATAAAAGATTGATTTAGAAAAGCATATACAATGTAAATATTATCCCAGTATTTAAAATATGAATTCTATTTTTTAAACATTTCTCACTGATTGGCATGTCATCACAATTTACAACAGTGGACACACATGAAAAGAATGGTTCACAATTTGTACAACGCGTGTGTTAATGGGGCTTTCATGTGTTTTGTCTTGAAGTTGTTATGTTCGACAATATGGACATAAATCAATAAATACTGGTAGATCTTTTAAACGCTTTGTTTTTCTTCAGAGACAATGGGGGACATCAGTGGATTATCTACCCTGAATACTCTCTGATATTACATTGGTCCTTCCATTTGGACTCCTCTGCTTTCATCGCAATTTTCTTTTTTGGTATGGTGATAATTAAGCCACAATTGTTGTCAGATTAGCAACATGTTTTGTTAACGTCATTATGTTTGGTTTTTGATAATCCTAACTTTTTATTTATTATATAAGAGACAATTTTTCACAACTAAAAGTCAAGACTATAACAAAGAGAAACAAGGATAAAGTTAGAGGATTCCAAATGAAAGGACCAATGTGCAATTTGGTCTACCTTTGATGTTATCTGAGTAAGGGAGATAATTTGTTATCAGGAATGTCCCTCATTGGATAACACTAACAAAACGATAAAACCTTGTACAAACAATTTAACGACGACACTCTGAATTAGCGGTTGCTGAGTACCAGCGAGACACTGACGCGGTGACTGCTAGCACCGTCTGTAGCATGATAGTGGACAGTATTAAACTGGTGCAAAACCTCTTTTTTCATTCTCTGTGTAGATGTTCTGACGAACAGGGTAAAGATCATGATCAAAATTTACACTTTGCCTCCAAAGAAGCGCAGGCAGACAAAGGTAAAACAAGGACGACAACAATCTTCTTCTGCCGCTGCTGTTTATTCTTAATAGTTACTAGTCTGATTGATGTAGAAACACCATAATCATTTCATTTTTATTCCCCGAAACAAACAGGTCGCTTGAGGATTTCTCAATAAACTGGCAATGAACTCTATTGGACACATAGTGTCTCATTTGGTCGCAGCAGATCTCTCAGAGATTTCAGTTGGTCTTTGTAGCACAATGAGCACTCACTAATTTCTCAATGGTCTCCGTAGGGAAGCAATCGGAATTAAATCAGCTCCCAAAGAACGCTCAGCTAGCCGTTTGGAGATCGAGTACCTCAACATATTGTGTAGTGAAGGTCGGTTGGTGTTCGTCTCTCAACGAATGATCAGCGATCACCAAAATCACTCAAGTCTTCGTACATAATCATTAGAATTACTAATTTGGTCCATCAACAAGTGCTCAAGAATCTTCAAAGCGTTTTTACAAAAACACCTTATGGGTTTCCGAGACTGCTGAGAGATTTTGCTCTTGTTTTTGGTTTAACAATAGCCTCCATCCTGTGAATCCTAAGATAACTAATATTACCCTTCATGCCTTGAAAATCAATTATTCTAAGAGCAATCTAAATAGCAACCCTTACAAATTCAAGATCAAAAATCAATACGAGTTGAACTAAATTTCTTAGAAAATTACAAAAGAAAAAAAAAATACTCATTGACAAGATTAAAGACATTTTGATAAGCGAATAAAGAAATGAATAATAGAACTCTTTTATTTGGTCAAAGTTCATTTCTAAATAATTGCTTCAATAGTTGAAAACTCATTACAACACCGCTATTCACTGAAAGCTTGTTTTCAGTGTAAGTTGAAATAAGTCTTCCTGTCTGGAATGTACCCCAAAGATATCAATACATTACACACGCGCAAAAATATCGGTACACCGGAAGAGAGATATCCTTAATTCTGAAAAGATCGTTATTGCTTAATGGATATTTCTCTCCGGGTAGATTTCGATCGGACCGATAATTAATACGGTGAATGAGCAATTTGGAAACGGTCTGGTAAGTTCTTTTGTCTGAGTAATCAAGAAACAATGGACATAATCGTAATATCAATAACTGGTTCCTTTTTATTTTGCTGATCAGCTTTTTTCAGATGAGTGTTTCTGCTGATAACATCAAACTAATGGGGATATTTCATAAAAGTATAGCGCTCTGGACAAGAATTAAACCGATGAAAAATTAGTTTCGTTTAAAGCAGGTGAAAATGACAATGGAAATGTATTGTATCTTTGTTTCATTCCATATATTTTATTATATAGGTCGTAAGCTTGTCATAGCAACAATGTAAACAACACCAGTGACGGACACTCCTCATTGACGGTTACAATCTGTGTCATTATTATTCTTATATTCTTTTTTTTTTTTTAGACTGATTTCAGGCGGATTTCAAGAATCCACCTTTAGGTTCTTCTAAAAGCGTACAGGCCATTCAATGTTTAGGTCAACCTTCAGAATAAACACAAAATTCACCTAAGCCCTATACCAATCCTCGTCAACTATGTCAGCTATGAATGACACTTTACGAACCAGGTTACAAGTTTGACACTTTGTTCTAGAAAAATTCTGCCTTCTGAAATAATGTTTTAATAGTGTGACATCCAAAAAAACATTTGTAGCTGGCTGGTAAACTTCCTGTCTATTGTAATATTATCGAGAAGCCTGGAAAATGCAATATAACCCATGAATGGAGACTGCATGATAAAGATAGATTAATTTTATTTAAAGTGCCTGATAAACTGGAATTCCGATAATACTTCATGAAATATGCACATACAATCAAATATTTAAATGATTAATTAGGTAGATGTATGAAAGTACGGATATTGGGGACATATGGTTTTGAATAAAAAGGACAAATGTTACTAATTGTTTTTTTCTTTTTATTTCAACGGAATGTGCATATATGTGTATATATGTGTATATAATTGAATACATATACAATGTATATGATATATCAGTGTAGTGTGGAACCTTTACTTCCAGATGTTAGAACAAGTCGCTAAGTTATTTAACTTGTTAACTTGTCAGTGTTTTTGTAAGAGGCATCTGAACAAAATCAAGCTGTCATTTTAATGTCAAGCCATTTTTGTTGGTACATCATAACATATTTATATTTAAATACATAAATTTTTGATAATTTTAGACTCATCTACTCCTTTTTTTCTGTAAATTTTGAGAAAGCGTCATACCAGTGTTTAGATTGTTCGCCCGCTTTCCCGCACCCCCTCCCCCCACTCCCGCGCTCTTATTTCCCCCTACGCGCTCTCCCACCCTCGCTCTCCTCAACCTCTCGCTCTCTCGCCCCCCTCGTTTCCCGCCCCAGCCCCCTTTTATGAAACAGTATGCGCTCTAAATGCTTTTCGTGAAAGTTTTTTTTTTGTCCAGGTATATACTAATTTGTAATACCGAAATTACAAGAGCAATATTTAAATGATCAAAAGAATTTTGATGTTAGAGATAGAACACTATTTTCGAATATGTGTTTTTAAGCAAAAGCCTCCCTCGTCAGCCTGATTTCGACTACAACAACCAAATCTGATTTACTTCCTTTTGTCTGTGCTTTTACTGCAAACTTTTGTATTATTTGTTTTAAAGTGATGGACAATGAATATCATTATTTTGTGAGTCAACCATAATAATTCGTATATGAAAATGGAATAAAATTTTTAATGATCTTCCACAAACATTGCCTGTTCGATCATCTTTTTTAATATTTAATATATGATTTAAGACCATGTGAATTGGCATAGGTTTTAAAGACTCTCTAAGCGTCAAATTTCTGATTTTATTTAGCTGAAGTTGCTTTACACAAAGCATGGTAACTAAACCTAAAATGTAATGTGTACACTTCGCACAGTCTTTATGGCATTTTTTAAAGTAACTCCTTTTATAATTAATAGTATGTCTCACATCATTCTTCAAAAAATAATTCTTGTATATGATTGCTAACATGAATGACATATATTTCTGCAAGCATTCGTGCGGGGGTATTATTAGCAGTTTTATTTAAAAAGCTTTCACTGATCAATGTATGCAAGCAGAATAGAAATTTGAGCAGGTCGCAATTTTACAAGGCTATTACAATTTTTCAGTTTGTTCTTTAGAGTTTTTGATGTTCAGACATTTTTAAAAATTACAATGAACAATAACAAAATTGATCAGTGTTTATATGAACATTTAAACAAAACGTGAAGCTTTTAGCATTACTGCACAATTGTAGGAAGCGATGATGGCATACATTTTTAGTTCTAAATTGTAGACCTGTCAGTTTGAAAATTAGATTTACCAGAATGAAATAACCTTATAGAGGGAATATCTGTTACAATGTGACAGTTACAACTTTTCGGTCATTTTTATATGTCAGCTTTAAGATGTATAGGAGGTGAGCAGTAGCAGTACGAATCAGTAGAAAAATGTGAAGTTGGCAGTAGTAGTAACAGCAGTAGCAGTAAAGAAAACGTAAAGCTGGCAGTAGCAGTAACAGCAGTAGCAGTAAAGAAAACGTGAACTTGGCAGTAACAGCAGTAGCAGTAAAACAAAACGTGAAGTTGGCAGTAGCAGTAACAGCAGTAGCAGTAAACAAAACGTGAAGTTGGCAGTAGCAGTAACAGCAGTAGCAGTAAAGAAAACGTAAAGCTGGCAGTAGCAGTAACAGCAGTAGCAGTAAAGAAAACGTAAAGCTGGCAGTAGCAGTAACAGCAGTAGCAGTAAAGAAAACGTAGAGCTGGCAGTAGCAGTAACAGCAGTAGCAGTAAAGAAAACGTGAACTTGGCAGTAACAGCAGTAGCAGTAAAACAAAACGTGAAGTTAGCAGTAGCAGTAAACAAAACGTGAAGTTGGCAGTAGCAGTAACAGCAGTAGCAGAAACAAAACGTGAAGTTGGCAGTAGCAGTTACAGCAGTAGCAGTAAAGAAAACGTGAAGCTGGCAGTAGCAGTAACAGCAGTAACAGTAAAGAAAAGGTGAACCTGGCAGTAGCAGTAAACAGCAGTAGCAGTTGGCAAAACGTGAAGCTGGCAGTAGCAGTAACAGCAGTAGCAGTAGGCAAAACATGAAGTTGGCAGTAGCAGTAACAGCAGTAACAGTAAAGTAAACGTGAAGCTGGCAGTAGCAGTAACAGCAGTAGCAGTAGGCAAAACGTGAAGTTGGCAGTAGCAGTAACAGCAGTAGCAGTAGGAATGTCTTAAAAGTCTGGAAAGTTTCAATGAAAATAAAACATTTTTAAACATCAACAGATCCTTCCGAGTCTATTGCGTAAGTCTGCGACTGTTTCTGACACTCTTGCAGACATCACGTTTTCCTTACTGCTACTGCTACTGCTGTTACTACTCCTGCCAACTTCACGTTTTCCTTACTGCTACTGCTCTTGCTGCTACTGCCAACTTCACGTTTAATTTAATTTTTACTGCCTACTGCTACTGCGTACTGCTACTGCCAACTTCCTATTAGTAGCAGGACAATTCGAAGTGTAAGGGTCAATAAAATCTTTGATAAAACCGCAGTAACTGTATGTATGGATATAAACAATTCGTTTAAAAACCTTTTTTGCAATTAATGTCAACATTACTTGTATAGAAATTACCTTTAGATTGTTGACAACACTGCGCACAATTAGTTACGAAGCTAATCATTTCGACAACACTGCGCACAATTAGTTACGAAGCAAATCATTTCGACAACACTGAGCACAATTAGTTACGAAACTTTTCATTTTGACAACACTGCACACAATTAATTACGAAGCTAATCATTTCGACAACACTTCGCACAATTAGTTACGAAGCTAATCATTTCGACAACACTGCACACAATTAGTTACGAATCTAAACATTTCGAGTGGATGAAAATTTGTCTGAAGTTAAAACATGAACAATATAACAAAAATATGTACCTGTAGACATACCCGACGTGAAACTAACAATCCGTAAATACCAATCAACTGAGGGCCATTTAAACTGCCGTCTCTCTCGAAGATTTATCTTCGATATGCTCTGGCTATCTGTTCTTGAAATCTATGTGTCCCGGCACAGACGTCACGTGGCTAGTTTCAGTAAACTACATACTGCTGACGAGAAAAATTCCAATACAACTAAAACTCTGTAACCAGTAAAGCTTAGGGTAGGCTCTTGTACATGAATAATACACCTGAACTATCCGAAGTTAAGTCATTAAACAAGTAAATTATAACTACATGTTCTTTTATAACTAAGTTTTCATTCAGTTATGTTTATATATATATCTATTGACCTCTGCATTGAATTATAACATTTTTTCAATATTGACTATTAACTCTACTAACGAAATTTAAATGTAAAAATCAGTGAAACTAAACATGAGCTCTAAGAAAATAAAGAAGTTACAACATTAACCGGAAAGAAAACTTGAAACTTAGAACTGTGAATTAATTACCTATCAAACATGAATAAATTAATATTCAAACGTAGCCAGATATAAAATTCGGGATCGATATATTCTACAAGGTTGACAACATTTCTTTACAGCCATCTGAAAGTGTGTAGACTTCCTGTTAACACACAAAAAGCCATCGGTAAAGAATAGGTTGGTTCTAAATTGATATAGATCTATTGATTAGGCCAATATTGTGAAGGTTCAATGTGAAAACGATAATGTAAATTTTACCTAAATAATAAAGCTTATACATTTATAATCGTATAATCAATAACTGTATGTATGAATTCTGATAATAAGCGTTTTAATTGTTTTTGTAGACAAAATAACATAATTGAGCTTTTTGGCTGCTGCTGGACAATAAACTTTTAGAACAGTTTTTTTTTCTTTACAATCTGCGGGATAGGCCGAAGCGATCGAATGCTTCGGGCTTAAAGTTCGATGTTTTTTATTGATAATAACACTAAGGAAGCGATGTTTGAGTTAACAAAACGCAGTCTCTACAGTGGGTATACAATCTGTACACACACTGTGGTCATTTTCGTCTTGATTATCAAAGTGAAGTTGTATAAAAATCACATGACTTTGTACAAAATTTGAATTGTATAAATAAAAAAAGTCTGCTACTTATTTCAAAGTTTGTACTGAATTACAATTAACCTCAGATTCATCATTAAGTTTTGACAGATTGCTATTATATTGTTGATTCTGTGATTTTGTTGTAATATCTTTCTTTCAGATATAATTAAAAAGAACACGAACAGTAAATATTAACCCTGAACATGCTGAAATTTTGTAATGGATTTGCCCAGCTTTGAATTTGGGAACAGTCCATTCAAAGTTTAAGGGATTTCAATATACACTGCATGTAACGGGGGTGGGTGGATGGGGGGGGGGGGGGGAAACAACAACAGACCAACAAACATATTTATAAAAGCAATGAAACATTCAGTGACACAGTGCTGACACTTACGTTATTACAAGAAGTTTCAGCAATCTGTTTTAAATTTGATACGTTAAGTAATTCTACATCTAGATTCGTAAATGACTTCTGATGAGATAAACAGAACGGCCTGTGCGAACACTAAACGAGACTGATAGAACCACGTCAACATTCCAGCGACAAATATAACTGCCGTAGATAGTGCATTGTCACCTAAACAATAAACTTATCAGATTCCCTCTTGAAATATTAGTATTGTTTCTCTCATTCATTAAGAAACGTTACTATTTTAAAATATTTGAAATTATTTTAGCAATTACAAAAAGACCACCGTTTTGCAAAGGTTTCCAAATTAGAACCGAGCCATAAACAACCGCTACACTTGTTACATAGGCTTTGTTGCAGAAAAAATAGCGCAAGCATGATAGCGCCCTGTAGGAAACGTGTATCACACAGCAGCAGACATGTCTGACATAATCACATGTTAATTAGACATTTATTAGGCTTATATGCGCCCTTACCTTTCTTCAAAGTTGTTTAATAATAACAAAATAATTATTTTATAATGTAGTATGCGGTAAGTCACCTTGTATTTCTCACAAAGTGTCCTTGAATACCCTGATAAAATTTCAAGTAAATGGATAAATGATCTTTTAAACGGTATGCAAAAGAATACTCAGCTTTGTGACAGATTTACAGTATCAACTTCTTCACTTTTGTGGACGATTCAATTGCTTTAGAATTGATTTTTTTTTCACTAATCGTTGAGACAATTCTCCAGATCCTTAGCAAATATCTAATTGAAAATCATTAATCAATTGTATATTAAAGAGATTTTGTAATCAAAACCGTTCTACAGCCTATACCTGTTTAAAGGACGTTTAAAATAAGGCTAAGTCTTTTAATTAATTTTAAATAAATCATCGACCATTTGGAAGACGTGATAAATTTGAAAAGATGAATTTTTGAACTGATGTTACTTTATGGTTTTATAATTATTCGGGGCTGCGTCATGATGATTAATGCTGATTTTCTCATTTAAGTGAGATGCATTATTTACATTCTATTTAGAAGTAAATTAAATAATAATCATTATGACTGACCACAAAGACATTGAATCAACATTTTATGATGCATTTAAAGAAATGTCTCGCGTGTTGGTTATCACAGTTCCAGTCAAAGTAAAACATAAAAGGGATAAAATTTCACTGCCGTAAACAAACTTTCCCACGAGCTTTCATATCACGCAACAAACTCCACACAGCGGTCACTGCCGATAGGCATGTCACGTGATGATGGTCGAAAGTAAATAAACAAAATGTTAAAC
This sequence comes from Cyclina sinensis, assembly GCA_012932295.1. Classification (NCBI taxonomy): domain Eukaryota; kingdom Metazoa; phylum Mollusca; class Bivalvia; order Venerida; family Veneridae; genus Cyclina; species Cyclina sinensis. Next base: position 8,714,067 of record JAAONU010000009.1, on the reverse strand, counting down.
TTTTTTACGAGTTACTTTTTAAAAAAAAATCCCCGCATGTTAGTTAAATCGATGCAATCACAATTGAAACTAAACAAAAAAGAAAAAAATCTTAAAAAATATTCATAAACTACTATTGTCTGATTCCCATACGTTTTTACGTAAAAGTACCGATAACGATAGTCGTAAGGGGCAGGCAATCCAGGCTAAGACTACTACTGCATGTTCCAGCTAAGGTTAACCCGTGTCGGCAGAGATCTTTCCAAAGAATGAAGGGGAGATCACTGCGTAGAAGATTGATCACGCAATAGTATTTTTAGATCGCTTAACTCAGTGTAACAACTACAACTACAACTATTGAAAAATAATATAATTAGTTGTATATATTTGTGTTAAAGACTTATTTTCGTTGGTGAATGCGAAAAAGTCCTATCTACTTCTTTATTTTATAGCGCTTTAAACGTTCCTGCATTCAGCCCTTAATGTATGTAGTGTTTATTTTCGACGTAGTCGAATACTTTTGGTTTGAACTTCTGTTGATATGGACGCTGTTTACGAAAAAGAGGGAATAGTAACCTTCGGATTATCGACAGTTTGTCAGGAATAACCTCCTCTGTCTTATGGATAAATGTGGAGAAAGGCAATTTAACTAACAAAGTCAAAGTCAAAGTCAAAACTCTTTATTTCACTCATTCCATATTACAATGTATTACAATGGATAAATGAGGTAATTACATCATAATAATCTACGAGGCTCAAAATCAATTACATATATAAATAAATATAAAACAATGGTAGACATGTATATAACTATTTCAATTCATATTTATGAGTTTCATGCCGGAGAGCCAGCAAAAACCTGGAATAAATGTGAGAACTTACTATTATACCAACCATTAGACAAAATTAGACACGCAGCAAAAATATGTATTATTGCCTTAATTCATTATGTAGAAAGTATGCATTTGATAAATTTACATAACTTGATGTATTCAGTTTTGTTACTTGTTGTCATAAGTTGTTCGAAGTTATACATGTTTGGTCGTTTAAAAAAGTATGGTTTTAAAAACAATTTTCTTTCATTGTCAAAGAAGGAACATTCAAAAAGATAATGAAACTCATCTCCAATTTTGTTCGAACAATGATGACATAATCTTTGATTTACAGGTATTTTTTGCCAATTGCCTGTTTCTATTGGTAATCTATGATTTCTTGTTCTAAATCGAATCATGTATGTTAACAGATATGATGGAGTTGATTTAAGATAATTTTCAAAACCAAAAGTTTTTTTAAATACTCTATAACACATACTTTTGTTTGAATTGTCTAGAAAAGTGTACCAGTCAGATAGAAATATGTCTTTAAGTTTCTGTCTTACGGAAAGTTTAAGCCAGGTTAAATTTACATCTACTCTGTCATTCCACAAGTTTATCAATCCACATTTGATTAAAATTGTTCTTACTTGATTAAGCCATGGAAATTTCTTTTTAAATTCATCAGTGTTTAAACCATTTGCTAAAAAGAACATACTTCTGTAAATTATTGCAGACAATTTTTCAGATCTTCCATCTGGGTTTCTAGTGATTAACCTTGACCAAAATGATATAATTTTTTCTTGCACGTCAATTGTTAACGGCATACACCCACTTTCACCGTACACAATATAATTCGGTGTTGACCTTTTCATTTTAAAGATGTGCTTCAAAAATTTAAGTTGCACACGTTCAATAACATCTAGATTTCCAAATCCCCATATTTCGGCACCATATAAGAGAATAGGTTTAATTGTTTTAGTAAAAAGATCTATTTGGATGTCTATTGAAAGATTTAGTCGGTTACAGTTTCTTAGTAATGAATACATTGCTCTACTAGCTTGTGCTGCAATATGTTCTTTAGACTTTTTAAAAGAACCAGATTTACAAAAATATACACCAAGATATTTGTATTCTTGAACAATTTCCAGTTGTTCATCTTTGAATCTGAAATTACAAAAACGTTGTCTCCCTTTAGAAAAAATAACTATTTTGGATTTACTTATGTTAACGGTGAGTTTCCAGTTATCACAATATATTTCATAAGCATCGAGTGCATTTTGTAGTTCCAATTCATTGTTTGACATAATAACGGTATCGTCTGCATAAAGAAGAAGAAAAAGTCTTAAAAATGTTAACATGCCAGTTATCTGGTCATTAACAGGAATATGTATACCTTGTATGTTATATTGTTCGTTTAAAAAGTTATGCAAATCATTAAGATATATAGAAAAAAGAAGAGGAGAAAGATTTTCGCCCTGCCGTACTCCTATATTACTCGTAAAGAAATTGGATAACTCAGAGTTCTTGGAAACACACGACTTGATATTATTGTACATATTTTTAATCAGATTGAAACATTTACCATTAATGCGTATATTAAGTAATTTGTCCCAGAGACCTTTTCTCCACACAGTATCAAATGCCTGTTTGAGGTCGATAAAAGCACAGCACAATTTGGTTTTATTATTGTTAAGAAACTGTATCATATGCTGTAGTATAAACATGTTGTCTGAGGTTGAGTAACCTTGTCTAAAACCAGCTTGACAATTATCAAGTATATTATTAGATTCTATGAAGTTTGTTAATCTGTTGTTTATAATACATGTGAAGAGTTTACCAAGACAACTTAGAAGTGTAATTGGTCTATAATTTTCTGGTTTAGACGCATCACCTTTATTCTTATAAATTGGATTTATAATACCAATTGTCCACGCTTCGGGAATTACACCTGTATCGAATACCAGATTAAAAAGTTTAATATAAATTTGTTTCATATCTTTATAAGACGCTTTTATCTGCTCATTTACTATTTGGTCATAGCCACAAGATTTATTGTTTTTCAGCATTTTTACAGCCTTTTCAATCTCATTTTCTGTGATTTCTTTATTAATATATTCATTAAAATCATTGTTATTACGATCAGGAGTTTCTTCATCTATGTCGTCAGTTTGACCGGAGTTTGCGTTTTTAAAGAAATTATACAAATCAGATAAACTGGCGTGATTTTCTGAATCGTTTTTCCCTTTAATTATTTTCCAGTACGCCCGAGGATCGTTTGTTTTGAGATTTCTTATTTTACTTATATTTCTATTTTTTGCCTTATTTGAGAAAATACGCAAAGTTTTTTTATATTCGTCGGTAACAATTTTAAGATTCCGTTTGTTAAAATTTGTTTTCCTAAGTTTATACAAATGTTTTGCCCTATGGAAATTTCTGCGAGCGATCTTACATCTGGTACCGAACCATTCTGGTAGTTTGTTATTGTGGATATTCGAAGGTTTGCCTTTTTCATTCCAAAACCCAAATGATTCTTTCGAGGTTTTTAAAAATAGAGAAGCTATTTCATCTACAATAGAATTTGCATTTGTTTGATTAAAGTTATTTTCTGTTTCAATTGTTACTAACTTCCGGTAAAGATTGTCAATTACTCTAGTTTGTAGTTTCTCGGAAAATATATTGCATTTGTTCCTATCCCAAAGTTTTACTCTAGGTTCATTAGAGTTTTTCTTAGATGACTGAGTGCGCAGATTGAAGTCTAGTTCTAATTGTATAGGGTTATGAACATCTGAGAACAAACGGCTAAATTCAAGAATATCTAACCTGTTAATTTTGTTAAACAAAGTTCCGCTGCTGATAAAATAGTCTACAGTACTAACGTCTTTGCATGTTACTTGACCTTGTATATCTCCTTCAGTCCTCCCGTTTAGAATATACAAATTATTGTAATGAAGAAATTCTATAAACCTGTACCCATAGTTATTTACTGATAGATCGCTATTATTTCTATTTAGATTAATGTTTTTAGCGCCGTCAAAATGAGACATTTCAGCGTTAAACTCATCGCAAATTTCATTTAAATTCTGGTTTTGAAAAAACTCTTCATCTAATATTATAAAGTCGTCTAACTTTTTTGTTCTAGAATTATAATCACCAAATAGGAGAAACGAATTGTATTTCTGAGAAAGCCTGTTTAGTTCATTTTGTATTTCAAGGAACGGATCATATACTGAGTATTCTGAATATTCCGGTGGTATATATACAATCCCACATAAGATTTCAGACCCAGTCTTTGTAACTTCTTTCGAGATTGTAAACCACAAGACTAGCTTAGAATCAGTGTCAATTACATTAATAGAGCGTGACAAGTCACTTCTAACAAGCAATGCGATACCTCCGGATTTACGTCGGCTTACTTGTTTTCTATTTTTTAAATGTACATTAAAGTTTTGTAAAGAAATACAGTCTAAATCATCTAATTTTGTCTCTTGTAACCCAACTATACTACATGAATTGATGAGGTCAATAAATTCCGGACAATTAATTTTTGATCTAAGTCCGCAAACATTTAATGACATTACTTTAATTTTCTTGCTGTTACCTACGGATGAAAGATTATCACTATCATTATGCGAAAATACAGCGCTATGACCTTCAGATACAATATTATTTCCCGTTATATTTTGGCTTGTCTGAGCACATTGTTGTAAATTCGCCACTGAATCGTCACGTGACTCCAAAACTGGGTCAGACGGATTATTACTATTTAGGAGACTCGTAAAAATACATAGATAATGCATACTGTAGTACAACACAAACAACATTTCGTACAAATACAACTCGTAATCAGTTATCAAAACATCAGTGTTACACAACCTTTCAGTACATGGAGTGCACAAATTTATCAAATCTATAGAATTAACAGTGTTCAAAAGTACGCTACAGCACTCTATCATAAATATACTATCTACATAACCTTGGGCAAGGCAAAAATAGGGTGTAAAAACATACAAATTTAGGGTCTCCTCTAGCAAATACCATATCCAAAAGGAAAAAATATAAAAGTACATTATAAAGTGATATAGATATTCTAATATTTCATAAATACTTAAAATTAAGTATAGACAAACCCCGTAAGAATCAAGTATATATTTCATTACGGTATCGCTGCAAAAATAACGACAAATACTTGTTCTTACAGAGTTTAGAACACTATCATCTGTGATTTGAAACGAGCTATTTCCACCTACACTCAGTATGTTTCTGTATCGTTTATAAAAATTAACTATTTGTTCGTATGCATATAAATATAATTCAAAAGAAAAGTCATTAGACATTTCAGTTATTAAATATCCTAGAAGGAAAAAAACACAATTTATAATGTTGCGCAAATCATATACATGTACGTATTGATATGTTTTAAAACCATTAAGAAACATGAAAAATGTCGAACAGTGCAGACAGGAAAAATCCGCTGCTAACTGTGAATATACGTCAAATTTAAAGTTGCTATATGCATTTAAATATTTATAGTCTTTTGGAGAAAAACAAAATTTTTGTTCACAGCATTTGTCAACATTACATGAGTAAATGCTTGACCACAGGTCATTTGATGATAAGTCTAGTTTGTTTGAAGAAATTAAATTACTGTTATCTGTAAATACACTATGTGTGTTATACGCAAAATTATATTTGCTATTATAACAGTTACTGTTCAAAACACATGAAAGAGCGGACTCCCCGTGTTTGTCCTATTTCGTTTCTATATCGGGTGGATCAGGAAAGTTTACAACACTGAGGCCCATCGGAGGGTCAACTATCATGACATCATTTGGTTCTGTATCAGCGATTTCCTCACACTGTGTCAGATGCGGTGAATCTCCAGAGTCAGTACGTTTATTTGCATATTCTAAGTCAAGTGGGGACCTAGCTTGCCTCTTTCTGGAGGTATCTCCAAGAGCACTGAACCGGTTTGGGGTTTCGAACCCAGTACTTCTACTTGATACTTGAGATTGGGTTTCTGAACTGAAATATCCAGGGGGATTGGCAGGCCGTTTATATTTCACTGACTGAGTCGTACTCACAGGGACATGTCGTTGTGTTGTTTTAATGTTAGATCTGTTATGGTTGAATAATCGTGTGTCCGGGTCATAAAGAGCGTTATTCACATATAATTTGTCTCTTATTAAAGCCACTTTGCAATTTTGCCCACTATAATGTCGTGCTACTGGATACAGTTTTTTTCTTCTTTCTTCTATTTCTTTCGGAAAGTGCTCGTATATTTTATAATTTGTTTTGGCTTTATTCAACTCAATTCCAGCACGACGGACCAGTTCTCTAGACGAGAAATTTTCAAATTTTGCCACTATTGGACGTGTCATTGGACGACCATTTGCATATGTTTTATTTGGATTGCCAACCCGGAATACTTTATCGAACTTAAGTGAGGAGCTGTCTAATGCATGGTCACTATTAATGGATTGGTTATCTTCAAGATTGTCTTTCAGGTGTTTCCTTAAGACGGCCTCTGTATTTTCACGATATGACCTGGTTTCTGTAGCTGTGACTTCATTGCTTGTATCAGAGGAAGCATTTTCAGTGCTGTTTCTTGTACTGTCGGTATTTGTTCGGGCCTCGTCCACCCCAAAGAATATCAGCTCATTTTCCATTGACCTACTTTTGACCTCAAGATACTTTTCGTGTAATTCTATATTTCGTTTATCGTTGGACTGAATTTTGTCAACAATAACTGTGTTTTCTGATTTAATATGGGATATTTCATCCTGGAGTTTCCGTTTAGTACTAATGAAATCATCTGCAATATCACTAAAAGTTTGGCAGAATACTTCTACGTCTGAAACACGATCTATCAAAGTTTTGTTTACGGACTGTATCTCACTCATTTGGCTTTTGAGGTAAGAGACATCTTTCTCTAATGGTAATAGTTTGGAAACATTATTTTCAATTGTTTTTAGTCTAGTGTTCATTTCATGGATAAGGTCAAAAATGGCGCCGCCATCTTGATTGAAAGATATCGGGGTCATTCCAGGGGTAGGAAATGGTCGTGCAAAGCTTGTGTGTGCGAAATATGTCGGCTGTCCTCCAAAATATGGTGGAATATGTGCATTAGACGTTGGGGGTGCTGGCTGATCACTTAAATTCGATCGACTATCACTACTGTTTTGAGATTTAGCGGGACCTCCATTGTTCCCTTTGTTTGAACTGTTTTTACCTTTATTGCTCTTTGAATCCGACATTTTTACACTTAGCTGCTGTTGAAGACTAGTCCATACTCTAGATAAATCCTTTAAATTACTTAAAGAACGTCTAATATCCTCTAATTAATATCCAATATCGCTATTCCACAAAAAAAGTCAAAGAGAACTTTTCAAAACACCGCCATACTACTGAGCCTCGTTCTCACCAATCCAAACTAACATACATAATGGTTGTGTTCAACCACCACGTAAACTCCAACTGTTTGTCCACTGGGTGAACTTAAGTCAGAGTACACTCTAAGCGCAAATCGGTTTGATTTTACCGAGAATGGAAAGCAATCTAACTGGAACTGACAAATAAAGAGATAAAATTTTCTCCCTTTGTTTAAGGAAAGAATTTGGAGACCTTTTTAAATTTTATAATTTAGTCAGTATAAACTGGTGCCATTTATATCTTTAAAAAGTCACAATAATACGGAACTCTTCGAAGTAGGTTGTAATCGATTACACATTTTTTTTCAAATAGCCGATTTTGATAGATATATACATAATCTTAATCTTACAATGTAACCAAAGTTGACCAGCTTTTTTAAAATCAAGCTTGCCTTCAAATACATCAGCGTTTGTCAAAAAAGCTTAAATTAAAAAAACTGCTTTTAGGAATGATTTTAACCATCAAACATTCATTTGAGCAAAATGACATGGTTATTCGATAACATTTTAAAGCGACTGACTCACAGAATTTAGCTGTTTTTTTTTCTTTAAAATTTAAGAGAAGTTAATATACTATGGAAAAAAGAACATAAAATTATGTTTCTATACACGAAAGAACTGAAAAAAAGTTTTGCTTTTACCAGGATTCGAACCCATGCCCTTTCGGTCTGTAAAATATAGAGCGACGATCTACACCACTGAGACAAGTTATCAAGTTTTATAAAAACTTATTCTCGTTAGCACCAAACAAATGTGGGTCACATCAATAAATGTAAATGAAGGCTTTTGTATTTCCTCATTTGAATTTCTGTTTTCTTGATGGTATGTATGGGAAAGTAATAAACAAATTGATAGTGCAATAAACAACTATGTTTTTGTTCACAAACAATTGTTAGACAATAAAACAGTCCTCGTAAATGTTTTCAAGAATAGTCTACATATGGCTTCGTTATATACGAGTACTTAAATAAACCAACGGCTTCGTGACAAGTTTAATGATTTATGTAACCGTTTATAAAGAATTGATTATCCATTTACTAATTCTGAGAAACTATTTATCAGACCTTACTTAAACTTGATAGAAAACCATTAATCGATCATTAATTGAAGAGATTTTCTAATCAGAGTAGTACTTAGGCTTCAAAATTAGTGAAAAGAGTCCTGAATAAGGACAGCTGTCTGAAATAACGTGGGTACTTTTACGATCTTCACAAATAATGAAACACGATTTAAAACTATACAGAACAGAACATTTAAGAGCTTCATTTTCATTGTATATACTAACAAGAAGTTTCAGTTTGTGAACCTGGGAGATATCACTTAAAACGTAAACATTACTTTAACAAACATCCTTTCTGGTTACATTAAAACATGAGATACTATCACTGATAACAGTATAGACAAATTAAGCCATCGAATAATGGACAAAGATAATTCTTCTTTTTTCAATGTTAGAATGGACTACTATATGAATTGTGTCTTACAAATCTAGTTATTTAGTATATTAAATGATACAGGGCAGCGTTATCTCTAATCATTTAATATTATGTACCGAGCATATAGATGGACGAAAAGACACGTGAAAGGGAAAACGTAATTTGCACATACGTTCTATGCCTGCCATTTAGTTGTGTGCTAATTTAAAGGTGTTTTATACATCAATCAATCAAACGACTACAGAGAATTGAAGAAAACAGTGATTTCTGGAATCTTTGGTAGGATCTTGTAATATTTGATTATGTGACCCTTTGACAGTTTCAAAATTGTATGAGATCGCATGAAGACAAAGTTCCCAATGAGTGTTCATGACGATAAGGCCAGGAAATACTTATATATTCTAACACCGATTTAAACGACGACATTGTTCAGACTTGCTGTTTTCTTTACTCGTGACTTATTACAATGGTCGTAAACTTGTCGTAGCAACATTTAAACAACACCAGTGGTAGAGAGTCTAGGTCATCAAAGGATATTAAAACCCCTTTTGGACTTTAAAAGCATAATCAACGGTCAAAATATTTTAACTGAAACTGTTCTATAAATAGTCCATATTGTTTCGATTTTTAATCAAATGCCTAAACGACACGTGTTCTTTTTAAATCTGATTTATCAAGCATCTATTGCAAGAATATTGCCAGATTTAAAACGATTTGGGTAATATATAGGTTCATTAATTTGTGTTTTGGTGCAGACGGATCACTAAACTTTAAACAACCGACAGACTGAAAACCTTTTCAACGAGACCGGTTACATATCAGACATTTTGGAAAAAAACTGTGATGAAGGACTTAAACCAAAACAAACAAATAGCCCAAGTTTGCAGAAACTGTTCTTTTCAAACACCTACAAGTCAATGTGCATGCTTTTTCGGTGTGGCAGGGCACAAAGAACAGATTTTGAATTTTTACTAGAAATTGTTGAGACAGTATTAAGGTGAAACCTTTTATGAAAAGAATGACTTCTCGTATAATTGTGACGCACTGAGTAAAGCGGCGACGTAATGCCGAATACAGCTCCCGCCGGATACTGCCCCCCGCGTCAACGATTTAAGCTCCCCGGAGAGCTGTGTTCGTTAGGTATCAACGAATAATGCTTCTCGGGAGCTACATTCGTTTTGTGTCAACGAATTAAGCCCCTCGGGAGCTTTATACGACAACTGCATGCATGGGTTTTAAAAGTGATGCAACGCTTCGACGAATAGAGCTCCTCATCATAGAGTGACTGACCAGCCTGATATACAACGTCAGCCACCAAAACAATAGTCTGTGTGAAGTTAGTGGAATAGCAGAACAGCAAAATATCAGAACAGCAGAACAACTGCAGCAGAATAGTAGGATGGCAGAATAGCAGACAGCAAAATAGCAGAACAACTGCAGCAGAATAGTAGGATGGCAGAATAGCAGACAGCAAAATAGCAGAACAACTGCAGCAGAATAGTAGGATGGCAGAATAGCAGACAGCAAAATAGCAGAACAACTGCAGCAGAACAGTAGAATAGTAGAACAAGTTTCAATAAGACAAAAAGCCCAATTGAGTTTAATAGTTCTCTACCGAAGTTTGCCCTCCGTCTGTCTGTCCGTATGTCCGACCGATTGTATGGATATCTGGATCGCGCGATAACATAAAATCCTGTATTAGTTAAGTTGATGAAAAAATGATATATGAATATTTTAAAAAACCCTCGTATTAAACAGGAATGGTGAATTAAATCGAGATGATGATGATGATGATAATGATGATTATTATTATGATAAGTAGTAGTAGTAGTATTGTAATGAGAATGGAAGTAGTATTGTAATAAAAATTGAAGTAGTATGGTAATGAAGATGAAAGTATTATTGAAATGAAAATGGAAGTAGTATTGTAATGAGAATGGAAGAAGTATTGAAATAAGAATGGAAGTAGTATTGTAATGAAAATGGATGTAGTATTGTTATGAAAATGGAAGTAGTATTGTAATGAAAATGGATGTAGTATTGTAATGAAAATGGAAGTAGTATTGATTTGAAAATGGAAGTAGTATTGTAATGAGAATGGAAGTAGTATTGTAATGAAAATGGAATAGTATTGTAATGAAAATGGAAGTAGTATTGTAATGAAAATGGATGTAGTATTGTAATGAAAATGGAAATAGTATTGTTATGAAAATGGAAGTAGTATTGTAATGAGAATGGAAGTAGTATTGTAATGAAAATGGAAGTAGTATTGTAATGAAAATGGAATAGTATTGTAATGAAAATGGAAGTAGTATTGTAATGAAAATGGAAGTAGTATTGTTATGAAAATGGAATAGTATTGTAATGAAAATGGTGGTTGAAGAAGAAAAAGAAGATGATGAAGAAGAAAAAGATGATGATGATGATCGTGATGATGATGATTTAAGTGCTGAAAATAGAACAAGGATACCTTTTACTTTAAATGTGTTAGTCTTAAATAAACAGTACATGGTTAAAATTAATAAACATAAGTGATGTATACATGAAAATACATGACATTACACTAGTAAATATTTATCTTACGCCTCTAGTTTCTTTTATCGGCGGTGGGGAGCTCTATCCGTCAAAATGGGGCATCTTGACGTTTTCAGCTCCCCTTCGTTGGGAGCTGTATTCGTTGCAATCATCTTTAGGTGTCAACGGATAGAAATCCCCTTGGAGCTGTATCCGACGGGAGCTGTATCCGGCGTACCACAGCGGGTAGTGCACTTGGAAGCATTGTCAACAATAAATACACCTACAAAGATTTCAGATTTAAATCAACAGAAAAACTGTTCAAGTCGTGTGTTGTTCCAATGGTTGATTACTGCGCATCCGTGTGGGGGTAGAGACGCTTTGATTACAGGGCAAATTCCTTTACTCTGTCTAACTAAATTCATTTTCAGATATTCGTGTTCATTTTACATAGAGCCTTCCATAAATCATAGTTTTGTTATAATCAAGATTTTCTGGAAAAAGATATCATAACTCTTAAACGATTTGGCAAATGTCCGTATTACCTAAACACGACTGGTTCTACATAAATTCACAGAAATTAAAAAAAAAAAAAAAAAACGTGACAAAGTTTTTTTATCCTTTTTTTGCAATTTGCAAAGAAATTTCTAACATCTCTTTCATAATCTTATTTGCATAAACCGTTAGATGCAATACAGATATTGAATTGATTTCTATATTGCACTGGTACAAGCGCTTTTGATGAATGACCCTTCTAAAAGGGTTCATTTTGAACGTTTGAGACAATGAACAATAGGTGGTTAATGAAAACTATGATTGAACGATATCATCTTTCCATTAACAGAATAAGTTAACAAGTTCCTTTCAGAATGCAGGAAACTTGATAACACATGGCGCCTGGAACAGTTGTTCTAAAATGAATGCGAAGGTGTGCAAGTTAAGTACGTTCTTGTCTTACACTAATTACTGTTACCTCTTTTACCCACTTCAAAGCAAAATATTGAAAACCATAGAGACTTTCCTTAACTTGTGCATTTATTTGATTGATCAAGAACTGAAATTTCAAATAATCCTCTTTAGTACTTTAATAAAATGTTCTTCACAACGACGACAAACTGTTCTGTTTTAACAAAATCAAGAGGAACATAGACGTTACATCTTGAAAAAGCTTTACCAAATGTATCCTTTTAAGTAAACTGTTGACACATTTAATACGAGAAATACTCTAAGTTTGTCACCTTTTCAAGAAGTTTGACTCTTTTTCATATCAAACTGAAACATATCTATTTTTTATGGTGGAGATACGTTTGTAGACATACGTGCAATATATCATTATCTGTAACATTTTTTTCTATAAAAATATTTCAAAAGAATTCCAAAAGAATGATTTCTTTAATTCTTTTTAAACAAGTGCAAGACATTTACTTTGCATACTATTATCACCAAAGTACTGGGAGTACCATGTCAGTTATCTAAATCTTTGGTTATTTTATATCGCCTGTGATCATGGTGATGTCAGGGTTTGTTTGTGTAAAATTTTAGAACAAACGATAATTGAAGTAATCTAACCGTATGTCAAAACCGTTTTAGTGGTATACTTCAGTGTGGTTGTTTGTTGTTGTTGTTGTTCAGCTCAAATTTTTGAAAATGAAACATTTTCAGATCAAAACTTAGAGTTTCTGAATTGACATCGCTTAACTATTGCCGGAAAACTTTTCGTCTTTTTTTTTTCTTTTTCTCAGAATATATACAACAAGAGGGTCCATGGGACCCTGGGTCGCTCACCTGCCAACAACTGCTCAATGGTTGCAAGAGTCAATGGATGCAAATACAATTGCAAATTGACTCAAAGGGTGCAGGCAATTATGACCATGGCGTCATCTTTGGTAGAGTTTCACTATATGTCGTGCGTCATCAGGATTGTTAAAGCACACCGTGGACAAGAGGTTTTTGTTATTTTTGCATGGTACGCTGCATCTAACATTTTTTTTGCATATGTTCAGCGCAACATTTAGGAAATTTTTTAATAAATCATCAAGATGTATTTTGCTTGTGTAACAGAAGTTTACTTTCCTGAACAGTAATGTAAAAGTACAAGGTGATTAACAAAAAAGAACAGAATCACAAAATTTACAAGCGTTTGGCACTAAATTTCTTCTAGTAAAACATAGCACATACACTCAACCAAAGTTCTAATTGGTCATTTAATGTATATGTTTACAATGTATGCCATTTTCGTTTCTTCCCTACGTCAAGAGAGGTTGTGGAAAGAACCGTTTTGTCTTGAAATCAATTATCTAATGTCTTTTTAATCTTTATTGATTGTTTTCTTAAAGGAATCCAATACCATTTACTTACACCGCAGGGTCAAAATTAGAACAGTCTTTAATTGAAAGGGAGGTTATTTTAAAATTAAATACTTTTGAAGGGGATTTATTTAAGGGTTATAAGGGTTGCAGAGACTTTCAGTCTTTAAGCAATGTTATTTATAATACTAGAACTTTTATCAAAATACAATGTACACAATTATAAAGAAAAAGATTCATAACGGAAACAATGTGTAAATGCAATCTTTAATAAAATAGAACAATATTAGTCCTTCAAAATTATTTTTCCCTGACTTTTCGCTAACTTTTCTGGATTTTTATTTTTCACTGACCAATTTTCAAAATTCCCTGACAATTCCCTGACCTTGAAAAAAAATCAAATTTCCCTGACTTTTCAAGTCCCCTAGTAGATCTTATATTAACTCAAGTATTGTACAAGTCTGATTAAATTGAAATAAGAAATGACGCTACTATTGTGCAGAGAAGGTCTAAATAGTTAATTTTGGCACTTTCAGGGGCCATAACTCTGGAACCAATAATGCAATATGGCAATTTGAAGAAAGGAACCAAGATCTTATGGTAATGAAAGTGAAGATCAGACCAAAATTAAGACCACTAGAGTGCAGAAAAGCTTTTATCATTTCTTGACCTAGTGACCTAAATTTCAAAGTCACATGACCCAGTTTCAAACTTGACCTAGATATCATCGAAATAAACATTCTGACAAAGCTTGAAGAAAATCGGAGCAAAATTAAGACTACTACAGTGTGGACAAGCTTTTTTCTATAATTTGACCTAGTGACCTAGTTTTCAAGGTCACATAACCCAGTTTTGAACCTGACCTAGATATCATTGAAATACACATTGTGACTAAGCTTGAAGAAAATGGGACCAAAATTAAGACCGCTAGAGTGCGGACAAGCTTTTTCTAAAATTCGAACTAGTTATCTTGTTTTCAAGGTCACATGACCCAGTTACGAACCTGACCTAGATATCATTGAGATAAACATTCTGACAAAGCTTGAAGAAAATCGGAGCAAAATTAAGACTACTACAGTGCGGACAAGCTTTTTTCTATAATTTGACCTAGTGACCTAGTTTTCAAGGTCACATAACCCAGTTTTGAACCTGACCTAGATATCATTGAGATACACATTCTGACCAAGCTTGAAGAAGATGGGACCAAAATTAAGACTGCTAGAGTGCGGACAAGCTTTTTCTATAATTTGACTTTGTGACCTAGTTTTAAAGGTCGCATAACCCAGTTTCGAACTAAATCTAGATATCAATGAGATTAACATTCTGACCAAGTTTGAAGAAGATCGGATCAAAATTAAGACCGCTAGAGTGCGGACAATCTTTTTCTATAATTTGACCTAGTGACCTAGTTTTAAGGGTGAGATGACCCAGTTATGAACCTGACCTAGATATCATTGAGATAAACAATTTGACCAAGCTTGAAGAAATCGGACCAAAATTAAGACTGCTAGAGTGCGGACAAGCTTTTTCTATAATTTGACTTTGTGACCTAGTTTTGAAGGTCACATAACCCAGTTTCGAATTAGGTCTAGATATCAATGAGATTAACATTCTGACCAAGTTTGAAGAAGATCGAACCAAAATTAAGACCGCTAGAGTGCGGACAATCTTTTTCTATAATTTGACCTAGTGACCTAGTTTTAAGGGTGAGATGACCCAGTTATGAACTTGATCTAGATATCATTGAGATAAACATTCTGATCAAGTTTAAAGAAGATCGCACCAAAATTAAGACCGCTAGAGCGCGGACAACAATTGTGAACGGACGACGGACGGACAGACGGACGACGGACGAAAGGCGATCACAAAAGCTCACCCTGTCACTATGTGACAGGTGAGCTAAAAATATAAATATGAAGATATTAAATGCAAGAAACCAATCAAGCCGAGGATAAACTTCTTTAATTTGCAGCCATTGTTTGTTACTTATTAGCCTCCAGGACTGAACAAAACACAGAGCTCATTGAAGATCTAAGGCCACAACCTACAACACAGCCGGCTTTTTGTTTTTAACACGTTTTTACCGCCTCGCTGTCTAACACACTTCTTTTTCTGTCTGTCGTATGTCTAAATTTCCTACTTAATTGCCTGAGGACAGTCGATGGCAGCCTAAGGACAGTCGATGGCAGCCTGAGGACAGTCGATGGCAGCCTGAGGACAGTCGATGGCAGCCTGAGGACAGTCGATGGCAAACTCTACTACGTCATTACTACTTTCTGTAAAAATAACACAACTTCATTTATTGCTGATATAATGATCAAATCAATATTTTGGGTACAATCCTGATCACATGCTATCGGGACGGGTACTTGTATCACACATAAAATAGCAAAGGTTGATTTTGATCAGATCTCTTCAAGACAAGTCGTCTGTCCAAAAATTCCTGACAATTGTAATCAATTTACAAAATATAATTTCATGCCACAAACATAATCGGAATATTTTCATTCCACAAACATAGATTGTTGCAGGAAATAAAACTATCACCAAAAGTTTAAAAAAAGACTTTACAGAACATTGTCACAACTGTTAATGACAAAACTACTCACGGTTATTTCAAGCATGGCGACTGTAGCCAGAGCAAGAAGTTGTAAAACTGCTTTTAACATTTCACTGTTTTGCCTTCGTCTATAAAGACAGAAGTAATAAGGTATTACAGGCGTCTTCCAATTGTGCTAAACTAAATTTTCACAGGCTTCAGAGTGCATTATTTTGAATTTCAAACTTGTTATTTATCTGACTTCTGTACACTTGTATAGAATATGCATAAGTTTTTATGACGATATTCTTAAAAAAACAAAGAAAAGAAAATATGTGTCCCTTCCACAGTACAGAAGAGAATAGCAAGTTAAGAAAATATGTGACACTTCCACACTACAGAGAAGAATCACAAAGTAAAAAATATATATGTGACACTTCCAGAGTATAGAGGAGATTAGTAAGGTTAAGAAAATATGTGTCAATTCTACAGAACGGAGGAGAATAGCAAGGTAAAGAAAATATGTGACACTTCCACACTACGGAGGAGATTAGCAAAGTAAAGAAAATATGTGTCACTTCCACAGTCAGAGGAGATTATCAAGGTAAAGAAAATATGTGACACTTCCAAATAACGGAGGAGATTAGCAAAGTAAAGAAAATATGTGCTTTTTCCGCAGAACAGAAGAGAACAGCAAAGTAAAAAACATATGTGTTACTTCCACAGAACGGAGGAGATTATCAAGGTAAAGAAAATATGTGACATTTCCACAGAACGGAGGAGAACAGCAAAGTTAAGAACATATGTGTCACTTCCAAAGAACGGAGGAGAACAGCAAAGTAAAGAACATATGTGTCACTTCCACAGAACGGAGGAGAACAGCAAAGTAAAGAAAATATTTGACATTTCCACAGAACGGTGGAAAAAAGCAAAGTAAAGAACATATGTGATACTTCCATAGAACGGAGGAGAACAGCAAAGTAAAGAACATATGTGTCACTTCCACAGAACGGAGGAGAACAGCAAAGTAAAGAAAATATTTGACATTTCCACAGAACGGTGGAAAAAAGCAAAGTAAAGAACATATGTGATATTTCCATAGAACGGAGGAGAACAGCAAAGAAAAGAAAATATATGACATTTCCACAGAACAGAGGAGAACAGCAAAGTAAAGAAAATATTTGACATTTCCACAGAACGGTGGAGAAAAGCAAAGTAAAGAATATATGTGTCACTTCCACAGAACAGAGGAGAATAGCAAAGTAAAGAAAATATGTGACTCTTCCACAGTACGGTGGAGATTAGCAAGATAAAGAAAATATATGCCACTTCCACATAACGGAGGAGTAAAGCAAAGAAAAAAAGTGATATTTCCACAGAACAGAGGAGAAAAGGAAAGTAAAGAACATTTGTGTCACTTCTACAGAACAGAGGAGAATAGCAAAGTAAACAAAATATGTGAAACTTCCACAGTACAGAGGAGATTAGCAAGGTAAAGAAAATATGTGTCACTTCCACAGTACGGAGGAGATTAGCAAGGTAAAGAAAATATGTGTCACTGCAACAGTACAGAGGAGGATAACAAAGTAAAGAAAATATGTGACCCTTCCTCAGTATGGAGGAGATTAGCAAGGTAAAGAAAATGTGTTACTTCCACAGAACGGAGGAGAACAGCAAAATAAACAACATATGTGTCTCTGCCACAACACAGAGGAGGATAGCAAAGTAAAGAAAATGTGTGACCCTTCCACAGTATGGAGGAGATTAGCAAAGTAAAAAAATGTGTCACTTCCACAGAACGGAGGAGAACAGCAAAATAAAGAACATATGTGTCACTTCTACAGTACAGAGGAAAATAGCAAAGCAAAGAAAATATTGACATTTCCACAGTACGGAGAAGAATAGCAAAGTAAAGAAAATATGTGACACTTCTACAGAATGGAGGAGAATAAAACTATAAACAGTTATACATGTAAAATACTTTTTTCAACAGTGCTGTCAGAAGACGTCTTACTGTTAAAATTATATTTGAAAGTCATGTTGACGAAGCCAAGAGAAGGCAAAATGTATCACCATGTAATTTTATCAATGTATTCGACGCATTTATGTTTCTCTAACGCTGTCACCTACACACTTTTTAAATGTTGGTAAACATACATCAAATAGAAAACATTTATACGGTAGCATTTGCTCAGATCTTTTAAAACAAATAAATTCTCATTTTAAAAAATAGGGAAAACTACACAAACTTACCTTTTGAGTCGAGACAAGTAAAATAGAAATAAATATCAATGTTAATGTATATCTTATATATATATTCAATTCCCATTACATGATGTATTCATATATTACATATGAAATATCATTTTTACAGATCATTGGTAAAAGTAAAGTTACAAATCGCCATTTTTTCCAAGGTCTTGAAAAGCATTTCAGCATTTAATCGGTAAACGAACACTCACTTGTTCAAATCTTTGATTGGATGTATGAATAAGTGTTTATTTTGGAAGCATTTCTTCATATTGAGTAAAAAAGCTATTAAATTATTCACTAAACAACAGGACGGTTGGCATGAATGTTTACAGAAGAACGATAGGACTATTAACATTTAGGCTAGACAGAAGAACGTTCAGCCGTACTAATAGAACTGTTTACATTAGTATACAGAAGACCATTCAACAGTATAAATAGGGCTGTTAACATTAAGCTGGACAGAAGAACGTTCTCCCGTACTAATAGGACTGTTAACATTTAAGTAGACAGAAGTACGTTCTCACGTACTAATAGGACTGTTAACATAAAGCTGGACAGAAGAACGTTCTCCCGTACTAATAGGACTGTTAACATTTAGGTAGACAGAAGTACGTTCTCACGTACTAATAGGACGGTTAACATTAAGCTGGACAGAAGAACGTTCTCCCGTACTTATAGGACTGTAAACATTTAGGTAGATCTCGTGCTAATAGGACGGTTAACATTAAGCTGGACAGAAGAACGTTCTACCGTACCAATAGGACTGTTAACATTTGGATGGACAGAAGAACGATCAACTGTACAAATCGGACTGTTAACATTTAGGTGGACAGAAGAACGTTCTCTGGTACTAAAAGGACTGTTAACATTTAGACAGACATAAGAACGATTTCAAGTACTTATAGGACTGTTAACATTTAGGTGACAGAAGAACGATCAACCGTACTAACAGGGCTGCTAGCATGTAGGTGGACAAACGAAACAGTCGTACCAAAAGGACTGCTTACATTTAGGTGGACAGAAAAACGATTAACCGTACCAAAAGGACTGCTAACATAAAGGTTTACAGGAGAACGTTCAACCGTACCAAAAGGACTGCTTACATTTAGGTAGACAGAAGAACAATTAACCATACAAATAAGACTGTTAACATTTAGGTAGACAGAAGAACGATCAACCGTACTATAAGGACGGTTGACATTTAGGTAGACAGAATATTGAAATCGTCGAAATAAGGACTGTTTATTTAGGTAACCAGACAAATATTCTCCCGTTAAAATAGAAATGTTAACATTTTGGTGGAAGTGACTGCAACCATTACTGTATACAGAAGATTTATCTGTACTCACAATACTTTTAACACTTAGATGGACAGAAGAACGATCAACCATACCAATAGGACTGTTAACATTTGGGTGGACAGAAGAACGATCAACCGTACCAATAGGACTGTTAACATTTGGGTGGACAGAAGAACGATCAACCGTACCAATAGGACTGTTAACATTTGGGTGGACAGAAGAACGACCAACCGTACCAATTGGACTGCTAACATTTAGGTGGACAGAAGAACAATCAGCCGTACCAATAGGACTGTTAACATTTAGGTGGACAGAAGAACGATCAATCGCGTACCAATAGGTCAGTTAACATTTAGGTGGACAGAAGAACGATCAATCGCACCAATAGGTCAGTTAACATTTAGGTGGACAGAAGAACGATCAACCGTACCAATAGGACTGCTAACATTGAGGTGGACAGAAGAACGATCAACCGTACCAATAGGTCAGTTAACATTTAGGTGGACAGAAGAACGACCAACCGTACCAATAGGACTGTTATCATTTAGGTGGACAGAAGAACAATCAGCCGTACCAATAGGTCAGTTAACATTTAGGTGGACAGAAGAACGATCAACCGTACCAATAGGACTGCTAACATTTAGGTGGACAGAAGAACGATCAACCGTACCAATAGGTCAGTTAACATTTAGGTGGATAGAAAAACGATCAACCGTACCGATAGAACTGCTAACATTTAGGTGGACAGAAGAACAATCAGCCGTACCAATAGGACTGTTAACATTTAGGTGGACAGAAGAACGATCAATCGCGTACCAATAGGTCAGTTAACATTTAGGTGGACAGAAGAACGACCAACCGTACCAATAGGACTGTTAACATTTAGGTGGACAGAAGAACAATCAACCGTACCAATAGGACTGTTAACATTTGGATGGACAGAAGAACGATTAACCGTACCGATAGAACTGTTAACATTTAGGTGGACAGAAGAACGATTAACCGTACCGATAGAACTGTTAACATTTAGGTGGACAGAAGGACGATCAACCGTACCAATTGGACTGCTAACATTTAGGTGGACAGAAGAACAATCAACCGTACCAATAGGACTGTTAACATTTAGGTGGACAGTAGAACGATCAACCGTACCAATAGGACTGTTTACATTTAGGTGGACAGGAAAACGATCAACCGTACCAATAGGACTGTTAAAAGTTAGGTGGACAAAACAACGACCAACCATACCAATATGACTGTTAACATTTAGGTGGACAGAAAAACGATCAACCGTACCAATAGGACTGTTAACATTTAGGTGGACAGAAGAACGATCAACCGTACTAACAGGACTGTTAACATTTAGGTGGACAGAAAAACGATCAACCGTACCAATAGGACTGTTAACATTTAGGTGTACAGAAGAACGATCAACCGTACCAATAGGACTGTTAACATTTAGGTGGACAGAAAAACGATCAACCGTTCCGATAGAACTGTTAACATTTAGGTGGACAGAAGAACGATCAACCGTTCCAACAGGACTGTTAAAAGTTAGGTGGACAGAAGAACGATCAACCGTACCAATAGGACTGTTAACATTTAGGTGGACAGAAGAACGACCAACTGTACCAATAGGACTGTTAACATTTAGGTGGACAGAAGAACGATCAACCGTACCAATAGGACTGTTAACATTTGGATGGACAGAAGAACGATTAACCGTACCGATAGAACTGTTAACATTTAGGTGGACAGAAGGACGATCAACCGTACCAATTGGACTTCTAACATTTAGGTGGACAGAAGAACAATCAACCGTACCAATAGGACTGTTAACATTTAGGTGTACAGAAAAACGATCAACCGTTCCGATAGAACTGTTAACATTTAGTTGGACAGAAGAACGATCAACCGTTCCAATAGGACTGTTAACATTTAAGTGGACAGAAGAACGACCAACCGTACCAATAGGACTGTTAACATTTAGGTGGACAGAAGAACGATCAACCGTACCAATAGGACTGTTAACATTTGGATGGACAGAAGAACAATCAACCGTACCGATAGGACTGTTAACATTTGGATGGACAGAAGAACGATCAACCGTACCGATAGAACTGTTAACATTTAGGTGGACAGAAGGACGATCAACCGTACCAATAGGACTGTTAACATTTAGGTGGACAAAAGAACCACCAACCGTACCAAAAGGACTGCTAACATTTAGGTGGACAGAAGATTTATGTGTACTTACAGGACTTTTAACATTAAACAGAATGTTCAACCGTACTAAGAAGACTGTTAAGTAAACATTAATGTGGACAAAAGAAAGTTCAACCGTATTAACAGGACTGTTAACGTTGCGTAAGATAGAAGAACATTCAGCCGTTCTTAGAGGAATGTAAACTTTAAACTGGATAGGAGAACGTTAAGCCATACTAAGAGGACTTTTAACATAAAGGTGGACAGAAAAACGACCAATCGTATTTATATGATGCTTAACATTAGGTCAGACAATAAGGTTTACAGTAGAACGACAGGACTGTAAACATTAAGCTGTACAGCAGAATGTTCAACTGTACTGGAACGCATACATTAAGGTGGACAGAAAATGTTTAACCGTTCTAAGAGAACTCTTAACATTGAGAAAAAAGAAGAACGTTCAATTGTACTAAAAGGACTCTAAACATTGAGAAACACAGAAGAAGTATCAACAGTAGTTATAGGACTGTAAACACTGAAAAAGACAGAAAACGATCAACCATACTAACAGGACTTTAGCACTGAGAAAGACAGAAGTTCGATCAACTGATCAACTGTACTAACAAGATTGAAAGCTTTGAGAAAAAAAGAAAACGAACAACCGTACTTACTGGACTATTAACTTTGAGAAAGACAGAGGGACGATCAACCGTACTATCAGGACTGTAAACATTGAGAAAGACAGAAGAACGATCAACCGTACCAATAGAACTGTAAACATTAAGGTGGACAGCAGAACGTTCAACCGTATTTTAGGACATTACGACCCCTTAGTGCATCAAGGTGCTATGTGCATTTTTCTTGTTTTTGAGAAAAAGACATTTAAAGGTTTCAATAGTAAATATATCATGCTTAAGTGTAAATAAATAGAATAGGTGTCATTACAAATAAATATATAGATCATTATTTATTTTAGAAAAGTTATCCCAATGAAAATATTATTTTAAGCTAGAGTTACGGTCCTTTTTAACACATAGCCCCTTTATGCATAAACCTAGTTCATGGATACTTTCGTGCATCAAAGTCCTATATGCCATATAGAACTTTGATGCATAAAATAAATTGATCATATTTTCGTTATATTTGTACATAAAGGTGCTATATGGCATATAGCCCGCTGATGCATGTAGTAAACGACTCATTATAAATGACTTTTTATATCATGATCATTTAAGTAAAGACAACCGAATTGAGGAATAAGCTATTGCATGAACAATAATTTGGAAACCATCATCACTGACCTATTAAAGAATGAATATGTTCATTTCTGCCAAGAAAAGGATATAAATTTAAACAAGAACATGGCATCAATACAAGATTTAATATTATTTTACCTACATAGAGAAAAAGACAACCATTTTAATTCAAAATAAGACAGTACAGTTTAGTTTGGCAACACATTGCCACAGACTAAATTTGACACCAGTCAAGCAGTCTTCTTCGTGTAGGTTTATAAGTCATCTTAAACATGCAAACTGAAAGTTAGTCCTCATCACTTTCGCATTCACTTTCCGACATGTATGGCATCGGAAGACAATCCCGCTTTTTCTTCGAAGTAGGTATATTTTCATAATAGGAGTGGAATTCTTCCGGGATCAGACCATTTCTGCAGATAGATAGCAGATCTGCCTTTTTGTTCAAAGACACGGGTAATTTTTCATTGTAACACGAATCCAGATGGTCTGGTACATCTGGAAACTGATTCTTTGATCTTGTAGCAGAGGCTACTTTTATTTCTGAAAAGTTTTCAGTTGCAAATGTTTCATTTAGAAATACACTTCCCGGTGAAGCTTTGCGTATTTGTATCCAAACTGTTTTTAACCAATTAACACGTGTGCCTTTGGAACTGACTTTCATGTTGGGACAAAACCTTTGTGAAAAAGATTTCAAGTTCAACACATCTGTGTATTTGATTGGTACAACCACATATGGTTTTTTCCTTCTAGCAAGAGAAATTACGGTATTCCATTGCGATGGGACATACACAACCGTTTTCTCTTTTGTTCCTTCAATTAAGGCATGCATGCTATCTGACTCCATTTGGGAATGCCCTGGCTCAAAGAACTTGTGATTTATTATTTCAATAGCATTTGCTTTACTTATTGCATACATGTAGGCGGCACATACAAATTTATTTATGTTTTGTCCTCCACAAGTGTCTGAATAAAACGTTATTTCTTTGACACCCGACTGGTTACTTGCTACCGAATTGATGTGAGTTAACAGGCACGTTCCTACTTCACACGATCCCCTGCCACCTTGTGTCTCATCCCACACATAACACGTTCCATTCTCGTCACCCAATGAGTAAAATGATAGGTTGTAGCAAGCCCGTTTTCGTTTGTAATACAGCTCTCCAACTAACGAACATGGGGTTGATAAAACAGCTTGCAGGTCAAATGTTGCACAGTAAAATGAACTGTCGGACTTGGCTCTTGACTTGTCTATTGACTTCTGCTTTCGGGCATTCTCTTTTCTACGAATATGCAATTCTTCTGCTTCTTTTATAATATCGTCAATGTTGTCAGTGTTTTTTTTCAGGTCATATTTAGTACACTGGGAACATTGATTTTTTTTGGTTTGAAAAAGGAGTAGTTGTATCCCTCACAAAATATTTGTCGGTATTTAGCAAGTGACACTGGTTTTATTCCTTTCAACTCGCACTGACCTTTTTAAAGTTCTCACATCTTTGTGATGTTAAGATCTTGTGAGAGATATCTTCTTTTCGACTGCTTCCGCACACAGTGCGCTTCCATCGTGGGAAATGATTCAATGTGTTTTCTAACATATGTTAAAGTTTCCAACGATATTTTGTTGATGGATGGAGCTTTTCCTCTGTTATCTTGTCCTGAAAATGTTCCGGAAACCTTTTTGCGAAGTGCCAGATCAACTGTTTTCTTACCAATGCCTAGTGTGGCAACGAATTCTTTTTTACAGACTCTTACAGTGGCTTTCTTTGTGTTGAAGAAGTACTGTAGACTTGTTTTCTTCCGACCAGTTTTAATGCGCTTTGGGTTAGAATGCTTAACACAGTGACAAATAAAATCTCTTTGCCGATTGTAATCTTTTAAGTCCCAGTATGCTTGAAAAATGCTTTCACGATCTTCCTCTGACAACTTTTCATGACACCTGAATTTGCACCGAGAACAGTCTAGTATTTTCATTTTTCGCTCCGATATTTTCTGACCTCTTTGTGAAATATATGCCAAACCACAACTTCTGTTTCGCTTTCTTACATTCCTTTTCCATAGCTCAGGTGTAGACTTTCTTTTACGTGATAATTCCTTTTTGAGTGGACTCACATACTTTGCTTTCTTATGTGGTGTGAAGTCTGGACATCCTGACATATCTGTTTGCTTATCTGGAGTTTTTGATTCAGATCTTGGAATATCATTTGATGTTACTTGTCGCTCCTTGCTTGTTATGACACGATCATAATGTTCTTCACCTTTTATTTTTATGTAGGCCAGAAATTTGTAAGTCCTTTGATCAAAATCAGTTAGGTCCGGTTTTATGTCATAAACGGGATTTGAAATTTCACTTGAAAATATCTTAATCTGTGTTTTCAGTGCTGCCAGTGGTATGCAGTCTGCATATAAAACAGCTAATAAACCGATTAAATAACAAAACCATTTTTTTTTTATATTCTGACATTACTACTTTGTTCGGAGACCCTTAGTGCATTACGCTGGCTTTTGAACGAAAAAAATAAAAAAAGAACCTTTTCGTTTTGTGTCACCGCTTTAATTGAACAAATATTTACAGTATACTACGTATGAAAATGTCAAGGATGTATTCTAATGAGAAGTAATTTTCAGTTAGTGTTTATCACATTATACAATAAAAACATTTCAGCTTTTCATACAGAAACATTTCTGAAGACAACAATGTTTGAAGATTTACTATTTATTTAAAATAAGGACAATGTTATAAAAATACCGGTCAAATTTCTATTTCTTATTCGGACTTCTAAAAGTGCCGACACATACAGCAAACAATTAAGTATTCTCATATCTTATCTTCTGTTTTTGTTTGTTTGAATAAATACTCAAACTAGATTTACCTTAGACACCAAAATGTCGGTTATTCATAGATATATTACCATTTGTTAGCCAATGTCATGACACAAACGTTTTCAGAACGAAAATTTCGTGTTATACTTAGATAAATTAGTTACAGAACAGCCCCATGATGTCGAGGTTATTAACCTCAGTTTGTGACATGTTTAGTTAGTTGTACTTTTATGAATTAACAAACGAATATCCTACTGGAGTTAAAGTTATCAACCTCAATTTAATAATTGATTTATGAATAATTCTGATTTAAGAATAAATAGAGGATATTTGTTTGTTTTAGTGAAATATCGATTTTATTTCACGAGGAAAAACAAAACACAACAAACAAACAAACAAAAAACCCAGATATTTTCGCGAGTGGCGTAGCCACGAGTGAAAATGTCTTTTTTTTTTTTTGGTATTCGCGAGTTCTTTTTATTTTATGTTTTCTTGACAAACTAAAACTTAGAATTTCTTGTTCCCTGAGGAGAGCCCAAATAATAGCCGCTTTATTTCCAATCTTTATTGATAAAGCAATAGAAAATAGTTCTGACATTTATTTCAGTTACAAGTATCTCAAACATCTTGTCTGTCTTTATCATGTAAACAAATCAGATTCTTTGAAATTTTAAAACTTTTACGTCTGACAGAGTTACAAAATACAAATCAATGGATTTTGTTAAGAGTGATTTTGCCTTTTTACCGTTGGAATTTAAGACACATCTCGGCCTGAGGCGTGAATATAGCATCTTAGAAAACAAAAGAGATCTACAAACATGATAAATTTGTGCCGTTTTAATGAGTTTTTGTTAAATTTTGTTATTTAAAATAACTCCGACGAATGAGTAATTTAAAAAAAAATAGAGGATGTTGTCTGTGTACATGGCAACACCGCTTTTAAGTAACCTATGACTTCGTCTAAATCACTCATGCTTGACTTTTTTAGTTTCTGTCATCTCTCTTAACAAAACTTTCAATTTTATCTTAATTTATTCGTATTTACTCGGATGCGGTTATACATTTGATGTTATAACTACCTCCGTTCCATCAGGTCTGTTATCTCAAGTTTGTGAATTAAGTTGCTTTCCCTGGACAAATTCGGAGCTCTGATGTGACGCAAAGTTATGGTTACAAAACTGTTCAGACTGTTTGTACCCCAAATTAAATTAGTTTTGTATTTAATGCCATCTAGGTAATAAATCATTATGTCGTTTACAAACCAACTAAATAATGTTTGAGTGTAGCAACATGTATTGCAAGCTTTTTTAAGTGCTGTTTTGTTCGAGGCGTCGCAACACCATTTATTTGAACGTGGAATGTCTCTTACGTTTAAGGTAACCCTTGCTTTCTTCAAAATTGTTTTGGAAAGTTTAATAATTCCTACGAAACATTAGTTAAAATCACGTGTTACGAGTTAACAAAGTGAGATTAAATTTGGAAATTAATATGTTCTGTTCCCTAGAACTTTTAATTTGATGTAAACAGGACTTTTTCTATTACATTTGTCTAGAGTTTACGCCAAAATTTATAACTAACTCTTCAATATTACTAAACGTCTCTAAAGTATTTATATAGACGCTTTTATTGCAAATCTGTAATATCTGCTATCAGTTTTTACTAAAAGATAAAGTAATGAATGCGGAAATCGTGCAAGGTGACGTATTAGTCGCACGTTGATACTTATTC
This sequence comes from Cyclina sinensis, assembly GCA_012932295.1. Lineage (NCBI taxonomy): Eukaryota > Metazoa > Mollusca > Bivalvia > Venerida > Veneridae > Cyclina > Cyclina sinensis. The sequence goes on along the minus strand of JAAONU010000009.1, from coordinate 8,686,490 downwards.
CATAGTATATCATGTCACGTTTTGACATTTATCTTTCCAATTGATTGCAGAGGTTTTAACTTTTTAACAGGATGTGAAGTGGCAGATTTAAGGTGGTGGTGTTTGAAAAATATAAACAAGGTACGGTGGAAACGCATACTTTTGTGAGTAAATAGTTAAAGGTCGTGGGAACAATATATCAAATATCGGAAGAAACACAGGTAAGTTCTTGCTCTTATCAATGGATGCACCTTTTATGACTGGATATTTAAAGAAAGTCGTAAAATTAAATTTGGTAATTGCAAAGGGTAAATAAACAGACAGGATACTTTCTCTCTTTAAGCTAAATAACATGATTAAAAAAACAAAACTCCCGGAAACATTTATATCTAAACAAACCTTTACAGCTTAGTGGCTACAGCCTTTGTGAAGAGCTTGCTGTGACCAGAATTTAAATTTTGGACGGAGCATGAAATATGTCCTTCGGAAGAAAACACTAACGAATCTCTGTAAAAGTGAAAGCTTCATACACACGTAAGCGGTAAACAGTGTGAATCTTACCTACAACTGTACGTAAACATCACCCGTGATTTTTACGTTTCTCGCTTTATAATTAACTGTAAATCCATTTAATTAATTTTAAATCTAGCTCTCCTTATGTTAAAACGCATGTGTACTGGTGGCTCGGACCAGGTATGGAGCAGATTATACTTTTTATTACTTTCATACCCATTTCTTTGGCCCTGTCTGACTGTCTTGCCAAGTAACATCACTAGCATAGACGACCGTCATTTTTAACTGTTCCTGTTTTTCATGTCTGTATGTAATAATGCTAGAATTTAACATATCTACCCGTCCTAATTAAAATAAGTTTTCCTTAAAAGAAAGGAATTATAAAAAGATATAGATCTGCCAACCAGTTACTGTCCAGAACCTCACCAAGTAATTTCACAACACAATCCTACATGTGAAGCTTATGACACGTGTTCGTAAGTTTCATGCTTGTCTGAAGTTTATGATTCACACTGTTTGAAGTTTACGAACAGCTTTAAATGATCCACACTGTCTGAAGTTTACCCAAAACTGTACATGATTCATGCTGTCTAAAGTTAACGCACAACTGTACATGATTCACGCTGTCTAAAGTTTACGCACAACTGTACATGATTCATGCTGTCTGAAGTTTACGCACAACTCTGCATGATTCACACTGTATGAAGTTTACGCACAACTGTACATGATACACGCTGTCTGAAATTTACGCACAACTATACATGATTCACGCTGTATGAAGTTTACGCACAACTGTACATGATTCACGTTGTCTGAAGTTTATGTACAACTGTACATGATTCACGCTGTCTGAAATTTACGCACAACTGTACATGATTCACGCAGTCTGAGGTTTAGGCACAACTGTACATGATTCACGCTGTATGAAATTTACGCACAACTGTACATGATTCACGCTGTCTAAGGTTTATGCACAACTGTACATGATTCACGCTGTCTGAGGTTTACGCACAACTGTACATGATTCACGCTGTCCGATATTTACGCACAACTGTACATGATTCACGCTGTCTGAAATTTACGCACAACTGTACATGATTCATGCTGTCTTAAGTTTATGCACAACTATACATGATTCACGCTCTCTGAAATTTATGCACAGCTGTACATGATTCACACTGTATAAACTTTACGCACAACTCTGCATGATTTTCACTGTTAAGCTCACTCCTTCAAACATCTCTGGAACGCCTCTGTCTATCAGTCTGTATGTGGGTACCAGCAGGTTTCTTACGAGTCTCTTAGATTATTAATTTCATCTTGTGTGGTACTGTGAGGCGAGAGTTACTGAGTATGAGTAACATGTATATCATATCAACTTAGATTACAAGATATAGTTTATAAGGCATTCCGCATACAGAATAGGTGTAAATATAAATATCTCAACATACTTTGCAGTCTTGTTAACTGAATATTGCACAACAGAGATGAGATTTCCGTCGGTGTTATTAAGATTTTGTTTGTAAAAGCATTTTGGAAACAATTGTGAAACATTTTTAAAAAATTGAATATTTTCCGTATGTTTTAAAACCATTATGATAATTTCAGGCTAAATGGGTTAACAAATTTTAAAGTCGATATAACTAGTTAATTATCTTAGCTTTCGAATTTATACCTTAATCATTTTGCGCATATAAATTCCACATGTGTCAAATCTATTGTTAAAACATCAAAAATACAGCTGTTAAAAAGCCGTTTATTAGACAAGCTTAATTCTGGACAACAGATTTATTATATACTTATAAATGAAATATTGAGAAATATTGATGAAATAAATTGCGTATTTTCATTTTCCGTATTTTCACTGTAGAAATTTATTTTTCACTGCAGTGAAACATATTTTCCGTATTTTCACTGGTGTCTTGCCGGACTACTTTCTTCTAAATTCAGCCAATACACTAAATTAAAGGGGAATTCTTTCGAATCTTAAGGTCAAAAAAGAGAAAAGTATATAATAAACAGAAAATTCAAGTTTTTTCTATAAATACGGGATTTATTTTCATCTCGTGGTTTGAAAATTATCATATTTCACTCGTGGCTATAGCCACTCGTGAAATATTAATTTTCATGCCACTCGATGAAAATAAATCCCGTATTTATAGAAAAAACTTGAATATCCTCTATGTATGCATCAAACTACAAAAACTTCCGGATTTCTTAAAGTTTGCCTGTATTCAGCTTCTGTAAATTGTCATATCTTTCTACCAGTTTTTAACCTGTGTAAAAGTTTGCCTGTATTCAGCTTCTGTAAATTGTCATATCTTTCTACCAGTTTTTAACCTGTGTAAAAGTTTGCCTGTATTCAGCTTCTGTAAATTGTCATATCTTTCTGCCAGTTTTTAACCTGTGTAAAAGTTTGCCTGTATTCAGCTTCTGTAAATTGTCATATCTTTCTACCAGTTTTTAACCTGTGTAAAAGTTTTATATTTGAACTGTTACAATATGTTAAATTTTGTTCCTCCTCATTTTGTATAGGTAATTGAAAGAGATTAGAATTTGTCTAACATTAAAATGTAGACAGCCCAGAAAACGAAACGTACTTCGAATAGTTATTTTAAGGTATTAGATTCCAAATACCCTGCCTCCACTCTGAAGAGTGTTAAATTCCATTATTTTTTGTAAGATTGAGACCCCACTCAAGCCATTTTTTTCTCTAGTTTTATGGCAGTTTTACATTTTTTTTTTGGTTTCACAACAATAACTTTCATAGAATTTTAATACAATTTCTTTCGTTTTAAATATATTTATTTCAATTGTAACAAAACTTTTCAACATGGAACATAGATGAAAATTGGGTATCTGTGATTTAACTTTTTAATTTCTCCAAACTAGACAATAGTATTTGATATTTTGCAAATTTGCTAAGAAAAGTATGCGATTAAAAATAATTATAGATTTTTGTAGAAGTTTACGTTGGCAACATTCCCTCATAATGAAGTGGGTGGGGTAAATTCGTGCTACGTTTATAATCTTATTTCGTTTCTTTTCACTTGCTGTTTTATATTTTTTTGTCAGCAGACAGTAGTTCTTCATAATGTGAATAATTACATACCAAATAACAGTTGTTTTTATGGTAAGTCTTAGAAAAAAAAACAGCGTGTTTCTCTATACCTTATAAACCCACTAAGTCGGGTTGAGGTTTGAAGTGAATACAGTCATTTCTTGAAACCCCCAGGGTAAAAGTGTCTTATATTTTGTCACAGGATAGTATATTTCTTAAAAAAAATCAATATAATGATGGCTGACCGAATGATTATTAGTATTCTAATACCTTAAATAACACTTCAGAAGTCAGTGGTATGGAAGTTAATTCTAAATCTTTATAATCGTGTAGGAAATAAATGGTAAATATAAAGGATAAACTAAACATGTTGGCGTTTTATCGCTGTATAGAATACATTGGGACAAAGTGTTCAGTTTATTTCTTAGATGTGAAAATAATTAGATATAAATTTAGCAATATACATTTCGAAATTATTTGAATTGAGAAAAAAGTATGTCTTGAGCTCAGTACGCTGTATTTTCGTGTACTTAATTCTATGTAAGTTATGAATTTTTACAATACGTTTCAATACAACAAATCATATAGAGATAAATCTGCTTGTATACATGTGTTGTAGTAATTGGCTTATTTCCTACTTGTAATTTTAAATATAAAATCTAGATCTATTTATCTAGTCTTAGCACAAACAAATTTTAACATCTGTTGATGTTACTGCGGAAGCAAAGGTTGGGATTCAAATACCGAAAGAAGAAGAAGAAAAAACCCATCGGGGATAACTTTTTTGTTTTCCTATTGGTAGGTCGTTCGGCCGCTCATCCGTTTGTTTTGTAGAATTTTCTGAATATAACCGCTCATGCAGGTTATGAAATCATGAACGAGTGCAGATTAATAAATAGACGGTTTCTTGTCCGTATACAACATAAAATATGAATGAATCGTGAATCTAAAATGTTTCTTGCTGTCAGAGCAATCGAAGGAATTTATTCAGATAGAGGTTATCATTGTTTAGGAATAATTATCATTCTTCAAGACGAAAATATTTCAGTTGTGTTTCTTGTAGACCCTCAATTGTTATATCTGAGAATGTGCATGCGCAGTAACACGTAGGTCACCCGCTCCCCGTGTGGCACTGACTGTGTTACATCTAAATAAAACGCATGACTTGTCCTTAAAAGTTGGGGGTGTTTATGTACACATGCCTAGGACGAAGGCATGTCAACATGGTGTCTTCTTTATGACCTTATTAACAACTAACAAAATTATAAACAGACAAAGTTAGTGCGGTGAAGTGTTAATGTCGGTTACTAATCCTTAATTTATAGTGACGAGAGTTATCTAAATATAAATTTGAAAAGAAATGGCATCTGTTATTTTTTTTATCTTAGTTAAATTATCGCAAATAAGTTAAACGAGTCTAAAAGTTGTAATGTATCAAGTGTAATAATGCCTTGAACTATTGAATAGTTAAATAAAAAAAATAAAATAATAAAATAAAATAAAACAATAAAATAAAATAATAAAATAAAATAATTATATAAAATAAAAAAAAAATAAACAAAATAAGATAATTTTATTGATAGATAATAATTCAAATTATCGGATTATTTGCCACTTATGAAAGAATTTGAATGTTGTCATTTTTTAACAGTTGAACCCCCAAAAAAAGCAGTATACATTTATTTCAGAATAACTTGCGATACACAATATACACAGTCATTTAAAAAAAAAGAATTTCTCCTTCACTGTACCTCTAACTACTTCATTATCTTTTTAGTAAACTGTTCTTTTTTCATTTGAGTATACTTCAATAAATATCCAATAGTAAAAAAGGGAACTTAATCATGTACAATATCCTGAAAAACTCATTTACTTTATCAAATATAAACACAAAGGAATATTGCGAGATTGTAATGGCGGTTAGCATAACTTTTAAATAATAAAAACTAATCACTTTTTGTTTAAAAACACAAATATATCTGTAACAAATCATACACGTTTCCACAGTACTTCTCATACAAAAACCCACAAAAAACAACAGCAAACAAACAAAAACCATTTACAATATTTTACAGATTCGGTAAACACGTACGTCTATTTATAATTAAAAAAGTCGTTAATTACGTAAACGACTGGCTGTTTGCTGGTCATAAGGTAAGAAACGAACCCCAGACTAATTAAAATAACCTTGCTTCTTGCTGGTCATTGGGTCACATACACACCTCTGCTTAACTGAAGTAATCTAGCTGCTTGCTGTAAAAGGATAACATACAGACCTCTGCCTAATTATAATTATCTTGCTTCTTGCTGGTCATAGAGTCAAACACAGACCTCTGCCTAATAATAATAACCTTGTTTCTTGCTGGTCATAGAGTCACAAACAGACCTCTGCCTAATTAAAATAGCCTTGCTTTTTGCTGGTCAACAGGTAGCATACAGACCTCTGCCTAATTAAAATAATCTTGCTGCTTGCTGGTTATAGAGTAACAAACAGACCTCTGCCTAATTATAAGAATCTGGCTGCTTGCTGGTCATAGAGTCAAACACAGACCTCTGCCTAATTATAATAACCTTGCTGCTTCCTGGTCATAAGGTAACACTAAGACCTCTGCCTAACTATAATAACCTTGTTGCTTGCTGCTTATAAGGTAACACACAGACCTCTGTAATAACCTTGCTTACACACAGACCATTGCCTATTTATATTAATCTGGCTGCTTGGTGGTCATAGAATAACATATGCCTTATTATAATTACCTTGCTGCTTGATGGTCGTAGAGTCATATACAGATCTCTGCCTAATTATAATAACCTTGCTTCTTGCATGTCATAGGGTAACATCAGACCACTGCCTAATTATAATTATTTTGCTTCTTACTGGTCATAGAGTCACACACAGACCTCTGCCTAAATATAATAAACTTGCTTCTTGCTGGTCATAGGGTAACATACAGACCTCTGCCTATTTATATGAATCTAGCTGCTAACTAGTCATAGAGTTACTTTCAGACCTCTGCCTTATTAAATTATCTCGCTGCTTGCTGGTTATAGAGTAACTTTCAGAACTCTGCCTTATTATAATTATCTTGCTGCTTGCTGGTCATAGAGTCAAACACAGACCTCTTCCTGATTATAATAACCTTCCTTCTTGCTGGTCATAGGGTAAAATACAGACTTCTGCCTGATTGTTATTATCTCGCTGCTTGCTGGACATAGGGAGCATACAGACCTCTGCCTAATTAAAATAACCTTGCTTCTGGCTGGCCATAAGGTAACATACAGACCTCTGCCTAATTATAAAAAACCTTGCTGATTGCTGGTCATAAGGTAACATACAGACCCCTGCCTAATTATAAAAACCTTGCTCATTGCTGGTCATAAGGTAACATACAGACCTCTGCCTAATTATAAAAACCTTGCTCATTGCTGGTCATAGGGTAACATACAGACCTCTGCCTTATTATTTAAACCTTGTTCTTGCTGGTCACAGAGTAACATACAGACCTCTGCTTAATTATAATAACCTTGCTTCTTGCTGGTCTACTTATATATCTTAAACTGGCTGCTTTCTAGTCATAAAGTAACGTACAGACCTCTGCCTCATTATATTTATCTTGCTGCTTGCTGGTCTCAGAGTCACATTCAGACCTCTACCTAATTATATTAATCTAGCTGCTTGCTGGTCATAAAGTAACATAGAGACCTCTGCCTATTTATATTAATCTGGCTGCTTGCTGGTCATTAAGTCACATACAAACCTCTGCCTTTTTATATCAATCTGGCTGCTTGCTGGTCATAAAGTAACATACAAACCTCTGCCTTTTTATATTAATCTTGCTGCTAGCTGGTCATAAAGTAACATACAAACCTCTGCCTTTTAATATTAATCTGGCTGCTTGCTGGTCATAGAGTCAGACAGAGACATCTGCCTACTTATAATAACCTTGCTTCTTGCTGGTCATATGGTCACATACAGACCTCTGCCTAATTATAATATCCTTGCGTCTTGCTGGTGATAGAGTCTCACAGATCCCTGCCTAATATTAACAACCTTGCTTCTTGCTGGTCAACAGGTAACATACAGACCTCTGTCTAATAATAAAAAAGCTAGCGTCTTGCTGGTCATAGAGTCACATACACCCCACTGACTAATTATATTAACTTTCCTTTTTGCTGGTCATAAGGTTACATACAGACCTATGCCTATTTATATTAATCTGGCTGCTTGCTGGTCATAAAGTTACATACAGACCTCTGCCTAATTATATTTATCATGCTGCTTGCTGGTCATAGAGTCAAACCCAGACCTCTGCCTAGTTATATTCATCTTGCTGGTTGCTGGTCTTAAAGTCACATACAGACGTTCGCCTAATTATAATAACGTTGCTTCTTGCATGTCATAGAGTCATATACAGCCCTCTGTCTAATTATAATTACCTTGCTTCTTGCTTATCATAGAGTCACATACAGCCCTCTGCCTAATTATAATAATCCTGCTTCTTGCTGGTCAAAGAGTTACTTTCAGATATCTGTCTAGTTATGTTTACCTTGCTTCTTGCTGGTCATAGAATAATATACAGTCCTCTGTCTCATTATAATAATCTTGCTTCTTCCTGGTCAACGGGTAACTTACAACCTTTTGTCTAATTATAATAACATTGATTCTTGCTGGTCAAAGAGTCACATACAGCCCTCTGTCTAATTATAATAACCTTGCTTCTTGTTGGTCATAGAGTCGCATTCAGATCTCTGTCTAATTAGAATTACCTTGCTTCTTGCTTGTCATAGAGTCGTATACAGCCATCTGTCGAATTATAATAAACTTGCTTCTTGCTGGTCATAGAGTACATACAGACCTCTGTTGAATTATAATAACCTTGCTTCTTGCTGGTCAAAGAGTCACATACAGCCCTTTGCCTTATAATTATAACCTTGCTTCTTGCTGGTCATTGGTCACATACAGGCCTCTGTCTAATTATAATAACCTGGCATCTTGCTGGTCATAGGGTCACATACAGCCATCTGTCGAATTTTAATAATCTTGCTTCTTGCCTGTCAACAGGTAACATACAGCCCTCTGTCTAATGACAATAATCTTGCTTCTTGCTGGTCAACGGCTTAAACACAGACCTCTGCTTATTTATAATAAACTTGCTTCTTGCTGGTCATAGAGTCACATACAGCCCTCTGTTTGATTATAATAATTTTGCTTCTTCCTTGTCAACAGGTAACATACAGTCCTCTGTCTAATCATAATAACCCTGGCTTCTTGCTTGTCAACAGGTAACATTCAGCCCTATGTCTAATCATAATAACATTGCTTCTTGCTGGTCATAGAGTCACAAACAGACCTTTGTCTAATTATAATAATCTTACTTCTTGGTGGTCAAAGATTTACTTACAGCCCTCTGTCTAATTTTAATAATCTTGCTTCTTGCTGGTCATACAGTTTCTTACAGATCTCTGTCTAATTATAATAACATTGCTTCTTGCTGGTCATAGAGTTTCTTACAGATCTCTGTCTAATTATAATAACTTTGCTTCTTGCTGGTCAACGGGTAACTTACAGATCTCTGTCTTATTATAATAACATTGCTTCTTGCTGGTCATAGAGTTTCTTACAAATGTCTGTCTAATTATAATAACATTGATTCTTGCTGGTCATAGAGTTTCTTACAAATCTTTGTCTTATTATAATAACATTGCTTCTTGCTGGTCATAGAGTTACTTACAGCCCTCTGTCTAATTATAATAATCTTGCTTCTTGCTGGTCATAGAGTTTCTTACAGATGTCTTTCTAATTATAATAACATTGCTTCTTGCTGGTCATAGAGTTACTTACAGCCGTCTGTCTTATTATGATAATCTTGCTTGTTGCTGGTCATAGAGTTTCTTACAGATCTCTGTCTAATTATAATAATCTTGCTTCTTGCTGGTCATAGACTTTCTTACAGATGTCTTTCTAATTATAATAACATTGCTTCTTGCTGGTCATAGAGTTTCTTACAGATCTCTGTCTAATTATAATAATCTTGCTTCTTGCTGGTCATAGACTTTCTTACAGATCTCTGTCTAATTATAATAACATTGCTTCTTGCTGGTCATAGAGTTTCTTACAGATCTCTGTCTAATTATAATAACATTGCTTCTTGCTGGTCATAGAGTTTCTTACAGATGTCTGTCTAATTATAATAAAATTGCTTCTTGCTGGTCATAGAGTTTCTAACAGATCTCTGTCTAATTATAATAACATTGCTTCTTACTGGTCATAGCGTTACTTACAGCCCTCTTTCTAATTATAATAATCTTGCTACTTGCTGGTCATAGAGCCTGTTTATCTGGCTGCTTAATGGTCATTGGGTCACAAACAGACTTCTTCTTAACTATAATAATATGGCTGCTTGTTTAGACTCAGTTATTTTACATCGATTGCGATACAAGTTCTTACAACTTAGATTCATCACGCTCGATGACTGCTTCCTGGGTTCCATACCAGTAATCGCGTCGCGTGGAGGAATGTGAAGATCGTGAGAGAATCTCGCCTCTGACGGGATTCGAACCCGCGACCTTCGGATCCGGAGCCCTGCGCTCTACCCCTGGACCACGGTGCCTCCTCCCATGGCTGCTTGCTGGTCATAGGGACAGGAAATCAAGCCATAATTTGCATTTTTTGTTTTTCATAGATAAAACAACAACGAAGACCGAAACAGGACTATGATTATTTATAATAATGCAGTCATATTACTGGAAACAAAGTATGCCGGCAGTCAACCGTTTAGTTTACCGACAGAGATAGATATCAAACTTAACGTTACCGAAAAAGTGACAAGGTTGACAGTTTTGTCCACAACGGACATATTTCCTGCTCAAATTTTGGCTTAGACTTAGCAATTTATCTTTTTGTTAATAACTCAGGAATTCGCTTTACAAAGTAATGCAAATTGTTTGACACTTAGTATGCAATTATAATCGTATAGTTGTGCATCAAAATAATTTTCCTTTCTGTATCCGTCAACAGAGGAATGAAGAATGACACCGTCTGCCATTTTGTCCAGCTGGTTTGATAAGTAGACAGGTTCTCATCGCAGACGTGATCTAGATCAAAGAAACGCTGTATCGCCTTGTTTACAATATGGCAAAACCGACAAGCGCACAGGTCACAATGAACGGTAATAGACTTGAATTAAGCCACTTTCATGAAACCCAAAAGCAGTCGGTGACCTTTAACTATACCAGTGTTGAAGACATTCCTAATGGAAATGTGCAAGAAGCAAAATCACCTTCAACAATAGCAGAAGACGTGCAACATTCACCACTAAAGGAGAGATGTTTCATAATCAATGGCCACAAAACTAGATCTAGTCACCCACCGGAAAACTCACCCAACAAAATAAAGAAATGGAAGAAATGGTAAGGAAATAAGGGAAAAGAAAGTCATAGGTTAATAGAAAAGTCAATGTCAGCATTAAATGAGAAGCCGCCTAGATAAAAAGATAGTGATATTGCACTTTTGATATCCTTTTTTTGCACTACCCTTTGACATACATTAATTGTTGTCGTGGTTATCAAATATCACGTAAGCCAATTACCTTAAAAACATAAAAAGGCAGAATTTTTAGCACCGTTATATTGTTCTCTAAAGGTTTCCTTTGATACTCGATTTCAAATGCATCAGTACATCAAAAAATTAACCTGCATATCTGATATGCAGTCAAAGCACCTGTTTGAACCAATTCCATTGTACACACATCTACTTTAAAAGTTAAAAATAAAAACCGGGTACAATAACAAAGAACCTAGGTAAACAAATTCTTGAAACAAATTTATCATTCAGTCTGGATTTTACGGACAATCTCGCCTGACAATTTGGCCATTTGATGCTGGGTTGATTCATTATCGTTATCTTAATACACCACTTTTTTCACGGTTACCTTGGCTCGCGACTATTATTTCTCAGCTGCAAACTTTGGCCATTAGATGTGAAATTGGATACGTTTTTCGAATGGGTCTGCATAAAGAGTATGTATTGAAAATTCATTTATAATATTAAAATGCTTCCGCTTTGGTATAGGGAGTGGGAGTGTCTGTTCATTGCAAAATTAGATATTTCTTTGAATAAATATTAAATATCTATATTCTTATTCATTTCCTTTTTTTATTCTAATTTCATAAGCGTTGAATGGTGACTTGATTTTGAATTCCCAAATAAGAAAACGCTAGATTGATAATGAGAATTGATAATGATAACTGATAATAAACTACTAAGGGAGTTGTAATTATATTTTTAGTTCCGTTCATATACAGATATGGTGTTTATCTGAAAGAAAACAAAATTTAAACCACGGTGCAAAGTACACGCATTTATCAAAATAAATGATGTCACAAGTTTACGTAACTTTATTTAAGTTATATATTATTACATTTGTTTTGTTATATAACAAAAACTACCTCAAAGCAGAGTGCCTAATATAACAAGATGTTAGCTACAGTGAAATGTATAGCTTTTGGTAAACTTGATATGGGAGTTTTGCAACATGTATCACATCAACATTGTACCTTTTTAAAATTCGTTTCATTGTAATGAGGGCAAGTTGATCTCTAATAGAGAATAAAAAAATGTTAGTTCTTAAACTCTCATACTTAACTACTACTAAAATTAATATGATTCTACAGGTTCTTTCGATAGGTTTGGCAACAGTACTCTCTCTACTTTTGAAACTTAGGATTTGAAAATTGATCACGTGACAACATGTATCAGAATCGTAATTGTCTAGTCACATAAGTCTTTCTCTAGTCACATTGGTCTAACTATAGTTACAGTAATAAAACAAATGCCGACATTTTCAACACAATGATTTTAGCGCCTCTGAAAGCGCATTCAAACAATTACTGGTGCATTTCACAAGTTCAGTTCAAAACTAATACGAAATGTAGTCACATATGAAATAAGAAGGAGATACAGTTATTTTGCACTAATTGTTCGATATACTTACACGCATTCCTAATCATGTTTCCTGGACATTTAAGAAAGGAGAGCTTGTCTTTGGCACTGCAGTCAGTCAAGGTCTAAGGGAGATAACCGTAATTAACTAAGCTTTGCGTCAGACGTGAAACAAGACACCTCTTAGGATACAAACCAGTTAAATATGAAAAAGTTATATTGTAAAACCAAGATTAATGCAAGGAAGGAAACATGTAAAACCAAGGGATAAACAAAGTTTGGGCCGAAAATGAAATTAAAATATTAATCAAATACTTGAAAAATAAAAAAAGAACCATAATGTCATAACTGCATTACGTTGGAGCAGATTTTCTATACATAAATTTAACACTGGGTGCACTTGCAAGGTAAGAAATTAAGTCTATGATTCTTTTGCATTCTGTTATATTTCCGTTGCAAGAAGTCCATAAGAATGTTGTATTCACTTTAAAACGTTAGTGTAAAACATTTATTTCTGAATCCTGTATTTTCACAACAGCATCTCAGTAAAATATAGCTGCAAATCTTAATACCATAATAAGTTTCACAACCTCTAAAACATTCATGAAGTTTATTTATATAATTATTTTCCATTGACAACAAGTTGTGTTTCGGTCGCCTAGCCTCAGAACCTAAAGTGCAAAATAAATACATCATTTTATTCACTTCCGTATACTACATGTATAACGTTAGAATCTCCAGTGTTTGTACACAACAAACATATCTTCTCCTTTTTTTCTTTTTTTCTTTTTTGCCACCATTTGTCATCTTGTTTCTAGGTTGGCATATGTTCTGTTTTATAAATAATATCTGTACGATGTATAATTTTGCTTCTATATGTCAGAATTTTAATGTTTGTTAACATCATGTCTTTTTTTGACTTAACATTTAAACTATCAATGTTTGTGTTCAGAAGTGTATGACCTTGCTGTTTCCAAGGTTTGAATCTTCAATGTTTTTCGATTAATTTTCAGATTTGTTGTTGTTTTTTTTTCGCTTGTAGGTTCGGAACTTTCAACGTTGTGTACAAAGTGAATGAGATGCAAGTGGAGAAATCCAAACCGGTAAGCTTTGTTCTACGAATAAATGTTTTGACGATCTTTATTCGACAGTGAACATTTCTGATATAAAACACCAATCGTTTCGGTTGATTAATTTATTGCCGGCTAAAAGAAAACATGAATACAGTTCGAAGGTTAAAATCGCTAAACCAGAAACAATTCTGTGTGATCTTCATACAGCGAAGATACGGTTTAAAAAAACACACAATAAACAAGAGACAGGATCAATGAAAGACGTCGCAGATGTTCCAATATTTACAAAAAAATATCCGAGTCTTGTGGACGTGTGTTTTGCCGCAAAATGGGCTGTTCAGAAAAGTATGGTCCTATTAGATTGCAAGTCGGTCTGTCCGTTTTGAATTTGTCCACAGCATTTCTCGGCAAACATCCGTCAGACTTTGTTTTCGTACTGGGTGCCAACATTCAACATATCTTTGGTATCCGGTACTTCTACTTGGTCAAGTATGGTCAAATTTGGTTAAAAGTATTTAAGCAGTTACGAGGATCAAAAATAAGCATCCACATGGTTCAAAGACTGTAGGTAATTCAGTTTTTGGGCGGTGTCGAATGACACCGATCATCGTCATAGACAGACTGAATTCTGAACTGACTTGGGAGTGAGGCGCCAACTCAGAAGGAAACAGTACAAAAATGAATACGGACGCAGTCAGGATGAATACGAAACAGATAACGTTTCTTAAGAGTGCATGCGCAAGCTTCTTGTCGGTTTGCTTTTTATTCTTAATTCAACAAAGAGACATGGACGGAAGATCTGAAATCGGCTATACGCGATCGTACAAAAGTAAAATTACCAAATATGGTATAATGTTATTATCGTATCACTAATGAAGGAGACTCAGTGTACTTTAGTTCTAAGAATAATAAAGATTAAAAAAAAGAAAAACCTTAAAACCGCAGTGACTTGCTCCTTTTTGGGTATTTTATTTGTGTAATTTAAAATTTAGAGAGTACCTTGTTTTGGAAGCATGAAGCCATTTTTACGACTTGTTTTCTGACTCATTCATTGGTCAAACTATTAAAGAGAATCCTTCAAATACCTTTGTTTTGTCAAAAGCACGATGTTTTAGCCGTGTAATTTGTTTACAATGCACGAGTACACTTCTGTTTTGTCTTTATGTCTGAGTCAGAACCATTTTATCTTACAAACTCACTTAAATATTTTTGTTGATGGAAAAACCCAAATTTAGGAATGGAATTTTGTAATTCAGATGATTTGAATTCTGCCACCTATTTCGTTGAGGTTTTTTCACCAGTCCTTTAAATAGTTGTCATTGAGAGTTCACTATGCAGTTGTGTTGTGAAAACCTTCAACGGGCGTATTCTATAGAGGTGTGACTAATTTCATAATATTGCAAGTAAAGTTGCAAGTAGTGTTTCGAATAAAATCTTACAGCCTTTGGAATATGTTTTAGCGTAACATATACTTATTTTGTAATATTTGAATATTTTATTTTTATTTGATATTGAATAACCACAATGGCAACTATTTTTAAATGTTTCAACACTTAGGCAAACCTAATTATTAGAGTTGTGAAGTAAATGGTTGAATTATCAAATATTTTCACATGTCTTCTTATCAGTTGCGGGTAGAAATTGAAAGCATACTTATCACGTTTTCAAGGGGCGTAGTATTAACAATTACATTAAACAAAGTATTATAAACATTCAAACAGGAGATTAATCATCCTATAATGTCCTAAGTATACAAGTCAGAGAGCAGTGTTGAAGAATGTTAGTGTAAGAGCTACAACCCGCACGTAGCGATGTGTCGTATTCCCAATTTGTTACAGGATCACGTCTTCTTAGAAGAAAGTTTAATTTTAGAAAATTATGTATTTTATTTCTTCGACTAAAATAAAAGCTATCTTTTAATTGAAATTACAGTAAGATAAGGTAACACATTTTGTAACATTAGACTTTTCAACTCGGGTGGGAATCGAACAAGTCACCTCCTAATCGGAAGTCTGGACCTCTTCTCCTCGACCACTGCTCCTCCTGTTGATAAAGCGCATATTGTTCCGTTTTATACAATATTCCAACTCATTATTATTATATTTTGTGTATTAAACAATATCAAAAAGATATCCATAAAAAAGATATCCATGGCTAATAAAACAACAGCCAGTTATATTCCAGCAATTTTTTCAACTGTTAAAACAACTAGAGAAGCCATGTTTTATCGTTAGAAGTACCTAAAACCATACTCGTGATAATTTGTGTTTATGACTGTTATATTGTCAGATCAATTGATTGACAAAAAAAATGTAATAGTTTTTGTCAAATTCTACCATACAAACGTTTTTTTTTTCATTTGCGTGGAGGGTTCAATAGGGTTATACATTGTTAAAGAAGTACTTGAAAAAGTAAAAATAAATGCATTGTTATCCGGTAAGCTGGATTTTTTATTCACATATTTTAAAATAACCTAGAGTCTATTCTTAGATATACAAAATGATGTAAAACTAAAATAAAGAACTCAGTTATACAAAGTAAATAAAATACAATTGAAAATATCGACTTTACAGACTAATTCAGCACAAACAAAGCAAAAGACGACATTTTTACCGATTTTTCACTAATTTAAATGAGCACTGAAGCAGCAAGGCATGAGTGTCTTGCCTGTCTGAGCACAAAAAAGTAAAGTGCGACTTCCTTGCCAAAAGTTTACTAATTGAGCGCACAAGAAGCAAAACACTATTTCATTACCTATTGTTCACTAGTCTAATTGACCTCACAAGAAGCAAATAACGACGTCCTAAGCTATATTTCTCTAGTCTAAGATAGCACAGAAGAAGCAAAGCACGAGTTACTTGCCTCTAGTTCAGATAATCAAATTATGCACGGAAGAAGCCAAGCGTGACCTTTTCACCTGTAGGCCACAAGTCGTATCGAGCGTAGAAGAAACAAAGCATGACCTCTTTTCTGAAAGTTCACCAGCTTTATTGGGCATAGGAGCAAAGCACGAATTCCTTACCTTAAGTTCACCAGCTTTATTGGGCATAGGAGCAAAGCACGACTTCCATACCTTAAGTTCACCAGCTTTATTGGGCATAGGAGCAAAGCACGACTTCCTTACCTTAAGTTCACCAGCTTTATTGGGCATAGGAGCAAAGCACGACTTTCCTACCTTAAGTTCACCAGCTTTATTGGGCATAGGAGAAAAGCACGACTTCCTTACCTTAAGTTCACCAGCTTTATTGGGCATAGGAGAAAAGCACGACTTCCTTACCTTAAGTTCACCAGCTTTATTGGGCATAGGAGCAAAGCACGACTTCCTTACCTTAAGTTCACCAGCTTTATTGGGCATAGGAGCAAAGCACGACTTCCCTACCTTAAGTTCACCAGCTTTATTGGGCATAGGAGAAAAGCACGACTTCCTTACCTTAAGTTCACCAGCTTTATTGGGCGTAGGAGAAAAGCACGACTTCCTTACCTTAAGTTCACCAGCTTTATTGGGCATAGGAGAAAAGCACGACTTCCCTACCTTAAGTTCACCAGCTTTATTGGGCATAGGAGAAAAGCACGACTTCCTTACCTTAAGTTCACCAGCTTTATTGGGCATAGGAGCAAAGCACGACTTCCTTACCTTAAGTTCATTAGTCTAACTGAGAGCAGAAGAAGTGAAACACGGCTTCCATAATTCTAGTTCATAAGTCTACTTTAGAGTAGAAGAAGCAATACACGACTTTGTTTCCTATAGCTAGTTCACTTGTTTAATTCAGCACCGAAATTCAAAGCACAGCTTTTTCCCTATAATTCATTAGCCTTACTAAGCACAGAAGAAGCAAACTACGACACCTTTGTCTTAGGTTACTAGTCCAATTAAACACACAAGAAGCAGCTTGACTTCCTTATCTATAATTCACTAGCCTAACTAAGCACAGTAGAAGCTAACTACGACTTTCTTGCCTAAAATTCATTAGTCTAATTGAGCACAAAAGAGGCAAATCACAACTTACTTGCCTTGAGTTCGCAAGTTTAAGTGAACACAAAAGAAGCAAACCACAACTTTCTTGCCTTGAGTTCGCAAGTCTAAGTGAACACAAAAGAAGCAAAATTGTTGGAATGCAGTTGATTTTTGTTAGTGTGTGGTCGGTCCTGTAGAAAGGCAGATGAATTGAAACATAAGAGATAAGATGCTAAAACAAAGACTGTGTAACTAGCTGGTTAAGGAAGTGATCCCACTGTAAGTCTGCAGGGCCATTCGTGTTACTACCATTGTCTTCATCTTTAACGCCTTAAGAGCCATTCTTTATCTTTTGCTGAACGTCTTCGTGTAAAATTGCTCTGAAATCAAGCCACATGTTAAAAATGTGACCGTGAATGGTTATTTACTTTTAAATTATTTCTGAATTGCAGTACTCCAATACTAAACGTTATTACCGGTATTAGTCGTCAGCGTCAAAACGTGCCTCCAATTTATAGAAAAAACAACAACACTTTTTTTACATGGAAGGTTCATTAGTTTCAAAGAGTAAAAACGTCATCACGCACAAATTCTCCTTATGAACTCGAAACAAACATAACATATTTCTTCTAAAGATATCACTATCATGTAAGAGTGATTCGAAAATAATGATTACCATGTGATTAAAAAGCCATTTATTTATAGCATCACATCCGTGCCCGGATGTTGGGTATTTGGCTGTATTGCGAAACAAACATGTCCATATCAAGTTGGTTGCTCATCAGTTTTACCAGAACGCAATCTGTTTGCACAAAATACTTAAGTTTCGAGTCAAAAGACTGTCCCAGTTATGCATGTGAACATTTGTAGACAGCACTTGAGTTAGGGTCATTCAAAAGGTCACAAGGTGCTATGGTACTTTTCAATCTCCACCGGTATATTTTCCCATGGAGATGTTTGTTTTAAGGTCATCAGTTACTGAGGTCTATATATGAGCGCCATAACATCTTTTTATTTCTCTGACTTAAGTTATGTATAAGTTTATATGCATTTTAGTAATGACGTGAGTCTATACATAGTAACATGTACTAGATTTCATTTCTGTAATATTTTTAACTTAATCATGAACTTGATTTCTTGCTTTTGTCTGTTTCTCCGTCTGTCCGAAAGTTTGTGTCGCTCGCTTAGCTTACCCTTAGAGTCGTGAAACTTCACAGAGATAGAGGTCAGAAGGTGAAATTGCGCTCATGGGGATAATCGTCTCCCTCCATCCAGGGAAAGCTACGCACCTGGGGGTTTTCAATTAAGTTACAGATATATTGACAACCAGCGTCTTACCCCGCACATTTCTAGTTCTGGGATTACTTTATTAGCTTTAAAAGACGAAACTTTTTAAAGTGGCCACAAAGAGGAAAAGATCAATGCAATCTGCACACACAACCTTCTTTTAAGACCACAGAGACGATTGTATAACCTCACAGTTGAGATACGAATTGCCAGTCCTTTAATTCAAAACTTTTTATGATCTCTCCATGGATGCGAAGAAAAGTTTCACCAAATATCAAGTAAAAAGCCTCTACGCCTTTTGCCGTAAAAAGCGAACACACACTTTGTGACGTGCAAACAAACGTCACTTTATTCAGGTATTTGCTTATATTATTTTTTTCCGTCTGAATGTACGCATTTCGTTTCTTGCTGAAAGATAAAAAAGTCATGCCTTTTAATTGTAATTAATGTCAATATGATAGTTTGTGCACACTTCTTTCTCATCTTCTAAACGTTAGCTATTTATTTATCAGACAGAAACGTTTCTTATATTGCTTCGAATTTTTTTTTAGTTTACGTATTTTTGTCAATGCAAAAAAGGCGTTTAATGTAGAATTCATTGACGGAATTCCAGAATAGCCTTCACAAGGGCGGAACTGCAAGTTTTGTCTACCTCACATGTAAACAAATCTAACTGGCTAACCACATATTTGCTGTTCCATGTTATTGTTTTTTTTCTGGATGACAAAGCCTTATTTTCTTAATATTTAACTTGCTAATGTAGTGAATGCTATAAATATGGACAGAAATAGTTTGCAGCATTTTAACTGTGGAGAAAATAAGTATTTTTAAATAAAAAAGGCAGTGCTATAATTATTAAAAGTAGAGTTTTAGGCCACATCAAACTTAATTAAGTTTCTGCTGACTCATTTCTTTAAGTCATTACATAAAATAAAAACGCGGCTTTTGCTATTTCGATGCGAGACTTTTGAAGAATGTGTCTACATTTACCTTTCGTCACATCATAGTTATTAATAACACAAACGCCGCAAGGCCAGATTTATTCTAATATGTAACAGTTTTAAGACATAATAAAATTCCGATATGTACCTATCTAGAGATTCTTCTACGTATCTTAATCCACCTACGTACTCGCATCCTTATGCCGCCCCATCCGAATTTACATCTAAGTTTTGATGAAATGTAAACACAAGACCATTAGTTGTTACAGCTACGTAATTATTTCATCCTGTACACCGCGCACAAACCGTGCAAACCCGCTTAAGACCTTGCCCATTGCGTTCTCTTTGATGTAAAGCGCTATTGACTAATTGGAAGATCTTTTGCTTTCTTTTTGAGGTCAACAGTAATTAGATCTATAATGACTTCTTTTATCGAAAGTGACTGTAATTTTTCAAATGGTGATACAGTGAAATGTTCTAGGCTATTGATTAACGATGATGGAGGTAGCGTTATTGGTACCAACGCCTGATCGGCTCCGCAAGATTTATGACGGATTATTGCACGTAAGCAATTTAAATATTTGATTTGATAGTTACAGAATGTTACTTTTATTGTTATATTATTTACTGATGATTATTAATGATACTTTGACTGAATGCGGAAGACAAAATGAAATGCTGCATTTTTAATGAAAAACAGGGATATAATTCCAGTTTCATTCGTCAAGGAATTTTTTTTTCAGAAATATTTTAACCTTCCGCTTTTTTGTCCCGATTTTAAATTTCCTTCTTAGCATACGGCCACGTCCACTTTTTTTATCTTAATTCCTTTAAAAAAGTCCGCAAATATTTGACATTTTTGAAAAAGTATTTTGTATTTGTCAACTGAACTTGAAAATAACAAGAAATCTAGATTATCAGTAGGGCAATTTCAGTTAATCGGTACATCAGTTATTAATATATACATGATTTTTTGTTATTGTCTTTACGTGCACGACATAATCGTAAAATCGCTTGCTCTAGTTCGTGCGATCTAAGATAGACTTTATTATTAATAAATGTTAGTCTAAATTTATTATTATACAAGAAATCATTAGAAAGTTCGTACAGCGCTATGACAAGTACAGTGAACTTTGTCTCGGAAAACTAGCAGGTAAACCACATTTAGTCATGATTATACTGAATCTTTAAACAATAATCCTTTCTTTTCATCGAGAAGTCAACCATTTAAGAATGAACAAATTTCTTTTTAAAGGTACTTCTTTATTTTCGATGTAGCAATTTATTATTGTGAGACGTTCTCACAGTATGAACTGTTTCAAATAAAAACTAAATATATTCCCATATGTCTATTTTTGCAAACAGAAAATAATTTGGTAGTACAAAAAAGATATTTCGCTACTATTTCAAAATCACGCAAAAATTAAAAATTTTCAGGACCCAAAGTCTAAAGGACAACAACAAAAGAAAGGGGATCCGCTATTGAGATTAGCGGGACTATATTGTATTTCACGATCTGAGTCTGAGACTTCATTTATTTCATTGTTAACAATTGTAGTCGCATATCCTTATGTGCAAATCTACCAATATTTAGTGCGTAGTAATATATTAGTTTTGTTATATTTATTTTAAATTAATATTATTTACACGTGAAATGTTTATTTCACTTTTCTTTTTCAAAGGTAAAATGATTTGCTTTACCAGTCGTTCAATGACATTTCAAGGACGAGATTTCGTGAAACGCATTTTGATTTTCACATGCACACGCAAACACACGAATGATTTGTATCACGAGGTGGTGACATGTATATTCTATTTCATATGTTAAAATTGAATTGTTGTGTTAATTTAGGTACAAATTAATACTTAAATTTTTTTCCGTTTCGGGCCCCTTTTGGGTAACCCCGTTTATTGTCCCCGTAATAGGCAGATCAGAGGTCGGGGATCCATCCCCACCTTACAAAGTATACATATATATTCAAAATTTATGTAAAATAGATTCAAAATTGACTTACATTAATATTACACGCAAAACTGTAGGAATAAACAGGATGATCGGGAAAACATGTTAAGTAGGCAGAAACGGATTTTTAAATGCAAAGAAAGTGGTTTGCCTCGTGAAACAGTACAAACCAATATATAAAGAGAAAAAAAGAAAAAGAAAAGAAAAAACATAATGAAAAAAAAAAACACTATATATAATCGAGACCCTCATGGCTTTGATACAATGATAGTAATATTCCAGCCAGTCCTTTTACACTACAAAGTATTTTAAAAGAAGTATTTTATGTAGATAAAAATTCACAGAAAATTGTCATGCAGATTTCAAAGTTTAATACTTAAATTTATGCCTTATTAATTCATTGCGTCGAATGAATTCTATTACATTTTGTATTGATTGTATTCCAAAGGTCAAGTAACCCCCTTCTCCTTGTTGCAAGTGAACGTGGAAGGGGACATTTCAGCGCGGCTACGTCTTTTTTGAAAAGTAACGGTTTACGATACACTTATGTCCTTATAAAGAACATTCTTTTTTTTTCATTTACAAATGAAATCAATTTAAAATAAAAGGATCATGAGAGAAAATACACTAATGAAATTGTTATGTTAACTTGTTGTAATCACTACACAATTTGTAATGTAAATTTCTTGAATTCACTAAATAATTTGTAATGGTAATATCTTAAATTCAATGAATAAATTGAAATGTTAATTTCTTAAATTAACTACGTAAATTGTAATGTTAACTTCTTGAATTCACTCTCTACATTGTTAGGTTCATTTTTTTGAATTCATTTCAAAAACATTATTGAATTCTGAATTCACTACATGAACTGTAATGTTAATTTCTTGAAGTAAATGGTAATGTTATTTTCTTGAATTTACTACATAAATTGTATAAATTGTAATGCTAGTCCTGAATACACTACATTTTTTAAATGAAATCTTTCTAAAAGAAATTGAATGATCTTTAAAAAAATCGATTTTATGAAATACGTATTATATATAGTTTTCCATCCCATGTCAGAAGTGCTAACAAATGTTTTGATTGTAGTCATTTAGCTTATAAAAGTACAATTCTGTTTATGCGTAGGCTGAAAAAATTGAGACCATTTCACAAGAGGACATGGGTTCAAACCCCCACCCAAGCCATATTTTTTCCCCCTAGTTTTGGAAGTTTTACATTGTTTTGTTGTTATAACAGTAAATATATATAAACATTGAATTCAATTTCTTTTATTTTAAAAATATTTCAATTGTTGCACATCTTTTCAACATGGTGAATAAATGAAATTGGGTATATGTGATTTCAGTTATTAATTTCTTCAAAAAAGTATTTGATATTTTGTCAATTTGTTCAAAATAGTACATGCATACAAAATAATTGTTGCTAATTCGAAGCTCCGAAGATTTTTGTTGAAGTTTACGTTGATAACATCCCCTCAAAAAGAAGTGGGTGGGGTAAACTTGTTATGCCAAGCTTATAATCATATTTCGTTTCTTCTCCCTTTTGGCTTTTCATTTTCTTTACTTTTTGTCAGCAGTCAGTAGGTCTTCATACTGTGAACGATTACATAGCAAGTATCAGTTGTCTTTATGGTCAGTCTTAGAAAAAGCATTGTGTTTCTCTATGCTTTATAAACCCATTAAGTCGGGTTAGGTTTGAAGTGAATAATAGTCATTTCTTGAAACTCCCATGGTAAAAGTCTCTTATATGATCTATATTTTGTCATAGGATAGTATATTTCTGAAAAAAAAAAAACTCAATTCAATGAGGGCTGACAAAATGTTTATTAGTATTCTAATACCTTAACCTCAGGGTATGATTCCTCTAGTGGTATCAAGTTTAACAGACTAACTTTTGAGGACATTTTTAAATGCTTATGTGAGAAGTTGTCTTAAATGACACAAGAACTGTTTTACCTCTTAGATACGATTTTTACTGTCCTTAATATTTGTTTAAATTACATGGCTTTAAAAGATTTGCTGTCAGTATTTTACGAAATATTGTTGAAAAATAATAATAATAATAATAATAATAATAATAAAACAGTTCCCGCTTATCATAAAAAACAAATTGTCCAATCTATTTACTAAACTAAATGATTCAGCTGAAATCTTATTTTTTTTAAAAACTCAAAGTATATTTCATAGTGGATGAATTGGTAACATTCAGGAAAGAAATTCCAGATTGCTTCATTCTTATATTATATTTCTTAAAAGTGTTTGCCATTAAATGACTTCTTTCAATGCATTTTTCTTAAACATTCGATGAAGGTAATGATTTTTCTTGATTATGTTCAGGTATATTGTTTGTGCACTGTTAAATTATTTCTTTCATCTACATTTCGAATTGATGGAACTCTTCTGAATATCTAGGTCCTCTCTCTCTCTCTCTCTCTCTCTCTCTCTGTGTCTCTCTCTCTTGTGTTTCTTTGAACTTTCTGTAATATGAAATTTTGTTGCGGATCCGTTACACTCTGAATAAGCAACTGGGTTTATAATTTGTAACGTTTGCATCACCTGTTTCCTGCCTGACTGCTAAAACATGTACAACAGGCAATATGTCTCCGTCATGTAAACAAAGGGATTGATCTTCAACGCACAGTCCTTTCTTTCTTCCTATTTTCTGTAATTATTTGTATTATCGAAAAAGTGTGTGTCTGTTTTGGTTTCTTCGTTTGTTTATTTTTTTTCCTTCTTTTTCTTTCATTTTGAATGCATTTATGTCGTTAGTTTTCTTAGGGTTAGCAACAACTTGATGATTTTTCATTCGGCTTCTTCATTAAATTTCAGTGACGTAATCGACTGTGAGTGGAATTGATAACTGAAAATTGGAAAGCTTTAAAAAAAACTAATTTCATGTCATCTTTTTTTTCAATGAAAATATATCAAAATACTACGCAACTTTGTTCGGGCTTATTCTTATAATCTGCCAACTCTCTTATACATTAATAGAAATGTTTTATCTTTTTATTTAAGTAAACACACCTGATTGATAATAACATTAAATAGCAGACTCATTTTTGTTGACATTTGACATACCCAAAACCAAATTGCATAACGGTGCGTGATATTTAAATTATGTACGCCTTAATGACTTGATGACGTCACTCTGCCTCCATTACACTGATAAAACGCATATGTTTAAAAATAAACGGGGGCGGAAAAGGAAAAGTTAGAAGATTAAATATAAAAGAAAAATGAAATGAAAATTAATGGCAGAGACATTTAGGAATAATACGCAACCACACAGGTGTTAAAAGTTTGTTAAAAAGTTCTGATTCTTTTGTGTAATAACATTATCGGTGGGAAAAGGTCAGATATATCAAACCTGAAAATAAAAAGTTTTAACATGGAATATGATATAGAAATGGACGATTTCTTATATGATTACAACGTAAGTAAGGTTTTTGAGTTACTTTGTAAAAAAAATATATTTTAACTGTTATTGCTCGTTTTGGTGATAACAAAGAAAAATAATTTTAAATGAAAAATCAGTATCGATATCTGACATTGATAGTCTATGTACCAAGCTGAAGACAGTAAGTAAGCTATAAATACATATAGTACCAGAAAAATGCCGAGAATCAATATAGAGAAACTTAAAGATACCGAAAGGATATGAAAAATAAACACACATACTTCGTCGCCGGTAGATGTGTACTTGTACATAAGTAAAAGTATTTACAAAATATTTCATTATTAAAACGAGGAATCACATAAGTTCTATATTAACGTAAGTTAATTGGTCTGTACATACAAAATACATGCGTCACGATTACAAATGATTTATTCACAAAAATGTAAATAACACGAGGACTTTTCGGACACACAGATTTTCAGTTATTTGTACTCGCTGTTTACATCCAACACGTTAGATTTAATTCAATTTTATTTGTATGAAATAAAAACTGTCGTTTTAGATAACTGGTTTCATGAATTATCAACTTATACATAAAAATTAAGAACAGGAATGCCATAGACATACAGTGATTCATGAATTATTATTCACCTATAAATTTACAAGTTAGACATTTTTTCATATTCATAACATGGGTACTGGTTACGAATAGAAAAAATATAGTCATAATGGCTTCGAACTGAGTTGGATCACTTAATTGCATTGTTTAATGTTTAGGCGTGTTGTTAACTGAGCACTCAATCAATGCTTATCTCGTGACCCCGCGTGTTACCCCCTTAAAATCGCATCCCTATCAGACTCTGAGGAATTAGAACTAGATTAGACTACATTAATTAGGGATAGAAACGTCGGAATGTAACCGCGAAGAAAGTTGGTTAGCAAACAAGGTAACGTTTTTTACCTTTCGGTTTTTTTTTCCCTCAAACATATGATGGTTGTTATGTAAAACAAACTATCCTTCGTTGTCTGGTACAATACAAAAAAGGTTAACCTTGAAAACAATTATTGCATTGTTTGTTTTGAAGATGTGCATATTTCAGATGGCGCTTTGACTTTATTTGGAATAAACATTTGGAATAAAGATGTTTAGAAATTTTTACTAAAATTTTTGAAATTGTGTCACGTAGCTTTTCTAAGCCATATCGATTCGAGGAAGAACATTCATTTGACACCGACAACGACCGACAGCCCACAAACGAATTGTAGGAAAAGTGTATTTCTCTTTGTATTAGCCATTTCAGCTTTGTTTATTTGGGTAGTATTTTTGAAATATATGTTTATAAGCAGAAGTGAAAAAGCCCAGTAAATCACTGGTACTCTAAAGCATACAATATGCACGTCTTAGTATGATAAAAAAAACCAAGGGACCCGGATCGCTTTAACGAGTTAATAAAAACTCGACCGAAAAAATCTGAGTTAATCATCATCGTTTGCAAAATTGCTCCAGTATATCTTATAATGAATAAATGAGTATTAATGCAGTACTTAAAGTACTGTTATTCTTTTTCATCATATGTATTTTTCTTATTTCAGGACAAATTACCGGATACAAAACTTTCGCCGCCTACAGTGAAACGCATGATACCACTTCCGGTTATAAGTGTAGATGAAATGGAACCTATACTCAAAGAAGGAAATCGAGAAAGCATGGTTGTGAGTACAGTGTATAATTGTAAATGAGAAACACATACATAGCAATCAAAATTCGTTACGTTAGCTGTTTAAAACCACAACAATTCATGTCATAACATCACACAACGGAATACACATTATGTCAAAATTTATGACATATGCAAAATGATCCAACAAATACATACTGAACATAGATTACCACAAAACACATAAGCACAAGAAATACAAAAAAGTTTTAATCAACAACCTAATCATGAAATGTTCCATGTTTCAGCGTATATTAAGTGGCAACAAGTTATATCTGAACGCTTACATTCAGACCACACATATTTTTATATAAACCTCAGAAGTACTTTCGAATGTGTAGTTTTATTTAAGTTATCCGATTTCTTAAGATATTCAAAGGCACAGTTCATTATTAGATTAAGCCTGTAGAACCCTGTTGAAATATCCGTCTCAGTTTACGATGTTTTTTTCTCTGAAAATAAAGACTTACATTTTTCGGTGACAACTTCCTGGAGTTCTTGCCACTACAGGCAACGGAAAAAAATGTAGGCGACACGGTTGAATATTGTAAACGGGTAAGAAGAACTTTACTCCGTGACCATTCATCCTTAAAAATAGTCTGTGTCGTAAAGGGTATGAAGTTCATCTGCAGTGAATTCCACACTCGGAGTCGCCTATATGTTTCAGAGGTTTCAACTCGTGTATTTTCAGACACAAGAAGAAGGTGTGACTAATCCTGCGTTTGACACGTCAGATAGACTACAAGTGGACGGAAACACGTGGAGTGAAACAAGCAGTGATAATAATAAGGAAGAAACAGTAAATTCCAAGAAAAGATATAGCTATGACGTCACAGACAGTTTACCCAGAATGCCAAGGAAACCAGATCGAGGCGACAGAAGGTAAGGTACACTTCGAGTACTAGTAGAGAAAGTAAAAACGTTAAGTGTTAATGATTAAGGATGTAGGTATAGATATTTAAGTGACTATCAAATTGTAAAGAAAAAAATGTCACGAGTTTTGAAAATAAACCCACAACTACGAATAACTTAACATACAAATCACACATTTAAGTGGCAATCTGAAAATAAGAATAAATTGCGTATTAAGTCGTAGCAAACGAATTAACTCAAGATGAAAGATCTGCTACTTTACTGGTGAACAAATTTGCCTTATTTCAATATTCATATATAGTAAAAACGTTTCATTTTTTGTTTGTCAGTAACATACCATCAGACTCGGATAAGACGGCCACTCTTAAGTCCTGGGATGTCTTCAGAGTTGTTAATCGAAGCATACACCATGGTATTGATGACGAATATTATAATATCTTTCTGAAAGGAGTTAAAGTGATTGTGAGCATGTTCCTGACTCTCTCAATTCTCTTGCTCACAATTCTTAGCAAAAGTACCCTGTTTCTTATAACATCTAATGTGTATTCAAATGTGACATTAGAATGTACGTTTATGTCCGAAACGGGTGTCACTTCCTGCAGGCGGGTACCTGCTGATCGAGTTAAGGCAGACGCTTTCCATCCTTCGCCAAGCGTCCAAGCAAGATGGCTGTGGGCATTGTTTTTAGTGGTTTGTTCACCAAATATATTCACGTTTGGCAAGTGTTTCTGGAGAATATGCTTCAAGAAAACACGCAATCCAACGCCGAGAGTTATGTTTTTGGTAAGATGTTTTCAAAAGTATAAGCTACTTCTATAAATGATGAAAGATTGAAAGAAAGATTAAAAACACATACGTTTAAAGAATTCATCTCTTTGCTATTCGTTAGTTGGTCAAAATCTTAACAAGACATTCCACTGTTAAAAAGAATTTGTCATCATGTTTCTGTTTAATTTAATATAACATGACTTTTACTATCTAAAAAAAGACCGTTGAAATTGTCCAAGAAATTGGTATATGGCATATTAAGAAGTAAAAACATAAATTTCGACGTAATGACGATGTTTGCATTTACTAACTTGGCTAATCATTATTCTCGTATATTTCAGGTTCTTGCCATAGAGACACTTCACACAGCTGGGATGAGCATGTTTGCGTTTTATGTGTTACCTTCAGTTGATCCACTGAGAGGACTTGGTCTTACTTTCGGTGTTGGCGTCATACCAGCCTTGCTAAAAATGTTTGACACACAGAAGGAAGACGGCCGCAAAATTTACGTCATCGTTGCTGACGTCATTGCGCTTATTCTACAATTATCTATTCTCATATTATGGCCAGTTAAAAGCCTAGCAAGCCACGAAAACACAGACCTAACATGGACAATACCCGCCTCTCTTCTGCTAATTTCAATAGGGTGGTGGGAGAACTACATAAACAGGTTTACAAAGATGGGGAAACTTGGAATGAGATTGAGAGAGTTTAAACATAAAGTTCGGCGCATGCGCACGAAAATTTACGTTTTTGCAAGCATGTGGAAGATAATTCTTATGCTTGGCTTGATGACTGTGATGATGACGGCTGGAAACAAATCGTGTCTCAGTGTTCTGTTCTTTGATATAGATTTCGCCCAAGACTGTCCACATCTTGTGAATCCATCAGGAAACAACTTGGACTCAGATTCACTACATACCGACCCATACTGGGTCGCACTTATTCAGATTGTGTCGTGCTTGCTGTGTTACCAGTTTTCTAAAATTGCTTGCAAAATAATGCTGCAAATCGTAAGCTTTTCGCTTCCTCTTATGATTGCCCCGCCAATAATAGCAGGACTATTCATTGCCGGTTGTGAAACTTGGAGACCCGACCAAATATCTCAACAGCTTCTGCCGCCATATTTGTACTGGACATGTGACATCAACGGTATTTCGCGAGATTTTCTCGAGACATTATATTCGGATTACCTTTTACCGGTTTCGCTTCTTTGGTGGCTTTCTTTTATGTGGGTTACTTGTCATATATGGGTGCCACGTGTGGAGAGACTCGTGCAGACTGAGAAGTTATTTGTACAGCCTTTGTACTGTGGGGTTATGCTAGAACAGTCAATGATGCTAAACAGACGAAGGGACGACCATGACAGAGGCGGAAGGCATACTTCAGACAAAGTATGGGTTATTGTTAATCTTCAGCAAGTGAATTTGTTTTAGAAATTAAAAATAAAAGTTTAGAGTTACTAAGCTGAATTTCAACGGATTGTCTTTTGGACTACACTTGTTACCAGTGAACAACAAAATGTGTTTCTTTTACATTACAGTTTAACAATTAGTTTGTACGGAAAAGTAAAAGTAATTTAAAAATTTAGTTTTAATATGCATTGCTTTATTTGTCTAAATTTTCGTGTGTAAATGAGAATAAACTTTATCACTGTATGAATAGAACAGAAATACTATTGAACCAAAAGTGCCCAAGTTTCTGAGAAAAACAACACGTATGGTACACGTTGCAATCTGTATTTAATATTGATTTATTTTTTAGAATAACATACTTTATAAAACATTTTTAATTTCATAGTACACATTTTGTTTCCTTAGCAAAAACGCAAAGCGGCCGCAGAGTTCGCTAAACTCAATGGACCTTACCCAGCGCAGCTGCCAATGACACCACGTGACCCTAAGAGACAAACGCCCGCCCCTATGATCTACGTGTGTGCAACCATGTGGCACGAGACGGAGAAAGAAATGTTACAAATGCTAACATCTATTTTTAGGTGATTACAGCATTTTTGCTATGTTTGTGATAAGTAAATGAAGGCGAAATTAAGAAGTATACACGGCGTCAATCTTTTGTTAGAACAAAACAACAAACATTCATCTTGTTCCAAATCTATTCCAGGTTAGATGATGACCAGTGTGCAAGAAAGAATGCACAAAGATTTTTCGACGTTGTCGACCCAGACTATTATGAATTCGAAGGTAAACTATATTAATTTATACTATATCATTGCTATTATTATACAGACATGTAACTATTTGTACCAGATATCATGATTGAATTAATGAATGCAAGAGATACCATTTCATACTGAACAGGGAATTAAATACACATGCACAATGCACCAATATGTGCTGTGTACTCTGGGACATTTTTTATTATTTTATCACTTTTTTTTCTCTCACATTAGTAAAAAGCAATGCATCGGTCTACTCGGCCACACCCAATATATTACCCAGACTATAATTAATGAATGTATTTCCATTCTGTTTATTTATAGCGCACATATTTTTCGACGATGCTTATCAGCCACATGATGAAGAAACGTACGAATATTATGTCAACAGTTTTGTCAAACAGTTAGTGCTGACCATTGATAAAGCAGCAAGGTAGACAGTGGTTATTTGTTTTTGTTGCATTCAACATTGTATGCATTGTCTGTATAATACTCATTTTAACGTATAAGATAATTACATTAAATTTAAATACTCCTTTCACGTTAGTTTCATGTGAATTTTTAGGAATTTTGTTATCAAGAACGTACAAGATATGTTCTAATTTGTGTTTAGATTCATCAGTAAGACAGTATGGGTTCAAACATTAAAGTTTGAATGAAAATAATGTGTTCTTTTCTCAAATTTGATTATTATTATACAAGGCGTTTATACAATGTAGTTATACAGTGAAATTACCAGGTTTTCCTTTATTTGTCCGGAAACAGAACAGAAGTATAAAACTTGAAAGACGTCGTTTTGTATATATATATTTGACGAAAATATATTCTTACAGCTTTCATATAGTATGGACAGAAATTTATTTTAGCTTTTATCTAAAACATTTTTTGCGAGACTTGCATTTCAATACATTACAGCAAGGTTCACAGAGTACCAATGCGAATTGCCCCGCCTACGAGATACCCGACGCCGTATGGTGGTCGGTTAGAGTGGACATTACTTGGAGGTAACAAGCTGGTTGCTCATCTCAAAGACAAAACCAAAATTAGAATCAAGAAAAGATGGAGCCAGGTTTGTTCATCAAATTTAGTTTTAATGTATCTGTCAGTGTTCTGTTTGTTTTCGACGGCATTTACAATTTATGCATAAGCCGTCTTTAAATATTTCGCGGTATAACATGTTTTCATGACAACGAACTAAAGCAAGTATTTGCGTATTAAAAAAGCTCGTACTAGAGCGAAGAGCTTTATTTTGAAATCACAGATGTTAAAAAGTCAGCTAAGTTGCAGCTAACAGGAGAATAAAAGAGAATTTTCCTAAAACAGCGTCTTACCGTGACGTAAGTATTATCAGATTTAATTAAGTTCTTTTATAAAATACGTCGTGTATTCTTGTATATTTCAGGTTATGTACATGTACTATCTTCTCGGACATAGGCTTGTTGGACAGAATCTAGATGCCCGTCGGAAACAAGCTCTGGCTGATAATACATTCATACTTACCCTCGACGGTGACGTCGACTTTAAACCATCGGCAGTTCAGATACTGGTTGACAGAATGAAACGAAATGAAAAAGTGGGCGCGGCTTGCGGGCGTATTCATCCAATTGGAATGGGTATGTCAGTTATAGGCTGCTTCCGATTGTGCTTTGATAAAGTCTTTTGTTGAATTTTACCAACATTTCAGTGTTTTGTTCTCAGAACACAATAGTGGTAAAAGGTTAATTTAAATATTAATATGAGAGTAATTATAAGACGTTAGCCATTAAAATGACTCGAACAACGCAAAAACAGGATCTGAATCGAGTTTTAATTTCATCTAAACTTTTATGTCATAGACGACGTCTTGAATGTGTAATAAAACCGTGTTATTTTTTTTGATATTACACTAGTGTAATAACACTTTGACGTCATTGGCAACGTCATTTACACTTTTAAAAATGACAATAAATACAAAATAATTGATTTGTAGTTAGAAGTAAATGTATACTGTTTTGTAAGCCGTTATATTACACGTGTATAATATAATAATATTAGTGATTATATTCCATTAGAGACAACATTTGTCATATGATAATGGTATTACAGGTCCGATGATCTGGTACCAAAAATTTGAATACGCAATCAGCCATTGGCTACAAAAAGCAACAGAACATATGATTGGCTGCGTACTTTGCAGTCCCGGATGTTTCAGTTTATTCCGTGGGTCTTCCCTGATGGACGACAATGTGATGGGAAAATATGCGACTTTGTCATCGCAGGCAAAGCATTATGTACAGTATGACCAGGGTACGTTCGCTTTCATGTGTCTTGTAAATATTGTTAACAAGTTAAACTAAACAAAATCTTTTATTCAGAATGTCTTATATATTTGTAATTAATAACACAATTTTTCCAAAGATATTCCCAGTACAGTCACTGGTAAAGTACACCATTTTACTATAGTCCAGACTCCACCTGAAAAAAGAATGCATTTGGTGATAGAAGAAAACTTAACAGCATACGGTAATGTATTCCTGATGAAACTACAAGTCCCCGAAGTATTAAAGGGCCGTAAATAGTATATTCTAAATGTACTAAAAGTTGGAAAACATACATTTTGAGCCATACATATCTTCTAGGAAATATGAAATTTATACAACAGGATAAAATAGAAGTCTATTTAAGAACAGACTATATAACTTATCTTTAACAGGTGAAGATCGTTGGCTGTGTACTTTGTTACTACAACAAGGGTATCGTGTGGAGTACTGTGCTGCCGCTGATGCTTTGACTTACGCCCCCGAAGGGTTTAAGGAGTTCTACAACCAGAGGCGTAGATGGTCACCTTCTACAATGGCAAATATAATGGACCTTCTCGGTATGTCTGCTAGATTCTTAAAATGAATGAGGAAAAAAAACGAAAAGTAATGTTCCAAAACAAAAAATTATAAAATCTGTAGGAAACAAAAATTCAAATAATACGATTTAGACATAGAATAAGTTATGTTTCAGTTTGTATATAGTTTAAAATGAACGTTGTTTTGTTTTGCCTCCGATATATCCGTCGTATAGATTGTTAAAATTTCTGTGAATACATCATATCTCCTTTTTGATTGACAAAACTTACCTATTTCCACTTTTAGGTGACTGGAGAAACGTCGTGAAGCTGAATGAAAATATTTCGCTTCTATATATTGCCTACCAGCTTCTATTGTTCTGTTCGTCTTTACTGACGCCGGCAACCATTTTCCTCCTGGTAACAGGGGCGCTTAACACAGCGTTTCCTGACCTAGATCTGATGAAATCACTGTTAATAAATGCTATTCCAGTTGGCCTGTTTCTCCTCGCTTGTTTCTTCTGTGACTCGAAGTGGCAGGTTTGTATTTATTTCATTCTACAATCTTTATGTAAAGTGTGATACAAATAATATAGACCTCTATAATTCTATACTTCTATAAATGTTGTTTATTTTTTATCAATTTTGATTATTGATATGCTGACTGAGTATAGAATATTTTAAATAATCTTTCTCGGTTATAATTTCATGAAGTGACCAAGCTTTATTGTTTTGTGACATTTTCGATCCACGTAAACAAAAGCCACGTGATTGATTGAGGATGCGGTTAATATTTCATCTTTCACTTAACTAGACATTGCTGTACTTTCGTGTTTTATTTTGTCAGTGCTGTTAGATATAATGTATTAAAACTTTCATGAATTAGAGAACAAGTTCTCGCCACTTAACAAAATTTCGCACGCAAAGAACACTGGACTACACACCTAGTGGGAGACGAAAAAGCGACCTCTGGATCGGGAGACCGGCTTTCTATCCTTCGATCACCTACAGGAGTTTGACTTGTTAACTAGCAAAACAGTCTGTTTTGTTTTCAGCTACGGTTTGCAGAGATTCTCTCCATCGCCTATGCCTTATGTATGATGGTTGTTGTGGTAGGCCTTGGGCTGAACATGATACTAGAGGGCATGTGCTCTCCGACAGCGATATTTCTGTTTTTCCTACTTGGTGTTTTTATTGTGTCTGCTATACTTCACCCACAGGTACCTTGTAACTCATTAGCATAAATATAAATAATCAAAGACAAAGGAATCGGTCACGTGACTAGACATTGATGTTTAAATATAAATGTATATTTATTCACACAATTTCAATATCTTTTACAGACTAAGAGATTCGTAAAAGAGAATAGTTTGATATTTCTGTAGTATATTTGGGTGTTTTGTGTGACACGTTAGAAAACGAAATGTAATGTCATCTTGGCCATTCACTATGTGCAGTTTAGCTCACAAGTTTTATCTAGACAACAAGGTTTAGTTTTTGTGTTTTTCTTTAAGTAGAGTAAAAGAATGTTTAACGCCTAGACTACTTTCAATCAGATTGGTATCTATAGGCATGTATTATGTCAACAAATGTATATATTGTATAAATGGTTACTTCTACAGGAGTTTTACTGCCTTCTGCACGGGGCCCTGTACTTCCTAGCTGTCCCCAGTATGTCGATGTTACTGATGATGTATTCAATATGTAACATGCACATTGTATCATGGGGTACAAGAGAGACAGCCACAGCTGTTAACCCGAACGAGAAACCGCCGAAAAAGCCAGACAGCAAGTTGCAAGTAAGTCTGTTGAAATTTACCAAAACAGGTTTCATTTATTTTACAAAAGGACTTTTCTCTTTCTATTATCTATAATGTTTTCTGTTCTGGGTATTTTCCGTAGGGTCTCTGTTCTAAATGTTTGACATACCGTTTTATTTGACAAATTTATACGATTAACAAGATCGTTGTTTCTATTGCGACTCACATTAAGGTAAAAAGTCAGGCGATTCATTTTATTTGTCCATTTACAGACTTTGAAAATGCATTGTTTTCAGCAGTGGAAAACAAAAAGAGAAAAATGGTGATTTGGTGATCAAACCGAATCGCGTTTTTAATTTGTTCTTCTGGAATAAAAAAGAGCTATTGTCAAGTTTATCAGAGAGACACATTGTGTTGTGAGTTTTAACAACGTATCAGCTTATTTAGTAATATTTAGTTTTTATGTATAAATGTTGATGAAAAGGGTTAATGTGACCTTAATGAAGACGATTTTATTACGAAAATCTACTGAATGTTCTATCGCAGGCGTTGCTACAGAAGTTTTCAAGGGATGAAGAACTGGATAGTGACTATGGATTTTCTTTTGGAAATCTCTTCCGCTGTATATGTTGTCCTAAACCAAAGCAAGACAGCAGCGAGAAAAAGTTTGAGTTGGTTCTGGAGAAACTTGAAACGATCGAAAGAGCAGTGACAGAAGGTAAACAACTACCAGCATATTAAATGTGTCACTTATCGACAAAATACCTGATTTCTGAATAGGTTTAATTGACTTTTAACACTTTAGCCGAGTAGATCACAAATTTCGTCGTTTAGAAAATTTAGAAAAAAAACACATCTAATTCTCGAGCATTTATAGTTCGAATATTTCTATTTCGAACACAGAAATTCAAACTAATTATAAGGATTTAGATACGTGACTCGAACTCCGTTCAAAGAAAATCGAATGAATTATCGAAATGAACAATAATAACGTATTCTCAGCACGTATACATGAAAAATTTCCCTACTTTTGTAAATAGGTACACAAGACAACCAAGAAACCATTGGATGCAGTGACAGAGAAGTATCAGCCGATGAAGGTGTTAGTGTAACGTACGAGACAATAAAAGAAGATATCGCTGACGGGCTAAGAAGAAGGAAAGACGGCTCAAACAGTAACAAAGAAACAGTCGTACCGAAAGACGAAGAAGGTAATAAAAACTTGTAATATTCATTTCATTACAGTGGTGGAAGTTAATGATATAATGATGTTGTTTACACTTTTCCGCTGTTTACACTTCTTGAAGTTAAAAATAGATCTTTATGAAGCGTTTAATTAACTATTTTCCTTGACTTTAAATAATAAAATACTTGTTCATTACAAAATTTCATGAAAATTTTAATTATCCTAATTTTAGTCACGAATCCTCTGTATAAACCCACACTGGTATCACATGAAGACGAAAACACTCCAAAATGGCTCGATGACGACGATTTAGGTAAAGGTCGCACGCGTTACCTTGGCAACGACGAGAAAGCATTCTGGAAAGACTTGATCAAGAAATACTTACTACCGCTGGAGAAAAACGAGGCTCAACAGAAGAAAGTTCAACAGGATTTAATCGAATTAAGGAACAAAATGAGTCTGATGTTTTTCATGCTGAATGGATTGTTCATCGTAATTATATTCACACTGCAGGTATTGCTTTAACTTACCTTAAGTATAACTACAGCAAAAACACCTGCGTTTAGTATAACCACAGATACTTTTTTCTTAAACAAAACACTTACCTCTAGTGCAGCTACAATATATACCCCCTTCACAAAACAAAAAAAAAACTTGCTTTTAGTATAACTACAACAAAAATACCCCTTAATCAAAACAAGACGTCAGCTTAAAAATAAAACAAGAAAACAACGAAAGTAAATTAATAAAATTCAGACATTTTGGAAGAGTATTCTTTTCAACATATTAAACAGAGAAGTAAGGTGGAGGGGTTCATTCCACGTAATAGGCTTGTTCTGACGAGGCCGGTTACTGAGCCATCAGCTAGGTTGACAGTCTGGCTGACGTCAGACTGATTGGACTGCTAAATCACCAAATATGTTTGTACATCAAGATAATTGTTCTTTTTTTCAAGTTTATATTGTTTGTTCTTACGGTTTAATTACCTTTTTGAAATGTTAATCATGATTGTCAAATATATTTTAGTACACAAATGCTGTCAAAGAGGGGCATGGTCTAAGCATACCTCTTCCTTGCTACGCTACGAACGGACGCCGTCTAACACTAGAGCCAATTTCGCTGTTGTTTATGTTCGTCTATGGGATTGCCTTGGTAATACAGTTCGTATCAATGTTTTTCCATCGGCTCGGGACGGCCCTACATATCATAAGCTCTACTGAAATCAACTGCATGAAACCAAACACGAGCGAAATCAACTCCATGGACATAGCAAGTAAGCGTTATATCAAGCAAAAGTTCAAAATCGCTTGCAGAAAAACTGTGCGAGATTTTAAAATACGGTTATTTCAGCTTGTGTGTTTGATTGATAATCATTTTTGCCACAATTATTTGTTGTACTGACTAACGCATTTTTACACAATCATTAAAAACATTGAGTCTTTGTACAAGTACAGATGATATATTTGTATGGAAAACAGACTTCCATCATGTTCTCAAATCTTGTACCTATTGTTTAAGATAAGATAGAGGAAGATGACTAAGTTAAAAAACAGTATCTTAAAAGAGCGCACTTTCGCAACAGTACTTTTGAATTTAGTGTGAAGACTTTTGATTTGCTTCGTAAAACTCAGTGGATAACGCTAAGATGTATGAATATGCAAGTATACAAATATTTGATGTATAAATTACTAGGTAAGATAGCGCTGGTCAAAGAGATGCAACAGATGGATGATGAAGATGACAAGATGTCAGTGACCACTACAGCAAGTAGTGATGTTGATGAAGATAGCAGTTTAACACAGGTATATATTTCCTCATCACCATTTTATATTTTACACTGACTTTTATTAAATACAGTCATTCAGGGTTTTTTTTGTAAGAACACGTGTCAATAGAAGTTATGCTTTTAAGAAACATTGGGTTTTCTGTATTGAAAAAAGCGTTGTGTAAATAATCTTTTTTTTTCCCTTCAGGATGATTCACCGAAAATCAAAAAACGTAAGACCGTGATCAGGATAACAAAGCGCAAGCGACAACAACAACAACAGCATCAGGGAGAGATTGTGGCAGGTGGTAATCTTGGCAGCAAATTCATGAAGAATTTCATGGACCTCGCGAATGATCTGAGGAAGGAAAGAGTTAGTGAAAGTAGTAACACAAGTCATGGTTAGTCATTGTATTAATTAAT
Organism: Cyclina sinensis; assembly: GCA_012932295.1. NCBI lineage: Eukaryota > Metazoa > Mollusca > Bivalvia > Venerida > Veneridae > Cyclina > Cyclina sinensis. The sequence continues at coordinate 8,647,891 of JAAONU010000009.1, read as the reverse complement.
ATAAAATTAAACTTACATCTACAACTTTATGCAAATTACTGTTTTGTTTTGCCCATTAAATGAAACATGTGTACCGCCTCATTTTATTAAGTATAGTTTAAATTTTCTTTAGTCACTGAAAGGATTGGTAGTATCTTTTACAATTGATCGCTCTCCTTAAACTTTTTCATAATTGCGGTTGAACCACACAAAACCTGGAATCGTATTGGATCAGTATCGAAGCTATAGTAGCTTAGCAGTGCGTCTGTTACGTGTAGCAATGCCTGTGTGCAAAGGTACCCTAAAAATTCAATAGCTTGTGTGATTTCAGACATTTAAGAGACTTATTTTATTACTCTCTTAAGGTCGCTTCGGAGGACGTCATGGAAGCAGCGGAAACAAACGGAAGAGCAAGAGAGCAATGCGAGCAATGACATCTATACAGCATGATAAGGACCGAGTGCTGAAAAAGGCTGACGCCATTGAAACAAAATGGCAGAAGATTTCCCGCACTAATAGAAACGGGGGAGATAACTCGGTGAATAAGGTTGACTCTTGGCTTCATTTGGTAAGAGATGTCTTGACGCAATCGAGGACAAGTCTCAACACCATTGGCGAAGAGGACAAACGCAGTTCTCTCCCTTGGAAGAACAGACTCAGTCGAGCAAATTCGATGGAAACAATAAATCAAGAAGAAGCCAAAATTCGCAGTCTACCGAAAAGAGCGAGTTTTGCTGGCACGTCACAGCTTAACATAATAACCGATAATGAGGAGGAAGACGAAATTCTAATGAACCCAAAGAATACAAATAACCAAAAAAGAAATATACCAGTAGATGTTTATAAAGAAGTCGTTCAAATGCGACCAAAATCAAATTTAAGCAAATCTTACCTTGCTCGAAGGTCAGAACCTCTGTTAGAAATTCCAAAACATCCGGAAGCAACCAGACCACATTCCTCGATAACCCCAAGGATTAGTGAAGAGGACGCTAGAGCAAACTCGATTGAGTCACAGTCTGATATTTCTGACCAATCAGAGACGGGATCGACGTCACGAACGATGTCGGTTACGTTTAGTAGTAACCATGAGTACATCGGTACAAACTTTAGAGAGGCGGGAAGCAAAAGTGTGCCCGCGCCAGACGATGTTTTTGAAGAGAGCAGTTGATAACTCTTGTATTAAATTATATTATAGTTGAAATAAAAGTGTCCTATTTTACAGAAATGCTCGAGTGGAAATGACTAGTTGTCACTTTCGAGCGTAAAGTAAAACATGGGTAGTATTCATGCCAGTGGCTCGTGACAGCATTTCCGTGGCACCGAGTTTGTACTAGAAATTAAATTAGAAAACATTTTTCATTCAGCCAGTTCCGAAATCGAGAGCTTTCAACGAGAATAAGTAGTTGGTCAGTTCTGGATATGTTGTCATAACTTAAGACAGAGTTGCTTTCACTCGAATATTTTCCATCAACATATTAATCATGTGAAACAACAACTAGTTCAGATTAATACCAGTCATGTATTTTTATCTGTTTATCAAGTTATAGTTTTATATTTCCTTATATTTTTTGTTCTGATTGGGTTGCTCATATGTATGTATATATACGCTTGACACAGGGTAACTGTATCTAGAAAAGAAACACTACAATGCAAATATCATAAACATGTAAATACATGTTGTTATATATTTTAAAAAACTAGAATTTACTTTCTGTTTGCTTATTTTACTACAATACTGTTCAACTGTTATGATGTAAACAGTTTGTTCAACAAACTGGAATTTAAACGGTTCATTTTGTCAGGTACATTCTAAGCTGGCTGTAAATGTTTACCAATCAGTCATAATTTCCATGGTTACTCCGGTTTTTCTTTCCTTTATCTTTTTTTAATTAAATAATATATCACATATTTGGCGATTTATTTACAAATCTGTAAAAAAACGAGATAAAATCTTGATGAACAACGTACGATCATGTTGCCAGGGTTTAAATGGTCTCGTACAATGTGATAAGTGGAACGCTTTGGAAATTATTTAATATGATGCAACACAAACTTGTTTATGGAGCAACATAAATGTTTGTACGCCTCTAGTCAGCAGGAAGCAAGTAGATGTAGTTAACATAAATGTTCGGGATACTCTGATATTATAGTTGTAAATCTTTCAATTACTTTTATCCTATATGCTTAATGTTTTATTATAATAATGATGCATTTCGTGTGTTCAAAACTGTTGTATGTAATATACTGTATATAATAAAAAATTATGTGTTAAACCTTATGTGGAGTACTTATCTTTCATAACCTTAACAGTGGTAAAATGACAAAATCAGTTACAAAATTGTTATTTAATTATAAGCTTAAACATAACATGATATTTATTTAGTTTGGACTGTCTTATCTCTTGAACATAGCTTGATTCATTGAAAATTGTATAAGTTAGATATTAAGTTAATATTAAATAAACTTATAAAGGTCAGCTTTATTCTTTCAATTTTCCAGCTTAAGATGTGTCACAAAGTTACCAAACAATCTATACGTTAGTTTTTGTAGTCAGTTCAAAGACCTTGTTTCTTATACAAGAATCTTTTCTTACATTCGGGGCTGATTTTAAACGTTAAGAATGATTCTCTTACCAACAAAAGAAATAAAAGCCTTGTGGATCGATTGTGTAAATGTTAGGCAGATGTGAAATGCTTTGAACTACCAGTAATTACAGATCTATATTAAGATTTATAATACAGTAAAACTACTCCATTAAGGACAGTCACTTAATAAAGTGGCCTTAATTGCGGGTTGTCCTTAGTAATGGATTTCTACCTTGCTTGTGGCTATCTCAACTTAGAAAACGTCGAAACAATCTTAACAGCTTCTGATGGTACTGCATAAAATAACAGTTTAATGTTAAAAACTTAAGTTTTTACTAATTTGTATCATTGAACCTATCAACATCAGACATTTATCTCTTTTCGTTTTTTAGTGTTGATAAAGAAATAAACGATTTGCTTGAAGAACAATTTCCAAATAAATGAGTACTTTACGCTGTGGTTATGTCTGTATATGTGCATGTGTGTTGAAAACTGATTATAATTGAAACTATTTGAGTTATTTCTCCATTCACTAATATTTCTTCTCAAAACTCAATTAAAAATTGTTGGATTAACGTTGCAAATTTAATTACCTTAAAATCTTATTTCAAATTTAAAGACCCCATTTTCATAAATAGAATAGTAATTCATTCAAATTTCAAACAGCTTTTGTAGTTTTGCAAAAATGTAGAACAGAACAGAACAGAACAATCATTTTATTTAGAACTTAAACATTTACAGTTCCTCGTCCATAAAATCAATTACTCATATACATACAAGGTCAAAATTCAGTATATATTCGTCCCGAGGATGATATTTAAACGACTATTTATCAAGCAAGATGCATCTATTGTTTGACATTAACATCTATTGAGAATTGACATTTCTAATACAGTTTTGTCTAATTACTAAGGCCTGTTCAATATATCTACATAAATTACATAAAGTTTTTCTCCTATTACATGTCAACATTTCTACAAATTTAAACATACTAGGTCTCCTTGTATAGTACTTTGGTAATAACATATTTCTTAAGTCTTTATATTTATTACAAATCAGGATGAAGTGATATTCGTCCTCTACGTTTCCATCTGCATATATTTCACAAATACGTTCATGTCTCTCTAGTCTATTTCGACCATACCTTGCACTTTCTATTCTAAGTCTATGTGCCGACACACGAAGCCTGGTTAACAACTGTCTATGTTTATTGTTTCTAATTATATCTAAGTATGGCTCATACCCAAACGTGTTCTTAATGGCTCTGTATACCGTAAGTGTCCGATTATTATTGATACTTTCAAAAAGTTCTTGTTGAAAACAATCAATTAACTTTTGTTTAAATATAATTATAAAACTTGTTTGGTTTACACAGTAGGGGTTCTCCCAAACATACCCATAACCATGTCTGTATAGCATATCTTTCACATTGGATAACCAATTTTTCTTATTGTCAGCGCAGTCATCATGTAGACATGAATACACAGTTTTCAAAATACAATTGTCAGTTGACAAAATTTTGAACCAATATTTCAATATCCTTACAAGTCTATTGATGTACAATGGGTAACGTCCCAACTCTCCATACACTGTGGCATTACTTGTAGACAGTTTAACATTTAAAATTTTCTTACCAAATTTCAAATGAATTCTTTCTAATTCTTTTGATTTAGAGTTACCCCATATCTCGCAAGAATAGCTTAATATAGACCCAACAAAAGAATCAAACAACTGGCAATATGTTTTCAGTGAGAAGTCTAACATTTTTATATTATTAAACAGTACATGCATAGCTTTTAAAGCTTTTCCTGACAACATTTGTTGGTTGCTACTGAACATTCCAAAACAACTAAAAACAATGCCTAAGTAATTAAAATCGTTAACTATTTCAATCTCTTTTCCATTATAGTACCAGCCCTCATTATTTCTTAGATTACCCCGTTTGCGAAAAACCATAATTTTGGTTTTATCTACATTTACTTGTAAACCCCATTTGTCACAGTATAATTTCAAAGCGTTGAAATGATTTTGTAATTCTTCTGGCGTTTCCGCTAATAGGGCCATATCATCGGCATATAATAATAATATGAGTGTCAAATCTTTTAAAGACAATACACTTTCCGTATTACATTGTAAAAATAATTCAACATCTTCAATAAAAAGTGAGTATAGTAGCGGTGAACATATTTCACCTTGCTTTAAACCAATCGCAATATTCATGAAGTCTGAATATTGTTCACAATGTTTTACTTGGCATCGTACTTGGTCGTACATTGACCGAACAATTTTTAACATTTTACCATTTATCCCTAGTTTGTACAACTTAAACCACAAAGCATTTCTATAAATAGAATCAAAACATTTACGCATGTCAATGAATCCACAATACAAACGTTTGCCATTGTTTATATAGTGCTCAATTAGAAGAACATAAACTAACTTAAGTGCCTTATTATTGATCCCCATTTACTAATTGTTGTTTAGAAATACGCGAAATAGAATACATTTGAGGTAATTTGTTAATTTGTATGGATTTCTAATTAGAACCACTCCGCTCCACACCTCTTGATCACAAAAATACAAATTAAGAAGAAAATAAAATTGTCATAAACACAAATGTTACATAACAGTCCTTTGTTTGAGTAAAGGCAACATATTTTGTTAACGAACAACATTTAACACAAATTGTGATACAATCAAGAGTGTTGTAATCTATGGCGCAAAGGATTGCGCCATTTGCCGTAAATGCTGTCAGTATAATTGCATTTGAGGCTGCAATATATATTTGCAGAATTATTTTATACATTTCAGGTTATTTATCTACTGCTTTTACACCTTAATTATTTGCTCACATAATTTTGTACTTTTTTATGAACAGTTTACCTACATTCTTTTTAGAGTTCTGCCTCATTCCAACTTTAATTTTTTGTTGAAATTGTTAATTGATATAGAAAATTGTGAAAACTGTCAAAATTATATCAAATCTATAAAAGGTATCAATATGAAACTTGAAATATTTGCTTATTATGACAGGGAACAGTTGTAAGACAATGGGCATTACACTGAAAGCTGTTTTTAGAGTTCTGCCCCATTTCAACTTGAAATTTTTGTTGAAATTGGTAATTGATATAGAAAATTTTGAAAACTGTCAAAATATTGTACACATCCGCGGCATACTTGCTACTTGGGACAGCATACTTGCTACTGGGGACAAGGCACATCTAAACCACAAGGGACATTACTAAGTGATCAGTTAAAATACCAGTCTAAGTGCAGACCTAATGATAATTACGACTTAAGCAGAGATAAAATACCAGTCTAAGTGTACACCTAACGATAGGTACGACTTAAACACTTTTAAGTGTAGACCTAATGATAAGTACGACTTTAGCAGAGTTAAAATACCAGTTTATGGTTAGACCTAATGATAGATACGACTTAAGCACTTTAAAGTGTAGACCTAATGATAAGTACCACTAAAGCAGAGTTAAAATACCAGTCTAAGTGTAGACCTAATGATAGGTACGACTTAAGCAAAGTTAAAATACCAGTCTAAGTGTAGACCTAATGATAGGTATGACTTAAGCAAAATTAAAATACCAGTCTAAGTGTAAACCTAATGATAATTACGACTTAAGCAGAGTTAAAATACCAGTCTAAGTGTACACCTAACGATAGGTACGACTTAAACACTTTTAAGTGTAGACCTAATGATAAGTACGACTTTAGCAGAGTTAAAATACCAGTTTATGTGCAGACCTAATGATAGATACGACTTAAGCACTTTAAAGTGTAGACCTAATGATAGGTACGACTTAAGCAGAGTTAAAATACCAGTCTAAGTGTAGACCTAACGCTTAGTACGACTTAAGCAGAGTTAAAATACCAGTCTAAGTGTAAACCTAATGATAATTACGACTTAAGCAGAGTTAAAATACCAGTCTAAGTGTAGACCTAATGATAGGTACGACATTAGCACAGTTAAAATACCAGTCTAAGTGTAGACCTAATGATAGGTACGATAAACATACAGTGCCCCATTCTTAAATTATCATTTCATGTATATATAATATTCTTTGCTTGACAAGAGCATAATTCCAACAGTTATAAAGAGAATTAATTTATATTGCATACAATGCAAAGGACGCATAAGAAGCATAACTCTGTCATCATTCGTTCTTGAATTACGTCCATTTATAATATAGCAGTATAATATCCCAAAATTAACGAAAATCTTTAGTTGATACTTCACAATGACAGTGTACATTAATTGGTTGCGCCTTCTGCAGAAACCATATCTGTGCTTGCTCCATATTTTATTATCTTCCTTTGTTTAATCTCATAAATGCTTGTCCGGAAGGTTACTCGATCGTAATTTGTAACAAAGATTTCGTTAATACCTCAGATATTCCTTTTCATTTACAACAAGCTATCCTTCCACGCGTGGTACCTTCTACGAAGAACTTTCTCTCTGCACCTCTCTGAAATTGATCTCCTTCTACCTTTTACGTCTATCATTCACTCTTATACCCAACAGCTTCCCTGCACTGCATTTCCATTGGCAACATACCTTAAGCGAGAGGGACGGGGTGCTGATGTTGGGGGTGTTATGTCTAACTTGGCGCTTGTTTGCATTTATTTTGCATTTGAAGGAAATATGTTAATATTTGCAAATTTTCAATTCACTTTATTTCAATAGTTTACAGATTTTATTTTATATGTTTTATATGGAAAAAAACCCGACACATATACAATTTGAAACTAGAAATGATAAAACTGCACGAATAAATAATAAATATAGGAACCATGGGCAAATATAACAGTTTTTACAAGACATTTTAGAAGTTTAAGCACATTTATTGTTCAGTCCATGAAGATGATGGGCGGTTATGTTTTTGTTACAACGCTCACAATAATGTCCATTTAGTTTACCGTCGACGGTCGAAGGTTTGCCAATGGTGTCCCTTAACGAATTTATCGGTGTGTAACGTTTATATATGTAGGTATTGATGAACAGTGTTTCCACTTCACTAATGTTATACATTTCACAAGCAGGGTATAGTGTATCACGTGAATCGTAATGCCTCGAATAGTTTGGTATTGGTGATAATCTGTTCCTCCAATCGCTGGACATTTGCTTTCCACAACACCGTCTCAGAATGTCCCAAAAGCGCAAATATGAAACGACATCCGACATTTGTTTGTCTGAGATTCCGAAAATTGACTGGTAGTCATAGGCAATGAAGTGTCCCTTCCTTGCAACCATACCAATATCGACAATATATTTTAAGGTTCTGTTTTGTGTTTCCTCTTTTCGTTTAAGTTCAGAAGGTAGTTGTGATCTAGAAGTCATGAAAATCCATGCATCTCTAGGTAGTGACTGTAACAAAAACTTCCTATCATGTGTTTTGATGACAGAGTATTTGTGCGAAGGTTTTCTGTGAAAATAACAGCCAATAGAGCTGGCTTCATCTTCATGCAACATTATCATCATTAAACACAGTATTTGAAACTGTAGCGTTGATGCTGTGCGCCCTGGGCCATACTGGATCAAAACATTTGGTACGTGTCTATCACACTCCTGAAAATATCAGAAAATAATACTGTTGGTTTACAAAAAAAAACAAAAAAAAAACAATAAAATAAATAATAAACAAAACAAAACAAAAATACAAAACAACTAAATTAAGGAATCGATTGTCTTTGCATCCACATTAAAGTGATTGTTTTTTTATACTGTGTAATCTCGTTTTTGCAAACTTGGCTACGTTTTTTAGTCCGCTCCAGAAATCAAAAGTCTTAAACAGATAGATAAAGTATACTATACTGTACTATACTATACGCAAGTATGACCAGATATTAAATTATAACGCTTATTGCTTTGTAATCAAACTGAATCGCTAAATTTTCTAAAAAAAGCAATGACTCTGAATCACTGCGCTATGTACAGTGAACATAAGAGAGAAAATAAAAAAAGTAAAATCTAAAATTTCTCTGAAACCACGTAGTTAGAAATGTTTTGAATTAGGTAATTTCTATATTGCTAACTGATCAATGAACCTTTTAAGTACGTAAATATTATTTTAAATGTTTGAATCAATAGAACTGCTTGTTTTAGAAAAGGTAAAAAATTCAGGTCGTTGATAGGTGTTTTGTTGGTGTCCATTCATGCGTCTATAAGGAGTTTGGCTTCAACAGCTATCTTAATCTGTTTGTCCATTAGCAGCTGTTACAGAGTTTTGCTACTTTGTTTTTGTCTGTTAGTTTGTTTTTTATACGACGTTGAATTCTGGTCACCTGCCTAACAGGTAAATATGGTTTTTATGCATGCATTTCTCTAAGTGTGTTGACTGAAAATGTCATTGTACTGTTTCTTTCATATTTCTGGAAGGATTTTGCGAATGGACAAATTCACTCAGATAGTGAATAATACCATTAAAGTTCAAAAGAAGTAAGACCTTAAAATCTTTTGTTTTTATGAGCAAATAAGACCGAGCAAGGTACAAGTATACAAACAATTCTGTGATTAGTTATAAATAGTGTTATATTTTATCATTAAGGGACAATGAAGATCATCGTCGGAAACCATCGTTCGATCCATTCAGTTTCAATCTTTTTTCATCAACCGTGGGACAATCGGTTGGTAAAATTTCGTACTCACGAAAAATTCATTACCTACTTTCATTGGTTTCTGAAAAATTTCCATTGCGCAATCTTAGTTAATGAAATTACTCGTTACAATTTGCCTTTCGTGGCTAAGTTTAATCACGTCTGTTTTAAATAACATGTCGTTATGCCTACTCTCCACATTGAAGAGTATCTATTTGTAATGCAGAATCTCATTGGACGAAGAGTAACTTCTCTTTGCTAATCAAATTTCATGAAAACGAATAATCTGCAGTCAATTGTCCCACGGTACATAATGTAGTTGTGCGGAATATGTACCAGGGGTAACAAACGATGAATGAAGATATGAACTGGAATGTACAATTTTAATTTAAAATTGACAACACCTCACCAGATTCTAATGATGGTGCAGTGCACTTGAGGGTAACTTGGACACAATTATGCAAGCAGAAGACTTTAGGAAGTGCATCTGTTTTTATGTAGTTGCATCTTGGGAAGGCAATTTGCCTATAGGTTTATATCAGGACTTTCAGTTTTTTTACATTTTCAAAAATATTGAGGGGAGGCAAGAGATGAAACACAAAAAAACCCATTTCCGTTGAATTACACTTCAATATGTCAGTGGGAATTTAGAAATAATCACAGGCATGTGGCAATGTCCATGTTCAATATTTTCTTCAAACTGAAAAAAAACAGGTTTAAGAGTTTGTTGATGCTTTGTGCGTCTTCAGAAGTTTAGTTTTTCACTCTGATCACCTTCATTAAGTTTTAGAAAAAAACTTGGGTGATCGATATAGGGCCATCATTGCCACCTTGTATAAATGTTCCAAGACTCTGAACAATCGTACTTTATGACTGTAATCACCAATTGCAATAACTTCTCATTTGTCGGTTCTCAGGACCTTCAATCCTTTGATTTTTAGAAGCGAAACTTTTAAAGCTACACACCAGATTTTTTAGTTACAATCACATGGCCGCCTCTTATCCATACAACCGCGTTGAAAAAAGTTCTACAGGTTGTATGAGTTTTCATTACAGTTTCGATTAAAGTTCTTTGATATTGCAGAATTCTGTTGATTTTGAAAGCATGAGGTATAATTTCAATATTTTGGCAAATCAAACTATAAAAATAACAAGTTATAATTTAGTATTCATCCGCGAAAAATAACTCTCCGAGTAATGTTAACCCGCCTATTCGTCTGCCAGACCAATCAGAACGCTCGGAATCAGAAATTATAAGTAGTATTAACTATTACTAGATGACCTTTACAACGTACATCTATTCCGACCCAAGAGAGACATGAGGGTTACTAAAAAAGTTCTGTGTATGTGGGTTTGTTTTAGGAAAATATGTTTTTTGTGTTTGTGTCATAAAAAAAGATGTTTAAATTCTGTAGTTGCCAAGATAATGTTAATAGTATTAAAATCTATGAAATCTATCAATTTTGGAAATTTACGTAAATAGAAACATTAGTTTATAATGGGAAAATGTCCGAGTTAACGTGAGAGGACAGATATACTTTTTGAACATCTCTTTCAGTAATGTATCCGGCTTTAGATATACATTTACAGCAATAGTGAAGTACCAGCGATTGTCTGGCGTTGTTGAACGTGGGTACCAATTATTATGAAAATAAGGGAAGATTTCAACGTAATTGCTTATATTTGGTTGATTATGTGGAGTTTTGTTGTTAAATTATGTAAGATCTATGGGTCTTCTTTAATAAAATTTTATGTTTAAGTATGTAGAAAGTATTATTTAGATGCGAAACCGTATGTGTTGTGATAATTCGGCATATTAATTGATTTCTTGTGATAATGTTGAACTGACCCCGCTGTATTTCCAAGATGGCGTTAAACTGATAAACACATGTACATTAAATCAAAGCACTGAAAGTACTGCAAAACCTGTCGCGTAGTGCTGGGTTTATGTTTTCAAGTAATGGATACATGCATGTAATGCAATACCTTTATTCGAGAGAATTTATCTCTGTGCAATGGAGGTCCATTGGAGCTAGTCTCATTAAGCTGAATATGATAAAAATCTTTTTTTCTACCTGCCTTGCCATAAATTATAGTCCAACTTCACTGGAAATTTTTTTTGTACATAATTACTGAACACTCTAATCAAAACTGGCCATCACTGATCTTGACATTTATCAAATTTAGTATTGACAATTCCACTTATTTTTCTAAAACCCTGAGGTACTCCAACTATAATGTTCTAGAGTACAAGAGTACTATTTTACCAACCATGATTTATGCATACTGACCAGTATTGTAAGTTCTGTTGGTAGTTTACTGGTAACATTTGCAGTCTGGTACATGTTCTTTCCAGTAATTTTAGGAAGGTAAAATGACTCTGATATGAATACAACTGTAAGGAGGGGGTAAAACTTTAGCTGACAATAAGTTTACCACAAACACAAGAAAGCAATATTTATTAACATTATCTTTATTTAAAAAATAAAACTATGAAAAACAACAATTCACTGGACACATTTGCCCCAGCCATGTATCATAAGCAGATGATAAAAATTAAAGAGGAAGGTGGAGTGCCAAAAGCAGTATAATTGTTACATTTATTAAATGAACAGCGTGCTACAAAACACAACCCAATAAATGTGAAGACATTTTGGTTGTTATCAGAAATTTAGTCTATAAAGGTCAAAGCTCTGACAAATTTGGACATGTACTGCCCAATTTTGCAAGTAACATGTATTTTCATAAGATACATACACATGCAAAATATGAAAAAAATCTAAGCATTTTTCTTTAAATGAACAGAAATTTCATTTTAGTAGAAAATAAGTAAAAAAGAGCACCGCTAGGCGGAGCATTATATGCCCGAATGGTGTTTTTAGCTCACCTGAGCAAATGCTCAGTGGTGTCTAAAGATATTAGCCATGTGTTTCATGTCCGCTTCATACCTTTTTCACCCCTGGAATGAATTCCATGAAACTGATCAAATGTTCAGCCCATCAAGATGATATGCAGAACCCATGTTCTAACCTGGCCAGTTCAATCTCAAGGTTCAATAAATATCCTGTATACAAATTTTAACATCAACACAAGGCCATGAAAATACATCCATAGTCAAGAAAGAACAAAAAAAAAACTTCCTCCACTCCAATATTTGTTTATTTACAGTATATCATAGCTTGCTGGCTACCTTTTCACCCAATTTTCCACATCACTTAAATGTCGTTCACATATAACACGTGTTATACTTTTCTTGTTTAATAACAACTTCAAGCTTGTTTCAGACTGTATGCTTCTGTCCCAGTTAATCCCCTAATTAGAGTTTGATTGCTCTGTAAACACTAATGGATTCTTCACACATGACAATAGACAATAGATTAAACAACTTCCAAATTAGTGTATATCAAACTGATAAAAATACGTGTCGATTCCGGTGTATCTCCGTATGTGATTTTTTGTCAAAAATCGCCGATTTTCTTTGTTATAAACAATGCCACGCGAAGAAACTTTAAATATTTTCAGTAAATACATTATTTCTGATGTATATGAATGAATAATATAATTTTTATTACTTAGATTCAGTTATTTATGAAATACAGGTTGATCTCGAAAATCGCCGCGCTTTTCTTTCCATTGTAAAAACTTACCACGCTTGGAAACTTCAAATTATTTTGGTTAATATATAATTTCTGATTTACAGGAATGAAGTATTTTATGACTTCAATATGTTTATGAAATACAGCTCTATTCCAGTGTATATCCGTATACAAAATTTTTCCGCAAAATGCCGATTTTCAGTCACGTATAAAAAGGTTCCAACTCGAAGATACTTAATATTCCTTCGGTAAATTTATTAATTCTGATGTATAGTAAAGATTAATATCATTTGTATTACTTAAAATCATGTTATTTATGAAATCCACTCGATTCCGGTGTATATCCGTATGCAAAAAATTGTCCGCGATTTTCAGTCTAGTATAAGATCTTTCCACTCGAAGATACTTCAGATTCCTTTTGTTAATTCGCTTATTATATCATTTATTAATAAATAATGATATATATTTTTCATAAATTTTGCTTTTGTGTGAAATATAGGTCGATTCCGGTAGTAATGGTCAGTTCTGGTAAAACGTGGGACCGCCAATCATACACTTGTATTTTAGCACTGATTCCTGAATCCCTGAAATGAACCTCCAAAATTTGGGACCAAGGGTCATTGACCCTTGAGTTTCAAAGTCTAGTGGAACCCCTGTGATTAGATTATCAATGTCAATATATTTACCAGTTTTCCCGAATCTTGACCAGAAAAAAACAATCCTTAATTGCTACATTATCAACTGTCCATATTTATGTCGATAATTCGCGTTTTAAAGGGCGGAATATATGGTGTTTATGTCAATCAAAAAAGTATTTGAGGCTTCCATTAAACAAGGCATTTCTTGATTATACACAACAATTTCCCGAAACACGTTAGTTTGAACGAAAACATTTAAACAGTACCTATATTCGGATACCGAATTTCGGATAACTGATGGAACGTCCAAAAATCGAAAATTCGAATCTTTCCCAATATGGAAAACCAAATATTAGAATATTGATTTCAGTATTCGTTCCAATCCCTACTTTTTGATAACCGTTAACTTGTATATAATGTATATAATAATGTATATATTTTAATGCTTTTCCTGAAATACCTTCAGGTGATTATTGACAACCAAAGATCTCCAAATATCTTGGTCATAAAGAATGTAAGGATTAAAACATTTCAATGGAAAAGTTTAGGGTTTCATCATAACCATCTTTTTCCTTTAATTAATTTCACGCCACGTTTCCTATACAAAAGATAAGATCCAGTCTGAAATTAATACCTTTAAAAAGTTTTTTTTTTAAGTATCTGACAGAATAGGACTCTTTATGCAAGTTTACTTCATGTAAGGTAGGATACGTATGTGTCAAATTATAAAGTTGTCACAAGAGGTTGTTCTACATAGTCATTATGTAGATCAAGAACAAATCTGAGTAGATTGATAAATTACAAATTACATCTAGTAAAACAGCACTGAATGTTTTGAACATGGTCATGGAGTCAAGAAATTAGGTTCTGGTAACTTCTGTGTTTTCAGTATAATTGCATTTAAGGCGGGAATATATATTTGCAGTATTGTTTTCATACATTACAGGTTTTTATTGTACTGTTTTCACATGTTAATTATTTGTTCACATGATTTTGTTATCTTTCTATGAAGATGTTACTTACACAAATATATTTGTTTTCTGTGGTTCTCTTGACATGGATATAAGCTATGGTCAAGTATTTCAGTTTAATAGAGATCGCAATGGTATTTCCCCTATTTTTAGCGCATCTGTTTCGAAGAAAAACTCGAACTATAATGATCGCTATGTCGTCTTAAATTCGTTGTCGTGCAAAAATTTTGATGTAGCCCGTTACTGAAACACTTAAATGTATCACCACAAAACTTGGAATGCTTGCTTATAATGAAAAAGTGCAGTTGTAGACAATGGACATTATTCTGAAATATATTTTTGGAGTTAGGCCCCTTTTTAACCTAGAATATTTGTCAAAATTGGTTATTAAGTGGAATGATATCAAATCTATCAAAGGTATCAATATGAAACTTGAAATATTTGCTTATTATGACAGGGAACAGTTGTAAGACAATGGGCATTACACTAAAAGCTGTTTTTAGAGTTCTGCCCCATTTCAACTTGAAATTTTTGTTGAAATTGGTAATTGATATAGAAAATTTTGAAAACTATTAAAAATATTGTATTCATTCTTGGCATACTTGCTACTGGGGGCAAGATACAAGAAATCGTTCTAAATAATCATTGTTTCTTGAGTTATGCCCCATTTTTCACATGGAAAATAAACATATGTATAAATACTAATATCTTGAACATTTACAATCACAAAGTTATCCATCTTAAGTGAAGTGGGTTACAGCAATTATTGAATAGCACCATAACACTCTTGAAATCAATTTTATTAAGTCGTTGCTCTTAACATGCAAACGTTTGCACCGCATGCGATGCTCTTATTAGAGTCTCAAATGACAATAGTGTCTCCCGTCACATCTGTACGCCACAACTCTGAAAATACTTGATTTTTGGATTATCTCCATTACTTTTATGTTGAAATTATGCTTTTCTAGTGCATATCTGAAAAGCAATTGAAGAAATTGATATGATTCTTATCACATGGGTGCAGTGACAAAGAACAATCTTCACACATCTGACAGTATCTCTGTACTTTGATTCTTACACAGGATGGAGTAACAATAAAGTTGAAAGTAAACTATCATTAAACTATAAAGCAACCAGCTTTCTTCAGTAAAATCTATAGGTAAAAAGACTGATTTAAAAGAAAAATTAGTGTATTATGTTCTTAAAGATATATTTCAAGATTTACAGTCTATGTTTACGGGACAAATTTCATTTCAAGACAGTTTCTTTTTTTCTGTCTAGAAGCTACTTTAAATTTGTACTTCAGCCTCTAAAAAATAATCGCACTTGCTCTGCCTTACATTCATTTTGTATCTTAAAAGTCGTAAAAATCGTAAAAAGACATCAGTGTATATTCCCTAGAGAAGTACCAGTTACACTTTGTCTTAAAATATCCTTAAGTCTGCAAATAACTGTAATAAAATGAATTTAATATAGCACATTTAAGTACTAACGTATCATATTCTTATTAACAAGTGAAATCTTCTAACACTAAAATAAATTAGCTATTATATTTACCTGACAAATTGCTTTAGTTTGATTTTCCTGGGAATTATTTTGTTTCAAAAACATATTTGACAGTTTCATAGCATCCAGGTGTAAATTTGTAGACCGATTTTCATGAATCAGAAGCTTAAAATTCCATTTGTCTCCTGTTAGACTTACGTAAGTAACACCAACAACTACGATAACAAGGAAATAGAAATTTAAATAACGTCTTTTCGCAATAATAGTTAACATTATTTCTATTTTTCTATATTGCGTCTAAATTGATATATAAACTGTAATAAATGAATGATATTTTACGTTTCTCATGCAACATATGATAGTGTCTTTAGATAAATGCAGTTATCAGAGAAGGGAGAAAACGTGGCGATCTATGATTGGTATCTATTATTACACGGCCGTTAAACCCACACCACAAGTCCGTTTGCGCTACGCTTCAAAAAAAGAAGGTAAGTGATCAGATTGTTTCACTATATTTGCATAATTAGACAAGTTTTGAAAAAAAAAAATCGAATGCTATTGTACCTTTATAGTGTTTATGAATACCCGCATGTAAGGTTCATGTCTGTATTGTAAAAAGTGACAAAGAAATCTTGAACGAAGTGGATGGAAAGTGGCTATCAAATATTGTCAAAATTTAAGAAATGGCACAAAAGGTGTTCTAAATGGATGTTTTAGTGTTGTGTTGTATGTAGGTACGTTCTATTTGACCAAAATCAATACTGACCCTTATCTTTTTTTTAAAGATACTGTACTAAGAAAGTTATGACATATTTTGTAATTGCGCTGGTTGTGCGGACCACGCGCCGGTGGTGCGGGACTTCTTTATTAGGGGTATCTCGCACAGAAATATAGTTTCAAAGGAAAATATTAGCGAAGAATGATCAGAAATACCATCTAATTACACATGTTTTTCATGTCCTAACTCAACTACCCGGAATGTAACAAGCAGAAGTATATTTGAAAAACGCTGATGTGTTGGATGTCATTTCGTTTAGAATTATGATATGTATATATTGCATAATGTTCATGACTCTTCTTTGAAATTGCTTTATAAACAGAAGTTACCTATTTAACAAATAACGCAAACTATATTTTATGTGTGTTAACGAAGTGTTATATCTTTGTTTTATACCGAACAAGATATTTTATCACAAGAGCCTACACGGGTGATATTACGTTAGACGGGTAATATATTCATATGAACCACAACAAAAGCCTTTTTTGACGTACATTAAAAAAATTCGGTAGACATATTTGTATAAGAATTCTGTGATCGTTACAATGTTTTTTTTTAACTTAATTTAGATTTGCCTGTAGCAGAAATTATCCGTATAAAATTGTGTCATCGCCGGAGTGAACAAATGATTTTTAGATATTTTTTATTCCTTCTTTGATTTAGATAGAAAAAAACACAGAAAACTCTCCGTCAGAAATACTGATTATTTCCTATATGATTGTTATAAAGTCAAAGTGCGAATGTCGCCATCTATAATTAAAATTATCACAACGGAAGTCGCATGTGTACACATGCTATTGTAGAAATTAAAAAGTAAATCAATAAATGATTTATAAACATTTAGCTTATGGTACTGATCCGAAATCCGACTCCTTCCCAAATCAGATCCTCTCATTTGCGGTGCGTTCGTTTTCAATTGTACGTTATACCCGCGTATGTGAAATTTGGTACAAAGCAGACAGTTACTCATTATTCTATTACTTTTTTGAGTTTATGTACTTTAAGCAGACAATCCTTAAATTCGGCAGATTTATGTCATGATGCGCATGCGCAACGTTATACCTAGTTTTAGTAAGAATTATAAGTAGTCAATTAAAAATCAATATTCGTCCCTGTTGTTTACCGAACAAACACTTAATTAAGAAAGAAGCATTTGAAACTATTTTGTATGTGTATTCATGCCTGTGAACCGCATTACAACCAAATTTCCAATACAAAATATTCAACATGGCGGAGACACGTTTCACCGATTAAAAAATGGATTAAAAATAAACGTATTACGTAGGTTTAAACATCAGGAATGAGTAAAGTTGATGGATTAAAGTGATTTATATAAATGCAAATTTATCAGAGAACATGTGATTTAAAGTGTAAACACAGATAAATTGAAAATGTCAACGCTCGAAATTGACTGGAATAATACAAAAAGTAGTTCGCATTCTAAAGCCATTCAAGATAAGCCAATGTGAGATAAGATTTTCCACCACGACTATTTTTAGTAAGAATTTCGGATTTTTTCTGGTTAGTTAGTGAGAAATACTTTTATGTCATAGACGACGTCGTGGTCGTGTAATAAAAACGTTTATTATATACTTATAACTGAAATATTGAGAAATATTGATGAAATAAATTGCGTATTTTCATTTTCCGTATTTTCACTGTAAAAATTTATTTTTCACTGCAGTGAAACATATTTTCCGTATTTTCACTGGTGTCTTGCCGGACTACTTTTTTTCTAAATTCAGCCAATACACTAAATTAAAGGGGAATTCTTTCGAATCTTAAGGTCAAAAAAAGAGAAAAGTATATAATAAACAGAAAATTCAAGTTTTTTCTATAAATACGGGATTTATTTTCATCTCGTGGTATGAAAATAATCATATTACACTCGTGGCTATCGCCACTCGTGAAATATTTATTTTCATACCACTCGATGAAAATATATCCCGTATTTATAGAAAAAACTTGGATATCCTCTATGTACTATTTTTGATATTTCACTAGTGTAATAACGCTTTGACGTCATTGGAAACGTCATGTACAATACTCTTTTAAAGATGACAATATAAATACAAAATAATTGATTTGAAGTAAGAAGTAAATGTATAATGTTTTGTGAGCCGTTATATTACACGTGTGTGATATTAAAGATATTAATCGTTATATTGCATTACAAGCAACATTTGTCATATAATAATGGTAGTTACCAATCAATTGATTTTCAGGTCCGATGATCTGGAACCAAAATTGGCTACAAAATGCAACAGAACATATGATTGGCTGCGTACCTTGCAGTCTTGGATTTTTTAGTTTATTCCGTGGGTCTTCCCTGATGGACGACAATGTGATGGGAAAATATACTTTGTCATAACAGGCAAAACGTAATGTACAATATGACCAGGGTACGTTGGCTTTCATGTGTCTTGTTAATGTTGTTAACAAGTTAAAGTTAACAAAATCTTTTATTCAGAATATCTTATATATTTGTAATTAATAACACACTTTTTCCAAAGATATTGCCAATACAGTCACTGGTAAAGTACACGACTTTACCACAGTCCAGACTCCACCAAAAAAAAAATAATGCATTTGGTGATAGAAGAAAACTTAACAGCATATGGTAATGTATTCCTGATTCCTGAAGTCCCCGACTTATTCAAGGGCCGTTAATAGTATATTTCAAATGTACAAAAAGTTGGGAAACACACATTTTGAGTCATACATATCTTCTAAGATATATGAAATGCAATACAAGAGGATAAAATGGAAGTCTACATAAGAACAGACAATATAACTTATCTTTAACAGGTGAAGATCGTTAGCTGAGTACTTTGTTACTACAACAAGGGTACCGTGTGGAGTACTGTACCGCCGCTTTGCTTTGACAAACGTCCCTGAAGGGTTTAAGGAGTTCTACAACCAGAGGCGTAGATGGTCACCTTCTACAATGGCAAATATAATGGACCTTCTCGGTATGTCTGCTAGATTCTTAAAGTGAATGACAAAAATTAAAAAGAAGAAATGTTCAAAAACAAAACGATCATAAAATCTGCAGGAAAAAAATTCGAATGAAACGATTTGCGCATAGAATAAGTGTTGTTTTACTTTGTATATAGTTTGAAATGAACGTTGTTTCGTTTTCCCTCCGACATATACGTCGTACAGATTGTTTAAAATTTCTATGAGCACATCATATATACTTTCTGATTTACAAAACTTATTTTTGTCCACTTTTAGGTGACTGGAGAAACGTCGTGAAGCTGACCATTTTCCTCCTGGCAACAGGGGCGTTAAACGCAGCGTTTCCTGCCCTAGATCTGATGATATTACTGTTAAGAAATGCTAATCAAGTTGACCTGTTTCTCCTCGCTTGTTTCTTCTGTGACTCGAAGTGGCAGGTTTTATTCATTTTATTCTACAATCTTTATGTAAAGTGTGATACAAATAATATAGACCTCTATAATTCTATACTTCTATAAATGTTGTTTATTTTTGGTCAATTTTGGTTATTGATATGCTGAGTATAGAATATTTTCAATAATCTGTTATAATTTCATAATGTGACCAAGCTTTATTGGTTTTTTTAACATTTTCGATCCACGTTAACAAAAGCCACGTGATTAATTGAACATGCGGTCAGTATTTCATCTTTTAATTAACTAGACATTGCTGTACTTTCGTTTTATTTTGTCAGTGCTGTTAGAAAAAATTATTAAAACTTTCATCAATTAGAGAACAAGTTCTATGCTATGTATTCAATATGTAACATGCACATTGTATCATGGTGTACAAGAGAGACAGCCACAGCTGTTAACCCGAACGAGAAACCGCCGAAAAAGCCAGACAGCAAGTTGCAAGTAAGTCTGTTGAAATTTACCAAAACAGGTTTCATTTATTTTACTAAAGGACTTTTCTGGGTATTTTCCGTAGGGTCTCTGTTCTAAATGTTTGACATACCGTTTTATTTGACAAATTTATAAGATTAACAAGATCGTTGTTTCTATTGCGACTCACATTAAGGTAAAAAGTCAGGCGATTCATTTTATTTGTCCATTTACAAGACTTTGGAAATGCATTGTTTTCAGCATTGGAAAAAAAAATGGTGATTTGGTGATCAAAGCGAATCGCGTTTTAAATTTGTGAGAACTTTCTTATGCAATAAAAAGAGCTATTGTCAAGTTTATCAGAGAGACACGTAGTGTTGAGTTTTAACAACGTAATATTTAGTTTTTATGTATAAATGTTGATGAACAGGGTTAATGTGACTTTAATAAAGATCTACTGAATGTTCTATCGCAGGCGTTGCTACAGAAGTTTTCAAGAGATGAAGAACTGGATAGTGACTATGGATTTTCTTTCGGAAATCTGTTCCGCTGTATATGTTGTCCTAAACCAAAGCAAGACAGCAGCGAGAAAAAGTTTGAGTTGGTTCTGGAGAAACTTGAAACGATCGAAAGAGCAGTGACAGAAGGTAAACAACTTAGCAGCATATTAAATGTGTCACTTATCGACAAAATACCTGATTTCTGAATAGGTTTAATTGATTTTTAACACTTTAGCCGAGTAGATCACAAATTTCGTCGTTTCGAAAATTTAGAAGAAAAAACACATCGAATCTTGAACATTTATAGTTCGAATATTTATATTTTGAACACAGAAATTCAAACTAATTATAAGGATTTAGATACGTGACTCGAAACACCGCTCAAAGAAAATCGAAGGAATTATAGAAATAACAATAATAACGTATTCTCAGCACGTATACATGAAACATTTTCCTACTTTTGCAAACAGGTACTCAAGACAACCAAGAAACCATTGGATGCAGTGACAGAGAAGTATCAGCGGATGAAGGTGTTAGTGTAACGTACGAGACAATAAAAGAAGATATCGCTGACGGACTAAGAAGAAGGAAAGACGGCTCAAACAGTAACAAAGAAACAGTCGTACCGAAAGACGAAGAAGGTTAAAAAACTTTTAATATTCATTTCATTACAGTGGTGGAAGTTAATGATATAATGATGTTGTTTACACATTTCCGCTGTTTACACTTCTTGAAGTTAAAAATAGATCTTTATGAAGCGTTTAATCAACTATTTTCCTTGACTTTAAATAATAAAATACTTGTTCATTACAAAATTTCATGAAAATATTAATTATCCTAATTTTAGTCACGAATCCTCTGTATAAACCCACACTGGTATCACATGAAGACGAAAACACTCCAAAATGGCTCGATGACGACGATTTAGGTAAAGGTCGCACGCGTTACCTTGGCAACGACGAGAAAGCATTCTGGAAAGACTTGATCAAGAAATACTTACTACCGCTGGAGAAAAACGAGGCTCAACAGAAGAAAGTTCAACAGGATTTAATCGAATTAAGGAACAAAATGAGTCTGATGTTTTTCATGCTGAATGGATTGTTCATCGTAATCATATTCACACTGCAGGTATTGCTTTAACTTACCTTAAGTATAACTACAGCAAAAACACCTGCGTTTAGTATAACCACAGATACTTTTTTCTTAAACAAAACACTTACCTCTAGTGCAGCTACAATATATACCCCCTTCACAAAACAAAAAAACTTGCTTTTAGTATAACTATAACAAAAATACTCCTTAATCAAAACAAGACGTCAGCTTAAAAATTAACAAGAAAACAACGAAAGTAAATTAATAAAATTCAAACATTTTGAAAGAGTATTCTTTTCAACATATTAAACAAAGGAGTAAGGTGGAGGGGATCATTTCACGTAATAGGCATGTTCTGACGAGGCCGGTTACTGAGCCATCAGCTAGGTTGACAGTCTCGCCAACGCCTGACTGATTGGACAGCTAAATCACCAAATATGCTTGTACATCAAGATAATTGTTCTTTTTTCAAGTTTATATTGTTTGTTCTTACTGTTTTATTACCTTTTTGAAATGTTAATCATGATTGTCAAATATATTTTAGTACACAAATGCTGTCAAAGAGGGGCATGGTCTAAGCATACCTCTTCCTTGCTACGCTACGAACGGTCGCCGTCTAACACTAGAGCCAATTTCGCTGTTGTTTATGTTCGTCTATGGGATTGCCTTGGTAATACAGTTCGTATCAATGTTTTTCCATCGGCTCGGGACGGCCCTACATATCATAAGCTCTACTGAAATCAACTGCATGAAACCAAACACGAGTGAAATCAACTCCATGGATATAGCAAGTAAGCTTTTTATTAAGCAAAAGTTCAGAATCGCTTGCAGAAAAACTGTGCGAGATTTTAAAATATGGTTTTTTCAGCTTGTGTGTTTGATTGATAATCATTTTAACTACAATTATTTGTTATACTGACTAACGCATTTCTATACAATCATCAAAAACATTGAGTCTTTGTACCAGTACAGATGATATATTTGTATGGAAAACAGACTTCCATCATGTTCTCAAATCTTGTACCCATTGTTTAAGATAAAAAGATAGAGGAAGGTGACTAAGTTAAAAAACAGTATCTTAAAAGAGCGCACTTTCGCAACAGTACTTTTAATTTAGTGTGAAGACTTTTGATTTGCTTCGTAAAATTCAGTGGATAACGCTAAGATGTATGAATATGCAAGTATACAAATATTTGATGTATAAATTACTAGGTAAGATAGCGCTGGTCAAAGAGATGCAACAGATGGATGATGAAGATGATAAGATGTCAGTGACCACTACAGCAAGTAGTGATGTTGATGAAGATAGCAGTTTAACACAGGTATCTATTTCCTCATCATCATTTTATATTTTACACTGACTTTATTAGATACAGAGATTCAGTTTTTTTCTGTAAGAAAACGTGTCAATAAAAGTTGTGCTTTTAAGAAACATTGGGATTTCAGTATTGAAGAAACGTTGTGTAAATAATCTTTTTTTCCCTTCAGGATGATTCACCGAAAATCAAAAAACGTAAGACCGTGATCAGGATAACAAAGCGCAAGCGACAACAACAACAACAACATCAGGGAGAGATTGTGGCAGGTGGTAATCTTGGCAGCAAATTCATGAAGAATTTCATGGACCTCGCGAATGATCTGAGGAAGGAAAGAGTTAGTGAAAGTAGTAACACAAGTCATGGTTAGTCATTGTATTAATTAATATAAAATTAAACATACATCTACAATTTTGTGCAAATTACTGTTTTGTTTTGCCCATTAAATGACACATGTGTACCGCCTCATTTTATTAAGTATAATTTAAATTTTCTTTAGTCACTGAAAAGGATTGGTAGTATCTTTTACAATTGATCGCCCTCCTTAAACTTTTTCATAATTGCGGTTGACACACACAAAACCTGGAATCGTATTGGATCAGTATCAAAGCGATAGTAGCTAAGCAGTGCGTCTGTTACGCGTAGCAATGCCTGTGTGCAAAGGTACCCTAAAAATTCAATAGCTTGTGTGATTTCAGACATTTAAGAGACTTATATTATTACTCTCTTAAGGTCGCTTCGGAGGACGTCATGGAAGCAGCGGAAACAAACGGAAGAGCAAGAGAGCAATGCGAGCAATGACATCTATACAGCATGATAAGGACCGAGTGCTGAAAAAGGCTGACGCCATTGAAACAAAATGGCAGAAGATTTCCCGCACTAATAGAAACGGGGGAGATAACTCGGTGAATAAGGTTGACTCTTGGCTTCATTTGGTAAGAGATGTCTTGACGCAATCGAGGACAAGTCTCAACACCATTGACGAAGAGGACAAACGCAGTTCTCTCCCTTGGAAGAACAGACTTAGTCGAGCAAATTCGATGGAAAAAATAAATCAAGAAGTAGATTTCTGATATTGACCTTTACAATGAACTTTAAAACAACCAATGAAAGTGCACAAATATCCCCAAAACCGAAAAAATTTTAAACCATTTTTTCATTGGTTTAAACGATCATGTGATTCCAAAAATTATATATAGACGGGTGTTTTCTGACAACTTTGTAAACACATTTCAACTACGCCTTTATGTAAACATCTTAATACACCAATTAAACGTACGTCTAAAACAACCATACCATCATGATTTTAACCTTTTTGATAGTTTGATTGGATTATTTACGTATACATATTAAAAAAAACAATTTCAAAAGTGACCAATCAGAGACGGGATCGACGTCACGAACAATGTCGATTACGTTTAGTAGTAACCATGAGTACATCGGTACAAACTTTAGAGAGGCGGGAAGCAAAAGTGTGCCCGCGCCAGACGATGTTTTTGAAGAGAGCAGTTGATAACTCTTGTATTAAATTATATTATAGTTGAAATGAAAGTGTCCTATTTTACAGAAATGCTCGAGTGGAAATGACTAGTTGTCACTATCGAGCGTAAAGGAAAACATGGGTAGTATTCATGCCAGTGGCTCGTGACAGCATTTCCGTGGCACCGAGTTTGTATTAGAAATTAAATTAGAAAACATTTTTCATTCAGCCAGTTCCGAAATCGAGAGCTTTCAACGAGAATAAGTAGTTGGTCAGTTCTGGATATGTTGTCATAACTTAAGACAGAGTTGCTTTCACTCGAATATTTTCCATCAACATATTAATCATGTGAAACAACAACTAGTTCAGATTAATACCAGTCATGTATTTTTATCTGTTTATCAAGTTATAGTTTTATATTTCCTTATATTTTTTGTTCTGATTGGGTTGCTCATATGTATGTATATATACGCTTGACACAGGGTAACTGTATCTAGAAAAGAAACACTACAATGCAAATATCATAAACATGTAAATACATGTAGTTATATATTTTAAAAAACTAGAATTTACTTTCTGTTTTGCTTATTTTACTACAATACTGTTCAACTGTTATGATGTAAACAGTTTGTTCAACAAACTGGAATTTAAACGGTTCATTTTGTCAGGTACATTCTAAGCTGGCTGTAAATGTTTACCAATCAGTCATAATTTCCATGGTTACTCCGGTTTTTCTTTCCTTTATCTTTTTTTAATTAAATAATATATCACATATTTGGCGATTTATTTACAAATCTGTAAAACAAAACGAGATAAAATCCTGATGAACAACGTACGATCATGTTGCCAGGGTTTAAATTGTCTCGGACAATGTGATAAGTGGAACGCTTTGGAAATTATTTAATGTGATGCAACACAAACTTGTTTATGGAGTAGAATAAAAGTTTGTCCGCCTCTAGTCAGCAGGAATCAAGTAGATGTAGTTAACATAAATGTTCGGGATACTCTGATATTATTGTTGTAAATCTTTCAATTACTTTTATCCTATATGCTTAATGTTTTATTATAATAATGATGCATTTCGTGTGTTCAAAACTGTTGTATTTAATATACTGTATATAATAAATAATTATGTGTTAAACCTTATGTGGAGTACTTATCTTTCATAACCTTTACAGTGGTAAAATGACAAAATCAGTTATTATCTGTTAAATTGTTATTTAATAATAAGCTTAAACATAACATGATATTTGTTTAGTTTGGACTATGTTAACTTAAAGTTCTTGAACATAGCTTGATTTATTGAAAATTGTATAAGTTAAATATTAAGTTAATATTAAATAAACTAATAAAGGTCAGCTTTATCGTTTCAATTGTCCAGCTTAAGATATGTCACAAAGTGACCAACAATCTATACGTGAGCTTTTTAAGTCAGTTCAAAGACCTTGTTTCTTATACAAGAACCTTTTCTTACATTCGGGGCTGATTTTAAACGTTAAGAATGATTCTCTTACCAACAAAAGAAATAAAAGACTTGTGGATCGATTGTGTAAATGTTATGTGTGCTTGTCAGTCTGCCTTAATGATAAAGTCAGTTGGAATGTATAGATATGTACGACAACTTTATTGCCTTCAATCTCTGAATAGTGAAAGAGTTTCAACTACAGTTTCAACTACGCTCCCTCAGCAGCTAAATGAATACACTACCGTTACTTCACACCGCTGCTTTAAAACCAGTAGATTTCTGATATTGACCTTTACAATGAACTTTTAAACAACCAATGAAAGTGCACAAATATCCCCAAAACCGAAAAATTTTTAAACCATTTTTTCATTGGTTTAAACGATCATGTGATTCCAAAAATTATATATAGACGGGTGTTTTCTGAAAACTTTGTAAACACATTTCAACTACGCCTTTATGTAAACATCTTAATACACCAATTAAACGTACGTCTAAAACAACCATACCATCATGATTTTAACCTTTCTGATAGTTTGATTGGATTATTTACGTATACATATTAAAAAAAACAATTTCAAAAGTGAAATACGTAAGTAACTTGCAGACATGCTTTGTTTGTTTTCATTTTGGGTTGTCAATTGTATGTATGGACATTTCGTTGTAAGCTAGTCACTGATTGGCTGAAAAGTAACCGTGGTTTTCCCTGTCTAAAAATAAAAATATCGTTCTGAAAATTGAATTTTAGCAGAGGTAAGAAAGTGAAACATTCGACCGATGCGCAGGACAGTACCATTCAACTAGCTTGGTTATACAAACTGACATGAAAATATTACAAACTGTACAATGAATGCATTTTCGAAAAGGCAGATGTGAAATGCTTTGAACTACCAGTAATAACAGATTCAGAACCTACATTATCTATATTAAGTTTTATAATACAGTAAAACTACTCAATTAAGGACAGTCGCTGTTCTTTAAATGGCCTTAATTGCGGGTTGTCTTTAATAATAGATTTCTACCTTGCTTTTGGCTATCTCAACTTAGAAAACGTCTAACTGTATCTTAAAACTTCTGATGGTTCTGCATTAAATAACAGTTTAATGTTAAACACTTCTGATGTTACTGCATAAAATAACAGTTTAATGTTAAACACTTCTGATGGTACTGCATAAAATAACAGTTTAATGTTAAACACTTCTGATGGTACTGCATAAAGTAACAGTTTAATGGTGAACACTTCTGATGTTACTGCATAAAATAACAGTTTAATGTTAAACACTTCTGATGGTACTGCATAAAATAACAGTTTAATGTTAAACACTTCTGATGGTACTGCATAAAGTAACAGTTTAATGGTAAACACTTCTGATGTTACTGCATAAAATAACAGTTTAATGTTAAACACTTCTGATGGTACTGCATAAAGTAACAGTTTAATGTTAAACACTTCTGATGTTACTGCATAAAATAACAGTTTAATGTTAAACACCCCTGAAGTTACTGCATAAAATAACAGTTTAATGTTGAACACCTCTGATGTTACTGCATAAAATAACAGTTTAATGTTAAACACCTCTAATGTTACTGCATAAAATAACAGTTTAATGTTAAACACCTCTGATGTTACTGCATAAAAAAACAGTTAAATGTTGAACACTTCTGAAGTTACTGCATTAAATAACAGTTTAATATTAAACTCATCGATGTTACTGCATAAAATAACAGTTTAATGTTAAACACCTCTGAAATTACTGCATAAAATAACAGTTTAATGTTGAACACTTTTGAAGTTATTGCATAAAATAACAGTTAAATGTTAAAAACTTTTGATGTTACTGCATAAAATAACAGTTTGATGTTAAACACTTCTGAAGTTACTGCATAAAATAACAGTTTAATGTTAAACACTTCTGAAGTTACTGCATAAAATAACAGTTTAATGTTAAAAACTTCTAATGTTTCTGCATAAAAAAACAGTTTAATGTTAAAAACTTCTAATGTTTCTGCATAAAAAAACAGTTTAATATTAAACACTTCTGATGTTTCTGCATAAAATAACAGTTTAATATTAAACACTTCTGAAGTTACTGCATAAAATAACAGTTTAATGTTAAAAACTTCTGATGTTACTGCATAAGATAACAGTTTAATGATAACACTTCTGATGTTACTGCATGATATAACAGTTTCATGTTAAACACCTCTGATGTTACTGCATAAAATAACAGTTTAATGTTAAACACTTCTGAAGTTACTGCATAAATAACAGTTTAATGTTAAACACTTCTGATGTTACTGCATAAAATAACAGTTTAATGTTAAAAACTTATGATGTTACTGCATAAAATAACAGTTAAATGTTAAACACTTCTGATGTTACTGCTAATATAACAGTTTTATGTTAAAAACTTCTGATGTTAATGCATAAAATAACAGTTTAATGTTAAAAACTTCTAATGTTTCTGCATAAAAAAACAGTTTAATATTAAACACTTCTGATGTTTCTGCATAAAATAACAGTTTAATGTTAAACACTTCTGAAGTTACTGCATAAAATAACAGTTTAATGTTAAAAACTTCTGATGTTACTGCATAAGATAACAGTTTAATGATAACACTTCTGATGTTACTGCATGATATAACAGTTTCATGTTAAACACCTCTGATGTTACTGCATAAAATAACAGTTTAATGTTAAACACTTCTGAAGTTACTGCATAAATAACAGTTTAATGTTAAACACTTCTGATGTTACTGCATAAAATAACAGTTTAATGTTAAAAACTTATGATGTTACTGCATAAAATAACAGTTAAATGTTAAACACTTCTGATGTTACTGCATAATATAACAGTTTAATGTTATAAACTTACGTCTTTACTAATTTGTATAATTGAACCTATCAACAGTAGAAATTTATCTCTTTTCGTTTTTTAGTATTGATAAAGAAATAAACGATTTGCTTTAAGAACTTTTTCCAAATAACTGAGTTATTTACGCTGTGGTTATGTCTGAAGGTGTGCATGTGTGTTGAAGAACGAACTGATTATAATTGAAACTATTTGAGTAATTTCTCCTTTCAATAATATTTCTTGTTAAAACTCAATAAAAAATTGTTGGATTATCGTTGCAAATTTAAATATCTAAAATCTAATTCAAATTTAAAGCCCCTATATTTCATAGAATCAAAGTGCAGAGAGTACTGTCAGAAGCGAAAGTTAAAATGTTTGTTCTTTGTCACTGCACCCATGTGATAAGAATCTTATCAATTTCTTCAATTGCTTTTTTAGACATGCTCTAGAAAAGCATAATTTTAACATAAAAGTAATGGAGATAGTCCCTAAATAAGCCAAGGTAGAGTCTTTGTTCGGACTTCCTTGTCACATAAGTGTGACCATTGTATAAGGTGGCAAACAACAGTTTTTAGTGCTCTCAGTCCGACACACGACACCCCTCTCTACACAAACTTCTGTACCGAAAAAAGTGAAAGAATCTGAAAATAAACAAATATCACATTTTAAGCATATTAACATCTACAACAAATACAGACAAGAAAATTATGCTGTAACTTAATCTAATGCACTATCAAGCAATAGCAATTTGAACTTAGAGCAACAAATTTCACGCTTCTCCGAGCCCCAATTCCCAACATTTTGACAGTGAATAACCATGTAAACCAAAACCATAATGTCCAATTTACACCATATCTGCAGTCTGTACTCCCACAGTATTTTAAAAATAACCAGGACACCCTGTACCATCCTTGCCAATTTCTTGCTATTGTTATATGTGTTTACCCCCTTGAAATTTGCTTCAATCCGCCATGCAAAAACAGCTGTGAGTCACATGATCACAAAATGCCTGCCAATTCTTTGGTAAAGCTGCACCAGCAGTGTAGATTCGCATTAAAATATTCATAAACCATTCACAAAAATTCTCCAAAGGTCAAATATAATATTCAGAAGTAATTACAACTACAGTGCTAGGTTTAGTTCCACAAAATACCTCTCGGCTCTAATTTTCTCAGGGCACAAAGCCACAGTTTCGCAAAAAACTGTTGTGTGCTACCTAAAGTATAAACTCAATCCCTCAAGTATATATTCTGACTTGTGACGTACAGATGTGACGGGAGACACTATTGTCATTTGAGACTCTAATAAGAGCATCGCATGCGGTGCCAATGCTTGTTAGTAAGAGCAACGACTTTATAAAATTAATTTCAAGAAGGTTATGGTGCTATTCAATAACTGCTGTTATGCATTTCACTTAAGATGAATATTTGTGTGATTGTAAATGTTCAAGATATTAGTATTTATACAAAAGTTTAATTATTTTCCATTTGAAAAAGGGCATAACTCTAGAAACATTGATTACTTACTAATGTTTCCTGTGGTCCAGATGTGCCTTGTCCCCAGTAGCAAGTATGCCAAGAATGAGTACAATATTTATGAGAGTTTTCAAAATTTTCTAAAACCATTCCACTTAACAACCAATTTTGACAAAAAAATCTAAGTTAAATAGGGGCTTAACTACAAAAATATATTTCAGAACAATGCCCATTGTCTTACAACTGCACATTTTCATTACAAGCAAGTGTTTCATGTTTTGTGGTGATACCTTTCAGTGTTTCTGTAACGGGGTACATCAAAGTTTTTGCACGACAACGAAGATACCTACCGATCATAATAGCTTGAGGTTTTCTTAATAAATGAGCTAAAAATAGAGGAAATACCAGTGTGATCTCTGTTAAACTGAAATACTTGACAATAGCTTATATCCAAGTCAAGAGAAACACAGAAATCAAATTTATTTTTTGTGTAAGTAAACTGTTCATATAAAAGTAACAAAATCATGTGAGCAAATAATTAAGATGTTTAAACGGTAGATAAATAACCTGAAATGTATAAAAAATAATACTGCTAATATATATTGCCGTCTTAAATGCAATTATACTGACAACACAGAAGTCAACAGAACCTAATTTCTTGACTCCATGACCATGTTCAAAACATTCAGTGCTGTCTTGAACGTATAGAATGGCCAGCTAGGTCTTCAGATATGAACCCAATAAAACATGCTTGGGACATGCTGCAGCGCCGTGTTTCCGCACAACAACGTCAGCCGTCTATCACAAATGAGCTGGCTGCTTCCGTTATTGAGGAATGGGTCTAATACTATAAAGGGGCATCAAAAAGCTCATATGCAGCTTCCAGACCCGTGTCAAAGAGGTTATCCGAGCACAAGGAGGTCATACCCGTTTCTAAAATTTAACTGGTTTCCATATTTCTTCTGATAAGCCATTGTGTTTACCCCACCCACCAAGTCTCAAACACTTTAAAACTGATATGGGTTGTCTTTGAGCATCAATCGTGCTACTGTGTTTGTGAAACACATGTTACTTTTAGTTTAAACTGGTCACAGATATAATTAATTTTTGTTGGATATAAATTTCAGCAAGTAAAAAAGGTATATCTTTAAGAACTGTTGTTATAAGTCCTTGACCCTTATTTTTTTTGTTGAGTGTAGTACAAGCAAAATGATTTAAGAAAAAAAAAACGCACAATTTATGGCAAAATTTTAAAAACAGCCAAGAAAACAGAGAACTATTTAAAGCCGCCATTATGCTGGTACACAAAGCCTCTACCTGTTCATTCTTTGAATTAAAATTAATTTTTATTTTTTTTTCTAATCTATAAGACAAACACTGCTTGAATTCTGCCATGTTTGTTTATAATTTTATTAAAGCCGAGGCAAATTACCATTTGGTGTATTTATACACTTACATACGAGGTATTTTTACGAAGTTGTCGGAAAAGGCCGAGTTGTTACGATTGTCGCCAAATGTGTCGTATTTCTCCGTCAAACTACATGGTAAATAGGATACTTCAGGAGAGGATCGATTGATAAGATTTATTTATTAATAAGACTCAGCTATCCACAGCACTGTCTGCTGCAATATCGGTCCCATCCGCGACCTTTACCTGTAAGCTAATTAAAGTGGCGACGTGGTAACAAACACCCAATTTTTTATTATACAAAATGATGATGGCTCTGTCGTTACATTGCACCCCTACCAGATAGATACAGTACCTGAATAGGTTTGAGGTAAGTATTTAAGGTAAGAGACATTGGTTACTCATTTTGTATATGAACGTTTTCTAAAATATTTTCATGACAATCTATAAACTGTTAATTAGACTACCTGTTACCAGGTTCTAGTTGACATGTTAAAAGTGTAATTTTGACATCAAGAACAATATAATGAATATATTCCATTAAAGAACAAGTAATAAATTAACATTCACCATGTAGCATTGCTTTTAGGATATATATTTCCATACATACATATGTTTATTTTAATATAAAGTTAACTGGCAGTCATACTGTTTCAATCATTCAAACTCAAAATGTAACTTAACATGCATACTACCGGTAATTCATTTATACATTTAGCTAGATAAACATTTAGTTTATCTTTAATATTACATACATTTATTTCTTTATGGTAAAGAGGATGAAATGTGCTTGCACTGCTTGGCAACTCAAAGGCTTTTAGTTCACCAACTCTCTATACAATTGTCTGTCGGCCTCAACTGTCACTCGCAGAGGATGTCTGCCAATCAATGTTTGTGTTGATTTATAGTTCTACACATAAATGTGTACACAGAATAACAAATATGAATATTAAATCATACTGTCATTAAATATTTCATAGTAAAATGGCCATAATGGATACCCCCAAGGTATATCAATGTAATTTTTCAGATACTGTATTATTTGCATATTCAGTTATCTTACCCCAGAATTAAGTAACTCACTTTTACTGAGTGTAGTTCTGTTAACAGTTAATAACATGTTATTTTTGATTATATCATTATCTGGGAAGGCTCTAGGGATTTGTCATAACTTTTGAGTTTGTAACAGCAAGTGAATCTGCTTGCATTGGATATAAGTAATTATGCTGATGTGCAGCAGCAATGGGTTATGTCTCACCTATGGAACTTCATTCCAAGGGCATGAGATTAGGTCTCACCTATGGATTTCATCCAAGGGCACGGGATGGGGGTTGAACGTCCTGTTGCCCTCAATGTATAGGGTTGATACACAGCAGGGAATAGGTTGTATTTTATATTTTGGCATGCCAATTCTCTTGATTTGGTATTGCTAGAGCTCTGAACATTTAGCTCAGATTCGACCCATATATATATATACACACACGTGTCAAGTGGTTTAAGAGGTAATACTATGTAAATTTAATCTTTGTTTCGTACCATTTTTTTATTGAAAAGTAAATACATAATGTCAAATCCATATACAAGTATTTATTTTTTTTCAACAACTGTCTGTATCATATTGTTAACACATCTCAAGTCAAGATCTGATACACTAATGAGTAAATAACTAATATGATATTACTAACACCTCTTCTCCTCACATATCAATAGTTATTTGGTAAGATATAAAATTCTGCTGCTTGTTTAAGTTCATGTAACACCTGTAGATCATTGGGCAAACATCCTTAGGGCATGTCACAGTCATATCTTAGATAATTGGGAATGAATTTGAAATGTGATGGATCTCTGTCAATAATGACTTTGGGTTCTTTGTACACATTATATAACCCACAAGGGATAGAGATCAATGATGTAGGTTCCTTCGTCAGAGTGGTTCTTGTGGTGTCAAAACGTTTGCCACCGACACATAACGCGATTTTATCACTTTGCCATTGTTGAAGTAGTGTTATTTTTGGTCGCATACTATCAATAGCCAGTTTAATTTTATCGGATAATTCATCAGTTTCTTCTTGGATAGGTTTAAGTTCTGTTTTCTGTTCTTCATTATGTATCTGTTTGTCCTTAACTGTCACAATTCTGTCTGGGGTTACCCTTCCCAAAGTGTCATATAAAGTTCCTGGATTCTCTATTTCATTTCCATTGAGGATAGTTGCTGTGTAGGGTTTAACTGAACTGTCCCTTGTTCCAAAAGCTTCAAACTCATTTAGTATATGTTCTAATTCATTTGTCTTAATTTCAGGCAGTTGATCTTGATGGAGTTCTAGAGATTTTAGGACTTTTGGTTTCTTCAGTTGGTAAGTTGACATTTTGGGCACATGAAGTTTTCTTAATACTGAGTCTATTATAGGTGAGATTGGCTTTTTAGCACATAAATTTATTTCTTCTTCAATACACTCTCTAATTTCTGGTGCTAATTGTTGTTGTTTTCTAATTGCTTCTATTACACTTAATCCACTTTCTCTATGAAATAAAACAAAGTCAGGTTGTTCAACTGAACAAATGTGTTGTCTTTTTTTCAGGTTTCCTGTTCATGGTTCTGCCACATGTTGTGCACTTGTAAGTAAAACCATAATGGAAAGAAATAACATGGCGTCTACAGTCATGACTGTGCATAAATGATTTGACTGGATTGGTACATATTTTGCATAGATATCTGAAGAAGTTCTGAAAATAAACCAAAATTTGTTCGGTATGTTTGTTTAACTTCTGTATTCTTATTTTGTTCTTATCATGTTATCATTCTGGTAGTTTAAGTTTATCATCTTCCTGAGGTATCTGTGAAAATAAGAATCATGATAGATTAATTTCACTTTCTTTCTTCCATCTTTATTTTATTTTTATTTTTTTCAGATTCTGTGGTTGTTCGGAAGTAGACTAAGATGGTTCAGACTTTATCTTCATGGTATTGTAGACTACATCTCATCTGGATAAAATCTCGGAACTGAACAAGTATGGTTTGACTTTTGTTTCTACTTGGAATTGACCTTAAAATATAAAATAGAGGTAAAGAATTATTATTTCTCTTTAAGCCATTCTGATTTGTTATTTACCTGGTAAAGTTTAAGTCTGTCATGATGTACTACTTTTGGTGTTGAGGTAGGTTCTTGTTGAATTTTGTATACACAGTCATTGATTTTCTTTGTGATGATCATTGGTCCAACCCATGGCCTTTGAAGTTTTGGATTTTTACCTCTCATTCTCTTAGGGTCATGATACCATACTGTATCACCTTCCTCATAGGGAATTGAGTAAGTGACTCTGTCATAGAGTCTCTTCATCTGAAAACTGGACACATCTAGGTTTGATCTAGCTATGTCATGAATATTGGATAGTTTGTCTTCTAACTCATACACATAATCTATAGTTTGATCTTTTGGTTCTTCTACAGGTCTATGTACACTGCTTCTGTATGCTAACATAAGTAAAGGTTAGTGTTCGCACCAGTCACTTTGATTACCATTCACATATGCTGATAACATATTTTCTATGGTGCGATTGCCTCGTTCAATCATTCCATCACTTATTGCATGGTCTGCCTTTTGTGGTTCGGGTCTTTTTGATACCTAATATCCTACATGTTTCTTGAAAAAACTTGAGATTCAAAGGTTGAACCCTGGTCACTATGTTACTCAAGTGGAACACCAAAAATAGCAATGAATCGGTTCATTTGCTTTTTGGCTAAATAATCTGCTTTAACATTCTTTAAGGGTATGTCAACTAACCATTTGTAAAATAGTCACCTACAACTAGGATATATTTATTACCATGTCTAGATTTTGGGTACTATCCTTGTATATCTTTAGCTATTCTTTCTAATGGCATTCCTACATTATATTGTTTCATAGGTGCCTTTGCATGACGTGGTGGTGGTTTTCGCCTGGCACATTGGTCACAAGTTTTACTCCAGTATTCAATGTCCTGTCTTAATTAAAGCCAGAAAAAAACTTTGTAAGACTTTATTAGTGGTTTTCTTTACACCTAAGTGACCGGCAGTGATAGTACAGTGTAGTTGGTGGAATACTTCTTTCTTTAGCTTTTGAGATATTATTCGAAGAGTTTGACTTGCCTTCTATAAATTTAGGCCTTCTGAAATACAAAGTTGATTATCTACAAGTTTAAGTCTGTCAATAATATTAATAATAATAATAATATAATAATAATATTCTGCCAGTAATATTTGACTTCTTGATAATATTTTGCAATATCCTGCCAAAGTGGTTTTTGGTTTTCTCTGACCCACTGTTTAATTTGTGACACTTAATGTCATTATCCTGAAATTCAGAAAGGTCTTGCTTGTAAGTTTTTAACACTAACATCTTCTGAACTACAGCCTGGTGTTTGGTCAGCTTGTCTTGTGGAAGAGACTACTTCTATTTTTGATACACTTATATCTTCAGGTCCTTGAGTTTTCATATTAGACATAACATTGTCACAACTATCTAGGTAAAATTCTTCAGTACGAGTACAGTACTTACACCTTTCGGCAGTACATGGCCTTCGGCTCAAGGCATCACTGTTAAGTGATATTTTTCCCGGTCTATACCTTATAGTAAAATCATACTGGCCTAAAAGTTCTAACCATCTGGCTAGTTGACCATCACAGTTCTTATTAAAATTCATGAGCCATATTAGGCTACCATGGTCTGTAACAACTTCAAAGTGTGCACCAAAGAGGAAATAATGAAAATGACGAATTGAACAAATAACACTTAAAAGTTCTCTCCTAGTTGTACAATAGTTCCTTTCTGTTTTTGTCAGGCATCTGGAATAGTACGCTATTACTTTTTGTTGTCCATTTTGAACTTGGTTAAGTACAGAACCTATAGAAAATTTACTTGCGTCACATTCAAGTGAGTAAGGTTCTCCTTGCATTGGATATAGGCAAGAACTTGGGCACTGGTCAATGAATCTTTGAGTTTCTGGAATCAATTCTGGCATTCTTCATCCCATTAAAATTGTTTACCTTTTTTTGTGAGTCTGTGTAGTGGCTTAGCTATCTCGGCAAATTTATGTATCATTTTTCTGTAAAATGAAGCTAAACCCACTATGGCACATACTTCTCGGATACTTTTTGGAGTTGGCCAATCTTTAACTGCTTTTATTTTTTCAGGACATGGGCTGATACCTTCCTTGGTTAGCTGATGACCTAAAAATGTTATGGTTCTCTGAAAGAAATTGCATTTCTTTGGACTAAGTTTCAAATTTGCTTTACGGATCCGCTCGAACATTTCATCTAAGTGTTGTAGATGTTCATCAAAAGTTTTGCTGTAGCAAAGTAAGTCATAAACATAAATGAGACATATTTTATATGCTTGTACCTGAAAGAACTTTTTCCATAAGTCTTTCAAATACTGCCGGGCATGTGCTTAAACCAAATGGCATTCTGGTATACATGTATGAATTTGAGCCAAATGAGAAGGCTGTTTTTAGTCAGTCTGTTTCTGCTATGCCTATTTGATGAAATGCTTGTTTCATATCAAGGGAACTTAAATACTGATTGTTTGCTAAGGCTTCTTAACAAGTATCTATCCTCAGTAAGGGATGACTATCATATTTTATCTTACTTTTAATTGTCCTGTAATCGACCACAACTCTAGTACTTCTATCTGGTTTTGGAACTAAGATTATAGGTGAAAGCCAGGGTGAACTGCATGTTCAGTTATGCACTGTTTTAACAATTTGTTTATTTCTTGTGTTGCAACCTGACGTTTCTCTATAGGTAATCTATAAGGAGGTGTTCTGACAGGTTGGCTCTCGCCTGTATCAATTGTGTATTGTACAAGGTCAGTTGAGCCTATGTTTGTAGCACTTCTTGAAAATATATCCTGATTCTTGATTAACATTTTTTGAATCTGTCTTTTTGTTCATTTATCATTTCGGTGGTAAATCGGTTATATACACCAGAAAGATGAGATGGAACTTCTTCAGTTTTATCTTTGGTTTCAATCGAGAAGATTGATTCAGCATTTTCTACTGGCATTTCAAGTCTCACTGGAATGTAACCTTCATGAGGGTCTACTAAAACTTTCCCTACAAGTACACCAGTACGGTTAATGAAATCCAACTTCCCTTCTACAGT
Organism: Cyclina sinensis; assembly: GCA_012932295.1. Lineage (NCBI taxonomy): Eukaryota > Metazoa > Mollusca > Bivalvia > Venerida > Veneridae > Cyclina > Cyclina sinensis. The sequence continues at coordinate 8,609,678 of JAAONU010000009.1, read as the reverse complement.
GAAAGATTCATATCTGTCAAATGAGTCAATTGGTCTTGCTTGTACAGTAATTTCAGTTTCGGGAGGAATTTCTAGGTATTGTGTTGTGGCAATTCTAGTACACATGGGTTTCTTGTTTCCTTCATGTATAAAACAATCAATTTTCTGACCATTCACAATAAGTTTCATTTGGCTCAGGAGGATATCACAGTTGTTTTTATATAGGAAATATCTACCTTATATTGCCTCATTCTGTATATCAGCTATTAATATCTCATGGTTAAATATGTGATCTCCTATATCTATCTGTACAACTGTTTTCCCATATAAAGGTGATGTTTCACCTGTTACTGTTATCATGTGTGTATTTACAGGTTGTAACTGAGGTCTAATATTAGCTGGTAGAAGTTCATACTCAGATTTTGAAGGATACTTATGTTGGAACCTGTATCAAGTAAAGCGGTAAATTTTCTTGTTGGAATTCTACAGTTTATAAAATACCATTGTTCAACTTTTGTTTTTAGTTGTTTTTTCTGGCCCCTGTGAAAGAATCGACCTGTGGGCCTCCAGACCGACCTGTTTCCGTTTCCCGAATCACTTGATTGTCTATCTGTCTGATATCTTAAGTTTTTGTGGGTCAGTAGTTTCCCAGACTGGGAATGTCTGTCAGTGTTTAACATTTGAGGTCTGGTTGACCTGTTAATTGAAAATCTGTCACTTTTTAAGTCTGATATTTCTTTTGTTAAAGATTCTAAACATTTACACAGATCTAGTTTCTGGTCTTTATTGCAGTCTGTATTTTCTGTGGAAGCAGTGGCTACACTTCTGTGTCTTTGTTTGTCAGCATAACGGAATGCCTCTAGTCTGATAGCAGCTTGCTTGGCTTCTAATAAAATTTTGGGACAGATTCTTAATCTTACGTCAGAGTCTGTTATAGCATCTATAAAGTGATTAAGTGCTATTCCCTCTATTATTTCCTTTGATGCGCCTTCATATGCATTATTTTTAAGTCTTCTTATATCTTGTGACAACTGAGAAATTGTTTCTCCTTTGTTTCTAACACGATTTTTTAGTTTTGCTCTTTAATATCTCTGTTTTATTTGCAGGACCATATCTCTGGTTCAAGCGATCAACTAACATGTTATAGTAAGAGTTATTTGTGGTATCAAGTTCAGTCAACATTGTGCGAGCATCTCCTTTAAGAGAGCTAGCAAGGCACAACCCTTTAGATCCAATTATTCAAGTCACTACATATTTGGAAGGATATAAGGAATCCATTCAAATCATCACTTCCGTCAAAGGTTGGGGGGTTTAATCTTTACTGTATTAGTGATTGTATTACTCTGGTCAGGGGTATTTCTGTCCTCAAGGTTTATTTGTCTTTCACTAGGGAATGTATTATTGCTGTTTTGATTTTCGAACTATCTCTGTCTCGTTTCAGTACGAGTTAGTCTTTGTTCTACATTGTCAGCCATAGATGTTAGTGCATTTTTCATATTTTCTGCTATATTTAGCATCCTGGAAATTTCATCACTTGTATCTTCAACAGGCGTATTTGGTATTGTATGGTCACTTATTTGAGACAATGTCTCATTACTGAAATTTCCAGGTTGGATATCCTGTACTTTAGGATCCATTTGATTTTCAGACATCTTTATTATTTGTAAAATCTGGGTATTGTCAATATTTGGTATTAAGGTATATAATGAAATAAAGATAAAGAGAACTAATGTAAAATGTATAAGCTATCTTCCTTCTGTTTTCAGGGTGATCAAGCCGGAACACAGTAGCAAGGGTCACTCAAAATAAATATGTAACAGGATCCAATCAGTAACTTGCATTATTACTGGAATGATTGAATGGTCAGCATCTGGAAAGACAAATTTATCACAGAAAATAAAGTTTTTGTAATGTTAAAATCAGTACAGTTGTTAAATAAATGTATAAAAGTTTCTCTGGCTACTGTTGCTTGTAGTCTCCTGGAAAAATTGCAGACTTGAATTTTATCTGTAATAATCTTATGTTTGGATCAATACTATGTAAACAAAAAAGCAAAAAAAAAAAAAACAGATAATGTCATATGTAAACATCCTGTGGAAAAATTTTATTTCATCTTGTCTCAAATTGATTTGATCAAATTTTATTAATATCCCACTTCTTACACCAGTTGAAACGCATTTGGGGTCTGCTTCCTAATACGCATCGATATCCAGGACAGGTGAAGGAGAGCTACAAGGGAAAATTAAAGAAAAACAATCCTGCAATATAAACAAAAATCTATTAAGTATTTTAATTCAATACAAATAATTGCTAGACTTGAAAATCCTAATCCAAGTAAGTCTTCTGTCTAATGTTGGTAATGATTCTGATTTAGACTTCTACCTGGTATTTGATAATGTTCTTGTCAGGCTTGCTATTTCAAGGGATTTGATGGTCTAACTCACAAGTGGTTGGGAACACTCACTTGTCAACAAAACAAAGTAATTTAGAATAATATTTATGGAACTCTTATAAATTATTTATAAATCTACCTTTATGGTGTACGGTGAAACTGACATAATTCTATTCATGATGATGGAAGGTTAATGTATTGTGACGGCTATAAAGAGTCGAGCCAAATACTGATAGTAATCAGCTGGTTTGAGGCCTATTTATAGTACTTGGGACGCTGGACAGCCGGGTACGTCATTAAGTCGATGACGTTATTGGCGTTCTAGCAGTTTTAGCCCGTACCGCGCGCGTCTTCATATCTGGGACATTCTAAACGATAAAGCCCGTGAATGAGGATCGGCTGTAACTCGCCACATTTCGTATTTCTCCGTCAAACTACATGGTAATTAGGATACTTTAGGAGAGGATCGATTGATAAGATTTAATTATTAATAAGTCTCAGCTATCCACAGCACTGTCTGCTGCAATATCGGCCACATCCGCGACCTTTACCTGTAAACTAATTAAAGTGGCGACGTGGTAACAAACACCAAAATTTTTATTATACAAAATGATGATGGCTCTCTCGTAACAATATGTAGACCTATTGATAGGTACGACTTAACCAGAATTAAAATGCCATTATATATGTAGACGTAATGATAGGTACGACTTAAGCAGAGTAAAAATACCATTCTATATGTAGACCTAATGATAGGTACGACTTAAGCAATGTTAAAGTACCAGTCTAAGTGTAGATCTCATGATAAACTTGTACGACTTAAACAGAGTTAAAATTACAGTTTATGTGTAGATCTAATGATAAGCACGACTTAAGCAGAGATACTAGTCCAGTCTATGAGTAGATCTTATGATAAATACGACTTAAACAGAGTTATAAATACATGTCTATGTGTACACGTAATGATAGGTATAACTTAAGCAGAGTTAAAATACCAGTCTTATTGTAGACCTAATGATAAGCACGACTTAAGCAGTGTTAAAGTACCAGTCTATGTGTAGGTCCAAGGATAAGTACGACTTAAGCAGAGTTAAAGTACCAGTCTTAGTGTAGACCTAATGATAAGCACGACTTAAGCAGTGTTAAAGTACCAGTATATGTCTAGGTCCAAGGATAAGTACGACTTAAGCAGTGTTAAAGTACCAGTCTATGTGTAGGTCCAAGGATAAGTACGACTTAAGCAGAGTTAAAGTACCAGTCTTAGTGTAGACCTAATGATAAGCACGACTTAAGCAGTGTTAAAGTACCAGTCTATGTGTAGGTCCAAGGATAAGTACGACTTAAGCAGAGTTAAAGTACCAGTCTTAGTGTAGACCTAAGGAAAAGCACGACTTAAGCAGTGTTAAAGTACCAGTATATGTCTAGGTCCAAGGATAAGTACGACTTAAGCAGTGTTAAAGTACAAGTCTATGTCTAGGTCCAAGGATAAGTACGACTTAGGCAGAGTTAAAGTACCAGTCTTAGTGTAGACCTAATGATAAGCACGACTTCAGCAGTGTTAAAGTACCAGTCTATGTGTAGGTCCAAGGATAAGTACGACTTAAGCAGAGTTAAAGTACCAGTCTTAGTGTAGACCTAAGGAAAAGCACGACTTAAGCAGTGTTAAAGTACCAGTATATGTCTAGGTCCAAGGATAAGCACGAGTTAAGCAGTGTTAAAGGAACAGTCTATGTGTAGGTCCAAGGATAAGTACGACTTAAGCAGAGTTAAAGTACCAGTCTTAGTGTAAACCTAATGATAAGCACGACTTAAGCAGTGTTAAAGTACCAGTATATGTCTAGGTCCAAGGATAAGTACGACTTAAGCAGTGTTAAATTACCAGTCTATGTGTAGGTCCAAGGATAAGTACGACTTAAGCAGAGTTAAAGTACCAGTCTTAGTGTAGACCTAATGATAAGCACGACTTAAGCAGTGTTAAAGTACCAGTCTATGTGTAGGTCCAAGGATAAGTACGACTTAAGCAGAGTTAAAGTACCAGTCTTAGTGTAGACCTAATGATAAGCACGACTTAAGCAGTGTTAAAGTACCAGTATATGTCTAGGTCCAAGGATAAGTACGACTTAAGCAGTGTTAAAGTACCAGTCTATGTCTAGGTCCAAGGATAAGTACGACTTAAGCAGAGTTAAAGTACCAGTCTTAGTGTAGACCTAATGATAAGCACGACTTCAGCAGTGTTAAAGTACCAGTCTATGTTTAGGTCCAAGGATAAGTACGACTTAAGCAGAGTTAAAGTACCAGTCGTAGTGTAGACCTAAGGAAAAGCACGACTTAAGCAGTGTTAAAGTACCAGTATATGTCTAGGTCCAAGGATAAGTACGACTTAAGCAGTGTTAAAGTAACAGTCTATGTGTAGGTCCAAGGATAAGTACGACTTAAGCAGAGTTAAAGTACCAGTCTTAGTGTAGACCTAATGATTAGTACGAGTTAAGCAGAGTTAAAATACCAGTCTAAGCGTAGATTAAATCATGAGAACAAATTTAGTACAGTTAAAATACCGGTCTATGTGTAGAGCAAAAAATAAGTACGACTTGAGTGTAGTTTTAATACCAGTCATAGTGTAGATCTAAATATCAGTTCAATTTTAGAACTGTTAAGATACCAGTCTAAGTGTAGATCTAGGATAAGTATGATTTTAGTACAGTTTAAATACGAGTCTTAGTGCAGATCTTATGATAAGTACGACTTGAGCGTAGTTTTAATACCAGTCATAATGTACCTCTTAGGATAAGTATGAGTTTAGTACAGTTAAAATACCAGTATATATGTTGATAAGTATGATTCTAGTATAGTCAAAAAACAAGTCTAAGTTAAAATCTAATGATAAGTACCACTTAAGCACAGTTTAAATAAAGTGCAAAACAACTGGTTCTTACAGCACTAAAGTACTATAATGATAACTTAATTTGATGTTCGTAGGATCTTGGAACTTTATATTTCTGAATAATTCATAAAGGAACTAGATTAATGCGGTATATTGTCTGTGCTTAACTTGTAACATTGTTTATCTTTTAAACATATTATCTCTTTTACAAAATACATGTATATGATTGCTAACATTCAGAAGTGACCTTTAAACGAGATAGCCTCTCCATTTTACAAGAAAGAACTGTATCGCAAAAACAGTTGCCTCAAAAAATTTGATACCAAATACTGTATTCCTAGAAAAGATTTCGCGCATTTTAAGTTAGCGCTTTTCGCGGTAGGCATCATTCCGCGAATCTTTATAGCCGCGAATATGTCACTTATAACAAATCCGCGAACATTTCTAGCTTCATCCAAATAAAAACATAAACATGCAGAATATTTATTGTAATTTACTCACACAAAAACATATAAACACAGGTGCTATAGAAATGTGTAAAGAATTATGTAAAGTTCATCCTTCATGTTTTAGCTTGTATTTCATATTTACATCTGTGACGTCACACAACTGCTGCATACAGTATACATACGGTGGTTTAATATGCAATGTCATGACATGATTTATATACACATGCACAAGCACAAGTCTATATCAAGTTTTTCAACATCAGTGCCCTTATCAAGCTGTCGCTGCACTATATCCGCATACCAGAGAGTGAACTCTTTTTTCACTTCATCTTTGAGTTGAGCATTTCCGGACAAATCGAGAGGCTGTAGTTCTCCTGTGCAGCCACCCGGTATAAACACGCACTTAAAGTTAGATTGTTCTAGCTTTTGTAAGAAGGCATCAACGCGGTGTGCAGCGAAACAGTCAAAGATCAGCAATGCGGGGTGTTTAAGAGCAAGATCAAGAGATTCTCGAGTTTCGTTAATGTAAGGGGACAACACTTTGTCAACGAAGCGAATCATTGAATGCTCATTTGACCAGTGATTTTCCGTATGAAAAATATCCCAGTCTTTAGGAAACTGTATACTGGGATGGCATTGATCTGTTTTCCCTTGGTAAAGAAGTTATGGCGGTACCAGTGTGCCGCTCATAGTGCATGACAAAAGTGCAGTTATCTGCCTTTTATCCTCAAGGCCAGTTATAGATACCTGTTTGGACCCTGAAAAGGAAATTGTCAATTATTAGTAATTATCATGCTTATTGACTTTATTCGCTAGTTACAGCGTATACAAAAGCATTTACAGTTTGCGTACATTGAATGACTTGGATTTTATTTGCTTGGATTAGGTGTAATCCTTTGTTAAAAGTACAATAGCGATCAAGTGCCACATTGATAAACAGCGGTTATGTTGTTATAATGAAAGCCATATTACAGTAGCATGACATAACCGTTAGATAAATCCAGACGGATTTGGAAAATATGCTATACTACATGCGCATATACAGGGGTGGAGACCGGGAATAATTTTATTTTAATATCATTTTTTTCATGATTTGAAGATTAAATACATGTAGGTTTATACCGTACCTTGTTCAGCCATTGTCCAATTGCCACATGGTATAATGCTGATATTTGTTTGGTCGAAATTGATGATCAATTCCTCAGGTATTGAGAATTTGTCTCTGACATCTTGTACCCTGGTCAAAAAGTCAACTTTTTGCTGGTCAAAATCGAATGGCAATTTTCTTGCAGCCTTCGTGCCCTTTCTACGGACAAACCCAATACGTCTCATGAATGACTCTGCCCATGATCTGTTCAAATTTATATGGCCACCAAATTCCTCAAGAATGACTTTATTTCTAGACATCAAAATTCCACGTGCACTGGCAATAACAATCTGCCGATTTACAATTGAACCGGAGTCTCGTAATTTTTTTACGTAGTCTACAACATCATCATCATATTTTCCCAGTAATTTAGGCCTACCAAGATTGTCACATTTCGGTAATTTAGTTACATTTTTTTCTGGAGTCTGAGTGGTTTTTTGTTTATACGCTTTTTTGATTGATCTCACAGTGCTCTCATTCATGGGTTTGTCAAGTTTCAGTTTTTTAGTAAAGTATCGAACTGCATTAGCATTTCCGTGTAATGTTGCATATTTCCCGATCTCCGCCCGTGTTTCCTCATCATAGTTCGCATAGTTCCCCCTTTTACGTTTAATGCATTTTTTAATAACATCCTTCACATTCTCATTCGCAATTTCTATCACAGAATCATCACTCGTACTACAAGAAGGTAACAATGTTTCCAAAGGATCGGCAATTCTTTCCTGATTTTTCAGGTGTAAATAAATTACGTATCGACATTTTAAAGATAAAGTCAGTTATGATTCAAATGAGAATAAAAGCTAACGGGTCTGACTAAATCTTACTTAATCGCATAGTGAAAAGGGTATAAGTAAAAAGTGTTCACGGAAAGGCACGACTTTGTCAAAAAACTGTAATTTAGGCCGTAGCGACTTAATATTCGCGGAATTCGCGGTTACTATAAATGCGCGAAAGTTTGTCTCCGCGAAAATGCCGACAATAAGAAAAACGCGAAATATTGTATCCGCGAACATTTCTAGGAATACAGTAGTAATTTCTATAAAGAAACATATTAAGACAACCAATCTTTATCCCCCACCGATAGGCAGGAGGGATATAATAAATTGTCGAGTCCGTCCTTGTGAAGATATTTTTTAACATAATACAACGATAAAGAGAAAAGAGCATAGTGTACAAGGTCATACCTCTAGAGTGCCCCATTCTTAAATTATCATTTCATGTATATATAATATTCTTTGCTTGACCGGAGCATAACTCCAACAGTTATTAAGAGAATTAATTTATATTGCATACAATGCAAAGGACGCATAAGAAGCATAACTCTGTCATCATTCGTTCTTGAATTACGTCCATTTATAATATAGCAGTATAATATCCCAAAATTAACGAAAATCTTTAGTTGATACTTCACAATGACAGTGTACATTAATTGGTTGCGCCTTCTGCAGAAACCATATCTGTGCTTGCTCCATATTTTATTATCTTCCTTTGTTTAATCTCATAAATGCTTGTCCGGAAGGTTACTCGATCGTAATTTGTAACAAAGATTTCGTAGTACCTCAGATTTTCCTTTTCATTTACAACAAGCTGGTAATCCTTCCACGCGTGGTATCTTCTACGAAGAACTTTCTCTCTGCACCTCTCTGAAATTGATCTCCTTCTACCTTTTACGTCTATTATTCACTCTTATACCCAACAGCTTCCCTGCACTGCATTTCCATTGACAACATACCTTAAGCGAGAGGGACAGGGTGCTGATGTTGGGGTGTCATGTCTAACTTGGCGCTTGTTTGCATTTATTTTGTATTTGAAGAAAAGTGTTAATATTTGCTAATTTTTAATTCATTTTATTTCAATAGTTTACAGATTTTATTTTATATGTTATATTTGGAAAATAAACCCGACACATATATAATTTGAAACTAGAAATGATAAAACTGCATGAATAAATAATAAATACAGGAACCATGGGCAAATATAACAGTTTTTACAAGACCTTTTAGAAGTTTAAGCACATTTATTGTTCAGCCCATGAAGATGACGGGCGGTTATGTTTTTGTTACAACGCTCACAATAATGTCCATTTAGTGTACCGTCGACGGTCGAAGGTTTGCCAATGGTGTCCCTTAACGAATTTATCGGTGTGTAACGTTTATATATGTAAGTATTGATGAACAGTGTTTCCACTTCACTAATGTTATACATTTCACAAGCAGGGTATAGTGTATCACGTGAATCGTAATGCTTCGAATAGTGCGGTATTGGTGATAATCTGTTCCTCCAATCGCTGGACATTTGCTTTCCACAACACCGTCTCAGAATGTCCCAAAAGCGCAAATATGAAACGACATCCGACATTTGTTTGTCTGAGATTCCGAAAATTGTCTGGTAGTCATAGGCAATGAAGTGTCCCTTCCTTGCAACCATACCTATATCTACAATATATTTTAAGGTTATGTTTTGTGTTTCCTCTTTTCGATTAAGTTCAGAAGGTCGTTGAGATCCAGAAGTCATGAAAATCCATGCATTTCTAGGTAGTGATTGTAACAAAAACTTCCTATCATGTGTTTTGATGACAGAGTATTTGTGCGAAGGTTTTCTGTGAAAATAACAGCCAATAGAGCTGGCTTCATCTTCATGCAACATTATCATCATTAAACATAATATTTGAAACTGTAGCGTTGATGCTGTGCGCCCTGGGCCATACTGGATCAAAACATTTGGTACGTGTCTATCACACTCCTGAAAATATAAGAACATAATAAAAAAAAATTAATGAATCGATTGTCTTTGCATCCACACTAAAGTGATTGTTTTTTTTCCATACTGTGTAATCTCGTTTTTGCAAACTTGGCTAGAGATCAAAAGTTTTAAACAGTTAAATAAAATATACTGTACTGTACTGTATTGTACTGTGCTATGCTATGCTATGCTATGCTATGCCATGCCATGCCATGCCATGCCATGCCATACCATACCATACCATACCATACCATACCATACCATACCATACCATACCATACCATACCATACCATACCATACCATACTATACCAAACAATACTATACCATACTATACTCTATACTATACTGTACTGTACTGTACTGTACTGTACTGTACTGTACTGTACTGTACTGTACTGTACTGTACTGTACTGTACTGTACTGTACTGTATTATATTATACTTTATACTATACTATACTATACTTTATACTATACTATACTATAGTAATACTATACTATACTATACTATACTATACTATACTATACTATACTATACTATACTATACTATACTAAACTTTATACTATACTATACTATACTTTATACTATACTATACTATACTTTATACTATACTATACTATACTGTATACCCTACACTACCCTACTCTACTCTACCCTACCCTGTACTGTACTGTACTGTACTGTACTGTACTGTACTGTACTGTACTCTATACTATACTATACTGTACTGTACTCTATTCTATACTGTATTGTACTCTACTCTACTCTACTCTCGTTTCAGATGGAAGTTTTGCTACATTTTTTATACAACGTTGAATTCTTTTCACCTAGATAGCAGGAAAAAGCGTGTCGAGACTAAAATTGTCATTGAACAATCTTTCTTTCATGGTTTTTGAAACTAGTTCATAGAATTAAAAGGTTTTGAATCCAAACATATTCACCCATGCAATTCTCAGGCAGCTATACATTTGTTACTTAAACATACATTTGTATCTTATGCAGAACCTTCTTTCATTCATTGTTTGAAAAACAAGTTTTTCAGGTACTCTCAAATAATATTAATTCAGTTTGTGCAAGGAAGTAAAGCAATTATATCTCTACTCGATATGCAAACACACATGAAAACTCCATCACTTGTTCGACGAGGGAAATCAATTCTTCGAATTAGTTTGTTCGATTTAATGATGCCTTCGTTGTTATGGTTCTCATGCAAGAAATAATACCGGCATGCTTCATGAAGATGGGAACAGCATAATGCTACTGAAAGAAGATATATCTGATATTTGTTCATACTACCGGAGGCTGGTCTTATCTATGTATTATGATACAGATGATTTAAATAAGCAGTTTGACCTACATGTATTCACTCTAACCTTAATTAAAACAAATACTGTGAAACGGTACCGTAGAACGGGAAAGTCTTGTTGTGAAATTTGGGGAATGTATTTCACAAAATGTTGATAACAGCTTGCAAACCTGTGTACGTCCTGATCATTGTAGGAAGGAATGTCCTAAGTAAACAAGGATCATCCAAGTTTTAAGGACAATGTTAAATTTCAGAAATTCCAGAACAGTATCTCTGTAGAAAGTGATGGAAGAAAATGGTGTTGCAGACAGTGCCAAGAATATGTCAAAACACGAAAAATTCATTACCTACTTTCATTGGTTTCTGAAAAATTTCCATTGCGCAATCTTAGTTAATGAAATTACTCGTTACAATTTGCCTTTCGCGGCTAAGTTTAAACACGTCTATTTTTAATAACATGTCGTTATGCCTACTCTCCACATTGAAGAGTATCTATTTGTAATGCAGAATCTCATTGGACGAAGAGTAACTTCTCTTTGCTAATCAAATTTCATGAAAACGAATAATCTGCAGTCAATTGTCCCAAGGTACATAATGTAGTTGTGCGGAATATGTACCGGGGGTAACAAACGATGAATGAAGATATGAACTGGAATGTACAATTTTAATTTAAAATTGACAACACCTCACCAGATTCTAATGATGGTGCAGTGCACTTGAGGGTAACTTGGACACAATTATGCAAGCAGAAGACCTTATGAAGTGCATCTGTTTTTATGTAGTTGCATCTTGGGAAGGCAATTTGCCTATATGTTTATATCAGGACAAACTTTCAGTTTTTTACATTTTCAAAAATATTGAGGGGAGGCAAGAGATAAAACACAGAAAAAAAAACCATCTCCCTTGAATTACACTTCAATATGTCAGTGGGAATTTAGAAATAATAACAGGCGTGTGGCAATGTCCATGTTCAATATTTTCTTCGAACTGAAAAAAACAGGTTTAAGAGTTTGTTGATGCTTTGTGCGTCATGCGTCTTCAGAAGTTTAGTTTTTCACTCTGATCATCTTCATTAAGTTTTAGAAAAAAACTTGGGTGATCGATATAGGGCCATCATTGCCACCTTGTATAAATGTTCCAAGATTCTGAACAATCGTACTTTATGACTGTAATCACCAATTGCAATAACTTCTCATTTGTCGGTTCTCAGGACCTTCAATCCTTTTTTTTAGAAGCGAAAGCTTTTAAAGCTACACACCAGATTTTTTAGTTACAATCACATGACCGCCTCTTATCCATACAACCGCGTTGAAAAAGTTCTACAGGTTGTATGAGTTTTCATTACAGTTCCGATAAAAGTTCTTTGATATTGCAGAATTCTGTTGATTTTGAAAGCATGAGGTATAATTTCAATATTTTGGCAAATCAAACTATAAAAATAACAAGTTATAATTTAGTATTCATCCGCGAAAAATAACTCTCCGAGTAATGTTAACCCGCCTATTCGTCTGCCGGACCAATCAGAACGCTCGGAATCAGTGATTTTCTGGACGAATTATCGGTCATAAATTATAAGTAGTATTAACTATTACTAGATGACCTTTACAACGTACATCTATTCCGACCCAAGAGAGACATGAGGGTTACTAAAAAAGTACTGTGTATGTGGGTTTGTTTTAGGAAAATATGTTTTTTTTTGTGTTTGTGTCGTAAAAAGATGTTAAAATTCTGTAGTTGCCAAGAGAATGTTAATAGTATTAAAATCTATGAAATCTATTAATTTTGGAAATTTACGTAAATAGAAACATTAGTTTATAATGGGAAAATGTCCGAGTTAACGTGAGAGGACAGATAAACTTTTTTAACATCTCTTTCAGTAATGTATCCGGCTTCAGATATACATTTACAGCAATAGTGAAGTACCAGCGACTGTCTGGCGTTGTTGAACGTGGGTAGCAATTATTATGCAAATAAGGGAAGATTTCAACGTAATTGATTATGTGGAGTTTTATTGTTAAATTATGTAAGATCTATGGGTCTTCTTTAATAAAATTTTATGTTTAAGTATGTAGAAAGTATTATTTAGATGCGAAACAATGTACCCTCGAAAACGTATGTGTTGTGATAATTCGGCATATTAATTGATTTCTTGTGATAATGTTGAACTGACCCCGCTGTATTTCCAAGATGGCGTTAAACTGATAAACACATGTACATTAAATCAAAGCACTGAAAGTACTGCAAAACCTGTCGCCTAGTGCTGGGTTTATGTAATGGATACATGCATGTAATGCAATACCTTTATCCGAGATAATTTATCTCTGTGCAATAGAGGTCCATTGGAGCTAGTCTCAGTAAGCTGAATATGATAAAAATCTTTTTTTCTACCTGCCTTGCCATAAATTATAGTCCAACTTCACTGGAATTGTTTTTGTAGTTAATTACTGAACACTCTAATCAATACTGGCCATCACTGATCTTGACAGTTATTTATCAAATTTAGTATTGACAATTCCATTTATTTTTCTAAAACCCTGAGGTACTCCAACTATAATGTTCTAGAGTACAAGAGTACTATTTTACCAACCATGATTTATGCATACTGACCAATATTGTAAGTTCTGTTGGAAGTTTACTGGTAACATTTGCAGTCTTGTACATGTTCTTTCCAGTAATTTTAGGAAGGTAAAATGACTCTGATATGAATACGACTGTAAGGAGGGGGTAAAACTTTAGCTGACAATAAGTTTACCACAAACACAAGAAAGCAATATTTATTAACATTATCTTTATTTAAAAAATAAAACTATGAAAAACAACAATTCACTGGACACATTTGCCCCAGCCATGTATCATAAGCAGGTGATAAAAATTAAAGAGGCAGGTGGAGTGCCAAAAGCAGTATAATTGTTACATTTATTTAATGAACAGCGTGCTACAAAACACAACCCTATAAATGTGAAGACATTTTGGTTGTTATCAGAAATTTAGTCTATAAAGGTCAAAGCTCTGACAAATTTGGACATGTACTGCCCAATTTTGCAAGTAACATGTATTTTCATAAGATACATACACATGCAAAATATGAAAAAATCTAAACATTTTTCTTTAAATGAACAGAAATTTCATTATAGTAGAAAATAAGTCAAAAAGAGCACCGCTAGGCGGAGCATTATATGCCCGAATGGTGTTTTTAGCTCACCTGAGCAAATGCTCAGTGGTGTCTAAAGATATGAGCCATGTGTTTCATGTCCGCTTCATACCTTTTTCACCCCTGGAATGAATTCCATGAAACTGATCAAATGTTCAGTCCATTAAGATGATATCCGGAACCCATGTTCTAACCTGGCCAGTTCAATCTCAAGGTTCAATAAATATCCTGTATACAAATTTTAACATCAACACAAGGCCATGAAAATACCTCCATTGTCAAGAAAGAACAAAAAAAAACTTCCTCCACTCCAATATTTGTTTATTTACAGTATATCATAGCTTGCTGGCCACCTTTTCACCCAATATTCCACATCACTTAAATGTCGTTGACATATAACACGTCAGTGTTATACTTTTCTTGTTTAATAACAACTTCAAGCTTGTTTCAGACTGTATGCTTCTGTCCCAGTTAATCCCCTAATTAGAGTTTGATTGCTGTGTAAACACTAATGGATTGTTCACACATGGCAATAGACAATAGATTAAACAACTTCCAAATTAGTGTATATCAAACTGATAAAAATACGTGTCGATTCCGGTGTATCTCCGTATGTGATTTTTTTTGTCAAAAATCGCCGATTTTCTTTGTTGTTAACAATTGTCACGCGAAGAAACTTTAAATATTTTTAGTAAATACATTATTTCTGATGTATATGAATGAATAATATAATTTTTATTACTTAGATGCAGTTATTTATGAAATACAGGTCGATCTCGAAAATCGCCGCGCTTTTCTTTCCATTGTAAAAACTTACCACGCTTGGAAACTTCAAATTATTTTGGTTAATATATAATTTCTGATTTACAGGAATGAAGTATTGTATGACTTCAATATGTTTATGAAATACAGTTCTATTCCAGTGTATATCCGTATACAAAAATTTTCCGCAAAATGCCGATTTTCAGTCACGTATAAAAGGGTTCCACTCGAAGATACTTAATATTTCTTCGGCAAATTTATTAATTCTGATGTATAGGAAAGATTAATATCATTTGTATTACTTAAAATCATGTTTTTATGAAATAAAGCTCGATTCCGGTGTATATCCGTATGCAAAAATTGTCCGCGATTTTCAGTCAAGTATAAGATCTTTCCACTCGAAGATACTTCAGATTCCTTTTGTTAATACGCTTATTATATCATTTATTAATAATGTAATATATTTTTCATAAATTTTGCTTTTGTGTAAAATATAGGTCGATTCCGGTAGTAATGGTCAGTTCTGGTAAAACGTGGGACCGCCAATCATACATACACTTGTATTTTAGCACTGATTCCTGAATCCCTGAAATGAACCTCCAAAATTTGGGACCAAGGGTCATTGACCCTTGAGTTTCAGAGTCTAGTGGAACCCCTGTGATTAGATTATCAATGTCAATATATTTACCATTTTTCCCGAATCTTGACCGGAAAAAAACATTCCTTAATTTGCTATATTATCAACTGTCCATATTAATGTCGATAATTCGCGTTTTAAAGAGCGGAATATATGCTGTTTATGTCAATCAAAAAAGTATTTGAGGCTTCCATTGAACAAGGCATTTCTTGATTATACACAACAATTTCCCGAAACACGTTAGTTTGAACAAAAACATTTAAGCAGTACCTATATTCGGATACCGAATTTCGGATAACTGATAGAACGTCCAAAAATCGAAAATTCGAATCTTTTCCAATATGGAAAACCAAATATTAGAATATTGATTTCAGTATTCGTTCCAATCCCTACTTTTTGATAACCGTTAACTTGTATATAATGTATATAATAATGTATATATTTTAATGCTTTTCCTGAAATACCTTCAGGTGATTATTGATAACCAAAGATCTCCAAATATCTTGGTCATAAAGAATGTAATGATTAAAACATTTCAATGGAAATGTTTGGGGTTTCATCATAACCATCTTTTTCGTTTTATTAATTTCATGCCACGTTTCATATACAAAAGATAAGATCCAGTCTGAAATTAATACCTTTAAAAAGTTTTTTTAAGTATCTGACAGAATAGGACCCTTTATGCAAGTTTATTTCATGTAAGGTAGGATATGTATGTGTCACATTATAAACTTGTCAGAAGAGGTTGTTCTACATAGTCATTATGTAGGTCAAGAACAAATCCGAGTAGATTGATAAATTACAAATTACATCTAGTAAAACAGCACTGAATGTTTTGAACATGGTCATGGAGTCAAGAAATTAGGTTCTGGTAACTTCTGTGTTTTCAGTATAATTGCATTTAAGGCGGGAATATATATTTGCAGTATTGTTTTCATACATTACAGGTTTTTATTGTACTGTTTTCACATGTTAATTATTTGCTCACATGATTTTGTTATCTTTCTATGAACAGGTTACTTACACAAATATATTTGTTTTCTGTGGTTCTCTTGACATGGATATAAGCTATGGTAAAGTATTTCAGTTTAACAGAGATGGCAATGGTATTTCCCCTATTTTTAGCCCATCTGTTTCGAAGAAAAACTCGAACTATAATGATCGCTATGTCGTCTTAAATTCGTTGTCGTGCAAAAATTTTGATGTAGCCCGTTACTGAAACACTTAAATGTATCACCACAAAACTTGAAATGCTTGCTTATAATGAAAAAGTGCAGTTGTAAGACAATGGGCATTATTCTGAAATACATTTTTGGAGTTAGGCCCCTTTTTAACCTAGAATATTTGTCAAAATTAGTTATTAAGTGGAATGATATCAAATCTGTCAAAGGTATCAATATGAAACTTGAAATATTTGCTTATTATGACAGGGAACAGTTGTAAGACAATGGGCATTACACTGAAAGCTGTTTTTAGAGTTCTGCCCCATTTCAACTTGAAATTTTTGTTGAAATTGGTAATTGATATAGAAAATTTTGAAAACTATTAAAAATATTGTATTCATACTTGGCATACTTGCTACTGGGGACAAGACACAAGAAATCGTTCTAAATAATCATTGTTTCTAGAGTTATGCCCCATTTTTCACATGGAAAATAAACTTATGTATAAATACTAATATCTTGAACATTTACAATCACAAAGTTATCCATCTTAAGTGAAGTGGATTACAGCAGTTATTGAATAGCACCATAACACTCTTGAAATCAATTTTATTAAGTCGTTGCTCTTAACATGCAAACGTATGCACCGTATGCGATGCTCTTTTTAGAGTCTCAAATGACAATAGTGTCTCCCGTCACACTTGTACGCCACAACTCAGAAAACACTTGATTTTTGGATTATCTCCATTACTTTTATGTTGAAATTATGCTTTTCTAGTGCATATCTAAAAGCAATTGAAGAAATTGATATGATTCTTATCACATGGGTGCAGTGACAAAGAACAATCTTCACACATATGACAGTACTCTCTGTGCTTTGATTCTTACACAGGATGGAGTAACAATAAAGTTGAAAGTAAACTATCATTAAACTATAAAGCAACCAGCTTTCTTCAGTAAAATCTATAGATAAAAAGACTGATTTAAAAGAAACATTAGTGTATTATGTTCTTAAAGATATATTTCAAGATTTACAGTCTATGTTTACGGGACAAATTTCATTTCAGAACAGTTTCTTTTTCTCTGTCTAGAAGCTACCTTTAATTTGTACTTCAGCTTCTAAAAAATAATCGCACTTGTTCTGCCTTACATTCATTTTGTATCTTAAAAGTCGTAAAAATCGTAAAAAGACATCAGTGTATATTCCCTAGAGAAGTACCAGTTACACTTTGTCTTAAAATATCTTTAAGTCTGCAAATAACTGTAATAAAATGAATGTAATATAGCATATTTAAGTACTAACGTATCATATTCTTATTAACAAGTGAAATCTTCTAACACTAAAATAAATTAGCTATTATATTTACCTGACAAATTGCTTTAGTTTCATTTTCCTGGGAAATATTTTGTTTCAAAAACATATTTGACTGTTTCATAGCATCCAGGTGTAAATTTGTAGACTGATTTGTATGAATCTGAAGCTTAAAATTCCATTTGTCTCCTGTTAGACTTACGTAAGTAACACCAACAATTACGATAACAAGGAAAGATAATAAATAACTTATTTTCGCAAGGTCAGTAATAGTTAACATTATTTCCATTTAGCATACTGTGTCTAAATTGATATATAAACTGTAATAAATGAAAGATAATTACGTTTCTCATGCAACATATGATAGTGTCTTTAGATATATGCAGTTATCAGAGAAGGGAGAAAACGCGGCGATCTATGATTGGTATCTATTAATACACGGCCGTTTAACCCGCAGCACAAGCCCGTTTAACAAAATGTTAAACTTTTTTCAAATTTTTTTAAATTTTATAACATTCAGACGTGTTAAATCGAGGCAATTCCTGTAATAACAGAACAAAGTAAAAGAAAAAATAGTTTCTTAAAAAAAGTTCATGAATACATGTATATATATCTGAAATCCAGCTACGGTTAACGCGTGTCGGCAGAGATCTTTTCCGAAGAATGAAGCGATATCACTGCGAGGATATTGCAAAGTACCATGCTCACTTATTATGGGAGTGAAAACTTTCTTCAAGTGACTAATGTGTTCTTTCGCTTTCTGTAGATCATTTTCTTTTTCTTTGTACCGGTCTGTATTTTTTCAAACGACTGCTTCGGGGGAACAAGGTGAAAGATTGGCTTGTATGTCTCTTCACGGGCTGGCGCTTCATTAGTCCAGTCAGTGTAACTTTTATGGTAGAACAAATTTTCAATTTCCAGTAAAGTCTGCTTACGACTAAACTTGATATTAGATGTTATGACGTAGTACTTGAATAAGTAAGTAAATGATTATTAATTCTTTTATTCATAAATGAATTATAATACTGAAATTGATCAAACGTTGGATCATAACTTTGTTTCTTATGATGGATGAAGGTCAATGTCCTGTTCGTTCCAGTCAGCTATAAAGATACGCTCGCTTGTTCTTTCCTGGAATGTGTACGCTTGTCAATGACAAAATACAAAAAGTGCGAATATATGCTGTTATCATGCACGAAATGCTGCAGTTTGGGTTGAATTTTAAGCATATGTGGTGAAGTTCAACACGATAATAAAAACTACATTAGTCTATTCGTGCCATCAAAGACTACTTTTTGTGTCTTCAAACAACACATTTTTTATGTTAGTCTTATGTTTTTAAATATTTTTTTGATAATATTATGTGATCTGCTTTATTTTTCTTCACGAAAAATAATTATTCACTCCACATTTTCAGGTTAACATAATCAGATTCTATAGGTGTCTGCAGTTCCCCCTCCTTGCTGAATGAATAAATTTGATCATTCTTATGATAATGAGAAAGTGTGACTCAAAATAATACATGTCTGTAATAGAATAGCAATAAACATGTGCGATAGTATAAATAAACCAATACCTATATAAACTTTATAATACAATGTTTGTTGTTATGATGCTCTATAAAAAGTGCATTTTTTTCAGTTCTAGTAATTTACCAAACTTAAGTGAAATGTTCCTCACAGCTATCTATCATCACTAATTTGCTGATTTGTTGAGGTAAGATGTTGTATCTCATAGTACTAAACATATTATTATCCCGCCACTATACCTCTTCTTGACCAAATCATGAGTGACATAAAAAACCAAAGTTTATGAGGCTTCTGGGAGTTTTTTTTCGGTCTGTAGGTGTAGAAATAGGATCTATGTTATTATATAAATAAGCGAGGGTGATAGAGGATACTGACAACCCGAAAAAACAATAACACCCGAGGCGACAGCTAATGTGTGTTATTTATTTTATTATACCGAACCATACATGTAATCATGTTATTATCGCCGTTCCTGGACGGCGATATATACAATTAACATGATTTGAACAGTTTAGCCTGTACACCGTCTGCCTTTAGCCAATCAAAGCGAATTATACATATCACGTGATAACAAAATGGACGTCAAAGAACTTCAGCAAGGGATGCGTAAATGGACTCGCCCAACCGCCATGTTTGTCGGGTTACTTATTCCTACAACTGAAAAATACCATGATCAATTTACGAACTCAGTACCAGTCTTCAGGCTCTGGCAAGATAAACACAGGATAATCGCAATATTTTTGGCTACATATCATTTCTAAATAGAGAATGTAGTCTAAATAAGAGTATGTTTTGTTTGTTTTTCCAAAACTTGCACTTCTAGAAAAAAATAAATGCTTGCCGGGCGATTCTAATCAGGATACAAACTCCCCGCAGCGGTTACTTCCCCTGATCAGTACAGAAACAATAGCAAAGCGTGACGAAACCAGTGCGAGGAGTTTGATCAAGATATATCCTAGTTTTATATATGCTTGATAAGAGTCAGGGCAATATCGTATTTTTTACCTTAAATTTATTCTGTTTAAATTGCACATGTAATATTCTTATATTATTTTCACTGCAAAACATGTTATAAAATTATCAAATTAATGAATGACGAGCATGAAATTCATGCATCTATGGATAAGACGTCATACGTGGCTGAACGGCGATTTCAAGCATTTTTGGAAATGCTAATACTTGTATATACCTTAGGACTGTTTTCGTTTGGTAACGAGTCGCATCAAACTTAGCTAAACGCTTACAGTCAATATATTCAATAAGCGCCTTCGACGTCATCAGACGTTTTGAATTTTCTGCAGGGTGTACAAATAAACAATAACACCCGGAGGGTTTTTGAAAAAAAAATGTTACCCTCTGAGCTGATGCAAAATGCAACATTAGTTTTAAAAGCCCGATCGCCTATGGGAATTTAGTATTGGCAGTTTACGTGAGGTATAATAAAATAAAAATGTTAATAAGAAATGCGCTTTTTTCAAAAGAAATGACTGTTTAAATGGAATAATAGGTCTTTAGCAGAGATGCCTCAGATTATTCAGCTTAGAGAGAAATTATTCGCCTCGCCTGAAGCTAAACATACGTGTTTCCCCTCGTAATATAGTACGGTAATCTCCACTACAGACCTTATATTTCCTATATGTTTATGTAATTGTTAGACTTAATCGTACGAATATCCTGAATTCTGGCATGACACATTTCAATTAACTTATTTATTTTCATAATCAACTTTTCATAAACAATCATAGTATTCCTTGAGCCACAGCATGACTCTTAAATCTTATAACAATAGATATTACCCACAAACATAACCATATGCTCTTTTGTTATATTCTTGTTTGTGGTGAAAATATAATGTACGTATTTGTTAAATCATGCAAATGTTAGTGGTCAGGGATCCATCAGTTATTGTTGTATCTAGTCAATTTGAAGAAATTGGTTCTTTGTATATAAACTTAGTATTTCATTTTTTGTATTTATTTTTTAGATGGAGCCTGAGTCTGGATGTGCGATCCGCAAGAATTTAGTGAAAGATTTACCAAATGTTTCTTTGACTATTAAAGGCAGTGAAAATGTAAACAAAGTGAGTAAACAACTATAGTCATCTATTGAAACAGAGCCAGGCCATGTTCAAGTTTTTTTATTTAGGAAAGAAGGGAAAACAAACTTTTTTATTTAGGAAAGAAGGGGAAACAAACAAGTGACCCCATTAGAGGATTAATTATACCCAAGGGATATAATTCGATCAAACTTGATAAAGGTCTACTAGACAATGCTAAGTGGAAAATTATAGAACTTTGCGCCTTGTGGTTTCAGAGAAGAATATTTTAAGCTTATATATTTCTATAGATAAGTCGTCCATATATAAGCCTATGTAAAATCGAATGACCACAGCGTATAGCCATTAATGATTCCAGGGGCATAATTTGAACAGTCTTGGTAAATGGCCTCAAGATGATGCTCCATGCAAAATGTTTTAGTTCATGGCCGTTTGGTTTCAGACAAGAATATTTTTAGATTGAATATTTTATATAAATTGCACCAAGTTTGACACCCCCCCCACTGACATAATTTGCAATTTGTTCTACATTTACTTAGTAAAGGTCTACTAGATAATGCATGATACAAAATATCTAAGCTGTAGGGCAAACGGTTTCAGACGAGAAGAGTTCTTGATGGAATTTAATTATTTGAACACTTTGGTAGAACTTCCTGCAAGGAACATCCCAGGAGAGTTTAATTGTAACAGGGTTGGTTTTTATTCTCTCCCCTGTTTCTTGTTTTTATCCTGGTCTCGAGGTTGTTACTATATTTAGAACGTATTTAAGAGTTGGCAATCTTTTGTGAATTTCCAGTTTTATTGTGTAAGTCAGCTGTGTTGTTTGTTCACTTTCGGCGGGAATATCTGGTCATGTGACTGAACTCAGGTGCAGTGAAATTTGTGGTCAGTTGGTAGCCGCTCCGTGTACAGAGGAGACGTGGTGTGCTCTTGAGATATGAAGTCAGGTTTATTAATTTCTGATATGGGAACAGTTCTTGCTTTCTTCTTCAGGTTCGTTGCATTTAATGCTTTTTCACTCTTATGTGGAATTGTTTCGCGTTGAAATGTTTGCTAGACTTTGAGTCGTGTAAATATACGTTTTCACGATGCAGTTAGTGTTGAATTTGAGATCTCGCAGAGTTTATGCTTCTTTCACTAGCAGTTTGCATGAACATGTTTTTGCAATCTTAATTACAGCTTTAACATCACTTGTGAGATTGTAGTGAGCAGACAGACAGATGGTGTGGAAAGGATTTGTTCCATAAACTTGTAAATGTATAAAACCAATTGTATATGTATATTGTTTTTAGCTTATGAACTCAGAAATTGTGCTGACTACTATTTTTAATCACAATGCACTTATTTCAAATGTTTCTCTTATTTGTAGAATGCATTTCATTAATTTAATTAAGTAAATGTAGTCTTGATAGAATTGATTTTAAGAGAGCTGTATGCTGTCAGGTTATGTTCTCTGACAGGAGCATAAATGAGTCATAATGAATGAGGACCTTTAAGAGTATTTATTTAGGGTTGTTATTTTTGTGTATTTGCAGGTCCTTACTTCATTACAGTTTTGCTGTGTTGTATCACTGTCTCACAGCAGTAGAGTACTTTCCTTTGTGTGGACTTTTTCTTGATAGTCTACTGTACATGCCTGTTAACTGCATCATACAGTATTAATCTTGGTGTTAACTATTTGGTTTAATGCTAATAGATTTAAATGAAAATGGAAATTGTGTTTGTCTTCCACGACCCAAGCATTTCATACACATTTCTGTGGCAATGCGGCTGAGTTTTTCTGGACACATTTTACCCTTCCGGGCTCAAAACCCAGATGTGCTACATAATCAACTTTGAACAGTTGGTTAAGTAGTAGATGTTGTTTAAAGAAAACGTTTGACGCCACTTCCCGACGCAAGACATACGATGCATGACGGACACAGGGCCATCATGTGTTTTTTTTTGTTTTTTTAAACCCCCCCCCAAAAAAAAAAAAAAAAAGGGGGCCATAGTCCCCCCTCCCCCCCCCCCCCCCCCCCGCGTATACATATATATCAGACAGTTTGGGTTACAATCTTTTCTAGGAGGGACTAGACCTAGACTCCACCTTGCGTAAGAAAATATTCAATATCTCATATCATTGGTCACTGCGACCTGAAGAGGTTGCGTTACAGTCTAACTTGCATCAAATTCCGTAGGAGACAGTAAGTTATTCTGGTGAAACTATTTAGGGATATTTGTTTTTAGAAATTTATTTCATAATTATAATCTATTATGAATCATAATGCGACTGCTATATGAAAGACAAAATCCGATCAATATAAACAGCTGTACTTGAATAAATTCTGAACGGCGGCAAGGCAAAACAGGGTTCAATGTAATATTTGATATTTTGGGCTTTATTTTGTTATAAAGGCATTCTATGGGAATTATCTTCAAAATCATATACGTTTATTTACCTACAGAGAAGGTAAATATAGGTGTGCCCTAGTACCGAAATTAAGAATATTATTAGTCAATACTTAATAAATGTAACAACACTTCAGCTTAACAAAGGTTACTGTAAAGCACGAGTAAATACATTTTAGTTACAAACAGACTAGAATGGCCAAAACGATGGTAAGATAAAACAGTTTATAACAAGAAATATTAAAAAATTGGTCGACGTAATTTACATTGTAAGGATTGTGTAATTATCAATTGTGCAATCTATTACGCTCTAAACAGTTTCGTATAACTGTAACCCATAAACCTGTTTGTACTCCACATTTACCCGTAAGGCAGAGGAGGGTATTCGTAACAAACAGGCAACAATCCGAAGTTTTACCATTCTCTTTCTTTTTGTAAACGTCAACAGTTAAGTCATCTTAGACGGTCAGGTTCAGACGACTCAGAAAGATTTAGTTCAAAGCAAAAGTGATCGACTGCGTTGAAAAACCTCCTTAAGCAAGTTATGTATCTTACAGTACAGTAACAAAAGTTTGGATTCTTACGTTCTTTAATGTTAAAAGAATATTTATTATTATGTAACATGTATTGAACTAAGAAGTAATAATTAAAGCAGCTCGATCACAGTTGAACGGTAGAGTAGCAGGTGCTTGCTGTACTACGTGAAACGTTCCGCAATATGGCGTTTAACCAATCTCAGATCAGGCATTCGTTTCATGGATAAATGTTCCGAACCACTATATAACCAACATAAAGTATGAATTCATATTCAAAGTTCACAGAAATGTGTCTGAGGGTCACTTTACTTCAAAAAGATTTTCTGTAATTTAAGCTGACAGTGTAACTGTTATTGTCTCTGATAGTTGAATCTTTTTTTTCTAAAAATAGCAATCAAAAACTCCATTCAAAATAAAAACGTTTTTTTTCCACCGCACCTCTGATTTCTCTCAAATGAATTTCATCGTTTGTTTACGAACCTTTTCGTGACACCACTGCCGGTCTCTTATGCAATACATATAAATTAGATATTAAACTATTGAACAGCCTCAGTCTGAACATCTCAGTCAAGAGTCAGATTAATTGTAAAAATAAACTAGTCTTTAGTGGACTTTATATGTTTTTGTTACAGATCCTGTAGATAAACTCGAATCAGCTGATATACTTTCATTTTCAATATTATGACAACAGTTTGAAAGCGATGTTTGGAGAAACAATTTAAATCATGTTTGAAGTATAGTAAAGTGATCCTAAGATTCATTCTTGTGAACTTTTGTGCCTTTTTTTGCGGGACATTTATCTATGAAACGAATACCTTTGGGTTTTGGTCCAATATTCAAAAACGGCATGCATGAAGAGTGAATGTGATCAGTCAGTAACAGCAATTCTAAATATTGTACGTGTACTTGAATTCGCGAAGGGAAATTTTCGCGGAAAGGTCAATTTTGGGGGTCTATACAAATATTCGCGCTATTTTGAATTCGCGGAGGTGACTGCCGAAAATAATAAATTCGCGTAGTCCGCTCCGGTTAAAAAAATAAGGGAAATTTTCTTACAAGATTTTGGAATGGTGTTAAATACGGACGAATGAAGACGATGTTACAAATCAAAATACAATGAATAACGGTAGGAGTAGGCACTGGTTTTCGCAAACAGCTTTTATTCATTTTACATATTTTTTACTGTAATCATCGTGGGAGTTCACAGTTATTTTCAATACCTGGTGTCAAACAATACGCTATTGTACAGAACAAAGACATTGTCTACCGGACAGATTATGACAAACAAAAGAATGCCCGTTAACGTGCATGAGTTTTCACAGTTTTACAAAGAATGAGACATTAATCTTTTCACCCATCTTTATCGTTATATAGCATTTTAATTTATTATACCTCACGTAAACTGCCAATACTAAATCCCATAGGCGATCGGGCTTTTAAAACTAATGTTACATTTTGCATCAGCTCAGAGGGTAACATTTTTTTTTTCAAAAACCCTCCGGGTGTTATTGTTTTTTTGCACACCCTGCAGAAAATTCAAGCGCCTGATGACGTCGAAGGCGCTTATTGAATATATTGACTGTAAGCGTTTAGCTGAGTTTGATTCGACTCGTTACCAAACGAAAACAGTCCTAAGGTATATATAACATGATCACATGTATGGTTTGGTATAAGAAAATAAATAACACACATCAGCGAGGATGATAGAGGATATTGACAACCCTCAAAAAACAATAACACCCTCGGCTGTCGCCTCGGGTGTTATAGTTTTTTCGGGTTGTCAATATCCTCTATCACCGTCGCTGATGTGTGTTATTTATATAAAAATCGTATGTATTGAAAGCATATAACACACTGATATACATTGTTCTATAGAAGCGCGAAAATATGACTATTAAGAAATTATTGGTGTAGAAATATTCGCGCTAAACATGAATTCGCGGATCGAATGTCACCGTGAAGATCGCAAAAATTTGAAGCCCGCGAATATTTCTACACATACAGTATAGGTTTTATATCGCTCGTATCGCTACAGCCTAGAGAAACTACCCATTTTTTCCAATAACGAAATGTTACATTTGGTGACAATGCGTCTGTAGATGGGTATTGATAGATGTAATACACACAGATGGTTAAAATCAAATTCTTAGTCAATGACCATCTGTGAACAAGCTGCTTTAAATGCTAGAAGTCCTTATTCAAAAATATTGAAAAACAGTTTGAATATGTGATAAATTTGTCTTTTGTACACTACTGGTTTCTGGGTGAGACAAGAACAAATTCTCAGAGACGCCTCTTATATAGGCAGCAACAACACCGAACCCACTTTCAGTTAAAACCAGGGTGTCACATTGTGACAGAATATACTGTTCTATCAAAACGGTTTTGAAACCTTCACAAGCTGCACCCTTAGAATGAATCCATTTTCCAAGTCTATCAACATGTACTATTGGTCGATTGAGATTAACGTATGTGTCAAACATAGATTTAGCTTGTTTTCTGACTTCGTCCGAATCCGTCGCGATATAGATGACATTACTACTAATGATGTCGTACCTCTTTAAGAAGTCAAAAATCACAGCCTGGTTTGTTGCTTTGTTTCGAAAATTAGCGTCATCTGGAATACTAGGATTTTGTCTAATACGAATGTGGGCACATACTAAGTTTTTTCCTTTTGTATAATTCTTGTGAAATTCGGTGATATCTTTTAAGAACATGTGGCTAGGTGTAAATAGAGTGTGCAATATCAAATGGATTGCTTCTTCCCTTGACACATGCAGAAGCCATTTCATTTGCACCTTTACTCGTTTGTGCAGTCTTATCCTTTCTATCATGTACACGTTAGATCTTATAATTATAACCTGTTTTTTCCAGTTAAAATCAAAGTCATAGTGCTGAATTTGATCTAACTTGTCCCCTTCTAAATCAATAAAATTTATTTCTGTTACATCTTTCTGTTTAACTGTGCTCAGATAGGCACTGCACTTACACCAGTTGTAAATATTTGGCTCTAAAAATTGTTGTAACTCACAAGGTTTGGTGATTAGGATAACGAATGTTCTGTTAGTTAGTAATGCCAAGAGAAACGATGATATTATTCCTTTTTCCCTGTCACCCCAACCACCACACATATTTGATTTGCCACATTTATAAACAAGAAATCTCCGACGGGAGCAATCTTTTTCATCAGTTTGACTGATAGGATTTAGAACATCCTCTGGCAGAATGCGTCCACTTCCCAATCCGAGTTGCTTCACTGGTAAATATGTTTGCATAAAATCATGCCGTTGTGGAATAGATTTGTTGAATAATATTGAAGGGTAACCCATTCCTAATAAACCTCCTTCCATTTTATTAATGAAATTTTCTGTCACTAGGTACAGTAATGTACACAATGCGCCAGCCGTCATCATCTGAAAATAGAAATATTTGTATAACATTTATTTTGTTTTGTGCATTCTGAATGTAACAGTAAGCTAGCCTTTTCTCTTTCTACAATTTTATATATTTTTTCTGTTCTTTTATTAACTGATTGGTAACAAAGTTTGTGATAAGTAGTATAAAATTAGCCTATGACTTGTTGTCTATGTAACGCAAGTTTGATCTCCAGCTCTTCACACATCTACTTAGCTCAGATCAAATTTAGAACCTTGAGATGTATAGGAAGTGAGCAGTAGCAGTACGCAGCAGAAGGAAAATGTGAAGTTAGCAGTAGCAGTAACAGCAGTAGCAGTAAAGAAAACGTGAAGCTGGCAGTAGCAGTAACAGCAATAACAGTAGGCAAAACGTGAAGTTGGCAGTAGCAGTAACAGCAGTAGCAGTAACAAAACGTGAAGTTGGCAGTAGCAGTAACAGCAGTAGCAGTAAACAAAACTTGAAGTTGGCAGTAGCAGTAACAGCAGTAGCAGTAAACAAAACGTGAAGCTGGCAGTAGCAGTAACAGCTATGGCAGTAAGAAAGTTTTAAAAGACTGGAAAGTTTCATTGAAAATGAAACATATTTTAACACCAACAGACCCTCCCGAGTCTATTGCGGAGGTCTGCGAATGTTTCTGACACTCTTGCAAAGTTTCATGAATGTTGGTTCCAATCGGAAAAATGTCATTTTAAATGTCTAGGGACCCTCCTGTGTCGACTTTTTCGGTCTGCGACTGTTTCTGACACTCTCGTAGACTTTCAGGAATTTTGGTGCCAATCGGGAAAATGTCATTTTTAAGGTCTAGGGACCCTCCCGTGTCGATTGTACCGGTCTGCGACTGTTTCTGACACTCTCGTAGACTTTCAGGAGTTTTGGTGCACCGGTCTGTGACTGTTTCAAACACTCAGACTTTCAGAGTTGCCTACTGCTACTGCTGTTACTGCTACTGCTAACTTCACGTTGTACCTACTGCTACTGCTTTTACTGCTTCTGCCAACTTCACGTTTTGCCTACTGCTACTGCTGTTACTGCTACTGCCAACTTCACGTATGATTTAATTTCTACTGCCAACTGCTACTGCGTACTGCTACTGCCAACTTCCTATTAGTAACCTTGAGAATGAATTTAAAAATGAAGATAGCAAATGTCATTCTCTCTTGAAACACGGAAACCATTAAAGTCAATAGTCTGTCTGCCTGTCTGTCTGTCTGTCCATCTGAGTTAATCGTCGTTGCTCATATTCGATGTATAGGTTTTTTAGGTTGTTGGAGGTAGTACAATATGCAAAATAATATCCCAGACACACTCATAGCTCTCTAATGTTCAGTATAAAAACAATTGCACAACAACTTATCAAGGCCAACATTCATGGAAGGTTTCATGATTTGATTTCAAATACTTCAGGAGCTTCGCGTAACACACACTTGAAAATGCCCATTTTTGGTTCACCTGAGCACAGCGTGCTCATGGTCAGCTTTTGTTATCCCCTCTGTCCGTCGTCCGTCGTCGTGTGTCGTGAGTCGTCAACAATTTCTTTTATACAACATCTCTTCTGAAGCCGATTACTGGATCTTAACCAAATTCACAGAAAGGATTCTTGGGTTGTCCCCGATTAAAGTTAATCAAATAGTTCCTGCCGGTTGCATCAGTAAGTCACAGGGCCAAAAAGGGGATTTCAAAAATGCAAATTTCAAAACTCTTCTTGTCTAAAACCAGAGGGCCCAAAGCTTTGATATGCAGTATGTAACATCATCTAGAGATCCCCTACCTAAGTTATTCAAGTTATGCCTCTGGGATGTCATGGGTTTTCCTTATAACTCGTGAAAATAATGGCTTCTTAAAATTTGCAAAACACACCTCATACCACTTTAATTTACATTTGTTTGAAGTGAATTCAGAAACACTATTTTCACTGTGATAAACAAAATATATCTTAGGCAGCTGGCAGCATACAGTTAGCATATAATACCATTTGTCTTTTTATTTGCCCAAAATACCCCAACCCCTTGTATTCATGTTGTTTGTTCTAACTGAGGTCTGAGATACTATTTTCTCTGTATTAAACAGTTTCTAACTTAGACCGCTGACAGCTACATATAGTAGAATTTTTTTTTTGTTTTGAGAAAAATCTCTTTTATTGAATTTGCAAAAAGGGGGAAAAAACATCCCAAACTCATTTTATGCTGTTTGTTCGAACTAAGGTTAGAAATACTATTTTATCTTAGATACGCGATGTAAATCTTAGGCTGCTATGCCGCTGGGCCGCTGGCAGGCCTACAGGTAGTGTGAAAAACTGGCTTATACTAATTTGCAAAATTCACCCCAAAACTTTTTTATTTTAATGTTAGTTCGAAATGAGCGCAGAAATACTATTTTCCACTGTGATACACAGTGTATATATTGGGCCGTTAAGCCGCTGGCAGCCTTTCGATCATATTCTAATGAAACGAATATATAAATAAAATCCCCTTTCTTATAAACTGCAAACAAAAACATCCAAAATCCTTTTTGTTTTTGTTGTCTGTCAACACTAGTTGCAAAGTTCAAAGATATTATTTTGACTTCTATACAAAATGTATGTCTTTGGCTGCTTGGCCGATAGTAGCTAAAAGATAGCAAATACTTAATTCCAGGAGCATTTCATTTCACTGGAACCTACTCTCCCATTTTTTCAAATCTTGAAGTCCAAAACATTGTTTTATTTTAGAGCACAAAGTATATGATGGAACAGAAGCAACCTTTAAACCTTACTTTTGAGCTCACCTGAGCCGTAGGCTATTAGGATCGATCAATGTCCGGCGTCCGTCGTCCGTCCACACTTAGTTCGTTAATGCTCTAGCAGTCACATTTTATTTCCTCAATTGTCTTGAATCTTTGTCAGGATGTTTGCCCCAATGATTTCTCGGACGAGTTCGAATATGAAACAAGGTCACTATGCCTTAATATGGAAAAACCTTGTTAAGAGAAAAATCTCTTTTATTGAATTTGCAAAAAGGGGGAAAAAACATCCCAAACTCATTTTATGCTGTTTGTTCGAACTAAGGTTAGAAATACTATTTTATCTTAGATACGCGATGTAAATCTTAGGCTGCTATGCCGCTGGGCCGCTGGCAGGCCTACAGGTAGTGTGAAAAACTGGCTTATACTAATTTGCAAAATTCACCCCAAAACTTTTTTATTTTAATGTTGGTTCGAAATGAGCGCAGAAATACTATTTTCCACTGTGATACACAGTGTATATATTGGGCCGTTAAGCCGCTGGCAGCCTTTCGATCATATTCTAATGAAACGAATATATAAATAAAATCCCCTTTCTTATAAACTGCAAACAAAAACATCCAAAATCCTTTTTGTTTTTGTTGTCTGTCAACACTAGTTGCAAAGTTCAAAGATATTATTTTGACTTCTATACAAAATGTATGTCTTTGGCTGCTTGGCCGATAGTAGCTAAAAGATAGCAAATACTTAATTCCAGGAGCATTTCATTTCACTGGAACCTACTCTCCCATTTTTTCAAATCTTGAAGTCCAAAACATTGTTTTATTTTAGAGCACAAAGTATATGATGGAACAGAAGCAACCTTTAAACCTTACTTTTGAGCTCACCTGAGCCGTAGGCTATTAGGATCGATCAATGTCCGGCGTCCGTCGTCCGTCCACACTTAGTTCGTTAATGCTCTAGCAGTCACATTTTATTTCCTCAATTGTCTTGAATCTTTGTCAGGATGTTTGCCCCAATGATTTCTCGGACGAGTTCGAATATGAAACAAGGTCACTATGCCTTAATATGGAAAAACCTTGTTAACACTCTAGAGGCTACATTTACAGTCAGAATTTCCTGGGAATTCGTCTGAAAGGTTGATTTGATAATTTCTAGGTCAAGTTCGAATATGGGACATCTGATGTCAAAAACTAGGTCACATGGCCCAAATATGGAAACACTTTGTTAACACTCTAGAGGCTTCATTTTCAGGTCAAATATCCTGGACGTTTGTCAGAAAGGGTGTTTTAATGATTTCTAGCTCAAGTTTGGATATGGGTCATCTAGGGTCAAAAAATAGGTCACAGAGCCAAAAAATAGAAAAACCTTTTTAACGCTCTAGAGGCTACTTTTTCAGTCAAAATATCCTAGAAATTTGTCAGAAAGGTTGTTTAGATGATATCTAGCATAAATTCGAATGTGGGTCATCTGAAATCAAAAACTAGGTAACAGAGCCAAAATATGAAAAAAAAACAACACTTTTTAACACTCTAGAGGTTACATTTTCAGTCCAGATATCCTTGAAATTTGTCAGATTGTTTTGATGCTATCTAGCTCATGTTCGAATATGGGTCATCTGGGGTCAAAAACAAGGTCACAGAGCCCAAATATAGAAAAACCTTGTAATCACTCTAGAGGTAACATTTTCAGTCCAAATAACCTGAAAATTTGTCAGATAGATTTTTTCAATGAATTCTAGCTATCTTTTGAATATGTGTTATCTGGGTCAAAAAAGTAGGTCACAGAGCCCAAAAGTAGAAAAACCTTGTTAATGCTTTATAGGTTACATTATCAGTTAAAATGTCCTGGAAATTTGTCAGACAGGTTGCTTTGATAATTTCTAGCTAAGGTTCAAATGTGGGTCATTTTGAGTCAAAAACTAGGTTACAGAGCCTAAATATGGAAAAACATTGTTAACACTCTAGAGGCTACATTTTCAGTCCAAATATCCTGGAAATTTGTCAAAAAGGTTGTTTTGATGATTTGTAGCTCAGGTTTGGAAATGGGTCATCTGGAATCAAACACTAGGTCAAAGAGCCCAAATATGGAAAAACCTTGTTAACACTCTAGAGGTAATATTTTCAGTCCAAATGTCCTGGAAATTTGTCAGAAAGATTGTTTCACTAATTTCTAGGTCAGGTTCGAATATGAGTCATCTTGAGTCAATAAACCGGGTCTATAGCAACTTTGTTAAAAGCAATCATCCTCAGGTGAGCGATTCAGAGCCATCGTGGCCCTCTTGATTAAATTTTGGAAAACTCGCACAGAATTTTGCATTTCAATGACTTCTTGAAGTTTGCATTATTCTGGTACAGTATATGTTTTTTGATGTGGTTAGGGCACAAGGCTGCTAGGCCACTACGATAAGGCCGCCGAGCCACTAGGCCGGCATGGTTAGGCTGTGGGCCGCTTGGACACTACAGTTAGGCCGCTAGGACATTTTCACATAAACAGTAATCAGTGCCTCAGATCGACAATACTCTACAAGCCAATTGATCTACAGTTAATATCAGGAGACGGTGATTTGAACAATATCAAAGAAAAAATGCATTACCCGTTAGTTTTATTGGATTGTTGAGATTGAAAAAAAGTAGCCAAGAGAGCTAAAGAGATCAATATTTATACGAAAAGACTATAGTCCATACAGAAGAGGGTGTCACTGACCTCTTATCTCTTTAATTACCTAAAAAGTATCAACTAAGACGTCGTGCAAGGTTAAAACCTGTTTTTTTCCCGGTAAAACATACGTCATCAAATAACGTCATGGCGGCGCAGAGAACATTAACGGTACTTTGAAATACGAGCTAACGTAACGTTAAAATAAACTAATCACAGCAGCCCTTGCTTTTAAAGATGAGAAAGAATAAACAGCAAGAAAAGTCAAAATGCCTAACAAGAGTAAATCACTCTTTACTGAACAGGAACAAATATCCTTTTTGACACAAAGACCTCAATCAGGCGCGTAGCTGCCTATACGCGAGTACGCAGCTGAATCCACATTATTTTGACCAAAAAAAAATTAAACGAAAGTAAAGCTATTCATCTAGATTTTTATGCTAAAATAAATGGATTTTCGTTGGTCAAGAAAGCTCTCCGGAGGCCCCAAAACGCACCAAATTGCACCATTTATTTCAAAATTTTCAGGGGGGGGGGGGGGGGGCATGCCCCCTGACCCCCCTGGATTATTTTGAATCCACATTCTTTATAGGCTAGCTACGCGCCTGTCAATATTGTCATGGTTGTTTCATAGCCTAGACGTTTTTTTGACAATGAGTTCAGCAGTACATACAGACACAAGAAACAATGAAGTGTTGCTGATATATGATCTGCGAAATGTTATATTCAAAAGTTTTGGTAAATTTTCTTTTCGCCTTGACTCTATGAAGTTGACTCTTACTGATATTGAAACAATTCACGAAAATCACTCTTGACTTGATTTAATTTACAATCAGACATATTAAAATATTCTCGACCATTCTACACAGCTAAGTGTAATGAAATATGATTCACAATGAGAATGCATTCTGCTTTAAAGACCAATTTAATCAAATATAAGAAAAACTTGACACGTGTCCACCAGACCATGTGCCTTTGTCAGCAAGAGATTGCAAGTATCTACACAAGCTTAAAAACCTCATACTGCGACAAACAGCTGTGTAACACATTAAAGGAAAATAAAAGCCAGTGTTGCATCTTGGAAGCGCGATTCCCATAACGTTGTAACAGATGACGCTAAATAAACAGTCCAATGCTGGATATCTTTAAAGTACCTGTGTAAAGTTTTAAAGGAGAATAAAACCAGTGTTGCATCTACGACGAGCGATTCCCGCAAAGTTGGGATAGATGGCACTGAATACGTACTCCAATCCTGGATATTTTTAAGTATAAAAATATTAACAAAGGCAATATAACAAATTAATGCACAAATCAGGTATACAGCTTCACATTTTTTTAACATTTTTGTAAGATTTAACGACTTGGAGTCAAAAACTTGAAGTTAAGTAAGATTCCATCAGTAAATTCATAATACTGCAGAGGGTACACTTCCTGGATGGCCATACAGACACGCAAAGTCAAAGCCGAACAGACAAAAGCAAATCTTATTTGCTGCATGCTGTGTTAGTGGAATAAACATTGAACTTAAAAAAATATAATTAATTAATGTAGTTTACTCTGCCTAGTAATGTGTCAATTTTGCTATTGATGTCTGCCTTGATTGTATCCAGACGCTCATCACTTGCTTTCTGTATGCGTTATAATTCACAGTTTACTCGTTTGTCACTTGTTGTGCCAATTTCTCATTTATTTTGTCAAACAGTTTTTTTTCAAGCTCACTTTCCAGTTTATCAATTCTGTCAGACAAATTGTTGTTCACTGACTTTTTTTCCAGCACGATAGAGTCTAATCTACTGAGTATAATATCAAACCTGAAGAGGTACCGTTATTTAGCACAGCACTTTGATCAACTGCTTTAACGTTTGCTATTTGCTCATTTACATACGAGTCAATAAATCTGTTATAGCTGCACATTGTTCTTTCAGGATTTTCTTTAACAGGTATTTGTCCATACAATGCTCTGCGGGCATTTGCAATAACTCTGTCAGTTGGTTTCGAAAGATCACTAGGTTTGGCTTTTCACAGAAAGATTTATCCCTGCAGCATCAAAATCAAAAATTTCTGAATCTGAACGATGACACCTTCTAGCTGAACCAGGATTATTGACAATAACACACGGTTGAGATGTAACAATAATGTTATCAACATAGTCCTTAGCAATTGAAGCGTCCAGTTCCATGCTTTGACGCTTCCCACACCGAGTACAGTTAGCAAAATCTATCACCTACTATTAGGTAGTGTTTATGTACACTAAACTATCTAACTACACGCTCTTGTGCTATGCTCAGAACATATGCGACTTTTGAATGTTCATTCACAACGTCATACCAAGAAATGCTATTCCTCTTTAAAATAGATTACCTACTTTTTAATTTAATTACTTAAAATTATTAACACACGAGGACACCCTTGGACCTTTTGTAGGCCCTTAAACTGAACTTACATTCTAATCACACGAAATATTAAAAACCTTATCAGAGACAGTTTGGAAAAAAAATCATTTTCACTGAGGATTTCGGCCTCTAAACCCTAGTCTTTTTTTGGCATTTTTTTTGTAAATATGATTATTAAGTTTTATGTTACTCATAAGTGTAATAATTGTTATTTTGACTTGAAATAAATTTTGAAAATTCTTGAGATAAATGAATATTTTGGCAAAACTTAAATGTTTTCATATCTACAGCTATCAATTTAGTGAAAATTTTCATGAACTGACTCATGTTTTCATAGAAAATTGATAAAACATCTCTGAGAGTTTGTTGAGATCATTCAAGAGAAAACAATCAGTAACCAATTTTTTACGACCTGAATTTGATCAAACGGGTTGTTTCTTTATCATGATGATCTTAATGTAAAGCTTTAATTTTTAATAGTGAAATTTGAAAAGGACATTAAAGGACTGCTACTATCTACCGCTATTATTACCAATCAATTACCACGTGTATGTTAAGATCCTCTAATACGGTATATAAAGTTGTTGTGTTGTATAATACGAATGTTGAATGTTATTGTTTTGAAATCCTTAATAGCAACAAGTAGCTGATAAGAGAAACAGGTAACTTTTTGAAGGTTGGCAAAAACATGGCGGTTGATACAATTGCAAAACATAGTAATTTTGTTATTACAGTTACAAAGTCATTTTTCATCAAATAATTCAATATTTTATATCATTTAAAAGGTCTGTAAACTCATATTTAACATATTTAAAAAATAATTGTCTAAACTGTTTACTTTTTTGTTTGTAATGGTTAAACATAGTGCATCTGAGCTGCTAGAAAAATGCTGAAATGACAGGTGTAAATTAGTTTAGTTTTCTTCTTTAAAAGCAAAAATTCAAAATTTTTTGATTCTGTCCAGGTCTGTCATCAAGGGGAGGATATGTCATCAAACATTGTAATTAGAAAATTGCCTGAATCTGTGAATGAGGACACAACTTCCAAGGTACAGAATCTTATTCGTGATCATCTTAAGTTGGGAGATGTTCAGGTCAATATTGAAAAAAGACTGAAAAACTTTGATGCATTTGCCCCAGGTGTTAATTGCAACACTTCAGAACAGAGAAGCTCGTAATCGTGTACTGAAGGCTAAATCCACATTAAAGAACACTCAATATAAAAGCCTGTATATTTCCGCAGACCAGACCAAGGAGGAACGATTTGCAGCCGGCAAACTTCGTACCATTGTTAACGCGGTGAATATTCGTGGTTCGATATCACTTCGTGAGGGACGAATCGTGAGTTAAACTAGAGTCAACAGTGTGGGCAATAATGCGCCCTTACAAGGTGCACAGAGTGCACCAAGTATTATTCTTGCTGATAGTGTTAGAATGTCTCAGAATGACTGCAGCTCACGCGATAACCAGCAAGATATTGTAAATAATTTTAACTCTAATTTATCAGGAAGAGGGCATCGGGCTTACAACCGTGGATTCAATAATGGCGGTCGTGGCTTCCGGAGAGGACCACGTGGCCGTGGAAACCAAGGCCATCCATTCATCAACAGTAGATATGGTCGTCGCACCTAGGTCAAAGTTTGGTTTTGGAACGTCAATGGATTGAACACAAATTTAACTAGTGATCATTTTTATTTAAAAAATCATTGTACTAGAGTTTTAGATTTTGACAATTTTAGTTTAGTAGAAATATATCTCATTGATAGTAACATTTTTAATATTGCCAAAATAAAATTTGGTAATAAAAGGCAACATTTACATATAAATGCTAGATCAGGTTCAGGGGTGTTGGGTTTCTTGTTAAAATAGAACTATGCGACTATTGTTAATAGTACCTTTGATGGCATTTTATGGTTATGTTTTGAAAATATTTATTATAACGACAAGTATCATACCTGTGTCTGCTATCTCCCTCCAAATAACTCTTCCCGAGAAGTTGATGTAGATTTGTTTTTTGATACTATATTATCTGATATTTATATTTATCAAAATGAGGGACCGATATTTATATGTGGTGATTTTAACAGTCGAATAGAACGTGGTGAGGATTTTATAATCGGTGTAGAATCTTTACCAGAACGAGAAGTCAAAGACTACAAAACAAACATGTACGGTGAAAAAAAATGCAGTTTTTATGGCCCATCATTAGTTATTTAGCCGTTATATGGGGCAGCAAGTATTATTCTTTTATGAATGCAGTCTAGAATCGGGCCATGAGGTTCCACCTGGGTCTGTGAAAGTATTCCCTTTCACCTGCATTATATGAGGAGCTAGGTTGGCAGCTCCGCATGTGAAACAATAGACCTGCGTGTCCAGACAGTGGCATAGATTTAGTTGCATGGATAATGATAGAATAAACTTTAAAGAGTTTAATTTCTGTAACAACAAACAGGGTACTAATTGTAAAAACTGACAATTTCAATATAAGTATTATTTGAATAAGATTGATTTGTTAGAGACTATAAATAACTGCTCAAATATGACATCTAGAGGTTTCTGTAATGTTGAAGAGAAAGGAATGGATATTTATGTTAACGAATGGAGAAATACTGAGGTTGAGGTAAATGATCCGAATGGAAACCAAAGGAAAAACTGTTCAAAATGT
Source organism: Cyclina sinensis (assembly GCA_012932295.1). Classification (NCBI taxonomy): domain Eukaryota; kingdom Metazoa; phylum Mollusca; class Bivalvia; order Venerida; family Veneridae; genus Cyclina; species Cyclina sinensis. The sequence continues at coordinate 8,571,393 of JAAONU010000009.1, read as the reverse complement.
TCAAACAGATTTTGAGACAGAGCCTTATGTAGATAAACCAATGTATTTTAAATATAGATCTGCGTAAGCAAAATTTAGATGCGGGGTTGCCCCACTGCGTGTAGAAACTGGGAGATATGAAAATATTGCTGTTGAAAACAGAATTTGTCCAATATGTAAAGATAGTGTTCAGACAAAAATACATGTAATTACAGTGTTCTGCTTACTAATATTTACGAGATGTTTTATATGACAAGGCTAATTATATTCATCATGAGTTTGTTAATATGGATGATCTACATAAAACAATGTTTGTTCTGTCAAAAAGTGAAATTTGTAATGTAACTGCCAAATCCTCCTTCTTCATGCTACAGATAAGACATAGCATTTTGTTTAGATAGATATACCAGCACCTTTGTATAAAGTTTTAAATATTAGCAGGTGTTAGTAGGTATCAGAAATGTACTTTTAGACAGGAAGACAAAATTGTCTTGCAGCGTAAATTAAGCTTAATGTTATCTTTTAAACTTTCAACATAACTATATTATACCCTTTGTACCGCTTTTAATCAAGTAAAATGTGTTGGGTTAGTTCAGATTTGTATGATATTTTGTTTCGGACATATTAAATGACCAATACAAATACAAGGGAATTATAGTGCTTTCGAGAACTAACACAGTATTCTGCTGCTTTAAAGTGATAGAAAGTTGGGGTTTTTTAAAAATGGAATACTGCTTTTAAGTGATAGAATGACTTTTAAATGGCATAATATTGTATAATACAAGAATGATGTATCTAAAATTGATAGGTCATTCATTCTTATGAGGTCTAAGAAACAGTTTCTACATTTCTTCTGTTATCTGTATTTAATTTTCCTTCTAAACTAGAAATTTCTAGTAATGGCTTTTAAATATCACTTTTTATTGATTAGTATTTTCATGAAAGTGAAAGATCAGATGTAACTTGACAATATTGTATGTATATAGGATTAAACTGTACATGTAGCAGGTCTCTTATAACTCCCTTTTCGAGTGGCAATTCATAGAATTTTTTTTAATTTATGCTTATTTTTATGTATGAATTGATGAAACGGAAATAAACTAATAGATATAAAATATATATATATACGAATATCGGAAAACAGCGTGAAAACGTTCAAAATAGTAACGAAAACGAAAATAGAACATATTAAGAGCCATATGTCGTACAGACAGGAAATAAATAATGTATCTAAATTTATAGTATAACAGTTTGATTTTATTTTGGAATAAAAGCGTTAAATACCAAACCTTTTGAAGGGATATTACGAATTTTACACAATATTTACGGTGTTGAGATGACCATAATTTTCCAACGTGTTTGCTTGACTATGCCGTAATGTCATGCAAGTACACTACTAATAAAGATGTTTTTTTTTTCTTCGGGAAGTTAAAAAGATTTAGGCATATCTGACACAATGCACTTTAAATAATAATAATAATAATGATAATAATAATATGCTGCTGTTTTTGTTATTTGTTTGATGTGAGGAAATTTGTAAAATTAATAATAATAGTATGCTGCTATTTGTTTGATGTAAGGAAATTTGAAAAATTTATTTCAGATTTTGACAAAGCTACTGTGTTTTCCAGTAGCTTTGAAAGAACACAGCGGTATAAAAAATACATGTATAGCAAAAGCTAAGTTATGAGACACAAGCATACAAGGCGTATAAGCTGTTTAAATGAAACAATAAAAACTTCACAGGGGGTGGGGTGGGGGTGTCAATCCACGTGTAATGGAAAATATTAATCAAGAATCAAGGGCGATGTAAATCTAAAGGTGACTGCTATAACAGTACCTGGCTTACATTCAAAACACATAACAGTACCTGGTTTACATTCAAAACACATAACAGTACCTGGCTTACATTCAAAACACATAACAGTACCTGGCTTTCATTCAAAACACATAACAGTACCTGGTTTACATTCAAAACACATAACAGTACCTGGCTAACATCCAAAACACATAACAGTACCTGGCTTACATTCAAAACACATAACAGTACCTGGCTTACATTCAAAACACATAACAGTACCTGGCTTTCATTCACAACACCTATAACATTTCAAAACACATAACAGTACCAGACGTACATTCAAAACACCTATAACAGTACCTGGCTTGCATTCAAAACACCTATAACATTTTAAAACACATAACAGTACCAGACGTACATTCAAAACACCTATAACATTTCAAAACACAGAACAGTACCAGACGTACATTCAAAACACCTATAACAGTACCTGACTTACATTCAAAACACCAATAACATTTCAAAACACATAACAGTACCAGACGTACATTTAAAACACCTATAACAGAACCTGGCTTACATTCAAAACACCTATAACAGTACCAGACGTACATTCAAAACACCTATAACATTTAAAAACACATAACAGTACCTGACTTCGGTATTTTCCCAAAGTTTTAAAAATCCGCAAGAAACTATTGCATTAAATGATTTGATTGTTTATATCAAAACAGGTAGCGCAACATATAAAATTACTCTAGAAGACATGAGAGACGGCTACGCCAGGCTGTTGCTGTTGAGGAAAAGCGGCAGAAAGCAAAGGAAAGTAAAAGAAAAGAACGTTTAAGAAAGAAATTTGCCTCTCATGCGCCAGCTACAGAGAATACCTTAATTAACTTTAAGCACAGAATGGACAAGAAGCGAGATATAGAAAGACTTCAGAGCGTCTTACCATATTCTCCAAATCGAAGAGCAACAACTGTGCCCGCTTTTCTCAGTAAAACAATATTTCCAGCAGTGCAATGCCTTCAGTCGAGGAATATTGTCACATCAATGGGAGGCAGAACAGACATGGAGCTCGCAAAACAAATTCTTTTAAACATAAATGAAATAATTAAAAAATATAGCAAACAAACAGAACGATAGAACTCGTGTTGAAATGCACACTACAATGCACATTTTTGTGTCGCCCTTTCGAAGAAACGGCGATACATAGGGATCGCTTTGTCCGTCGGTCCGTCACGAAAACTTAACGTTGGCTATAACTTTGCCATTTCTAAACATTATCTTTTCAAACTTTCAAATTGTATTGCTTATGACAACAGGGTCGGGATGATTCCAAAATTTCTAGGTCAAGGTCACATATGACAGAGTTATGCCCCTTTTTGTACTTGGATTTTGTCATGAAAACATAACGTTAGCAATAACTTTGCCATTTCTTAACATTTCGACATCAAACTTTCAAATTATATTGCTTACGACAACAGGGTCGTGATGATGCCAAAATCTGTAGGTCAAGGTCACAATTGACAGAGTTATGCTCTTTTTGTACTTGGATTTTGTCATGATAACTTAACATTGGCTATAACTATGCCATTTCTTAATATTTCTTCATCAAACTTTCCAATTGTAATGCTTACAATTGAAACACTTAAGACAACACCATTTCTCAAGAGCATATAACCCTCAAATTTATTTTTGCAATGTTATGCCCCTTTTTCAAGTTAAAATTTCTTGGTTAACCTTTTTCTTTATGTCCATGTCCCAAAAAGTGTCAAAGATATTCCATTCAAACTTGGAATACTTGATCACCAGCAAGACCCCTGCAAAGATTGTTGGAATTGTTGCCCCTGGGGTCACAGTTAGCCCCACTCCCAGGGGTCACTTGATTATGCTTATACTTATATATAGGAAAAAAACTTCTCAAGCCTAGAAATAAAATATTAACTGACATGAGATGGGTAAGTACTCCCCCCACCGTCCACTCTGCGTAGGGACCCGCCCCCTCATTTTTACACCCCCGGGGCCCTATGTTTTAAAAATTTTAATACATAGATACTTGACTCCCCATCCACCCTCAACCCCCACATCCACCAGTCACTCCCCCTCCGCCCCAATTTTTTTTATCTCCTCCCGGGCCCTATCTTTTTAATATATAGCTACTTGACTCCCCATCCAACGCCCAAACCTGTCCCCCTCCACGGGCCTGATTTTTTTTAAAATACATAGGTACTTGACTTCCCATCCTCCCCCCACCACCCATCCCGATTTTTTTTAAATACATAATTACTTGACCCCAAATTTTTTTTCATCTTGTATGACTAGGTATTTGCCCTGCCCCAGTCAAATTTTTTTCACTTGGGCCTCTTGTTTAACTTGGCTTATAATTAACTATCCAGCACTGAGAAAAGTGGAGCATGCTGTCTGTGGACAGGTCTTGTTGTACTTTGTCTAGCATGCTGTCTTTTCCAGCAGGTTCTTGTTTACCTTTTTAGTTATTCTAACAGAGTATCCAAGGGCGACACAAGTGTTCCACTGAACACCCATCTAGTAGCATCAGTAAGTATTGAAAATATTAGCCAATCAAAGGGTAAAACAAATTTGGCGAAACGGGTTGGAGTGTCAGAAGGATTTCAGGCGGTCAACGATTACATTGGAAAGTTTTGATTTCTGACAAATAATGCTGGTTTTATAAAGCAAAGAAGAGACTGAGAAAATAGTGATGAAACAAAGAAACCTATCTATGATTTGTGGAAATACCTCGGAATATCAAGACCCGCTGGAAATAAGCAAGATGTCAAAAGGCACAGAACTGGTCCAAAATGCTCTATACTACACTCCATCCAGCCGAAAAGACACAGGTCAATGCATCGTCAGAGGTTTTACAAACTCATCCAAGTTCAACAGTTTCTCAGCGTCCGTTGGAAAAAAAGAATGAAACCATTTTTCGTGAAGTCCAAAAGGCCGAAAGATGAAACTGCTTGCTGCTGTAGATATCACAAATAATTTTACCATGCGTTTAAAGAAACATGCAGTTTAGTAAACAAAAACAAATAAAACAAATAAATTGATATAATATAAAAATAAGCAGTTAAGCAGTAAATATACAGTAATATAGTACGTGTGTTGTAGTGATGTTATTATCAGCTGATCATGATGATGAATTTTTTTTGTGATTCCCCATGACAGAGACGCTATTAAACTGAAGCAATTATTTATAATTTTATTCATAATGAAAAGTATTATGATTTTACACATTTAATACATTTATCTTTGCTATTACTATAACTTAAACAGTAAGTATTTACGGATGGACCAGTATTTTATGGTCGATATAAAAAAATAATATTACGATGCGACGATAATGTGTAGCGCTTGTAAACGTAGCCTACTGCTAAACAAAGATAAAACTGGAAGGTTCGAGCCCCGTAATGGGCCTTAAAATACTCTAGTTGAAGTATTTTGACTTGTTTTCTGTATATTGCTATATAGTGTATACCCCGGTGTCTTGTATTTAAGATAAAGTTACTATAAAGAAAAGTATGCATGACAAAAATAAATAAGCAAAGGATTTTTTAAAAAGTTGCCGTATTCTCTAAGAGCGGACTTGAAAAACGAATAGGCGTTTCATCTGCAGAAAAGTGGCCATATCACTGGCCTTTCTTAGATGAAAAATATAGTTGTTTACAGCTACTTCTTTTAAAATCAAAATAATACAAAATGTCTTTTACCTTAATGTATTTTTTTATAGTTGGCGTCCTGTACATTTTCATTCTGGCTAAGATGTAATGCTTTCTCTTTTCTAAAATCCAAAATTGTACATGACAAAAAAAAAACTTTTTTCCTCGTCTCCTGTGTAATGAAAGAAAAACAATATATCTAATTCAACACTAACAAATTACATCTGAGTTGAGGAAAACCATGTTGTCATCTATAAATTCTTTAGGTTTATTTTAAACGAATCAATGAAATATTTAATTGCTATGCGTTAACCATAGCGTACAATTGGAAATAATTTAACTGGCGTGGTAAGTTTGAGAAGTGGTAATGTATTCTATTTTATTAAAATCTATGTAAAAAGACAGATGGATATCTTTAACTAATGTATATACATATATGGAATGTGTTTCGTTGAATTAAATCACAAACCGCATAAATGAATTTGTACAACGCACTTGATTAGAATTACCCTGGTAAAACTTCTGCGAACTTTCGCCTTTCTCGTTGATATTTCCTTTAGGTTAACCTAACCTATTAAATCACTACTGCTGAAGTTTTTCTTTTAATTTTTTATTTATTAGGTCGAAACATATTTACCGTTTATAATGATTGAAATTTGTTTGTTGACATTAAGTCGGCACATATTTTCATCTAAGAAGCCAAAGTCTAGTGTTCGCTTAATAAGCGATCATGATGCCTTCCCTTTCATCAAATATTTCAAGGCTGCTGTTGACAGAATGTGGTTGTGGACGGCTTTGGTGGTGGAGCCGTACTTTCTCTTTTTCTTTTAGTAGACATATTGTAGTTTGTCTCTTTGGCATCACTGGGATATTTGCTGTGGTATAAAAAGTGAGTAAAATTTGAATGCAGATCCGGTAATAGATTCGCTGTTTTTGTATATATATGACCAAAAATATGGTAGTCAGTGTTAAAAGCTTATAGTCGTATCTAGCCGACCTCTCTTTAGGTGAATAAATTTAAAAAATGGGAACGGTAAAATGACCGTATTTTTAACCAGGTTTTCATCGAAAACCTCGTTAATGCTGAAGTCGTCGGGCGGGCGGGCTTCAACTTTTGGTTTCCGCTCAATAACTTGAGTTTACTTTGGCCTATTGACGCCAAACTTGGTGTATGGGTAGCTTATATCAAGAGGCAGCTTGGGATTGCTACCTAGGTGTCTGTGATCAAGGTCAAAGTCACTGTTGCTAAAAAAAAAATTCAGTTTCCGCTCAATAACTTTAGTTTGCTTTGACCTATTGACCCCAAACTTGGTGTATGGGTAGCTTATATCAAGAGGCAGCTTGGCATTGCTATCCAGGTGTCTGTCATCAAGGTCAAGGTCATTGTTGCTAAAAATAGAAATTCAGTTTCTGCTCAATAACTTTAGTTTGCTTTGGTCTATTGATGCTAAACTTGGTATATGGGTAGCCTATATTAAGAGGCAGCTTGGGATTGCTACCCAGGTGTCTGTGATCAAGGTCACTGTTGCTAAAAACAGAAATTAAGTTTCCGCTCAATAACTTTAGTTTGCTTAGACCTATTGAAACCAGATTTAGCATTTGGGTAGCTGATATCAAGATGCAACTTGGCATTGCTACCCAGGTGTCTGTGAACAAGGTCAAGGTCACTGTTGCTTTAAAAAAGAATAGCTTAAAGCTTACATGAAAATACAGCCTGGCATCGCTACTCAGGTATCTGATTTATTTTAATATTGAACTATTGAAACCAACTTTCTGTGCTGGTACCAAAATAACAGCACCATTTTTACTTCACTGCCATATTTCTTCCTAATTCCTGTGACATCAATACTTGGTCGTTGAAAATTTGGTTTTCGTAGCATTGCGGCGCTTCTTGTTTTCTTTTGTTTTAATATAATGATTGTAAAGTAGTATATTCAAAGCAAAATAGATGAATGACCTCGCCACTTTGTTACTGAATGCTCATTTATTTTAATGACCTCATAGCCACTTGTTACTGAATGCTCATTTATTTTAATGATCTCATAGCCACTTGTTACTGAATGCTCATTCATTTTAATGACCTCGCCACCAATTGTTACTGAATGCTCATTCATTTTAATGACCTCGCCGCCAGTTGTTACTAAATCCTCATTCATTTAAATGACGTCACCACCACTTTTTACTGGATCTCATTCATTTTAAAGAGAAATTACTTCCTGTCACATTCAATATTTACGCGAAGTGAATATTGTTCTGTAAAAACCAGTTATTTGATATGTAGATTACATTACATTTGTAAAACCAACTCTGATAAATTCACTGGTATAATTTTATTCATTGCATCTTAATCAATTTCCGACATCTTTTACTTGTACCATCAAAATATAAAGTTTTACACACTTACGGTAAAAGGTTTACCCCTTTTAGTCACAGTAGATACGTTCTTTTTATTGTAAATTTTGGCTGTCGCCATATCTCAGCAATTCAGTCTGCTCATAAATTTACTGAGCAAAAAGATGTATCTTCGAATCCTAATAAAATCATTTTTTAGGTTCTATGTTATATAGAAGGATAAAATTGTGTTTTTAAATAGTATATTAAATTGTCATTTATTTCAAAGAAAAACATTTTATTTTAGCTAAAATCTGTGTGTAAGTAGCTTCAAAACGATATTCGTAGCACTTGTAATACATAGTTGTAACAGCATATATGTCATATCTGTGATTAAACTTAAATTGCGTTGTCAAAGAGTGCCTAAACAAAATGGCTGATCTGCTGTCATTTGTATGTTGGATTTATTACACACAGGATTTGTGACATCAAAATCTACCTTCAAAATAGAAGAAGAAGAAGAAGAAGCATATTTTATTGACTTAAACTGTTCATTGTTTCTCGTCATATAATATTCATAAAATACATCATAAAGAAACACAAAGAAAGGTCAAAGAAAAAACAGAGAAAAAATACTAACTATTCTGTTGACATTATAAATAATACTGAGGATGGTTCTTGGTAAGCCTTGAGGATATAATAGGAAGACAATTAGAGTTTTCATTGGATCACCTCTAATAGTTTGCCTAATTAAGGGAACAATTTGCTAGGTAACAGGATCATTGCTAACCTGTGGTAGGTTTGAACAATTAAATGTGTTGTTTTCAAGGTCCTCAGAAGGACAGGGCAGATGAACAACAGAACCATGTTGATTTTACCTAAGTAATTAACCAAAAGATTTACAAAGCAATTATTTAAAATATAGCTAGCAATGACACAAAATATTTACAAAAGCTGTCAGTAAACAGGATGTTCGACTGTTCAAAAAAGTTGCTCAAAGTTGTTATTTATTTAAAATGGGTAATAGTTCTATATTTCAGAATGCAGCTACAGTTATCTAACTTGATGGTTTGATGTCTCGTCAAAAAAAAAAAAAAATGCAAAACAAAAATCAGTCTGGAGCTATCTTACCTGTTTCTTGATGCCCCTAACTATTTCTTTCACTTTTCAAGTAAGTACAAAACAGTTAACTGAAATATAGCACAAAAATAACCATCAAGCAAATGCTTAACACAAATTTTTAAGTCCACAAAGGGCCTTAATTTGCAAAAAAAAATATTCATGTGTGACATTTTGATCTTGCTGTCTGAAGTAACATAAGCAGAAAATGTTACAGGTAATAAGGACACCAGTAACATGATTTTAACATCACCAACTTTCGGAAGCCTTGTAAATTTGCAGACATCTATTTCCAACACCTGCTGAAAAAGAACAGCCTTTTCCAAATGTCCATTAGTACACTGGAACATCGCTTCTTTGCAGCAAGTTGAGGTGCCTTGCTTGTTCTTGAACAGTTGACATTTGCCATCCACAAAACCCGTAGACCTGCACCCTAAAGAGAAATAATGGACATAGAACAATTATTTCTATAAATAGCACAAACTTAATTAGACATAATTATAATTAGTCATTATGGTATATAATATATTAGCCTTAGACTTTTATCTTTTATAATAAAAGTTAGAATTTACAAGCGATCAAGTAACCAACACATTTGAAATGTGCATGTGCACTATCTGAAAATGATGTTTTCTATGATCTCTGCCACCACTATCCAACTTTAAGTTTTAACTGTTTCAAGCTGTGTACACATGTTTGAATATTTCTAAGAATCCCCCTTATTTTTGTTTTGTAAAATAATAAAACTGAAAAGAAAAATATTTTAAGAAGGTTTACATTTTGTATATTGACTTTCTAATATCATTTCAGTGACATGTCATTAGCATCAGTGTTTACTGTGCTGAAAAGGAAGTAACAGTTGCAAAAATTTTGTCCTTGTGCCTGTGTTATTATGTAGTCCAATTACTAAGTTACAGTGGAAAAAAATATCAAATTTATGCTGTTAAATAACTATCTCAGTTAGCTATGTTACAATCAGTTCATCTGTATTTTAACACGAAATGACACTGGTATGCCTATATTTGACCTGACACATGCCTGTATTAAATGTTTCAGCAAGCTCAAGGTTGACACTGCATGTACCTTGTTTATTGTACATTTTGCTATGGAAAAAAGTTATTAAAGTTTATACAGTAACAAGTGATAGCACACATCACACTGTCCCCCATTTGATACTTCTTTATTTACTTGTAGAACAAAAAGCTTAAAATAATTTATGTATCTTATTTCATGCAGTATGGATACACTGAAACCCTGCAACATTCAGGAATGGTCGCCTTCACTTTTTTCAGCTTCGCTAGCATCTATATAACTCTTGTTGAAAAAAGTTTTGTGTCATCTGCATCAACACTGATTTCATCACTGCAAATGCAAAATAATATTTCATATAGTTTGACACTAGACTGAAATACAAGGATAGCTCACTCTTTAATAACTTTAAATGTTGTGAGTTTCGAAGTAACATTACGCTGTCAAAAAACAACGACAAAAAAAAATGACAAAAAAAACAAACATTTAAGCTGGCAAATCTAACAAAATTAAAATATAAGAAAGTTGAATGCTTGCACTGGAGTTCTCTTCTCTTGTTTATATTGTGGATAACTTTCAACCAAATTATATGTAGAAAAATGCACTTGAGATATTATTCAGATGTCAAAATGAATTATTTCTTTCACTCAAATACACTGCTAATCAATCTTGGTAATAACTTCAACTTCAACTTATTACTGCCAAAAGTCAGTTGAAGTTGAAGCATTTTTTGTTTTGTTTTATTAAATAAAATGTGAAAGGATGAATTTTCTTCATTGGTTTAGACTGAACTGTAGCAGCTAAGAAATCTATGACTTAATGGGATCCTAGCTTTTCCCCTCAACAGATTATAAAGATTTAAAATGCCCGTATGCACTTAATTTTACAGTTGATAATAAATGTCATTTCTGTGTATGTTAGTCAGTAAAGAGCACCTCCCGGATTACGAAATGTGACAAACAAATGCACAACAGTAATAATCCGATATGGCCGACTTTTGTTAATACATTTTGGTGTGCAATTTTTCAAAGGTTTTCATGCCCGAATGCGTATTAAAAACTCAAGATATTATATTTAAATACATATCCGCATGGCACAGAGGTAGGTAATCGAACACATTACTAAAGAACTGCAAGCAATGCAGCCCATCTCACATTTCCTAAAAATAATACCGTACACACATTCAAAAAACAAGCCATGGTTTAGACCAATATGTAATCTTGCTGGGAAAACACTCACAAAGCTAAAAATAAATATTCAAAAGTTAAAAGTAATGATAACACATTACGGCTACGTAATGCCAGTAAGTAGTATAAACGTACTATGAACTTTTATATTAAAAAAACACAAATAAAGCACTTCTTTAAAACTCAGGTCAATGAGCGAAAAAAAATCCAAAACAATATTGGATTTTTTTTAATAGCCTCAAACCAAAAACGAAAGAAGCTCCCTCTCCATCTGTTGAAGACTTTATGAACATTTTAGACTATTAATGCCGATTTGGTTAATGACGACAGATTTATAAACGAGATCCCAATCACGCACAATTCAAATGAATAACTTAATTCAACAATTACCGAAACAAAAATTACAAAATGTACCTTAAAACTGAAAAATTCAAAAGCCTGTAGTCCTAATGATAATATACTTAATGAACACGTCAAAACAACGAAAGATCTGTTCGCCCCTCTTTACTGTTATACTGGTTTTATCTCCGAGTCATGGCTAGAAGGTATTATTATACTTATTTACAGAAATAAAGGAGATTCTGCAGACTCTAACAATTACAGACCAATAAACATCTTAAGCTTTCTTGGAAAATTATTAACTTCTGTTTTAAATCAAATGCTAACATGAAGAAAACCACATTCTTGATGAAAACCAAGCTGGTTTTAGAAAAGGATATTCGTGCAGTGATAATATTTTTTACCTTACCCGCACTTACTGAAATCTTAAAAAAACGTAAACAAAAACTTTATTGTGCGTTCATAGGTTTTTCTCAAGCCTTTGACTAAGTCTGGAGGGTAGGCCTCTGGCACAAACTTTTGAAAAACTCAATAAATGTCAAATTCTTCACGGTTATCAACAATTTGTGCAAAAACATAAAGTCTTGTATTTCTCATAATGGAAAATTATCATATACCTTTGTTTCAGAACTTCAGACAAGGTGAAAATCTCTCACCGATTCCTTTTTCAATGTAATTGAACGACAACATTATATCTTAATGGTTCCGTTGGAGTAGAGTTAAAAGATTTTTTTGATCTTACCCTTTGGTTTAATCTATTAATCTTACTTTACGCTGACGCTTTTCTATTCTTCTCCTATATAGCAAATTTTTATTTTGGTAATGACAGTGGCTGTATCTTCCGTAAGTTTGGTATGCGTGCGTGTATGAATGAAACTGTGAACACGTGTGTGTTTATTTGTATGTTCGTCTAATTACTTGTTTAGGAAAGTATAATAATATTATGTTCCTTGAATTTTGGTATATTGCCCTTATTGTAAACACTGTATACATGGGTGAAAATAAAGATATGTTCTGTTCTGTTAATTTGGACAATTTGCTCGTTAACTATTTAACTAATATTTTTTCCGCGTTAATTTGGACAGTTCGCTAGTTAATTATTTATCTAATACATTTTTACGCGTAAATGTGGACAGTTTGCTCGTTAATTTTTTATCTAATACATTTTCCGCGTTAATCTGGACAGTTTGCTCGTTAGTAAAACATTTTATGCGTTAATATGAACAGGTTGTTTGTTAATTTAAGTATCTTATACATTTTCCGCGTTAATTGGACAGTTTGCTCGTTATTTTTTTTCCATGTTAATTTTGACAGTTTGTTCGTTAATTTAAGTATCTAATACATTTTCGCTATTTGGACGGTCTATTCGTTAATTATTTATGTCATACATTTTTTCACGTTTATTTGGACAGTTTGCTCATGAATTATTTATCTAATATATTTTCCGCGTTAATTTGGACAGTTTGCTCGTTTATTATTTATCTATTACATTTTCCGTGTTAATTTGGACAGTTTGCTCGTTTATTATTTATCTAATACATTTCCGCGTTAATTTGGACAGTATACTCGTTTATTATTTATCTAATACATTTTCAGCGTTAATTTGGACAGATTTATATAATACATTTACCGCATTAATTTGGACAGTTTGCTCTTATTTCTTTATCTAATACATTTTCCGGATTAATTTGGACAGTTTGTTCGTTAATTATTTATCTAAAAGAGTTGATTACTCAACAAGACATGCACAATTACTAACCTTTTCAAATTTTCGATAAATTATACAAATTTTTGTTACGTTGTTATATATTGACTGTATCATTTTCTGCATTGATCATGTATCATTTTCAGTGAATACATACATGCAGTCTCTGCGACCTTCTGAAATCTCTTTAATGTGATTTTTGCAGCATAACTTGTATCAGTTTCTGTGATGGCCTTTTATGACTTTTTGTCTATATCTTTTTGCAAAATGGAGCAGTTTGAATGCATCTGCTGCCAATTCGTCGCAGACATATTCAGCACAAAAGTAAGTTTTAGTCATTGCGTCCAAGAGCACAATGATAAAAATCTGAAAATAAAAATATTAAGACACAGTGACAACCAAATAATTTCTCACTCAAAGGATTTTTAAATATATTAAAAAGAATTTAAACCATCCAAAATATCAGAAAACAACTGAAAATTTCAATATCTGAAAACATCTCACAGATAAAAAAGATTGCAAAAAACACAATAATAATAACACAAGCCAGTAATTTAACCTAATTATAAACAAGCAGGCCTACAATCGACAAGAACGCGTGTAAAACGCAAGATAATTTCATTTCCTACTAAAAATATTGTATGTACTTTTATGCTCCCTCAGGGAACCTACTGGAACATTAGTTTTCCACAACTCTACAATAAATACGTACATTTATAAGAATAACAATCATGTAAATATATTACCTTATTTTAGTTTATATTATCCTAGAAAAAGTACTTGAAAATTCTTAGCACAGTTATCATTAAAATCGTAAATTAAAACCTGAAGCAAAAGAAAATCATTATAACCTTATGATGGTAGAAAGTGAATCAAATGATAAATTCCTCCTGTACAATAATGATATATACTGCAGCACTGCCCACGACTCTTAACATTGTCTAAAAGTCCCTGTATCCACGTAATGTTGCAGTGTTTTTCAAGATTGTAGAAATATCTTTTACCTATTTGTTTTTAGCTCACCTGATCACTAAGTGCAGCACTGCCCACAACTCAGGTTGTGCTTTTCTGATCGGTCTTTGTCCGTCCGTCCGTCCATCGTCAACTTTTCATTCAAACGGCATCTCCTCTGAAACCAATGGGGCAAATTTAATGAAACTTGTCTGGGATGTTCCTTGCATGAAGCTCTACCAAGATTCTTCAAATGGTTCTAGTCCATTGCATTTCTGGTTCACTGGAACTAAAATTAGATTTTATAAGTTGGATCTTTAAAAATCTTCTTTTCCGACACCACAAGGCCTGGAGCTTTGATATTTGGTATGAAGCATCATCTAGTGGACCTCTACCAAGTTTGTTCAAATTATGTCTTTTGGGTCAAAACTGACCCCACCCCAGGAGTCACTTGTTTTACATAGAGTTATATAGGAAAATTATAAAAAAATCATCTTGTCAGAAACAAGAAGGCCAAGAGTTAAGATATTTGGTATGTAGCATTATCTAGTGGACTTCTACAAAGTTTGTTCAAATCATGGCCTCTTGGTCAAAAATGGCCCCGCCCCGGGAGTCACTTTTTTACATAGAATTATATAGGAAAAACTTGAAAAATCTTCTTGTCAGAAAGCACAAGGCCTAGAGTTAAGATATTTGGTATGCGGTATTGTCTAGTGGACCTCTACCAAGTTTGATAGAAAAATGTCCCTCGGGTCACTATTGGCCCCGCCCGAGGGGTCACAAGTTTTAAATAACAATATAGAAGAAAATCTTTCAAAATCTTCTTGTCTGAAACCACAAGGCCTAGAATTTTAAAATTTAGCACGAAGCAAGCTTTATCAAGCTTTTTCAAATTATTAGATTAGGTTAAAGGTCACGGAAGCTAAAAGTAGATTTATCAATTGTACCTTATAGACCCTTCATTCATAGACCAATATCTTTGATATTCAGTATAGAGGTTCCTTGCATGGACCTCTACCCATGGGTATGTCGCAGGTGCGATAATGTTCATACATAGTATCTTAAACATGCAGTGTAAATAAAAGAATATTATACTTACCTTGTTGTCGTACTTCAGCTATTTTACTGTTCAATATACTTTCCATGGTAAATCGGCAGTATGCCGTAACATACAGTTCCGGTTGACTAACGTGACTAACAATATCTATCCTTTCACCTTTCTCCTATTATCCCTTTATTATGCAAATTATAGTTACTGACGTTATCTATATTTTCGTCCAATGAAATCAATTGGATATATTTTGAAATGTATTTGCAATTTTGGTTTATATAATCATATTTCAAGTAACTATATTTGTTTTGTATATCAATAAAGGGATTGTATTGTTTTCAGGAAAATCTTATCACTTGCTATTGTAAATTGCAACATTCTAGTCTTTCATTATGTAAGCTTATGTTATTTTGTTGAGCTATTTTGGAAAGTATAGTACTTTTGTGTAGCTTCATGTCGGCCATATTAATTGTTTACAATGAAATCAATTGGATATATTTTGAAATGTATTTGCAATTTTGGTTTATATAATCATATTTCAAGTAACTATATTTGTTTTGTATATCAATAAAGGGATTGTATTGTTTTCAGTACAAAAGATTGTTCATCCCCAGTCCCAGATACTCTATTCCCTACCGCTGAGACAGGTCAGCATCCTGTAAAGAGAGGGACGTCTGACACCTCGGCGACATTGGCGCCCAACGTGGGACTTGATGAAGATGATGATCTTCTGTCACTAGAGTCTTTCAGACAACAATAGCACTATGATTGGATCCCTTTCTTGATATTCAAGCCAGAAGGAGCGGTATATGACATATATACAAATGAAAATAAAAGAGCTCGATTCAACTATTTAAAAACCGGTCGGTTATATAATAAGCAGTGCATATCAAGTAGAAGAAAACTTTATTTGATTTCACAGTCCCGGGAGCGGAACAGTTAGATCTTCACACCAATAAGAAGGAACCCGAAGGATGTGATCATTGTTTACTACTTTTGACAGTTTTGACAGCCACGTGTTTAGTGTGCGTTAGAACCTTTATCTTCAGTGTTTATTTCTGAAGTATTAACTCTTTGTCGTTTTAAACGGTAAACTGGCCGACTTATTTTTGTTTTATAGATATAATTTCTGACTATTTTCTTGCATTATTTTTGTCTAGGTATAAATTTATGTGCATATATTTGCTTTGTGTACATTAGGTTTTGATTGACTCTGCCCATGGAAAACGCGCGGATTTAATCTTTTACAGATATTTATCATCATTTGTGTTTATACGTTGGGTCATAGTATAACTGTCGTATGACGTATGAGTATTATATTTGTATCTTCTTCTATCTTGATCTCAGCCTAACAAGTTACTAACAGATAGTGAATCAGAGAAAAAATAGGTCTAGTAAACTTATTTATACATGATTTACGGAGATAAAGTAAATCTTGTAATTGAATCCCCCGTTATTTTGTCATTTTCTACAAGTCTTAATAATAAGAATTGTAGTTCGAAAACATATAACAGAGCCATATTATATCAGTAGTAATATGTCTCTTTTGTAAAAAAAATTGTGCACAGTCAAACTATTTCTCGTTACGCGTACATTGAACGATTATAACGCTTTTAAAAGAAGATAGATTATGCTTTGATGAAATGATTCATTCAAAGAAACTATCTTCTTGGATAATTGAACGGGAAGTGACCTACACGTATAGAACACCGTAGTGATAGTTGTGTTATTGATATGATAAAAATAGGTTAGTGATAGAAACTGAAAGTAATGGTAGCTTAGTGGTGAACGTATCGGGCTGCCACGCGGGACATTCGAGTTCGCTTCCTGTCAGCGACAGTTTATTATTATTTTTTTTTATTTCATTTTTTTTAAATGTATGGTTAGCGAAAGTAGAGGTTTAGATTAAAAAAAATAAACTAGCAATCGTAATTAATAGAGATGAATTAATGTGATAAATAGAGAAAATAAAGTGTAAAGTTACTGAGGTGAAATAAAGTATAGTAAAGAAAAGTGAATGGGTGAAAATTGTGTTGTAAAGAAATGAAACTATTTATGAAAGAAATCATAAACAAAGGAATAAGAGTGCAACTCTGATGTGTGAAAAGGAAAAAAAATGAATGTGAAAGGCTTGTGTAAAAGTTAGTGAAAATTTAATATATTGCAGTAGGGTTGTGAAGGCAAAAGCAATAAAGTGAAGAATTAAGAAAGAGTTAATGAGATAAGTTCAGTGTAATGGGCTGCTATGAGTGAAGAAATAAGTGAAAAAAGTGAACTCATAAATATAGAAGAAATTGAATATAAACATAATGTTAAGAATGTTGCTGTGAAAAGATTAGTAAAGAGTTGTAATATAGTGAAGGACTTCTGAAAGAAGTGTTTAAAAAATGTTTTATATTTTGCTGAAAAAAAAAAAAGATTATGCAAACTGCAGCAGTATAGCAGGACAGTATATTAGTGATACTTACACAATTTGAAGAGTAATTGGAGTAATTACAGTGGCAAAATCTGCAAAACTCTCATAATAGTGAAAAGAAAAGATGGCTGAATATATGTCTCCACGGAGATTAAGGGGAAGCACATATGAAGCAAGACAGCAGAGCGAAGAATTAAATAGAGAAAGACAAGCTAAGAAACAAGAAAGGGACTAAACCCGACAGAGGAAAGAAGATGAAGTGAGACAACTGGAAAGTCAAAGAGAAATGCTTTTGTCTCAGAGAAGTAGAATAAATGCACAACAGCAAAGGTCTGAAGAGGGAAATAAGTCCATAGAACAGCATTTATCAGTAAGTGAGTTTAATAATTCACAAAATGTGGATGAATTCTTGAAAACGCTCTCCGTGATGCATGAGGATTATCGACAATATAACGAGGCATCAGAAGGTGCTAGAATGACTGAAGATAGATCAGTTTCAAAATCATTTGAAGGGGACCAGAATAGGGGAACTTCAAATATAGATATTTCAAAGGAGCTAGAAGAGCTTGACAGAAGATTGTCTATGTTCAGCCAAATCAGACACTCTACACCAGATACGAGATTTACTTCCAAGGAAAATGTAACGATAGAACGTCCGACAGAACACGGAAATCTAAATGGGTGTTTTAGAAAGGAAACTAGGTCAACTTTAGTTAGAGGCAGAGATAAAAACGAATCACTTCAGAACAGTGAAAAGGCCCAGACCTCGCCAAGTTATGGAGAACAACAGAAACGGTTGCAGAACAGACAATTAATTATTAATGAGAAATATAACAAGATGCATGAATATCGAACTGAGAGAGATGACGATATCTGTCAGGAAGGCAGGAATAAATTAGAGAATGAAACATCTGATTTGTTTAATAAGTCTGGAGTACTACCTGGCTACGGTATTAAACAGGAAAGTTACTCAGCAAAAGAACTTCAGGATGAGGAGAGGGGGCTTTTCGAACTGCAACAAAGAAGAAAGGAGTTAGAGAATATAATACACCTGGAAAAGTTGCAAGAGATGAAGATACAGCAACAGAAACAGAGAAGATTAGAAGAGATAGAAGAACAAAGACGATTATTAGAAAATTTTAAATTAAGAAACAAGGAGCTTGCGCAGCGAGAGAATAGGTTGATAGAATATGAAAAAGAAATAGAAACGAAGATGCAAAGATTAAGGTTTATGTCTGATACGGCAGATATTGGAAAGGAAGATGTTAAAGGAAAAAGAGACCTGGCAGAATTATTGAAAATTAAAGAGGAAGAAATAAGAACAAGAGAGACTGCTCTTAGACAAAAGGAGATAGAATTAGAGCAAAGAGACTCGTTGGTAGAAGCCAAATTAAAAATGTTAAAGCATATACATTTTTATAATTACATGGAAGAGGAGGAGACACCAGTGTCAAAACAACAAGAGCCTTACGTAAATCTCGACACAAAACTACATCAATCGGGAACGAAGTCAATGGAACAACGATTAGTAGAAACACCATACAAGTATAATTCAGTAAGTGTGAAAGGAATAAATAAAGAAGAAACAAGTCAAAAAGAAGAAACCAATAAAGAAGAGAAAAGTCGACAAGATCAACCACAATTAATAAACAAAACACAAACATCAGGAAAAGATGAGGAGATACATACTTTTGGTCCAAAACTAATAATAAGCCAATTTTCAGGGGGAGACCCAAAACCAAAGTCTGAATCTTCACTTGAAGAGTGGAAAAGAGAAATAGAAAGTGTTATAGCAACAAAATTATACAAGGAACACGTTGTTGCACAGGCTATCAGACAATCACTAAGAGGCCAAGCGAAGAAAGTTCTAATAAACTTGAGTCCAGTTGCTAAACCTGCCGAAATATTATCACGTGTTGAGGATATTTTTGGTGATCTGTCTAGCCAACAATTCATCTTCACTGAGTTTTATACTGCAGAACAGAAACCGGAAGAAACAGTAGCAGAGTGGGGTCTTCGTCTTGAGGAAATTCTTATTCTTGCATCCGCAAAAAGATGTATATCTGAAACAGAAAGAAATGAAATGCTAAAGGATAAATTTTGGAGATCTTTGTACAATTCTGAGATAAAGAACGCCACAAGAAATAGCTTTGAAAGCAAAGATACATTTGAAATGTTAAGAAGAAAAGCTAGGGCTGAAGAAAATGAAATCAAAGTATCTAAACAAAGAAGACAAACTGCACAGCATAATCCAGTAACTATCTCTGACAGAGATAAAGAAAAAGATGAAGACATACTTAAGAAATTAATGGAGAAAATGGAGGATTTGGAAAGGAAAATAGAAGATGTAAAGAAGGAGAAAGAAAAACACTTTGATTACAATCAGTACAACGGTACAAATGAAGCGGGTAGAAGAAACCAGTTCAATAACGCTGGAAGAGGTTATGCGAACAGATACAATTTTAGATACGACAGAGGCCGTTACAATAGAGGCGGATATCAGTGGCACAACAGACTAGAAAAGGAACCAATTGACAACGAACAGAAAGAAGAACAGACAAATATCAAGGAGTCCAAGAAAGACAATGTTAAGAAAGATTTAAAAGCCTAGGAGTCTCCATTGAAGGGCAAATGAGAGACGATGAAACTAATGGCCCTATGAAACCTATAAACATTTTTGAAAGACTTATTGGTCATTCAAACGAGTCACTTGTCTTTATAAATAATGTTGAAGCAAAGTGCATTTGTGACACCGGCTCTATGATAACGACAGTCAGTGAAGAGTTTTACAGAAAGTTAGATCCAAAACCAGAAATACATTGTGTTAAAGATTTGGTGGTTAATATGCCTGACGGAAATGCATTACCGTACTCGGGATATACAGAGGCTGTAGTAAAGGTTCCAGGAGTGTCAAACCTGGATCTGCCTGTTCCAGTTTTGGTAGTACCGGACACAGAATATAATTTGGGTGTTCCAGTTATTATCGGTACTAATGTATTAAGGAATCTTCAAGGGCAGTCATCACATGATACCTTACCCCAACAGTGGAAAACGGCAGTAAATACTATAGTTGGTTCCTCTGTTGTTGGAAAAGTTAAAGCTAATAACAAGAAGGATATTATTTTACAGCCGTTTGAATCAAAAGTTATAACAGGTTTCATGAGAAAGAAAGTTGATATTGACACCGTCGTTACTGAACCCTGCGGAGAAACGTCTTCAAGAATTGGTATATGTCCGAGAGTAGTGGAATTAAACAGACCAGGTATCCGTGCTAAGGTACCAGTCAAATGCTTCAACATGTCTGCCAAACCAGTCGTCATTAAACCAAAGTCTGTTATTTGCAGTCTGGAAGAAGTCAAAGTCCTCCGTCATTGGGATCCATCTAAAAAAGATGAAACAGATAAATCAGAAAATATCAAAGACAGCAAAACAGATCAAGAGAAAATTGATAACTTTGTTAAAGAAATGAAAATAGATTTGTCTAATGTTCCAGTAACTCGTCTTCAGCAAGTGAAAGCCATGTTTTATCAGTGGAAAGATATTTTCTCTTCGGGGCCACTTGATATAGGCAGGACTAATCTGGTTGAACACGAAATTCATCTTGAAGACACAAGACCATTCAAGGAGCCTTATCGACCTATACCACCTGGTCTTATTGAAGAAGTTCGCGAACACATACAGGAAATGTTAGAAATAGGGGCCATCAGACCATCACAGAGTCCATTCTCCTCTAATGTGGTTATAGTGAGGAAGAAGGATGGGCAGATAAGATTCTGTATCGATTACAGAAAACTTAATGACAGAACTAGAAAGGATGCTTACGCTATTCCACGTATCGAAGATACTCTTCATCTTTTATCTGGGTCGAAATTCTTTTCAAAATTAGACCTCAGAAGTGGATACTGGCAGGTTGAGCTTCGAGAAGAAGATAAGACCGCTTTTCAAGCCGGAAACCTAGGATTCTTCGAAGCAAATCGGATGCCCTTCGGACTTACCAACGCCCCTGCCACATTCCAACGCTTAATGGAAAGGTGCATGGGAAACCTCAATTTACGAGAATGCCTTATATATTTGGACGATATCATCATTTTTAGCTCAACCTTTGAAAAACAATTAGAACGATTGGAAGCTGTTTTCCAACGTCTGAAAAACAATAACCTTAAACTTAAGGCCTTCAAATGTGAATTTTTCAAGGACCAAGTCATTTATTTAGGACATCTTATTTCTAACAAGGGCATTGGAACTGATCCAGATAAAATCGCTGTTGTGGAGAAATGGCCAACTCCAAAAACTGTAAAGGAAGTAAGAAGTTTTCTTGGGTTCGCCGGCTACTACCGGAAGTTCATCAGAGGATTTTCCAAAATAGCCAGACCACTAAACGACCTTTTAGTTGGAGATAGTCCGAAAAAACAGAAGGCAAAACTGTTGACTAGGAAGAAAATGAAGTTCGAGTGGGGTTCAAATCAACAGACTGCTTTTGATACAATCAAACAAGAACTTGCTACTGCTCCAGTGCTAGCATATGCAGATTATGATAAACCCTTTAAACTGCACACGGATGCATCAAACCTTGGACTTGGAGCCATGCTATATCAAGAGGTTGAGGGAATCGATAGAGTTGTTGCTTTTGCGAGCCGAAGCCTCCGACCAGCTGAGAAAAACTACTCCGCTCACAAGCTCGAATTTCTTGCAATGAAATGGGCTGTGACGGAGAAGTTTCACGACTATCTATATGGTTCACAATGCATTGTTTACACTGACAACAATGCCCTAACCTATTCGCAGTCTTCGGCGAAGCTTGATGCAGCGGGTCAGCGTTGGATCGCCAGTCTTGCTAATTACAACCTACAAATTAAATATAGAAGTGGCAAGAAAAACGTCGACGCTGATGCATTATCACGACAATGCGGAGTGGAGGATGCTGTGAAAACAGAAGTAGTTAGAGCTCTTGCAATGGTAGCTCAGGTCGAAGTACCTCTTGTGGAAACAATCTGCAACCCAGCAGCAGAGGAAAAACCAAACAATGTTCCAGATATTCCTGAAGAGTTGCTCATTCCGTCTAGTCTGTCATATAAGGACTGGTACAAAGCACAACACAACGACCACATTATAAAGGAAGTAATCAATCATCTGAAAAAAGGAACCAAACCGGCTTCTTCGACCTTTGGTTCTAAAGCAAAATTAGTATCCGGTTACTTACGTGAATGGTCTAAGCTTGTATTTCAGCAAGGTGTTCTTTACAGAAAAGCTGTTGTTTCCGGTTTTGAAAGGCTCCAACTGGTACTTCCCGCGCCGTTACGAGACGACGTATTTCATGCGCTCCACACTGATTTAGGTCACCAAGGACGAGATAGGACATTGTCCTTATTCAGGGAACGTTTCTTTTGGCCTGGAATGGAGTCGTTTGTCGTGTCAAAAATAAGATCTTGTGACCGTTGCATCAGAAGAAAAGCTCGAAACAATAAGGCAGAACTCGTCAACATTACCTCCTCCTTCCCAATGGAAATCTTGTGCATCGACTACCTCTCGCTAGAAAGATCCAAAGGTGGCTACGAAAATATTCTTGTTATGACAGACCATTTTAGTCGATATGCTTTAGCATTTCCCACCCGAAACCAGACTGCCAAAACAACAGCAAGAGTTATCTTTGAACAGGTTGTAGTCCACTACGGATTCCCAGCACGCCTACACAGTGACCAAGGACAGTGTTTTGAGGCTCAAGTCATTAAAGAACTGTGCGCTATCGCTGGAATAGAAAAGTCGAGAACCACACCATATCATCCGCAAGGGAATCCTGTCGAACGTTTTAATTCGACATTATTACAGATGTTGGGAACCCTTGAAGATAACCAGAAAAGCAACTGGAAAGAACACGTCCCTACACTAGTCCATGCGTATAATTGCACCAAACATGACAGTACATGCTATTCACCATATTATTTAATGTTTGGATGCCATCCGCGGCTAGCTATAGATGCGTTTCTTGGGCTTCCAACTGACAACGAAAATTCAGCATCACATTCGGAGTATGTGAACAAGTTGAAAGAACGGCTTTTATACGCTTACGACATTGCTAAGAAAAGCTCAGAGCATGTTGGCAAAATCAACAAAGTCTACTATGACGTCAGAGCTAGACAGCTGAAATTAGTTCCCGGAGATAGGGTTCTGGTGAGAAATGTTTCTATCCGTGGAAAGAACAAATTGGCTGATAAATGGGAGCTACATCCATACATAGTTGTAAGTCAGCCAAATACAGACATTCCTGTGTTCGAAGTTAAAAGAGAAGGGAATCGTTACAAAAAGACCAGAATTCTCCATAGAAATCTTTTGCTTCCATTCATGAGCACAACGGACTTTATTAACGACACAGACGCATTTAACGATGCTGTTGCTGACAAAATAGAAATACACAATTTCCGTAACACTGAAGGGAAATATTCAGATGACGAAAAAAGGGACGATACTTACCTTGAACCTCGTGTGGCTATTGACGATGTTGAAGCTGATCCGCGGGGTGCACCGAAACCTTCTAATGGAGTGTCCGAAATCCCCAGGTATATTATCCCTCAGCGGAGACAAAGAAATGAAAATGAGTCTGATAGTTACGATTCAGAAGTAGATGTTCATAGCCCTGTGAGACCACAGCGAAAGAGGGTAAAGCCGAGGTGGATGAGAAACGATGACTGGATTATTGGATAACGTATCAAGTAAAACGAATAAGAATCCAGATTGATAGTTAAGATACGGACATTTAAGTGCTGATTCAAAACAGTCGGTGATTTTAAGTATGGGGATTAAATTCTAAAATAATGTGTAAATCTATAAAACATTACAGTGGATCTTTTCAAAGACATATGTAGTGTTTGAAAAGCAAAACTTTGTGCATTCTTCAAGGGGTTACGTCATACGTGTATATTGAATTTGTTTTTGAAGTAGCATTGACATTTCATATCGTCTTGTATATTTTGTAATGTTACTCAGAATTGTATTTAATTATATTGTAGGTAACAGTATATTGTCCTAGAAAGGAGTCATTATATCTTTGATACATTTATGTTTAAAATTAACCTGCTCTAGGGAAAGTATACTGCAACGCCATTCAGTTGTTTTATACTTACCAGGCGTTCCCTAGTAGTTATACTTACATTTGTCTTATTTCAGGTTAACTTGCTCCGATGAAAGACGTTCTGAAATACCATTAAAATGTATTTACTTATTTACTAACCGGGTATATATATCTATCATACTTACCTGATGTTCTTACTTCAGGGACGGTGAAAACGTAATGAGTAATATTGTTATTGTTTTAGTCGACATTAACAATTTATCTTATTTGTTTGTCAACTTACAGGTCCGCCTGTTCAAATACTGCACTTCCAATGACAATACTATATTTACATGTTATGATTTATACTTACCCGTTTCCAACAGATTTACCTGCATTGAGAAGGTGTACAACGTTGCCTGTTGCGTATATTTACCTGCCGCTATTTACACTGACTGACTGATTTTACAAGTAACATTTTACTTTATACGATATACTATACCATCAGGTAACTTTATAGACTTACCTGACACAAGCAGTGTGCGTACCTGCTTTACTGTATACTGTATTGATAATGTAAATGTTGGGGACAACATTTAAGCGAGAGGGGGCAAATATGTCGCAGGTGCGATAATGTTCATACATAGTATCTTAAACATGCATTGTAAATAAAAGAATATTATACTTACCTTGTTGTCGTACTTCAGCTATTTTACTGTTCAATATACTTTCCATGGTAAATCGGCAGTATGCCGTAACATACAGTTCCGGTTGACTAACGTGACTAACAATATCTATCCTTTCACCTTTCTCCTATTATCCCTTTATTATGCAAATTATAGTTACTGACGTTATCTATATTTTCGTCCAATGAAATCAGTTGGATATATTTTGAAATGTATTTGCAATTTTGGTTTATATAATCATATTTCAAGTAACTATATTTGTTTTGTATATCAATAAAGGGATTGTATTGTTTTCAGTACAAAAGATTGTTCATCCCCAGTCCCAGATACTCTATTCCCTACCGCTGAGGCAGGTCAGCATCCTGTAAAGAGAGGGACGTCTGACACCTCGGCGAAGGCCCTGGGTTCGAGTCCCGGTCGAGCCACGATTTTTCACCACCTGTTACAGGTAGGGTTTGAGGTCACTGGGTCAAGGTCAAGGTCACCATAGCTTGTAATAGATATATTTACTTTCTGTCATAGAACCTTTATTTATTGACTGATATTTTACATATTTGGTTTGTAGGCACTTACATATTTTCAATTAAAAAATGAAATACTGCTTAACAGCAAACCTACAGCCAAAGTACTCAGATGAGCGATCCAGAGCCATCATGGCCCTCTTGTTTATTTGTAAATTTTGGTGATGTGTTTTGATCAAACTGGAAAAAAGCACATAGAGCCATAATTATGAGGGAAAATACGTTTTTCTTCTTTGATTCATTTTGAATACATTTTGGCGTCCGCTGTTTTCGAAGCATAGATCCTGTGTGATTTTTATGTTAGGATTGATTTTTGATGAGTGATGAATTTTTGCTTTTCTTCTTTTTTTATTATGTTCATCTGAATGCAATTACCATTTATCTTTTTTTAACTAATGACATCGTGATTATTAGTTCATTATCATGACCACCATTATTAGTATCATCAACGCTATCACCAGCATTATTGAAAAGGCTGTTTTACAAGCAAATTTAGCGTTAGTTTTATGCTATGCTGCAGGCAGGTGGACTAACATTTATGTAAGAAAGTTGACAGTTTTTGAACTCTCATGTAATCACCTTTTGTTTTGTTTTTTCAAAATGAATCAGTTGATTTACATTATGCCTGGCCTCAGTATACAGGTCTCTTCTAATAAACAGATCCATATTCTAAAATGTCAAAAGCTTTACTAACGTGATAATTCTTAAAGATTCTGCTTTGTTATACATTGTAGTTTCTAATTGTTGTGAAACTTTACTTCGTCAGAAATAATATAAATATGTGTTTGTCTATTATAGCGTTACCCCCTCTGAAAGGGCCAGTATACTCGGTATATGAGACAACTCCACTGTTGTAGACATTTACTCCATGTATACCTTCCTAAATGCCAGGCACAAGGCCGCTTGGGAACGATCCATTAATGAATGTCAAATTGTCAACACCAAGGTGGACAGAACAAAATAAAGGGGAGTATTGCTTTGTAGCAAAAACTTTGTGAAAGTGTAAACTTTTTACGATCTCAACCTTATAAAAACATTCATTGTAATTAAGCTTCACAGATAGCGATATACATAGAGTTCTGAAAATTTATTAAGTACACACATTCCATTGATTTCACATGAACCTCACTTTATGTCAAAACACATGTTTCAAGATGGACTATTGACGGACTTATTAAATTATTAAAGTAATTGTTAACTTTCTTGTTATTTCCCAGGCCCTTCCAACTAGTCGAAAGCAGATTCACAGATTCAGATAGGATAATCAAAGTACTAAAAGCACTGCAGTTGTTCGGTTCTGAACACAGACAAAAGGTTTACAAGAGATGTTTGTAAAACATGCATGCCCCGCCCCCCCCCCCCCCCTAGCGCCTTATCGCTAAAGGTAGCCATAGAAGTATAGGAATGTAGAAGAAGGTCAGGGACTTGTGTCAGTAAATTAAGTTGAGGATGCCAGGTGTAGTTATGTGGATGAGAGGAACTGCATAGGTGGGTAGGTAGGTAGGAAGTTTTGTGGAAGCAAGGCCCAAGTGTCCTCTAGTTATCAATCAGTATCTGTTCCCCCTTAATGGTTTATTGCCACCGTGACCTCAAAGACAAAATGTGTCATCTCCTGAAGAGACCAACCTGCATAGCAAGTCTTAGAAGCCAGTGCCCGAGAGTTCTCTAGTTATTGATTGGAAAACATTTTTATGTTAATGGTCTCTCTGACCTTGAACTTGGACAAGGTGAAAGCAATATGAGTCATCTACTGGTCAGTATCAAGATGCATTGCAAATTCTAGGCCCAAACATTCTCTAGTTATTCATCAGAAACTTGTTTTGAGTTAATGATCAATATGACATTGACCTTTGTTCTAGTGACCCAAAAAACTATAGGAGTTATCAGATGACCATGGCCAACTTGCCTATGAAGTTTTAGGCAGTCTGAACCCAAGCGTTCTATTATTATTGATCGGAAACCGTTTTGCTTTTCAAGTTCACGATTCTTCTATGGTTAGATCTAAAGACGACGCGTTCAGTTCAATTTTCTCAATAACTAGGAATTTCCACATTGTTATTTATGTACTACGCAATGGCACTGCAGCTTATGACGCGTTACGATAGCTAAGCTGTACACGCGGCGAGTTCAAACAGAGTGTAAACGTCACTAGCATAACATTGTTTAATATCGGAAACAGAAAATGCCTCGATATTTTGAAGGATGGGAACGAATACTAAAATCAGTATTCGAATATTCGTTTTGTTCCAGTTCAGTCAGTTACCCGAATTTTGGTATTTCAATATTGTTAAGCGATGATCAAACATAAAGCGAGGAAGATCTTTGTTTCAAATATACTTATAAGAGGAAAATATTTGAGCTATTCTACTGATTGGGCAACTAAAAAGTAATACCAATAGAGTTTTAAGCGAGACTGGTTGTTCATTTTCGTAACACTTGACTTTTATAATATATACCAAATATTTTATTACATAAAGCATTATTATACAATGCTTATAGCAATTCATACAGAGTACATGTATGTGCGAAAAACATGGAAATAAACAAAACCGTTTTCTGAAGTATCATTTGAATTACAGAAAAGTAAATCGGTTGCGAAAAATTACATGTATGAGTTTTACAAATAACTACATGTTATAAATTAACAGTATTAAGCTAGATGTATGCAAGTAGAACATTTTACCCAATAATCCTGATTTTATCAGCGAAATAAATGTATTTTGACAAGTTTCTTATTGTTGTTTTTGAGGTAGAATTTAGAAGGGATGTAAATTTATTCAAATTTGGCCAATGACAATAATAATCTTTAAAGAACTTTTTTCTCAAATCTCTATATCTGGGACAAACAAGTAAAAAGTGATATTCAGATTCTATTTTGTTCATGTTACAGGATTTACACAGTCGTTGTTCCCGTTTATAAGACAAACAACCTTCTAAAGTTTGTGAAATAAACGGACGCCAATTAAAATGAACAAAAGATTAAAAGGTATCACAATTACGCCAGTGGCAAACTGTTAATTCGTAACAATTGCCCCTGCCAATTGTGCATTGCAATTTTATTGTTAATTGGATCATTTTTTGACACGCGATAAATAAAACAACAAAAAAAAAACAATACCAAACAGATTGGGGTTTTGCATAATCAGAATGATTACATTTATAAAAATTCAACTTTGAAAAAAGTATGACGTACACGCCGGATACAATTATGACCTCTCTAGAGAGAAAACCTGTCATTGGTTTCTAATGCCAAAGTTTAGTTCGAGTCACGGAAATCTGATCCTTTACAAGGTCAGTAAAGTTTTTATGACAATCAAATGGAAAGCAATCTTTGAGCTGACCAGAGGTTTTATCAGCACAAATGAAATAAAACAAACATAGAAATTATATGAAAAAAAATATGAATAAAAAGTTTTCTGAAATCAGTCACACAAGTAAATTTCAAGGTTTACCGACTTGACAACCAGGTTTGTATTTACATAGAATATTAACTGAGCAAAACTGTAAGAAAGAAAGTTTAATTCATGGAAAAGCTATTTGCCAGTAAAACATGTGTTGAGGCTATTCCCCGACAGTATTTAGGTAACGTTTCATAACAGGAAGACCATGTTGTCCTAAATCGCTCACCTGAGTCCAATTCCCAAGGAGCCATAATTTTAAAACTCATGATGGGATCAAGTTGCTTCAGTGAAAAGAGATGTATTGTTTATAAATGTTTCTTTGGAGTTTTGTTGAAACTGAATCGAATTCAAGCATAACACTATGACGTTACTAAGAAATATCTAAGTTTAACCTCTATGACTTTTATCTCAGTGACCTCAAACCCCACCCAAAAATAGAGGTTCAAGCAAACATACCTTCATACCAAATATCTGAAACATCAGTCCTTGGCCCAAGTGACCTTAAACTCCACTCAGTAGAAGAGGTTTATGCAAAGTACCGCCATACCAAAAATGTAAGATATCGGTAAAAATAAATGTAGGCTCCATAACGAAAAGTAGAAAAATCTATTGGTAGCCTTGGTGACTTTCACCTTGACCGCAGTGAGTGGCTGTGGTTCATGAAAGGTACCTACAAACAAAATATCTAAATTATCAGTCAACAAATAAAGGCTCTATGACAGAAAGTAGAACAATATATTATTAAACTTGGTGACCTTGACCTTGATCCAATGATCTCAAACCCCCACTAAAGGTACATTTCCTTGAAAGGAACCTATATACCAAATATCAAAGATACTGGTTTATAAATGAAGGCTCTATGAGGGAAAGAAGATAAATCTATTTTACAGCCTCTGGACCTTAACCCTAATATTATGTTTCTATACACCGTGAAAACTGAAAAATGTTTTGCTCTTACTGGAATTCGAACCCATTCCCTTTCGGTCAGTAAAATGTAGACCGACGACCTACACCACTGAACCACAGAGTCTAGTTATCATAATCCGCGAAAATTAAATTTATAACCAATGTATCTACCCCGTGACTAACAGGGTAAATTTTTTACCGATAAAATGTGTATATCTTTACATTGTGATGTTTTTCTGTAATAAAAATGGGTCAATAACTTAAATTAGATATGTTCTTCACAATAACAGCTAGAATTTTTAGATCTATAAACATTTTCTTTTTTTATATATATTTTATATAAAGTCAAAGCTTACTTATAACGTATCTCAGAAGATATTTATCACAGTGCAATAAACAACTCATTACTGTAAAGTATAGTGTTTATGAAAAAAATCTCCCGATTGGAGTTAACTTGTCGTGTCTGGCAAAAAACTGAATAAGGTTAAAGTGAGCATGTACAAAATCTTTTAGGAATGATTACCAGGAAAAATCTGTGAACCAGGGGTCCCGAGTTCAATCCCCCGCTCCTCCACTAACATTACTAATGGTCTTTCGGATGAGACGTTAAACCAAGGTCCCATGTATCAGTGCTATACACTGAGCATGCAAAAGAACAAGGGGTGTCTCTGGAATGGGATGCTTTCTGTATCTACCCCACAACATTAAATAACTAATCTTTTCAGGGGGTCGTCTGTCATATGGGCAACCGGTACCAACAATAAATAAGCTCAAATAGATAGATAGAAAGGCTTATTCGAGGTTCAACGGGCCTCTGTCGGTGTCGTAAGAAGACAATAAAGTTGAAGAAACAGTAATAGACACGCTCAGACATAGAAATAAGTTTAAAAAGTTTTCTGAATGTTCCCCTGGAGACCGACTGGCAGTCAATGAATAACGTAAAACTTAAATTGGCAGTGACTGTGAGGATGTAAAATAGGTTAAACAAGCCGAAAATAGAACGGTTCAGATGCTTAAGCCAAGTGCTTCTAGTTCTGCACAATATTATCACCCTTACAACTTGTACAAGCGCTCTTACTTGTTTAGTAGGAGAGACAACGGCAGTACAGCAGCTAATCCCAGGCCTAGATTCGTCAGTCAGTACAACGCCAGGAACCAGTTTTCTCTAGGCGCTAGTCAAACCATGTCCACTGACATTTGTTTTGGCTGTGGGTACTGGGGACACCTCCGTTGAGACTGCAGATTGACCAGAGTTGGTTCGAACCCGTTTCCGCACGATAACTTCTTAACCAAGCAGGATTCAGAGTCGCCCGGCACAAGAACAGCGTAATTTCAAACCTGAATATACAAAATTTAAAATTCATAGAAAGTCTGTGGAGTCCACATGAAGTAGGCCGTTTTGATTAATAGAATTAATTATATTAATAGTTTTATTAATAGAAAATTCTAAGTGCACAGATTTCGAAACAGAAACGAATGGCCTCCAGTGTGTTTGAGTTTGAGTTTCACTGTAAAGCAGCGATTACACTTGTAGTTCCCAGATGGCCTAGTGCCTCGTTCTGGCCAATATTATTTAGAAAAGGTTTTGTTAAAAAAGCGTTCATTAACGATATTATCGAGTTCAAATCTGGATAAATATTTTTCAGAATAATCATCAGTTAGGGCATTGAATTTTCCAAAACAGTAGATTCAGTGGTAAAATGTTAGCTAGTCATATCAACCAAACTTTCGATTGAAAATCTAAGGAAAGTCGAGTAGCTATTTCTGTGGCTGGTGTACGATTTTAATAAAGTATTGAGCTGGATTCAGATTAGTTATGTATTCGTTGTATTTTCTTTTTAAAACAAGGTTGAATTGTCGATTCTTTAGGGAAAGACATAATAAACTGTGGTTGTTATCTTTTTCTTGGAATTGTAACACCTCATGGGTGCTGTTTGAGCCGTAATCTAAAACTAACTAGTCATGTTTTGTTTCTATCGTTTATTAACAATCCAGGTTCAAACTATTTAGTCCCTCTAGAGGTTAGCTAAACACATAACGAGAATGTATCAGAACTCTAAAATCTCCACAGTTTTCAGCAATTTCTCTTTCTCCAAAAAGCCCCCAGGGCTCCGTGCGCCCTAGCTTAAATATACACAAGCACGTGCTCATAGGTTAACGATCATAACCAATAGGTCTGTCTGAGAATTACTCAAGACAGAAGTTCTACGCAATGAATTGGCTAACTACTTTCCAGGTAACCTAGTATCAAAGAGGCATTGACCGAATTATACCTGTATTTCTGAGTCAGCAAATACTAGAGCGTAGCACGTCATAGTGTTACAGAATGAGTTTAAATTTCTGAATGTTTAGCGGCAGTCAGACTTGATCTGCGGCCGCTGTAAACTTGAGTGTTTAACGGAAGTCAGATTTCATCTGTGGCCGCTGTAAATAATTCTGGTGTTTAGCGGAAGTCAGAATTGATCAGTGGCCGCTGTAAAAATTTTGTGTGCTTAGCGGAAGTCAGATTTAATCTGTGGTCGTCGTATTGGTTTTATTAGAGTAAGTTCAAATTCTTGTGAGTTTAAATTCTTTTTTAATTTCGCTTGTTTGAATTCGTTGAAACGAATTAGACACGATAATATACGTGCACATGTATGTGGATTTCATGCGTGTTTTCACAGTGTGTAAAATGAAGGAAAAGATTATGGTTTTGTTTATTATTTTGATTATCTCCGTTATTGTAATTTGTATATAGTTATTATTTATTCCTGCCATTTTCTTTTTCATTCCACAGACATGTTTAAAGTCGGTAAAGAGAAAGAAATTGAAGCGTCATCAAGATCTTGAATCTTCTTTTAAGAATTTGAAAAGACTGTCTTATAATCCAAATCTAAAAAATCATATCAGATGTATTTTAAACAGTTTTGCAAATGAGGTGAACAGTACAATTTTGATCCGGTACCTGCTAAAGATTACCAGGTAGCGTTGTACCTTTCGTCTTTAGAAAGTTCTAAGCTTAAAGTAAATAAAACACGTTGTACGGCATTAAACGGCGCATGTGTAAGCAGGACTTCCTGATGCCTGTGGTTCGACATTTGTTTCTAATGTCAGAAGTGGATTTTTACGGTCTGTAGGCAAAGATCGAAAGGTGCTTTATCAAGCGCTGATTTATTCAATATCGTAGAAAAATTTGTTTAGCATAACAATCTTCTAAACGCTAGGGTTATCGCGATGACACTTTTGAGTGTGTGTGTGTTTTTTTTTTTTTTGTTTTTTTTTGTGTTTCTTAGATTTAACGAAGCATTTTCTTTAAAAACGAGGCAATATCTGTTTCAAACCAAGTCATAAAGAATTGACAGTAGAAAAAAAATAAAAAAAATACTGATCAGTTTAGGAAAAGGTCAACGGTCGTATGTTGAAGACGAGGAACCTACACCTGCCCAGTATTAGCACTAGAAAAGTATTTGGGTTTAGCAGGAATAACTCAATTATCTGATGAGTTCTTATTCAGAAAGGTTACAGTTTGCAAGAAATTATTCATACAAACTTGGAAGTGGTAAATATATTTCGTATACAAGAGCTAGAGAAATGTTCTTTTTAGAAAATATTGGTGACCTTGGTCTTGAGGTTAACACATTCACTTAAATTAGGGGGCGCTACTTATGCTGCTGACAGAGTTATCCAGATGGACTTATTTAGAAACACAGCAGACGGAAAACAGACAGAGACAAAGACAGTTATATAAGGAAAAGCGTAGAACAAAGTCGGTTTTCCTTAATCTTGGATTCTAGGTTTTGTTTACTTGTAGGATCAGTTTTACGATTATTTGTTATAACTAAAATATTCCCCGTTTCTTTTTCTTTTCGATAAATGGTTTTGCCCGTTTTGCCTTTGTGCTTGTTGTTTATTTACAAAAAGTGAAGGTGGGCTTAGATAAAAAAAAATCATTCATGTTTCTCTGAACATAACTAGGTCTAACGGTTTTGTATCGCTTACAGTACAGTAACTAAAGTTTGGATTATTACATGAATTAAGGTTTAAAGAATATTCATTAATACGTTATATTTTTTTAACTCAGGAGTGACAATTAAATGCTAGGAGTCGTTTATCAATAATATTTAAAAACTTTTTGAATAAGTGTCAAATTTGTCTTTTGTACATTATTGGTTTCTGGGCGATACAAGAACAAATTCTCAGAGACGCCTCTTATATAAGCAGCAATAACACCGAACCCACTTTGAGTTAAAACCAGTGTGTCACATTGTGACAGAATATACTGTTCTATCAAAACGGTTTTGAAACCTTCACAGGCTGCACTCTCAGAATGAATCCATTTTCCAAGTCTGTCAACATGTACAATTGGTCGATTATGGTTAACGTATGTGTCAAACATAGTTTTAGCTTGCTTTCTGACTTCGTCCGAATCCGTCGCGATATAGATGACATTACTACTAATGTTGTCGTACCTCTTTAAGAAATCAAAAATCACAGTCTGGTTTGGTGTTTTGTGTCGAAAATTAGCGTCATCTGGAATACTAGGATTTTGTCCCATACGAATGTGGGCGCAAACTAGGTTTTTCCCTTCTGTATTATTCTTGTGAAATTCTATGATGTCTTTTAACAACCTTTGGCTAGGTAATAAGAGAGTGTGCAATATCAAATGGATTGCTTCTTCCCTAGACACGTGCAAAAGCCATTTTATTTGCGCCTTTACACGTTTGTGCAACCTTATCCTTTCTATCAAGTAAACGTTAGATCGTAAAATTATAACTTGATTTTTCCAGTTTGAATCAAAGTCATAGTGCTGAATGTTATCTACCTTGTCTCTTTTTAAATCAATAAAATCTATTTCTGTTATATCTTTCTGTTTAACTGTGCTCAGGTAGGCACTGCACTTAAACCAGTTGTAAACATTTGGCTCTAAAAAATGTTGTAACTCACAAGGTTTGGAGATATGGATAACGAATATTCTGTTAGTCAGAAATGCCAAGAGAAACGACGATATTATTCCTTTCTCCCTGTCACCCCAACCACCACACGCATTTGATTGGCCACATTTATAAACAAGAAATCTCTGACGGGAGCAATCGGATTCATTATTTTGACGGATAGGTTTAAGTATTTCCTCAGGCAGTTTACGTCCGCTTCCCAATCCGAGTCGCTTCATTGTTAAATATGGTTGCCTGAGATCATGCTGGTTTGGCTTAATTTTGTTGAATATTGTTGAAACTGGTTTCATTCTACGTCTTTCCATGTTGTTAATGAAATTGTATGCCACTACGAAAAGTAATGTAAATATTGCGCAAGCTGTCATCACCTGAAAATAGAAATATTTGTATAACCTTTATTTCGTTTGGTGCAGTAAGCTAGTCTTTTACTACTTTGAATTTTAAAGTAACAAAGTTTATAATTATTAGTACAAATTTAACCTTTGACTTGTTATCTTGGTGGCACAAATTTGATTTTTAGCTCTTCCACAAAGATATCTATTTTATTAGGATCAAACTTAAACAAATATGGAATGTGTATCAGTGCTATATAAATGAACATAAAAAGAACTAAGAGTATCTCTTGGATGCTTTCTGCATCTTGCAGAATCCTAAACTAACTATACTATACGGGGGTGTCTGTCATACGGTCAAGCTGTTGCAATGATAAACTAACTTAGACAGACAGACTGACTGAGAATTGATTTTAATTGTTCGTGTTTTAAGCGTAGATGTTGGGTAATTTATTCGATGCTGTGCATGGGTAATGTTAATACACAATGTATTTTAAATTGCATTTCCTTTCTCAATCTGTAAATTCTGTTCGTCCCTTTTTCTTTCCTAATCAACTCTACCCCACTCAAAAGATTTACGACGTACCATATACTGTGTTACTGCTCATAATAAATGTTGAATTTATATAATCCTTTCAAAAAGCTTGTTTTACGCAGAGAAAAGACTGAATCCCTTTTTTAGAATGAAAGATTTTTGAAAAACAGGATTGTTTTTACTTTTTATTACCGCCTTTAAAAGATGTAAAATGGTACTGATTTGATAATTAATTGCTTTGAAAAACAAACATTGTAGATTAGTGAAATATTCATGTATATTTTAAATTAATCAGTGCGGCCTTTTAAACTTGTAAACCTGCTGTGTCAATATATGATTGTAGCAGTTAGAAGCCAGATAAATCACAAATCGAAATGAAACGTTTAATTCTTGGAATTATTATAGTATATTAAATATCATCAAAAAGATCAAGATAAAATCAGGTGCAGGAAAGAAAGAAAGAAAGAAAGAAAAGGCAAAAAGTAGGCCAAATGGTGCTTGACAGTACCCCTATGAACGAGAACGAGCGTCCATATTCACTTCAGACTTCATTTCATTTTAAAGATCATTTTGTACATTAGCTGGGTAACCAAATCGGTTCTAAAAGCAGAATGTATTCTCATTGAGCAGCAAATTCATTACACTTAGCTGTGCAGAATGAATTTTGATTTGTCTGATTGTAAATTTAATCAGGGTAGGAGTGATTTTCGTGAATTGTTTTAATATCATATAGA
Organism: Cyclina sinensis; assembly: GCA_012932295.1. Lineage (NCBI taxonomy): Eukaryota > Metazoa > Mollusca > Bivalvia > Venerida > Veneridae > Cyclina > Cyclina sinensis. Next base: position 8,534,714 of record JAAONU010000009.1, on the reverse strand, counting down.
GTCTGTCTTTGTCAACTAACTGTCTATAAGTACCGTTGAACTTGTTGTCGATAAAGGTCTATGCTATGAAAAAAAACATGAAGAAAATGAGGTATTTGCGTCAAAAAGAATACATGTTCCTGTTCAATTTTCTTTCTCAATGAGAAATAGTCATACTCTCATAAGGCATTTTAGTTGTTATTTTGAAAAGCAAGATCTTCAAAGAGATCACAGATCAGTGGTGCCCTTTACTTTATGGACTATAGTATTTTCATTTCAATAATGATCTCTCGAGCTTTTGTGTTTTCAAACTCAAAAGTCCTATAAACTAACGGGTTTTGCATTTTCTTTATTCTTTCATATAGTCAAGTCAACATGTCTTGACATTGGTTATATTGGCTTGTGGCATCCTATGGTCGATCTGATTATCTGAGTAACATTGATGTGAAACTCAGTCTCTAATTACTAATGACTGAAGACGAAACGATCAATTGAAAGAAAATAATTCTAAAGAGTCGATCATAGAACTAAACGTTCGACTATGCGAGACGTTTACAATTTTGTTTTCTCTCAACCTTTCTTTATATGTCTATAATTGAATCGTGCGTAAATGAAATGTTGAGAACAATGCTGATTATATAAGAAATATACTTTATCATTTAACTTTGTAGTTTATCCTTACTTTGTTTCAATTTCCAAACGTGAACAGCAAAGTGTGATAAAGAAAAGAAGATATAATTCAAAGGTATATTTGAAAAAGATTAACTTTCCAAAATCAAAAATGAAAGGTTTGAGTCCCGTTAATGGCTTAAAAATGCTGTAGTTGAAGTATTTTGACTGGGTGTCTGCAGTACTGCTTTATACTCCACCGTCTTATATATAATAAGGCTACCTTAAAGAAAACTATGCAGAGAAAAAAAGTGTATCTTTTTCTTTACGAGCGGCTATATAAACGGATACGAACAGGCATTTCATCTGCACAAAAGTAGCCATATCTCTGGCGTTCTTATTTAAAAAAAGTACTTGTATACAGCTACGTCTTTCAAAATCAAAATGATACAAAAGATCGTCTACCTTAATGTATGTAACACCTCGTGTTTTGTTCATGTTAGTTCTTGCCAAGTTTCTCTTTTCTTTAAAGTCCAAAATCTAAAAAGAAGTTTACAACTGTTTTCCTCGTCTTATCACCTATTGTATAGGAGAAAAAATAATCTATTTCCGCTCTAACAAAACACGTCACAAGAAAATCAACGATAGTTACACATTTTGTCATCTATATATTGTTTAGTCCTAGAAAAATCAATAACTTAATCACGCAATGTGTTACATTTTACATATAAATAGAAGTAATTTAGCTGGCTGACTAGTTGAATAGAGATGTTGTGATGTATTCTGTTGTTTTATTCTTTCAAAAAAAAAGAAAAATAAAGAATCCAATAGAGACAGCTGGATATGTTTATGCATACATATATATATACATATATATATATATATATATATATATATATATATATATATATATATATATAGAGAGAGAGAGAGAGAGAGAGAGAGAGAGATGGCACTTAACAGCGGATCTTTAAACAGTAGATCCCCACAGTAGATCTAACCAAAAACCCTTCGTTTTAAGTAATTAAAACAATTGAATCACAATGTAAATTTAAAGAAATCTAGCAGATCTGTGAGTAAATGTTTTTGTTAAATGGGTGCAGCAAACACGTATCTAACTGACACTATTAATGAATTCATCCACATACATGATATGCAAGTGACTGCAATACATAGTTTTAGCTAGTTTTCCGACTTCGTCCGAATCCGTCCCGATTGAGATGACATTACTACTAATGTTGTCTTACCTCTTCAAGAAGCCAAAAATCACAGTCTGGTTTGGTGTTTTGTTTCCAAAGTTAACGTCTTTTGATTACTAGGACTTTGTAACTAACTGTTTTCCTTTTGTATTATTCTTGCGAAATTCTAAAATGGCTTTTAACAACCTTTGGCTAGGTAATAAGACAGTGTGCAATATCAAATGGCTTGCCTCTTCCCTAGACACTTGCAGAAGCCATTTCATTTGCACCTTCACACGTATAAACAATAGATCGTAAATATAACCTGATTTTTCCAGTTTGAATCAAAGTCATAGTGCTGAATTTGATTTAACCTGATCGAAACGAGCAATGGATAGAAGATAATTCTAAAGAGCAACAATCGATCATAGAACTAAACGTTCGACAATGCGAGACGTCTGCAATTAAGTTTTCTCTCAACTTTTCTTAATATCTTGTATAACAGAGTTTTGAATCGTACATAAAATGTTTAGAACAATTCCAATTATATAAGAAATTTACTTTATCATTTGAGATTGTAGTTTATACTGACTTTGTTTTTTTTATTTACAAATGTGAACAGCAAAGTGTGATAAGAAAACGAAGATATAATTCAAGGGTATTTTTAAAAGGATGTTCTTACAAAAGTTAAAAATGAAATGTCTGGCCCTTTTTTACATTGACAAATATAGATGATATTCAAGTTTTTTTTCTATAAATACGGGATTTATTTTATTTTTCACTGCAGTGAAAACTATTTTTTTACAATGAAAATACGGAAAACGAAAATACGCATTATATTTCATCATATTTTTTTCAATATTTCATTTATAAGTATATAATAAACCTGTTTACAACGTCCGATACAAACAATCTATTACTTTGATGTATTTATATGTATTTTGTGTCTTGTTCATGTTAGTTCTTTATGAATTTTGTGTCTTGTTCATGTTAGTTCTTGTCTTTATGAAACGTTATTTCTTTTTTTAAATCCAAAATCTAAAAAGAAATCAAAAGTTTACAACGTTTTTCTCGTCTTATCGCCTATTGTTACGGAGATACACATTAAATCTAGTTCTGGTATCACAAAATAAATCTGAGTTGAAGATAATCAACAGCAGTTACACATCTGGTCATCTATTTATAGTGTAGGTATATTTTGAACAAATCAATAAATTATTTATTGCAATGTGTTCACTTTAGCATACAATTAGAAATATAAATATAATTATATGATGGTAAGGCTGCACTTTCACTTGTAGTAGATCTTTTGGAATTAGACTAGATTGTCATGTTTGGGATGTTCGCTTTGGTATTACAAGTTGAGTAAAATAGTTAATACAGACCCCCAACGTTGTTATTTTCAATTACGAAACAAGTTTAAGTTTAGTTTTTTATGTCATATACTCATAACTGAGCCTCATTTCTTTACAATGTTTCTTTTTCTAGTTAAGAAAGAATAAACACATGTCCTGGTTTTAAAGTTACAAGTTAGCAGTATTTACCGAAATATCTAATATCTAATTTTGTGAGAAGACGTTATATTTTAAGGAAAAACAAGAAGTTCTGTAGATATTGCCTTATAATGCCTTATAATAGTATGTATAAAAATTAAAAAAAAAGATATTCATTTTAGCACAGGTGGTGGAGTATTGAATTATTCGTTATCAGTTCCAGTCAAAAACGGCTACTAAAACAAACTGGTCTGCCATTGGGTACCATTTCAAAAGGATTACCTTTCTTGTGGGGAAAGTATGAAAAACATAGTGGCAGTTTTGGGTTGTGCTCTTTAGGACATAATCCAAAATAAAGATGATGTTCTAAAACGCAGCCTGTCTGACGACTACGAAAATACAGCAAATGCGATAGTTTGATGATGTGCACAGTTTCCCTTCATAGCGCAGCGGTTTCTAGGATCTAGAATTTCTCTCTAATTATGTTTTTAGACTATTTCTCTTCTTTATCAGACTGTATCAACTGTTTTGCATGAAGTACTGTTAAATAGTGTTTAAAATTGAACACGAGTATTGGAGACAGACCAATTATATATAACGAAGTGTACAAAATGACCTCGAATATTTGATGATTAATTTGTAGCAAAAAAGGCGTAATGTAACGTTGACGTTAAAGAAAAAGTATATAATATAAAGAAATACGTACTCACCCCGTATTGGTATTAAGTAGCTACGCAGATCGTCGAGTTTTGATCTTTTGACATTATATTTCCAAATTCATTCAACTGTTTAGCTTTAGATCCACGAAACTTCGTGCCTATAACACTATACATCAAACATCATCGATTGAATACACTATTACAGTTTCTCACGTGCATGCTTAAAACAGAGAATAAGGAAGCACACATGAGCCTGTTTTGAAGAAATTCTTCTGGCTCGTAAGGAAAGTAGTATATGTATTGCTTTCCTTTTTTCCTTCACATCTCAATTTTTGTAATTAAAACCATCAACTTTAAGAGTGAAGCGCGCTCGCGCTGTGTTAACCAATAAATAATTTTATGCTCGTAAAAGTTTTCACACGAAGCTACTTGTTAGCAAAATGCAGATTATTTTTATACAAATTGTACTCGAAAAAAATCTTTGCGGCGATCTCAACATATTGTAATTTTTTCAAAGACACTTATAAATTGCACCGAAAGAAATTATTTTTCTACGTGAAATGCACCCAGATTGAACAAGAGATGTGTACATATAAAATCAGATTTAGCTACACTTCTTCATTATTTTTCATCAAATGGCAATTCCATTGTCTAAGAAACAGAAAGAAATTTTGATGTCTCAATAGCGTTTCGACTTAATAGGAATCTCTGTACCACTTATACAACAGAAAATGAACCCGAAGTAACTTACCTATTTCTAAAAAGCCTCCTTCAAAAAGTTGCTGCTTCCAATTGCATGTTACACTTACAAAGGTAAAACAAGAAAAACAATGATTCAAAGTATCACAGCGGACCGACGAACAGAGCTGTAAGTAAATATCGTGAATGATTTGTCTGGATGGACACAGTTTATCAGCCAATCTGACTGAAGTTCATGATCTCCCTATTAAATAGCATAGCGATGTTTATGATATCATTTTTATTAGATTGTTTATCAGCAGTTTAACTTAATACACACTAGATGCATACACTTGCAGAAGTATTATACACAACCCCTCAGTATGGTGGGATAGTGGGTAAGTATAACGTAGATGACAAAGAAAAAAATCTCTACAAAGCTATACGACAGCATTAATTACATGCTCAACGTGAGTTGAGAATTAAGAATTTAGAAAATCTGAGGGAAGTGCTACTTCTTAATATTGTATTTGTTAAAATGCGAATTAAGCGCCTAAATGTCTACAAATGAGCATGTAGAACGAAATTCACTGAGATGTACGTGGTTAGAAAAGTAACGCAAAATGAAATAATAAATCAACAATAAACGAATTCAGAAAATATTTCTAAAAAATATATATTGTTTGATTAATCTAATATTGCCTACTTGTAAGCATCGTCGGAAACCCACGTTCGATCCATTCCGTTTCACTCTATTTATCTACCGTGGGACAATTGGTTGGTAAAAATTTTGTATTCATGAATAATTCATTACCTACTTTCATTGGTTTCCGAAAGATTTCCCTTGCACAATCTCAGCCAATGAAAGTACTTGTTACAATTTGCCTTTCGCGCCATGTTTAAATCTTGGGAAATACGTCTATTTTAAGTAACTTGTCATTTTTCATACTCTTCACACTAAAGAGTATCTATTTGTATTGCGGAATCTCATTCGACGAGGAGTTACTTCCCTTTGCTAATAAATATTCATGAAAACGAATAATCTGCAGTCAATTATCCCACGGTACATAATGTAGTTGTGCGGAATATGTACCGGGGGTCACCGACGATGACTTGTAAGATAATTATCAAATTGTGCCTGAACAAAACGGCTAACTGCAGCTACTTGTATGTTGGATTAATTACATAAAATATTTTTGTGACATCAAAAACTGGTTTCAATATGTTTTGCTGTTTAACATTTATGGAAGTATTTGAAGTAATCTCTTTAAAAAAATCTTCTTTTCGCTGTGACACTGTGACAATATCGCATACAAGATTACATCAGCAAGAGCTGAATATTACTGAGCAATTAATAATTACATGTATGCATAAGAATATTAATTAAAAATATATAATATATGTTATTTGGGTTTTTGAGTGATATATGTGGATATATTACCTGCTAAGATTTTATATCACCCGAGCCGTTAGGCTAATACATTTAAGAACCATACATTACTTCCGTAGAAATATTCAAGGCCGCTTGGCTACTTGAAGGATGTATGCATTTTTTTCGATCGCAAATGAAGAGGTTTTCTTCTTTAATTCATTTTGTAAACATTTTTGGTGTCAGAAATTTTCGAAGCATAGATGCAACGGGCAAACAGCTTGTGACAGGCACAAGACTGACTTGAAAAATGTCAAGTTGTCACTATTGAGGTAAGCAGAACGAGATTAAGGGGACATGTATCAAGGATCAAGTACATTTTTTGGCGAAAAACTTTGTGAATGTGTAAGCTTTATATGATCTGAACATATGAATTTGCATTGTAAGGATTTCTAGGTTTCCAATTTCCAAAATTACTTCTATCCAGACGGGTTATATTAATAATTTCTCACTAACTAGACAGAAAAATCCGAAAATGTTTATAAAAATAGCCGTGGAGGAAAATCTTATCTCACATGGGGTTATCTCGAATGGCTTTAGGATGCGAACTACTTTTTAGCTCACCTGAGCCTGCTCAGGGTGAGCTTTTGGGATCGTTGAATGTCCGGCGTCCGTCGGCGTGCGTCGTGCGTCGTCAACAATTTGACTTAAACAACATCTCCTCCTAAACCGCTGAGCCAACATTAATGAAAAATGCCTGGGATATTCCTTGCATGAAGCTTTACCAAAGTTGTTCAAAGAATGTAATTCCATCAAGAACTCTGGTTGCTATGGCAACTTAAAGGAACAATTTGAAAATCTTCTTGTCTGAAACCACAAGGCCCTGAGCCTTAAGATTTGGTATGCAGCATTGTCTAGTGGACCTTTATCAAGTTTGTTCAAATTATGCCCCTGGAGTCAAATTTGGCCCCGCCCGGGGGGTCAATTGATTTTACAAAGGCTTATATAGGAAAACTTTAAAAATCTTCTTGTCTGAAAACACAAGGCCTAGAGTTTAGATATTTGGTGTGAAGCATTGTCCAGTGGACCTCTACCAAGTTTGTTCAAATCATGGCTCCTGGGTCAAAAATGGTCCAGCCCTGGGGTCACTTGATTTACATAGAGTTATATAGGGAAAACTTTAAAAATCTTCTTGTCTGAAACCACAAGGCCTAGAGCTTAGATATTTGGTATGAGGCATAATCTAGTAGATCTCTACAAAGATTGTTCAAATTATGACCCTGGGGTCAGAACTGGCCCCGCCCTGGGGGTCACTTGATTTACAAAGAGTTATATAGGGAAAAGTTTAAAAATCTTCTTGTCAGAAACCGCAAGGCATGGAGCTTAGATATTTGGTGTGTAGCATTGTCTAGTAGACCTCTACCAAGATTGTTCAAACCATGGCCCCTGGGTCAAAATTGGCTCCGCCCTGGGGGTCACATGTTTTATATTGAGTTTTATAGTAAATTCTTTAAAAATCTTCTTGTCAGGAACTGCAAGGCCTGGAGCTTAGATTTTTGGTATGAGGCATCATCTAGTGGACCTCTACAAAGATTGTTCAAATTGTGACCCTGGGGTCAGAACTGACTCCGCCCAGGGCTTATTTGATTTACATAGAGTTATATACATGTAGGGAAAACTTTCAAAATCTTCTTGTAAGAAACTACAAGGCGTTGAGCTTAGATATTTGGTGTTGAGCATTGTCAAGTTGACCTCTATTAAGATTGTTCAAATCATGTCCCCTGGGTCAAAACTGGCCCCACCCAAGAGGTCACATGTTTTACATAGAGTCAATAGCAAAAAACTTTTAAAATCTTCTTGTCACAAACTGCAAGGCCTGGAGCTTAGATATTTGGTAGTATGCACCTTGACCACAGTGGGGTCATCCCCCTTCCCGTGGCGGTCACTCCCCCCCCCCCGCCGGCTTAAAAAGTTTTATCTCATTTTTTTAAGTTTTTCGCTATGGCAATAAAATTTGGACCATTTGTAATTTTTTTCAAGATGATTTCAAAAAAATTATTCCTTAACTTATATTTTTGACCAACTAACCTATTTTTTTTTGTTTTTTAGCTACAGCAATGAAATTTGGACCGTGTGCACAGTTTTTCGTTTTGATTTCAAAAATGTCATCGCGTGACCTTTACTTTTGACTTACTGACCTACTTTTGTTTTTGGAGCTATGGCAATGAAATTTGGACCATGTGTACAGTTTTTTGTTCCGATTTCAAAAACGTCATATCATGACCTATATTTTTAACCTTCTGACCTAATTTTTTTGTTTTTTAGCTACAGCAATGAAATTTGGACCGTGTGCACAGTTTTTCGTTTCGATTTCAAAAATGTCATCGAATGACCGATATTTTCGCCCTACTGACCTTCTTTTTGTTTTTGGAGCTATAGCAATGAAATTTGGACGATGTGTACAGTTTTTTGTTCCGATTTCAAAAATGTTATCGCATGACCTATATTTTTGACCTACTGACCTACTTTTTGTTTTTGAAGTTATGGCAATGAAATTTGGACCGTGTGTACAGTTTTTTGTTCTGATTTCAAAAACATCATAGCATGACCTTTATTTTTGACCTACTTTTTGTTTTAAAGCTTCAGCAAATTTTTTGCTGCATGGATCCTATATTCCGTGGTTAGAATTTGAGGTCACTGGGTTAAGGTCAATGTCACCATAGCTTATGATAGATATTTCTACTTTTTGTCATAGAGCCTGTATTTATTGACTGATATTTTACATGTTTACATATTTATATTCACATTACTTACATATTTTCAATTAAAACATGAAATACTGCTTAACAGCAAACCTACAACCAAAATACACAGGTGAGAGATCTAGGGCCATTATGGCCCTCTTGTTGTATTATTTCAGTCAATTTCGGGCGTTGACATTTTAAAGAGGCTGTACTCCAGATTTGACATAAAAAAAAATTCCCATAAATTATATATTTAGATGCCGTGAGATTATAACAATATAATATTTTACTTTAAAACTGATTATAAAAGTCAAAATAAAATTAAAAACATATTTTCGCTCCAGCCTGATTTGAACTCTGGACCCTCATGTTAACAAAATATTTCCAACGCTCTTACTGTCACAACCATCGCCGCATGTGATATTACAGTTATTTACTTTAAATCCTATACGATTTAGTTATACCGTCGCGTTACGGTATAGCACTTTGAAAGGGAAAAAAATCAATTTATAATGTAATTATTTGACTTATTTTTTGTCAGTAAGTTATTTTTTAAGCATTAGTCATAAATATTACAAGAACTTTATAATACAAGAACACTTTCTTTTTTTTTGTCATCTGGAGCACAGCCCCTTTAAATTCTTCTGTGTTTATACCTAAAATCACATGTTCTTTGATTAATTTGCCTTTTAATCACTTTAATCCATCAACTTTACTCATTCCTGATTTTAAAACATAAAAACGTAATACGTTTATTTTTAATCCAGTTTTACTTGAATCGGTGAAACGTGTCTCCGCCATGTTGAATATTGTGTATTGGAAATTTGGTTATTATGCGGTTCCTAGGCGTGAATACGCATAAAAAATAGTTCCAAATATTGAGTTTCTTGGTATTTTTTGTTCCATGAGTGAGTCAGTGAGAAAAATTATCAATCATTGGGCGCAGTTGAAGATCGGGATATCCAAACCCGATCTTCAACCACCCCCAATGACAGATTCTATTAATACAAAATACTCTATATTGACAATTTGAAAAATATGTCGCAGCGTCTCCATATGTTTCATGAAGTATGTGATGACAGATCTGCGTGTGTATTTGGTGATCTTATGGATTTCGTGTCCAGTTGTTATTCTCTTATTACCAGGGTACAGTTTTCTCATTCTTCTTGTAACAGAAATTACAGAACGGCTCTCGTAAAACAATTTAATGATGTCCTGGCACTTTTTCCATGTACAGCGCCATCTTTGAAAACACAATCAACTGATGACGTCATTGAATACGTCAGACGTCAATGTTTTCCCTGTATTTGGCTAAACACATTAAAACGTGAAGTCTCTTTGTCATTCGGTGTAAGAATAATTTTGATATCTGTCTTAATAGAGTAAAGGTAATCATTTGAAAGTGTATCAGATCTTATGAAACTAAGAATGTTAAGATATCGCATCTTGCAGATGATACAACAGTATTTTTAGATCAAAGTCAGACTTTTAAGAAAGTCCCTTAAAGTGATAGAAAACAAACTGAGAAGAAAAAGCTGGCCAAATAGTCCAATAAAAGTTCTAGGGATTTATTTTGGACATAGAAAATTGAACAATATAAAAAAAGTTATAAAAACATGGCCAAAGCAGACTCTTACATAATACGGAAGAGTTCAAATAAAACAAAACTATGTTGGTTCCAGTTTACTTATCTTTCACTTTACTTACCTATCCATTCACTAGTAAAACCCAAATTCAAAATGGTAAGAATTAAAAAGCTTTTATTCAGTTTTTCTATGGGACAATAAAAATGATAAAAAGGGGATCACTCTAATAAGAAACGAAGACAGACTGTTGGATTGAAATTATTGATTAATTTTAGACGATCGAAAAGAAAACGTCTAGCGAAATAAATTTATAAAACGCAGTTGTAGAACTATCATTTTTTAATCATGGATAAACTCGAATTTGATTTTCGTAAACTGTATTCTTGGTAACAATGAAGAAATAATTGAGAAGCATGTTTGATTTAATGATACATTGAAAAAGACGACTGACTGGGTTTTAGACTCATCTATTCTTCTAAGGTGTATTCCAAAAGAATTATAATGAATCAAGAAGACCTAAAGTCAAAACAAACGTAGATATTTTGGTTAAACCTACCTTTAAGTGAATATACTAATAAAATATGTATGCTTCACAGCTTCTGGTATATGAAAATACAACATTTTTTTGATTGGCTCTTATGTTTATTACTCAAGTACATGGCAACACAAATTTAGATTATTGCATACTATTTTAGAATACGTTATAAATGGAAAATTTTGAAATCATCGAAATGTTCAATATGTAATATTTTAGAATCATATGAACATGCATTTATATAATGTGTTATTTTTAAGGATGTTGGGAATATTTCCATCAATACCTAAACGTTTGTTGCGTGAATTAAAAGTTATAAGATATGAAATACATTGTCTTAAATAAAACCACGCCATGAATATTTCTTATTTGAATGTTGTTCTAACACTGGTTGGCATTAGTAGACATTAAGCATAGTTTATGAGCAAATGTTTTAGTATCTTAAAATGTGTGTGTGTGTCCGTGCGTGCGTGCGTGCGAAGCTTCACTACTGATAAAATATTATCAATCAAAACATGTATAAAACATATCAGATTCTATAATTTGCAATTGTTTTTGATTGTATACATAAAGAGATGTTATGAAATGAAATAAAGAAAAAATGAAGACCAAAGTGTGGATGAATCAACAGATGGTGTGTAATCTCATACCTCCTGTTTATAGGGCTAGTTTACAAAGAATGGCTTAAAAAAACTTTTTTTGTACAACAAGTAAGTGTACATAACTATCTTTGAATGCAACATAGCAAGAACAAAGCATAAGTTACGACGGCAGAAATTAAATGCTTCACCTGAGTTGAGAACACACAATCCAGGAAATCCCAGCCAAGCGCTAAATCACTACATAACGAGAACGGCACATGTTACGAACTTAAGTAACATATGCGATAATATTGTTTGGACACTAGCATGTAGAACAGTTCTTTTTATTATTTTATTTCTTATTTATTTACTGTTTTATTTGTTTATTTAATTTTTATTTTTATTGTTTTTATTTTTTTTTCGGTGGGGGGGGGGGGTAGTTCAGTGAGATGTTCGTAATATAGAAATTAAACACTAGTAAAAGCAGAATATTTATTACAAAATAAAATAACATCTAACCAACGAACGAAGATAGAAATGTACTTATAAGATATTTGTAACGTATATTCTATATATAAAGCATGCATGTGATATTTGTGGTCCAACAATTTACTTATAACATTATGTCAGATGGTGCCAATGTAAAATGGCTGACTGCAGGAGAATTGTGATATCAAAAACTGCTTTCATAATGTTTTGCTGTTTGGCATTCACGAAAGTAATTGAAACAACCCCATTTTTTTTCTCCCTTAAATACCGTACTATGAACATGTGACAACATCGCATACAAGATCACCTCAGTAAGAGGTGAATATCAATTAGCAGTTGACTTCATGTGTACACGATAAAGATTTACAGCATGCGTTCCAGGAACGAAAGAATATTCCCAGAACTTTTTCGTAACAACTGAATCAGATTCCGCGCATGTTGTTTAAAATACACTGCCTTAAATTTATCGGAAAAAGTCAAATGGCAGTAAGCAGCTACGGGAATGGAAATTATTATTTCCTATGGTTATGGTCTAATGGTGTTTTAAACCTTTAAAGTGTTAATATTTTATTACACTGCATTTTTTGTGACATTTGATTTTGACAAAGCTTCACAGGAATGATTCTTAGCGAGTGTATTCATAAGTCTAATCGATATTTTCCGGTCGGCTGATTTTAAGTAGAGTTATGTGCTTTCATTTTTCTAAATTTAAACATATATGGGCATATCACCATAATCACAGGTCTGATTTTGACAAAACTCTACAGGAATGATTGTTAACAAGTGTAGTTGTAAGTTTAATTGATGTGTTCATGTCGGCTGATTTTTAATTGAGTTATGGGCGTTGCTTTGTCCAAATTTGAACATATATCGCCATGACCACTTGTCTGATCTTCACAAAACTCTACAGGAATGATTGTTACCAAGTGTGGTTAGAAGTTTTATGATGTTTTACGGTCGGCTGATTTTATTGGAGTTTTGGCCCTTGATTTGTCCAACTTAAAATACATTTGTGCGTACTCCATAACCGCTGATCAAATTTTTAGGAAATTTCATAGGAATGATAAAGAGTTAGAGGTTTATGCATTTCTTTCGTCTTGTTGTGGTCGAATGATTTTGAGTGAAGTTAGAGCTCTTGATTTGAACAAATTTGAATACCGTTGTATCTATCTTCATAACTGCTGGTTAGATTTTGACGAAACTGAATGTTCATAAGCAAGTGTAGTTACGCGTATTATTGTCTTATACTGGTTGAATTATTTGAGTAGAGTTGCGGCCAATCACTTACTCAGATTTGAGTATAGTTGTGCATAGCTCCATAACTATTGGTTTGATATGGAGGAAACTTCACACCAATGAACATGACCAAGTGTAGTGATGCATAGGCTGTTCCTGTCGGATGAGTTACAATTGTGTTGTATTGCTTTAGATGTCCAAAACTGAGTCAATTTCAGCAAATTTCAATAGCCGCTTGTGGGAGTTTGACCGGTTGTCAGATTTTGATGATATGTTTGGGGGTGGTACATAATGCTTGTGTCCAATTATGGTTTGAAAACAAACAAAAATTATGTAAACCAATGTTTATAACATACAGTATCAAATCAATATTTACAAACGATAACATACGATATCAAATCTTTATACTACTTTGACAAATATATACATTAAAATGTTCACGTTTTCAAACAGCATTAACCAGTCCTAAGATATCTGAATGGAAGGGTTTATATCACCTAGTCTGCAAGTTGTCATTGAGGGAAAACAACTAAACCAGTGATTTAATTGCTTCAGAGCGATACATCACCGGAAATGTTTCAAACACGGTTCAAATGAGAAACATTTTTGGTCGATTTTGAACTGCGTACATATTTTCATTAATTTGCATATTGCCTCGAGCACTCCTACGGCAGTCATAGCAATATTAGCAATATGCTCTTCAAATTCACTGACAGGAATTTCGCTTTCCTCACCAAGCGGTGTATAGACAATCTCTTTATTTTTAATCATTTCATTTAATGTGTCGAACATTCTGGTCGTTTAACAGATGGGCGTGTGCAGATGGTAAAAGCATAACCCCTATAAAATATGTATCGGGGTCGGGGAGGGAGTTTTAGCACGTAGGGCCTCACAAAACTGGCGATCATTCATGATTAACATCATTTTCTTCACCATATATTCTTTTGATCCAGTCACGAAGATGAATGGCACGCATTCTTGCATTGATTTTTATCAATTTTGGTCCCATTTTTTCTTTAACAGCTCAACGTTGAACGTGTTAGCACACAGACCTAAATTGGTTTTAACTCGTCTGTTTCGAAGAAAAAATCGAGCTATTATGATCGCTGCGTCGACGTCTTTGTTGTCGTCGTCGTGCAAAAACTTTAATGTAGCCCAGTACTCAAACAATTTAAAAGGCATCATAATTATGAAACTTTGAATGCTTGCTCATCATGATAAGAGGCAGTTGTAACACAAGAGGCATTATTCTGAAAGCTATAATTTTTTAGTTATGTCCCCTTTTTACCTTATAATTTTTGTCAAAATTGCTTATTAAGTTAAATGATCAAAGGTATCAGTATGAACAATATCAACATCTTGACATGAAACGTCACAGGTATATACACCTCATTCAGGAGTAGTGCACAAGAACCCTAACTATGGCCCTCATTGTCGACATGTAAAACAGACGAGCGGTGGCGCCGCTCCGCGGAGCTCTTGTTTAACTACATAGTTAGTTTTTAGTCTTCATTGGAGCTTATTAACGTGAATTCTTTTTTCTTTCTTTGAAACAATCTGACTTTATCTTTAACATATGCTTTGACAAAAAGGAAAATAATTGCTGTCAACAACGGTCAATAGTGATCCTTTTTTAAAGTAATTGTTTTTAAACGCGACATGTTTACTTACATTGTAGATTTAGAAATGATGTCACATTTGCTGCTGGATTTAAATACTAGCATTATAGATTATTTTTTATTTTATACATATTTTTCATATTGTATAAGCAAATTTCTTCAAATTTTCAGTAAGTTCTAAACTAGACAAAGAACTATTCCGAACAGGGGAGAGTAAATGTAAGGGAGATTACCTATTTCTGAACAACATTGATAGGCAATTGCAATTAGTTGCGCTTGCTTGTCTGTTGGTAGAGTAGAGGGCATGACAGCCGCTGTCTTTGAAAGAGTTATCAAAAGAAAAATATTTATCTAAGCAATTGGAAATTTACAATATTGAAAAACAAATGCAAACTGATCAGCCTAGGAATAATTCCATATATGTTTATTTCATAAAACATGAACTATTCTTTATTCGTTTTATTAATATAAATTTAGAAATGATGCAATAATCATATGCACCTGTCAGGAAGGGACGCCTGGTTGGCCCGTTATCTGCGATAAATGCTCCAATAAGATTTCTGTCATACATTACGACATCAGTTTTGTGTTCCGAGCCTGTATAGTATTCCATCGCAACCATTGTGTTTCGTGGATATTACTCTTCAATTCATCTTAAGCACTCGAGCCATGTTCCAGCGAATGAATAGCTGGAAACTTGACCCTTAAGTAAAATATATAAATTTTCCCTTTTTTACGCTTAGAAGCATTCAAATCAGTAAAAAACGAAAGTCGTGTATTCTTTGAATATAATTTGTCGTCTAACGCGAGATTTGAAAAAAAAAAAAATAACACAAGCACATACGCTGTTGAATAATCTTTTTATAATTCTTCTGCCCTAATATTATAATATCATATTGCTTTCAAAGTTATTCCAAGCCTTTTATTAGTGAACAATTTCCTGGTCATTCTTTTTGTGTAGCAACCATCGTATAACTTTATTAAGCAGAAAAACAATGATATTATTCCGAAAAAATCATTTTAGCATGAATTTAATATAACCCAGGAGGTGTTATTAGCGGATTTTTATTGTTTATATTTTCTTAGAAGAAAAAACAAATCTGATTTTGTTTTTCATTTTTGTTAACTTGTAAGCTTCAAAACATGTTTAAACTTTTACAAACTTTTCACACTGTGACATGCTTTCATTTTTAATTTTCGACTTCCAGTGAACAGGCTTGGAAGTGTACAGGTATGTTCTTGGCCAGTGAGTTATGTCACCTTTTCGGGTGTTGAGGACATTTTAAGTTCTGCATTCCTTCTTCCCTGTAAGGGCTGCTTTGTAACTTGAACCTGCTCAGTTAATTTTGAGAGTCATTTGCAGTTTGATATAAGGACAGAAAAAGCAGGTGCTAGAAAATCGAAAACATATATCTTACACAATTTAAAGTTTTTCAAAGTTTTTTTTTGTACATATCACATAACCTATCTGTTATTAAATTTTAAGTAACATACAAGTTTCAAATCCATTAAGTGTAGAAAATTTGTTTCACATGTAAGAAGATATGCTTGTGATGCGCGTATGCACATCTCGCCTCTTTGACTTCAACAAGGATCACTGCAAGCTTGACTTTAAACCAAGTGGGTGCAAAATCTTTCATTTACTAAATTTGATGATTTCTAGATTCGGGTGTTTTAAGGTTTATTAGTCGGAAACCGTTTCTAAAATGCAGACCCATGTGAGCTTGACGTTTGACACAAAATAAAAACAAAAAAGGCAACTACTGATCATGCTTAACCATCATGTATGTTGGCAGCAGAATTCCGTTGTTCCTGAGTTATTGATCAGAAACTAATTTTGAAGTACGAACCCCTGTGAGCACGACCTATTGACCTTTGACCCAGTAGACCTTAAATCAGTGATACACAAGCGCTCTCTTCTCATCGTGCTCAACCATATTGTAAAGCTTGGGGATCCTTGGTTGAGTTGTGCAGGCCCTTATAAACTTGATTTTGATCTTTGACATAATGGGTCACAAATAGGAGGCTTCTACTCAATATGCACACTATACACACAGAGTATAAATCTCAAGGCTTGTGCGTTCTCAAGTTATTGATCAAAAACCGTTTAGTCTATAGACGACCAGCTTACTGTGGACAAGCTATACGCCACGTCTTTTTCAAAAAGGCATTAACAGTTTAAATCAATTACGACGGCTTCATCTGTACATTGTGAAGTTACAGATATACATTTTCTTTAAATAAAGGAAACGCCTGAATGCAAATCCTTTCGATATCATGATAAACGCTGCCTCAAAAAGTAAAGTCACATCACAAATCTAACAAACCTCTAGTTCAAAACATTTCCTTAAGAAGAGCTGCCAAAGGGACACAATCCTCCAAGAAGTCAAAAAACCATCGACTTGAAGATCTTCAGTATGAATAATGTTGTATATGTCTCGTGGTCTTCAAATCGTAATGTATAAATTGGTGGACTTCTTTTTTTTGCGAGATGGTTTGGGTCATTTATCTGTTAAAATCAAAATTAACGTCAAAAATTAATCAATAAAGAGATTAAAAAAAATGGAGAAAAAATATTGGTATCTGGTAAAAAAAAAAAAACATAATTAATTACCTGTTCATTTAGTTACATTGTATTTGTTTGAATTTAATCAACAGTCTTTCCCTATAAAGTAACACAGTTAAATTTGGCTTTTCTTTTTTTTAATTTCTTTTTATAGAATAATTATAAAATGAGGTCTCTGAAGGTAATACTGAACAAGTATTGAACACAAAAATAATAAAAAAATAATATATCATTAGATCAGAACAGAAATAATGTTTACAGTCCAACTTTGTTCTCCGATTAAGACATTTGTTTGGATACACGTATTTACAGATTTCTAATTTTGAAAAAAAGAAGCTAACACACGTGCATACACTGTATGGCTATTTCTTAGTTAAAGGGTTGTTTCTATGAGAAAATTTACAGCTTATCAACTTATTGACCTTAAAGTTTTTATTAAACGTCCAGTGTCATTGAATCACTACTATAATGTTAGAAGATATTGGTCTGATCAAGCTGTTTGACAGAAGACTAATCTAATAACGTGTTAACAGTCAACCATAGCACATTTATTGATGACATTGATGGCTTGATGGCATGGTATTTGTTTGTCGAGGACTTTTGGGTTGAATTCTTTTGTAACACAGGAAACAGCAAAACAGGACAGAAAGTGTCCTTTGCGTTTTATTTTCACAAACTCTTTCACGAGGACAGAACAACCTTGATCTATCTTCATTAGGATTTCTTCACGAGGACAGAACAACCTTGATCGATCTTCATTAGGATTTCTTCACGAGGACAGAACAACCTTGATCGATCTTCATTAGGATTTCTTCTGTGGCTTTATCTTTAGAAGACACCAGGAATAAATTATGCAGTGAAAAACGAAAAAAACGCTTCCAATGTAGTTTAGTTCCGATGGTTTTAATAAAATATACGAACAGATATTTACATTCTATTTCAAGACCTTATGATATAACATATTGGTTATTGAAATTATTTAGTTTTAATTTTTTTGTAAGAGCTGTGATAAAGGCAAGGCATTGGAATGATTTCTCATAATGTTTAAGATGAAATAACCCGATGCAATTTTAAAAATAGATCATTTCTGATCTTATCTTTATGATTTTTTTTCAACGACGCAAATGTCGAGTACGGAATGCTCTTCAAATTCGTAAGTCTTTATTTGCAATTTAACAGACGAGGCAGCCTTCTGAACGCAAGGGTTTCCGATATGTCCATACCAACTTCAGTCATGATGTCACAGGTCAACACCTTTTTGCAAGCCATTTCACACAGCTTCATATGACTGCTCATTGGACAATCAACGTTTCTCTGTGAATATTTTAGAACACGAAACAATACTTTTTAAAACACAGAGAGTGGTATGTAAGAATGTACTTAAGTCGGGTGCCATTCAAGATGGCCTAGCTTTATAGATAATTTCATGTTGAACAATGCTAAACAGAAGATTTCAATACAGTGCGAGATTCCTCTGAACTATATCAAGCCTTGAAATACGAAAAAAACTTTTAATGCCGTCTAATCGATCGTGATGTGACTAGACTGTTTTAAGCTGAATTTTATCTTTATGATTTTTAGATGTTATATATTTCACACTATTCGTGCTTAGCTATATCTACGTTGCTATTAGTGCCAAGAAATTAAATTTTAATGTTGGAAGTTTTATGTGAAAGATTGTCGTGCTGTTCTTGACAAAAATAGTTCTACAAGTCAAAAATGTCATTTTTTTAAGTCTGCAACGAGTCTTATGGTGAATAAAACACAAATTAACAGACAAACAATGAAGGTTAAGAAATATCATAATGATCTTATTTCGTAGACCCTTATACATATGTAAACCAAATTATAAGGAGACTTAAGTCGGACAAGGATTTTACACATTGTCAAGCTGTCACTCTGATCTTAACCTCTGACCTTGTAGCCTCAAAATGAATAGAGTCATTTAATTGTCATATCCAATTTCATTGTGAAACTTAGTGACAATAGACCAAATCGTTTGCTAGTTATTCATTGGAAAATAAGTTCACACTGTGACCATTAAATTTAACGCAGTAACCTCAAAACAAATAGGTCATTAAATAGTCATGCTCAATTACACTTTGAAATAAAATAAGGCCAAAGAGTAAAGTAAAAGCAGGACAGCGCACAAAAACTTTGCATTTCTTAGGTTACTTGCCATGAACAGGATGGCACTCGTAAGCACGAGCACTGAGGCTTTCTGACTCTGAATTTAATGTATTTCTGTAGGTACATAAGAATTTTTAACTGCTTTACATTTTGCACATTTGACATCCGTGAACGAAAGGTAGATTATCGACGACAATCTCGTAGAGGTTGGATTCAACATTTGTGGCCTTTCTGTCATCTTTTCTGCGCACGGATCATTCAAGCGAAATAAAATTACAAAGCTGGTGATTTAACTGATCCTGAATTATTTGTACTCACATGTTTACGTTCCAATTTTCATGTGCTTTGTACCATGGCCGCGTATCTTTTCTTTGAATAATGGACAAACAGCGAAGCTTTCAGAAAATGGCAAAAATCTCCTTGAAGGTAAACACAGTCATGATGAGATGCTCCTTAGTTTAAAGAAAATGACAAATAATTCATCCTCTGTATTTCAGCCTGTACAGCAATGACAAATAATTCATCCTCTGTATTTCAGCCTGTACAGCAATGACAAATAATTCATCCTCTGTATTTCAGCCTGTACAGCAGTTTTTTGTTAGGTCTTTTGGAAAGACATTGGTGCTTTCTTGGTAAGATCAATAAATCATGCCTTTGACAGTGGGGAGTTATTTGTAACACAGAAACGGGGTTTTACAACATGTATTCCGAAGGGTAACAAAGACAAAGCATTATTAAAGAATTATCGGGAGACTTATTTCTTTGTTAAATGTAGGTTACAAAATCCCCTCTGCGCGTTTGGCAAACAGATTAAATAAGTTATTTCTAAGATTAATAGTGAGAATCAAACTGGATTCCTATCAGAGCATATTATATAATGAATTGTACAAAATAATATAACATTAAAGGAATGCTTTTACTGTTGGATTTTGCCACGGCATTCGACTCGCTATCATGGAGTTTCATGTACAAAGATTTCTGTTTCTTTAATTTTAGTGCAGATTTTATTAGACGGATAGAAACATATAGAATTTCATTGTAAATGGTCATTTATTAAATTGGTTCTATGTTCATCGCTGTTGTCATCCAGGTGATCCCCTCTCTCCATATCAATTTATTCTCTGTGCTTAAATAATGTATCCATTATTCAAAAATTGCAATGCTATAAGAAGTATTAAATGTAATAATCAAGAGTTCTTGATCTTTCAGAATACAGATGACACAAATCGTTTACTTGATCTTTCCGAATACAGATGACACAAATCGTTTACTTGATCTTTCAGAATACAGATAACACAAATCGTTTACTTGATTGAGCAACAGAATCTCTTAGAAATGCAGTCAACATGTATGCAGACATTTCAGGCCTTCAGGTAAATGTAGAAAAGACTAAGGCAGTATTGATTTGAGCAAAGAGAGGTAGCAACCAGATCATCTGTCCAGATTTATCATTATAATGGGAACATAGTTCTTAAATATTAGGTGTTACTTATACAACACAGTTAAATAATTTTGTGAGTTTAAATTTTGAAGCAAAGATTGTGGAATCAGAATTTTTACTGAGTGTATGTTCCACAATTTTGACTCCAGTTGGTTAAAACAGTCATTAAAACACTAGCTTTGCCAAAACTGAACCACCTTTATAGCCTTTCAACCCCTTCAAAATATGTCATTAAAAATCATGACTTTTTAGATTTTTATGGAATGATAGTCCAGTAAACGAGCCATAGTAGTTCAAGATTTTAACAAAAGGGGATTAAGAGTTGTGGAGGTTTAAAAGTCTGTAATGGCTCTTAAATGTTTAGTACGTTATGCCCAGTCTTGTATTCTGTAGGAAAGTTTTGAGCAAACTTTGTACAGAGAAAGATCTCCGAGGTTAAGATATGGAAAGATATACTACTAGGAATATATAGCCTACTCTCTGCAAAAACTCCAAAATCTTGGGAGGAGTATCTTTCTAAGCATGAAATATTGTTTTAAAGAAACCCCACTTATCGAAATACTTTTGCCCTTTTTTTATCTTCCTTTATTATCATTTCTGGGATATAGCTTTTGTGCTAAATGACAGAATAATTAAAAAGTGACCAGTCAATCACAATTACAGTTTTAAAGGGAGATAAATATATTTGTTATTTGAATAATGGTTACATAGTTATTCTCCCTTTATATAAATTATAACAGGTAGCTTTGACCATCTTTATGAGACTTTTTTTAGGTTATAAGAAAAATGTCAGGAATATACTTAATTATCTTTTATTCACTTAATGCCTAAGGGTATATGGCAAACCCTGAATGTGCGTTTTTGCTCCTTATGCATAACGGATAGATAAGAGACAAAATCATAGAAAATTTAGTTTGAACTTCTGTCTTACTGCATTTGTATATGGATACTATTTTCTTATAGATTTATGTTCCATAACCGTTGTTCGACTTTGTGTGCTGTATAATCTACATCTCTGGAAATAAAGTATAAACTAAAAGACTAAACTAAATGCAAATAAAATCATTTAATTTGTAAATATGGTAATCGAAATATCAAGGTTTTTTGTTGTGTTATATTAAACGTTATTTTAAGCATTCCTTTTTATTTGTAAAATTTCTAGACGCTTAAATGATTAAATAGACGAATTTAAATGATTAAATAGACGAACTTAAATGATTAAATAGACGAACTTAAATGATTAAAATATAGTCAAAGCGTACTAACAACGTATTTCAGTAGATATTTATCACAGTGAAATAAAAAGCACATTAATGTTAGGAATTTTTTTATGATAACAAATCTCTCGATTGCAGTTAGCTAGTCGAGTCTGGAAAAAATAAAGAACTGAATAAGGTGTAAGTAAGCACGTACAAAATCTTTTTTGGAATGACTACTAGGAAAAATCTGTAGATATACTTAGTGATATAACATTCAATACTATAAATCGAAAGGAAATACATAAATTTGCTCATGCTCAAAATTATTATATTAGGCCCTAAATTCCATCAAAATTTCAAACTATATAGCAAAATATTTAATCATTGTATATTCATGTCAACTTCACTTACTGGGTTTAGTTACTTTACTATTTTCAGTCCAACCTTATCACTCTCCATCATTATTTAAAGGTTTTGTTAAAAGTCCAGTCATATGTTTCAAGTGTCAAGGCATAAATGCACGTCACTTCCGGTTTCTCGGGTGAAAGGTGCGCACGACTAATGGATATCGATATGCTGCAAAAAACGCCTTTAAGACGAAAATAAAGAGCATTGATTTGTACAACAGTTAGATACATATTTTTTTCTCTCATAAGAATATTTAGAGGTTAAAACAATTTTATGAGTATTACTAGTTAATGTAATACAAAAGCAATAACACTTAACAAATGTTAATGAAATTGTAAAATACATAGCTATATAAACAAAGTATAATGACCAAAATAATTAAATAATAAATATAAAACTAGAATTGTGTCCAAGGGGCACATATGCCCCCGCTAAATGACACTGGGCACAAACTTGGTAAATCAACATTGTGGGCAAACATGTAAATATGGCAGGAAATATGACAAGGCAAAGATAACAGGTATATACCTTTCTAATGTTACATATTAGCCCTTCTGGAAGACGGCATAAGCATGGCTTTAAAGTTTAAATTTTATGGAAATGATAACTGCTGTTTTTAAACACTAGTCTCTCCACTGTATGTAACATAGCATGCATGTATCTAAATGAAAGCCAAGCTAAACGCATTGTAGACAGAAATAACAGTATCTGCATAACAAACTCAACAACATGCTTATTTTGAAAAATGAACAGGTTAAGTGGTGCATTTTCAAAGACAAGTTCAGTACCCTCTTACAAGTATAAAATCTTCAGTCTCTCTAATATACTTTAAGAGATTACATCAAGGCAACAAAATGGTAAGGGATAAACCTACGTAACAATCTACTGTTATTTCTGTTGCGCCCATATAACAATTATATCAAAGCACGCATACCTGCAGCCCACTACCAATGTCTGTTTCATTCATGTATGTTCTTTGTTGTTCACATGCCTTGTGTGATAATTCCATATTCAACATCTCCTAACTTACTAAAATGACATGATGAGCATGCTGAAAGTGTTGAAATTATAGACAAGAAACAAGAAATTATCATGGCGGGGATGTGTCGTCATCATATGATAATAAACACATTTTTTTTTAAATCCCACAATGCACGAGGAAGTTATAAG
Source organism: Cyclina sinensis (assembly GCA_012932295.1). Classification (NCBI taxonomy): domain Eukaryota; kingdom Metazoa; phylum Mollusca; class Bivalvia; order Venerida; family Veneridae; genus Cyclina; species Cyclina sinensis. The sequence goes on along the minus strand of JAAONU010000009.1, from coordinate 8,511,045 downwards.
CCGGACACACAAACAACTTTTTCACTATATCCATATATGGAATAAGCTAAAACTTCAAGTGTCCACTGTGACCTTGACCTTTGAGCGAGAAACATATTTCTTGCCCGCGACACGTCGACTTTATATGATGATCACTTACGCCAAATCATTTTGAAATCCAGCCAGGCACAACAAATTTATGAATCGGACACAAACAACGTTTTCACTCTTTCTATATAAGGAATAAGCCAAAACTTCAAGTGTCCACTATGACTTTGACCTTTGAGGGAGCGACATGTTTCTTGCACGAGACATGTCGACTTCATATGATGATCACTAATGCCAATTTATTTCGAAATCCAACCATGTACAACAATACAACAAAATTATGAGCTGATCATAGATATCTATTTATGTGCCCCCCCCCCCCCCCCCCCACACACACACACGGTAAGCACTATGCCCGCTCGCCATTGTCATGGCGGGGGCATAAAACTAAAAATCTGTGAAAAAAATCTCTCTGAGTAAGTTAAAGTGTTTAAAGTGTGTCATATATAACTGAATCATATATAACTAGGTTTAACGGTTATGTATCATCTACAGTACAGTAAGGATTCTTACGTTCTTTATAGTTAAAAAAACATTCATTACTATGTAATATCTACTTGACTCAGGAGTGACAATTAAATGCTAGAAATTCATTAATCAAGAATATTGAAAAACAGTTTGAATATGTGATAAATTTGTCTTTTGTACATTATTGGTTTCTGGGCGATACCAGAACAAATTCTCAGAGGTGCCTCTTATATAGGCAGCAATAACACCGAACCCACTTCGAGTTAAAACCAGTGTGTCACATTGTGACAGAATATACTGTTCCATCAATACGGTTTTGAAACCTTCACAGGCTGCACTCTCAGAATGAATCCATTTTCCAAGTCTGTCAACATGTACTATCGGTCGATTGAGGTTAACGTAGGTGTCAAACATAGTTTTAGCTTGTTTTCTGACTTCGTCCGAATCCGTCGCGATATAGATAACATTACTACTAACGTTGTCGTACCTCTTTAAGAAGTCAAAAATCACAGTCTGGTTTGTTGCTTTGTTTCGAAAATTAGCGTCATCTGGAATACTAGGATTTTGTCCCATACGAATGTGGGCACATACTAAGTTTTTTCCTTTTGTATAATTCTTGTGAAATTCTATGATGTCTTTAAACAATCTTTGGCTAGGTATTAATAAAGTGTGCAATATCAAATGGATTGCTTCTTCCCTTGACACATGCAGAAGCCATTCCATTTGCACCTTTACTCGTTTGTGCAGTCTTATCCTTTCTATCATGTACACGTTAGATCGTAAAATAATAACCTGTTTTTTCCAGTTTGAATCAAAGTCATACTGTTGAATTTTATCTAACTTGTCCCTTTTTAAATCAATAAAATTTATTTCTGTTAAATCTTTCTGTTTAACTGTGCTCAGATAGGCACTGCACTGATACCAATTGTAAACATTTGGCTCTAAAAGCCGTTGTAACTCACAAGGTTTGGCCATATGGATTACGAATGTTCTGTTAGTCAGTAATGCCAAGAGAAACGATGATATTATTCCTTTTTCCCTGTCACCCCAACCACCACACATATTTGATTTGCCACATTTATAAACAAGAAATCTCTGTCGGGAGCAATCTGTTTCATTATTTTGACTAAAAGATTTTAGAATTTCTTCTGGCAGTTTGCGTCCGTTTCCCAATCCGAGTCGCTTCACTGGTAGATCTGTTTGCATGAAGTCATGCCGATGTGGATTAGATTTGTTGAATACTATTGAAAAAATGCCCATTCCTCTCAAACCTCCTTCCTTGTTGATAATGAAATTGTCTGTCAATAGGTAAATTAATGTACACAATGCGCCAGCCGTCATCACCTGAAAATAGAAATATTTTCTACTAATATGCTGAGTGTTACAATAAGCCTTTCCTCTCTCTTAAATTTCATGTTCCTTTTCTATTCCGCTTTTTGTGTCGCCTGCTACGAAGTAGCCGCGATATATAGGGATCACTTCTCCGTCGTCTGCCTGCCTGTCTGTCCATCCGTCCGTCTGTCTGTCCGTCACGAAACTTTTCCGGACTACCTCTCAGAAACTACTGGTGCGATTTCATCCAAACTTTACAGATATGATCAGTACCAAGTCTAGTTGTGCATGTCGTCAGCATTTGCCAGTTCAATGATTTTTGTCAGAGTTATTTTTTTTTATTTTTAAAGTTTGTCCGGACTACTTCTCTTATACTACTAAAGTAATTTCAATGAAATGTTACAGGATTGTTCTGTACCTCAAGTACTTGCGCATGTATTTTTCGGTTGAATGATTTTTGGCTGAGTTATGGCCCTTGAATAAAAAATTGTGTTTTAGCCTACAAACTGGCCAATCACCTCTCAATACTACTGTTTAATTGGCTATCATCAGGCGACACATGTGATCACTGATCGCCCTTGTAATTGTAAAGTTACAAAGTTTATAAATATTAGTAAAAAAATAAATCTATGCCTTGTTATCTTGGTGTCGCAAGTCTGATCACCAGCTCTTCCATAAAACATCTACTTAACTCACCTTAACGTGAACCTTGCTACATACTGAACATTAAAAGAACTATGAGTGTCTCTGTTATGTTTTCTGTATCTTAAACTATCTTCCACAAACAAAAATAACTATACTGTGCATGAGAGTCGGTCATATGGGCAACGACGATAAACAAGCTCAGACAGACAGACAGACAGATAGACAGACTTCTTGATTTTTTTCCGTGTTTCAAGAACAGATCTTGCACAATTAATTCGAGTTCCTTCGTGCTGTGCATGGAAATGTACCAGCTGTGTATGATAGTTGCTTTCAAGTTGTTTAAAGTTGTTTAAATTCTGTCAGGCCTTATCCACGCTACTCCACTCCAAAGATTTACAGTGTACCATTTCTTGTTTTACTGCATCATTTACATAAATCTCTCTAAAAAACTTATTTTACGCAGTCTTACGACTGAATCCACCCTTAAGACTGAAAGATGTATGAACAAATATCAATATTTTTTTATTGCTTTTTCATTGTATTTTTATTTGAAACAGCCTTGACAAATATTAAATGGTACTCATTTGATAATTTATTGCTTTTAAAAACTACTTTTAGAGCTGTAAAACTGTAAAACAAAATATTTTAGACAAGTAACATGTTCATGTATATTAATCGTCGAGGTGTTTTCAATGTCTTAAAAGGTTGCATCTATAGATTTGTATCAGTTAGAAGCCACAAGAATATAAAACACAAATAGAAAAGTTACATTTGTGGAATCATTGTACTAATATCATCTACGAAAATAGATCACGATAAAAGAAACATGCAATCAATAAATAAATAAAAAAATAAATAAATAAATAAACAAATAAATAAATAAAATGATTACTGACAGTAAGTGAACAGTGAAGAGTGGTTCTTTAAGCTGAATGTAGTCTCATTTGGTATCAAATTCCATTACACTTAGCTGTGTAGAATGGTTAAAAATATGTTTATATGTTTGATTGTAAATCAACTCAAGGCAAGAGAGATATTCGTAAATTGTTTGAATATCAGTTCGAGTCACTCTTTGTCAACTTTATAGAGTCAAAGTGAAAACAAAATATACCACGGCTTTGGTCAGCAACACTTGATTGTTTCTCCTGTTTGTGTGTAAAGTTGAACTCATTGTCGATAAAGGTTTAGACTATGAAACAACCGTGACCAAAATGTGGTGTTTTTGTCAGAAAAGATACTTTTTACCTGTTCAGGAACTACCCATATACTCTCATAAGGCATTATGAGTTTACTTATATATGTGTGTGTGTGTGTGTGTGTGTGTGTGTGTGTATTGATCTCTTGAGCTCTCCGAGCTGCTCTTCTGTTTTTTGTAAACTTATAAGTCCAATAAAACTAACGGCCCGTAACGGGTTATACATTTTCCTTTATCCTTTGGTTTTATTCAATTGGCTTGTGTAGTTTGATCGATATGAAACTGAGTCTTGAATTATCGATGATTGAAGACAAAACAATCAATGAATAAACAATAATTCAAGAGAGTGACAATCGATCATTTAATTAAACGTACAGTAACATGAGACTTCTACAGTCTTGTTTCCTCTCATTTTTTTCTTGATATTTATAACAGAGTTTAGAATCGTATATAAATGAAATAGTTAAAACAATACGTATTGTATAAATGTATGCTTTATCGTTTAACTTTACAGCATTTTACATTATTTCAATTTCCAAACGTTGACAGCAAAGTGCATAAGGAAAAAGGTCAGGTATATGTGAATCTAATGGGAATCTTTGAAAAAAATCTACTTCGAATCCGTTGACTTGAAAAAAGCTATGGTTAAAGTATTTTGACTGGTTATCTATAAATTGTTCGATACCGGGGTTTTATATATCTATGGATACTATATAGAAAAGTATGAATGACAAATAAATAAAAAATAAATGAATAAATAAAAGAAAATTACCATTTTTCTTTAAAAAAACGGCTTTATAAAACAAGGAAGAATATTGCCAAGCAATAAAAGACCCCTACCAGTAAGGGTATTGTCACACAAAATAGAACTTTAATTCAAATATTGACAGTAAGTTAGCTGAAATCAATAGTTTGTTGTTAATAGTATTTGAAGGTATGTTTTATACAACAGGTAATCAAAAGATTACATGCCTATTAAGTGGTTGTAATGTTATAACTTATAAGTAAAATATTCACAAGTAATACAAATAAATACCTCCTTTTTTATACAAACAGCAGACTTATAAATGCTCCTTGCTGTGTGATCGGTATGACTTGACTCTAAGTAAAAAGGGGCACAATTCTGTCAATATAAGGGAAAGAGTTATCGAACATAACACCAATAAAGTTTGTATATAGTCTCATTCAAATGCATCAATAGGTTCCATAAATATTCAAAGAAATATAGATTGTTTTGGAAAATTTTAAATGTGAAAAAGTAGGATAACTTTGTGAAATCAAAGGTCAGATGTATGGAACATGACATGAGTACTGGTCTTCTGATTATCAAAACACGTAACAAGTTTAATAAGGATATTTATAGAATTCCAAAAGTGTATCACCATTTTTGTAATATTTCAAGTCTATTTTTTGCCACAGCAACCAAAGTTTTCATCTTAGGAACAAACTAAAATAATTTTCATAATTTTCTTATTGCCATCGATCAGTGATTCACGTTTCATGTAAATATTCCAAGTACTTTTTTGAATTATAGCAGGATCCAGTTTTTGCGGACTGATTGACAGACGGGCGGACAGGGGACGGAAAGGAACACATTGTGTAAACAAATAATAAAACCAATAAAATTTGTATAAAGTCTCAATCAAATGTATCAATAGGTTCCAGAAATATTCAAGAAAAATGTAAGTATTTGGAAAATTTTCAGTGTGGAAAAGGTGAATAACTTTGTAAAATCAAAGATCAGAGTTATGAGACATGACATGTGAACTGGCATTTTCAGTATCAAAACATGTAGCAAGTTTAAAATGGATATCTGTGGGGCTTCCAAAGTATATCACAATTTTTGCAATAGTTCAAGTCTATTTGTTGCCATAGTAACCACATATCCCAACATAGGAACAAAATAAAATGACGTGCGTTATTTCCATATTGTCATCTATCTATGTTTTAAGTTTCATTGAATTTTCCAATAACTTTTCGAATTATCGCAGGATCCGGTTTTTGCGGACGGACTGAGAGTGAACCGGTAAAAGACCTTAAACAGGCATTTCATCTGTACAAAAGAAACCATATCACTGGCCTTTCTTACATAAAAATATATCTGTTTTCAAAAGTCAAAATAAAAAACAAAACAAAAAGACTTTTACCTTAATGTATGTATGTGGATTTGGTGTCCTGTTCATTTTTGCTCTTGCCGAGGTGCAATGTTTTCACTTTTTTTAAAATCCAGAATTCAAAAAGAAATCAAAAGCTTATAACTTCCTAGTCTCATCTCGTGAAGTAAAAACAATAGAGATATTTCTGCTCTCACAAAATACATCCGAATGATTGTTTCACTGTCTTAACCATACCTGTCCTTATTCAACTGCTGCGTTTATGGGAGGGGAATCACCACCACAATTATTGATTTTCATAGCAAATGTGAAAAAATACGTACTATGAAATTCAAGCATTACAAATGCCATCCTTTTAACTGTAAAGAATGAAGAGTTTAGCAATGCAACGTATTCAACGTGCTTCAATACATTGTACACATTTCTAAATGCAAACTTTGAAAAGCCTGAAATAGTCGGCAATGGAAAATACACCCTGTTTAAATAAAGTGTCACAAAAGCGTATATTGAAAAAAATTCTGTGTACAAAACTTAAAAAAATTAAATGCTTAGCAATGAAACATACATGTATGCTTAAATGAAAGATAAAAATGTCGCAAAAAAATCTTCTATGAAAAAAATCTAAATGCAAAACTTACAAATATTGAAACGTTCAGCGCAGTGGATCTACAACCTTAAAGTCTCAGCTCTGCGTAGACATTTTTTCCACATTTCAAGCTATGAAAGATTGGTATGCAAATATTAACCATGCAAGCTAAAACTAAAGACAATAAAAAAATGTCAAAGACAATCAGTTTTCCCACCCAAGACAATTGACATTTCTAGATTTACATTTCAGCATACTCATCGAGAGTATGTTTTACTTTTACATAAAATAAAGGTAGTGTTAGCATATACTGTGATTTTAAACCCATTTAATTTCCGCTACGTGATCTTACATTTATACATTTGATGCAAATCGTAAAATGTGCAAAAAGTATTTGCTTAGACTAGGAACCATTTCTCCACTGAAAGGCTAGGAACCAAATGATTGCTCATTCAGTCGGATACAATAAATGACTCATTCAGTCGGATACAATAAATGAAAGCTTTTGTGTTAGAGAAGGTAAAGTATTAAATGACCAGATGTGGAGGGGGGGGGGAAGGGTGAAGGCTGTTCATACAGCGAGCCGTTGCTGGGGATGGTGGGTGCAGGCGGGTGCATAAAGCAAGCCGTTGCAGATAAATTTAATTTCGAGTTGTATATATCTATAATTTAATGACAGCATTCGAGGACCAGGCTCGTTTTCATTCCGGATCCTAACAAAGGCGACAAGGTATGATTTAACCACATAAAATAAGCCTTGGTCACGCCTGCTTGCTCTAGTGGGTCCGGTCGGTTAAGCTCTTGGAAAATTATTTTAGAGAAAGCTCGACAGGAATCCTGTAGTCATGAGTTAGAGACTCGGGCGATTCAAATAATTCCGATGTGGTATGGATATGGGTAATTTTCATCGGCCATTCACACTCAACCGCTGCCCTTCTTTATAAAGAAGTTATTATGTACTAGCGGGGACCACCTTGATCCCATTTTTTTTCTCCCGACTTGTATCTGTTTCTATAAAAAATGACAAAATGAGTAAAATTTGGGTAATTTAAATCAACAAACTGTTGTGTCCCTCTCCAATCTGAAAATGCTTCCCATAGGTCTACAAACAACTGGTTTATTACATGAAGAAGGCATTTTCGCATATATTCAAAGTAATATTTTTGTCCAGCATTTAATATGAAGAAGAATTAAACGCAATGAATAAAACATTGTGAATAATCTGTCGTTTTAACTGGTTGCACTTGCTCTGTTTTTCTTCACAGATCAATTAAAGAAATGAAATAGAAATGGCAAAACTATGGAAATAAGATATGTCAACATGTACAATGTGCATTTTTTCATACGTAATTTTGTTAAACTTGATAGAGATTGAAATGCTGAAGAAGTTGGTTGTGCATTAAGCATCTACCTGTTTTTGTTCTTCTGGCTGGTAAAGGGAAATCACTTGTCTTTGTTTTAACAAGTTTTACAAATCGAAATATTTATATTAAACTTATTTTGTGAGAAGACGTTTTATTCTCGGACAAACAAGAATTCATGCAGATACTGTTTTGAAATAACATGCATAAAGTCAAGAAAATAGACATTATGTGGAGTATTGAATTATTAATTATCAGCACCAGTAAAAATGGATTAATCAAGTACCAAAACATATTGGACCGTGACGCCATAGAGTACAAATATATCACATTAATTTTCTTTATGGCTATTGGATTTTTGTCTCAGCTAACCGAGGATGTACGTCCTCAAAATCAATAGGGAAAACATGTGAAGCATTGGAACATCGCCAAATATACAAACCACTTCTTTTAGAAGTAGTAGATCATCTGTCAACTAAGAAAATACAGCAGAACTCTATCTGGCCGAGGAACACGATCTCCCTTCAAAGCGTAGTGATTGCTATGATATGTTTTTTGAAATGTTTGTATAGAAGAGGTTTAATCCGTTGATCATCATTTACCTGTTTACCTGTATCGCAGACAAAAGGGTTGCCTGTTCCATTCGTCGATCTTGAGCTCTTTAGTTCCTGTTACATGTATTCAGGTCCAATAAGTATGATTATCATTACGCATGTTATACATATATTAGGGACGTATTTGTTGAAATAAAGGTTAATGAAGAGGTAGTTTTTAATATCACTGTATCACTGTATTTCCGGGATTGATCAATTTTAACTATTTTAATTATAAATGTAACAATAGACTCTCACAGTAAACGGTCGATTTGATCCAATAAGGTGCTGAGAAAGTTGTTTTTATAATTACAAAAGGTATTGATTTCAGCGGTCAACAGAAATAAAAATAAATACAAACACCTAAGAAACATGCTGTTAAATTGAACTCTTATTTAATCCGTCACGGTGTAAAAGAAAACGAAGCTAAGTAATACTATGCTTTATTGTATATCTCGGATCGTTAGGAGAACAGCTTCTTGTATGAATCACCCCGATTACGTGGCAGGGAAAGAACTCTTAACCATGTAATGAATCAATTTTTGCGATTCGCTTTAAATTCAAATCAATATTAATTTCTGTCTTTAAGAATGTTTTCTTACTTTCAAAGATAAATGTAAACTTAGAACAAAGAAATTTTCAAATATGCCATTACTGAGTGAAACGTTACTTAAGACAACACTAATGAAACAAATGTTTTTACTTTCTTGGAGTAAAGCTGAGACCCCTCGTTCGCGATTAATAGAAAGTCAGTGATAATAGTGATAATATCTAAAAGAATTTATTGCAAGATTGCAAGATGTTATGTATTGTATTTTGAACTTGAATTATCATAATAAAAAGTAAATAAATATACATTTGTATATAACAATTGATAAAGTGTTATAATTCTGTGTTAAAAGTAACCACATGCCTACTATTACTAAAGAAAACGAGCCAGTATTACCCCCTAAATAGGCGGCCACCTTGCTTAAGCAGCCAAATTTACCGTTTCCTTTGGCTGGCTGCTTAAGTATATTGGTCTAGAGCATGTACGTACGTAATCCATGCAGAAAAAGAAAGAAAAAAAAAGAGAAAATGCATTGCTTTTTAAAAATATGATGTTTGCTCTCGAAGTATTTGATTATAGTCATAAAATGTTATTATAACAGATTAAGTCCACTTAATTATACAGTGTCGGGAACCTACGCAATCGGGATTCGAACCCGCGACACCCTGCTTGCAAAACTAAGCTACCCGGGCTGGTGATAGATCTTTTTAAACCATATCACTAATATTGGTTCTGTGACACGTTACCTAAAAAATTTCAAATAAAAAGCCGAGGGAAGTTTTTTTTAACTATAGATCCAAATACGAGTAGTCATTTGACAAGAATATTCAAGTAAAACTGCTAATCAAGTGAAAATTTCTCATATTGCGCCGAAAAAGACTCCATTGTCTGCCGTTTTTGGATATCGTGTCACAAAAACCAGGAAGTTGGGCTCTCTTTACGCTCGCCTCGTAAAACGTTATGATGAAAGAAAAGAACACAATTTACAAATACAATATTTGTACATTAACACTCAACGCGGACATTTTCTTACACAAACAGAGCAAACAATACAAACCGACACGGAAGCATAAGATGGCGTTTTAAGTGTAATTTAAAGAAATGCTTGTGAAGGTTCTCAAATGACAAATACGTAGCTACTTGTCGCAAAATTCAGATTATATGAATACAAGTTGTACTCGCAAAATAAAAAAAGTATCTTTACAGCAATTATAAAATGAGAGGGACTTATAAATTGTATAAATATGGACTACTATAACGTAAAATGCACTAATATTGAAATAGATCTGAACGTAAATATCTTTCTTTGGATTATTATTCTTCCCCCCCCCCCCCCGGCCGACTACGCCCTTGACCGTCCCTCACCGACAGGGTTTGTGTGCAGATAATGTCAGATCTAGCTCTGCCCCTGTAAAATTTATATACGATCCATTGTATAAGATATAGAAAGACGTTTTGATTTCTAAATAGCGTGTCGACTTAATATGAATGTATGTACCATACATTCAACAGAAAATGAACCCGTGCGGCTAGTTGACTGAGGTGAAATATAGAGAAAAGAATAACATTATATTATGTATTACAAGATAAAAGAATATCTCAACAATAAAGAAATGTATTAAAAAGATCAAAGAAGTGTAAATTTTTCACACATGTTTTCAAGATCTAAAAATGGGCATTAATGACGTCTTGGTTTTTCTTCCTCGACATCACAACAATTAAACAGAGGAAAAAGAAGTGCAAACTCGATCTTTGAAAAGTACAGCTAAAACAGCTGCAAAAATTTCAAAATCTTAGTCTGGAAAGAAAGACAAAATAAGTATGACAGACAATTCGGTGCAAAAACTTTTTGACGTCACTGTTATCCATATTGTTTTAGTCATGACCCAAACTTCACAGTTTTATGCCATAACGACCAGGGACTACCTGTATGTCAAATCTCTGGCATCTATCTCTTAAAAGTCCGGAAAAAATAATTTCCTTCCAAAAATTGTGACATTACTTGCGGCCATATTGTTAAACGTCATGATTTAAAGTTTAAAATCTAAAGCAATTACGACCAATGTCTACCTTTATGTCAAATATTGGGCCTGTAGCTCATGTAGTTTCGAAAAAAATCTCGCCAAGCGCGAACGTTATAGAAAACAGGATGTTTATTTTCGGCTAGCCATTTCTCCCTCCATTTGAAGAGTAGCTCTTAGAATAAAAAATATCTTAAGAACTTTTGTTGAAACGCACTTAAGACAAATCTTAAGATCGTCCTAGGAGTGATCTCATCATTTTGTCTTAGGAATTTTGATGAAACGCACTCTAGGTAAATTTGTCTCTTAACTGTGTTATAATGTCAAACAGCTATGTTATAATGTCAAAGCAAGATGTTATCTTCTCTAGATAATGTCTTATTATGTGAAATAGATATGTTCTTATGTCCAAAAGATGTGTCATCTTGTCTATGAATCAGATGAACTTGTCCATATAACGTATCATTTTGTCAAATGCGTATTTTGTTTGTCAAAATGTGATGTTATTTTGTCGAGATATTGTCTTACGTCAAGCAGGCATGTTTTTATGTCAAAATAATATATGTATTTGGGTTTTTGAGTGATATATGTGGATATATTACCTGCCAATATCTTATATCACCCGAACCGTTAGGCGAGGGTGATATTTTATCTTGGCAGGTAATATATCCACATATATCACTCATAAAGCCAAAAATAATTTTATTACCCTTCCCCTGCCGAGTAAGACGATTTTAAAATTAATCTTTGCTGTTTCAAATGAAATGTCGAAATAAGATTCCCTTTAGGGTACCCCTACACCTCAAAATGACGTCACAACATAATTTGTGCTGGCGAAAAGCGGTATTTTCCCAGAAGTTATATGTTTGTTTGAATATTAAATTTATATCTTTAATGAAAGCCATAAATTTGGGTTCATATTTCCGCACATTCCGTACAGATTATTTTCTTAATTTTTTTTTATTTTTATTTCAATAGTTCGTCTATAGATCTATATGAAGTATTTGCTTTCGTACCTTACGAATATAAACAAGAGAAAAGGAGTAGTCTGTTGAAGAATTATTATCAAGGTTTGGCGAGGTCATATTTGTTTCAAATACTACTGAGAATATTTATCATTACTCTTTTGGTAAATATATTTTAAAAGTGTTTGTATATCGGAATTTACACTTTACAACATCGAACCGTACGCGCATCGTCACAGCGCATGTTGTTTACAACGTGGGGTACCCAAAGGGGAAATTAAATGTGTATATTACCTGTCTGGCTCAGTAATATCAATTTCTTTCGACGGATCAATAGCCAATCAAAAAGTAGAAAAAAATCTGGAAGGGTAATAATACTGTCTATAGACCTGTATACATAATTCGTAGACAAGAGGACATATATTTTTGACATAATAAAATAAGCGTTTGAAACAACAAGACACCATCTGGACAAAATAACACCAAACATTGACAAAACAACATGGTCATTCGACACGAGAACACAGCAATAAGGCAAGTTCACAAGATTTGCAGGCAAGATCACACTTTTTTTTACCTAACAAGATAGGTTTTTTTTTCATTATAAGACATTTTCTGAACAAAATAACATCACATTTTGAAAAAAAGGAAAAAAACAACAAAAAACAGGGCCATTTGACATAATAATACAGCCAATTGACAAGCTCACATGTTTCGTAAAAAGATGACACGTGTTTTTGACGTTATAACATAGCTGATTGAGATAATAAAACACTCTCTGGATAAAACTACACCACACTCAGACAATTCGAAATATGAACACAGTTATTAGACAAGTTCACATGTTTCGTAGACAAGATCACACGACTTTCTGACATGATAACGTAGCATTTTGAAATAATAAGACTATATGGACACGAAAACATTATCACAAGATCACGTGCATTTCACAAAAAGCACAGTCAATGGACAAGTTCACGTGATTTGTAGACAAGATGACACTTTTTTGACATACAGTCCAACCTCCCAAGAGCAAACACCATTCGGTTGAAAGGAAAGTGTTTGTCGTAGAGAGGTTGTTGTTCTTCGGAGGTTCAACCAATCTGCAATGTTGGACTTGTGAGCTCGAAGTATTGTCATGGTTATAATGCTTTGCAATCAAATAGGATAACTAGAGCCAGGCTTGTGCCAATAGTACTGGTACTGCAGTACTACTTAACTACTTTTGGCAAGTACTGCTACTGATACTGCATTACTCAGTGAAAGGTTAGCGACTACTGGTACTGGTAATGCATTACTGTCACAAAAAGTGGAACCGGTACTGCAGTACTTTAGCAGTACATTGGTTTTCTTACCATTTTAAGCACAGTAACACAATGTTAATTTTAAAACTAAGCTTATTAAAAGAAGTACATATACATTAGGGTGTTTCAATCACTATCATTTGCTATCATAATTAGTTCTAATGTTGTGCCTGTCAGCAGAATACTATAAATGTAAATTTTAAATGGAATTAAGGGATGAATATTTAAATCTGATAATTGATATAAAAATATATTGTTAAATGTAAGCACACAAAAACATGCTCTGGTGGTGAGCTGTTATCAATAACTTTGAACCTTTTACTATAGCATGACCTGACATCATTTGTTATGAAGGAACAGAAGTAGTTGGTTATAGTAGAAGGATACTTGATTTGAAATATTAAAAATGAGTTGGAATATTTTTTACAAACTCCCTGAAAATACAGAAGTTAGCTTCAAAGCTCAGTGCTTACACTGTCCAGCACTGATATCCGGGTCTCTAAAAGTGTCGTCAAATTTTATAAAGCATCTAAAAGTAAGTAAAACATTTTGTCTTAGTAACTCTTAATCTGTCTGCTGCTATGATTTTTATTTTCTCTTTTAATGAGATTTATTTTTACTAAATAACTTGGATAAAAGTTTTCAATGAATTGATATATAATACTTGCAATTTAGTGTTAATGTTTGTACAGTTATACTTGTCATTGTCTGGCTTTGAGATAAAGTATTACAAAAAGATTAGGGAAGTGTTAAGATGAACAAAAGGTTCTTATCATCAGCATTGTGTTTAACAAAATTCTATTGTTTATTTATTAAGAGTAAATATAACTGGTAGCAAAGTAAAATAGTTGTTTTAATTTATTTCATAGTGTAAACACAGAGAAGAGTATATGGAAGCATGTCAGAAGATCCATTGTAGTCCTGGATTCTAAACTAAAGTCTCATACAACTATAGTAAATTACACTAAAAGCGACACTTCAAAGTCCAAATATGGAGAAAATCAACCAGAATGCGTGATGCAACCTTTAAAAACCTTATAATGATAAAATGCAACTCAAAAGATGAAAAGTGTTGACTATCTTTTAATATAGAGATTATATGACTATAGTTGAGATGACATTTGCAATACTTCAGACAATGTGTATGCACAGTATAGTTAATAAATGTGTATCAGTAATGTACGATGTTTTACCTTTGGTATATTTACAGTCTTTCACTTTTAACTATCATTAATTCTCATGAAAGTACTGGTACTGGTACTGCATTAATTTCCTAAAATTTGTACTGGTACTGCAATACTGAGTCAAAACCTGGTACTGGTACTGCCTAAACTTGCAAATACTGGTACTGGTACTTAAGTCCTACACCCTAGTACTGGGCACAAGCCTGACTAGAGTCCAATACTTTCTTTAAAATCTTAAGGTTTGATTATGCTTCTTTATTAAAATGTTATTTCGTTTAAATTCTTCATCAAATTTAAAGTTTCTACATTGTATCTTTTAAATTTGATTTTACAAAATTCCTGTTTCTGTGATGCGTGGCGCTGACGTACAAGCAGATATTATCAAATTATAATAGCTTGGAAAAAAACACACGAATATTTATTTTATGCCTACCAATGAAATATAGGGAAATATCAGTGAGATAAAAGTGATAATACACTGTTTTGAATCAGTTAATTACCATTTTGATAATACATGTTTGTGCCCAAACTATTGAATATTGAGTATTAATCCGCTTTTATAATTAAAGTATGTATGGCAAAATTCAATAAATATTGATAAACTGTGTAGACAAAAATAAATATTATTTGATGAAAGTGTATTCAGTTTATTTCAGCAGAAGTAAAGTTATCATATGTATTGGAGATTGTCTGCACTTTTTTTGTGCGGAGTAACCAAAGTACGCATTAACTGATTTGGGGCTCACCATGGGGAATTTATTGAAGGCCCTGATTAAAAATGTCATAAAATTCCCATTTTTGACGTGTTGGCATAAAATAAAAAGAAAATTTGTTTGTTTTTTAGTGGAAGATGGGAATTTATTTCATCTCGTGAACACCATATGTTGATATTTTCACTCGTGGCTGCGCCACTCGTGAAAATATCACATATGGTGTTCACTCGATGAAATAAATTCTCATCTTCCACAAAAACAAACAAATATCCTCTATATAATACAATACATAAAACCCAATAGAACATTCACACTGAATCGAAACATGAAACTGCTGACACTGAATTGCTGTATTCAATATGTAAATAAGTTATAAATTCTCATATTTTAATGTCGGTGAATCATCCGTAATAGAACACCTGCAAGATGATAATCTGCTTCATTATTTCACGCTCGAGAGGGGTAAACATGCACAGAATTTTAACGGGGGGAAATTGAAATATCGTTGTAAAGAGAATATCGTTCTTGGGAGTGATACCCCTTAGACCAACCTTCATAGGGACTCTGAAAGTAGAAGGCTCTGGAACAAAGAATAAAATAGACACCAAAAAGATTTCAACAAACTTTTACTATTTACTAGGTATTTTACACTATGACAGGTAGATCACGAAAATATATGTAGGGAATTTACACTGGTTTGGTCCTTCCTTCATTAATGACGTCACTGTGGCGACATACTGAAGGAAGGACCAAACCAGTGTAAATTAAGGGAAATAACACAATTACATACTGATCTTTTTACTAACAGTAACTCTTCATTTTTGCACGGGTCAAAGTTTTGTTTACAAGTGGGAAAAGTCGCCATTTTTCCATATATCTCAATAATTTGGTATTTTGGAGGAATTTGACATTTCTTTAGATTTGAAATAAAAACAAATATCTATGGCGGCCATGTTAGATCACGTGACCATCAAAAGCTTATATTGGAGAGATGTCATCAAAGTGTACCGTCCTTCTAAGTGTTAACCTTTACCTGTTTCAGATTTGCGTTATTATGTTTATTTGATATACAATGTATAACGTGACAGCCACGTCATCAATG
Organism: Cyclina sinensis; assembly: GCA_012932295.1. Lineage (NCBI taxonomy): Eukaryota > Metazoa > Mollusca > Bivalvia > Venerida > Veneridae > Cyclina > Cyclina sinensis. The sequence continues at coordinate 8,494,825 of JAAONU010000009.1, read as the reverse complement.
ACTGCAGGGTCAAATCAGCTTACAACGAATACATACATTTGACAACCCGAATCTAAACAAACAATGCATGTTCGCATGTTACTTTTGTATTTTACTGATCGAAGAGGGTTTTTTTAATATGTATACTTAAATAAACTTCCAAAAAATAAAATAATTAAATAAAAACAGAAAGGTTAAAATCACGATGGTATGATTGTCTGCGGACGTTTTATTGCTGTCTTCAAATGTTGCGGAGTAACGTAAACTCGTAGTTCAATATTCACAAAATTATGAGTGAAATTGAGTTGTTTACCCTCGGTACTGGCCGTAGCTATTTGACCGAGCGCTCAAAATTGTGAGAAAACACACGTCTATTTATATTTTTGCAGTCACGTGATCGCTTCAGCCAATGAAAATTGGTGATAAGATTTTTCTGTCGCGAGGTACACTTTCATTGCTTGTTTGAAGTTCATGGTAAAGGTCAATATCATAAATCTACGATTGATAAAGAGCGGTAGTGTATTCACACAGCTGCTAAGGTGGCAGACACCAGTTTCACACTGAAATTTAGTGTCGGACGACCACTCAAACCGATAGCGCCTCACTGACAATCCCAATACAACAACCTGACAAGAAAAGTAAAGCTATTCTTATAGGATTGAAGACAATCCACAACAAAAACTCTAATTTCAGATGGAACACTTCTCTTAAAAAAATCAGCTGCAAGAAAGAAACTACTCCCAACCCCCACTTTTCGACCCGTGGCCAAGGCAATTCATTGAAACAGACAAGCCGCCTGATATTCAAAGGCACACGGTAGAGTCATAACACAACATGCTAATTGTTTGTCTGTTATGGCACACCTAAATCAGCTAGTGCTAGATACCTGTCCACCATACACTTTTTTCGGTATCCAGCTCAGACGGCATCCTATTGAACTTCTGCAGCCGAAACCACTGACATAACCTGCTTTCATCAGTTTCGAATTTCAAGCTCCTACTTCACACTGAGTGCATTTCATTACTGTTCAATAAGGAAAAGGCTTAGAGAACCTCATCCTGACCACTCTGAATACCCATATCCTCATGTATTAATTAATTTAGATTTCAGCAATACACATACTAATGTATCATACCCTATCATTAATAATTTCTACATGACCAGTTTGAATGTGTGGCTGAAAAACAGGTATGTGCTACCTAAGAGAGCGAGGGGTTAGTGGAAACCACATAGTCGAAGCATAATCAAAATGACATTGAACAGTAGCCATGACAAGTAATTTCTAATGGTTATTACGAAAATTCCTTTCCCTGTAAGTGTAAAGAAACTTAAGCCTCGAGTTAACCTTCTATCTATTTTGCATGACTGATAATCAAACAGTAGTTTGCTATGAGAGAGATAACCTTCAACTTGATCATATACGACCCTCTCAAGAATTTTCGATACAACACATAAAATCAAAACTGGTCGATAATTGCCAAGATCTGTTCGATCATTCTTTTTAAACAAGCTTCAGATCATCAAGCAAATACCTTGTATAATCGACGGATTTATAATGTGGGTTCACGGATTTGCAATTAAAGAAACAGAATCCTTAACAAACTTAAAGGTAATGCTATCAAGCCCAGATACTATATTAAAACATAAACGACTTAAAAGTCTAAAAATATGACTTTCATTCAAAGAAAAAATACTGGCAATAGATGTGTTAAAAGAATCGAATATTTTAGCATTCTTCAATTTATCAAAGCAAACAGTATCACCAATCTTTAAACCGCTGTTTCTAGAAGACTGGCATTTTTGAAGGCAATCCCATCTGTTTCAGAGTTATCCACAAACATTTTGAATTACTCTTATTTTCAACAGTTATGAAGTAATTTCTCTATTGCATTTGGAAATACATGGTTGAGCAATATTTTTCAACTTTCTAATAGTATTCATATACACGCTTATAAAAATAGAAGGTTTTTTCACTAATCTTAATACATTTTAAAACCTCTGAGTCAGTGTATGGTTGTGTGAACTATATAATGCGCAACGTTTTACAGGTGCAAACACATCTAACACAGTCATCTAATGCAGATAAAAACATAATCTTAAAACTGTTCCATGCATAGTTTACACTATTACTAGATAAATTACTGTTCCAGTCACAACCACTAAAGATTCATTATTAACAATATTGATCAATGAATGTTCGTGCTATGAATATAAGTGTGGGCATTCTATGAATATGTTTAAGTCTTTTCATCAGTATTAATTGTTTCATATATTGTTCATTCCCGTACAGTCAGCTATGTTTTGATAATTGTTTCTTATCCTGTTCTTATTGTTACGGTCTAGTGCATACCTTCCAATAATTGTATAACTGCAACCTCTCACAACTGCGTCAGAGAACCGATCCTTTGGCTCAGTGGTTAAAGTGTTGACATGTCACGCGGAACATAAGATAAGATCGTAGTTCGAATCCTGCTCTGGGTTGTGTATTCTAAGATGCATTGCATCTTTCCGTTACGTACTTTCATGTTCGTAAGACTATGTCTGTATAGGTCTCTCTCACATGATCTTTATGTATATGTGTGTTATACATTATGTTTATATTTTTTGATGATGTACTTTGTACAAATCCAAATAAAGGTACGTTCTGTTCTGTTCCTTTTTATAATTCTTCAAAGATCTAAGTTGAACAGTGTTGTGTTTATCTATACATGCTCTCGACACTGTCCTGGTGCAAACAATCCGCTGATGATCACTTAAACACCAATTTATGACACCATACTAAGAAATATTTTGTTGTTTAGACACAAAGATTAAATATATAACTGAAGGTGATTTTAAGGAAATTCTTGCATAATCTTTTATCAACTTAGTACTGGTTTGTACCCAGAGAGCAGTCATCGAGAGGTATTTAAATAAGTTGCAAGAACTTGCTTCCCATTTTAGTAAACTAAAAAAGTTTAAACGTTATTTGTTTTCCTATACGCAAATCCCCATTTTTTTTATCTTATGATGATAATGACGAAGATGATGATACTAATGATGAGCAATTTTGTTATTATTATTATAATTACTATTATTATGATCACTGGAGTGCAAGTATCTAATATGTCTATAAGTCATAATGATTGTAGTTATCAAAATCATTATTATGATTAGCATTATTATTACCATAAACGTTATCATCAACATTGCTGTTGTTATTATTATTATTATTGTTATTATTATTATCGTTATTATTATTATTATCACTAAGGCTGATTTACAAGCAAATTTAGTCGTATGTTACCTGTGATAAAGTTAGATTTTCGACATACAAGGGGAATAGTTATTCATTTCCTAATGAAGAGTCCTGGTCTGGTTACTTCCCTTAGTTTCGAACTATGCCTCGTTAGATTGCTGATTCTTAACTCTCATGAAATCACCATTTTTTTCCAAAATGAATCAGTTGATTAGCATTATGTCTAACTGTGGTGCAAAGGTCTTTTTCTTTAAAAGCATTCATTTTCTAAAATATCAAAAGCTTTACTAGCGTGATCATTCTTATAGGTTCTGGTTTGTTTTAGTTCTTAATTGTTGTGTCACTTAAAAAGGTCAGTAATAGTTATGAAAATGTGTTTGCTTATTATAGAGTCACCCGTTTTGAAAGGCATACGCGACAACTTCGCTATTGCACACATTTACACCCTGCTTTCATATCCTATATGCCAGGCACAAGGCTGACTAAGAACAAACCTTTGATGGATACGGATGCAAAATCAATCTTTTATACACTATATTTCTTTTCAAAATAAGTGGGATGCAAATTTAAAGATCTAATCAAAGGTTTAATGTTAAGCATTTCAAGGTAGCCCACTATTCCCTAACCAGATACTTAGCATTTTCTTTTAGACTCTAGTCTTAATCTTAAAACATATTCTGTTATAATGATATTATCAAGACATTTGAAGAATATTTTGCTTTTCACGACCTCGAATATTTAATAGATTCTAAATAAAGGTGTATAATATAAGCAGGAGATAAAAAGACTATGCATTGTAAAGATTTCTAAGATCTTTCCAAGATTACGTTTATCCCGATTGGCTCTGTAGCTAAGTTTTAAAACTAACATACGAAAAACTCTTTAATGACAATTAGAGAAATAGCGTTTGTTTAATAATTTCTCAAACATTAGCTGTGATCTTTAAAAAGAAATTTAGTCAGAAAAGTAACAAAAACTAATTGTGGCCGTAATTACAACCATAACCAGTCAATTTTTACTTGCTTTTGGGTTTTCCCTGAGGAAAACACCGTCACCGTGACAAGTTTCATTTTTGATTTGATTTGAACCAGACATGCACAGAACTTGTATCTCCAGTAGATCTCGGTTTCTTTCTTGAAGCGTCTTGATCCGATCATGCTTATTAATTTTATAGTACCTGAACGGGTCAAAACAGACATATATTGACTTTTCTGCATTATAGAAGTTTTATTTTTGATTTGATTTTAAACGGAGTTGCAGAGAATTTGGTTCCCGTTTTAGAACATGCCTTATCCCATTATGCATCTATCGAGTTAGGGGCAAAACAGACATAAAAAAATAGTTTGCATTGTCTGCATGGCAATTTTTTTTCTTTTTTCTTTTTTTTTTTGTTGTTGTTGTTGTTGCTTTTTTATAAACATTGACCAGCAAAAGAGCTTGGTTTCTTTCTTAAACTGGCTAGATCCAGTCATAGGCTATAGAGTTATGGCCCCTTAAAGCAGCTCGTTCACAGTTGAACGGTAGAATTAAAAAAATATATTTTTTTCTAATCTCCCTTAATACTGTTGGTGAAATCTTTGTTTTCTTACAAAAAAATATGTTTGCGTATGTCACATTGCACGGGAAAACGCACTTCTCGTAAACGCCTACTTTGGGTATTCAGGTTAAATATAGAATTACGGTATACGAAGCAGGTGCTTGCTGTACCAGGTGGTACGTTCCGCAACATTGCTTCTTCACCTATCTCGTCACAGGCATTCCTTTCATAGATAAAAGTTCCGAACTACTATATTACCAACACAAACTTAGGGTCACTTTACCTCAAACCGATTTTCTGTAATTAAAGCTGACAGATGCGTAACTCTTATTGTCTCAGATAGTTGAATCTTTTTTTTCTAAATATGGCAATCAAAAACTCCATTCAAAGTAAAAACATGTTTTCCACCGCACGTCTAATATTTCATCGCATGTTTACAAAACTTTTCGTGACACCACTTCCAGTCTCTTACGCAATAAATAGAAATCAGATATAAAATTGTTGAACAACCTCAATCTAAACATCTCAGTCAAGTGTCAGATTTATTGTAAAAATAAACCGAAGTCTTTAGTGGACTTTATTTATCAATACTCGACATTACATCGTTTAGCCGAGTATTTTTGTCCAATCGTAACTGATTACAAAACCAGTTTTAGTATGCTCGAGTGATTCGAGAGTTATCATTCGAACGTTTCGTGAGTTGAAAAACAGTTTTAGCGACTGCTCTATAGAGATTACACACAAAAATTGAAATTCAATGACTATGAGGTAGTTTAAGGTTTATCAACATGGATTTATATTCAAAATTAATCTTTTAACATAGAAATGTCCATGTATTATTGATGTTGATGTTCTTTAGGTTTAAAATGTTTTTGAATAGTTTGCAAGTCTGGGGACTCACATCTAGGTGGTAGTACTATGGGGACAGTACGTTCGATTGCTGGTAACGGTGACAAAGGGTTACAGTGTTCCAGAGTTATTTTTCCTATTTAAACTTGGGGTTTTATCTCTGGTTTTACCTGGGCGATTCGGCCACCGTTTGCTAAACATTTGATTAACATTAGACAGAGACAAATAATTATTGTATTTTTTTTCATAAGATAAAGATAAATATTTAACGTACATATTTTCATTGAAATCTTAGTCAATTTGTAGATCGCCTCATGTATGTTTGTTCCTCTAATAGAAGCGTCCCCTCGCAATCTGCAGACTGAGTTTGTCTTATTTGATAGTTACTTTTTGTAGAGATGTTTTTTGTAACTGATCCTGTAGATAAATTCGAATCAGCTGATATACCTTCATTTCCAATATTATGGTAACACTTTAATAGCGATGTTTGGAGGGACAATTTAAATCATGTTTGAATTAAAGTAAAGTGACTCTAAGATTCATTATTGTTCTTCATTATTCAACTTGCTTACATTTTTGGGTTATAAAGTGGTTCGGGGCTTTAATTATCCATGAAACAAATGCCTGTGGTTTTTTGGTCAGTATTCAAATACGGATATAATGTGAGCGCATGCACGAAGAGTGAATGTGATCAGTCATGTGACGCAAACGAAAATAAAAATTCTAAATATAGGTTTTATACCGTTCGTAACGCTATACCCTATGATGGAGAAACAACCCATTTTTTTTAATATCACGAAATGTTGTATTTGGTGACAGCGTCTGTAGATGGGTTTTAATAGACGTAATACATACAGATAGCTAAACTCAAATTCTTAGTCAATTACCAACTGTGAAAGAGCTGCTTTAAAGGACCAAAGTAGGCGTATTTTGTATGGATTTCTTCAAAAACCACAAGGTCGATCTGAAGTTTAGATAGTTGGTATGCAACGTGGCCTTGGGTCAAATTTGGCTCCGCCCAAGGGGTCGCTTTTATATACTTTGATAATAAAAAATATTGTCAGAAATCCTTAAAACTTTAGTTGACCAATATGTTATATATCTGCTTTTTAGGTAACTTGCAAGGACCTCTAACCGTGGGTGGGATTGAGGTCAATGGAATCAAGACCAAGGTCACCAAAGCTAAAATTAGATTTTTCTATTTTTCGTCATAGAGCCTTTATTTAGTGACTGATATTTTAGACATTTGGTTTATATAGACATCTTGCATGAATCTCTCTCATTAACTGGGGACATGATCACCGAGGCTAAAAAATAGATTTTTTCTACTTCACTTCATATAGTCTTCATGTTTTGACCAATATTTTAAATATTTGGTATGTAGGTTTCATGCATAGACCTCTACCCTTAGGTGGGGTTTAAGATCACCTGGTCAGTCAAGAGCACCGAACTTAAATAGATTTCTTTTCTACTTTCTGTCCTAGAGCCTTTATTATTGACCAATAGTTTAGATATTTGGTTTATAGACCATTCACTGGGTTCACGGTCAAGGTCACCAAGGCTAAAAATATTTCTACTTTTCGTAATGGAGCCTTCATTTATTGACTGTTATCTTAAATATAAACCACAATATTTGTGAAACAAGAGGACTAGGGTAAGCGATTTTGGGCCATCATGGCCCTCTTGTTTTAAGAAAAAGTAATAAAATCTTAACAAAGACTGGTTTATTACAACATTTTTATTGTACAACAAATAACTGTACATAGCAGTGCATGGAATACAACATATAATCGTCTCTTAAATAACTGAATTTGGTGGTGGCTTATGTGTAATTATTCCATTTCCGTTTCAATGAGCTGATTAAAATATGAATAATGCTGTAGAGCTGACCATAATTTTTACCAATTTTTGAGAGTCGAAAAGCACAACCCACATTTGGTCGCCAATGTCGTGAGGTCAAAAAATCATGCATTCAGGACGGTACTTGAACCAACGACCACCCGTATGCAAGTCAAAGGTTCTTATCTACTGAACTACACGGGTTGACACAGAAGTATTTTATCGATATGTTTTTGACGCTTAAATTAGAAGTAACATTCCACAGAGCATTAAAGCATAGAGTGGCTTTACGCAGTAAGTTTCCCAGAGAACAGCATAATAATATTTATGTAAATAACTCGTTAAATATTCATTCCATGGATATAACCTTACATATAACAAATTGGTTGTATATTTCACTAACAGGAAAACAGATTCACATTCATAGAACAGACTGACTAAGAGAAGTGTGTACGTAAACAGAAGAGCCCTAATAACCATAATAAAAACAAAGCAACACTATAACATCTATTTTAAGAACAAAACCACTTCAATGTTTAAAACCAAAGAACTTTTTAGGACTAATACACTTTAAACTACAGTTATTTTATATTTCACAAATAGCCATTCTATACTAGGACTGGACATTGTCTTATTTATAAAAATACTACATGTATATAAACATTTATAAAAAGAAATCAAATCTAACTTAGTCACTTAATGGGGAACATTTGTGGATTATCTACCCTGAATACTCTCTAATATTACATGGGTCCTTCCATTTGGATTCCTCTGCTTTTATCGCTATTTTCACTTTTGGTATGGTGATAATTACGCCTAATTATTTGCAACAGTGGTAGTCAGAGTACACATTAAGTTTAGCAACATGTTTTGTTAACACCATTATCTTTGTTTTTTGATAATCCTAACTTTTTATTTGATATATATCAGTGACAATTTTCGCAACTAAAAGTCAATACCATGGAAACAAGGATAAAGTCAGAGGATTCCAACTGAAAGGACCAATGTGCTATTTGGTCTACCTTTGATGTTATCTATGTAAGGGAGATAATTTGTTTTCAGGAATTTCCCTCATTCTTGTGTGATACATGTTTAAATAAAAGAACGTTTATAACTCGTGTTATGCTAGTGTGCAATTATGGTTATAAAACAAATTCATGTAAACCAATGTTTAAAAATGATAACATACAAAATCAAAAGGATGTTTCCACGTTACAACGTAACGATCTCAATTTTTTTTATACTTCTTTGACCACAATTATAGATTAAACATTTTCAAACAGCTTTCACCAGTTCTAAGACATCTAACTTGGTGTATACAAGCTGGTTTGCAAGCTGTCATTTTGGGGAAAAACTGAAACAATGTTTTACTTGCTTCGAAGCGATACATCACCGGAAATATTTCAGAAATTGTTCAACTGAGTAGCTTTTTTGGTCGATTCCGTACTGTGTACATATTTTCATCAATTTGCATTTTGCCTCATACACTCCAGTGGAGGTCACGGCAATATTAGCAATCGGCTCTTCAAATTCACTGACAGGAATTTCGCCTTCCTCACCAAGCTGTGTATAGACAATCTCTTCATTTTTCATCATTTCGTTTAATGTGTTTCTAAAATTCTTGTCGTTAAACAGATTGGCGTGTGCAGATGGTATAAGCATAACCCCCATCAAATGGGTATCAGGGGGCAGTTTTGGCACGTAGGGCTTTACACCACTGGCGATCATTAAAGATAAAAACATCAGATCTACACCATATATTTTCTTGATCCAGTCCCGAAGATAAAAGCCACCCATTCTGGCATTGATTTCTATCAATTTTGGTCCCGTTTTTGTCATCATCAGCTCAACGTTGAACGTGCCATCGGAAAGACCTAAAATCATTTTTGAATACATGGTTAGGATTTTAGTCTTTATTGAATCTCTATTCAAGTGAATTCTAAAACCTTTTTTAAACCATCTTAAAGTATCTTAGGGAAATACAATGATAAGAAAGACAATCCCACCAACAACAGACAGTAGTGTTCCTTGTTTTAATAGAAACAGGTTATTTTAGTAAATGCTGCATTTCTGTTGAATTTGTAGATTTAGAAATTCTGCCGCATTTGTTGCTGGATTTAAATACTTGTAGAGTAGAAATATTTTATTTAATGCATATATTTCGTATGAGAAAATTTCTCCCAGTTTTCGCATAATGTCAATCAGTAAGTTCTAAACTAGTTGAAGAACTATTCCGAACAGCGGAGAGTAAATGTAAGGGAGATTACCTATTTCTGAACAACACTGATAGGCTGTTGCAATTAGCTGCGCTTGCTTGTCTGTTGGTAGAGTAGATGGCATGATAGCCGCTGTCTCTGAAAGAGTTATCAAAAGAAAATATTTAACCAAACAATTTGAAACTGTCAGTGTTGAAAGACGTATGTTTTCTGATCAACCTAGTAATAATTTCATATATGTTTATTGAAAAAAAAGCATGGAGATAATTTTTCATTCATTTATAATGTAATTTCAAAATAATCTACCTGTAAAGAATGGGCGTCTGGTTGGCCCGTTATCTGAGATAAATGCTCCAATAAGTTTTCTGTCATACATAACGACATCAACATCGTGTTCCGAGCCGGTATAGTATTCCATTGCAACCATTGTGTTGTCGTAACCTAATCCAATACCGGGAAAATCTGATTCTCTCCTTAGAGACTCGGAAATTTCGTGGAATTTACTCTTCAACTCGTCTTCATTTTCAACCACAGATACTCCGACAGCGCTCGAGCCATGTTCCAGTTTGAGAATAGCTGGAAACTTGATCCTGTTAGTAAAATTTAAAATCTTTCTTTTCTCACTCTTACAAGAAGCATTCAAACCAGTATTAACGAAAGTCGTATATTCTTTGAAACGATGTGCGTGGTTAAACGCGATATTTAAAAAAAAAACAAACACATGCTTATACGCTATTGAACAATCTTTTTATAATTCTGCCCTAATATTCTATGATCAAAGTTAATTAAAACCCTTTAATAAGTGAAAAATTGCTTCATCATTCAGTTTGTAAAGCAACCATCTGACTTAACAGAAAAATGTTGTCATAATCCCGAAAAATCTTATTTTTTGCATGATTTTGATTTAATCCAAGTGGTCTCAAGTGGAATCTTAACTGATTATAGCGAATTTTTACTGTTTGCAGCGAATCTTTGCTGTTTGCAGCGAATCTTTATTGATTATAGCGAATCTTTACCGTTTGCAGCGAATCTTTGCTGAGTATACTTTCTTTAAAAAATTATTTTTTCTGAATTTTCTGTTTATCTCTAAAGTTCAAAATATGTTAGAAATATTACTAACTTTTCAGCCAGTGGCATGCTTTCATTTTCCGACTTCAAGTGTACAGACTTTGAAGAATACAGGTATGTCCTGGGCCAGTGAGGTATGTCACCTCTACGGGTGTTGAGGACGTTCTGAGTTCTGCTTTTCTTCTTCCCTGTTAGGGCTGCCTTGTAACTTGAACCTGCTCAATCAATTTAGAAAATCAGTTAGAAGGCAGAAAACTGTTCTGTTTGCTACAAAGTCGAAAGCGTGTGCTAGAAAGTCGAAAAAAATATATTTAAAACAATTTAAAAAAAAAATGTTCTGCATATTATATAACTAAAATGTATCTGCATTTTAATTTATTAAAAATAAACACGTTTTAAATGCATTGTAGATAAGGGTAGATAATTTATTGTACGAGTAACAAGAGATACATGTATACCCTTTCGCCTCACTGGCTTCGATAGAGGACCCTGCAAGCTTTACCTTAAACCACATGTGTGCAAAATCTTTCAATTACTTGCCATACCCAATTATAGTAAAATTTAAGGACTTGTACGTTTATTGATCGGAAAGCATTTTTAATTAAAACGAAAACGGGCATCATGTGAAACTACACTGTAAATATTGAGAACATATGTTCCGTTATTGATCGGATACGAGACGTTGTGAGGATGATCCGTTGACCTTTGACCCAGTGAGCTTAAAATCAGAATTGTCATTATATCATGCCTCAACATCCTGGTCTTAGTTTCTTGGAGTATTTTGTATTTTATTTGCCCCTGTGAGCATGACCTTAACACTAGGTGAGCCAAAAATAAAAAAAAGGTTCATTTACTCATCACGATCCACGATCCTAAAATGTTTGAGTGCACTGAGTTGTTACGAATTTGAAAATATTTTCAAATTGCAGGCCGCTATGATATTGACCTTTGACACAGTGATACTCAAGGGCCATCTACTAATTATGCCCAGTCATTTTGTACAGCTTGCGGGTTCTTGGCTCAGTTATTCCCAAACCACTTCATCGTGTAAGCCCTTGTGAACTTAATTTTCAAGATAGTGGGTCACAATAGGGGTCTTCTACTTTATATGCACACCCTACATACAAGGTATAAATTTCTAGGCTTATACGTTCTCAAGTTATTGATAAGAAACCGTTTGCCTTCAGACGACCAATCTACCGACAAATCGACCGGCATGAGCAAAGCTAGATGCCACGTTTGTTTTCAAAAGCGGACACAGTATAAATCAAAAAGGCTTCATCTGTACATTTTGTAGTTACAAACAAACATTAAAAAAGGGAACGTTTGAGTGCAATTCACTGATACCTTATCATTTCGATATCATAATAAACACTGCGTAAGAAAAGTCACATCACGGAACTAACAAACCTCTAGTTCCAAACATTTCCTTAACAAGAGCAGCCAAAGGGACACAATCCTCCCAGAAAGTCAAACAGCCATCGACTTGAAGACCTTCGGTATGAATAATGTTGTATATGTTACACGCATGCGCAAAGTCTTTCTGGTGGTCTTCAAAATCGTAATGAATGAATCGGTGGACTTGCTCTTTTGCGAGATGGTGGGGGTCACAGTCCACAAGAATTATCTGTTGAAATAAACGTCAATAAATTGATTCATTAACTAATAAAGATACTCATAAAACTAGAAAAAGAAAGAATATTGGTCTCTTGTAGAAAAAGGTACTTATCTATTGATTATCTGTTCTTTAAGTTACATAGTATTTGTTTGAAATTAACCAAGAGCTTTTTCTCTATATAATGACAAAGTTACTTTAACAATGTATATGAATTTGACTTTTCTTTCTTGATTTCCTTTTGAAATATAAAACGAGGTATCTGAACGAAATATTGAACAAGTACCCGTCCAGCATATCTCACTATATGTTTATGTTACACTATAATGAATGTTCTTCTGACTTTATGATTTGTATAAATATGGTTCTGTCTATTGTGATTGTATCAATAGTTGGCCCGACGCTGAGAAAAAATGGAGAGTGACCCTAAAGGGGCATCAAGAAACTGGTAACACTAGTGCATACACTGTATTGCTATCTCTTAGTTAAAAGACTATTTGTACTAGAAAAAGTACATCTTCTACAACATGAGAAATACTTTATCGTTTATATAAAATTGATACATCAAATAATTACATGAATAAGGAAAATAAAGAAATAAATAATATTACTTTAAGACCGTAGTCTGCTGCGTCCGGCCAAATCTTCCGTTTGCTGCAACCACCTCCACCAATCACAACAATTTGTTTTCCTGTCATCACGTACCGCTGAGATCTTGCTATCATATTTCTAACCAATGGTCGAATACTCTGACCAACAGTCGACCCACACTTATATCTGGATTCTTGAATTTTTATCTTATTTCTAGTCAGCGTCTCTTCCATTCTGTCTGAACTGATATTGGATGTCTTCGAGCTGTCACTGTCCAGGTCAAGTACCGTTTTGAAATTATCAAAGATATTTTCGTGAAAGTTGCTCTTCTGGCGGTGTGTGTTTGTCTGCGGTACTGCCATTCTTTCACCTATGTCCATCATGAAATCAAACAGCTGTGTATTGATTGTGCAGTCGTGACTGTTGACCTCTATGCCAACAGGAACCAACTTTCCAGCTTTCTTGGTTACAACCATATCAATCCCTTTAAGAAAGAAAGAGAACAAACTTGTTAAAGCAGCTGTATTAACTTCTACCGTTGCTGTCAACAACTTTTGATATCAAATTTCTATCTATTTGAGCTTACTTATCGTCGGTACCGGTTGCCCATATGACCGACGAAGAGATTAGTTATTTTATGTTGTGGGGGTAGTGCAAGATATAGAAAGCATCCCATTCCAGAGACACCCCTGGTTCTTTTGCATGCTCAGTGTATAGCGCGTTACCACTGGACCACATCCGCTCCTTTAAAAACAACAAAATCTGGCACATACATATAGTATCAAATCATTTGAAAACAAGAAACATGGCAATGCCACGAAACCAGGTTTTCAAAAATGTTGTTCTGATTCTATACTATAGTATGAATTTTGGAATGAAGATTGCTATGAATATTCAAAAGATTATAACATGACATGAAGGAAAAGATAATATTCATGAGAATACATGATAATGAGTAGGATGTAAATTTCGGCTAACAATACTGTCTGCAAGGAGTATACTTAATAATGAGACAACAATTTCTGCACGTCATCTTGATGTGGTAAACATTTGTCTGAAGTTTCATCAAAATTCTTCAAAGGGTTGAAGAGTTACAGAGCGGACAGGATTTTCAATGTTAATGTCACTGTGACCTTGACCTTGGAGCCATCATAATTCTTCAAAGGGTTGAAGAGTTACAGAGCGGACAGGATTTTCAATGTTAATGTCACTGTGACCTTGACCTTGGAGCCAGCCATGCGGAACATGCGTTCTGCACGTCATCTTGATGTGGTAAACATTTGTCTGAAGTTTCATCAAAATTCTTCAAAGGGTTGAAGAGTTACAGAGCGGACAGGATTTTCAATGTTAATGTCACTGTGACCTTGACCTTGGAGCCAGCCATGCGGAACATGCGTTCTGCACGTCATCTTGATGTGGTAAACATTTGTCTGAAGTTTCATCAAAATTCTTCAAAGGGTTGAAGAGTTACAGAGCGGACAGGATTTTCAATGTTAATGTCACTGTGACCTTGACCTTGGAGCCAGCCATGCGGAACATGCGTTCTGCACGTCATCTTGATGTGGTAAACATTTGTCTGAAGTTTCATCAAAATTCTTCAAAGGGTTGAAGAGTTACAGAGCGGACAGGATTTTCAATGTTAATGTCACTGTGACCTTGACCTTGGAGCCAGCCATGCGGAACATGCGTTCTGCACGTCATCTTGATGTGGTAAACATTTGTCTGAAGTTTCATCAAAATTCTTCAAAGGGTTGAAGAGTTACAGAGCGGACACAATTTCGTTTGACGCCCGCCCATCCGCCCATCCGCCCGCCATACCCCAATCTAATAACCAGGATTTTCAAAATTGAAAACCTGGTTAAAAAACACATTTTGTGGGGAAAAAACACATTTTGTGGGGAAAAAACTAAACAAAAAACACATTTTGTGGAAAAAGCATATTTTAAAATAACTAAGTATATTTGTGTTTGTAAATAGCTTTACATTGATTCAAACAGCTAAGAATATTTTTTCTCACCAATAACATCTGTCTGGCTCCTGTATTCCCCTCTCTCTTCGACAGTGAGTAGTTTTTCTTTCTCCATTATACGTCTTAGCACGTCAGCTGTTTTGAGTCGGATTTCTTGTTCCAACTGTTGTCTTGCTGACTGGTCGACAACATTGTAGGCCAGCAGTGTACTGTCCAGTGTCTGACACACACTGTTGTCTCCATTAATGGGACTGGCCTTTTCAGCAACTGCACAGTTTATCTACAAAAATTATCAATCATGTGTTTGAAATCATTGTAAAAGGGTTATTACAAATGTGATAACACTAATATTGATTGGCAGTGTACGATTTCGGATAATGTCAACGCTATTCTAACAACTCTTGAAAAAAAAAAAAAACAGCCACGGACTTCATTTTGCCGTGACTGGCAATCCTGCGTTAGAAAATACCGGTGCAACAGTTCATATTTAAGAAAACAATTTTAATATAGATTCTTAAAAACTCTTTAAGGGAGTTAAAATTGTGGCTTCCTAAAAACAGATCTCTCAACAGTAGATCTAACCAAACGACCTTTGTTTTGAGTAATTAAAACAATTCAATCACAATGTAGAGTTAAAGAAATCAAGCAGATCTGGTTGTAAATGTTTTGGGTAAATGGGTATTTCGAACACCTGTTTAACTGGCGTGCGAATTCATCTACTCACATGAAATCCAAGTGATTGCCGATTATGAAAGGGAAAGTAAAAGAAACAGTGCACACCTGCTTACTGAAAGCTGCCGATGCGACAGAAACAAATGTGATAAGGTCTTTAAAGCATGACTGATAATTACAAGAGTTGTAACTGGAGTGTCATCATGGTCCCTACACACTGTCGCTCGCACACGCACACCAAGAGTCTCATCGGCCGACCAGAGTGGTACTGGTTCATTGTCTAGAAACAGAGAAAATAAACGATTAATATTTTGTTCTCAATATTATAGTGTTGTGATAACCTGTTGTGCCTTTATCTTTGGAGAAATAAAATGTCTTACTTTTTATAAAGATATGGTCTAAATCAACTTCAGTCCGTATTATTTTTTACCTCTTCTGCTTTTTGCATGTTCGGGTTAAATTTTCAAATGATTCTAAAGTTTTAAAGGTGTTCGGAATGACCATATTTAGCTGAATGCAATGGAAGTTTAATCCTTTAATTTCTCAATGGTGGATTTAATTAAAAAGATGTGTAAATTTTGTTTTTCTAAAACCAATGCACATCAGATCAAGCTGTATAACAGAAGAATAATCTTTTGTTAATCTAATAACCTGTTATCAGTCAACCAAATTTATTGATGACATAATATTTATCCCTTTACTCCCTAAGTAACGCAGACAACAGCAAAACAAGACAGAATGAAACTTATCTACGTCTGTTATTTTTGAAGTGATTGAATGCGATTTGAAGTGACTGAAATCCTGCCATACCGTTCTCCTGAGGTAGCAGATGTTCAACAAACTCTTCCACAAGGACAGAACAACCTTCATCTATCTCCATTAGGAGTTCTTCGGCGGCTTTAACTATAGAGGACACCTGAGACGAACTATGCAGTGAAACACCAACACTTCCAAGGTACTTTGGTCCCGATGGTTTCACAACAATCTGATAAAAAGTAACGAGACATTTTATATTCTGTTTCAAGTTTTATGATATAACGTGTTAGTACTAGAAATTAGCTTCATTTTTATAAGCTGTGATAAAGGCAAAGCATTGGAATGGTTTCTCTTAATGTTTCAGATGAAATAAACCTAGGCAATTTTTAAAATAAAGCATTCCTTATCTTGTCTTTATTGATTCTACACTTTTCCAGGATGACACTGAAAATAAGAAAAAGGCATTTTTTCTAATTTGCCAGTACACTGATTAATGTGATGTATGATTTTCCTTTTTTTAAACTAATTCTTAATAGCTTTACCTTTATTGTGTCGATCTTACCTTTTGAATGTCAGAAAGCTGAAGACTGTTAGAAAATGCTTTGATTTCTTTTTCAACGATGCCCATGTCAAGTAAAGAATACTTCTCAAATTCGTAAGTCTTTATTTTCGACTTTGCAGACGTTAGTTTTCTTGAAGGCATCCTCCTGAAAGCAAGGGTTTCCGGTATGTCCATACCAACTTCCGCCATGATGTCACGTGTCCATACTTTGTCGTCAACAAGTTCACACAGCTTAATGGAACTGCTCATTGGACAGTCAATGTTTGTCTGTGAATATTTAAGAATATGAAAAAAGACCGAGACCTGTATGCAAGAATGTACAAAAACTATAAATGGTTATACAAGATGGTCCGGCTTTATCGCAATAATGCTAAATAGGACAGTTTAATACAGCACGAGATTCCACAGTGACTGAACAAAATCACGCCTTGAACTTGAAGTATTAAAATGTTCTAACAGGGTTATCTAATCGAGATATGACCATACTGTTTTATGCTGAATCATATCTTAATGATTTTGATATGTTGTACATCTTACACTGTTTGTGCTTAGCTGTATTTATGTTGCTTTTAGTGCCAAGAAATACAATCTCAATATATGTAGTTTTACCTGAAAGATTGTTGTATGTTTCTTAACAAAAATAGTTCTACAACTACAAAATGTCAGTTTTCAATCTGCAACAAGTCTTACGGTAAACGACATACAGATTGGCTGACAAGCAATGAAGGGTGTTAAACTCCTTATATGACCCTTATATGTAAGTTAATCATTAAAATCAAGACTAATGTACCACACAACATAACATAAAAAAGCTGCTTTTTACCTCGACGTCAACGCCGTCATTCCTTTGGCCGCTTGTGACGTTCTCTGTGAAATAGTTCACAAAATACGTCACTCTTCTCGGAGGTTCGAACTCGTCAATGAAGGTGGCGCCGTTGGAATGGAAGGAGATAGATTTATGCAGTAACAGTGTACTGAGGGAAGACTCCTCTCCCAGAGGTTCTTTTGAGAGCCAAGAAGGCGAAAGGACCAGGTGAAAACCATCTGGTAACTGTTTTCCTCCTGTAACAGAAGGTAACACTTCTTAATGCCTAAAATCCTTATTCTTTTACAGTACTGTAATAGTAATTGTTTATGTCACAATCAGGTAATTATATTTCAGTCATTCACAACACAAATTACAGAATGGATAAACGTTTGAGACTACAAACTGCCATATTTGAACAGAAAGACTTCTGTACAACAAATAAAGCACGCTATGCTAAGCCATTATCTAATATAAGAATAAAACTGAAGGCGGATATATTGCAAGATACAGCGTGAACTGATCTGCCTGTGATTACTGTAATATCTCGGATACACAAGCTATGAACAGGATCAATCGAAGCACCTTTACCAGCTGGTTAAACGTAACAGATAGGCACTACAGTACTTATAGGCGCACGTGTTCGGATCAAGAATGTATAATGCCGTTCAATCATATTGATTTTGAATTTTGTAGCATGACACTAAAGAACGTTACCATACAGGAACTTCGTCATATATTGCCTTATTCGCAGATAAGCTGTTTATATACATTCTACATATTCTTTGACTTACAACCAATTTCCCTATTATTGTGAATATCATAACTTTTTTACGCCAAGTATTGTTTTTCCCTTTTAACAAATTAATTTTATGAGCATGTGTCCTTATGAAGAAGTAACGCATGTTAATAAAGGGAGTTTCTTATAACAATAATACTTTCTAATACTTTCACCTGATCATTATGTTACCTTCTAAAAGTATGCCAATGCATTCCACTGGAGAAGAAAGCAATACTACGTTTACACATTCCTTATTCGAATTTGTTCTTGGTTTGTATGTTCTGTCAATTGTTTCTGGATGTCCTGTTTCGTACAGTGTGTACTGGAGTGATTTATAGTAGTCATTCACATACTCGTCACCCACTGGAGCCTATAATGAAACAACAATAATAATAATAAACGAGTGTCATAACGGGGAATATGCTCCTAAGTATCTGTTTTAGTAACTTTAAGTCTTATTTCTATAACTGTTCGGAAATGTCGCCAGTCTTGGTTAATATCAAAGTAACACAAACGGTTTCTTATAATACAGAGTACAAGACATTGATGAACAACATCAGGTCGGCGCAGAAGATTCTGAAAATGTAAACATGTTAGATAGATGCAATTTTACACATACATATAAATATTTTTATTTTTCATATATCTGAACAATTCGTAAACCAACACCATCTGTGTTACGGAACAGGAGACACATTTTAGAAAATGATCTTCTCATAATTAAGACTTTGTATCACTAAATCTTGAATTATTTTCTATTTCTTCGTCAAGCCCCAGACGATATATTCTTCTGTACATGTTTACCATAAATTATATAACCAGCATGTATGTTTGCTTTTAAATAAATACTTAACCAGTTTAATACGGATTATTATTCACAAGTGAGCAAATGTGCGATAAACCCTGTGGCGAATCTACTAAGTAGCGAATAGACTTGACGCGAAAGAACATAGCGAATATGTAGCGAAATGTCCAGTACACAAAGCGTGTACTGAATTGTATTACACTGGCTCCTCAGGTCATTATTCAATCAGTAACTTCAAATGAAACCGTAAAAGGGGGCAAAAATATATAACCAGAATCATATTGGCCTATATTTACTACAGTCTTATTTCGCCATGTGTAACGCTAGCACAACACTACACTGAATGAAGGGAGATTAATGCGTGGGGCAAGGTTGCAAAGTCAACGCAGCGGTTACTTCTCTTCCATTGCGAGGCGATAGACCGTTGACTGTAGGGACTGAAGGGACCGATTGAGAATCATCAAGCATTATGTTCAAGTTCATACCTAAGAAATATTTCATTACCTTTTCAAGTTAAACGTTGGTTAAATTTCAGTCTGTACTGTACATGACAAAGTAACTTACCGGTTTCCCCCATGCCTTTGGTGGATTTAGGTTCACGTCTGTTTCCCAGGCAATGTATGACCCATGCGCCTTTGAGTAATTTTCACAAATTTCAACAAGTTCTTTTGACATTTCGTTATCTGTGGTGTCTGTCCCCTGCAAAACATAAGTTGATATTGCTAATTAAAGGGAGATAACAAAAATTTTAACCATCAATCGATGAAACTGTAATTAAAATAACAAAAAATATCTATACCTGATGATATACATACTTCATGAAATAATGAAATTTTTCAACGAAAAACGCAGACCTGCTTACGGTTTTAACTCTAATTTAAACAAGAGTTAATGACTTTAGAGAGAATCGCACTCGATGTTAAGCTACTACCTGTAAAAACTATACATCTTACACCTGTTTTATCTGTCGACCTGAACGTTATGCATTTAGATTTGCTGATAATACGTTTAGACTACACTCAATGCTCATAATCGTTCGTTAATATTTTTTATGTACATGCATTGCCTTGGGTATTTTTATGTGCAACTTTAGAGATTTGAAATAAAGCATATTAAATCATGAAAAGTGATCCGGAAAGAACCTCTTGTCTATATGTAAATCTAGTCTTCCTAGTGAAGCATTAAGCAAAGTTTGATTAAATTCAAGTCACTGGAAACAGGGGAAATAAAGTCTGCAAATAAAAGTGCGACGGACAGACAGCCAGACTAACAGACGGGCAGACCAGCAATTTAATGCACACCTACTCAAGCATGAAGAAACAAACAGGCGATTTTTTTTTTTTTTTTTTTTTTTTTTTTTTTTTTTTTTTTTCTCGTCCGCACAGTTAATAGCATAAATTTACGGAAAAGATATTAACTTTGCAAGGAATTGTTATTAATGAAGCATTTAATATCTAAAAATACCCTGGATATAACAAAAACACACAAGGCATTGAGGCGGCGGCCTCGGACAGATATGGCAAACTCTTGTACAGTCGCGTAATTCGAGCGATAAGAGTTTTTGATTCCGACGAAGTGTTACTTCCCCTTATCAGAAACAAGGTCTATTTTGTCTGTAAAAAAATTATCTACGAAACGATGCGGTTCAAGCGTAATGCGAAAGTTAGCTCTCTGTATCTCTCTGTATTAAAACACGAAAAAAAGTGCGAAAAAAATAGACGAACTAGCAATGCGTTGTATATTAAAAAAAAACAATGACAGATCAGCGCACACGCATATTTTATATAAGTAAACGATAAACTACTTACATGAAAATTAAAACTGAATAAAATAGTGACAGTAATAATTATAAAAAAAATCAGTTGCAATCTACAAAAGATAAAAAAAGCAAACTTACGTTCCCTTCTGCGTAAAGCCTGTCAAATATCTCTAACTGTGTTGTTACTTGCTTTATTTGCCGTTCGATCTGCACTAGTTTTGTCTCAGGCAGAAAAGCAGTTCTTACTGGTTTAGCTTCCGAAAGTAGTCCATTTCCAGCAGGAGAGTGCGTATTGATTTGAACACATTGTGATACTGGGAGACGCTTGTTTATCGATGATGAGAAATTCAGTTTAACCGGAAAAAAGCGGATTCTACTCGAAACAAAAGATAAACCTCGAGTGCACGACCCAGTCTTCGTTGCATGCAGTGCAGACGAGAATACCTTAACTCGAGGTTTAACTATCTGTAAAACAAGTTTAAAGCAGATCTTGTAGCTTTATAACCATGACCTTTCTATACGTGATAGTAAATACTGTATTTATAGCTGAGACGAAAACCACATTGACCGACCGGAAAATAACGGAGTTTTGTTTTGTTAAATGTAAACAGTGTGACGAGATAATATCGAATTCAACTTATTTCTGTTTTTTTTTCCGTAGTATTTTAATGTATTTTTGCAGCTATCTTGCAATTAATTTCAGTAATATTTTCCATCAGCGGAATATCAATGCTAACTGTAAAGATGTACTATAGTGTTAGTTATACTGACAACATGTCATTTGGCATATTTTGGCATATGCGATTTCTTTTGAATTTAAAACAAACTTTAAAATCGAAGTGCAAAAAGAATTGGAGAGAATTTGTAAAATTGTGAATAAGATCTGAAATTAGTCTATTTCTGTATACAAAAATAACCAAATAAGTAAAAATAAATAAACAAACAAATTGATTGATTGATTGATTGATTGATGTAATTAATGGATGGATGGATGGACTGACTGACTGACTGACTGACTGACTGACTGACTGGCTGACTGACTGATTGATTGATTGATTGATTAATTGATTGATTGATTGATAAAACAACTTATAAATGGACATCTCTTTAAGCAGAGAGTTCACACAAAGGGTAAAAAAGTAAAGACTTGGTATATAAGGGTTTTAATTGTTAAAAGGACAACATTTGAAAGTTAAATGACACCTTATTTGGCAATTTCTCCGTCAAAATGACAATGAAAAAAGGTCAAGTGTAAAGATAGTAACTATATTATAACTACCTCCGTTTATTATTATTATTATTTTTATTATTATTATTTTTTTTATACAGTGATTCTAAATCTATGTTTCATCTATAATATTCTATTTATGAGGAAAAATGTAGAACTTGATTATTCTTTAACACGGCTACTAAACGCGCACGTCAACTGCCATCAATGCTAAGATTAAAATGGCGTGCGAGTATTCCGATGACTACGGTGCGCGAAGACAAACAACGATTGTTTTTTCTTTCATGATAATAAGAAGTTAATGTAGCGTTTGCAAACAATGATTATAAGAAGTTAGTGTAGCGTTTGCCAACGATGTTAAAATATAGCTCGGCCTTTTTTTTAAAAATTAACTTCCAGATTTCGTCATTCTTCGTTGAAGCTTATGTGAGAACCGAGAAGTTGACAAAAAAATCGTTTTTTTCTTCCATTGTACGGATATATCTAGATCTTACGAATATTATGATAAGATATAGATATGTATGCACTAAATATAACACTTTCCTGGATAACTTCGATGTTTTAAGGTTATATTCTGCCCAAATATGTTCGGGGCTAGAGGTGCGAGCTCGGAACTACCTATTTGAGTTTATTTATCGTCGATACCGGTTGCCCATATGACCGACGTCCCCTGCAGAGATTAAATATTTTATGTAGTGGGGGATAGTGCAAGACACAGAAAGCATCCCGTTTCAGAGACACCCCTGGTTCTTTTGCATGCTCAGTGTACAGCACTGATACGTGAGACCTCGGTTTAACGTCTCATCCGAAAGACAATCAGTAATGTTAGTGGAGGAGCGAGGGATCGATCTCGGTACTCCTGGGTTACCAGTCCAGTGCATTACCACTGGATCACTGATCCGTTCCTGCTCGGAACTAAAATTGCAGTATAACATAAAAAAGACTTCACATCAGGGTGTCACATCAATCTGATTGGAGCGGATCAGTGGTCTAGTGGTAATGCGCTGGACTGGTAATCCAGGGGTCAATCTGAATGGAGCGGATCAGTGGTCCAGTGGACTGGTAATCCAGGGGTCTCTAGTTTGATCCCCTGCTCCACCACTTACATCAGTAATTGTCTTTCGGATGAGTCGTTAAACCGAGGTCCCATTTATCAGAGCTATACACTTATAATGGAAAAGAACTAGGGGTGTCTCTGGAATGAGATGTATTCTGTATCTTGCATTCTCCCCTTCGACCTAAAATAACTAACCTCTGCGGAGGGCTTCGGTCATATAGGCAAATTGTACCGACGATTAAATAAACTCGGTAGAACGGAGAGGATCAATCTCACTAAGTACACGATCTCCCTAAGTGGAACGTTATTTAGGAGCTGATTTTAATCAGATTGGGGTTTACATTTCTAATTTGAATGATTATTAGTCGGTGCTCAGAATTTGATATTGTCAATGTTTTAGCAAAAGGTGTGGACTAGTTTTTAATGACGCCTATATTTTTATTATCATTGAGTTGTTTTACTGAATACGAATTATTGAAATTTTCCGGGCCACATGATTCTGCTTTTTTCCGGTTTCTTTTGAAGTTATTTATTGACATGAAGAGCGAACGTATTCCAATTAAGTACACGGAAGGACACGGAAGTTTCGCTACTTGTCAATTTAGTACACGACAGAACACCGAAGTTTCGCTACGTATCAATTATTCTCTACCTAGTCTACTCTGAAGTTTAACAGTAGATTAGTAGTTTAAGGTTAGGTATTTTTTATTTAAGGATACATGAGGTTAATATGATTTCACTGTATTCATATTTAAAAATTTACAGGTTTAAAGAGTGTAACGAAGGCTCATCAGTTGCGGCTAACACTCGGCTGAGGACTTACCGAGGAAATATAACATTTTTGTACTATCATTGCGGTGGTGGCATTAAAATGATAAGTTATGAACATAACTAATAGCATGTACTTGCTGTACTACGTGACACGTTCCGCAACATGGCTTCTTCTACAATCTCAGCACAGGAATTCGTATCATGTATGAATATCGAGAACTACTATGTAACCAGCGCAAAGTACGTTAAGTTCACAAGAGTGACTCAGAGTGTCACTTTACTTCAAACAGAATTTCAGTAATTTAAACTGACAGGTGCAAGGTAACTCTTACTGTATCTGATATTTAAATCTTTTTTACTATATAAAGCAATCAATCACTCATTTCAAAGTGAAAACAATTTTTCCACCGTATCTCTCAAATGAATTTCATCGTTTGTTTACAAAACGTTTCGTGATACAATAAATAGAAATTAGACATTAAATTGTTGAACAAACTCAATCTTAACGTCTCAATCAAGTTTACATATTTTGTAACGGATCCTGTAGATAAACTGAAATCAGCTGATATACTTTCATTTTCAATATGATAACGATGTTTGGAGGGACAATTTAAATCCGTACTATTAAAAGAATAGGTTCGCGGTTTTGTCAGAGAGATAGCGCAATCTCAAGCTATTTTGTTCTTTCTCGACGAAGCACTCATATATGAGCGTCTAAAGTTGATATTTCTTTCTTTCTTTTTTTTTTTTTTTTTTTTTTTTCTTTTGGAAATAAGCACTGATATGTACGAAAATAGAGAAACTAGCCAAAAAGGTACTGGAAAACACCTAAGCCTAAAAACAGAAACGCTACAAAAATATTTCGCTAAATTTACTATATTAAATATTTCGCTATGTCCCTTTTTTGCCAATGTAGAAAGCAATGGGGGACATCAGTGTATTATCTACCCTGAATACTCTCTGATATTACATTGGTCCTTCCATTTGGATTCCTCTGCTTTCATCGCTATTTTCTTTTTTGGTATGGTGATAATTGAGCCTAATTATTTGCAACAATGGTAGTCAGATGAAACAATTAGTTTAGCAACTGTTTTGTTTTCTTGTTGTATAAAGATACAACAAAATATAAGATTCTTTACACACAAGTTTATTCATCTAACATAATTCTGCTAGTGGGAATAAAGAGACATGCAGTTTATATATAATGTAGTAACAGTAATTCAGTGTCATATAATACAAGAGGAATGCAAGAGTTGTGTCCCTTAACAAATACTGTAACAGTAACACCATAATGTTTGATTTTTGATAACCCTAGCTTTTTATTTAGTATATAAGTGACAATTTTCACAACTGAAAGTCAAGACTATCACAAAGAGAAACAAGGATAAAGTCAGAGGATTCCAACTGAAAGGACCAAAGTGCAATTTGGTCTACCTTTGATGTTATCTGAGTAAGTGAGATAATTTGTTATCAGCAATGTCCCTCATTTAATCAATTTCCGTCATACTTAGCGCAAATGTTGACAATGGTTTGATACAGGTTGAGTTTTATTTCATTGAATGTTGCAAATATTCACATACATTTGCATTGGCACTACACCGGCGACATACAGAATAAATGTGTATGTTTTAATAATCGTTTTAACTTGTTATACCCT
Source organism: Cyclina sinensis (assembly GCA_012932295.1). Taxonomy (NCBI): domain Eukaryota; kingdom Metazoa; phylum Mollusca; class Bivalvia; order Venerida; family Veneridae; genus Cyclina; species Cyclina sinensis. The sequence continues at coordinate 8,469,071 of JAAONU010000009.1, read as the reverse complement.
AATAACAAAGTTATGGAGGGTATATTGGTGTCACCATGTCGGTCGATCGGTTGGTCAGTCGATCGGTCGGTCGGTTGGTCGGTCTATCCGCAAGTCTGTGCGCAAGTGCCCTGTGATCTTGTGGCACGAACTAATTCTACGTTTCTTTGGTGATTTGGATGAAAATTAGTATATTATATCACTAAAGTGAGGATATGCGTGACGTATATTTAACCCCCCGACAAACACCCGCCCCTCCAAAAAAAAAAAAAAAATTCTTTTTTTAATGCCAACTTTATTTCAGGGTACCACAAAAAGGATTTTCTTCTTGACGCTAAATAAAATGGTGATGAGTTGAATGCTACGATGATGTTGTTGTTGATGATGATGGTCGTAATGACGATGATGTTTTTGGTGATGATGGTAATCGTGATAGTGCTTACGACGACGATAACTTAGATGATGATGTTAATGCTGATGGTGAATGCTGATGGTGAATGATGATGATGATGGTAATACTGATGGTGAATGATGATGATGGTAATGCTGATGGTAAATGATGATGGTAAAAAATGATAATGCTGGTAATGCTAATGGCCAATGATGATGGTGATGGTAATGCTGATGGTGAATGATGATGATGGTAAAGCTGATGGCGAATGATGATAATAAATGATGATGATGACGGTGAATGATGATAAAGTTGATGTTGATATTAATGCCGATAGCGAATGATGATGGTAAATGATGATGATTGTAATGCTGATGGTGAATGATAATGGTAATGATGGTTATGATTATGATGATGGTAATGCCGATGGTGAATGATGGTAAAAATGATGATGATAGTAATGCCGATGGTGAATGTTGATGGTAAATGATGATGATGGTAATGCTGATGGTGAATGATAATGGTTATGATGGTTATGATTATGATGATGGAAATGCTGATGGTAAATGATAATGGTAAATGATGATGGTGGAAATGCTGATGGTGAATGATAATGGTGATGATGGTTATGATTATGATGATGTTAATGCCGAGGGTGAATGATGATGGTAAATGATGATGATGGTTTTGCTGATGGTGAATGATAATGGTGATGATGGTTATGATTATGATGATGTTAATGCCGAGGGTGAATGATGATGGTAAATGATTATGATGGTTTTGCTGATAGTGAATGATAATGGTGATGATGGTTATGATTATGATGATGTTTATGCTGATGGTGAATGACAATGGTAAATGATGATGATGGTTATGCTGATGGAGAATGATAATGGTAAAAGTAATGATGATTGCGAGTGATGGTAAGGATGATGGTTATGATGGTAACGATGATGGTAATGCTGATGGTGGTGATGATGATAATGATGATGATGATGATTGTAATGCCGATGGTAAATGATGATGATGATGATGGTCATGCTGATGGTTAATGATGATGATGGTAATGTTGATGGTAATGTTGCTGCTGCTGCTGCTGCTGCTGCTGATGATGATGATGATGATGATGGTGGTGGTAATACTGATGGTGAATGAATATGTTGATGATGGTAATGCTGATGGTGAATGATGGTAAATGATGATGATGAAAATGCTGATGGTGAATGATGATGATGGTAATGCTGTTGGAAATGATGGTAATGATGATGATGATGTTGGTGGTGGTGACTAAAATGATGATAATAAAATGATAATGTCTGATGATGATGATGATGGTTGGCCTCATGAAAGTGATCGCGATTCTCGTTGAAATGATGATAACGACAACCATGATGCTGATTTTACTAATTATTATCGTTGCAGTTGAGATGCACGTATAGTAGCTGTGTTTAAGGTAATGACATGTCTGCATAAATTGAACTCATAGAGTCGTGTTTACCTCTAAGTACAATATATTCAAACAAGTTTTAACTAAGTTTATTTTAGAATTAATATACACAAATATATTACTGTCTCATTAAAGCGTGTAAACTTACATTTGTTAAAAATAACTTTTTTTTTCTTTCTTTTAACCCGTAAAATACGTAAACACCTTAACAGCAGAAATTCCAATATATATAAGGAAATATTCAAGAATTATTAGGAAATATTCAAGAATTATTAAGAAATATTCAAGAATTATTAAAAGCGACTTTTTTCATATCTAAACCAATGCAAGTTAATGATTTTTGATAGTCTATATCTCCTTAAAATGTCAACACATTTGCTGATGAGCTGCAGTACTTAGTGTCGAACTTTCAAAATTGCTAAAATTGATATTATTTGTTTTGATTATCAAAGATAAAAATCAGCATGTATAGATAAATATATCTGCTATGCAAGAGTACCTAACAAACAATAACAAGTCCTAAGCACATAAGCCAGTTATTGGCCAATTGTTGTTGTTGTTGTTATAAATAATATGGAATTGTCACTTCAACATTCGGTATTCGTCATGTAGAAATATGAGAACATGAAGTCATGAGTATCTTCAGACTAGTTGCCAGACCGTTAACAGTTACGAGTAGTTTTAAATTTTCATTGAGTTGTGTTTATAGAACTGACAAAGTGATGAATGAAAAGAAAAGTTATAACGTTCTCAAAATCAAAATTAAAGCAAACATATCGAGGGGTTAATGCCAGAAGTCCACACTTTACCGAAAATCACTTTTTGACGCTTTTTGATACGATTTTCAATGCTCTTTAATTTGCCCTTATCTCTGAGATCATACCTGTTATATAACATAAATTATCAAAGAGAACATAACTGCACTCAAGTGCTTAGCTGCCAAAACCAGACAGCTATAAGAGCACATAGCGCTTTTTGGCATGGCCGATTTTTATACATTTTATGATATAAATTGAATGCTCAAAGGATACAAGTGCCCTTAACTCATTTTTGAATAGAAAATTGTGTTCATAATTTCAGGATCAAATGAAAAATGATCACTTAACTCAATTAAACATTAGCACCTGTGGTTTATATCAGGAGATATACCTTAAAAATATCTATCTGCTATGTGTTTAAAAAAGTGTTCTTATCACAGTTTGTGTTACATTCACCTGATAACTGACTAACTTGTATTTCACACAATAGAAAATCATAAACTCAGTAAACACACAGACTCTGGAAACAAATAATTTGACCACTGAATTATTTTAACTGTGAGAAGGAATTAAAATAAGGTAAGCTTAATATATTATTATTACTTTATCATAAACAATTTGTACACAGCCACAGAAAGTTCATTTAAAAAAAAATGACCATAAAAAATTAATTTTAAATCAAACTGATTTCAAATCTGGTTTAAAATTTATATGACTATGTTTGCCTATTGAAAAAGAAATTATCACTTAAGATATGATAATACTGTGGTATGCTTATATAATCATTATCTAAAACTGTTTATCTGATGTAAATGAAACATGTTGATTTCTGTATGGAGGTGCCAGAGAAAGATTGGGAAGCAATATCACGAATGTTGGAGGAACCTTTCAACGATGAAACAGAAGAAAATTCCCCCAAGTTCATAGCTGTAAAACTTGGTACAGAAAATGACAAATCAACCAGACCAAACTTGTAAAGCTGACACAACTAACTGGAGAATAATGAGAAAGAGACAGACTTCACACAAAACAAAAAGTTTATCAGTGCACATTTGAGTAAAGGGCAAGGATTTAGTGTTGATGATTCTGAAAGTGACATGAATATTACATTGGCACAGCTTATTGAGAAGGAACATTTGAGGTCAAAAAGATCTCTTTTTCAGTCAAGCAGACTTGAAAATGATAGCGAATCAGAATTTGATGATGATGTAAAAGATCCAACATTTACAATATATAAGAGGGGTTTACACTACCCTGATTCAGATACAGATTCATATGAACTAAAAATACCCCAAAAAAAGACGAAGGACAGCAAACAGAAAAAAATATGCAAATGAACCAGATGTACAAAACATGTTAAGAGATAAAAACTGGAAAAGAAAACCAGCTGCTCTTTCAAGAAAGAAGCGTATGACTCCTGGCAGGCCTTCTACAACAATTCAGTATTTTCATAGAGCCTAAAAAGGAGCTAAACAAGAAAGTTACAATATACTTAAAGCCAGAACTCAGCTAAGAGAAAGACATCGACAAAACTTAGATGCTGTCCTGACAAGCAATGGGTTGAAAAGGAAGGCTGTTCGTGGTGATGGAAATTGTCTGTTTAATGCGGTGCATATGTCTACAAATGAATTCTTAACACCAGAAATACTTCGACAGAATCTGTGTGACCATTTACATGAACATCAGAAAGCATACCTCGGGTTTCTAGCATGTGGCCAAAATGCATCAGTTAATGCAGATATATACACTGAAAATATCAACTTTTTTAGGGAAGAAGGCCATTGGTCAAATGAGCTTGCTGATGCTATGCCTTTAGCTATAGCAAATAAGCTAGGAAGAACACTTAACATTTATTGCAGCAGCCGCGCTAATCCAGTATATGAAATAGGACCTAATTTTCTGTCACCAGATACAGCAAAGAAGAGAGATGTACTCAGTCTAGCTTTTTTTTCAAGTCCCTGGCTTTGAGCACTATGAACTTTATGCAAAAATAGATGAAAAACAACCAGGTCAAGGATCCTTATTGTCAACATCTCCACACAAAAGTATTACAACAGAACAACCGCCGTCCACTTCCGTTACACCAGAAACCATTCATATCACACCAAGGAAGCAGGCACTTTACAGAAGTCCAAAGAAGCTTAAAAAACGCATAATCAGACACCGGAGGCTATGTTGGACAAAGCTCGACAACATATAGAGTCATTCCCAAGGGTAGTTCTAAGCGCATTATACACGGCGAGACACTAAACGACAGTTTCTAGGTTCTAATTTGGACATTTCTAAATGTGAAAGTGAAAATACGAGAGGCATATCAAGGGTGCTATAACGTAAATTATTCTGTGAAGAGTATAAACACTTCTTCTATGTACCCAAAAAGGACCAATGTCAATGACTTGTGCTGTTTACAAAAATCAGAGGAAGCAGGAGAAATAACCAGAGACTTAATTCAATCTTATTAGGAACATATCAAAAGGAAAGTCAAAGCTAGAGAAGAAACAAATTCAGACAAAGTACACACAAAACAAGACCAATCATACCACGTTGCAACATTCGACCTGGAAGCTGTTTTACCGATTCCTTGTTCTCTTGTCAGCCATGTTTATTACAAGAGAAAGTTAAATTGCTACAATCTTTGTCTTTCTACTCCTTACAAAATTCAAGTTCGACATGCAATTTATGGAATGAAACAGAAGGACAAAGAGGCTCTTGTGAAATTGGAACCTGTCTTTTGACATATATAAAATCTCTTCCTATAACTGTGAAGCATGTATGTTTTTATTCTGATTGTTATGTAGGTCAGAATAAGAAATAGAATAATTGCTGTTGCATTAATGCGTGCTTTAGAAAAGAAAAACAGAACATAGAAACCATTGAGCAAAAGTTTTTAGGAAGTGGACACACACAAATGGAGAGCGACAGCATACACGCTGCAATAGAACTGGCAAAGAAATTTACCTCAGTGTATGTTCCAAGCCAATGGGATACAGTTGTGAGAATGGCACGCAAAAGAAATCTCTATGTGGTTGTGCCAATGAAATATGATTTCCTTGATATCAAGAGCATAACAAAGTCTGTTTTTTTTTAATCTAAATGCAGTGGACGTAAAGGGACAGAAAATACAATGGGCTAAAATCAAGTGGCTAAAATTTCAAAAATCTGAGCCTTGAAATGTTTATGTAAAATACATTTTTTAAGAAAAGAATAATTTAACTGTGTGAAACTGAAATCATCAAGGAAAGGATCTTCTATGAAATCAAATTATATAACATTTGTACAATTTAAAGCTGCCAATAGCACAAGCCAAAAAAAAGGATCTGCTATCACTCTGTTCTAATGGAACAATACCCTCTGAATTTCACCAATATTTTAGGGATATTCCGTCTGAGAAGGCAGCAAAAGAAAACATTCACAGTAAATAGCTTGAAACAATAGTATTGGTTTATTACATTGAAAAGTGATATTTTGTAATAGCATCTATTAGTTTAAAAAAACAGATATTTATAGTTATTATGCTAAAAGAGTTCAACAGTTTGTGTATTTTGCTTTGTTTTACTCATTTAATAAACTTCTCCATTTGTGCTAAGTGCACATACTTCACTTTGTCATTGTAAAATGTACAAATACATGTTTGCAATTTTGTTGTAAGTGCACTTAATACGGTATGACATAAAAAAGATGACCATAGTCATAACGTTATAAAGCACCATGTGCACTTAACACATTTGAACACCGAAATTAGTTTATATTTTGTTGCATGTCAGTTTGAGTTAAGTACATATTTGGTAAAAAAGCACTTTCTTTTGTAATTAACTCTTTTATACTAGTTATATATTACAACAATATCATTAGCTATAATGCCGCCTAATATTAAATAAATACTCTTATTCCAATAAAAGTTTATCAGTTAAAAACCTTAAAAATCTTTTGCGTTTTTCTCCATAACTTCAAAAATGGAGTTATACCGTTCTTGCATTAACCCCTCGATATGCATCGACCCGGATTCAGATGAAAAGGAAATGCAATATAAGCCGTAGTTAGATGTCTTCGCCCCCCCCCCCCCCCCCCCCCCGCCTCCCCAACCTCCCTCCGTCTCTCTCGCTCTCTCCCTCTCCCTCCCTCCCCCTCTCTCCATAATTTTTCATCATTTTTACTGTGTCTTCAGTTTTATTCATTAACAATTCCGTAACATTCAGTTTTAACAGTAACAGTGGCTATCGACTGAGGATTTATCGGCTGACGATATCTCTAAAAAGCTTAATAGTTAATGTTTCTTAAAAAAAATAGTTATAATCATTTTTTACTCTTACTTCTGATTTTTACGAATAAACAAATCATCAGGGTTTCGCTAAATGCGTTAAGATGTAGTACAGTTTTCAAAAACATTTACCATGCATTAAAAACTGTTTAAAATTTATTGGTTGAAACAAGCTAATAAATTCAAAGATTATGAGGCAATAAAACTTATTATATAAACAATCATGAAATAAAACTTCTTGTTTTGATATATTTATTACAAACCTGAAATATTTTCTCCATTTTATTGCTACAGCATTGTACTCACAGATACTGTTTTGACGAATGAATACATAAATTATGTAATTCATGAATACATGTACCGTATATACGATATAAATATATATATATATATACCATATCAATGATTGTATCACTGTCACTCCTAAAAAATGATAAAAAATTGATTGCCTTTATCTTATTGCGTATTGCTTTAGTGAAGTAAGCAAAACTTTTTTCACTTACAAAGTACATATCAGTTTTTTTGGATAGATCATGATTACATTAATGGCCAAGGAAAAGTTTTTTCAACAGTGTCACAATGCTCGTCCCATAATTAAAAAAAGCGGGAAAAAAACGCGTTAAGATTGGCCGAAAGTGTCAAGAAACAGAAAAAAAGATTAAATAAGATTTATTTCCTTTCATATCTCGGTTTTGTGTCAGTCTTGTACTCTCACATTTTTTTTGGATAAGGGAGGTAGCTTTTTGTTCACTTGTACATTATGTGAGAAGGACGTAACTTGTTGCTACCCAGGTTAATAGTCAGTTACTTAACACAATTTGACAAAGAAGGATACATGCTGATTTTCTTGTTAATGTTTTTTATAATGTTTTACGTATTCCTTTTATTTCATTTTACTTTTACATTTTTGAAACAGAAAGGGGAAACTTGTCGTTTGTGACAATGGGAGGGGTAAATTTGTCGTTTGTAAAAAAAGGAGGAGGAAACTTGTTAATTTTGACAATGGAAAGAGCAAACTTGTCGTTTGTGACAATGGGAGGGGTAAATTTGTTGCTTGTGACAAAGAAAGGAGAAACTTGTCGTTAACATTGTGACAAGGGAGGTAACTTGCTTTTCCATTTATACATAGTTATCAAGGGTAGTTGACTGCTTCTGATAATTTTAACATTATTTGAGAAAAGAGCTGAGGTGGGATTGGAGCGCGGGGCTTCTTCACATTTTGACAAAGGTGGTAACTGACTGTTAATTATCATTATTATTATTGTTGTTGTTGTTGTTAACAAGAATGCTTGTTGTTTTCTTGAATGTGGGCAACTATGCATTAGTTGAATAGGAAGAGGTAATTTGAAAGTAATATTGTTTCTCCGTATATATTATAGGACAAGAATAGTAACTACAACTTCTAATGAGAGTGACGAAGTGTAAAATGGTAGCAGGTCCTTGGTCAAGTCTGGTATTCAAAAGCTTGCACATTTGACCCTTTGCTGCTTCACTGTCTCTACTTACTGTCTTTTGAATGAGCCTGCCCGGCTCATTTGATAGAGCTACGGATGATCGTTCTAGAGATCTTAGGCTCCACGTCGCCGTCGGGTGAACTTGTCTCCCTTGTGTTAATTATAGCGATCTCACCTGACAGAGATTACAATGATAAAAGAAAACAAAAAAACAATATAAAAAGGAAAATGCAGGCTAAAATATACATTCATTTGAGGGAGGTAATTAAAAGTAGTGCAAAAAAGCGAAATTTTTCAAGCAAAAAGAATGCCAACATGTACAAAAATTGTACTTTATGTCGTTGCATCCTTTTAAACCAACAACACAGTGTATCCAGACACACTGTCAACATTAGTGCAATAAGCTTATAGTAGTAGGTAGAGGCTTGTTTATTCAATTGTGAAATCTATGATAGCAAATTCTGCCAACCTTTTACGCTTCTTTGACCAAATTTTGATCTATGAACCCTTAAATACGACACACGCTAAATACATATTGAATGTACTACAAACAGAAATAGGACTGCTTTAATCTAGCAGTTCTGTTAGAAGACAAAATCAGAATGACTCTTTGAACTATAAAAAAGACATATAAGTCAAACTTCACACAGTTACTTCCCCTTTCGTGACAGCAAGGCTGAACATGAGCCGTTGTGCATGTATAAACTATTTTCAGAAATGTGACTTTTTATCTCTTTCTTAGTGTTAAGATACACTGACGCTGTAAAATAATGATAATAATAAAAATAAAAATAGTTGTGTCAACTTGAAAAAAAGGTAAAATTTTGTTTCATTAACTTACAGGTAACAACAATAACCACGTGAACTTCATGGTGGCAATGATAACTGTAGTGTTAGGGGAAGCAACCACTGCAGAGAGTTTGCATAGAAATGACAAAACTGATGATATTTCAAAATATTTGCCTTTGGTGTACATTTATCACGAGGGGGATGGTGGGGGTGGAAATAAGCATTTTTAGAGATGCGGTGTGTGTGGGTGGAAGGGGAGGGGGCGGAGTCGCCGACAATTTTTTCTATATTGGAAATATTTCATATAAGACAAGATAGTCATAAAATTCTACTTTTGTTAACTTGTCAAATACAAATGCAACAGCCTTTTGTCCTTATTAAAGCACTTCTTTCATATATCTTTTCCAGTTGTTACCACATAGAGAGACACCGCTCTCATGTGCGTCGCCAATTAGTAAAATGTTTTCGCTAAAATTGTGGTTAAAAAAATGTAAAACTTGGAAGGCTTGACTGAACAATTTAAACCCCGTTTTATGATTCTTTAAAAAGACATCATGAGATGCTTATTTTGGGCAGATATTATATGACATCATTTCATTGGCTGCTTTTCTACAACATTCCAGTGTCTATTGGCGTAGTCTGGTTGAAAACCTCATCAAGAATTTTATCTTATCAAATATTCATATCTAAAATTAGCTTCTTACATAAGCGGTAAAATCATAGTTCATATGTTGTGCATGTATTTATATTTTTATATTGATAACATGTTGTTGAATAGCCCTGTATGCTGATATCATAAACCTTTGACAATATACATTCCCTTTCTATATCCGACCGCTAAAGTTTATCGTGTTACTGGGCAATATTCGTGTCTTACAGTTAGACAAAGCTGTGCCGATTTTATACAAACAAAGCCCGTATTTTATTTTATTTGCTTTGAAAACTCAGTATGTTCTCGAGAAATGTCTTGTTTTTCTCCATATTTAATGGGAATATTTTGCTTAGATTCTAAGCACAAACTAATTTGACAAATAAGAGCAAATCAGAAGTCAAAGGCAATGAATCTTACTCTATGAAAGTTGTTTTTTAAACAAACTGTAACTTCATTTTCGTTTTAACTAGGGGAAATATTGGTTGATAACTCTATATCTACTTGTTAAAGTTCACCCTGGGATCCAGTCATATGGAATTTCTTGTTAAACAGCCTTCAAGATGGTGCTCTCCTTGTACCGGAATCAGACGCTACCATTTTTCAATACAAATCATTGCAAAAAGAACTTTTAGACTGTTGGTTTGTTGCCAGTTGCTAGGTAACTCTCTGGTAGTGATTATGTTGGTTAACCTTACACTATCATTTCAATCAGTTATCTGTTGGGACACAAAGAGTCCAAACTTTACATTTTATCGATGAAATAAGATAACAATTTTATGTGTCAAATGAATATCTCCTACAAAAAGCAAATTATATTTTTTATCGTGAAGCATTCTATCAATACATAAATATGTGTGTAGATAATATACCTCACATAAAATGCTGCCTGGATACGACAGTACTTAATATATCTTACATTAAATGCTGCGTGGAAAACGGCAGTACTTAATATTTCTCACATTAAATGCTGCCTGAATACGGCAGTACTTAAATATATCTCACATTAAATGCTGCCTGGACACGACAGTAACTAATACATCTCACATCAAATGCTGCCCGGATTCGGCAGTACTTAATATATCTCACATAAAATGCTGTCTGGGTACGGCAGTACTTATATATAAATCACATAAAAAGCTGCCTGGATACGGCAGTATTTAATATATCTCACATCAAATTGGTGCCTGGATATGGCGGAAATTAATATACTTCAGATGAAATGCTGCCTGGAAACGGCAATACTTAATATACTGGTATATCACATAAAATACTGCCTGGATACGGCAGTTCTTGATATGTCTCACATAAAATGCTGCCTGGATACGGCAGTTCATGATATATCTCACATAAAATGCTGCCTGGAAACGGCAGTTCTTGATATATCTCACATAAAATACTGCCTGGATACGGCAGTTCTTGACATATCTCACATAAAAAGCTGCCTGAATATGGCAGTACTAAATATTTTGCCTGGATACGGCTATTTCGTTTAAAATTTCTCACTGCCTCTTGTATATTTAATAGTTTGATACCCTTTTATATAGATAAATAGATAGATAGATATTTTATCAAGAAATAAGCCATTTATGGCTCTTAATTACAGCATCAATAAATCTGTTCAAACAAAATCACATATACGTATAGCAATTATGGTTAAACAAAGAAATTGTAAAACTTTATATATTGTCATGTTGTTAACTTTTTTTCAAAATATTTGTTTATTGTACCATAACTTGTAAGACCTGATTTCAATGCACTAAAATGCATTTTAAACTCCGAGACATAATACTAATAAAATCTTCATATTTCATAATCTATCACATCAAACAAACTAGACTGCCAATAGATTGTGGCTTCACCATATGTGGGGAGGCACAAATCTTGCGAGAGTGCTGTTGATGAATCCCTATGTGTATGGTATATGAAGACAGAACTTGGCTATATATTCATATCAAAACTTACCAATACTTGGACGCATATTGATATCAGAACTAGGCTGTATAATGATATCAAAACTATGTTGAATATCAATATCAGTATTCGGTCGTATATTGATATCAAAACTAGACTGAATATTGATATCAGTACTTGGTCCTTTATTGATATCAAAACTAGGCTGTTTATTGATATCAGTACTTGGCCGTTTATTAATATCAAAACTAGACTGGATATTGATATCAGAACTAAGCCGTTATGTGGTTTTAGAACTACCTTAGTCTATACGGCTTATAGATACGCCGTCTTCGATAGGAAGTACGAACAGAACGGACGGACAAATCCGGATAAACCCCACCGGATACAGAAATAAAAACAGCTGAAGTTGGTCTGTAAAGAAATTAATAAAACGTTATTCTGCCTACTCTCTGATTCCGTATTCAAGCATTTGATTTGAAAATGTTGATTCCATCATTTTTAAACTTCTGCAACGATCAAAATATGAAATACCGTGGTATAAGGATTTGCTTTATGCGCCCTGGTCCGCAAACAAATCTGCATGAGATGTCATAAAGCACTTAAAAGGAAAGTTGGCACGTTGTCAAATCTGTGTGAACATATCAGTTTTACAAAATAATGTCATTATAATTACCCCAAGATAAAATGTTTACAGTCCAACTTCCACAAACGTCACCTCCCAAGAACGACATTCTCTTTACAACGACCTTTCGATTTCCCTTGTATCCATTCTGTGCATTTTCACCTCTCTCGAGCGGCACCTCTCCCAAACTAGAAACGACACTATTGTTTCTCTCTGATGACACCTGAAAACCTGCCATGAACGACACGAAAATAATCAGCGAGTTGGATATCCGGGATTTCCCAAATATATTAAATAGGTATTTTAGTGCATGTGCGCGTGTATTATTTCTTAAATTCTAAAACTGCAAACACCGTGCGATTTTAGAATTAAACAAACATGAAATGATAAAGCATTTTGTTAAGATAAGATAATATAAGATTGTTTGTTAACTTGCAGGTATTCTTCTTACGGATGTGCAAGGTCGTTTCTTGATTCATCGATATTACCAAACTTTGAAATGTGAGAATTCATAGCTCTTTAAAATTGAATACAGCAACGAAGCATCTGCAGTTTGACGTTTCAAATTTCATTGAAAAATGCTAAGTTTATGATCTGTTGGATTTGATATGTGTCAAAAAGTCTCAAATCTCAGACTTGAGACTTGATGGGTTTTATGTAAGGTTATTATACTCTGCTTTTTTCCAAATTATTAAAATTTAATAATCTCTGCATGTTCGTCAATGCCATGCATTACAGAAACGTGAATTTTGTCAAATCTAATTTAAAAGATAAAATGTAGAAACTATAAATTTGATTTTTTGATAAAATAACTAAATAAAGAAAGATAATCAAACCTTATGAAAGCAGAGTGGCTTTAGTCATCTCATTTTTTTGCAAAGCATCATAACTATGATACACTTCGAGTTGACAAGCCTAACATTTAAGATTGGTTGAACCTCCCGAGAACAGCAACGTCTCTACAACAAATACTTTCCCTTCAACCAAGTGGTGTTTGCTCTTGGGAGGTTGGACTAAAGTAAACCTTTTCATAACAAAAAGTTCATGTATTCATATGCAATGCAGTTTTAATAAAAACTGTTCGTATAATGGATAAAATGTCTGTATATATTCCGTCTCAGAGCGGTAATCTGATTCTAAACGCTACCCTCCATATACATGTACCTGACACATGGACAAGATTACAATGTTTATAAAATGTCATCCCATACCCATGATGGCAATAATTACTTCTTGGCATGGTGGCGTTTGTTTTGCTTTAATTTAAATTTTGCTGAAAAAATGTACAGAAGTATGAAGCGTTTTATTGGCTCTACTAAAGAATGACTATATATATATATATATTGTACACACTAAAACTCTGCTACTTAGCGCCTCTCTAGAACCGCAAATTAAAACACATTATATATATTAAGGCGCTCACATATTTAGTCATATTTAGTCGAGCCATATCCAGGGATGTTCTTGTAATTCGTTACACATGCTATCCGAAAGAAGAAATATTACAGTATGTTTTCGCCTCATCATGATGATCTCAAAATTCTATAAAACTCTATTTCTTTCTCTCTCTCTTTCTTTCTTTTTTCTTTCTTTCTTTTTATAAAATATTCAATAATTTAGTCCTTAAAATAAAAATGTACACTTTACAATTAAACAATTGGAAGGTGAGCTAACAAGAGAGCGAAGAAAGGAAAAAAGAAAGGAAAAAAGAAAGGAAGAAAGAAAAGAAGGAAAGAACGAATGAATGAATTTCATACCGGTCCTAGCTTTGTGTTAATGATCGATGTAATAATTCTTTCAGCTGAACTCAACTCTCTTCTGCGGAAAAATATGCGTCTTGACTTGAACCTTCGCTACCTTTAAAGCCGACAGCAGAATTTCTCGTATGCATTAAGGGCTTTGGTTATTTGAGCAAGATTTTGCTTCCACTATTGCGGTAAGAAGGGTTTAGAATTTAAATAAAGGATATGAAATACTCAGGGCTTTTAAATAGGTTTATATGTTATCCTATGAATCTGTGTTGTCGCATTTTTTGCTTTTTGTTGATTGCTGGGCTTCACTTGCAATTCACTGTTAGTTCGTTTCTCTATAGAAATGAATCAGACATTATTTGATGTACAAACCTGTGCATGTACAGTTTCAGAATAAATGCTTTATACTTCATGTAGGGTTTGACTAAAACTTTTCTTATAAAACAATTAAAATACACAACTACCGAAGGTCATGCCATGCATCAAATCTTTGCTTGAACACTTTTTTGTTTGTTTTGTCAAAACCCAGTAATCAACTTCAGAGGAGATGTTGTTTTAAGAAAATTGTTGACGAAGCTTGGGGATGGAGCACGTTGTGCTCAGGTGAGCTAATAAAAGAAACAGGAAGTACATGAAAAACAAAACTTTATTATGTACAAAATGTTTTTCTGGAATTAATCACATAAGTAAATGTCAAGGTTTACCAATGTGACAAACAGCTTTGTATTTGTAAAACAGAATATGAATTAAGCAAAGCTGTAAGAAAGAAAGTACTGGGTTGAATTCAGGAAACAGCTATTTGCCAATAAAACATGCATTGAGGCTATTCCCCAAGAGTATTTTGGCCACGTCTCGTAACAAGAGGACCATGATGGCTCTAAATTGCTCACATGAGTCTAACTTCTAAGTGGCCATAACTCTGGAGCCCATGATGGGATCAGGTTGCTACAGTGGAAAAAGGAGATCTATTGTTTATGAATAACTTGTGAAAGTTTGGCTGAAACTGAATCGAATGCGAGCATAACAATATAATATTATTAACAAAAATCTAATTTTAATCTCAGCGACCTTGATCTTGACCCTAGTGATCTCAAACCCGACCCAAACCTAGAGGTCCAAGCAATGTACCTGCATACCAAATATCTAAGATATCAATCCATAAATGAAGGCTTTGTAACAAAAAATAAAAAATCTATTTGTAGCCTTGGTAACCTTGATCATATTGAATGGTAGAGGTTCATGGAAGGTGCCTATTACCCAAATTTTAAAACATTTATCATATATAAAGGCTAGATAACCGAAAGAAGAAAATCCTATTTTCAACCTTGGTGACCTTGACCTTAGTGACCATAAACCCCACTTATTGGTAGGGGTCCATGCAAGGTACCTACAGACCAAAAAGCCAATATGGCCTGCTGGTTTCAGAGATGTCATTTGAAACAATTGTTAACGACTGATACCAACAGACAATCACTGATCCTAAAAGCTCAAATAAAAATGCATGCTGAAATGTGCTAAAAATCTATGGTTAGAATAAGTTGCTGAAAAAAAGCTTTTCTGTCTGCACATAACAAAGTTCAGGAATTGTTTTGAATCTAAATAAAAGGAATTCTCTCAAAAAAGTTATGAAAACTGGGCCAACATATGGCATGTAGTGCTCACATGTTTTTCACATTAGACCTATGACATAAATTTGAACTATATTACACGACAATCATTTTAACCAAATTTCATGAAGATCCAATGAAAAATGCAATTCTAATGTGTACAAAAGGTAAAATTTAAAAGACAAACAGATCACAATCCAGCAGATTATAAAGGAAACTTATATAAACACATACATATATAAACATATGTTACTAAAACTGATAATGACAGCACAAAAAACTAGAGGGCAACATGATAGTCCTATACTGGAAACCTAAGTACCACCAAATACAACAGCGAGGCCAATGAAGGAATTCAGGTAACTTCACCAAATCTTTGAGTTAAATCTACAAAAATTGTACATAATCTGGTGTAATCGGAGTTTCATAAACAGTTCAAAAACAGTAAGTTGGTCAGAAGTATAAAGTCAATGTCAGCTGAGGTCAAAGTTGAAATCCCCATTTAACATAATGCTTTGTGCTTGATGCGTAAAACTTTGGTATATCCTTCATCAAGGCAGTGGTTGGTAGAACCTCTCAGCTTTCTCTGGTACACCTCTTTCAGTAGACCTAAAAATTTACATAAGTTTTATTATGTCACATTTTTTTTCATTACTTTGTGTGACTAACATATTTTTTGCCTGATTCTGAATATGTCAACATCTAATGAGTTTAGATGTTGTTTCTGATTAATTGAAAACTTTTCAAAACAGTAAACATTTCAGTACTATTTTATGACCCAGCATATGTGTAAAAAGATCACTGCTTCACTAAATTTATCAATTTTACTAGTAACTACAAGTACATTGATTTTAGAGACTGGTTCTTACAAACAAAAATATTGGTAAGTTTACCTTCCACACACTAAAAACATTTTGGAACAAGTATCTCCAAATTCCAGTAGACTGTGATACTCTCTTGGTGTATGTCACTCATAATCCTGAAAAAATACATGTTTTTATGAAAATGCCATTAAGATGCAACATTTCTTTGCGATGGAAAAATAAATTTACTTATATTCAACAGTATCTGTTCCCAATACTTATCTTTCAAGTTTACACACAGGCATAATATACACACTATAATATATCTCAGATCAACAGGCTCAAAACTGAACTTGCATCTCCCAAAACCAAGAATAGAGTTTTTTAGGAAAAGTTTTGAATATTCTGAACTAAAATCTTGAATACATTGTCAGATGGAATCAGTCAGGCTGACACCCCCTGTAGCTTTAAAAGTAAATACATTGCATTCTGGAAATGCCTTCTATCTAACTCAGATATATGAGTACTTCATAACACTTATAATCATGTCAAGTTGTATCATGTTTCATACTTATTCTACTCAAGTGTTATTTTACTAATTCTTCCCTGTATGTGTTCATCTGTGTAAATATTTTCTCTGATCATAATATTGTAAATATTGTGATTATGAAAGGGAAGATTGGGCTGGACCAAACTGTGTTAAAAATTGTTTTTTATTTAGATTATTTCATATTCTCATAACTTCAAATTCACAGCAAATAATCAGACATCTAATCTCCATCTCAGTCGATAAGTCTATAATTTGACCAAAATACTTTTGACTACTATACTTGTATGGTGCTTGTATGGTGCGGTGTTGCACAACATTATGTCTTTTATAAGTTTTATATGTACAATGTATTAATGGAATGAATACAATTAACACATATCACTTTAGAAAAGGGAATGTATATTAAGTACACAGCATTAGTAAGGGCCTTTTTCAATTATTTTTCATGTCCTTGACTGAAAATGTAAATTAAAATTCTGACAGCTGTTTTCTTTTGTTTTATAAATCAAAGTACTTCAGAATGCCAATTTTTAAAACATATCACCAAAAGAAAACAAATCACAGATAAAGCTTGTATACTACTCTAAATGTTATGGTCAGATGTATTCAGTGCTAAAAAGTAACAGACTTGGAGATTTTTTGGGTAAACTGAAACTGTATCATGTGTCAAAGCAATTCAAAAATACTTCCAAAGAATATAGAATGTTCAATGCCTTTTTAGTTTACAATACAAGAAAATATTTGTATGGGTATCTGAAAAAGACTTTCTCTATGACTACCAGTCATGGACTTTAAGTTTTGATGGTTTGAAAGTAGAACTTTATCTCAATGACAACACTGTAACTTATGGTGGCTGATTTACGCCATGTCGCATTTTCGCTTTTTCGCCACAAAAATGCGAAAATGCTAAAGGACGACAAAAGACGGGCAACAATACGACACATAAAATGTGTCGTATTTTCGCATTTCATCTGTCGTGTCTTTGCTTATTCGTGGCGAAAATGCAACAATGCGAAAACACGAAGATACGACAAAGTCAAACTTTGTCGTCCTTTCGTGTTTTCGCATTGTTGTAATTTCGCTTTTTCGCATTGTTGCATTGTTACATTTTCGCCTTTTCGCATTGTTGCGTTGTCGCAATTTCGCTTTTTCGCTTTGTTGCATTGTCGCGTTCCGGTTGTTTAAGCGGATGCGCACATCAATTACACACATGCTTAAACAACAATGCATAGATATGGTGATCGCGGTATTCTTTTAAAATAATGCTTTTGTTATTGTTTCCCTATTGGTTTGTATTTAATAAACAAACAACGCGACTGCCCAGTACATTTAAAAGGTAAAGTTTCAACACATTCAACATATGTGTAATAAATCTGCACATGCGTAACCGGAACGCGAAGAAGTGAAAATGTGAAAACACAACAATGCGAAAAAGCAAAATTGCGACAATGCACTAATGCGAAAAAGCAAAAATGCGAAAAAGCGAAAATACGAAAAAGCAAATATACAAAAATGTAAAGACACGACAAATAAGAGGCGAAAACACGACACATTTTATGTGTCGTTTTTTTGCCTAATTTTGTCGTCCTTTTGCTTTTTCGCATTGAAAATGCGAAAACATAATGATAAACAAAATTTGACTTTGTCGTATCTTCGTGTTTCCACATTTTCGCATTTTCGTGGCGAAAAAGCAAAAATACGACATGGCGTAAATCAGCCACCATAGTAACTGATCGTGCTGAACATTAAAAGAGCATGTCGGAATACAAGATATCTAATACAAAGTCCTGTTTCAAATAATCTCTACACTTTCTTATACACTGAGACACGCACAAAAACCCACATGGACAAAACCCACACCATAAATTTTACAAATATTAGGAGAATTTTACTACATTATGAATATCGAAACTGGTAATAAATACTATACAATTATCAACAATAAACATTTGAAACAACAATACATGTAGATTTAATTTATTATGACACTATCTAAAATAGATTTCTAATGATAATAAACCTTTTCGAGAAACATAACATGTTTACATGTTTGTTATCAAAATTAATATACATGTATGTTCAAAATGTTTTTGTAAGAATCATGAAACACCTACTGAAACAGTTAAATTAACTGTAATGTAGGGGGTTTTGTCAACTCTAACAAATCAATATTATGTCCTCTCTATAAAAATTATATGTGGGGTTTTGTCCACTCCATATAACTCATTTATAGGTTTTTGTTCACTCTGTAAAATTCAAGGTAAAATGGTTTTTGTCCATGTCAGCTTTGTCCCAAGGTTGGTCAAACCGGTCAATATCAGTATTGACCAGGCCGGTGGTCAATACTGGTTTTAACTGATCAATACTTGTCAATATAGGTCTATGAAATCTTTGTGGTCTTAACTGATATAAATAGGCCTATATTGACCTTAAGTCCTTATATGTTAAATTTGCTTGAGTCCCCCTTTTATTTGTTTGCTCATTTATTTTACAAAATGAAACATATTTGCTTCAATTTGGGATAATGTTTTAATATTTCTTTGTAATTATCAACTCATGTGTACTTTCTGTTTTGACAGTATTTATATGTTGTACAGTGTTAAAGAATTACAAACCATGAAGAGATAGTCTTTTCTCATTTAACAGCAATAAGTGTGGCATTAAGTTTTCTGAGGTTCCTAAAGTGTGAGAGAATTATAAATTTACAGCTTAATAACAAAAGATTGTTTATTGTGTTTTTTTTTGACAGCAATTAAGACTAGTCAAAAAATGCTCAATGCATGTGCTGTATCATTGATATTAACTATTTGTACATTACGTATGAAGATTTTGCAAATAAGATATGAAAAAAAAGAAGATTTAAATAAACAGGAAAATATACAGTTCTTCATTTTTACTACATATATAATGACCATTCAATTTGTCTAATACTTAAATGAATTACTGACAAAATGAGGGGGGGGGGAGGCCATTGACCTTTAACCTTTAAATAAATAAAGAAAGAAATAACAAGCGCTACAAAGTACATTCGAATGAACGCCATGACCCTGGGGAAGGGTGAGCATTGACCTTTGACTTTTAGTTTAAACATATTTTATTTGTCAATGACAGGAAAGAGTACAAAGTGAATATACAACGTACAATAGACAAAATGGATTGAAACTGAAAGCTTAAAGCTTATAAGTGTTTCTATCCAACCTTTGACTTTTAAATAAATAAAGAATAACAAGCGCTACAATGTACATTTGAATGAACGCCATGACCCTGGGGGAGGGGGGGGGGCATTGACCTTTGTCCCTGTGACCTCTAAGTGGGTCTGGTGGGTAGAGCTCATCAAGGTGCATGCACCTGTGGAGTTTGGAGGCTGTAGGTGGAAGGACTCCCATGTTATGGTCAAGATTAAAGTTTTGTGACAAACAGACTGACAAACAATATGCTCCCACCAGGTGGCATAAAAATAGATACTATAACGTTTTCCGAGTAGATTTAAATGGGATTATATTATTTTCGCCTAAGTTTTTATAGAAGAGAAAGAACAGAACATAATCGTTATTAACTATCGCTATTATAAAGAAAACATATAATAAATATTTACAATCACAAGGTCACTTAGTATTAACTTTATCATTACAAATTATATTATAATACTTATCAATAAGCTTTATACATGTGCAATTAAACAATATTATTAACACAGAGCACCAGCTGGAAATTAATACTAGAATAATAGAATAATAGAATTTCTGAGACTGAAGGCAAATTGTACAAATAAACACAATTATTTGAGCATTTTTTTTTTAAATCATATTTAAGTATTTCTATAAGTTTGTAGATACTGTTATAATGTGAATATGTTTTATGTCATATTATGTAATATTACATAACCCAAAAGATATATATGCAGTTATATAATGAATAATAAATAAAGTATATTTTCTTTCTAATTTCAACTTATATAAGTCATGTGTTTTATACATGAATGCAAAAATTGATTTGTTACTTCAGGAGCTAATATCATGATGTTTGGTATTAAATATTCAGATTTTTGTACAGAAATTGGATATGAGCTTTATTTTTGAATATTTAAAATTAGAGTTCAACAAACAGCGTTTTATAATAATATTTCATTAAAACTCAACATCATATTTTTGGTATTAATTTTAAATTAGCAAGGAATTTTTAACAGATTATCCAAGCCGAGATTTTTACAACATGTCACCTCAAGTTCTTTTCTTAACAATGGAATGACTTGGTGATAATTGATCTCAAAGGCTCGGGTCAAAGCTAGCTTGATTATTAGGCAAAGACTGGAAGCCACAGGTGAGAACGTGTCAGACATGCCAAGCCAGATCAAAGAATATTGTGATTAATTAATTATTAGTATTTTAGAAATTTAAGTAAAAGTACAATCTGTTGTTTTCACAAGATTTTGAGCAGATTATCTCAAAATAGTATATATACTTCCCCGAGTTCTTGCTGGTCATCAAGGAGCTGAGATGGATATATGGGAGTCATGGGTGGGTGATCTAGTGATGACATTGAGCTTTTAGCTATTTGTTTTAGACTGAGTGTCAAAGGCTTTGAGAAGACTGATTCAAACTGTTTGATATGTTTGCCATCGACACTGGATCCTTCTATACTACGAAGCAAAAAATCAGATTAAATCAGTATCTTTAATTATTTTTTATTAATCTAATCTAAAACTTGATCCGATAAGAAATATGAGCAGTTAAATTGAAATTATTATACTTATCTCTACATCTCTACAATTGTTTATTTTTTGTGTGTGCCATTTTGGCTTGATAAGTGTGGGTCGTTTTTACTTATAAATGGGAGAGTATATGTCATTTACTTTTATTAGATTTATACTACTCACTTGAAAACACCTCAGGATAGAAGCCAATAAAAAAGTAATTGTGGAGTAAAAAGTATTTTAAGATGGTCCGTTTTGTCACAAAATATGGTCCGTTTTGTCCCATGGTCTTTTTGGTCTGTCAGGCACATTAATCTATTGTAGATTATAAACACTTAAATTTTCAACTGACTAATATTGACCACCATTGGGAGTATCGACCGGGAAGGTTTTAACCAGTTAAAACCGGAGGTGGCATAAATCACTCTAGTCTTTCAAAGAAAGACGTCACACTGGCTGTTTATATTCTATGTTCATATTTTTCTCCTTTTCTACGCTTCACGCATTATTGGCAAATGTGAAGTGTGGATTTGACAAATAGCAAAATTATCATCAAATCCACCTTCTACGTCTAAATATTTGGACCAAAACCACTCAACCTTTCTTTGTCCTACATCCAACCGTGTTACATACATGAACTGTACATGTAGCCTAGTATTGTAGAACCTGTACAAAATTGAATCCGTATTTGTCGTATTAACGCTTGACTTTTGCCTAAATTCTTTAATCTTCGGTATCCTATCACGCGAATGCTTTATCTCTACCAGCCGATGACAGCCATTTGGCAGTGGGTAAAGAAAATGCTTTTTTAAGACAAACCTAGTGAAAAACATGACCTTGTAAACACGGTTTTCTGTTTTAGTGCGCATGCGCAGAAATCGGAATACCTGAAAACAGTAGATGCAACTCCTCACACCGGATGTCATGCTTTGCTTCTCCACTATAACCCACGTGACGATAGGTTATCATGTGACCAAAACAATATCTTCTTGCGTTATTTTTACGAAATGTTCTTTTTTTACATATATTTTTTACCTTTTTGTACATTAAGCATTAAGCATTAAGCATAACAATTAAATGAAAGAAAGTATAAAGTATAAACATTCAAAATTAAAAGTGAAAAAAAAATACTCAGCTCTTGTAACGACCGAATTTACTTGTGTGGCAGTGGTTCTGTACTGATCAGGGGAAGTAACCGCTACGGAGTTTGTTTCTGTACTGATCAGTTGAAGTAACCGCTGCGGGGAGTTTGCAGTAGATACGTAAAGATAAGTAAAGGGAAGTAAGAATGCGTAAAGGTCAATGAAGAGAAGTAAGAGTGTGGAGAAGTAAAGATGCATAAAGCTAAGTGAGAAGAGGTAATGAGAAGTAAAACACATCCAATTATCATTTTTATGCATTTTTTGTGTCCGCGCCGAAGCGCGACGCCCTTTATGGAATGAGTTCAGATTTTGTGAAAGGGTAGTTGTTATAATATATGTATGGAATATTAAAATCTATGTTTTGTATTCGTGAGTACACTAAGTATACCGTTCATCTGTATTCTCAGGGTGATTTTATAATAAACTGATGTCAGGAGAAGAAAGATGTAAATGCACCTGCCATTATTATTTTTAAATTGATCCTTATAGGACCTAGTTTTAATGAATATTGAATATGTGAAAATGGAACATCTATGATCTGTAGGCCTGTTCGTGAGTACTCGAAAGGAGTAGTGTGCATACTTATAACCAGGACCTCAATTAAGGCCCTGTTATAACTAAGGATAAATACGTAAGTAGATACTTTTCTGATCTAATCGATTACTCAAATAATTGATAAAGAATTATATAAATTTTATTTGAGGTTACACACAAAATTTTAACAATATGTCACATGTCAAATAATTAAAAAAAATAGGATTGTTAAATGCAACTCGAATTTCAATACAACAACTTGTTCAGGAGAGATTTATGTAATAGTAAAATAAATATCGCATCAATTATTTTTCAGAAATATTAGAGAATGCCGCTCTCTGAGTTCAACAGTTGAAATCTATTCGAATCTATTACTTAATCACAACAGGGCCCCAATTAAGTCCCTGATCACAGTAATTCGTTTTTCTCATATCATTTTATTAGTGAGTTCAGCGACAGGCCTTTTTCTTTGGTGTGACTTTTTTCCCTCCATTTGGTGTTTATGGACAGTTAGTTTTCCTGATGTTACAGCTTTTTTTCTTTCCCCGTATCTCTGTAGAACTTTTTACAATAAAGTCTCTTTCGTTTTCAGACTTTTGGCTCCATGCGTTAATAGAAGTTGTGAGTAAGAGCTGGGCCAGTTTGAAGTTTCCTATACCAACAAATGCTTTTTCTACATCTATGTACTGTGATTTATCATCTCAGCTGCTTTTCTTTTCAACGATCGCTTTGACTTAATATAAGGTTGTTAGTGTTCCGTTGTTTTTACTCTTCCGTGAAGTAGTCAGGAATGTACCCTTTGTATCCAGCTATCGCAACATCTTGTCTGAGTGTCTTTCAGGTGCATTTCCTATCCACGAAACACGCAATCTGACTGAAGTTCACGAACTCCCTACGGTTAGATCTGAAGACGACGCATTTATTTCTATCTTCTCGATAACCTGGAATTTCCACTTTTATTTATATCCCAGCCAATGACACTGTAGCTTATGACGCGTCTCGATAGCTTACATGTACACACGGCGTGTTCAGACAGCGTGTAAACTTATCTAGCATAACAATGTTTGTTATCGGAAACGGAAAATGCTTAGATATTTTGAAAAAATAATAATTTGCACAAACATTAATTTCATTATTTTGGAAGATCTTGATAAATAAATTTACCTGAGTTCAGTGACAGTTTATACACGGCAGATAATTGTTTGGGATCCCAGCTATATAAATAGATTTTCACGATTTGGACATTTAAATTACTTCCATGAGGGTGGAAGCGTTGCACTGATTGGCTGATGGATAGGTCACGAGAAGGTGATCTTCTGTTGGTCGTCCTCAGATCCTAATAGCATAGTGATGTTTAGGATATGATTTTAATCAGATCAAAACACGTCAACTGTACGTAGGATTTGCTTTCAGTTTGCTGTAAGTCCTGTTGATAGTTATAATAACACAAGGCTCATTGGGGTCTAGTTCTTCAAATATCTTTCTATACTTTTCTGTACAGCATTTCCCATGCCTCTTTGTTAATGATACAAGTTTATCATCTTGTGGTAAAAGGAATGTTGCTGGCGATGTACCTTTTTCAGTTCGAAAGCTTGAGCTCATGTTTAAGGCCACTCACATGTTTTTAACCTTTAGACCACCAACTCATAATACAGACGACACTGTAAAAGTAAATGTAAAATAAAAATTTGATCCATAATGACACAACTGTTAGATAAATATATTAAATATTTGAAAGTATGATATTTTAAATGCTGTTATTCTCTAAATCATAAAATGTAGAAGGTTCTAATTGGAATTGATCTTGTAGCGTAAGTATCGATATTATTTTCTTTGATATTCACTAACAACTTTGTGTTTTTCCAAGTGATGATAGATAAAATGGATGTCTGTATCTGTAAAACGGTATTTTACTATGTGATTAAGATTTTTACGGGAACTGATTCTCTTGCTGATATTTACAGTGTAAATTCCGTACCCTGTTGCGGGTCTCACAGCAGCTCTGTGCTCATTTAGAACTCCCATTAAATATGTAAGACGAGCTAAGTTTAACCTGGAGTGTACAAAATATTAGACAATTTACTTGTAATGAACTCAACGCTTGTTGGTGGGTAACTGACTTTATTCATAGACTCGCACAGATAATGCTCTACAGATACCTCTGGAGTACGTGCATACATGATACCACAAGATAATACAAGTTGTGTCCCTTACACTTCCAATACATGGCATACTTGTTGCAGATGCGTTTAGGAAAAAACCAGACATTTGTACGGGTACTACTCCGATGCCAGTATGGTATTTTGTACTGAACTTGTCAACCGGTGGTGATTTTTTTTCAACATTTGATTTTTATATTCTTCCAAAGAAGATCATATAATGCAATATTTATAATATTTGAATAACATCAAATAAATCCACCAAGCAATCGTTTTTCCTGAACTGATTTCAAAACAGACAGAACCAGAAAAAAACCCAGAATACAGGAATTAATGTATAGTCAGATTGTATTATCTGTTATCACACCTATTTTATTAATCGTTTTGTGTTAAGTCGGTTTAAAACCTCTTGTCGTTTATATAATCTGTTCTCTGTCTTGCCGACTCAAAGAAAATATTACCATCTTATCTGTGATTTACCAGATAAGACAGCGCTGGTATGAAACTACATATACACAAATATGATCTACATTTTGGCTTAATGAGATAGCTCTTGTCAAAGGGATGCAACAGATGAGGACGGCAAATAGTCAGTGACTACTATAGCAAGAAGTAATGTTGATGAAGACAGCAGTCTAGCCTTGGTATATGCATAGGTTAAAGTATGACTTTAGTTACCTATACTTACATCAATTACTCATCGTAACATAGGTATTCCCATTCTATTTTTAAACTGCTGTATTGTTGTTGTTTTTTTTCCAGGTCAAGTTATTTATATGTAGGAGAACCTTCTATATTCTAAAATGAGAATTCTTTAGAATTATCTAGCGCATTCTTTGAACACATAAAAGAAGACACTTTGAGACATAAGAGTAGTAGCTGAAGTTGTGACTTTGAATGTGCATGTATATAAGTTAGTGCTTAAACTTGCTGGAGATTAACTTGTGCTGGATTAACATTCATGGACATTATCAACACCTTGAGAATATATTCACAGCTGGAATAATATTTCAATTTAAAAGGATTCTGTGAATGGAAATTATAGTGACAGTATGTTATTTTGGATTAGAAAACATCATATTGTAAGTCATTATTGTTTCACTGTTAAAATGTTTGTTGTTGAACTAAATTTTGTTTTATTAAATCAAAGAACTGCAGGTTCGTTAAACCGTGTTGTTATTACTTATTTCCTTTATTCTTGCTTAAGGCATTTTTTCAGCAGAAACTTTTTTTGCAGCAACAGTGTCAGTTGTTCTTTTAAGGGGAATTAACACTTCATGAGACTTTGGAACTAGATAACGCTCGAATAACGGGCTTTTTTCCAGATTTTGCCAATAAAAAGGTTACTCCGAGGCCATTACCCTCATAACTCTGTGAACTTTATTTTCTGCCTGGGATGTTCTTGTAAACTCATTAGTGTTATCACAATACTCATTTATGAGAAATCACAAGCGAGCTACAAGTTAATACCTTCTCTACAAATCTATTATATTAAGTAAAACTGATTATTTAAGGAAACCCAGAATTGTAAGTGTTCAAATTTTTTAGTCAGTTAAGTCACTTACATTCAAACAATAAATTAATTATCAGTTATGGAAGTGAAGTGGAATTTGTTATTAAGTATTTTACTTATAACATAAATATGCCTTATTAAAAAAAAGTTTGTGATGAAATACAAATACATATATATACGTTTTATGAGGGCTTAATGCTTCTATTTTGATGAAAGTATGTAAAAAAACGGAGAAAACATCAGTAAACCATTTTTTGCTATTTACAAGAGTAAAACTGTGTAAACATTGTTTCGAATAGCTGTTTTTTGAAAAGGTTAACAATGAGCTGCATATGACTTACATTACCATAGATATGAAATTTGACTTTTCCGTGATAAGAATAAAGTTTAAAATATTACACTAGGTTAGTTATTGCAGCTACGGATTTACAAAATGCACGTGATAAATGAATTGAATTACCTCCCTTCATTTTGTAAAATGCAATTTACCATAATCTGCTTTGAATTTAGTCACTTGTATACCGTTTCGAATAGAATATGATCATAAAATATTATTTATGAGAACAGATGCGTTTTATGAGGTCTTTGTGCTTCACATTTGATAAAAGATATGATAAATGGAGAAAAAAACGCGAGATATTAGCTTTAAAAATCATTTTCATGTAAGAGTGGAAAAACAATGTTAACATTATCTCACAATTTATTAGATCTATCTCAAATAAAGAGGAAAAGGTCATTACAGCTGTTTCAAAGAAGAAAGTGTAAAAAATGAGCTGCACCACGAGATTTTTCTCTTTTTCAATCTGCCATTTTGAATGCCAATAGTATTAAAGGTTACATAAGAATATTATCAATATCTTATTATTATTTATTTCTACAAGTAGAATAGACACATCAACTTGCTTCGCCTATATTTCATTTATCTCTTTATTCTAGGACTTCTGTAGTTTTAAGATAAACAGGAAACTTTGATAGATTATAATAAAAAATCCTGAAATGACTGGGGCGATCTCATTCGAAAAGGCATCACGTTAAAAAAAAACAATAAGGTAAACAATTTTGCTGCATATAAAACTTGTCACATCAAGTAAAATGGAAAAATGTTTCATGTTTATATGTTATGAGGGTGTAGAAATGAAAATGTATTACATTATGGTCATGCATAGACACCATTTTCATGACTTTTATTATTTTCTATTAATTTCAAACATACATCTAATCAAGATTTAAACAATTACTAGTTCTGCAGGTTGTTAAAGTTTATCGTTTAGAGCCAACATTATTAACAAGAGACGGTACTGTACTGACAATTCACTAATTTCTAATTTTCTTTTAACTCAGAAGTAAATTGCGAACGTAAGCATTATCATAAAATATTTATATTACAGTACGAATAATTGCCTAATAGAAAAAGTGTAAAAAAAACTTTTGCATCTCATTAAAATCTGCTTCTTTAAAAAGCGTACAGTCTTTAAACAGACAAAATAAGCATAGAACTTCTACACCGACAGGCTATTATAGTGAATGGTGTGTCTCTAGTAACTTCACCTACGAAAGGTTCTAAATGTGGAGTCCAAGAAATCGGTCTGCGCCGAGTATATATATCTGAAGTATTTACAGCTGTGATGACACATCTAGAATTTACATTTACAACCTTCCAACATGAGGATACTGCTGCGGGAATGATAAATAAGCATTCGATGCTTCATCAAAACTTGTCTAGGGCTACGTGAAAGACTGTATTCAGTGCCTTAAATCCTGATTACTTTCAATGTGGTACATTTAATGTGGAGCTTGATTTCCCACTATTATTAATAACTTGCTCAACGTCAGGTAAGAAAATTGATCCCAGTTTACACGTCAATAAGTAGTTTTTGTTAGGTCACGTTAATACAATGAGGGCAATGGAGTGCCATACGGAAAGACAAGAACAGAACAGAAACTTCCTTTAATTTCTTCGTCATGTACATGTACATCGTTAATACATATAACTGATAAATTGTACACATTGATACAAAATAACATTAGGTCTCATAATTATGCTAACAATAGCATCAGAATCTATGTAGCAACAAACAGAATATGACTATTATATTTAGTAACGTATTTCTTCTATTAAACGCAAGTTCAGCAAAGTTTCAGAGATTTATATGAATATTTTTGTATTTTACACAATGCACACAGACAATTACTTTACTGATTAGATTATGCACTTATAATTTAAACATTTGTTTAGTTGTTCTTCCTGTTAACCATTTCAGAGTTGATCTAATCTACTAACAGGTAAGCAAGCGTAGCTAATTACAACAGCCTATTGATGTTGTACAGTAATAGGTAATCTCCCTTACATTTACTCTCTCTCTCTCTCTCTCTCTCTCTCTCTCTTCGAAAGAGGTCGCTGTTTTCAACGTTCAAATCTATCAGTTAGCCTTTAACTATATGAGCGTGATATACAGAATTGGAATAAGGACAATGATTAATTGTGTTCTTTCTTTACGATTCAAAAGAATAATTTCCAGGTCTGTCAGATGACAGTTTGAATGTTATTAATGGCCAAACCAGGACCAAAAAGAATCGATATCAATTCTAAAATAAGAAGAAATTAAGATTTAATAATTAGAATTTATGGCGAAGATCTTGTGTTGCTTCCGTGATCGCCAGTAGTCTAAACACATGCATTCCATAGCATTCTATCTGAACAGAAAATAAGAATCTGGTTAGTTCTGTTTGTCATTTATAAACAAAACAATGTGCATAGTATGCATATAATGATAATTTGTGGAACAAAATAGCAATATTATTAAAACACTTTTTCAGCTTTAAACAATGTTGGATCTGTGTTGGGTCTTAGATCATATTCCTGCTTTATTTCATAAGGACAGCTTCTCGAATACCTTATATAGACTATTGTTTACATCTTTTTTGGCTTGAATTTTTTTTTAAATGTTTTAATTAAGTGAGATGAAATAGGATTCACTTTATGTTGTGTTATTTTTGATCCTTAGAATGATAAGTTAATCTAGAGCGATTACTAGCATTCATTCAGGTTGTCCACAAGACAACTTATCGCAAAAAAGCCATACTGTGCTGGAATACCCGGTACATTGTTATTTTTATCGATCATTGAGAGAGCTACACGTATCCAGTAGATTGAAATCGAATTGATGTTACAGCAGATAAGCCAAGCATTAGAATTTGGTTATTTTACCAACCATGATATTATTGTGTTACAATCTTTGATTTGAAAAGTTTTTTGTTACATAAAAACTATTCTCCGTATACCTTTCATAAAATATTGCATTTTGTCATGCTTCCAATTTTAGTTTTTGTCCAGTATGAAAAAAAGGAAAGGAACTCTTTGTTAATAATAGGAAATGAGATAAAACATTGTACTTGATTAACGTAACCTGATAAATGGACTTAAGTGGAAACTATAACTTCTTAGTCAATCGCCTTTGAAATACAGCATATAATGAAGCAATTGCTATCAAAAAGGAACCATTTTACTGTTTGAAATATTCAGCTTTTAGAACTTAAACGTTAGTGTTATCAGGTGTCATTGTCACAAGGCATTCGTCGCACTCGAGCTTGCATTCCAACAACCGAGAGAAATCTCTCTAAATACCGAGCTATCGAATCTCTCTAAATACCGAGCTATCTAATCTCTCTTAATAACCGAGCTGTCGAATCTCTCTAAATACCGAACTATCGAATTATTGTTATTATTATTATTATACCATATTTATATAGCACTCTTTTCATATTAGAAAGTACGTTAAAAAGTGCTTTATATAGTTTAGTAAACCATACATACATACAAATATGCACATAAAAAGCATGGGATTTCAATTGTTAAAACAACAGTAATTACTTAAAACAGCATAATGGTAATAAAATAATATAGTCTTATATTTAAGATTTATTTCAAACAGTTAAGACGATAAAGCAAATAAAACATAGTAAAATTTTGTAAACTGTTAACACAAAGTATAAAAATGTCTGTTTAACTACAAATTGTAATTAGGGAAACTAATATCCGTAGAACTGTATGAAATAATGAGTTTTTAGGGCTTGAAACTTGCAAGGTTTTACAGTCTCTTATGCCCGATGGTAGGGCATTCCGTAAATACCGAGCTATCGAGACAACTTGTTTAATACATTCACGCAAATCATCGGAACATATATTAGTTTTAATTAATAAAGGAAGATGCAAAGTAAGTCCTTAATTAGTGCCCTACCGGTTTAACCGGAGGGGACTATAGGTTTACCCTCCGTCCGTCTGTCCGTCCGTCCTCAGTCCGTCCGTCCGTCACAAAAAACTGGATCCCGTGATAACGCAAAAAGTGCTAAAAATATTTTAATGAAACTTGAAATATGGGTAGATGGCAATCTGGAGATTATGCACGTCTTTTTTTTCTTCATATGTTGAAAATTTGGTTGCTATGGCAACAAATATACTTAAAATATGGCAAATATAACAATATTTGTGATAACTCAAAAAGTTCAAAGAATAATTCTATGAAACATAAAATATGGATAGGTGATAATATGGAAATTATGCAACTTAAGGTTCGCACCAAAATTATTAGATTTATCCCCCCTTGAACGTAGAATTTTCATGACAAAATGTTTTTTTTTTTTTTAAACTCAAAAAGTACTGAAAATATTTTTTGGAAACATGAAGTATGGATAGGTGACAGTATTAAGATAATGCACCTCAAGGTTCACAACTCTAGCTCCAAAATTATTAGATTTATCCCCCTTGAACTTAGAATTTTCATAAAAAAATGTAGTTTTTTTGTATATAACACCATTATTTCTTAATGTATCTACTTCAAACTTAAAATATTGGTTTCTTATCATCACTCACATCACCTAGCACCTAAATTGTCAGAATTATCATCCTTGAACTTTGAATTTTTTCTTCCTATGTTGAAAAATTTGGTACATTTGTCTTTCCCTAAAAACTGTATCCAGTGAAATATGGATAAATGGTAGTATGGAGAATATCCACCTCATTTTGTTATGAACCTAAAGGAGGAACTGTCCGTCCGTTTATCACTCATTTCCTCCGAAAACTTCGGCCATATTTTCCTTACTACTGAATGGAATTACTTCAAACTTGGCCACAACAATACCTTGGACAAGTCCATTCCAATGAAGTACATTTCTTTGACCTTGACCTCTGAATGACCTTGACCTTTAAAGTTTTCTTGTCCAAAAACTATAAGTTTGGCCATAATTTTCTTTATTTCTGAACAGAATTACTTCAAACTTGGTCACAACAACCCCTTCGATAAGACCTTTTCAACAACATATATTTCTGTGACCTTAACCTCTTAATGACCTTGACCTATGACGCTTTCTTCTTTGATGATACTTTGTACATGGATAGAGGATCATATGGAGATTATGCATGTCTCAAACAAATTCTTTAGTCAATTTCCACATATGGGTTGGAGTTAGGGAGATGGACATTGCGCCGGTAGGGGACTGTTGCTTTGTCTGTGACAAGCTCTTGTTACATTTTGATTTCTTGAATTTTGCTGGTATCATGGCCTTTTATCTGTCTATAATGTATATTTTACTCCTTGAATTGTAAGAACATTTTTTTATATGTTTTAATTATAACTGTCTTGGAAATAGATAGCTGTAACCTGATTCACGCGGATCGGAAGATCCGCGTATTATGGAATGCATGGGGCGGAACGTCTATGGAGTTGCGTAACAGATTGATGGAAAGGAACTCAATGGTTTTCAAATAGCGATCTTAGAATTAAGGCTTGTTGCTGTCTTTTGTACGATGTATTGAATACTCAAACAAGGGAATGAATATATGATGATTTTCTTTCCCAGAAATGGTTTTGAACTGAAATGAAATGTTTATGACGGCGATGTGAGTAACGTAATGTCCCTTCAAATAAATACCTTTTTCTGTTTGAGTAACTCAAGAAGACACGGAAGGAATGTCCAACGAAAATTTAAGAAGCTTTGGGATTAGGCAAGGCTTAGAAATGACTTGAAAGCATGCTCGTAAGAATAACTGACAGCTGCAAGAAATATTTGACTCTGAAACTTGGTAAGCATTTGCACATTTTTGTGATTAAGGCGAAAGTATTTACGGTCGAAGATTGCCTTGCCGCATCGATTTGACTTGTCCTTGAACGAGCAGACTTTATTTTCTAATTTTGGAAGTGACAATCAAATGTAGAAAATTCGACGGTAACGGATCCCACTTTCGTGGAAGTTCTTTCGTGTCTATCAAATATTAAGCAGAAGGCATAGAAGCCCTTTTGAAAACGAGTCAAATCGAGTAGAAAATTCGTTCACCAAGGAAAACAATGTCTTCTGAATGTAAAATCGATGACTATTTTTTTAGAGAATCCGGAAGATTTCAGGTCACTAAACGCATGCATGTACACTCTTTTTCGGTCAATGAAATGAAGAAATGTAAATCACGTGATGTTTACATTTTAATCAGTGTGCCTGAATGTTTATGGAACCTTCCGATACGTATTCAATTACCCGTTTGTGGTACTTGCTTGCCTGCTGTGTGGCAAATGCCAGTTTTAATACATTTTGCTGGTTTGTGAGCTCCATCTGGTCTCTCTTTCTCTGACGGCAATCCATTCGCATCAAAGTTTTTCTTGTTTTGTATGGTAGACATACAAGTAATCATATTTTGACCCGTCTTGTCATAAAACAATTTCCATATAAGAAACCGATTGACTAGTCAAAGAAGAAATTCGATAGCCAATGGAAATATATATCTGCTACTACTTTTCTTTTTTTAACTTCTGTTTGAAAATAAATGTGATATCGTTTGCTCCGGAAATAAATGAAGCAAATGCTATTTCTCATATTGTCCCAATTAATAGCGCCTCATTATGTTTTTTTTCTTTTACCAGTTAATTTACCAATGTTGACGGGATGACTAGAAGTAAGAGTTACCATAAACTATATCACTACTGCTGCTCGTTGACGTTAATATAAATAATTGTTTAAGCTTACTGAGAAACAAATCGTATTGTCACGGTTCAATATTTATTCATTCGGGTAAAAAAACGAACGACTGGTTATGTAAACGGACATATATTGATTGAAAACAGTCTGAGTTTTTTTTCTGACAGATACTGTCAAGTTTCTATTGTCTTACCTTTTTTATAACTCTTTTTGTTTGCTTTAAAATGCATTAAATAATGTTTCCTTTTCTTTACCACGATGTCACATGAATTTTAGATCATTGGTATGTGAAAAGAGTAAGTTTTATATATTGAATGAATTTGAAATTTTTCCGTAGATAGCAAACTGTAGTGAAAATGGGGATTTGTGGTACGCCTTTGGCGCTATGTATTTTTGTGACGGTAATTAGCTTTGAATCTTTCCTCGCAACTGGACTTGGAGAAGTTATTTTCTCAAGGAAATTGAAAAGCCCCAGAGTAAGGACATTAGTAGGAATATCAGTTCAATCGTGTATGGAAGAATGTCAAAGCAGAGGAAGTTGTGGTTCCATCAACTATCATAGAGCGATGACGATCTGCGAGCTGAATAAAGGGGCAACTTCTTATTTACTGCTAAAAACAACAGGCTGGATTTATTCTGCAAAGGATACATGGCCTCTTCCAAAGCCTTGTCAATGTAACAGTAACCCTTGCAGGCAGAATCAAACCTGCTTCGAGAAAAACGGAAGTTATGAGTGTAAAGCAGAGGAATGCGATAATCACTATGAACTTCAGAATGGGACTGTCCGTGGAAATTTGAATGAAGTCGGATCCGGAATAGAATTGAAATGTCAACTTGGCCTGGTGCTAGTTGGATCTAAACACGCCGTATGTCAATCAACTGGCGAATGGAGCTCTGTAAAAGACACCCGCTGTGAAAGGATTTGCCCAGTTCCTTTCCTTGGATCAATCATTGCAATCGATTTCGCAGAAATATTTTCTCCTGAAGGTATTAACAATATAACTGGTACAAACATTAGCATCCTATCTTCAACCACAATCTTGGATGGGTCAAATATCTCGTACACGTGTTCGAACGAAAGTAGACTGGCTGGAAATCAAGTTATTTCTTGTATAGATGGTACATGGTCACCTGTCGCGACTTGTGTAGGTAGATGTAACTTGTCCCTAAGTTACAGCTATAGTCAGAATGACTGTGTTCCCCTCGAATTATGCGTGAACGGATATGCAGACACATTTCAAAAGCATGATCAGAAAGTAATGCCTCGTAACGACTATATACTTTTTGTTGGTGTATCAGAATCCAAATGTCAAGAATTGTGTTTGTTGGATCAATTTTGTAATTCCTTTGATTACTGGGATAGATCTATTCCGGAATGCTTTTTACAGAAATTGAGTACAGTAAACATTTCAAGTTTTCTCGACGCAGACACCTGGTCATATCACCAGCGTAACTGCCTGTAAATCCGAGGAATGAAGAGCTCTTTACTGAGTAATTTTCTGTGAAGGAAATTACTAGCGGTCTTATAAATGGTTTTTTTAGCTTAATTTAACAAATGCAATAACAAAGACGTTCACAGTTTACATTCTCTCGGCTGTACATATACCAGTGTGTTTTTGACAGCTTTTCAAATGATTTATTACAAAATGAGAGAAAGTTTCCTTGACTATTGAGACCTGGTCATTTTACCCCACACAAACGAAGTTTTGGGTGTGGGAGCTATAGGAATTACCAAGTTGGTCTGTCGCTCAGTCGGTATGCTTCTTGCATGGGCTATAACTCTGTAATGCATTAAAGGATTTTGAAATAACTTGGCACAAATGTTGCCCACATAACAGTAGTATGTCGCGCTTAAACTACAGCTCGCTCCGTGCCTTGAAGGTCAAGGATGTGAAGCGCACATCTCCCAGATGTTTACCTTAAAGGTCATGGTCACCTTTAGAAGTCGTCTTTTTTGTGTCATCTCTATAACTTTACCACATTTCAAGGGTTATGAAATAATTTGGCACAAATGATGCCACCATGATAACAGTATGTCGCGCATAAACTTCAGATCCCTGTTTGAAAACTCAAAGATATCCTTTGAAAAAAATGTACCATTACGTACATGTGTATATCATGGTCGTGTTCGGGCTATGGCGCTGTCAAGCATGATGGGATTTCAAAATAACTCGGCACAAATGTTAATCACATTAAGACAACTTATAGCGAACAACTCCCAGATGCGTGCCTTAAAGGTCAAGGTCAAACTTAGAGGTTGTCAACATTTTCGTCAACGGCAAGCTTTGTGTTTCAGGGAAGAGAACTCGTCGTAACCTTTACATGTGTGAAGTGTGCTCCAAATTTACACTAAATTTTCACATATGGTATTTTTGAAACTTAAGGGGAAAAAACAGATTTCTTTACATGATTGAAACTACCTTTTGTAGAAAGCCTGTATAGATATATAGCATAGGCTACGTTAGGTGTTTCTACATTCAAGGTCAAGGTCACTGTGACCACTGTTACTAAAAATAGATAAACGGTTTCCAACGAATAACTTTAGAATGTTATATCGAAATTAAACTTGGTGTTTTAGTAACTTGTTTGCAGTTGTTTGGGATTATATTTTGGGTGTCTGCGACCATAGTCAGTGTCACTGTTACTAGAAAATCGGAATACGATTTCCGAACAATAATTCCATTACTTAGATACATTGTCATGAAATGTAACTGGGATGAAAGTTTTTTGTGCGCTGAACTTTTGAATAATACCATTTATCTTTATCCTAAGTTTTAAGACAATCACTTTCATATTGTTCCAATTATGCTCCGGACAAAAAAAATCATATAAACAGAAATAAAAGAAGGGGAGATAACCCCAAAACTGAATAAGATAGAGATATATTTCTTGGGCACTGCACTTTAACTTGATACCACCTATCTAAATTTGAAGTTTCACACCAATTAACTTTATACTTTTAAAGTTATTCTCCGTACAAAAAAAATCAGGGGGGGGGAATTCAAAAACGGGACCAGGTAAAGTTATAGATCTTGTACACTGCAGTTTTACTTATTGCAAGAACGCTGCACAGAAGGTTTGAAATCAGGCAAACAATTAGATATAGAGTTATGGTCCAGACAAGGTGAGGATGCCGCCAACCCGCCCGACACGTAGTTTCCAAAAATTGGCAGTCTTTCGACGAGCGTATAACAACTGACGGATGAAGTATGACAAGTGATATTTTTAGCGCATAGTTTTTCTTTAATTGAGTTCAAATAGAGATTGGCGTGTTTGTTAGTATATTCTTACTGAGTGTTCTTTACTTGATGTCGTTAAACTTTATCCCGTTATACTTTTTGCACCAGGTCTCTTATATTTAAAACTTGTAGTAATGAAATCTATTATCCACTCGCTCATAAGGTTTCTGTTGCAAACGTTTTCTTTGATATTACCTTCTCATGCTTTGGTATCTTAAAATGTCTTTTTTAAATGATTTGGATTACTTTACCTCCTTACTAAAAGTAGAGCTTTAGCGGTGACTGTTCTGACAAAAGATGTTGTGTATCATTTACATATGCTCTGTATTGTTTACGCAGTTATATCAATGTTTTTTTTTCCATTGTAGTAAAATGATACTGGATTTCGTAACCAAGACTGGCTTTTCTTATTTTTTTATACCAGGCACGTTGATAAATAAGGACCGATATTAAAGATTTAAAGGGATCTCTAGGTACTTTAAACATCTAGAGTTAAGATGACCATTATGTTTCAAACATTCTATAAGGAAATCCTTGACTTCATTACAAATTTAGCCCGTTCTGCTAATCTTTGAGTCATTAAGTCGTGATGATCTCTTGCTCTGCTCAAGATATTTGTTCATATTATTATTTCTCTAGAGATATAGGTAATTCGTGGTTGTACTTCTTCATATAGGAATCATTTTTAATTAATTAATACATACTTTTGGTACTACGTAGTCGCTTCTTAAACTATCTTAATATGCGGAGCCAACTGATGGGTACTTGTGTCTTTTTAATTTCCATGACCTAATTTGTTGTTTATTTCATGCCATAAAACAGGCCTATACCATTTGAGCAGTTTATAGGTATCTTGGAAGAGCGGTGAGTACGGTATTACTGTTTCATTTTTTAAAAAACACACTACAGACCAATATCACTCACATGTATAGCATCAAAACTAAAAGAACACATCATTGTTTCAAACATGATGGATTACTTTGACAAACACAACATACTCTGCCCCAAGAAACACGGATTCAGGTCAAAACATAGCTGTGAGACACAGCTCATCGGCTTCACACAAGAAATAGCTGACAACCTAGATCAAGGTAAACTGATGTGATTGTCCTGGACTTCAGTAAAGCTTTCGACAAAATAGACCACCACAAACTCATACACATTCTGGCAGCTTACAAAACTTACTCCTTGCCAAACATATCAGGTTTGTGTACACAAAAATTCTGTTAACAGTTTTACAAGCACAATTTTCCTGCAATGTTATCATAATGGCTTAACTGCAGTATGAAAAGTATGAAAACTCACCAAATCCACTCCTGGCATACTTCTTTACAGCATTTTAGCAATAAAAACACCAAAATGCTACATTCTGGCAAGTTTAAAAGTTTTCATATGCATACAAGAGGAAATAATTTTTTTCTTATATATAAGAAAACTTTTTTTCTGATACTGTAATTTTTTGGCTTCAACATCAAGAGTAACTAATTTCAAATTAGGAAAACCAAATTTCAGTCCAAAAATACTAGTACTTTTCATAAAATGAAGCTTTTAAAATGACTCAAAATGTCTGTGCGGACTGCGAACAAGAGCACCAAAATAAAAGACAGTGTCTGTGGTGAAATTTCTCTGTTATCTTTTAAAACGCGTTATATATTTGAACCAAATATGTCTCAGCTTATGTGTGAATAATTATTTTATCCAATTTTATCAAATTTAGAGTTACACATTAGTAAAAAATACATAATACTCTCAGTTGCATGAAGATTTTTTGGGGAAAAAGCAAATTTTTTTAAATTATTTTGACTTTCAAGTCATATTTTGTCCTAATAAGCATGACTGAAAAGCAATTCTCTATCTTATATGTGAAAAGGCATCACACTAGATTATTTCAAGAGGTTATTGTTATACCTCCATGTCAAAAATCAGCAAATAGATTTCAAAAGCTATGGTCCTTCTGTCTGGCAAAAAAGATCAATTTTTCTCTGGTCCTCTGTCTTGTATCCCCATCTGTCTCAAATGATAGTTTATGCTGTCCAAGCCTTCTTTGAACCTAAGAACTGAAGTATTTACATACAATAAAACAGAATAAATGCTACATTTTTCTTCTTTCATGCCAATAACACCTCTTTGAAGGAGGAAATTCCAACAATTTTAATTCAGAAAAGGCCAGGAACACCACCTGAATGTTAGACATGTATTCAACATACAAAATTTTATTGTTCATCTATTATATACTGTCTTTACACTAATATGAATTGTTCTTTTAACTTCCTGAGCAATGTTTAAAGGTAAATATGAATGAAAATGACTGTTTACTTAATGGCAATGATAGATCTTCAACATGGACTCCACCTCTATGGCCAGTCTGTATGAAACTTCAAACTGGCCCAGCTCTTACTCACAACTACTAAGCTATTAACGCATGGAGCCAAAAGTCTGAAAATGAAAAAGTCTTTATTGTAAAAAAGTTCTACAGAGATACGGGGAAAGAAAAAAAGCTGTAACATCAGGAAAACTAATTGTCCATAAACACCAAATGGAGGGAAAAAAGCCACACCAAAGCAAAAGGCCTGTCGCTGAACTCACTAATAAAATGATATGAGAAAAACAATGTGATCAGGTCCTTAATTGAGGCCCTGTTGTGATTAAGTAAAAGATTCGGATAGATTTAAACTGTTAAACTCAGACAGCGGCATTTCCTGATATTTCTGAAAAATAATTGATGCGGTATTTATTTTACTATTATATAAATCTCTCGTGAACAATTTGTTGTATTGAAATTAGAGTTGCATTTAACAATCATGTTTTTATTTGACATGTAACATATTGTTGAAATTTTATGTGTGTAACCTCAAATAAAATTTATATAATTCTTTATCAATTATTTGAGTAATCGATTAGATGAGAAAAGTATCTACTTACGTATTTATCCTTAGTTATAACAGGGCCTTAATTGAGGCCCTTGTTATAAGTATGCACACTACTCCTTTAGAGTACTCACGAACAGGCCTACAGATCATAGATGTTCCATTTTCACATATTCAATATTCATTAAAAACTGGGTCCGGATCAATATGAAAATAATAATGGCAGGTGCATCTTTCTACTCCTGACATCAGTTTATTATAAAATCACCCTGAAAATACAGATGAACGGTATACTTAGTGTACTCACGAATACAGAACATAGATTTTAATATTCCATACACATATTAAAATGCATGAAAATGATAATTGGATGGGTTTTTACTTCTCATTACCTCATCTCACTTAGCTTTATGCATCTTTACTTCTCCACATTTACCTTTACTCATCCTTACTTCTCTTCATTGACGTATACGCATTCTTACTTCCCTTTACTTATCTTAACGCATCTACTGCAAACTTCCCGCAGCGGTTACTTCCCCTGATCAGTACAAAAACAAACTCCCCGCAGCGGTTACTTCCCCTGA
Organism: Cyclina sinensis; assembly: GCA_012932295.1. Lineage (NCBI taxonomy): Eukaryota > Metazoa > Mollusca > Bivalvia > Venerida > Veneridae > Cyclina > Cyclina sinensis. The sequence goes on along the minus strand of JAAONU010000009.1, from coordinate 8,428,402 downwards.
TCAGTACAGAAGGTATGAAACCACCAATTCAGTCTAATGGAGCTCAAAAAATGGTACCCGCATAATGGCGGCTAGAAATAGTTCTCAGTTTTCTTGGCTATTTTTAACATTTTTCCCTAGTCTGTGTATTTTTTTGGCTGGAATCATTTTGTTTGACTATTTTTGATAGTGTGGTAGCAATTATATGCTCATATACATTCAGAATAGAATTCACAATGTGAAATTGTTTCACATACCCTAATCTGATAATTAGCAGAAAAACAGATTCAGGTGGTGTTCCTGGCCTTTTCTGAATTAAAATTGTTAGAATTTCCTCCTTCAAAGAGGTGTTATTGGCATGAAAGAAGAAAAATGAAGCATTTATTCTGTTCTATTGTATGTAAATACTTCAGTTCTTAGGTTCAAAGAAGGCATGGACAGCATAAACTATCATTTGAGACAGATGGGGATACAAGACAGAGAAGGACCAGAGAAAAATTGATCTTTTTTGCCAGACAGAAGGACCATAACTTTTGAAATCTATTTGCTGATTTCTGACCTGGAGGTATAACAATAACCTCTTGAAATAATCTAGTGTGATGCCTTTTCATATATAAGATAGAGAATTCTGTTCAGTCATGCTTATTAGGACATGAAAGTCAAAATAATTTGAAAAATTTGCTTTTTCCCCAAAAATCTTCATGCAACTGAGAATATTATATATTGTTTACTAATGCGTAACTCTACATTTGATAAAATTGGATTAATCAATTATTCACACATAAGCTGAGACATATTTGGTTCAAATATATAACGCGTTTTAAAAGATAACAGAGAAATTTCACCACAGACACTGTCTTTTATTTTGGTGCTCTTGTTCGCAGTCCGCACAGACATTTTGAGTCATTTTAAAAGCTTCATTTTATGAAAAGTATTAATATTTCTGGACTGAAATTTGGTTTTCCTAAGTTGAAATTAGTTACTCTTGATGTATAAACCAAAAATTCACAGTATCAGAAAAAAAAGATTTCTGATATATAAGAAAAAAATTATTTCCTGTTGTATGCATATGAAAACTTTTAAACTGGCCAGAATGTAGCATTTTGATGTTTTATTGCTAAAATGCTGTAAAGAAGTATGCCAGGAGTGGATTTGGTGAGTATTCAAACTTTTCATACTGCAGTTAAGCCATTATGATAAAATTGCAGGAAAATTGTCCATGTAAAACTGTAAACAGAATTTTTGTGTACACAAACCTGATATTTTTGGCAAGTAGTAAGTTTTGTAAGCTGCCAGAGTGCTCACAAGAGCCATTAAGTGTAGTTTGGCTTATTCAGTGAACATGAAACAGTTAGTTGAGTTCAAAATTTATGTGTATGATGAGAAAAAGAAGTTTGATGATGTCAGGTTGTACTGCACAGTAGGACTTAATTCAGTCAAAAAATGTTTCTTATGGTCATTGAGCTTCTGTTTATGTTTTATATTAGTCTGTTTATGGATAAGAAGAAAGAGCATGAAGATTGTTTCAAGTTTTCATGATATCTTATTAAGATGGTGTGTAGTTGAGGCTTTGGGAAGTCTTAAGCAGACAGCGGTATAATATTTGCGGCTGGTTCACAAACACAGTACCTCAAAGCTAACAAAATTATAATATTACTTTGAGAAACTGTTTTCTGATTCTGTTACTACTTTTATTGTGTACGCTTTCAGCTTTGTTAGGCTACAGTATTTTCACATAACCAGAGCTATTACTCTAGTTTGACAGTTTGCATACAAGGTATGGCTGGAGGAACAGTACTTGTATTTGGAAATTTTCAGGCAACAGCAATGCTATTTTCTGGAAACCTTTTAAGAAAGCAACATCCACTGCAGCTACATTGCTTTAGCCAAAACTATGTTCCACATCAATTTCCTTTATAACATTTGCTTGACTGTTTATGCTATATTGTAAGGGTATAAAGTGATCTTGAAAGGGAACGTGCTAATTAGATAGAAAAGTGAAGTTTAAAATTTGTGGGTATATGTTACATGCAGAAGTTACCAATATAATTATGCATTTTCTTTTTTCAGAGTGAAGTATTCTTCTAATCAGTTAGAAAATCTCTTCCTTTGGTTGTATTTATGTTTAAGACTCAAGATTGCTTTGCCTTTTGCACATATCAGATGTACTCACATGACTACAGACTTCCTATACCTACAAATGCCTTTTCTACATCTCTGTACTGTGATTTATCATCTCAGCTGCTTTTCTTTTCAACGATCGCTTTGACTTAATATAAGGTTGTTAGTGTTCCGTTGTTTTTACTCTTCCGTGAAGTAGTCGGCCAGGAATGTACCCTTTGCATTCAGCGATCGCAACATCTTGTCTGAGTGTCTTAAAACTTTCAGGTGCATTTCCTATCCACGAAACACGTCGACTGTACGTAGGATTTGCTTTCAGTTTGCTGTAAGTCCTGTTGATAGTTATAATAACACAAGGCTCATTGGGGTCTAATTCTTCAAATATCTTTCTATACTTTCCTGTACGGAATTTCCCATGCCTCTTTGTTAATGATACAAGTTTATCGTCTTGTGGTAAACGGTATGTTGCTGACGATGTGCTTTGTCTCCACGCACCACAGTCATTCCAGAATTCTCTCCTCAACCCAGACTTTTGTCTCTTTTCATTTTCTGAATTGTCTATCACAAAGTACATATTTTCTTTTACGTCTGAAGGGACACATGGCAACGGGTCGCTACTATCCTGGATTACTTCTATAATTTGATATGTGGGCATAAACTTTTCATTTAAAAGCTGTCCTCGGTGCTCACCTTGGACGGGAACTGTACCTTCTTCAGTTCGAAAGCTTGAGCTCACGTTTGAGGCCACTCACATGTTTTTAACCTTTAGACCACCAACTCATAATACAGACGACAATGTAAAAGTAAATGTAAAATAAAATTTTGATCCATAATGGCATAGCTGTTAGATAAATATATTAAATAGTTGAAAGTATGATATTTTAAATGCTGTTATTCTCTAAATCATAAAATGTAGAAGGTTCTAATTGGAATTGATCTTGTAGCGTAAGTATCGATATTATTTTCTTTGAAATTCACTAACAACTTTGTGTTTTTCCAAGTGATCATAGATAAAATGGATGTCTGTATCTGTAAAACGGTATTTTACTATGTGATTAAGATTTTTACGGGAACTGATTCTCTTGCTGATATTTACGGTGTAAATTCCGTACCCTGTTGCGGATCTCACAGCAGCTCTGTGCGCATTTTAGAACTCTTGGAAATACCATTAAATTTGTAAGACGAGCTCAGTTAAACCTGGAGTGTACAAAATATTAGACAATTTACTCAACGCTTGTTGGTGGGATAAAGCTCTACAGATACCTCTTGAGTACGTGCATACATGATACCACAAGGCAATACAAGTTGTGTCCCTTACATTTCCAATACATGACATACTTGTTGTAGATGTGTTTAGGAAAAAAACATGACTTTTGTACGTGTACTACTCCGATGTCAGTATGGTATTTTGTAAATGTAAACAAACTAGACCCACTTCGTACTGAACTTGTCAACCGGTGATGATTTTTCCAACATTTGATTTGTTTTTCGTATTCTTCCGAAGAAGATCATATAATGCAATATTTATAATATTAGAATAACTTCAAATAAACCCACCAAACAATCATTTTTCCTGAACTGATTTAAAAACAGACAGTTACAATCCAACAACAATTAGAAAAATAGTTAATTTACTAGTGTGGTTCCGGCCTCACGTGGTAATTTGCATGTTTACCGTTTACAATTGTTTTAGTGTATTTATACTTAATATCGTTTTGTTTCCGGTATAAATTTTAACAAATATTGATTTGGTATTATTCAAATAGAAATAAAAAGGTCTTACCTCAAACAGCATGTGAGAAAATTCAGGATTACTTTGACTGATTCACGCTTGAAAAAAGTAATTTCCGTACAAAAAGCTGAATTCTCGTATTGTATATTGTTAACTTCAGTTGTTCGTACCTCACAACTAAAAACAAAACATGAAGGAAACACAGTTTTAAGATGAAAGTGTCTCGAATCAAGGAAAGAAGTAATCACAACACGGTTTAACAAACCTGCAGTTCTTTGATTTAATAAAAAAAAATTTAGTTCAACACTAAACATTTTAACAATGAAACAATAATGACTTACAGTGTAATGTTTACTTATCCAAAATAACTTACTGTAACTATAAATTCCGTTCACAGAATCCTTTTAAATTGAAATATTATTCCAGCTGTGAATATATTCTCAAGGTGTTGATAATGTCCATGAATGTTATTCCAGCACAAATTAATCTCCAGCAAGTTTAAGCACTAACTTATATACATGCACATTCAAAGTCACAGCTTCAGCTACCACTCTTATGTCTCAAAGTGTCTTCTTTTTATGTGTTCAATAATTCTAAAGAATTATCATTTTAGAATATAGAAGGTTCTCCTACATATAAATAACTTGACCTGGAAAAAACAACAACAACAATACAGCAGTTTAAAAATAGAATGGGAATACCTATGTTACGATGAGTAATTGAAGTAAGTGTAGACTTTAACCGATGTATATACCAAGGCTAGACTGCTGTCTTCATCAACATTACTTCTTGCTATAGTAGTCACTGACTATTTGCCGTCCTCATCTGTTGCATCGCTTTGACAAGAGCTATTTCATTAAGCCAAAATGTAGATCAAATATGTGTATATATAGTCTCATACCAGCGCTGTCTTATCTGGTAAATCACAGATAAGATGGTGTTTATTTTTAGTCGGCAAGACAGAGAACAGATTATATAAACGACAAGAGGTTTTAAACCGACTAAACACAAAACAAGTAATAAAAAAGAAGAAGAAGAGTAGTTTATTATGCAAAAAAATCTGACAAGATCCATAGCATAGCAGAATTAACAACAAAATTCATGTGTAATAACTCACTGGTACAGCAAGATGATATATGACATAACAATGTTACAAATATTCAAAACAACTATATGACATTTACTTGTAATCCAATAAAAATTATTTCATTAAGACAGTATTTAATGTTCTTTGATTTACTTTAAAGGCAGATCTTTAGAATGATTTTTTTTCATGCGGGAGAGACCACATGTATTAGGAAAAAACAACACACTAGCCGGCTACTAATCGGCGTTTATCTCAAAAGCATTGAACGTAAAAGTTGCAAGGTTTTTTAATTCAACTGGGTTTACACTGTTAATCAATTGTATAAATTTAACGAAACTTGGATGACGAAGATAGTAGTTGTTTATATATATATTATTATTTATTTTTAATAAAATAGGTGTGATAACAGATAATAAGTCTGACTATACATTAAGACTTGACACAGATTAAGTGTAGGACCTGCTGGTCAGATAAAAGGACCTGATGTAAAAGTGGTAAGACACCAAAATGACAGGACGCCAAAAGTTTGGTAAAGAGTTGGAAGAAAATTCTCACGTATGATCTGTTTTGTACTGAGTAACAGCGCTCATTCAATTGCACATCACAAAGATAAATACATATAAAGCAAAGCATTTAGGCATACACAATTGTCACTGAGCAAGAGCAGTCACATGCATGACAAAACAAGTACAGATGTAGTTTAAAACATAATACAATATAACGACATAAAGTAAGGCATAGTTACAAGCAATAAAATCCTACAGAACATGCATATTGTTTCAACCCAGTACTAATTGTCCCGATATATAATACTGCACATGTAAAATTATTTGAATGTTATGTGGAAGCAACTCAACTGTCATACCACCAAATCCGGATGAATTTTATGAAGTTGTTCTTGCAGTAAGCGTAGACCCCCATTAAAATAGAAATCCGTCATTTGGCAGATAAGTAACAATTCTATAAAAAGGCTCCACTTTTGTTCTTGTTAAAGGCATTTTTTCAGCAGAAACTTTTTTTGCAACAACAGTGTCAGTTGTTCTTTAAAGGGGAATTAACACTTCGTGAGACTTTGGAACTAGATAACGCTCGAATAACGGGATTTTTCCAGATTTTGCCAATAAAAAGGTTACTGCGAGGCCATTACCCTCATAACTCAGTGAACTTTATTTTCTGCCCGGGATGTTCTTGTAAACTCATTAGTGTTATCACAAGACTCATTTATGAGAAATCATAAGCGAGCTACAAGTTAATACCTTCTCTACAAATCTATTTTATAAAGTAAAACTGATTATTTAAGGAAACCCAGAATTGTAGGTGTTCAAGTTATTTTGTCAGTCAAGTCACTTACATTCAAATAATAAATTAATTATCAATTATGGAAGTGGAGTGGAATTTGTTATTAAGTATTTTACTAATGACATAAATATGCCTGATAAAAAAAAGTTTGTGATGAAATACAAATACATATACGTTTTATGAGGGCTTAATGCTTCTATTTCGATGAAAGTATGTAAAAAACGGAGAAAACAGAAGTTAATAGCATCAATAAACCATTTTTTCCATATACAAGGGTAAAACTGTGTAAACATTGTTTCAAATAGCTGTTTTTTGAAATGGTAAACAATGAGCTTCACACAAATAAGACTTACATTACCATAGATATGAAATTTGACTTTTCCGTGATAAGAATAAAGTTTAAAATGATACACTAGGTTACTTATTGCAGCTACGGATTTACAAAATGCACGTGATAAATGAATTGAATTACCTCCCTACATTTTGTAAAATGCCATTTGCCATAATCTGCTTTGAATTTAGTCACTTGTATATCGTTTCGAGTAGAATATGATAATTAAATATTATTTATGAAAACAGATGCGTTTTATGAGGTCTTTGTGCTTCAAATTTGATAAAAGATATGATAAATGCAGAAAAAAAAAAACGCGAGATATTAGCTTTGAAAAATCATTTTCATGTAAGAGTGGAAAAACAATGTTAACATTATCTCACAATTTATTAGATCTATCTCAAATAAAGAGGAAAGGTAATTACAGCTGTTTGAAAGAAAAAATGTAAAAAAATGAGCTGCACCACGAGATTTTTTTTCTTTTTCAAGCTGCCATTTTGAATGCCAATAGTATTAAAGGTTACATAAGAATATTATCAATATCTTATTATTATTTTTTTTTATTAAGTAGAATAGACACATCAACTTGTTTCGCCTATATTTTATTCATCTCTTTATTCTAGGACTTCTGTAGTTTTAAGATAAACTGGAAACTTTGATAGATTGTAATAAAAAATCCTGAAATGACTGGGGTGATCTCATTCGAAAAGGCATCACGTTAAAAAAACAATAAGGTAAACAATTTTGCTGCATATAAAACTTGTCACATCAAGTAAAATGGAAAAATGTTTCATGTTTATATGTTATGAGGGTGTAGAAATGAAAATGTATTACATAATGGTCATGCATAGACACCATTTTCATGACTTTTATTATTTTCTATTAATTTCAAACATACATCTAATCAAGATTTAAACATTACTAGTTCTGCAGGTTGTTAAAGTTTATCGCTTGGAGCCAATATTATTAACAAGAGTCGGTACTGTACTGACAAATCACTAATTTCTAATTTTCTTTTAACTCAGAAGTAAATAGTGAACGTAAGCATTATCATAACATATTTATATTACAGTACGAATAATTGCCTAACAGAAAAAGTGTAAAAAAAAAACCTTTTGCATCTCATTAAAATCTGCTTCTTTAAAAAGCGTACAGTCTTTAAACAGACAAAAATAAGCATAGAACTTCTACACCGACAAGCTATCACAGTGAATGGTGTGTCTCTGGTAACTACACCTACGAAAGGTTCTAAATATGGAGTCCAAGAAATCGGTCTGGCCGGGTATATATATCTGAAGTATTTACAGCTGTGATGACACTCAAATCTAGAATTTACATTTACAACCTTCCAACATAAGGATACTGTTGCGGGGATGATAAATAAGCATTCGATGCTTCATCAAAACTTGTCCAGGGCTACGTGCAACACTGTATTCGGTTCCTTAAATCCTGATAACTTTCAATGTGGTACATTTAATGTGGAGTTTGATTTCCCACTATTATTAATAACTTGCTCAACGTAAGATAAGAAAATTGATCCGATTTTACACGTCAATAAGTAGTTTTTGTGTACATCCGAGTCCTTCAGTAGGGAATATAAAGTTTCTTACAGACGTTAGGTCACGTTAATACAATGAGTGCAATGGAGTTCCATACGGAAAGACAGAACAGAAACTTCTTTTAATTTCTTCGTCATGTACATGTACATCGTTAATACATATAATACATATAACTGATAAATTGTACACATTGATACAAAATAACATTAGGTCACATAATTATGCTAACCGTAACATCAGAATCTATGTAGCAACAAACAGAATATGACTATTCTATTTAGTAACGTATTTCTTCTATTAAACGCAAGTTCAGCAAACTTACAGAGTTTAATATGAATATTTTTGTATTTTCCATAATGCACACATAGATATCACTTTACTTATTAGATTATGCACTTAGAATTGAAAAAAAAATTGTTTAGTTGCTTTACCTGTTAACCATTTATGAGTTGATCTAATCTACCAACAGGTAAGCAAGCGTAGCTAATTACAACAGCCTATTGATGTTGCACAGTAATAGGTAATCTCCCTTACATTTACTCTCTCTCTCTCTCTCTCTCTCTCTCTCTCTATGCGTGTGTGCTTGCGTGCATCGTGTGTGTGTGTGCGTGCGTGTGTGTGTTCATTACCATTTGAAGATCAAAAATAAAATATTAAGTCCTTCATTATAATATCTTGTAAATAATAAATGCATATATTTGTGTGAAATGAAAACAGCAACAGATGCAAAAACAATCCCGAATCTAAATTCCAAATAAATGCTTTAATTTGTATATAGAGAGAGTTAATTTCCTTTTTCTCATTAGAAGACCATATCGATTTAAATAACTACATGGTTTACGATCGATTCGAAATAGGTTGCTAATACAGGTAAGGTGTTTTCAACGTTCAAATCTATTAGTTAGTCTTTAACTATTTGAGCGTGATATATAGAATTGGAATAAGGACAATGATTAATTGTCTTCTTTCTTTACGATTCAAAAGAATAATTTCCAGGTCTGTCCGATGACAGTTTGAATGTTATTAATGGCCAAACCAGGACCAAAAAGGATCGATGTCAATGCTAAAATAAGAAGAACTTAAGATTTAATCATGAGAATTATGACGAAGATCTTGTGTTGCTTCCGTGATCGCCAGTAGTATAAACCCATGCATTCCATAGCATTCTATCTGAACAGAAAATAAGAATCGGGTTAGTTCTGTTTGTCATTTATAAACAAGACAATGTGCACAGTGTGTATATAATGATAATTTGTGGAAAAAAATAGCAGTATTATCAAACATTTTTTCAGCTTTAAAATTTTTTAACTGTGTTGGGTTCTTAGATCATATTCCTACTTTATTTCATAAGGACAGCTTCTCGAATACCTGATATAGACTATTGTTTACATCTTTTTTGACTTGAAAATTTTGAAAATGTTTTAATTAAGTGAGATGAAAAAGGATTCACTTCCTTTTATGTTAAATTTGATCCTTACAATGATAAGTAAATCTAGAGTGATTATTAGCATTCATTCAGGTTGTTCACAAGACACATTATCGCAAAAAGGCCATCATGTGCTGGAATAGCCGGTACATTGTTATTTTTATCGATCTTTGAGAGAGCTACACGTTTCCAGTAGATTGAAATCGAATTGATGTCAAGAGTAGATATACCAACATTAGAAATTGGTTATTTTACCCAACCATAATAATTAATTATTGTGTTACAGGCTTTGATTTGAAAAGTTTTTTGTTACATAAAAGCTATTCTCTGTATACCTTTCATAAAATATTGCATTTTGTTATGCTTACAATTTTAGTTTTTGTCCAGTATGAAAAAAAGGAAGCGAACTCTTTGTTAATAATAGGAAATGAGATAAAACAGTGTACTTGATTAACGTAACCTGATAAGTGGACTTAAGTGGAAACTATTACTTCTTATTCAACCGCCTTTGAAATACAGCATGTAATGAAGCAATAATTGCTACCAAAAAGAAACCATTTTACTGTTTGAAATATTCAGCTTTTAGAACAAAAACGTGTGTGTTATCAGGTGTCATCGTCACAAGGCATTCCTCGCACTCGAGCTTGGATTCCAACAACCGATAGAAATCTCTCTAAATACCGAGCTATCGAATCTCTCTAAATACCGAGCTATCGAATTATTATTATTATTATTATCATTATTATTATTATTTTTATTATTATTATTATTATACCGTATTTATGTAGCACTCTTTTCATATTAGAAAGTATGTTCAAAAGTGCTTTACATAGATTGGTAAACCATACATACACACAAATATGAACATAAAAAACATGGTAATTAAATCGATAAAACAACAGTAATTACTTAAAACAGAATAATGGTAATAAAATACATATAGTCTTATATTTAAGATTCATTTCAAACAGTTAAGATGATAAAGCAAATGACACATAGTAAAATTTAATAAATATTTACACAAAATCTAAAGCATAATAATGTCTGCTTAACTACACATTTTTAAGGGAAACTAATATCCGTAGAACTGTATGAAATAATGCGTTTTTGATGCCTGTTTTTGAAACTTTGCAAGGTTTTACAATCTCTTATGCCAGATGGTAGGGCATTCCATAAATACAGAGCTATCGAATCTCTCTAAATACCGAGGTATCGAATCTCTCTAAATACCGAGCTATCGAATCTCTCTAAATACCGAGTTATCGAGACAACTTGTTGACAACATTCACGCAAATCATTTGTACATATATTAGTTTTAATTTATAAAGGAAGATGCAAAATAAATCTATTATTACATTTTGATTTCTTGAATTTTGCCGATTTCATGTCCTTTTATCTTATTAATCTATAGTGTCTATTATAATTCTGGACTTGTAAGGACATTTTCTTATATGTTTTAATTATAACTATCTTGGAAACAGCCGTAACCTGATTTTGTGTGGTAGACATACAAATAATCATATTGTGACCCGTCTTCTTATAAAATAAATGCCATGTAAGAAACCGATTGACTAATCAAAGAAGTCATTCGATAGCCAATGAAAATATATATCTGCTACTTTTTTTCTTATTTTAACTTCTTTCTTAAAATAAATGCGATGTCATTTTCTTAGAAATAAATGATGCAAATGTTATTTCTCATATTGTCACAATCAATAGCGCCTCATTATGTTTTTTTTTCTTTTACAAGTTAATTTACAAATGTTGACGGGATGACTAGAAGTAAAAGTTACCACAAACTATATGTCTACCGCTGCTCGTTGACGTTAATAGAAATAATTGTTTAAGCTAACTGAGAAACAAATCGTATTGTCACGGTTCAATATTTATTTATTCAGGTAAAAAAACAACTGGTTATGTTAACGGACACATATTGATTGAAAACAATCCAAGCTTTTTTCTGACAGATACTGTCAAGTTTCTATTGTCTTACCTTTTTTATAACTCTTTTTGTTTGCTTTAAAAATGCATTAAATAATGTTTCCTGTTCCATACCACGATGTCACATAAATTTTAGATCAGTGGTATGTGAAAGGAGTAAATTTTATATATTGATTGAATTTGAAGTTTTTCCGTAGATAACAAACTGTAGTGAAAATGGGGATATGTGGTACGCCTTTGGCGCTATGTATTTTTGTGATAGTAATTAGCTTTGAATTTTTGCTCGCGATTGGACTTGGAGAAGTTATTTTCTCAAGGAAACTGAAAAGCCCCATAGTAAGGACATTAGTAGGAATACCTGTTCAATCGTGTATGGAAGAATGTCAAAGCAGAGGCAGCTGTGGTTCCATCAACTATCATAGAGCAATGACGATCTGTGAGCTAAATAAAGGTGCAACATCTTATTCACTGCAAAAAACAACAGGCTGGATTTATTCTGCAAAGGATACATGGCCTGTTCCAATGCCTGGTCAATGTAACAGTAACCCTTGCAGACAGAATCAAACCTGCATCGAGACAAACGGAAGTTATGAGTGTAAAGTAGAGGAATGCGAAAATCACAACAAACTTCAGAATGGGACTGTCCGTGGAAATCTAAATGCGGTCGGATCCGGAATAGAATTTGAATGTCAACTTGGCCTGGTGTTAGTTGGTTCTAAACACGCCATATGTCAAGCAACTGGCGAATGGAGCCCTGTAAAAGACATCCGCTGTGAAAGGATTTGCCCAGTTCCTTTCCTTGGATCAATAATTGCAATCGATTTCGCAGAAATTTTTTCTCTTGAAGGTATTAACAATATAACAGGTACAGACATAAGCCTCTTATCTTCAGCAACAATCTTGGAAGGATCAAATATCTCGTTCACGTGTTCGAACGAAAGTAGCCTGGTTGGAAACCAAGTTATTTCTTGTATAGATGGTACATGGTCACCTGTCGCAACTTGTGTAGGTAGATGTAACTTGTCCCTTAGTTACAGCTATAGTCAGAATGACTGTGTTCCCATCGAATTATGCGTGAACGGATATGCTGACACGTTTCAAAAGCATGATCAGAAATTAATGTCTAGTAACGATTATACCTTTTTTCTGGGTGTATCAGAATCTGAATGTGAAGAATTATGTCTGTTGGATAATTTTTGTAATTCGTTTGATTACTGGGATAGTTCTACTCCGCAATGCTCTTTACAGAAATTGAGTACAGTAAACATTTCAAGTTTTCTCCACGCAGAAACCTGGTCATATCACCAGCGCAACTGCCTTTAAGTCCGAGGAATGAAGAGCTCTGCACTGAGTAATTTTCTGTGAAGGAAATTGCCAGCAGTCTTGTAAATGATTTAGTTTTAGCTTAATTTAACAGATGCAATAACAAAGATGTTAAAAGTATTTAAATCCCAGTTTACATTCTCTCTGCTGTACATATACCAGTGTGTTTTTTGAGAGCTTTTCAAATGATTTATTACAAAATGAGAGAATTTCCTTGACTATTGAGAACTGGTCATTTTACCCCACACAAACGAAGTTTTGGGTGTGGGAGATATAGGAATTACCACGTTGGACTGTCGCTCAGTCGGTATGCTTCTTGCATGGGCTATTACTCTGTCATGCATTAAAGGATTTTGAAATAATTTGGCACAAATGTTGCCCTTATAACAACAGTGTGTCGCGCTTAAACTACAGCTCACTCCGTGCCTTGAAGGTCAAGGATGTACTTTGTAAATAAACAGCATTATCTCTACTTATATATGCATATTACGAGTCATTGCCGTGTTTGAGCATATATTTATATCAATTTGAGACGTAGTTTCTGAAGCAAGAAGGGATTTCAAAATAACTCGGCACACATTTTAATCACATTCAGACAACTTATAGCAAACAACTCCCAGACGCGTGCCTTGAAGATCAAGGTCCAACTAAGAGGTTGGCAATATTTTCGTCCACGGCAAGCATGCTTGTCCAAGCTTTGTGTTTCAGGGAAGAGAACTCGTCGTAAGTTTTACATATGTGTGAAGTTTGCTCCAAATTTACACTAAATTTTCACATATGGTATTTTTGAGAAATTATGTATCATTTTTAGGAAACTTAAGGGAAAAAGAGATTGCTATACATAACTGAAACTACCTAGTGTAGACAGTTTGTATAGATATATAAAGCACAGGCTACGTTTGGTGTTTCTATATTCAAGGTCAAGGTCACTGTGACCACTGTTACTAAAAATAGATTAACGGTTTCCAACGAATAACTTTAGAATGTTATTTCGAAAAAGAAAATGTAACCAGACAGTTATGGTTCTTGTGCCTTGCATTTTTACTTCTTATCACCTATCTTTGTTTTAAGTTTCAGGTCATTCTCTTTCGTAGTCTTCGAGAAAAAATAATTATAAAATTAGAAAAGGGTAATAACTTAAATCATGAAAAGGTAGAGTTATGCTTCTTGGCCAGTAAATTCTCTTTGTCATTATCTATCGATATTGTAAATTTCACATCAATTCACATCAAAGACAGGGAAAAGTTATGGTTATTATTCAATGCACGTCTACTGCTTACAATGTATTTTTTGTTTTTGTCTAAGGTTTCAAGGCAATCCCTTTCAAAGTGTTCAAGTTGTGCGCTGGACAAAAATTCATTATAGGGAAGATTACTTAAATCCTGGATAAGGTAGAGTTATACTTCTCTCGCAATGCACTTTTTCTTGTCGTCATCTTTCTATATTTGAAGTTTCATATCAATTGATTGCATAGTTAAACTCGCATAAAAAATTTCAAGTGGGGAGATAATTAAAAAAAATGGGGCCAGGAAAAGTTTTTGTGCGCTGCACTTTTAAATAATACTATTAATCTTTATCTTAAGTCTCATGACAATCCCTTTCATATTGTTCCAGTTATGGTCCGGACAAAAAAATCATTATAGAAATAAAAGAAGGGGAGAGTATCCAAAAACTAGATAAGATAGAGATATGTTTCTTGGGCAATGCACTTTAACTTGATGCCATATATCTAAATTTGAAGTTTCACACCAATTCACTTTATAGATTTAAGTTATGCTCCGGACAAAAAAATCAGGAGGGGAGATAATTGAAAAATTGGACCAGGTAAAATTACATTTCTTGTACACTGTAGTTAAGTTGCACAGCGGGTTTGAAATCAGGGTGTTTGAAATCAGTGGTTTTCTAAAATCGGCAGTCTTTCGACGAGCGTATAACAACTGACGGATGAAATATGACAAGTGATATTTTTATCGCATAGTTTTTCTGTAATTGAGTTCAAATATAAATAGGCGTGTTTGTTAGTATATTCTTACTGAGTGTTCTTTACTTGATGTCGTTAAATTTTATCCCGTTATAATTTTTGCACCGTGTCTCTTATATTTAATGCTTATAGTAAAGAAATCTATTTTCCACTCGCTCATAAGGTTTCTGTTGCAAACGTTTTATTTGATATTACCTTCTTATGCTTTGGTATCTTAAAATGGCTTTTTTTTAACGATTTGGATTACTTTACCTGTTTACTAAAAGTAGAGCTTTAGCGGTGACTGTTCTGACAAAAGATGTTGTGTATCATTTACATATGCTCTTTATTGTTTACGCAGTTATATCAATATTTTCTATTGTTCAGTCTAATAAAATGGTACTGGATTTCGTAACCAAAACTGGCTTTTCTTATTTTTTCATACCAGGCACGTTGATAAATAAGGACCGATATTAAAGATTTAAAGGGATCTCTAGGTACTTTAAACATCTAGAGTTATGATAGCCATTATGTTTCAAACATATTCTATACCCAAGGAAATCCTTGACTTCATTAAAAATTTAGCTCGTTCTGCTCATCTTTGAGTCATATAGTCATGGTGATCTCTTGCTCTGCTCAAGACATTTGTTCACATTATTATTTCTTTAGAGATACAGGTAATTCGCGGTTGTTCTTTTTCATATAGGAATCAGTCTTAATTAATTAATACATACTTTTGGTACTAAGTACTCGCTTCTTAATCTACCTTAATATGCGGAGCCAACTGATTGGTACTTGTGTCTTTTAAAAGACCTAATGTGTTGTTTAACTCATGCCATAAAACAGGCCTATACTAGTTGAGCAGTTTATAGGTCTCTTGGAAGAGCAGTGAGTACGGTATTACTGTTTCATTTTTGAAACACACTACAGACCAATATCACTCACACGTATAGCATCAAAACTAATGGAACACATCATTGTTTCTAAGATGATGGATTTAAATGACAAAAACAACATACTCTGCCCCCAGCAACATGGATTCAGGTCAAAACATAGCTGTTAGACACAGCTCATCGGCTTCACACAAGAAATAGCTGACAACCTAGATCAAGGTCAACAAACTGATGTCATTGTCATGGACTTCAGAAAAGCTTTCGACAAAGCAGACCACCACAAACTCATACACAAGCTGAAACACATGAGAGTTCATCCACACATCAGTTCATGGATACAAAACTTTCTCAAAAACAAACCACAACAAGTATTAGTGGAAAACAAGGTCTCTGTGCTTTTTGGTGTCCCTCAGGGATCGGTCTTAGGTCCGTGCCTCTTTCTCGCATACATCAATGACCTACCAGGAAGTGTTAGGAGCCGGGTGCGTCTATTTGCGGACGACACTATAGTTTATTTAACAATTAAATCACAAGCATCGACACAAACCTTACAAACTGATTTGCACAACCTTGGAATATGGGAAATAGAATGGTCAATGGAATTCAACCCTGACAAGTGTGAAGTACTCAGAATACACGTGAAAAAGAAACCGGTCATCTTTCCCTACACCATACATAGGACTATACTGAAAACCACAGAAAATGCAAAATACTTAGGAGTTACTATAAGTAGTAACCTGAAGTGGTCATCCAACATAAACAACATCACAAACAAAGCAAACAACAGCTTAAGGTTCATCAGACGAAATGTCAAAACACAAAACAAACAACTCAAAGAAGCGGCATACAAAACATATGTAAGACGACAGGTCGAATACCGCTCAACGATATGGCACCCATGGCAGAAATATTTCACTCACAGAATAGAAATGGTCCAGAGGTCAGCTACAAAGTACGTTCATAATGATTACCACTAAACAAGCAGTGTAACAAACATGATTAAGGAACTAAAATGGTCATCATTAGAACAAAGACGAAACCATGCCAGCCTGGTGATGCTACATAAAATAAAAAAAAAAACAAGTCAATGTCGATCACAATCCCCATACAAACACAAGAAACAACAAATTCCTCATCCCGCAATCAAAAACACAACATCACATGAACTCATTCTTCCTATGGACTATACGACTCTGGAAAGAATTACCGACCGAGATTAAGGCTACCCCAACTGTGCCAGCTTTTATCAGTTAACTGAACAAGTTGTATAGATTTTAAACATCCAAAGTAAATGATTAAGTAAGATCTTTAGTAAAATCTTGTTTTCTTTGTTATTATCTTTTATAATTTTAATGTTCCTGACACGCGCCTGCCTAGTATAGTCAGTATTGATTTTTGGCAGTTATAAGTTGAAGTTGAAAGTGACATTACCACTCAGCATGTAAAGTACACTGTTACAAAAATTTTAAATACAGCACAGCTATGTTCCCACTGCCCAAATGTATACGTGTCATTGTTACGTTTCCTCCCAACAGTACAATAAATCAATACTGTCAAGGAACAATTTCCATTTGATTATTATATCATGAACAAAAACATTGTAGGTTAAGTAACGGGATGCATTAATTATGGAAAACAGTCTTATAGAACCACTAAATGATTTACACAGTCATTAGATTATTTTTCCCTTCGTTATACATAGTGTGTTTAACCCAACCAAGCAGGACGTGAAATTTTACTAGCGTCATCCGTCGTCAAACTTTTTGCTATAATATTTATGCCAGTATCTTCACCTAATCCACTTGGTCAAAATTGGTGAAACATACAAGGATGTTCCGTCTTTGTATAAACCTTTACAATAGATGTTCAAAAAATTCATTTTCATCCTGGTTGCTATGGTAAGAATTTAAAACAATTTTCTTGTCGAAAACCACCAGACCCTGATTTCGGAAAGCGTATATTCAATTTATGTCACTAGGGTCATAACTGGCGCGCCCGAGACGTCACATGTTTTACATAAAAATAGAGAAATTCTTAAAATCTCTTATTTCCTGAAACCACAAGGCCCAGAATTTTGAAAATTGGCATGAAGTATTGTCTTACAAACCTTTACACAGATTATTTAAACTTTTTCCTCGGGGTGTTTTTGGCTCGGCCCTTCAGGTCAGAATTTTTACATTGACTTTTTCTAAAGACTTTACATCTGGGGCAATTGATGGCTCTACCACGGGAGATGGAAGGATCGGATGTTTAACAGATTTGTAAGGACAAATGCTTTAAACTCGTCTTATCACAATCCGTTAAGCTAAAACTTCTATAATTGTTTATGTATCTTTTCCTTACGAATATCTAGTGTTACTGTTAAATTTATTTCAGGCATTGTTGGCTTAGCTTGTGGTGCCAAAAGTTTTACATAGAAATATATACTAGGAAAAATCCTCGTTTGTCAAGAAACCGGTGTATCGTACACCATTAAAAATATCCCGTGTGAAATTGCTAGCTCAACTCCATCAGTTGTACAAGTACGAAATTGCTGCATGAGTGCTGCAAAGGGGAGAGCGCGGCCCTCGAAAAAGGAGTGGTAGGGACAAAAGGTGTAAATACGAAGAAGTCTCTGAGAAAAAAATATTTTTTTATTGCCAAAATAACATAAACAGCATGTATTATACAGATGCATCATTTTCATAATGTTTTAGATGACAGAAAGCTCTGAAAGCATTTCTGAGTTTGAATGCAGCACACTGACAGTTAGCTGCTGTTATATGAAATTGCAAAGATGCGAATGTTTTAGTGAAATAGTGGTTCAACGTACAATACCATAGAATACGAGCTGGAACGGATGTTCTTGCGCATTGCATACATGATGGAAATGATGCAGGTCATGTATCTGGTATGAAATAAAAAGACGAACACGACAGTACAGTAAACTTTCCCTATTTAGACCATTATTTTTTAAGGGGGAAGACATTCCTGCTGTCTGTTTTGAAAGCAACGGATCATACTGAACGCAGAGAAAGCCTTCATGATAAGGCAAAGTTAATATTTAGGACTATGAAAAGCAGAAACTTTACTGGTCTTAATACGGAAACTTTACTGCAAGACAGAAAACATTAGCAAACTGATGTATGTACAGCATCCTGCAGAATGGGTGGTGTTATGTGACTGTGTTACACATGAGATGATTTGTTTTGAGCAGGACAGGAAATGTGCTAAAATTATAAGATCTGTTTCAAAATGTGTCTTGGAATTGACACCAACACCAAAACAAGAGGACCAAATAGTCTTGGTTGGCCCACTTGAGCATATGCTACGAGTTTTTTTGTTGTTGTTTTTTTTTGACGTAGTGACCTATGACCCCATGTGACAGTTATGAAATTACCAAAGATTTCATGAAGGCAAAGATACTGACCATGTTTCATAGGGAATTGTTAAAAATGTGACTTCGAGAGTGTAAACAAGGTTTTCCTATGAGCTGACCATGTGACTTAGTCTTTGACCCCATTTGAGTCAGTTACGAATTCAACAAAGATTTGATCAAGGCAAAAATTCTGATCAAGTTTCATTAAAATTGGGCCAAAAATGTGGCCTTTAGGGTGTAAATATTGTTTTATTATCATTTGACCAGTTTCCTAGTTTTTGATCTGATGTGACCGAGTTATGAACTCTTCAAAGATTTCATCAAAGTAAACATTCTGACCAGTTTCATTTTGGGTGAAATATGTAATCTCAAGAGGGTAAGTAAGGTTTTCCAACGATTCGACCCTGTAGATTTAATTGGCATAAATCTTTAGTACATATTACAATAAACACAACATTTAAAACACAATACATTTAAAATACACGTTAAACGAATATCGCAGATATGCCGCATGCGAGAAGTGCAATACCGTCTTTGAAACTTATGCTCAAGCTTTGCGACACAATTGTCAGTTTACAGGTTTATTATCATTATGCTATTTTCTAATAAATATTCGACTGGATAACCATTGAACTTATACGCCAGTTTAAAAATGCTTTTTCCTGTTCCATGTCATTCCATTCATAGGTGTTCTGGAACATGTGCGGAACATGTTCTGGACAGCGAATCGAGCACAGTCAAAAAATGTTCCCGGATTGTCGACCGAAGGGACTTTTCACTTCCGACCAATAGTGCAAAAAATAATACACACAATTCTATACAGACCTCTTTCGTTAGTGTTTTGGCCGTTATTATTCGTATTTTCATACGATTTGTCTACCGATACAGATACCGTGACTTCTTCTACATTTTGTCTATAAGTTTGTGCTAGCCATTTAATAGAAAAGAGTAAAATGTTTCATATCCGACGAAATCAGTACTTGCCAGTAACCATATGTTGTCCTAAAGGACATTTCGGATTCGAATTGTTGAGAAAATATAATACTTTAGCTCTTAAAAAAGCAATTGCTTTGCTACTTTGGCTGTTATCATTCCTTTTTTCATAGCACAACTTTTGCTTATACATTTTGTGCGAAGCCCATAAGCAATGGGCTCAGAATCGTCAAATAATAGTTGATCGAAAGGAAAACAATCATGTCATATACCCCTATAGCACATTTCTAAACCCATAACAGTATGCACGGCCCTGATGGGCCGCGCAATAACTGCCAATGCCTGCAGCTTCAAAAATAATCTCTCCTGAAGGAATCAGTTATTTTCCTGGTACAAATGTAGGGCATATGTGTTCTATTTTTAACATGCAAGGAGCTTATATTTCATATCAATGTGTGAATGGACATTCCCTAAACAATTGTTAAAATGTAATTGTTTAATGTTAAAATGACAAGAAAGATAATGACAACATGTGAATGTATAATTACACATTAGTATTATCTTAGCCTTTTCGTTAATGGGAAGACAAACAGTAAGTTTTTTTAAAGTATTTAAAATATAAAATGTGAACAGTCAGCTTTGATTCATTCTGATTGCATTTCCAGGTAAAAAAGTGAATTCATAGGTTAAGACACATGAGTGTCATGTGTACAAGAAAAATTATGCACTTTTATGTCAAACGATAAATCTTCAGTGACAGATCATGTGTTTGTAATAATAATAATAATAATAGTGTTGCTCATGATGATGATAAGTGGAATTTATTATTTACTATTTACATTTAAAACAATGTAAGATAATGAGGCTCTTTACGTCTTTTACACTGTATGCTTAGATCGGGCTGTCTGCAACATAAGAAAAAAAACTTCTGCACAGTGCATAACTGTATCTCTCTTCGAAATCTGCCTTCTCTGCGGTCTCTCTGCGTGACCATCGGTTATTCTCTGCTATTATCATAGTTCGTGATTGAAGACGTTCAGAAAAAAATCGGATAGTTCAAACAGACGAGTTGCTTAAAATTAAAAAAAGAATGCACGGAACATTAGGATATCTTTGCTATGTGTGGCTTCTTTTCAATTACCAGTCAATGCGCTCCAAAACTCGGACAAATTGTTTAGGGATGTACTGACACGGAACAAACTTTCTACAGGCGGAAACGATTACGTAAATACAAATTACATCAAACATGTTCATTTTTTAAATTTTCTTTAAAAATACTGATAAACTGGCAAATGTTTGTTTGAAATTCTTGTACGCCACCTACTTTCAGTTTTGATGGTGCATGGGAGGTCTCTCTGCACAGCAGCTTTTAAAGCACAGGCAGAATCTCCATACAGCACAGGCAAGCCCTCTGTCACCGATTAATTTACAATTAACTGTATTTGAGAAGGAAGTCTTATTTTTTGCTAATTGATAAATTAACGAGCTTAAATCTTCATGTCTTAACCTTAAAAGAATTGACATCAATGAGGGTAATAATACGTTCCTGTAATACTAAATGTGTACAAGGAATCCAATTATTTGAGTTTTTAAGTATTTCTGGACGAGTATAAAAATCTTTGAGAAGAAAGTATCAAAATATTAAAATGTTTATGTGAAATTATCACTGTTATAAGTTGGCACTTCATTTCTTTCTTTCTTCTTTCTTTTTTCAGTCTATCCATCAACGCAAATATTTATTCATTGCATCATGTATTTCCAAATAATCTGGTCATGCTTTTAAAGAAAATATAGCTAAAATCTGCAAATAAATAGCTTATAAGCAATATAATAAATATAAGCAATATAATAAACGCCTCATCTGTTTGAACGGGAGTCTTCCGAATTTTCCAACTGTCATCCATCACAAACTGTGTCTAACGCAGAGACTGCCGATCTGTTTATGCACCGTGTTATAGTAGTCGGAGGTTGCCGTAAATAACCTCAGGGCTCAGAGAATGGCCTAGACGTGACGTGCAGGATATACTGCTAACATACTTAAATTAGCATAACATATGAATTATTTAGCTTAATTAGTCAGAATAAACTGTTAGAACTTTATAAGATACAGCAACAGTAAATAGAAAAAAAAGTAAACTTAGAATATTAACCGTTCTAGGGGGATAAAGGTGCTAACATTCAGTGGCATGTGCGACATTCAGATGTACTCAGACATACGAAGTAAAATTCGACAAATGAAGTTGTATGAAAAATAACACGGATTAATGGAATTTGTATTTCGTTACTCTCAGCTTCACCATTACATAACAAGTGTTGTGAAAGTTGAAACTTAATAGAAAACAAAAACAGAGAAAAAAAATCAGAGGTTAATCAGAGAACAAGAACATGCACGTTAAAAGGAACTTGAAAAAATACATTGTATACATGTATCTATCGACAACTGAGTTACGTGAAATAGAAAAGATAGTGTTTTTCACGCTATCGGTTGTATGGGCTTAACTAAAAGCATACTTTTAACAAAGAGGAGATCAGACAATATACATTCAAACCTATACTAGTTTGCTTATATAAACAAAAATCAGCCGAGATACTGGCTTGCAATATTTGTATATGCTTACACTGAGCCTAAGGCCTTGCAGTGTTTAATCTTATTTAAACAAATCAACATACTTCAGGCAGCCTGTATAATTGTAAGTTTAGTTGATAGAATGCTTTATCAGGAAGTTATTTACTGTTCATATCAAAACGGCCTACAAGTGTTTATCAAGCTCCCACTTTTTAACAGATTTGAATTACAAAGCGCCTTTTAAAATTTAAGAGTTAAATAACAGCGGTTGTTTTGAACCTGTTTCCGCCTGTAGAATGATATATGGTAATAGATGTAACACAGTTAAGATTTGGAACAAGCAAGCAAGACAGTACTTGATATCCCAACAGCTATTTCTGAATGTAAACTAAAGACAAAAACCTATGCTAAAACCTAATGCAATTAACATTTATACTGGGTCATCAATCCTTCTATATTTCAACATGTAAGTAAGTATCTACCACGTCAGCTAATAGATGAAATCGTTTTTCTTACCAAGTTTTAAGGTGAAGTTGAAAAGTCGCTGTAGTTATAGAAGATGCGTCTGCATAGTAGAAACTCATGTCATGTCATTAATTGAGAAAAGGTTTACTCTCGTTCAGTTAAGCTGGGGTAGCCCTGAATTACATTTACAACTAGAAGTTATATTGTGATTTCTATATCTTAGAAAATGAGAAAGTCTTTGTTAGATTTAATTTACATGATTTCTGAAGTGCTTTCAGCATTTATCCATGCTGCTATCCATCTAGGTAATTTTGAACACTTATGTAACTTTAAAGTATTTACTTGAGGAAAATATGTAGTCAGATTTCACCTCATAATCACTCATAAACGTTTGATTATTCGTTCGTTACATTGACCATTTTCAAAAAAAATACATTTGTAATTCTAATATATATACTATTTAGCTTATAAAAGTACTGAAATAACAGACAAAAACATCACCCTTTTCCACTTCACCGCCTATACTGTTACTGATTGATGTCATAATTCATTTTCATTTATTCAAAAGAAAACCTCTATTTTCAAACAAAGGATCTTTTAGGTGCTTCTAAAACTTTTGAATTTTACATCTGCACTATTGACTTAAAAACTTGTAAACACCTGAGATTATCTTTATTTATTATTTCTACAGACACTGTTCACCAGCAGTGCAAATGGACGTATTCACTATGGCCGTTATCATCATTTGCAACTTCAAGAGCATTTTATCAAATCAGAACTGTACTTCAGCCATACCAAGCTAAATGCTGATAATGAGAAGTACTATACATGTTCAACCAATACATTAGTGCATCTATTTACAATAAAGTTTTATCTAGAACAGTAAGATATAAACTAATAGTCAGACAAAAATAGTATCATTAAATAAATGTTATACACCCATATTCGCATACCTCAAATTAAAATGAAAAATATTGCTTGCATGTGCAAAGAATGCATGCACAGATTTAATTTTGACATATTTCTAGTTATTAAAAGTTTACAACTCAAAGTAAATATCTGTCGAAGTTTTATTTCCAACATTCAACAATCTTTATATCTTTACAAGTCATGATAATAATACATGTTCTATGACTTTTTATTTTCCATCAAGAGCTGATAAGTCTTAGTCCTCATAAAAGCATGTAAATTTCGTATTTTTTTTTGACAAAAACTGGGTAAACCCTTAACCTGCTGGAACTGAAAGTGCTTAGCCTTTGCCACCAGTAAAGAGCCAGGCCAGCCTGCACATCCGTGCAGTCCGACTAGGCTCTATACTGTTGGTAGCTCAATTTTTGTATTTTGTAGGGATGGGAACGAATGTTCGAATATTCGAATATTCAAAAATCGACCGAATATTCGAATCTGAAAATCAAATTCAAATATCATATCATGTTTTTTTTTTTATTTTTCAAATAGAGCATCGTTGACTTTTTTTTATAAATGTAAGCATTCTGATTATGCAAAAAAACACCAATCTGATTGGTATTGTGTTTGTTTATTGCGTGTCAAACATGATCAAATTTACAATAAAATTGCAATGCATAATTGGCAGGGGCAATCGGTACGGATTAACAGTTTGCAATTGTGTACCTTTTAATCTTTTGTTCATTTTAATTGGCGCCCGTTTATAATAGCTCAAATATTTTCCTCTTAAGTATATTTAAAAAAAAATCATCCTCGCTTTATGTTTGTTCATCATTTAACAATATTGAAATAAGCTTTATAAAAAAAGAGAAATGAAATGCCTCCATCGCGTGTTTGGACTTATTTCAGGCGGTTTTAATGAAAGGAATATATAATGTATTGCCAATAAATTAATAATTTTAAAACTTCCATTAAACAAGCCATTTCTACGTCATTTCTAGATGACAGTACAGGTGACAACGTACATGTGATAAAACAGTACCAATGTTCGGATACCAAAATTCTGGTAACTGAGTGAACTGAAAAAACGAATACTCGAATATATTCGAATATGGCAAAGCGAATATTCGAATATTGATATAACTATTCGTTCCCATCCCTAGTTTTTTGAAAATGAAATCCCTAAAATTTTGAATGGTCTGTTCCAAATTTAAAGCTGGACAAATCCATTACAAAAATTCAGGAGGTTAAGGTTAAAATAATCATTTGTCTTTTTTTTTCTTTTGTCAAAAGCCACAGTTGTTCATCCTTTGACTATGAAGATCGATATCTTCTAGTTTCATATATGAAATAAAGGGTAGTCTGCACAAATCAGCTGAACACCGTATGCATAATTATGTTTTCGTAAGAAAGGAAGAAATAAAAATAAAACGACTAACTTTAAAAAGAATGACAAAAACACAATATTTCCGGGTAGACTGTACAACAAAATTTGACCGAATTCAATATTCGTCTTCAACATCTACATGATCTCTCAGGTTTTTTTTGTCATGTGAATGTTTTGACAAAATACTTATAAATTATTTTGTATCAAGAATTAAGCGTTGATTAGACTTGTAAATAAAGTTCTTCCTGGTTCTGACTGAATATTATAAATGTTCAAGCCTCTAGTCTCGAAACAATCTTTTATCTTAGCGATATCACTATTTTGATCGTGTTTACTGACACGTCAATATCTTCTTTAAAGCCCTTATATATCCGAGAAACAGTCATTTTGAGTTCATAAAATAGGTAGTGGGATTTTGTACTTCATTGATTTTTCAAGATCCGATGACTTTCATAACGTCAGATTAATCCCTATTTACTCCTTGAAAAATGATCAAATTTCAAACCTCAATAAATATTTTTCTTTACTTCCGTGATTTACCTCGAGTAACAATCGCTGCTGTATAAAAAAAACGTTATTCTTAGTCTGGTTCCCTGCCTAATATATCTACAATTATCATTAGCAGGTAATCCAGACCACGTTATTTCTAGCTTGGAAAAGTGACAATATTTGATGACGCATAACATACCCCGTTTATTTCAGATGACGTCATTTATTTCTGCGCAGCACCGGAGTCTGACGGAAACGCTCGCCTATTACAAATGTTAACACATTTTCATATCCATCCAAAATACCAAAAACTGTTTTAATATCAACAGTAAGTAAGTGGGGATCATATACAGGGCATTTTTGTCTTACTAATGTTCTACATGCTCCCAAAATTGCGAGGCCTTTTTGCAATTTGAGAATAAAAATTACCACTCTTTATGAATATTTGGGCTTGATTTTAGTTTACCTAAAATAAAATATAATGCAAGTCATTGGTTGTTACATTTTTCTTATGTTCTCCGTTGGCTTATTACATCATTGTTCAACTATAGCCCTAAAAATTGCAACCGCAATTCTAAAATTTAGAGCTTTCCGTTTATGTTTTAAATCACATAAAACTGAAAAAATATTGAACAAAGCTTCCCCGATGCTAAGTACAATTGCAAAACTCACTGCATGAATACATCGTTGATATCTTGATTGATGGCCAATTATAAGAAATGCACACTTTCTTAGTATCTATGGGTCCTAATTAGATATTTCTTAACATATATTCTTTTTCACATTATTAAATAGTTTCATTTTATAGAGAATGCGCCAATTATATGCATATGCAGTTTATTACTGGGTTACTCTTAAGAAATGATCTTCGTTCGGAATAATGAACATTTTTTTTTTTTGACTACAGATTTAAGTCAATATTAGGTCAGACTTGGATTTGGCGAAAAGACAAGTAAAACAAAACCTTGTACTTAAATGCCAGGAGAGAAAGTGAACATAAAATCCTTCCTAAACAATGCCTTATACCCAAGATATTGCGAATCAATTTGTAAAATTTAACCATTGACCTTCCGTATCTGCCGTTTCGCTGATGCAGAGTTCACATGGAGAGTTATCTTGTCGTTATCATTTTTGTGATAAGAAGTTTATATGACTTAAATATTATGCAATTTACGTTCATATATTACAATTAAATTGGTGGCTCTAAAACATCTGAATTTTTATTTTTGCATTTATATTTATAGATTTATTATTTTTTGTCGAGACGAGCAATCGTTTCACATTTTGAAACTATGAAACACGTATAGTAAGAGTAAAAAGATGTAAAAGAACAAGACAGTTTTTTTATTGTTATGGAGATATAAAGTTATACGAAACAGAAATGGTGAGTACATAAGAGTTACTGTCATTGTCTACTATATTTAACTCGTTGTATGTCATATTGACGCATCATTTTTCAGCTCTTCCACAATCTATTTAATAAGGATTTTGTTAATACAGCACCAACAGTGGATTAAAAACAGGATTGAGCATAACTGAACCGAAACTTTGATTTATGCCTTATGAAAAGGAACTTAAAAAAGAATATATAATTCTTATCTTATGTAAGGACATGAAATTTCGTGTCAGAAAGATGCAATGCATCTTGAAAAAGGCAACTCAGTGCGGGATTCGAACTCATGGAAAAACAACGCACTGCACTACCGAGCCAAAGAATTGATTCCCTGACGCAGTTGTCAATTATAGTCCGTTGTAGTGGACCATGACACTTGAAGAAACATGCACCTGGGGATACGCTATCATAGAAGACAATGTGTAATTCTTCAATAGTCTCTTGAAGAAAGAGTCTTAATTTAGCGAACTTATATCATGATAATAACATAGTAAGGTATAATGAAATAAACATGGATCCTGAAAAACTAAGGGGATATTTTTTCAAAACATAAAATTATTCAAATATTTGAGACGTGTACCATGAAGAGTCGAAACTAAAACTAAGATGGAGAAAATTGTTTCGATTTTTTTTTTTGAAAATTACATCATTTAAAGAGATTCAAACGAACAGATTTGATCAACCTAAAAGATTTTAACTTTGTCACTTATCCTGACAGCTTAGTTAGACAAATCTAACTTTTTTTCGCCGTTTCATGGAACAGTCAGATAATTAAACAATCTTAGAATCTGTAAAATGATATGATAAAAATGATAATGATAAAATTTCTCACACTTTTCTAAAATATTTTGTGCCCGTTGTGTTACCATTCAGGTTTCTTTTTTCTCCTTTTTTTCGTTTTATTTATTCATTTTTTAAAGGCGATTTTACTTTATATATATATACCTTGAACAAGGATTGATTGGCGATTTTACTTTATCTATATATACCGTAAACAAAGATTGATCGTTAGGTAAAATAGAGGTTGGTGGTGGTAAAATACTTAATTGGTATTAGTCTGGCAATTTTGTTAAGAGCAACGTTATCCCTCAGTATTAATTCAGATAGCAAATCGACGTGCTCGTTATCTTTCGAGTGGTTGCTTTATATCTGAAAGCTTGTTCTATCTTGCTTTGAAAACGACTGTTATCTACAAGAAACTGAAACTTGGATGTCGAGTTTAGCACAACGTACAATAAAGGCGTTGAAACTCATAGTAAGTCTCAAAATACCGTGCTGCTGGAACACCTACCTAGGTGGTACTAATTTGACCTGAATAGTCATTCAAAACAACAAAATAAAACAACAAACACTCAAATATAAACATAAAACTTAACTCAGATGTTTCGGTAAGTTCGATAATATCTGGGTTTTTTATGTTTAAATTTTTTTTCCGGAAAAGTAAAACATATTATTCTTACTAGACAAATTTACTATTTTTTAATTCATAAAAAGATTTTATTTATTGTCTTCACAAAACATTATCGAAGGTGAACATAATAACGGTTATGTTAGCATTGTTAATCTCTTGTTAGCATATCAAAGTGAGTTATAAACTCAAGATGATGTTCTCAAAAGAATAAAAAGCTAAATGCTCAAAAGAAAATGTTCATTCTTAATCATCAGAGAGACATTTTTATAAACAGCAGGCTCACTTTTTCATTTCAAATTTTACAATTAAAGGCAGAAGAACATGTCAGATTTCGTCTTCAAGACAAGAAGTCAAGTGGAAATCAAGGCGATGCACCTTTGGAGGAAGAAAAAGTGGATGTGAAATATGAATGGGACAAATTTCAAGAAAGTTCTCAAGACAATGTATCATCAACAGATGAGAGATTCTGGCAAATCATTCATAAAATGTCCAAGATTATATTCGCAATCATATTATTTGTCCTTGTTCTTAGCACTGCGGTTTTGCATAAAAGCTCCATATGTCTTTTGTTGTCAAACATCTCGCCACCAAACCCAGCTTGGAATTCCTCACTTAAGACGGCGATGTATCACTTCCGGTACCCTACCTCGGGTGAGAACTTTAAAAGCATCACACGGGTTTGAAATGTGTAATTGCAAACCGATTTGAAAAATGGTTTAGGCTTTTTATTAGGCTGTCATAAATACCGTTTAGTCTAAAGCGAAATTATATCATTTCCTGCATAAGACTACCGCTTTTTTGAGGTACATAGCCATTATGCAGTCCCTTTTATTGCAAGAAAGTAGTTACGAGAGAAGCGATTGCACTGAGATGAGTTCATCTGAGATACCTTTCATAGTTACTATAATTTCTTGTTATGTTTCAGAGACGTCTATAACATACATATGGGCACTGGTGTTGGT
The DNA here is from genome assembly GCA_012932295.1 of Cyclina sinensis. Classification (NCBI taxonomy): domain Eukaryota; kingdom Metazoa; phylum Mollusca; class Bivalvia; order Venerida; family Veneridae; genus Cyclina; species Cyclina sinensis. Next base: position 8,398,881 of record JAAONU010000009.1, on the reverse strand, counting down.
CGTTGTGTCTCCTTATATTTTCACGACATTATCAAGTTTGTTTAGCCTAATATTCAAGAAGACAAATGCCCTGGAATTTAAACCGCTCATGTTTGTAAGTAACTTGCATAGCGTTAACACCGAGAAGTACTCGTACTCGAACGAAATTTCAGAAAAAAATCGGATAACGATTCGAAACATTCATTAAAATTTAAAATATGCAATCAATTTTTTAATAATTTATTTCTTGAAAGTTAAGGGGATTGAAAAATATCATTTTCATTTCTCATACGAAGTACACTCGCCAGCCAAAAAGGTGTTTAATCGGTTTGAAATGGTTAATTTGTCGAATGCATTATGTCAGTGCTTTCTGACTTTCAGCAGGGCATATAACAAGATTCAGTGGTGCATTCACAAAATATTTATGCTAATGGAGAGTACTGTTTCGTTTACATTTGGCATTTGCATATAGAAAGTTAGTTTTCCTTATCAATGTTTAGTATTATTTTGTTTTTCAGACTTTTATTGTGGAGTCTCTGCACTCAGTTGGGATAAGCCTTTTTGTATTTGGAGTCCTACCAAACTTTGACCCATTGACGGGGGCGCTGTTTTGTATGAGTATTGGGGCAATACCAGCATTACTACGATTGGTATTCTTTGGTAGGGTTTGCAGACATCCCATATTTAAACAAATGTATTAATTCAATGTTTCGTTAAATATTATTATTGACAATTTGGCCGAATGATCTGTCACTGACTCTGACATAGTCAGTTTCACTTATCACTTAGACACTTCAAATAAATCTAGCAGATTCTCGAGCCGAATAGAGCCAAACAGAGCACAAATCAACTTTAAAAATATCAATCACAATGGAAAGCTTTTGCTTAATATGACCGAAATAGTGTTGAAAAGGTAAAATAATCTAACATAATAGAACGAGACAATGACTAAGGTGTGGAAATTAATACTGGTGGAATCTTGAATCCACTGCAAGAACGTTTTCGTCCACGTAAATGAGAAGTCATTAAGAAGACAATGCGAAACAGGAAAAAAAAACAATGCGAAAAAACGTGTAGAAAAAACAGTCTGACGTCAAATGATCTGTGCACGCTGCGAAGGACATGGATTCAAACCCCACTCAAGCATATATTTTCCCTAGTTTTTGGCAGTTTTACATTGTGTTGGTTTTACAACAGTAACTTTTATAGATTTTAAATTCAATTTCTCTCGTTTTAAATCTACTTCAATTGTTAAAAAGCTTTTCAACATGGTAAAAAGATGAAAGTATCTTTGATTTCAGTTATTAATTTTTCAAACTTAGACAGTAAAAATATTTGATATTTTGCCTATTTGTTCAGAATAGTACATGGATAAAACAAAAATGCAGCTAAATTGAAGTCACAAAGATTTATGTTAAAGTTAAAGTTGATAACATCCCCTCACAATGAAGTGGGTAGGGTAGATTCGTGCCATGTTTATAATCATATTTCGTTTCTTATCAATTTTGTGTTGTCATTTTGTTTGCTTCTTGTCAACAGTCAGTAAGTAGCTCTTCATAATGTGAATGATTACATACCAAATAAAAGTTGTTTTTATAGCCAGTCTTTGGAAAAAAACAACATGATGTTTCTCTATACCTTATAAACCCATTAAGTCGGGTAAGGTTTGAAGTGAATATTCGTCATTTCTTGGAACTCCCCTGGTAAAAGTGCCTTTATATGGTTTATATTTTGTCCTAGGATAGAATATTTCTTAAAAAGCTCAATTCAATGAGGGCTGACAAAATGTTTCTTAGTATTCTAATACCTTAATATTAAAATGTTACCTATGATTTTATTAGTGATAATAGACTTGACGTACAACATTAATGTTACTTGTATCGACACGTGACAATTCAGTGTAATCGGAATATATACTGTGGATATCTGACGATGTAAGAAATTGTTAACATGGTTAACGTTATTTTTAGACTTTAAAAACAAACAAAACGCTTATATAATTGGTTACCTTATTATATGATAAAATACCCTTAATACAGATTATGTAAATTAAAAATAATGATAAAAAATCGATTTTTGTTTAGGTTTTGTTGTCGGCGTACTCGCTTTTGACAAATAAAGCTTTTCGAAAAATAACAAAACTCTATTGAAATCAACTAGGTATTTTTAATTTTAGAAGGAGGTACCAGTTTCAGGATGAAAGCAGCACGATGGACACTCAGCATTTTAGGATTTGCAACGACCATGGCATCAGTAGTATTTTGGTGTTACTACATTTATAAGGTGGATGATGAAAGAGACGGAAAAAAACTAGGCCTGTTAGTAATGTCAGCATTAACACCTTTACTCGTATCACTCGTCTGGTGGGATAACTACATTCCAAAGGTACAACCAAGTCAAAACGTTAACGTTAACATAGCTCGGATATACCTTTACGAATTGTTCAGAACTGTTCTGTGGTAGATCACAGAATGGCAACGAAAAACTTTTGTTAATCTAATACATACTTAGTAAACGCCATTCTGTAACAGTAATCTATTTAAGTCATACTATTAAACTGACAAGGAAATATTTACATCTTACTGTAAAGGCAAATAATTGTATTCTTATGGCCATTATTAAGCAATTAAAATTTATGTAAAGTTTTCAAATTGATTATTCCGTATAATTATATTAATTACCTTAATGATTCACTTACACAATTTAGTTACCGAACAAATTATTTAGGATGGTAGGTGAACATTGACTCATATGTATTTTGTCCATATAGTTTTATTTCTCTTTCAACAGAGGAGCACTTTCTTGGCAGTCTTGAGGCAACAAATCCAAGATATGAAAGCAAAAATTTATTCCATCATAGGTGTATGGAAAATTCTGTTGACACTTGGCTTGGTCTCAGTTTTATATGGAACAGGGTCTGGAGACGACACTTTAAGCCTAGAATCTTTGTACGGTGAAGGATATGGAGCTACACTTGTAGATGACTCAAGTTCGAATTTAACCAGCATGATAAGAAATGATTCAGTAAGCAAGGTCATATTGGACAATTGGCTTTTAGGACCAACGCCACTCGTGTTGGATATAACCACCGGACCATGCTCCAGATACTTACCGTTGTATATTGCCGTGGTCAGCATCGTTTCAGGAATTATTTGCTACAGGTATCACATCAACACCGAAAACAAAACCACAAAAAAAGAAAAGAAAAAGACAACAACAACAAACTATAAAGACTATATATCCAACTGATTGCGATATCAGTTTTCAGTTATTGTTTGGTTGGTTATTTATGGATCTTGAAATACACAACAATTAGAGAAAGTAATATGACATTTTCTCGAAGCAATGTGAAAACATATGATTCGGTTATATGCTCATTAATGTGTATCTAAAAATAAACAAATTTAAGTCTCAGACTCATCTGAATTGATTTTGGTTTCTGCCGTAATGTTAGCTGAAATTTCTTTTAATCTTCTTATTTCAGACTTTAGTAGATACCTTTATCGATATCTCTATATAACCAATAACATCTGATATTTCAGATGCAGCATCGCCGCCAATCAGATACTGGCTCAAGTTTCAAGCTTCTCTTTACCTCTTGCATTGGCAACGCCTATATCACTAGCGTTTATGATCGCCTTATATGCAAAACAAGTAAACTTTTAACTAAAAATTATAGTTTTTATCTATAAGATCCACATCATTTGCAAGATTCACAAGAAATTAATTCATGTAATATGTAATCACATTTATGGAAAACCCTGGTGTTTTTTTTCTTTAAAATAGTTAGAAGAGAACCAAAGTCTACGGTAGAGAGCGGTAATACGATTGTTAAAAAAGCTAACGGAGAAAATAACTCCAGTTGCTAGTCACATACTTAAAGGTCTTCCAAATGATCGAGTGTTCTAGTTCGTTTATCCTGTTTATGTTTATGTATTTAAATGGCAAATTGTATTGTCATGTTATTTCATAAAGATAACAGTTGATCGAATGATCGGTATATCCTTAAGAAAAAAGGGTTTTGATATAAAATCTATTGTAAACGCTTTATTTACTAACAAAAAAAATATATAATATTACAGAACGTCATGGAATTCTAGCAACAAAATATGACGCCCTGACATTATTCTGTATTATCTAACTTTTACAGACACTTTCAATGACAGACAATTGCTCTCTGCCGTTTCCGAAGTGGAAAGGAGGACTTGACATTGATTGGACAATGATAATTGCAAGCATTTTAGGATATGTTGCCATTGTCTCCGTATCAAGTCATATATGGGTGTCTAAATATGACAGAATGCAGAGCGGAGAAAGGTACATGCCACAGTACTTAGGCTGTATTTAATGTTTATATGTCTAGCATCATTAAAGTTAATATATTGCATAAAAACACCAGGTACATTTTTATTTTAATAATAAGATGCAATGGTCCGTTAGCTATGTACTAAAATGTTTAGTAAAGATTCCGCTCATTGAAGATAGTTTTATAAGTAACCATGCTTTGTTAACTATACACACTCTAAATCATTTTCAATGTGATAATACCACATATTTAAAGGTACATAATTTGCTTTCTGCATTTTCTTGTCACTGACGTAAGTCACAAAATGAAAACAAATCAACACTTGTTTTATATATGATATAATTCTTCTGTTGTACAGGATGTTTTCGATACCGATGTATTGTGGATTTTTCCTGGACCAATCGCTGATTTTGAACAGAAAACGAGCAGTAGATCTAGACGAGGAAGCCAACTTCAGATCAAGAAGGGTATTATAAGCTAGATTTTCTGACGACGAAATGAACACAATATGTTATAAAGCTTTTGAAGTGGAATATTATCAGCCAAGATCTCATATCGCTCTTGCCTGGCAGATGATATAAAACTAAGGCCGGAAATAAATCCACATGTACCACTTCGAAAACTAGTTACAATTTAATTAACCTTCTGTTTTCTGAAACTGAAATATTTCCCGTTTATATTCAATAATTTCTCTGAGAAAAAGTGACAGGTTTTTATTAGGTTTCATCGCCGTTATAAATGACGTCACTGAAAGTGCACGGTAGGGGAAAAATCAAACAAATCAACAGAACATCCTTTAACCCCTAATTTTATTTCACATTTGGGTCTCATCAAACAAGAGCACCACAAAAAAATTTCAAGTTTTATATAATCATGAAACAAGAGCACCAAAAGTTTTTTTCCGGCGTTTTTTACCCATTGTGGAAAAAAAAACTTTTACTATTTTTAGAAACATTACATCAGATGGTTTTGTAAATTAGTAAACATAAAAGTAGTGGTATTATTTCATGACAAATAGGGTTTTATATTATGACTGAATGTAAATTTTGTTTAACACGAGTGTGGTGTATTAAGTTAAAATCATTTGAAATAATAGAAAGCGGGAATTCAAACTGAAATTGATTAGTCCTCGGGGCACCTTTATATGCATCCTTCAATACCAAGCATTGGGTTCTAGACAAAGAAATTCGTAAAAAGTTTTTCTTTTTAGAACGAGTAATGATAAATACTTTTTATGTAAAATACCCAGATAACATGGACTTAAGATAAAGAAATATCTTTAACATGTGTCGCTTTCAAACAGTTGAACTTTTATTGTGCACAAAAATAACAATACAAAACATCCATGTAAAATATTATAACTAGTCAGATTTAGATTGAATACTTAGTCGATCTGTGAAGTTATTTTCCTTTTCCATTTTTTAGTTAGATGATGATGAAGGCGAACCTGGCAAAACACCAAAAATCTATCTTTGTGCAACGATGTGGCATGAAAATGACAATGAAATGACCCAGTTACTGAAGTCTTTTTTCAGGTAAACTTTCTTCACTTACGAACTGTTAAGACTAAAATGTCACGTTATTCTCGTCTTCAAATGTTTGATACGAGAGTAAAAGCTTACTTTAAATGTATTTCTTTATTATTTTTTTTTTTCATTTAATTAGTTTTTTTTGTGAGAGGGGGTTACAGGAGATGTAAATTTTCATTAAATAATGAATTTCACATAAGCACTGTTGAATAATTTCTTAACGTGTATTTTGTAAAAAGTCAGTTTCTGTCTATCAACTACTAAGACAAGTAAATGTTCTAGTGTATCCTAGTGTTTTCTAGGCTTGATATTGACCAGTTCGACCAATGGAGTAAAAACCAGGTTACAGAAAATCCTGACTATTACAAGTTCGAAGGTAAATCCCCGTAAAAATAGAAGCTTCTAAGGGATGTATGAATTGTTAAATGTAGTTTTCAAAAAACCGTAGACAGTTTCAAATAATTTAAAAATTGCATGTGATTTCTTATTTTTGCATGGTGGAATTTGGTTAACTTTATTAAAAAAAATGATAAAATTTAAACTAATACACTTAGTGTAAGTGTAAGGTTTATCGTCAATGCAAGTGTGTTTTGATTTGTGTCATGCGCATCAACGAAATAAACATTGAGAGAAAACCACCATATAAAAGAATGATTCCAATTTAGTTTCCGCACCATTAAATTTTGTATCTGGTTTCAAATAACAGTATCATTTTTTCCAGCACATGTATTTTTCGATGATGCTTTTGAGGACAAAGATGAAAAACGTCAGGTTAATGAATACGTCCGAAAACTGATACATAACATGGAATACGCACATCGGTAAGCTAATTTAAAACCATGATTGATTTGACAAGATTTCTTTTGTAAAAAGATATAACAGCTCAATGCAACTCTTATAACAAAAATACATGTTTACTTCAAAAACAAACTTATCGTAATGTGCAGCTCAATTTAAACGAAAAATGATTCAAGAAGCTTTATATATTTGTTTAACGGTGCGACAGATAACACACTATATGACAGCATTACGCGTGCTGGTCTCGGAGGAATGCAAAACACTTAGAAAGTCTTTCAAACTAAGAAAAAAAATACCATGACATATATTTGCAATCACTTTTGTACAGGTCTGTGTACGGGCCTGCAGGAGACAGAAAAATGAGATTGCCGTCGAAAGTAGATACTCCATATGGTGGAAGGCTTGTCTGGACACTTCCCTTTGAAAATAAGCTAATAGTACATTTAAAGGACAAGGAAAAAATACGTAACCGGAAGAGATGGAGTCAGGTAAGTGAGACAAAGACATTCATTAGTAGCTGAAGACAATAAAATGGTGGAACTACACTTTTTATTTAATTCAAAAACTTGCCAGCGATTAAAGTCTGAATAAGACTTTGAATTTCGCTCTGATCCTCTATCTTGTTTAGGAGGAAAAATGCTTGGGTTTGCACTCATGACAGCAAAAGTCCAGCTACAAAATGGGACCAAAGTACTAGCGTACTGTTTGATAGCATCGCCGTCCTTTCTTGTATTGCAGGAATATGGGAGTATTCTTATACATAGATATATAAAATTACTAATGGGAAAACTACAGTCAATTTTCGCAATTTTTAGGTAATGTACATGTACTACTTGCTCTCATACAAACGCCATGACGACGATTCTGCGGACAACACCTTTATTCTAGCTCTCGACGGAGATGTTGACTTTCAGCCATCAGCATTGAAGCTTCTTGTAGACATCATGAAAAGAAATGAAACAGTTGGTGCAGCTTGTGGAAGAATCCTACCCATTGGATCAGGTAAATTGTTTCATTGCCCTCTGTGCAAAACTTGCTTTCCTATGTCTAGGAGATTTTTCTTAAGATTTCATAATTCGTTAACGTTACACATTTTGCATTGTCTATTCTCTTTATCTTCTGACAGATGTAAAACCTATATTATTTATAACATCTAGATTAACAAAGTGATGTGCTTCTTATCCGTTTTTAGCTCACGAGATCAAAATAAGCTCAGTGTGAGCTTTGTGATCGCCTTTTGTCCGTCATCCGGTTTATATCTTTATACCTCCTCCTAAACAGTTGGTCGAATTTGATGAAATTTTGCAGATATGTTCCTTGCATGAAGCTCCTATAAAGCTGTCTAGTGGACTTCTACAAGATTATGTTCAAATATCGTCCCCGAGGTCACTATTGGCCTCTCCCAATGTCACATGTTTACATAGAAATGTTTAGGAAAATCTTTTAAATTCTTAACCCCTGGCGTCATTATTGGCTCCGCAACGGAGTCAGATGTTTTCCGGAGACGTAAATAAACGAGCTCTTTTAAAATCTGGATACAATCGAAACCCAAAACTGCGTGTTCTGAAATTTCGTCTGTAGCGTTATCTAAAGGCATTCTACTAAGATTTTTTGACAATTATTTCCCGAGTATTTTTTGGCTCTACTCCTAAGGCCAGACGTTTAACAAAGAAATGTATAGGAGAAGGTTTCAAAACTTTTCTTGTCAGAAACAGTAAGTCTTGGACGTCTATAATTAGGTGTGTAGCACTGTCTAGTAGACCTTTACCAAGTTTGGTACCAAATTATGTCTCTGGGGCCAATTTGGTCCCGCCCGAGGGGTCACATGTTTGACAAAGAAATATATCAAACACTCTTTGAAACTCATTGGATGAAACAACATGGATAAGAGCTCTGAGGATTTGGGAACACTTTTACTCCATCCCCTGGGTAAAATATTTAAAATAAACATACAGACAGACTCTTTAAAAATCTCTTTGTCAGACACCATAAGACTGAGACATCAGAAATTTGGTAGTAGTTTTATTTTGTGAACTTCTTCTTGTTCAAATTTTGTCCCTTGAATAATTTTTTCTCAAGTAGGTGGTCATTGGTTTAACATAAAAGTATGAAGGGAATGACAAAGACATACGGAAACACTTTAAAGTCCTTTGTTCATAACAAGATAGACAAAATTTTTAATTTGGATAATAAATCCATGCATTGCACTTGTCCAGTTCAAAAGTTATATATACGGCCATCACGACCCTCTTTTTATCTCCATACAGATACATTTAAGCTAGTTTTCACAAAACCGTTTTTAGCTTGTCAGTTTCGAAGAAAAAATCGAGCTATTATGATCGCTGCGGCGTCGGCGTCGTTGTCGTGCAAAAACTTTAATGAAGTCCATTAGTCAAACAACTAAAAAAGTATCAGTATGAAACTTTGAATACTTGCTTGTCATGACAACACTAGGGGTATTAATCTGAAAGCTATATTTTTGGAGTTATGTCCTTTTATAACTTACAATTTTTGTCAAAATTGCTTATTAAGTTGAATGATTTCAAAACTATCAAAGTTATCAATATGAAACTTGGACTGCTTGCTTATGATAAGAGGCAGATGTAATACAAGGGACATTATTCTGAAAGCTATATTTTTGGAGTTGTGTCCCTTTTTGTCAAAATTACTTATTAAGTTGAATAATCGAAGGTATCAATATGACAATATCAACATTTTGACATGAAACGTCAGAGGTATATAGACCTCCTTCAGGAGTAGTGCACCAAAACCATAACTATAGCCCATATTGTCGACATGTAAAACAGACGAGCGTTGGCGCCGCTCCGCGGAGCTCTTGTTTCACACATGTTGTGAAATCATATATTTTTACACCAATAGGCCCGATGGTATGGTACCAGAAGTTTGAGTACGCCGTAAGTCATTGGTTACAGAAAGCCACAGAACATACAATTGGATGTGTTTTGTGCAGTCCAGGTTGTTTCAGCCTCTTTCGGGGCTCACATCTAATGGCAGAAAATGTGATGAAACGATATACTAGACCACCAACAGAGGCCAGACATTACGTGCAGTATGATCAAGGTTGTTTGAAAGGATTTAATTATGTTTTATTGACTTACTTAATATCAATTTCAACGTCAAGTTAAAATGTCATGTCGTGGTCATATGCTTATTTCTAAGCATTCAAGTCATTTTATCTTACTTGTTTAAGATCTAGTGATTCAGACTGTACTTGAGCGAGTTGTATGTGATCTAATAAGGATAATATGCATACACATATAGTAATATCTTGCTTTCCATGCAAAAATCAAAATGAATGTATTTTCTTCTGTGTTGACTAAATATCACTGTTTCTCAAATTTTAAAGCCAATGTTTATTGTTTTATAGGCGAAGACAGGTGGCTATGTACACTTCTTCTTCAGCAAGGATTCAGGGTTGAATATTGTGCTGCATCTGACGCCCTTACTTATGCCCCAGAAGGTGACAAGATTCCTTTTATTTTGCTTGCACATCCCTCGTATTTTTAACTGAGACGTTCAGCTTCACACCACTTTGTAAAATATGAATAAAAATGTTCTAAAACAAATAATGTTAGAACAAACAACTGAATACTTAGGAACCTTTATATTAATACAAAGTCAATTTGTCATAAAAGTATTAACAATTATCACATTATCAAAGACAGCTTGTTTAACAGTATCTAAAATGCACCATTTGAAAATATTGAATACGGAAAATATCTACAGGTTTTTACGAGTTTTACAAACAAAGGCGTCGCTGGACACCCTCAACCATGGCTAACATATTAGATCTTCTATTCGACTTTAAAAACGTCACTGAACGAAACAACGACATCTCAATGCTCTACATCGGATATCAGATGCTTCTGATGGTGTCCTCTATTCTAACTCCGGGGACCATATTTCTGATGATTCTCGGAGCCATTAACATGGCGTATCCCACGCTATCTCTGTACTGGGCTTTGATTCTTAACCTAATACCTGTTGTCTTGTTCATCATCTTCTGTTTTCTTGCCAAACCCAATACTCAGGTAGGTTACAATTATTTCTTTGCCTCCAAGAAAAATACACCGGGAGTAGTGTTTTGCTTTATTGAACAAATTGCTTCTGTATAGCCCGGTTGTGTTCCTTTCTTGAGTCAAAGAAATTTTGTTGAATTATTGCTTTATTAGTGACTACAGGTAGAAATCTTACGTTATGCATTAGAAGATAAGTATATGGAACATGTTTCTAGCACAACAAACGTATAATCTGAAGAATATGAGCTTTATTTGAAAGACAAATAAAATGCCTCACGTTGATATTCTTAATATTCTTACAGTTAGCGTATGCCGCAGTTCTATCGACAACTTACTCCCTGGTAATGATGCTTGTAATAGTTGGGCTGATCAAGCAAGCCGCCGACAATGGGTTTTGTTCTGTTACAACTGTATTCCTGTGTTTTGTTGTCGGAGTATTTGTCATAGCTGCGTTTATTCATCCACAGGTATTTGCAAGACTTTGTACAGAAAAAATCAGATTACATAGAAATCGTCAACCAAATATTAGTAATTTTTATAGGTAACTTTAGCTCTTTTTTCCTTTTGTCAATACTCTTCAATCAAATTTAGGACGTGCCTGTACATGTTTTATGCAATAGCATTATTGTTCGTGCCAAAATTTATATTCAGAGACACGATTCATTTCACTTGCAGGAGTTTTGGTGTATACTTCACGGATTCCTATACTTTCTTGCAATACCATCAATGTCAATGCTGCTTATGCTTTACTCTATCGGAAACTTGCATATTGTTTCATGGGGAACAAGAGAAACCGCTAAACCGCCTGCAGGTATGGAGACAAAAAGCTGGTATAAACTAATTTTCCAGTGACAAATGTTGTGTAATTGTTAACATGTTCAAAACAAAAATGTACAACTTGATTGTGTCTCAAGAAATCCCAGGTTTTATTAAAATACAACTGAATGTTCAGATGAACATACAGCATTAGGTATTCTAAATTCATGTAGTACCATCAGATGGCGATACCGTTAAGATCGTGTACCCTGAGACAAATACAATTAAACAGTTACTTTAATTTTTTTGCAGAACAGCCTTTTAGAAGAATTAAATATCTCTGATATTTAACACCTACAGATTGCTCTTTGATTATTCCTTCCGCTCTTTAGATAATGGACATATTTCTTGTTTCTAGAACAAAATGCACCTAAAGAAAAAAAGAGTACAGTTAAAGAATGGCTAGGGGATCTTGGGAAAGCAAGGGAATCTGAGTATATGTTTTCGTTCGGGAATCTGTTTAGGTAAGAATATGAAACCTTCAGATATCTAAAATATTAAAATTTAACAAGCTCCATTCACTAGAATATGATTTATAAAGTCTATTGATACTCGTTATATAGAGCAATCTTTAAACTAATGGCTTGATTTTTTTCAAATGGATTACCTACTTCGATATTCTTTGCATTTATTGAACATGACATTTTTGTTTTTAAAATTTACTACATATTGAGGCTATTTAGAATGATAATCTAGCTTTCATAGCATTATATATCCATTTCGGAAATGCGTGCTGACGATTGTGTTTCAATTCAGAATAAAAAATTAATGATCACATATTGAAAAAATAATCTAGGTTTACATATTATGTATTAGTGAATGCAGGTGGTCGTCAACAGATAAAATAGTCCAGTGATCAGAGATAAGTGTTCAGGCACTTATTTACGTTTTGATTTTGTTTTTACTTTTTATTTTCTTTCTGTGCGTTTTAGATGTATTTGTTGTCCAGATGACAAAAGAGGCAATAAAGATGTCAAATTCGAGGCCGTTCTCGAACGCATCGATGCACTTGAATCTTCGTTTGCCACTAAAGACAAAAGTGTCTCAAGTGATACCAAAGACGTTCCACCAAATTTGGATTTAACTGCCGAGGAAGAAAGTAGTGCAGGCAGACAGAAGAAAGGTGACTTCTTTATTTTATTCATAGATATAAAAGTACCTTAGGTTCTGAGTGAAGTACTTCCATAAGTGTTTTAAATCTGTGATGGTCTGGTATTATAGAAGAATCCAAATATTAATTAAGTGTAAAAACATTAACTCCTTAATAATATACTAGAAATAAGTCCGGTGTATTTCAAACCTAAAAAATAAAATTGTCATCAAAGAATTAACAATACGGATCTTATACACATGTTGATTTTTTAAAATGTTAATTTCATTGTAGAAATATTCTTTTATTTTCCACTCTAAAATACCAAAGAAATGTCTGCATACAATTTATTTCACGTCAACAACTATATAATTCCTTTATTATTTCGAACAGATGTCAAAGACAAGAAGCCAAAGCATATGTTTGAACGAGATAAAAGTGTTAGAGGGAAGAAAATGACGATTAAGGAAGAGGAGAAAAAGTTCTGGGAGCAACTTATCAAGAAATATCTTCTTCCATTAAACGAAGACAAAGAACACAAAGAAAAGACAGAAGCAGAATTAAAAGAGCTGCGGTAAATAAAAACACTTTGGTAGCGACCTGCTTCAATTGTATAATGCCGCCGTATCACACTACAGTCATGTTCCTCGAATAGCAAGCATATATTCACCATTTCATCCGTCAGTCAGTCCGTCCCTGATGTTTTCTTGTCCGCACTATTTCTCAAAGATACTTGAAGATTCAACCTTAAAATCATATATGTACAGACCTTATAATGAATGAGTGAGTAATTCCCTAATAGGTACAAACTAGAAACACCATGTATGCACAGGTCTTTTAAAGGAGTTGTTAAACACATGTCACTTAAAATCAATTCATATTTCAGTGGTATTGCCCTATTGTTAATTTTCATAGTTCAGTTAAAAAGTATGTTGTTCTTGATCAAGCATGCTGCACTTTGGACAGCTAGCTTCGATAATTTCCAACGAATCTAAGAGTGGATTTGTTATTTAAAAAATGTAAGATGTTCCTTCAGATTTCTTTATACTTCTGATAAGTTGTAAAAACGTTTCTCCGAAACTGAAAATTTTTATCATTTTTTTTTCACGCGGATTATATTATACTGACAAAGTGATGTTTCAACACGATTTGTTCTTCTCAGAATATAGAGACTTATACATATTATATTTTGTACGAGTACATTTACTCTAAACATTGTTGGAAACTTACTAACAGTCTCGAGATAACATGAATTCTCCTTTCTTACAGGAACAAAGTTTGTCTCTTCTTCATATTGACAAACGCTTTGTTTGTAACCATCGTATTCAGTATGCAGCAAGTGAATTTAGACTCTGGTGGTTCCATTTCAAAGGAGTTGCCTTGTGCCAATGGAAACCACGGGGGTTCTTTTGAACCAATCAGTATGGCTTTTACAGGAGTGTTCGGAGTTCTGCTGGTACTTATTTTGCATCATTTCTTACTTTATGTAGAGCTTCTTGCTTTCCTTACAAAACATGACTTTCTGCAATCTTTTTACAACTGGAAATATCAACGAAAATTACATATTTGATTGTAAATTGACTTCCTGTTTGAATCAGGATCAAAGTTTTTGTGTACAAATGTTTTTAATTGTTTTAGCTCACCGGAGAACGAAGTAATGATGCTAAACTATTGTAATCGGTGAATGTCCGTCGTGTGGCAGTCATCTGGAGTCTGTCTGTCTGTCTATTAGTATGTCTGCCCCGATAAGCTTGTTATTCTTGAAGACACACTTTGCATTCAGTGAACGTAGTAGCTGGTTAGGATGTTTATATTATTGATTTCTATGTCAAGTTTAAATATAGGTCACTGCTTGAAATCAAAGGAAGGTCTTGTACACGATCAAGAGGCATTATTTGAATTCAGTCATCATGATATCTAATTAAATTGTTTGTACCATTGATTTCTAAATCAATTTGAATATGGGTCACCAAAGATCAATACCTAGGTCACTGGTTGAAATCAAAGAAAGTATGATAGGCTATGAGTTTTTTAGACTTTTTGGTCAAAAAATCTGTTTTGATGATTTCTTGGTCGAGTCCGAATACGGGAACAAGAAACAGAACACTGGTTTTAATCAAAGGAGAAGTTTGTTAACACCCTAGAGGCTATTTCTTGAATTCAGTTATCATATTTTTTCTCAGAATAATTGCCCTTATGATTTCAAGGCTACGTTAAAAAAGAGCCATGTATGGTGGAAAAGTATCTGTCTGGAGACAATAAGTATTATTAAAAGTTATATCAATATTGTCATGTGTTTATGCTATTGAAGATATATATAACTTTATCTTTTTATTCAGTTGATTCAGTTCATATGCATGATCATTCATCGGATGTCTACATTTTTGCAAATATGCTCGATAACAGAGGTCGGTGAAAAACAGCGTTCTGAGAAGGAAAAGATCCGGAAGAACATTGAAACAATAAAAGTATGAACTCAGTTCTGTTGAAGATTATTTCCTTTGAAATGGTTGGCTTAAAGTTTGCAGTACCGGCAAATCACAAACAATGAATGAAGATATGCAAAATAAACATACATATATATTAAACAAAATAATCATTCGAACTTATTGTATTTTAATAACCTCTAAAACCTCAAGAACATGTCAACAAAAATATCCATAAACCTGACGGAATTATATGTGTTTCACATGTATAACTTGAACGTTTTCGAAAAGGGACTTCTGCTTATTTATTTCTAAAAAGTCCTAAGGCTATTTCCCTATTTTTAAAGAAAATTGGAAGTAAAGAATACCAAGAAGGCAGTGCAGTTTGTGATTCAGAAGAAGATACTACGGATAGTGATTCAGACGATTTGGAAGATGTTGAAGGGAAAGAAGATGACACGAGTCATCAGCCTAAATCTCTCGGACCACGTGGACGATTTAAAAAAACATTACGGTAACAATTCATTCTAAGTCCTTGCAAACATGCATTCGATAAAATCTAATTTAACAGAGATTTGGAAACCTTATAAAAAAGACTAGTTCAACAAACGTAACATAGGGATAACTAAAATATGTGAGATGTTAAAAGCATTTATTTACTCTACTTTTACTTACAGAGTCCTGGGTCGGATGAATACTGTATCTGGTGCCAGAGCAAAATCAGCGGCTTTAGCAGAGGATCAGATAAAAAAGACGTTCACTGGGGCAAATAAGACGTCTATGAATGATATAGTAAAACTTGCAATGGACCAGAGGTATACCGATTAACAATAAAATGTTTGAATTAGTTAATATTCTATCTTAATCTATATCAAGTGTTCATTTTTATAAAATTGTATATAAATAAATAGAAAACGTTTTATGCTTTTAGCTTTATATAATAAATATGTTAATCATTTTTAACAAAATATTTCTTTTATAAAACGATATAAATTTTATGTAAGAATGGCCTTACGTGATGTACTTGATACAGTATTAAAACACACAAGTTAGTTGATGCATGTATGGTAAATCTGCAAGAAACACGTTTCAATTTTTTCAGGTTTCAAAAATCTATAAAACAGAGAGGACAGCAAATGGCAAGACATCGTTCATTTAAAGTCAGAACACCTGAATTAAGTGTCATGAAAGAACTTCCTGAAAAAAGTCAAACGTTAGGGGGAGTTGGGCAAAAGAGTTTTGAGACTGAAATGTCAGGAATACATGAAGAAAAATTTTGAAATATAAAAAAGAACCTTATCTTTAAGTTTCTGAACTCAGATATGTCAGTTTTATTGTCTTATGCTATCGAACTTTATTACGTTATTATCAGCGTAAAGCATTTGTAAGAGTTTAAGCTAAGTTTATCAGGATGTTTCAGCTTATCAACAATGGCAATATTTGACCCCATAAATGATAGAATGTCATAGAAACAGAAAGAAATAAAGGATCGGGCTCAGTTTGTTCCTTGACAGCCAATTTCAGAAATGAACAACGGAGATATATTACCGATAAGAAAAACACTAAATTTGACATATTATGCATGTTCAGTATGACTGAAGCAATTTTTCATTAATCAGATTTTTGTAAACGTTTTCGCCGAAGAATAAATATCCAGATTTTATCAATACACAAAAGAGCATTTGTACTCTTTTTAGTGTAACTCAAACAGAGAGTGTAAAATGTGACAAGGCCTCGTGTATCAACTTATAAACATTTATTTCATTTAATAGTTGAATCCTTTACATGCATTGTTAGCCTATGTTTTAAGGTTACTGTAAAAATTCTAAATTGTAAAAAGGGCAAATTCGGCGAATTTATATCCCCCGCCGAATAATGCAAATTTAGTGAGAGAAAATAACTACCAAGTGTAGTTTTTGTCCTCCAGTTTAATTCTTGAATAATGGTTCTTTTGTAAATGGAGAACTTATAAACATTATAAATGTTCCGAGCAAAGTGTGACGGACAGCCAGATGGACGGACAAACGATCAGCCAAATCTATATCACTTTTCTCCTAAATGACTCTTATGCACCTATGATTTCTTGTTGATAATTTATATGATCTTTGAGTTATATTCCCAACTAAAATCAAATATGAAATAATAAAGTGAAGTAACTCTAAAGTTATCAAGTGAAGAGTTAAGTTCTTATGCACTGCTTGACTCCTAATGACCTTTATGCAACTATGAAACTTAACTTTGATACCTCAAAGATTTTTTGAGTTATGGTCCAACCAAAATTTAAGTATTAAAAAAAACAAAGGGTACCACAGAACTTGTGAAGTGAAGCGTTTCAGTTCCTATGCACTGCACTTTTACAAATGAAATGTAACCACATATAAAGTTTGAGGTTTATAACTTTGATAGGTTTTGAGTTAGGTTCCATATAAAAAGTGTGACGGTCGGCTAAAGGGACGACGGAACAGCCGGACGTACAATGCCAACTCTATATCCCTCTTCTCCTTAGTTACAGCTGTGAGCTAATGAAGTTTCTTGTTGATACCTTAAATACTTTTTGAGTTATATTCCGAACAAAAGTTAAGTACAAAACTAAAAAGGGCAATAACTCAAAAGTTATCAAGTGAAGATTCCCTATGACATGCATGACTTCTTAATGATAGTTTTGCACCTATGAGGTTTAATGTTGATACCTCAAGTACATTTTTGAGTTATGGCCGAAATAAAATTTGAATATAAATTTTGAAAAAAATACAAAGGGGAATAACTCCAAAATCATGAAGTGAAGATTAACAGTATCCATGCATTACATTTTTTCGCGATAAGATCTCATCACATACGAAGTTAAAGGTTCATAACGATTATAGTTTTTGAGTTATGTTCAAAACAAAAAATGTGATGGACGGACAGACGGTCGAACGAAGGGATTTAATTATTATTTAATTATTTTTTAGTTTCTGAGCCTCAGTATTGAAAATGTAAAGGTAAAGTAGTTTTCAAAAGATGCAAGGTTTTCTTATGATTTTGGGCTTATATATATTGGGTATATAATCCTTGTTTTAAGTCCACGTGACAAAGTTTTGATATTTTTCTGACAAAGTTTATTGAAGACTGGGTAAAAAACAAGACCAATAGTGTGATTACAAGGTTTCCTGCTGCTCTTACATGATGACTCAGTTTTGAACTTGACCTAGGAATATCTATATGAACATTCTGTGCTAGCTGCATGCAGACTGGGTAAAGAAAATGGCAGCAAGTGTTTACATGGTATTCGTTTGAGTTTGGGTAGTGATCTAATGGTTAAACCTAGTTGACCAAAAGTCGAGCTTATCGATTTTTAGCTAGTTTTCATAAGGCGTAATTAAAAGGTGGCTTCTTCCATTTTAACAAAATAATATATTGGTGACAAAGTATCCCACACATAAAAACTAAAGAAAGACTTTCTTTTTTACTTTCACGATTCATGACACAGAATCTGTTTGAAGACGAAGAGTATCAAATAGCACATAGACAATATGTTACACTCTTACAAATACATTTTGAAGCCAGAGGGTCACGATGGCCTTAAATCGCTCACCTGAGTCCCAATGTATAAGTTTTATAATCATAGTTATGTTGATTTATTGTGAAATCAGGCCAATGGTTTGTCAGATTATCAAAGCTGTGAAATCACATAGCATAATATGCCTCTTGACTAGCCTCAATACCTTTGGAACCAATCACGGGATCAGGTTTGTTCAGGAAAAGAAAGGAGTTCTACTGTTCATAAATGTTTTGTGAAAGTTTTGTTGAAATTGAATGTAATTGGACTAACACACTTTGATAACAGGTAAAAAAATATCTATTTTACCTCAGTGACCTTGCCCCCCGTGACTCCAATCCTTACCATGCTGTGATGAGAATCAAAGGAACCTACATACCAAAAACAGATATGTGTCTATAAATAAAGGCATTATGAAGTAAAGTAGAAAAAAATCTATTTAAGCCTCAGTGATCTTGATCCCAGTAAATTATACATGCTCATACACGGAACACCTCTGCCAAGTTTATTAACTTTGGCCAAGTGGTGTCAGAGGAGATGTTGTTTGAATCAAAATGTTGACGCATTGACACAAGCAATAACGTACGACGGACATCATGCAATCACAGTGGCTCATATGAGCATGTTGTGCTTAGGATAGCTAAACACATTATGACACATAATACCAATATTAAGTTCAAACCTTACCAGATTTAATGAATACATAAAGAAAAGACGAGAAGCATCGTACAAATAGTTATACCTATAAACACAGTCGCTAGGATTCTTTAAATCCAAACGCTTGTAGCTATACAGCAATGGGTAAAAATAATATGCCTCCAGGAAGCAAGACACATGATTGAGTCAGTTACTCGTAAAAATTTCTCTCAATTTTCAAACATATTCTCTTATACAAATACGAGCATAACAATTAAACTTGGCATGTTTTGACAATTCCTACGGCTATGATTAAAAGATTTCATAGCATAGTTAAAAGAGAACAATATCCTCAGAAATGGTAACAGAGGAAACAAGTTTCTTTAATGTAATTACATGACATAATTCATTGTGTACATTGTACTTCTACCATGACATGACTTCACAAGATGCATTTGTGAAAATGGCTTAGCATTAGGATGGGAAAGCTGTACGAGTTTTCTGGTGTCAAAGAAAAAGGCAATGTGTTTAGTAAACTCATTTTTCAGCTGGCAATTCACAACAGCATTTATTAAAACAAAGCTGTCAACTGATTTCTATTGTGAGCAACAAGAGTCTTTTTTTCACTGCATGTACTTAGCTTTTGTAAAATCTTAAAGAACAGTGTTAAAGCTTCTTTGATACGCATTGACTGAATCCTTTGTTGGACATCTGATTTCCTTTCTTGGTTAGTCCTGTAATTACAGTGGCCTGTTTCGAGATACTTCCTGTTGGCTGATTGTATTAAGAAAACGTGTCATCTGTCTGAGAATAAGCGGCAGCTAATCGAGTTATATGAGAAGCCTTTGCCGAAAGACAAATAAAATACAAATATCATAACAGTAATTTTTAATCTAAAATTGTGAAATGTCTGCCACAATAAGTAACAAATAAAATAAGTTTTAGTAAAAAACTGTCCTTGTTTGTTTGGACGAGCTAGTAAGGACATTGAATCAATATAAGGTATGTATTTCTAAGTCATAACATGATATACCTAAACCAGTAGTTTCTAAGTCAAAGTCACCCATGGTGCATCCATTACACATCAATCTTCTGTCTCTTTAGGAGGATAACAGCGAGGTGGTATGACATTATCATCTACTTCTTCCTGTAGGTCAGTTTCTGGTTTGTTAGTTGTTTCTTCTCTAATTTCAGAGGAAGAATTTCCCTGGCACCTTTAAAAAATACAAGAGTAAATTGATGATCTTTAGCAGTTTCCTTAATTTGCCTATATAAGTATATGGCAAACATCTAACCCAAAGGGCGCCCCAAATAATTACCCGAAAGGCATAATTTACTGCATTTGCTATTTATCTGAAATAAAACAGAATCAGTAAATAGGTCAATATTATAAGATGTGTCATTTAATGAGCTCTTCAATATTTTTCCTTATTTTCCATTCTTTTTTCAAAATTTTTCAAATGCATTAATATACTGGTATATAATTCTAAAATTTAGTTCTGTTTAAGCATTATAGGCAAGCTTACAACCATTTCTTGTTTCACTTTTAACTTTCTCTTTTTAGCTGTATGATTGTAGATTTTTGATTCCTTTTGTTTTTTAATTTGTATGTCCCGCAATATTCCTATTTTTTGAGTATTCTCTCCAGGAGACAAACCAATCTTTTCATGAACCTGTAACCATTTTATTGGTTTGCATGAAAATAAAAAAATGATTATCAAGCACATAAGTCAACCTAATTTAAGTATACCTAAATCTTTTTAAATATATCCTTTGTCAATATAAAAAACTGTTATTTGAGAAAAATGTGCCGTGCAAGAGCAACTTAATACCACCCCAATGTCTGTAAGAAATCCCTAGAATCAATTAATAGCTAATTGATCTAAAATAACTAATGCAGTAAAAGCCCTTGTGACCTTGACATATTGAAAATATAACAAGAGGGCCATGACTACCCTGGATCGCTCAACTGAATACTCCAGCTTTGGGTCTGTTGTTGAAAAAACATCAGAAGTCCCTGTATAAATTTATATGAATTCAAAATACCCCTAGTATGAAACCAATTTTCACACAAGGGGCATAATTTGAACAAACTTAGTAGAGGATCCTTAGCTGATTCTCTATGCAAAACATCTATATTCTAGCAGCAACCACCACGGCTGCGCAGATCAGGGAAGGTAATTTCTAATTTTTCCCGGAATCCTGACCTCACTATGGGGTCCGATGAATATGCGCAAATTACTGAAAAGAACGGATTTTCCCAGCTTAACAGATGTTTTTACGTTAAACAGTAAATATAGATCATTATGTGTATGTCCGTCACCCTTTCGAAAGTTCTGTAAAAGGTTTGTTTTGTCAGTTGTAAAGTTTTCATTTCTGAGAAAATAATACAGTCGAGTTTGCCATCTCCTGACAGTGAAAAAGTGAAAAAATAAGTGATTCTTCAAATATTGGAAAATTTACTTGTGTGTCAAAACATGAGGGATGCTGAAGTACAGACAACACCACATGTTTGAGAATAAATGTAAACGATATATTCAGTGAGAATCTGGCTGTGTTGTTAGTACCCAGACATTTTCAACTGGACCATTAACACTAGCTAGTGATAATATTTACACTAGAGATCTTGTAGAATATTCAGAAGAAAGGCAGAAAGGAACACAGACTTTAATTCAAGGAGAAGCTGAGATTCCGCAGTTTTTTTATTAAACACGTTGTTTAAAGATAAGTTTTCTTAACAAATTCAACATTCTTTTTAAAGACATGTAAGGTGAAGGTTCTGTACCAAATTAGATCGGCAGAATATTTGTATTGGCCTGATATTAGATTTATATAATTTTGCAGTAAGAAATAATCTGCCCTTGAAAACAATTGTAGTAGATGGTTAGCTAACTTGTCAGGTGAAGCTTTTGATGAGATTAGTGAGACTGCTACAATTAGTAAAATTCACAAAATTATTAACACACTGAAAGCGAAACGACTCAATAGTGTTTCCAAAGACAAATACCTAAATAAACCATTCATCATTCCCTGCCAGGCACCATGTGCTTCTCTGTCTCAGATTCATATGAATGTACTAGTTCTCTGTCTAAAACAATCAGAAAACCTGGGAGTTAAATCAGGTAATTGATACTTTTGCTCAGAAAGGTACAAAGCTGATGCAAGAAAGTACTTAAAGATTACAAGTTACCAATGAACAGCTGAAGGAACACAGGAAAACTGTAATGAAAGTAAGAGAAAGTACTAATCTGCTGATAAGGAAATTAGGGTGGGAAAAAACTTGACACAAAACAAAGGAAATTAGAAACCATTAAGAATACATTTGTTGAAATAATCTTTTACGAAGAGCAAAGTAAAGATCAAGTCTGAGTGATGTTAAAGCGAGTTGGAGATTAAGTTGAAAGAGACAGAGATTAAACATCTGCAAGCTCAAGTAAATGAAAGTAATGAAATTTTGAAGAATGTTACAGAAACTAAGAAGGAATTGAAAGAGATATCTGAAAATGTAGACTATTTACATTCTCTTCTGAATAATTCCTGTGAAATCGAGTTATTTGATGATGAATATCAAAAGTACACTTCTGAAACAGTGGAATGTGTAATGAATTTGAAAAGTTCCTTTAAAGAAGGTTGGAAAAGTCTTCAAAGGCATTTGCTGTAGGCCAATATAAAAAACGGTGTTAGTTTGCAATGACAGATTTATTTTAAAAAAAATGAAAAAAAAAAATCTTATTTTGAGATTTAAAGATAACTGGTTCAAGCTTTTCTTCAGTTCAGCATTGGCTGTTTACAGTCATAGGTTAGCAATATCTGACTTCATTGACAATGTCCATGGAACTAACAATGGTCTGTTGAAAGCTGTTTCACTTAATATCAAAAAGAATCTGTACCTAGCTGGATTAAATTCCTTAGGCCTGATTTTAAAATTGATAACTGGACCATTATGGAAACTACTTGAAGAGACTGGGCATATACTAGACATGAACATCAAATATAAACTGCTGGTTGACCTTTTAGGGAAGGGGGGCTTTGATGTAGAATTCATTACTGACTTTACTGTTGATGAAGAGAGTCCATATCAAACTGTTTTAAGTGATGATACAGTGAGGCAGCGTTTGTTTGAAGAGGATAAAGTCCTTACAGAAATGTTATGCCCAATAGTGCAGGCTTTGTTTCTTAGTATGTATGAACATCTGAATCGAATGGTTGCTGATCATCTGCCAGGAGAAAAGTTTTATGCACCTTCAGTGGAACTAAAAACTGAACCCAGTATACTATGATGCACATTAAACTACCAGAGTTTGTGTTTGGACAGTTAGATCAACTATTAAAATACACACCGAATGCGCAACATTACTAACCAATGAATCATATTTAATATATTCACATAACAAGAGTAGAAAGAGATTAGCCAGTCTACCATAAGAAGAGAAAGAGCGAACAATGTAGGACGGAAGGAAAGGCGATCAGAAGGCAGTTTCAAGTTCGGCTTCAATGAAGCAAAGCGTTTAGAAAACTGAAAGCAGAAAAGAAGACAGATGGAAGAAAGGGAAAGAAAGCGATTGCTAAACCTAGGAGCAATGACAAAAGATGTGTGCTTTTATGGTCTGTGGCAGAGTGAAAAGCAAATGAATAGAGGTTTAGCTATATTCAGTTCAGAAACTGAAATAACGGAATTCCTTGTAGCCTCAGCTTCGTATCAGAAAAAAAAAAGTTCTAAAGCAAAAGCACGCTAACAAACAAATCTTTAAACTCTCTGAAAAAAATGAGCAAGAAAAATATGTCAAATTAAGTATAGAGCAAATAAAGCAAAACGTGATGTCGCTTATTCAAGAAAACTCACAGAGCCAACTGTTGAAAGAGTAAATTCAGATGTGCCTCTTCTGGTCGGAAAAAGAATTGAGCACACATTTTCTGATGGTAAAATATGCTAAGGTGTTGTTATTTCCGTTGTGCAAGGTTTCTGTGAATGGTACAATGTTAGGAATGACAATATATGCACACATCTGGAAGGGATTTATAAAACTGGTGACTTGAAATTTTCTGTAGGAGATATACTTAGTGAGTAAATTGATAATAAAAACTGTTTCTGGAGATGTACATTTTCAATTCATCATTTCTTGTTTTTAATAAATGTAGATGTAGAAACTTAAACGTAGGTGATTCCTTTTTTTAAATGTTTTGTTGAAATGTTAGATATTAGATTTTGAGGAAATAATTTGTATCAATGTAACAAACAATCTACCAGTATAAATTTTTAGATATCTAGCAGTGTGAAAATAGTGTATCGACACATTTTCGTGGGTTTAAGCTTAATTTGCAGAATATGGCTGCATAACGTGTGGCAGTTTAAAAATTAAAATACTGTATGGCTTTATGCAATGTTTCCCAGTTGAGTTCATAGTTGCGCTGATGTTTTTAATTTAGTTTAACCTCCACTCACTTTAATTAACAACTGAAGCCAAACATAAGAATCTAATATTCTAAATACAATTTACCTTATGTTTAAAAAAATACTGATGACTAAACATTCCTTCTTGTTGAAAGATGAATTTGTTTTGCTTCAGCTTCAGACTGTAACCTCTTAACAATAAAGCTTTCTTGAAAAGCTGCTTTTGAATTTTTCCATTACATTTTCTATAAATTCTGCTCCTTTGAATGAGCAACAAATGGATTTGGAGATGGAACAATTTTTATTATTGTACAGAGGTAACAGTGTATTGCAGTACGGTCGTTAAAAGTGACTCCCTCTGAAACACGTTTTCACAGTATATTTAAGAATATTACACGCAGATAGTGTTCACTATTCATTGTGACTAATTGTTAGCTAACTTGTTTAGTCAAATTAACAATGTTATTGTTAGTTCAGCTTGTTTTTATAATTTGACAAAAGTCTATAAAAACTATGATATCTTGCATAGCTAAAAATGTTTGAGTTCTTGTATGAACTTACAACATCACACATCATCAGATGACGCTGCATAAACTTGTTTATAATTAATAACAAGAAAATCTTTGGAAAGGGTAATTATTTCAAAATACCTTAAACAAATTACTTCATAGGGGTTGTACACAGCCAGTAAAACATTTAAACATACAGTAACTATTATTGTTAGGAATTGCATTATGTTTTAATTAACGTTCTACTTTACAGGTTCATGCATATTCTTCGTTCTGCATAGTGTACTTCGTAGTGAAACAAGAAGAAAAAAAGAAAGAAAAAGCAGAAAGTATTCTTTGTAATTATATCTGTAAGTTTTCTACATAAAAGTTATGAAGAATTCCTTTTTTCTTTGTTCTATACCAAAACCATGTGTTCACTATTGTAAACGTAGAAACGTAGTAGGTGGGGTAAAGGTGTATCACTTTCTCCATAATTCTTGTGGGAAAAGGGTTATTTCTTTGCAAAAAAAAAAAATATAATGAAACAACATGGCTTGTCACCGAAAAGAGGATTATACGACTTTTTCAAAGAAGGCCCCTTAAAAAAGACAGATTATGGCCATTTCTATGACTATAATGGATGACGGGTAGGCACCTTTGGAGTCAATCAAAATATGATAACATCTGGAAGCATATGGTTGATTGAAATTTCATCAATGATGTTTACACAAACAAATGGACACCTAAATTGATGCATTTTGACCAGTATGATGAAATTGAGATGTGAAGTCAGAATTTGTGAAACAATAGAAAATTCTTTTTTCCTAGACGTCATATTTTGTCATTTTTGACACCACTACAGGATTCATAACTGTTTACGCTTGGTCTAAACTACGCGTTTTCTGATTTGTTATGACTAGACCTTCAACAAAATGTATAATATATAGTTTTCTAAGATTTAGCTCAAAGTAACAAATAAGTGGAGGTTGCTTCTGTGATAACCCCTCCAAACTGGACGAGCTTGGGACTGGGCCTTTTATCCGGTTTGTAGGGGTATCCGGTTTGGAGGGGTTTTCTATATTCGGAAGAAGAGACCTACACAGAGGTTTCCTTTTTTGCCTGACTGCATTTTGCGATGATAGCTGCATCATTAACATGGTTCAGTGCATTGTTTACCCCTTATTGGCCTTATCCCTCTGTAATGAAGCATTTATGCATCACTAGTGTATGATGGTTTTTATTAAGTTACCTAGCTATAAGATATTTATGTGACATCATCGCTTGTGGCTCATCTTTGTATCAAAGAATCATATTTGGACATCAGATTCATCTGGACATTGTCTTTCATTTGTCATGCAGATATTTGACCTTGACACCCAAAATCATAAACACTACTGCATACGCCTTTTTTAAAGAAGACACGGAGTTGCGCGCAAGTTTTGTGTTGGGCTTGGTAAATCGCCAAAAGAAATTATAGATATGATTAAAGAGTCGGCAACTATAAGTTCTTGCAGAAAATTATATCATTCGTATACAAGTGGCATGAAAGCTTTACTAAAGGTTGAACATCACTTGAAAACGATCCACGTCAAGGACGACCGGCAACTGTGGCGAGGTCAACTTTAGACAAAGTGTTCTTTTTTTGGCTTGTGAGATGTAATTTAAAGATGTCAAATACGCAGACGGAAGTGATAATGATGATATTCGGAAGCTTTAATAAATATTGCAGTTTATGCAAAATAGGAAGAAAATATGATTGTAATAGTTTGTGCAAAGCAGTAACTGTTAAAAACTTGATTAATTTATTATGTTAATGGGTTCCGAGAACGATACTTAAGTATTAGTACTTAGTAATAATACAGAAATGAGTATGCAAGAGTTTTTTTTATAGAATTTTTGATAATGTTATTTCTTATTATCATTAACAAATTGGTAAAAAACACCTTTGAATTAAGCAAATTGTAAGTCTTTGTTTGTTTTTTTATTTTAATTTTATTTTAGAATTAAAAAGGAGGAAATATCTTTAGATCCCATATAGTTTTTTTTTAGAAAATGAAATTAAATGTGTTTCCGACCCATAGAATTCGTATTTGTGAAATTGTTATGTATGGATGAACTGTACATATAAATGATACTGAAAACAAAATGGTCGTTGACTAATTTTTGATACAAATAATAATTAAATGGTTTAAAATGCTCTAATGAATCATATCTAATCCATTTAACAGAAGGTCTAATAGAAAGTTTAGCAAAGCTAATAATAAGAAGAGTCCAATTACTCTCAGATTGATAAAGCAATCAATAATCTTGTAAATGTCCACTTTTATTATCAAATATACAGATTGTTAATATAGAAAAGGCTAGACGAAATGAAACTGGTAAAGATTTTGCCATCTCAGCACAGCAGATTAAAATACAGTTACAAAACGGAGTTTTTTTCTGTTCTTTTTTTACAGTTTTTTAAGGCAAAATAGTGGTACCAGCTGTTGCTAGAGTTACTCAAAAGATTCTAACACCTTTGAATGTGGGGTGTTTTAGTGGTCCCGCAAGTACTTGGGTATGTAAGATACTTGGTAACGGAATGTTATCTGCAGATAGTGATGAAAAGAGAACAATGTTACGTCTGGATAGAGAAAACAATTGAAGGGAGCTAGAGTGATTTAATTAGCTCAGTAAAAAGGGCAATATGGCGATTTCCTTGGAACTCTTGCTTTTTCTCTCGAGATACCTTTCATTAGTTAAATTGTTATCTGGTAAAGTGGGAGGGGTTTGCAAATTGACACTCAACAAAAAAAACATTTAGACGTTTTCCTGTCATCAAAATGTAAATAAACCATTTTTTAAATTTTGGTTTTGAGCACCAGGTAAAATAATTTAAAAATAAAACTTCACAGAAGCAATTTACCCGACAAACCATTTAAATGAATGTGGAATAACTATTTAGATGACCGCAGGACCTTGAACACATTAGATTGCACATTTCTTTTCTATCAATGGAAGCTATTTTTTATTCGTTTGGTCTACTACAACTGGAAAAGGTAATTACTTTTTAGCTCATCTGGGCACAAAGTGTTCAAGGTGAGCTTTTGTGCTCGGTATTTGTCCGTCGTCCGTCCGTCCGTCGTCAACTTTTCATTCATTCCTCTGAAACCACTGGACCACTTTTCTGTGATGTTTCTTGCATAAAACTCTACTACGATCGTTCAAATGGTTCCGCTCCATTGCATTTCTGGGTCACTGAAGCTAAAAATATATTTAAAAAGTTGGATATTTAAATACTTCAAGACCTGGAGCTTAGATATTTGGTATGAAGCATTATCTATTAGACCTTTACCAAGTTTGTTCAAACTATGACCATGGGGTCAAAACTAACCCCACCCCAGGTGTCAGTTGATTTTACGAAGATTTATATAGGGAAAACTTTAAAATCTTCTTGTCAGAAACCGCAAGGTCTAGAGTTAAGATATTTGGTGTGCAGCATTGTTTAGTTGACCTCTAACAAGTTTGTTCAAATCATGGCCCCTGAGTCAAAAAAGGCCCCGCCCAAGGGGTCACATGTTTAACATATAGTTAAATAGGAAAAAGTTTTAAAATATCCTTGTCAGAAACCAAAAGGCGTACAGTTTAGATATTTGGTTTGTGTCTGGTGGACCTTTACCAAGTTTGTTCAAATCATGACCCTGGAGTCAGAACTGGCAACACCCGGGGAGTCATTTGATTTTACATAAAGACTTCTATCGGTAAAACTCAACAATTCTTTTTAAAAAATCACCAAGGAGTAGTAATGTCTCCCTCCCCCCCAACCCTGCCCTTCTGGTGGAGACATATTGTTTTTGTCCTGTCCATGGGTGTCTGTTCGTCTGTCTGTCTGTCTGTCACACTTCATTTCTGTTCAAGAACTTAAGTACCAGTTGACCCAGAGCCTTTAAACTTCACAGGATTATTGTCCTTATTGAGTAGAAAAAAGACCTTTGGCTTTTTGGGTCAGTAGATCAAAGGTCAATGTCAGAGGGACTTCTAGTATGAAAACCGTTTCTACACAATAACAGGAGAACCATTTCATCCAGAGCCTTCAAACTTCATAAGATGATTGCTTTTACTAAATAAAAGAGCCATGTTGTATTTGGGGTTAGAAGGTTAAAGGTCAAAGTCACAGGGACCTGCAGAGTGAAAAGTATTTCTGCCGTATGAATGGAGT
Source organism: Cyclina sinensis (assembly GCA_012932295.1). Taxonomy (NCBI): domain Eukaryota; kingdom Metazoa; phylum Mollusca; class Bivalvia; order Venerida; family Veneridae; genus Cyclina; species Cyclina sinensis. The sequence goes on along the minus strand of JAAONU010000009.1, from coordinate 8,369,642 downwards.
ACCATTACACCCAGAGCCTTCAAACTTTATAGGGTAAATGTATTAGAAGAACCCTATTATTTTAGGGTCCATAGGTTAAAGGTCAAGTTCATAGGGACCTCTACAGTAAAAATTATTTCTGCTCAGTAACTGGAGTACCATTCCACCCAGAGTATTCAAGCTTCATAGGGTGATTGCCCCTTTTCAGTAAAAGAACCCTGTCGCTTTTGGGGTCAGTAGATTAAATGTCAAGGTCACAGGGACATGTGAAAATTATTTCTGTTTAGTAACTGGAGTACCATTACATCCAAAACCTTCAAAATTCATAGGGTAATTATTTTAGAAGTCACAAGTTTTACATAGCAATATAGAATAAAATCTTTAAAAATCTTCTTGTCTGAAACCACGAGGCATAGAATTTTAAAATTTGGCATGAAGCATTGTCTAGTGGACATTTATAAAGCATTTTCAAATTATTAGATTAGGTTAAAGGTCACCGAGGCTAAAAATAGACTTATCTACTTTAGCTCATAGAGTCTTCATTTTTTACCAATATGTTTGATATTCGGAATATGGGTTCCTTGCATGAAACTCTACCTATGCATGGGGTTTGAGGTCACTGGGTCAAGGTCAAGGTCACAATAGCTTATAATAGCTATTTATGTTTCCTGTCATAGAGCCTTATTTACTAACTGATATTTTACATAATTGTTTGTAGGCACCTACATATCACCCATTAGAAAATGAAATACTGCTTACCAGCAACCCTACAGCCAAAGTACAGAATACAGAATAATGTTAGATTATAGGATTTGTTATGCAAAAGACTGCAACTTTATAATCTAAAGCAGAATGAACTTACAACCATCAACTATTTTTTTAATTATACAAAGAATACACGGTTTGAAAGCTCTCAAGCCAAGCTAAAATAATGTGTTGATAAAAAGTGTTGAACAAGCTTGCCAGTTAAACAACAGACTTACAAAAGCAAGCAAATTACAACAAGCAGTATAGTAATTGTTTGTAATTGTCCTGACTGCTTAACTTTTTAACTATTTTGCGGAAAATACTCTAAGTATATCCAGTAACACTTTAATTTATGAAATGTTATTAAAATATCCATAGCTGACTGAATGCATGTCTTATGCACAATTATCGTTCATATGACGTAGACGGCTGGCCGCTATGTTTTTGTTACAACGCTCACAATAATGTCCATTTAGTTTACCGTCGACGACCGAAGGTTTGCCAATTGTGTTGCTTAAAGAATTTATAGGTGTGAAACGTTTAAATATATAAGTATTGATGAACAGTTTTTCCACCTCACTAATGTTATACATTTCACAAGCGGGGTATGTCGTATCACGTGGATCGTAATACTGTGTGTAGTTTGGTATCGGTGATAATTTGTGCCTCCAATCCATGGACATTTGCTTTCCACAACACCGTCTCAGAATATCCCAGTATCGTAAATATGAAACGACGTCCGACATTTGTTTGTCTGTGATTCCGAAAAATGACTGGTAGTCATATGCAATGAAGTGTCCCTTTCTCAAAACCATACCTACACTGACAATACATTTTATTGTTCTTTTTCCCCTTTCTAATTTTCGTTTATTTATTTCAAATATAGAAGAATAATTGAAGCTGGAAGTCATAAAAATCCATGCGTCTCTAGGTAGTGACTGTAACAAAAACTTGATACTATGTGTTTTAATGACAGAGTATTTATGCGAAGGTTTCCTGTGAAAATAACAGCCAATAGAGTTAGCTTCATCCTCATGCAGCATTATCATCATTAAACATAATATTTGAAATTGTAACGTTGACGCTGTACGTCCTGGGCCATACTGGATCAAAACATTTGGCACATGTTTATTAAGCCCCTGAAAATATAATGAATATATAATATAATAATGTTGTAAACATAAAAAACACAAACTGCTCCTCTCCTCGCCCACAAAACTTGTGTCAGTACATGGTCTTTTAATTTTAACCTTTGAAATGAGGTTCTGGGTATTTCATCCAGAAGCTCATTTTATTTTTTTGGGCGGATGTGTCCAGCTTTAATGTCAACACTACGTAAGGTATCAATGCAATATTTTCACCTTCTCAGATAATCTATTATCCATCAAATAATCCAGTAGTTGTAAGGGGAATGATTGTTAACCCATAGAATACTGACATATATCGGTCGTCATTTTATGAAATGAACTGAATCCCCGGTCTTGTATAATGTCTCCGATTTATAATTTTTCGACTTCCCTACTCGTAGTAAAATGACTTTTCTTTGAAGCAAATTGTCCACAATAGTAACATTACTTCAATTTTACTTTAAGTTATTTGAGCTGATGCCTATTTTTTAAGTTCTAATCTAAATTTTAATTATTATAAGATGTGGTATGATTTTTTGGAATAATTTCCCTATAATAACGAAGGCGCAAAGTGTAATAAATTAATAAAATAAAGTACAATCAACATTCTCAATGACTTTAGTCTATATGAAATTCCATTTTAAAAGAGATAAAAAACAGATTTTGGAAACACTCGCTGGCTTGTTCTCAAACGTTTAGGTGCGGTCTTTGAAGTAATTGATTTAAAAGAATGAAAACTCAGGTCTAAAATGCATCAGAATTTATCAAATATTCAAGATAACAATTTGATTTACAGAAACGGGATCGATGTGAATATACAGTTATATATACATACAGACGCACTGTATTACAATAAGTTTAGTTGTGCTTTTATGTCACATATTTATGGCTATTACCTTAGCCATGTATCTGCATTGAAATAACATGTACTTTTATATCTTGGGTCACTATCATTAAGGTGTCACCACTCTGTAAACAATGTTTGTGCGGTGTGCACCAGTATAACGAGGGGATCAGCATACTACAGAAAGAAGGAATTTCTATGTTATTAATTTGAATTTCAATTTTGTTTCTTCATTTTATAGAATACGGAAAAGAGCGACTGTTTTTTCATGAATAAAACTCCAGAAAAGTTGTATAACTTTCTGGAGAGCATATTTGATATACATGTATTAGTCTTTATTTTAGAGCAAAAAATATTTCATTATTTTAAACATAACGTGTCATGGTTTTGACTTCAATAATAAGCATGTGCCTTCAGTAGAATTAAGGTCATTCGATCGCAAGACACTTGCATGGGAATGTAGTATAAGGGAACTAGTGGCAAGTGAAAAAGCAAAGTAAATGGTTAAAAAAAGTTTAAGTTGCGAAATCAATAATGGATGAAAACTGAATAGATAACGGTGTTACTATTCCACTGGACCAACTGTAATGAGAATGATAAAATGTTTCTGGTAATTATTTTAGAGTAAAATTCATTAAGGTCAGTCTTGACTGTCATAAATGGAACTGAAAATTCATCCTGTAAATGTATGAGGTGCATTTCTATAAGTTTCATTTTCTCATAAATTTGTCTGAAATATATTAAATCTGCAAATGTGTGTTATAAAATGAATGATTTTTTATAATTTCTGCTCATTAAAATTTTCACTTATAATATTTACGGCTGAAATGAATCAATACTCAAAAAAGTAAGCAAACAAACTTACCTGACATGTTTCATTAAATTCATTTTGCTTGGATTTACGGTGTTTCAAAGAAAGGTTTGACTGAGTCAAAGCATCCTTCTTGGGTAAAGTAACAGAGTGAATGTTATGTGTCTCACATATACAATCATTTAAACGTCGGTATCCTGTTAGGATTACATATGTAGAACTAACAACTAAAAATAACATGAAAATACAAGAAAAGGCAAAATAACGTCTGTCCGCAAATATTGACTGCTTAGTTAACATTATTCCTTTTTAAGCAACTTGTTAATTAGTTAATATTCACGTAATTAAATATATCATGTTTTATGCTTTTTGTGCAATGTATAATTGCTACATTACTATTATCTACTAATTACTAGCATCAGTAATGATTTGTAATAACTCCTTCATGCACTTCTTTCACTTGCCTCAGTTGGTAGGTTTTCTAATTTCATCGATTCTTAATTTTTTTGTCATGTAATTCTTTGGCTCACTTATTGACCTTACGAGTGGAAATTGATTGACAGGTCTTTCAGCCTATCAAGAAGCGAAAATCGACAAACTCCACTCTGACTCCGTTGATATCAGCCATTTTTTTCGTCGAACATCGTACTAATGTCATTTATTTTCATTAAATTGGTGGAAAATGTGACTAAATTGATACATTTGGACAACAGATGGTTTAAATGGGGAATATTCGTTTTTTCATTTATGGTTGAAACTGACATTTTTTTGAATAATTAATGATATTTATTGTAAAATGAAATGGAAAATGAGGCAATGTTTGACTAAATTAACATATCTTTAACAGAATTGTCTGAATAATAAATATATAACTTTCGCTCACGGTTAAAAAGTGACATTATTGAATAATGCATGATATTCATTGCATTGCATCGTTAATAGGCAATAAGGCAAACATGTGACTTAATTATAACACTTTTGTTACAAAACTGTTTCAATTGCAAATATATAATGGTCATTTTTTTTTCAACAAATGTTTCTTTTATACGATATTCTGTCACTCCGTTTACGAAAAGTTTATCTGATCGTTTTTTAATATTGTAACATTTCGTTTAAGAGTACAAAAATGTATTTTTTATAAAATATTATTCGGTAGTATGTAGACGACAAGCAATAATCATGTTGTCCTGACATTTTTTCATTCGGTTTACATTTAAATACATGCAAAGCTTCTTTCATTTTGTAATCGATATAATAGTAAAATTCTGTATAGTTTTGAGACGTACTTTGTGAAAACATTATTTTTTAGTTATGTTAACAGTAGCAAGTTTGTTCAGAAAGAGGAGGAACAATGGTCGAGGACATAGAGCGCCGGACTCCCGATCTAGAAGTCGCTTGTTCGAACCTACCAGGGGTGAGAGCTTACAGTTACTTTCCGCATTCCTCGCTTTCGCCGCGAATTCTGGTTTGAACCCAGGCAGCAGTCTTCTTGAGGGATTAAGTTGCAGGATTTTGTTTCCCAGTCGATGTAAAATATATGTTTATACTAATCTTTTCCGAAAGAAATCAAAGCACTGAGAGTGCTGTCAGAAGCGAAAGTTAAAATGTTACATTGTTCTTTGTCACTGTCACTGCACATACTACCCATGTGATAAGAGTCATATCAATTCCTTCAATTGCTTTTTTATATATGCTCTAAAAAAGCATAATTTCAATATAAAATTAATGGAGATAACTCCGAAAATAAACCAAGGTAGAGTCATTTTCGGACTTTCTTGTAACTAAAATGTGACCATTGTATAAATTATAAACTCAATCCCTGAAGTACTTTCTGAGTTGTGACGTACAGGCGTGACAGGAGATTGGTGATTTGGGATTCTAATAAAAGCATCGCATGCGGTGCCAATGCTTGCATGTTAAGAGCAACAACGACTGACTAAAATTTAATTTAAGAGTGTTATGGTGCTATTCAATAATTGCTGTTATGGACTTCCCTTATTATGAATAACTTTATGATTGTGAATTTTCAAGATATTAGGATTTATACAAAAATTTACTAAGAATAACAAGTTTAATTATTTTCCATGTGAAAAAGGGGCATAACTCAAGATATTAGGATTTATACAAAAATTTACTTATAATAACAAATTTAATTATTTTCCATATGGAAAAGGGGCATAACTCTAGAAACACTGGTTACTTAGTTGTGTCTTTTGTGGTACAGATGTGCCTTGTCCCCAGTAGCAAGTATGCTGTCCCCAGTAGCAGGTATGCCAAGAAAAAGTACAATATCTTTGATAGTTTTCAAAATTGTCTTTATCAAAAACCAATTACAACAAAAAATTTCAAGTTGCAATGGGGCAGAACTCCAAAAACAGTTTTCAGATTAATGTCCCTTGTCTTACAACTGTGCCCTGTAATAATAAGCAAGTATCCAAGTTTCAATCTGATACCTTTGATAGATTTGAAATCATTCCACTTAATAACCAATTTTGACAAAATTCTAAGTTAAAAAGGGGCTTTACTCCAAAACTCTACTTCAGAATAATGCACATTTTCTTACAACTGCACCTTTTCATTATATGCGAGTAAATGTTGTGATGATACTTTTAGTGTTTCAGTAACGTTCTACATCAAAGTTTTTGCACAACAACGAAGACGACCTAGCTCAAGTTTTTCTTTCGAAACCGATAAGCTTAAAATAGTGGAAATACCATGGTGATTATATTAAACTGAAATACTTGACAATTGCTTATATCCAAATCAAGAGCAACACAGAAATCAAATATATATTTTTTATTTTAGTAAACTGTTCATAAAAAAGTAACAAAATTATGTGAGCAAATAATTAAGATGTGAAAACAGCAGATAAATAACCTTATATGTATAAAAAATAATGATGCAAATATATATTGCAGCCTCAAATGCAATTATACTGACAACAGAGAAGTTAACTGACACTAATTTCTTAACTCCACGACCAAGTTCAAAACATTCGGTGCTGTCTTACTAGATGTAATACTCAGATTTGTCCCAGACCTACATAATGACTATGTAGAATAACCTCTTCTGACAAGTTTATAATGTAACACATACATCCTACCTCACATGAAGTAAACATGCATACAGGTCTTATTCTATCAGGTACATTTAAGAACTTTTTTAAGGTACTAATAGTTTCAAACTGGATCTTAATATTTTGTGAAGGAAATATGGCATGAAATTAATTTAAGACAAAACATGGTAATGATGAAGCCTCAAACGTTTCCATTGAAATGCTTTAATCCTTACATTCTTTATGACCAAGATATTGGAGATATGTGCTTATCAATAATCAACTGAAGGTGTTACAAGAAAAGCATTAAAATATATACATTATTATATTATTTATATACAAGTAAAAGGTTATCAAAAAGTAGGGATTGGAACGAATACTGAAATCAATATTCGAATATTTGGTTTGCCATATTGGAATGTTTTATATACTTATAAATGAAATATTGAGAAATATTGATGAAATAAATTGCGTATTTTCATTTTCCGTATTTTCACTGTAAAAATTTATTTTTCACTGCAGTGAAACATATTTTCCGTATTTTCACTGGTGTCTTGCCGGACTACGTTTTCCTAAATTCAGCCAATACACTAAATTAAAGGGGAATTCTTTCTAATCTTAAGCTCAAAAAAGAGAAAAGTATATAATAAACAGAAAATTCAAGTTTTTGCATTAAATATGGGATTTATTTTCATCTCGTGGTATGAAAATTATCATATTTCAATCGTGGCTATCGCCACTCATGAAATATTTATTTTCATACCACTCGATGAAAATAAATCCCGTATTTATAGAAAAAACTTGAATATCCTCTATATATTCGAATATTCTATTTAAGGACGTTCCATCAGTTATCCGAATTTCCGTATCCTAACATAGGTATTGTTTAACATTTTCGTTCAGACTAACGTGGTTCGGAAAACTGCTGTGTATAATCAAGAAATGGCTTATTTAATGGAAGCCTCAAATACTTTTTGTGAATGGTATAAACACAATATATTCCGTTCTTTAAAACGTGAATTATCGTAATAAATACGGACAGTTGGATAAAATTTAGAAGCAAGGGGTTTTTTTAGGTCAAAATTCGGGAAACCAGATAAATATATTGACATTGTTAATTTAAAAAGCATACAAACTAAAAGCAAGAATGTTAAAAGTATTTTAAACACATTAATTAGAGGAAAATATTTGAATTATTCTGATTGATTTTACAACAAAACAACACAGTAGTATTATCAGCAGAGACAAAAGCGTGATTGGTTGTTCGTGTACAACTTCGTGCTTACGTTATTTCATTACACGCATTCGAAATACCTCGCCGATTAGCAAAGGGCCGAGAAGTGATGATTGTTTTAATGCGTAGTAAATTTTATGAATGAAACTTGAGTGGATGAATACTAAATTAATAAGTTGTTAGTTTTACAGTTTGATTTGCCAAAAATTGAAATTATACCTCAAGCTTTCAAAATCAGCAGAGTTCTACCACATCAAACCACTTTTGTCATAACTGCAATGAAAACTCATACAACCTGTGGTACTATTTTAAAACGCGATTGTATGGATAAGAGGCGGTCAGGTGATTGTAACTACAAAATCTGGTCTGTAGCTTTAGAAGCTTTCGTTTTTAAAAACTTCGCGTATTAAATTCCCCAATTTTATTATTCCCGTCGAATGCGAGGGGTATTGTTTTGACGTTGTTCGTCTTCCTTTGCGTCTGTTCGTCAGTGCTTTTTTCTTTGCTTTATTCACAAACTTATCGATCTATAAAGATTTTTCTCTTCATATGTCGCTCCCTTACTGTAACATGCTCGACGTTACTTATCTTCCGGCGAGGGACATAATGTTTCTTACTTCTGCTGGTTTTATTACTTTATCGTTTAAGATATACACTCTGGAGGATACTGACCTCGTTCTGAAGGACAGTCTTTTCAGTCTTTTCCCTAGATTTAAAAAAAACAAATACTTTATATGTTTAATGTTAGGGATAGTCTAAATAAAAAGATCACTAAAGATGATGAACAGCAAAGAGAGAAAACTTTAGAAATAACAGAATATTCTATTTCATTTATTTTGCTAGCTGCTGAATATTTTCTTTTTCCTTTTTTGGTAAAAATATTCCTTATTTGCATATGCTCCATGTAAAGTCGTTTTGTTTGTAGATATGACATCATTTCTTTAAAGATTTAGAGTGTTGAACATTTTTGTCGAACTTTTGCGCTCATGCAATTAGAAAACTCTAGATTCTTAAGGTTCTGAGCTTTCAAATTCAGTAGAAATGTTTAAAAAAACCTTTAATCTGACAATTAACAATACTAAAAACACAAACATCTCATCATCTCTTTATACAATGTGAATAAATGATCTCAGATAATAGAGTTCTTTTCTCGTAAAAAAAAAAACAACATTTGTTAAGATTTAGTAAAAGATCTGAAAATTGGTTATTTCCATTTTATATATATTTTGATCGTACACTTTTATTGAATTTTTGCATGAATACATAAAGTCCAGCTGATTTATTTGTTAAAATGAACATAATTTAAACTGTTTATTGTCTTCCTTTCCAGAAGACAATAATTTCAGTAGGTCTATCACCTATTTTGCGAGACTCCATAACTAACTGATCCTGATTGTTTTATTGTTGATTAGATATGAATATAAAGAAATAGAGCAGTATGTAAATTAAAATGACCTATCTTTTCAAGATAACCGTGGTTATGTCTTTTAAATAAACATTTACAAAATTACAAGATACATTAACATTTGTTGCATGTGGTTTTCTGTTGAACCTTCATTCTTTCTTGAATGATGGAAAGAGTACATATCCAGGATGTATAATGATTTATTTAAATATATTCTGCATTCTGTATATGACATATGCGTCAATGATACGGGAAGTTCTAAATTCAGCAGTATATGCGCGTATCAAAGTTAATCTAGGCTCTGTACTAAAGTTTATGTCTACTAAATTTTCCACGTAAAAATAGGGTAAATTTTGCACCAGAAATGGGTGAATCAATTTGAACCAAATATGACTAAGAAATAATACTTGAGATATAAACAATTTATCAGAAAAGAGAAAAGCATTGTTGGAGAAAAAAGAAATTTGAACGCGGTAAGAAAGAGACTATGTCTATAAGGAAGTCGTTTAACAAACTATTTTATTTTTCTAAATGCAAAATGTAAACTTTCTAGAAACACGACACACTGCGAATAAGTACGAGTATCAAATGTCTTAGAAGCCATGTTTAGATGGGGAAATGAGTGCAAAAACAAAATCCAGAGAGGTGGTCAAACTAATTATGGAATTTTGGTGTCATACTATGAATGTTTCGAAAATAATGCGATCAGAAACTATTGAAACCTGAAACTGAGATACTTTTATTTAGTTCAAGGAAACTTGGCATTCGTTCATTACTCTTCTGAAACGGCCGTAAATATTTGAATATAAAGCAAGAACAAACAAAATCTAACAGAAGTAAGGAGAAATGGTATAGCTTGCAAATCTGTAAGAAAAAAAAGAAAACAAAACACAATATATATAATGATATAATGTTTTAAAGATGTAGAAGTCGTCCTAGACCTTTATACATCCACGCTGTGGACCATTTGTACTTTTCGGTTCCTAGTATAATATGATACAAATGTTTGGATAAATGATTTAAAAATCACTAATAAATATGTTGTAACATTCTTTCTGTGTCTGATCACACAAGTCCAATGACATGAAACTTGACTATACCACTCTTGTATCTGAGAAGGATGTTCTAGTTAAAAGGACAAGTCAGACTGAAGTGATAATGTATCAGCTTCCGGATTACGATTTCGATGCTGGTCAAGAAGCTTGTCCGGAAGCGGAAACAGATCTGCAACCAACAGGAAAATCAGCTGTTTTTGCAGTAAATCAGACAAAAAGACCTTCCATTTGGCAGAACTGATGTCTCTAAAATATATTGGAGAAGGAACATGAAGAATACTAATGAACCTTACGTTGACAGTTTAAATAGCTTGATATTTTGTCTTAACAGAAATCACCGTTTGTTATCAGATGTACATAATGAAAATGTAAACTATAGTTCTTTTCTCGAAATGTTCATACACACTAAATATCTTTTATATAAACGATTATAATGTTATTATAAATTCATTTCACAGAATAAAAGTAAGTATTCCGACACAATTTGGAATAAACGTAATACAATTTGTTTCAGTTGTTTCAGATCTTTAATAATTTGAAGACAACCGGGACAGCAAATGACCATACAACTTTCACTTAAAGCGAGGACTTACTGGCAGGCAAACGTCCTCATAAACATTAAAATAAAGAGGGAGTTAAGCTAAAAGATATTGAGGTTCACAAAATATGAAAATGACGTTGAAAATTACAAAAGAGTAATTTAATGATCATGTATAGCTCAGAAACGTATGTCTGTCTTGACTTTTTATGCTTATGATATTTGATGGTTACAAATGACTTTCAGACAGATCATAAAAATCCTTATGTTTTGTATCGATTTGGTCTGTCTTTTATTCAGTTAGTCATACAGGTATATCGGAATATTTCTTCTTGGGTTGGCTCAGTTGAAAAAAAAATAAGAATACTTCTTGTACAAATATATCGTAAAGTACAAATGGTACATTCAGCTTGAGAACTTAGTGTATCTGTATAATCGTTATATAAATGATAAGTTTCTTAATTTGGTCTTTTGTGACTTGATACTATTCATTATTGAAGCTGTGACAGTAGGTTAAAATATCAATATGAATGAATAGATGACCTTTTTATCGTCATATATATTGTGATATTGTACAAAAACTGAATCATGTAAGATAAATGTTAAATATACATATACTCGTATTGTTTGAAAATAATTTTAGTTGCGATTTTCACGTCACGTACATTTAGGATCCCACTTATTTTCCTAGTACCTTAGCCATGTATCTGCATTGAAATGGCGGGTACTTTTCTGTCTTGCGTCACTAACATTAAGGTGTCACTACTCTACAAACAATCAACCACTGTGTGCAACAATGTAAGTAGGGAGTCAGTTTACTAAAGAAAGAGAGAATTTCTATGATATTTATTTGAATTTTAGTCTTATTTCTTCATTTCATAGAATTTAGATAAAAACGACATGTTTTTCATGAATAAGACCCCGGAAAAGTTTGAATAATTTACCTTTTCTGGAGAACATTCTTGATACACATGTACTAGTATCTATCTGAGAGCACTTTATTGTTTCATTTTATTATACCCCTAAAAACGAAGTTTAGTGGGGGTATATAGGAGTGAGCTTGTCGGTCGGTCGGTCAGTCCATTTCATGATTTTCGGATGATAACTCTGGTAGGAGTCAATGGATTGTAAAAATTTTTAGAACACAGGTGTTGCATCATAAAATACAGGTCAAGTTTGAAATTGCCCTCAGATCCTTATCATATTAAGTTTTGCAAAAACGTCATTTCCAGATGATAACTGTTAAAGGAGTCAATGGAGTAATTTTGGGTACACAGTGTAACATCATTAATAACAGATGGAGTTAGAATTTGGGTTCAGACCACTAATTATTTATATAGTTATGGCCCCTTTTCATCTTCAGTTTTGCAAAAATTTAAATTAATTTTGGTACACAGATGAAACAACTATTAGTACAAGTCGAGTTTGAATTTGGATTCAGAACCAATAAATATTTACATAGTTATTTTCATCTGTTATTTTGCAAAGAGATGGTTTCCAGATGGTAACTTTTTAAGGAGTCAATGGATTGTAATAATATTTTGTACAAAAGTGTTTTGGTTTCTTTTCATTTTACCAGTTTCAGACTTGTTTTGATGCTTTAAAATCTTACTTCATGCAATTAGTTGTACAATGTTGTCTTTCTTTTCACTAGAGATAATTTCTTTTTACATGTTTCTTTTTGCCACAAAAGTAATTCCCGTCTCCATCAGGGACATCTGTGGGGGTAAAAATAGCATTTAGCGATAGCTCAAGTTGTTTTAAAACATAACGCGTCATGATTATTACATCAATAATAAGCATGTGCCTTCAGTATAACTATGGTCATTTGATCGCAAGACACTTGCACGGAAATGTGGTATTAAGGAATTGGTGGCAAGTGAAAAAGCCAAGTAAATAGTTAAAAATAGTATAAATTTCGAAATCAATAATGCATTAAAACTGAATAGAAAATAGTATAAATTTCGAAATCAATAATGCATTAAAACTGAATAGAAACATAAGAATTTGATTTTAACTATCTCTGTGTACTACCTGCTTCAATACCTATCTTCAGACACATTGTCCCCCATTGCAACATTTCGTGATTTAAAAATACATGCCATTGGGTGGTTTCTCTATCACAAGCTATAGCGTAACAAATATTCAGCATTTGTATTTTCGTATGCCGTCACATGACTGATCACATTCTTCGCGCATCCGTTTTTAAATATTGGGCCAAAAACCACAGACATTCGTTTCATAACCAACACACTGTACAAAAACTCTGAAGAATGAATATGAAGGTCACATTACATTACTCCAAACATGATTTGAATTTTCCTTCCAAACATCGCTCTCAAAGTGTTGCCATAAATATTGAAAATGAAAGTAAAAGATATATCAGCAGATTCGAGTTTATTAACATGATCCGTTACAAAAATATATAAAGTCAAGTTTATCTATAAAATATATCTGAAATTTGATTGAGAAGTCTATATTGAGTTTGTCCAACAATTTAATATCTAATTTTTATTAACTGCGTAAGAGACTGGAACGTTGTGTCACGGGAATGCTTGTAAACAATCGATGAAATTCATTTAAGAGAAATCAGAGGTATTTCATATAGAATACCATTCAGATGACTTTCGTTTTCCAAATTTTGGCAATTAGTTTAGCTCAAAAATCGTAATTACGTACAAGATCAACATCGTAACGTTGTACCAACTTAATGAAAATCTTACGCACTGATATAGATAGTTTTTATACCACAGCAATTTCTTCCCATAATCCTTGTTCTTTCTTTTTTGAATTTTTAAGACTTTTTTCTTTTTTGAGAAAGACCGATCGATTTCAAAAATATTCGAAATGATTTTGTTATGACTGTTTTTATGAGTTAGTTATACTGGGATGTGTTCCAGAAGCCAAAGAAACAAGGAAAATTCAAATGGACTGACTTGAGTCCATTTGAGTGTATGGTTTGTATTGTATTATAATTCTTGTTTTTCGCACAATGAATTGAATTGTTATTGCTTTAATTTCAATTGGTGTATGTTCGTTTTCTTTGTGTATTGCCCCTTCTTTTTGATTCTTGACTGTATCATCTGAATGTTGTTTTCTGTTTGGCTACCTACTCGTAATCTATTAAATAGTGATGCACATCAACAAAATAAAATGAACAGCAGTTATTTTCTTTGCCATGTGTGGACAATAACGTAACAAATCTGGCCTATATAATTATGCATTTTTCATATGAATGTTGAAGTTGTAACTTAAAATTAAGTTTACAAGACATTAAATGATATATTTGTTGAACAAATATTCAAATTGCCACTAAATATACAAAAAAGTTAAACAATATTGTCATGAGAACCGATTTTTAGCATTATCTCCCTTGACTCCACTATTCGGGCACCTGCTATGTACAGAGTATTTACGATAACCCGCTATGATTTTGTTATTACGATGCTTACTCTGCAAGTTAAATACAACTTTAATATTAAAATTGACTACATCAATTAACCCTTTGCAGAACTCTTAGACATAAAACTCCCCATAAATCGTGTATATAAACACAATAGAGCATAACGTCCAGATAAATGCAGATATAAACAATATTACTAGACAGTCACGTGATTCTGTCCGAGAATTTCCGGACTAACACAACATCCGAATCAAGCATTGCAAATTGATTCAGCAGGTAGTACATCATAAAAATACGTAATGCTTCGGCAATAATCGGATCTTCTAACAGCGTATCAAAACTTAGAATAACATAATATTGGATAACACTAACCCCGCTCCAATTGTACATATAGGAATATAATACTGGCAATTTTCCGTACAAAGCTTGACACAAAACAGAATTACCTGATCTCACATGAATGATTCGGAGTAAAAATGGCAATATGAAAGCCAGACGTTACCTTAATTTGAAATGCAGTCTGCCTTCTTGCCTCATATTCCGACACCTAGTTATGTAGTTTGATGATTCCATTCTTCTCTTAGAAAATATATATAGATATAATTATATAATGTAGTATAATGTTCCCACATAGGACGTTTGAAAACTAAAACTGTACAAGATTTTTATTATGTCGTTTCCCAAATGAAAGAATGTATTCAAATGTTAACCAAATGAAAAAAAATGTCGCAATAACATTATTACTGCTCGTCGTCTACATACCCAAGACTAGTATTGTACTAAACGGTAAAAAATTTTCTACTTTTTAACAGATTGTGACAAAGCTGAAAAATGATCAGATAAACTTTTCATAAAAGGAGTAACCTAATATCGTATAAACGAAACAAATGTGGAAAAAAGTGACCATTATATGAATATTTGCCATTTAAACTATTTTGTTAAAAATATGATAGTTAAGTCACATGTTTCCCTTATTTTCTATTAACTTTACAACGAATACGTATCATTCATCATAAAATAATGTCACCTTTAACCGTGAGCGAAAGTTAAAATATTTTCCATTCAGACAATTCCGTTAAAAATATGTTAATTTAGTCAAATTATGCCTCATTTTCCATTCCATTTTACAATAAATATCATTTATTATTCCGAAACATATCAGTTGTAACCGTTAATGAAAGATGAATATTTCCCATTTAAACCATCTGTCGATAAAATGTATTAATTTAGTCATTTTTTTCATCCATTCAATGAAATTAAATGGCATTAGTACGAAGTCCGACGAGAAAATGGCCGATATCAACGGAGTCAGAGTGGAGTTTATCGAAATAATAGGCTGAACGACCTGTCAATCTATTTCCTCTCGTAAAGTAAATTATTGGAATCGCATGAATAATAATTAAGAATAGTAGGAATTAGAAAACCAGCAGGTACCGTCTGAGGCGTATGAAAAAAGTACATGAAGAAGTTATTACAACTCATTACTGAAGAAATAGTTATGTAACACTAATACATTGCACGAAAAGGCATAAAATTTGGTATATTTATTTACGTGAATATCAAATTATTCACATGTTGCTTAAAAAGGAATAATGTTAACTAAGCAGTCAATATTTGCGGACAGACGTTATTGTGCATTTTCTTGTATTTTCATGTTATTTTTAGTTGTTGGTAGTACTTATGTAAGTGTAACAGGATATCGACGTTTGAATGATTGTATATGCGAGACACATACAAATCACTCCTGTACTTTACCCAAGCAGGATGATTTGAAACAGTCAAACCTTTCTTCGAAACACCATAATTCCAAGCAAAATGAATTTAAAGAAATATTTCAGGTAAGTTTGTTTGCTTATTTATTTGAGTTCTTTTCAGCCATAAATATTATACGTGATAATTTTAATGACTATTTTTTTAATTAATTCATTTTATAACACACATTTGCAGATTTAATATATTTCAAGACAAACCGAGACTTAAAGAAATGTACCTCATACATTTACAGGATGACTTTTTTTTTCAGTTCCATTTATGACAGCCAATGGATTTTCCTGTTAAGTAATTACCAAAAACACTTCAGTCTCACTACATTTGATTGTTTCCAGTAAAGTAGTAACAGCTTTATCTATTCAGTTTTAATGCATTATTGATTTCGTAATTTAAACTATTTTCAACGATTTACTTGGCTTTTTCACTTGTCGCCAGTTCCCTAAAACCACATTTCCGTGCAAGTGTCTTGCGATCGAATGACCATAATTCTACTGAAGGCATATGCTTGTTATTGATGGCATAATCATGACGCGTTATGTTGAAATAAAGCAACAAAATAAAACAATAAAGTGCTCTCAGATAGATACTAGTACATGTGTATTAAAATGTTTTCAAGAAAAGGTAAATTACTGAAACTTTTCCGGGGTTTTATTCATGAAAAACGTGTCGTTTTTATCCATATTCTATGAAATGAAGTTCAAATAAATATCATAGAAATTATTTCTTTCTATAGTATAAAGACTCCCTACATACGCACACTGCACACTGGGGTTTATTGTTTGTAGAGCAGTGACACTTTAATGTAAGTGACCCAAGTCAGAAAAGTACCCGCCATTTCAAGGCAGATACATGGCTATGCTATTAGGAAAATATTTGGGATCCTAAAATGAAAATCGCAACTAAAAGTATGTCCATACAATAAGACTATGTGTATATATAACTGTATTTTCACACTGATCCCGTTTGTCTCTAAATCAACTTTTTATCGTGTATATTCAATAAATTCTGATGCATTTTAGACCTGAATGTTCATTCTTTAGAAATAATTACTTCAAAGACAGATTTAAGGCATTTGTGGGTTCCACTGAGGCAGACGACTATGCACACGAAAAGAGGCATCAGGCCAAAACACTTAAAACTAATTTGTAGAGTTATTGAAGTAATGTGAGTGGTGGTCGTTTTACTTATTGGGACCAATTTGCTTAAAAGAGGTCATTTTACTACGAGTTGTGGAGTCGTAATAATATGAATAGGAGACATTATATAAGACAAGGGATTCAATTCATTCCATAAAATGACGACCGATATATGTTACTAATCTATGGGTTCATAATCATTCCCCTTACAAGTGCTGGACTTTTTGATGGATTATAGGTTGTCTGAGTAGGTGAAAATATAGCATTTATATTTTACGTAGTGCTGACATTAAAGCAGGACCCCCGCCCCAAAAATAAAGTGAGCTTCTGGATGAAATGTTCAGAACCTCAATTCAAATGTTAAAATTGCAAGACTACAACTTGTGGGCGAAGAGAAATGTAGTTTCTGTTTTTTTATGTTTACAATATTAAAATCATATATTTTCAGGAGGGTAATAGACATGTTCCAAATGTTTTGATCCAGTATGGCCCAGGACGTACAGCGTCAACGTTACAATTTCAAATATTATGTTTAATGATGACAATGCTGCATGAGGATGAAGCTAACTCTGTTGGCTGTTATTTTCACAGGAAACCTTCGCACAAGTACTCTGTCATTAAAACACATAGTATCAAGTTTTTGTTAGAGTCACTACCTAGAGACGCATGGATCTTTATGACTTCCAGCTTCAATCATTCTTCTACATTTGAAATAAATAAACGAAAAATAGAAAGAGGAAAAAGAACAATTAAATGTATTGTCGATTTAGATATGGTTTTGAGAAAGGGACACTTCATTGCATATGACTACCAGTCATTTTTCGGAATCACAGACAAACAAATGTCGGAAGTCCTTTCATATTTACGATACTGGGATATTCTGAGACGGTGTTGTGGAAAGCAAATGTCCATAGATTGGAGGAACAAATTATCACCCATACCAAACTATTCGAAGCATAACGATCCACGTGACACTGCATACCCCGCTTGTGAAATGTATAACATTAGTGAGGTGGAAAAACTGTTCATCAATACTTATATATTTAAACGTTTCACACCGATAAATACTTTAAGAAACGCCATAGGCAAACCTTCGGTTGTCGACGGTACACTAGATGGACACTATTGTGAGCGTTGTAACAAAAACATAGCCGCCCGCCGTCTACATCGACTGAATGATAATTGTGCATAAGACATGCATTCAGTCAGCTATGAATATTTTTTATAGAATTTCATAGAATTAGTGTTACTGGATATACTTGGAGTATGTTCCACAAAAGGGTTAAAATATAAAGTGGTCAGGACAATTACAAGCAATTACTATACTGCTTGTTGTAAGTCTTTTTGTTTACGTGGCAAGTTTTTTAACACTTCTTGTTTTAGCTTGGCTTGAGAGCTTTCAAACCGTCTATTCTTTGTACATGTTTTTAATAGTTGATGGTTGTTAATTCATTCTGCTTTAGATTATAAAGTTGCGGTTTTTTGGCATAACAAATCCTATAATCTAACATTACTAAGTATTTGTTTTATGAAAAATAAGACAGTAATAATATTTTCCAATTGTAGTAGTCCAAACGAATAAAAAAATAGCTTCCATTGATAGAACAGAACAGCACTCTCATGTGTTCCAGGTCCTGTGGTCATCTAAAATAGTTATTCCACATTCATTTTAAATTGTTTATCGGGTAATTTGTTTCTGCTAAATACACATGTGAAGTTTTTATTGTTTTAATTGTTTTACTCAGTGCTCAAAACCAAAATTTAAAAAAAAAATGGTTTCTTTACATTTTTAATTACAGGAACACGTCTAAATAGTCTTTGTTGAGTGTCAATTTGCAAACCCCTCCCTCTTTACCAGATAACAATTGAGCAATTAAAGGTATCTCGAGAGAAGTAGCAAACATACCTATGTTGCCTTTTTTATTGAGCTAATTAAATCACCCCAGCTCCCTTCAATTGTTTCCTCTATACAGACATAAGATATGGCGATATTGTTCTCTTTTCATCACTAGCTGCAGATGCAGATATCGTTCCGTTACCAAGTATCTTACTTACCAAAGTACTAGAGAGACCACTCTCAAACACCACACTCAAAGGTGTATGAATCTTTGGAGCAACTCTAGCAACAGCTGGTACTACTGTTCTGTCTAACAAACCAGTAAAAAAAAACAGAAAAAACATCCGTTTTGTAGCTGTGTTTTAATCTGTGGCGCTGAGATTGCAAAGTTTTTATTACTTCCATTTCGTCTGGCCTATTCTATATTTATAATTTGTATATTTGATAATAAAAGTGGAAAATTGCAAGATCATTGATTGTTTTTATTAATCTAGCAGTAATTGGACTATTCTTATAATTAGCTTTGCTGAACTTCTATTATACCTTCTGTTAGATGGATTGGATATGATTTATAAGAGCATTTTTTAACCATTTCTTTTTCAGTATAATTTATTTGTACCGTTTCTTCATACATAACAATTTCACAAATGCGAATTCTATAGGTCGGAGCCCATTGACATGATAATTTAACAAGTTCTTAACAGTTATTGCTTTGTACAAACTATGTCTGCCTGAGAGTTAGTTTAACTTTCCCATTACTTAACAATCATTCCGATGTTCATTATTCTTTCTATATACCTCATTTATTTCGTCTGCAGCTTTATTCCCAATATCTGTTCCAACCTTTCCCACTTTCAAGCAGTTGTTAAAACAGCTTCTGGAAATATTTTCCGAGTTAAGGTATCAAAGATAGCAGATTCCTCTTTTATTTATCTTGCTTCTACAATTTCACTAGCCAAGAATCAACATAGACATATATTCCATTACTTTTATCATAAATCATTTAGTTTTTCATCTATAATGCTTTTGTTAACATATTCAAATTGTTCAAGCCTCTTTTAAAATCAACGTAAAACTCGTTTCAATTTCATTAAAATTTAATATTCTACAAAACTAATCTTGGATATTGATATATATTAGATATTGATATATAGGCACCTTGCATGAATCTCTGCCATTCACTTGAGTCAAGGTCAATGTCACAAACGTGAAAATTAGCCTTTATTTTTTTTATTGATTTTTCAAACATTTGGTATATAAACACCTTGCATGAACTTCTTCCATTAAATTGGTGTTATGGTCACCGAGGCTAAAACAGATTTATCTACTTTATCTACTTGAGCCCTTATTTATAGACCAATATCTTTGATATTTGGTAAACACAGAACATTTTGATTAAAAAATGTAATTGGGGCTAACTAGGCAACAATTACTGACAGTATGCTCAAAATAACAATATTTGCCTCAAAATTCCATCAAAATTTCAAACTTTTCATCAAAATAATTAATCATCGTAAAATCATAATTTCATCTTAATGTGTGGAATTTCGTCAGAATTCGTCATCATACAAAGTTCCTGCAAGTACAAAAATCGTCCAAGACCAGTTTGGCGCATATATTGCTCGTCAAAAAGAAAGCTTAGAGGCATCGTATCCTGGTTCAAAATTACAAACGCAGGAAGTCCAACAGATTCATTTCTCTCAATTTTTCTCAACTCAATTATCAGAAATTTACCATACTTTCTGATGACTTTTTCACGGCAGTGCGTATTTGACGTCACGCGCACCTATATTCAATTAGTAATTATACGAATGGATAAGCCCTTGCACTTTGTGAATATCGAAAATCACCCATAAAAATAACTTCATTTTGCTTTGAACATCAGAACGAGCTTTCGCTAAACTTCATTCCTCATAATAAACAGTCTGCAGCGGTTTTTCCTCAACATTTAATTGTCAAGTTTCCTTACGCCTTAACTTGTCCAGTAAAAAACAAACATCACTGTTTTAGGCATTTTTCTTTATTCTTATTTGAAATATTTCAGCCTTTTGCAAATATGCATCGGAAAGGGAGCTAAACAAGCTGATCTTGCTCCAGGGTATATGAGAACATATACTGTGCAAGTTTTGTCACAAATATTCCAAATAATAATTGCTGTTTATATTTTGAAATAGCAGTAAATAGTAATCAGTGTATAATTATGTGTTTGAAAAACTCTTTATTACATTAAAGAAAGTGAAATGAAAAGATGAGTAGTGTACTATCATTTAGTATCCCTGAATTAAAACTATATACACATGGAGTAACTAATAACACAGGATGGTCTTATCATTATCATAGCAACCTGAGACCATTCATCCACTTCTGTATAAGTGATGTTTAACCCTTTTAATGTATTAGAAAGTTTGTTGATTGCGAATATAAAGCTATTAAAGTTGTCCTTCACCTTTATTTTCTTTTTACACCATCAAAGACATAAGTAGAAGATCATGGACATATAAAACTCAAACGTTTGCTTTACTTAAATGTTTAAGTTAAAAGATAAGAAGATTAATAATACCAGCTTATTATTTTTATATTCAAAATTTTCAAGACTTACATGTTTACAGGTCAAACTCCATTTCAGAATACCTTTCTCTATCTAGGAGCTGCCTTAGGCTTGAATTTCAATTCTGAAACTTACGCATTGCACCTTGTTTGTCTCTACACTAGAACGCTTTTAAAATATATCAGACTGAGTGTACGCCCCTGATAATATATGAGCTGCATTTTGCTAATCTTAATTTGTTTGAAAGCTCTTAAAACTGCAGGTGTATGTTATAAGATAAATTCTAGTCATCAAAAATATCACTTATTATAACATATCATACTTATGGCTGAAATGAATATATATTAAAAAAAAATGGGCAAACAAACTTACCTGACTTGTTGCTTCATTTTTTTCCCTTGGAAGTATTGCGTTTCGAAGGATGTTTCATAGCATCTTCATTCTGTAAATTTCCAAATTGATCTTTATATGTCTCTAATATACAATCATTTAAAGGGATATACAGGCAAAAGTTTAATGCTTTCTTTCTCATTCCTTCTATGAATATACAATAAATGTGATCGAAATAAATACAATGATCTGTCCCAGTAACAAAAATTTCCTCCTTTTAAATGAAAAACCGGGTGGTTTCCTATCTTGACCCACGTGGGTCTAGATAGAAACTTTAGATTTCGCGCTAAATTTCGCAGTGAATGATTGGACGGTTGAAATATCTATCACGTGATCTACGGCAAAAACATCCCAAGAGAAACGACGATTAGTTGTTTTTGTCACGTGACCTGTTTGAAAATAACTCGGTGATTTCGTTCACGTTTTACTTTTGGTTAAAGAACGTTCAAATATTTACGTTCAAGCCCGTATTTCACTACAAACGTATTAGGAATTTAAAGTTCTTCATATTGAACGCGATTTGAGCAAATAATATCAGTTTTTATTTTTTGGGCACTCATTTGCCTGTGTATCCCTTTAAGCGTTGTTATCCCGTAAGGTGCTTACATTAGTAACACAAAAAAATAACATAAAAAACAAGAAAAGGTTTAATAACGTCTGTCCGCAAATATTGATCGCTTAGTTAACATTTTCCTATTTAAGCAACTTGTAAATACGGTTAAAAGTAATACACACTTGAACTGATATTTTATGTTACTCATGCAATATCTTCACAAAACCAGATTAGCTTCAACGATATTTCTGAAAACCAGATAGTTTTGATTTATACCTGAGTAGTTTTCTGTATCTGTCGTTTGAATGAATAGGTTTATATACTGACTAACTTTTGCTTAAAATGTAGGGAGACAAATTACAAGATTATAAAGCTTGGCAGAATTTATTTTCAAATTAATTGACAACGTATATGAATTAGTCACCTTCTTCTTTAACAAGATACTTCAAAAAGTGACTGACTTGCCAGATATCAGGGAGTTCATTTAACATTTTCAATTGTATTGTTCAATTTCTTTGTTCATTGGTACGTTTAACGTGTAAGGTATTTTTTTTAATTCTTTTATTTCACTTTCATTAAGAAATTATCTAAAAATCATTCTGCAGAATTATCACAATTGTATTTTTTGGTTACATTTATTGTTTTGCACCGAAATTCAATCTCTGTGGTGATATATAGTGAAAAGTCGTGCTACTAGTTATGGTACTGATGGGAAAAACAGTATGCAATGCTACTGTTTGCTATGGTATTGGACACACGTTATATTAAGTATGAAGTACCAACTATCTACATCCATGTTATTCGAATGATGTCACTAGACTTTGCTTCTTCACAGATAAATATAGCGGTCAGAGGATTGTTATATTCCGTATGAAGTCAGAAAGTAAGTTAAAACTATATTTGACAGGTTAATCTAATCGATTTATAGTGTGTTGATATACTTGGAAAACAGACATAAGAGCGTGTGAAAATTTTAACAAAATTTTCTTGAAATAGAATATTACCTCTAAATGCGGCTTTGGAATTGCGGCTGCTTATACTGGAGGCGTCTCCGAAGATAAATTAAAAACGGTTTAAAGATAAATAAAACATACTTTGTGTATTCAAGGCTCTTGAATCGTGACTTATAATTCCATCTGTTTAAATTTGAATATGAACTTACGTTTAATGTTCCTGTTTCTTTTTCAGATCAAAATTCTGGTTGCTTCGGTAGCAGAAATAGAAAAAAATGCTTTAAAAGATTTCATCTTTTTTCACTGTAAAAGTATACGAACTGGGTTAACGAAAGTTAAGATGCGAATAGATTGCAATATAGAGATAAGACATTTCACATTTTTTTCTTTTCTTGTGTTAAAAATTCTGGTTCGTGAAATAAGTCTATCAACCATTATATATGAACTTAAAACAAAATAAAAAAGACAAAAATTAAAGGGGAAAGATTTCACAGAACAGCAAAAAGGTAGAACAACTCCAGCACAAAAGCAAAATCTTTTTTTTTTATCTGTATAAAGAAAAACTTCAGCAGAACGGCAGAACAGCAGAACGACTCCAGCAAAATGGCAAAATAGCAGAACAACTCCAGCAGAATATTAGAATAACTCCGGCAGAATATTAGAACAACTCCAGCAGAATGGCAAAATAACTTTAGCAGAATGGCAGATCATCATACAAAAGACAAAAGCCAAGATGAGTTATTTAATCTCCTACACATGAACTTAAAAACTAAGAACAAAATCTGAAAAGGAAATCTTAATGATTCCTTGTTTTGTCATGTGACCTTCCATCATTATGGCAGATAGCATAAGCCTTAGACTTTTTGCGGCAAACATGCTACTCTAAGAAGTTGTAAGAATACAATTAAGGTCTGATAAAAGAACACATCCTGCATATTACCTCGCACATAAACGTTAGATTAAGACTATTTTTGAGACACACAAGTTACCCAAATTGTATTATTTACTGTTAGTAAGTTATTTTTGCCTGTTGAAAGAAAAACTTCAGCAGAACAACAAAAATGCAGAACATCACTAGCAGAACAGTAGAATAGCAGAATCACCCAACAGAATAGCAGAATGGCAGAACAGTATAACAACTTAAACAGAATAGTTGAATGGCAGAACAGCAGAGCAACTCTAGCAGAATGACAGAATGGCAGAACAGCAGAGCAACTCTAGCAGAATGGCAGTATAGCGGAACAACTGCAGCAGAATAGCAGAAAGGCAGATCAGCAGATCAACTCTAGAAGAATAGCAGTATAGCGGAACAACTGCAGCAGAATAGCAGAATGACAGAACAGCAGAGCAACTATAGCAAATTGGCAGTATAGCGGAACAACTGCAGCAGAATAACAGAATTGCAGAACAGCAGAGCAACTCCAACAGAATAGTAGAATTGCAGAACAACAGAGCAACTCTAGAAGAATGGCAGTATAGCAGAACAACTCAAGCAGAATGGCAAAACAAATCCAGCAGAATAGCAGAATAGCAAAATATCATTCGACAAAAAAAAGACTGAATTGTCGAAAGGAAGTTTTCAGTAACACACCGGTTTCTTCCTAATTGAGCCTATGTGCATGTTTTTAAGTAGTCTACACCATCATTATTGAACTACTTTTTTACAAGGGATACATTAATGTTAACAGAACTAGTTAAGCGAACCTTTTTACTAGTATTTATCATATTCTATGTTTGTATATAGTCTGTGTATACTGCATGTAAATACATGTATATGAGCAAATAACATATGATTAAAATAAAGCATATAAGTAAACGCGTTTGCCATCTAAAATCAACATGACATCTTGAAAATATGTTTGAGTACACATTTAAATGATATGACTCTCAAATGATAATCATGTCTACTGAAAAAAGAACGTTACACTAGAAAATCTTAATTGCACATGCTTTTAGAGAAAAGTTACATTGTCAAATATTAATGAATAGGCCTAAATGTTGCGTAACGGCACACCGAAGAAACTTATCAGTTTGTTATAGCTGTCAAGTTAATTTTAGGGTGAGAAAATACCTAGCCCGCACCACTAATTAATAATGGCAAAAAGCTTTCCTTGCACAAAATAATAACAAAATCATGAAATTTGTACGGTGGCACAGAGGTGACATGCATAACTTTTTTTTTAATTTGCACTGCTTTTTGTTTATTTCGTTCCCACAAGATACATAACTCGATCGAACGACTTAGTGTTTCGTTCCCACGAGTTACTAAATCGTGGGAACGAGATAAAAGAAAAGAGCAGTGCATTTTTTTTTAAAAAAGTATTGCATTTAAAAAAAAGATTAGCGCAATAAAAAAAGGATCGTGTTATAAAAGAAAAAACAGTGCATTTTAGCTACTAGTATGTCGATGGAACTAACTAACTCGTGGGAACGAGTTAGCTATGTCGAGGGAACTACTTACTAGCTCGGGTAACGCATTAGCTATGTCGAGAGAACGACTTACTAACTCGTGGGAACGAGTTAGCTATGTCGTGGGAACGACTGAATATGTCGTTCCCACGAGATACTAAGTCGTTCTCTCGAGTTAATATCACGTGGGAACGAGATAAAAAAATAGAGAAGTGCAATTAAAAAAATGGTATTGCTTTGAAAAAAAGTGTAGCACAATATCTTTCTTTCTCGTTCCCTCGACTGCACTATTCTTTTTTTTACAACACGATTCTTTTTTCATTGCGCTACTCTTATTTTTCTAATATGCGATATTTTTTCAGCAAAATTTCTCCGTGATAATTGATCTATAGGTCATTTACCCAACCATCTGAAGCAAGTCAGGAAGTAGTCAGTCATTTGCGGAGAAATTGGTTAGTAAACTGGTTGGATATCCAGGAAAACTAGTTAAGTGAACTGACCGTCAGGATATGACCTTAGCTGTTAAACTGGCGTTAAACTCCAATAAAACCATAAACTTATTTCAGATTTGCACTTCCCTTTTTATCTCGTTCCCACGAGTAACTAAGTCGTGGGAACGAGATACTAAGTCGTTACCTCGAAAAAAAAAAGATAATCCAGTTTTTAAAAAAAGACCGTGCCACCGTAAATATGCCATTGTACTCCATATCTGTCATCTCAAATAGATTTTGTATCGTGTTACTAAATATTATAAATGTATTACTAGTAACATACAAGTCTGAGTCGAAAACAATTACATAGGTTAGTTATTAAAGCTGAAATAAAAATGTTAAGGGGCTGTAAGAGGAACTTAAATCAATCAATAGTCAACAATATCATAAATCGGAATGTTTGAGTATCAAATTTCGAAAGCATGAACTTTTTTTCTAAACATGTGATTTATCATTATGAAACCTTTATTACGAAATATACTATAATGGACGTTTTGGAGAAATTGCCAATGTTTCATCACTACCTTTGAGTCAATACAACCTTACTTTTCATATATGAATCACCGCCTCAAAGGTCATTTCTAGGATTTTTTTTATATTTTTGTGAATAATCATCTCATTCTAGAGTGAGATTGTGAAAATATTGTAAGACAAGTTATTGAGCAGAAAATGACATATTTATAAAGTACATGTTGCTGCTTTGATAATGCCATTTTTACCTTTGTAACTTTATTTTTGGAACTAAGAGGTCATTTTTAAACAAACATTTCAAGAAGTTTGATTATAGGATTATTCTATGTTTTACAAGGAAAGTATATCAAAATATAACTGCTTCTGGTTTTACACACTGTTTTACATAACAGATATAGAAATGCTACTTTGACCAGAAAATGCTTTTCAAAACTGTTCGTGAAGTTGGCGGCCCGGCGGCCTAGCGACCTATCGGCCTAACTGCAGCGGCCTGACGGCCTAGCGACTTAATCGTAGCACCCTAAAATATACATTGTTGATCGCAATAAAAAAATATCTTTGAACAAAGTGTCGACAATCAACAACAATACAACAATAAAAGGAGTTCGGTTTGTAGTTTTGCAAATTCAAAAACGAGGATTTTTCATGAAAAAAGTTTTTGTTATCTGAAGACTGCTTGCGACCAAACAGCCTAGCGGCCTAAAAAATACATTGTGTATCACAGTAGAAATAATATCTTTGAACAAAATGTCAACAAACAACAACAATTAAAGGGTTTTGAAGTGTATTTTTGAAAATTCAAAAAAGGGGGTTTTTCATGAAAAGAAGTTTTTGCTATCTTTAGGCTGCTAGCAGCCCAGCGGCCTAGAGCCCAGAATAAACATTATGTATCACAGTAAGAATAGTACTTTTGAGTTCAATTCAGACAAACAGCATAAAGAAAAGGGTGTTTGTGTACTTTTGTAAATTCCATGAAAATCTATAATAAGAAGTATTTTTCTTTCTTTATGTTGCCAGCTGCCCAGCAGCCTAGAGGCCTTAGTATTATATTGTGTATCAAAGTAAAAAGAGTATTTCTGAACTCAGTTCAAACAGACAACATAATCAAAAGGGGACTGAGGTGTCCTTTTAAAAAATCAAAAAGTTTTTTTCATGAAAAGAAATACCAGTATTTGATATTCTTAGGCTGCTAGCAATCCAGCCCCCTAGCGGCCGAAGATATTACATAGTGCATCACAATTAAAAGAGTATTTCTGAACCCAGTTCAAACAAGCATAATAAACAAAAGGAGTTTGGAGTGTATTTTAAAAATAAAAATAAAAAGATACAATGAAAAATTTAAATACATCTAAACCGCTGGGGTTTTGTCTATTTTTATTTTGTTCTAATGTAACAAAATGTAACAGGTGATGAAAAATCGTGGCTCGACCGGGACTTGAACCCAGGGCCTACCGCTTACAGGGCGGACACTCTACCAACTGAGCTACCAAGCCACAGCGTTCTGCCCTATCGATTTATCACCTATAAACCTTTACCCGGCTACACATACCCCTCTAAGAGTCACAGAGAATATTGTGAAACATTCTCGAGGTGCCAAAGTAGTAGCCATATAACAACGCAGGTTATTTACGTTGGGCGCCAAATGTAACAGGTGGTGAAAAATCGTGGCTCGATCGGGACTCGAACCCAGGGCGACACCCTACCAACAGAGCTATCAAGCCACATGGTTCTGCCTTATCGATTTATCACCAATAAACCATGGAAGTGCATAGTCTCTATAATGTCATCTATTCACTAACTAATTTATTTTCAGTTACCTAGTTCGTATACCTCTTCATTTATCAATGGATACATCTGTTAAGGCCAGATCTTGACTATTTCCGTCACCATAGCAACCAGAATTTTGACCCGAGAAAAAAATAACGTGCATTGTCTAAATATTTGCACATAAAGTTTCATCAACTCAGCTTATACGGTTTTAATATTATCACGGGATTCAGATATCGGACAGATTTCCGGCAGACAGAAGGACAAAAAGACAGCAGGAGTGCAAGATTTGGAAGAGTGTACAACTTAAAATCTCAACTAGATGTTTTGTCTCTTGGAACGTTGTACTGCTATTCCGCTATTCTGCTGCAGTTGTTCTGCTATTCTGCTGGAGTTATTCTGCTGTTTTGCTATTCTGCTGGAGTTGTTCTGCTCTTCTGCTGTTCTGCTTAAGTTTTTCTCCTATATATTTTGTCTTTTCTGTTGTTCTAAGTTCATATGTTGGCTTACAGACCAATTTCACGAACCAGAATTTTGACCAGATGAAAGAAAAACAAACAAAACAAAACAAAAGAAATTGCATTATCTCCATCTTGGCATCTATTTACATACTGTTTCAGGAACCTAGCTCATATTACTTTGAAGTGATAAAAAGATCCACCCGATAAAGCCATATTTTTTATCATTTCTGTTATCTTAGCAAAAGAATTTGATCTTAGGATAAAATTAAAGTGACTTGAATAATTTTCATGTTACCATGTATTCATATGTCATGTTTCACCAACTTAACTTACACGATTTTATGTTATCAAAGGATCCAGATTTTCGGACAGTCGGACAAACAGACGGACGGCGAACGTCAGTAGAGAACTTTAAAACTCAATAGACGTTTTGTCTTTATGAAAGTTGTTTTGCTATCCTGCTTTTCTGCTATTCTGCTGCAGTTGTTTTGTTATTCTGCCATTCTGCTATTCTGCTGGAGTTCCTCGGCTATTCTGCTGTTCTAACTTATAACACACACACACACACACACACACACACACACACACACACAGACACACACACACACTCACTCATGGATCTCATACAAGAGAATACATTTAGGTTGGGTCCACATTCGCATAATCCGACAAATCCACTTGACGGCACATATCCAAACTGACCACCATTGAAGAGATACGACAACATAGTGATGCCATTTATATCGCAACGGAATCGGACAAAGTCAGAAAGTGAGCTAAAACTACGTTTGAGGCATACGTTAAGTATAATTGACCAATAGAAAGTGTTGATAAACTTGGAGGTAGACTGTTATTAGAGCGTGTGAAGATTTCGACACTGCGACACATTGATTGGAAAAGTAGCTGCTGATACAGGAGGCATCTCGGACATTTTGTTTTATCTCGAAGAGAATCCAGTAACGTTCTAGAGATAAATATAACATATTTGGTGTGTTAAAGGCTTTTGAATCTTGACTTGTTAATGTATCTGTTTTGATTTTAAATTTTCTTGGTAGTTTCCGATACAGTTGAACGTCTATATATCTTGACGACTTCAAACTGGCCTTTGTGTCAAGCAACTCTGCAGAGAAACCTAACAAATATATATGTTCTATGTAAATATTCTTAGAGTTTTCTCCCTTGTGTTAAAAGATATTAATAGATTACTTAAAATTCGTTTTAATATAATGTTTGAAAAAGAGAAAAACGTACATTTATTCATTTTCAGAAAATTATCTGTTTGAGTTTCATTCATATACAATGAAAGAGTAAATTATATTTAAGACAACGTGCTAATATTACAAAAAAGTACATTGTCACAATGTAGTGATTTTAAAACACAACAACTGTTTATCTACAGAGAAGTCTAAACAAATGTCCAACGGATGATCATTTTGTACCAAGTTTAAATAAAACAAAAACAAAATAGCATTTCTTCTCAAATGTCAAATAGCAGATCTTTAAACTGTTAAACTATCTGACTATATGTTTTGACCTTTTGCGGAAACCAACTCCAAGTATATCTGGTAACACTATAATTCTTTTAAATGTGGTTGAATGCCTGCCTTATGAACAATTGTCGTTGAATCGATGTAGATGACGGGCGATTATATTTTTGTTACAACGCTCACAATAATGTCCATTTAGTTTACCGTCGACGCTAGAAGGTTTGCCTATGATGTTGCTTAAAGAATTTATCGGTGTGAAACGTTTATATATGTAAGTTTTGATGAACAGTTTTTCCACGTCACTAATGTTATACATTTCGCAAGCAGGGTATAGTGTATCACGTAGATCGTAATGCTGCGAATAGTTAGGTATAGGTGATAATTTGTTCCTCCAGTCGCTGGACATTTGCTTTCCACAACACCGCCTCAGAATGTCCCAGTAGCGCAAATATGACACGACATGCGACATTTGTTTGTCCGAGATTCCAAAAATTGGCTGGTAGTCATGTGCAATGAAGTATCCCTTCTTTGCAACCATACCTATATCGACAATATATTTTAATGTTCTGTTTTGTGTTTCTATTTTTCTTTTATTCATCATAATGTTAGGGGACTGTTGTGATTTAGAAGTCATAAAAATCCATGCATCTTTTGGTAGTGACTGTAACACAAATTTGATATCATGTGTTTTAATGACAGAGTACTTGTGCGAAGGTTTCCTGTGAAAATAACAGCCAATGGAGTTGGCTTCATCCTCATACAACATTGCCATCATTGAACATAATATTTGAAACTGTAGAGTTGACGCTGTACGCGGTGGGCCATACTGGATCAAAATATTTGGCACATATCTAGTACGATTCTGAAAATATAAGAGCATTAGATTGCAAACATAAAACAACAAACTACTCATCGCCAACAAATTTCGTAACAGTATATGGCCTTACAGTTTGAATTTTTGAATTGATGCTATGAAAGTTTAATCCAGAAGTAATATTTATTGATTTAGATGTAATGTCAGAACTACGCAAAACATCAATGCTTTGTATTTCACCAACTGAAATAATCTAAAACCCATCATGTAAGCAATCATTTTGACCCAACAGATTAGTGACATATCGGTCGTTATTTTATGATCCTTCGAAGTCATAACATTACGACTCCCCTACGCGTAGTTAAATTACCCCTCGGGAAGCATATTGCCCCAAACAAAGTCTTATTACAATGGACCAAGGTAATTTAAGATACTGAGCGATACCAAATCTCTGTGCTTAGTAACAGTATGCTACTCATTGACCCAGTGACTCTAAAAGCAGTTTCCTTATTATCAAGACTTATTCCAATAGGCCATATGTAACACAAAATATTTAGCGGAAAACAAAATTTTACGTGACCTACATTCCTCCAGCAATCCTAAATGAGGTTATGATATGTGCTTCCTTATAAACCAACCTTGTTACAATAGGCCTAGTGTAACTGAAGATATTAAGCGGAAACCAAAATCTGTATTCAGTAATAGTGCTCTTTGACACAGTGACCCCAAAGGTAATCACACGACACTATTATATATGCTACCTATTTTTAAAGATATATTATGCTCAAGTTTCAGATACATATAACTACTACACCTTTTCTATGTAAATATAAAATAAACATGTTTGAGTACACAGAGTAGATATGTTATGTTTAAAACTCTACACACTATAAGCAAACACAGTATAAATACGTAGTGTCATTAAAAAAAACTGGCAGTTTTTTAAGAAAGCACCAACATAACATGACCTGTAATAGGGATTGCAGCTTCCCATACATAGTGTGTGTATTCTAGTAGCCTAATTAGACATTTTCAGTAAGAATTTCCTTGATTTCAATTAATTTCTGTAATAAAAATATTTTATGCAAAGATGGGTATAGTATATCTTTAAGTATTATTACAATAGGCCAAAGGTAACACAAAATATTTAGCGGGAAAAAAAAGAAAAAAAAGTTACCCTTGACCCCTGTGATTTTTACGCAATCCAAAATGATGTTATGATAATGCTACCTTATAAACAAACATTACTGCAACATGCCTAAACGATAAACGAAATCCGTTGAGTCTGCCTGAAGGACAACAACTTTATTTTCCTTTTTTAAACCTAGTTGAGAAAAAAGCTTTCGTTCAATTTCCATCCTAATAATAAACAGTGTGCAGCACAGTATGGCCAAGTTTCCTGACGCTTAAACTTGTCCAATAAACAAACAATTATTGATCAAGTCCTTTTCTATCATTTCTATTTAAAATATTTCAGCCTGTTTGACAAATATGCATTGAAATTAGAACTAAACAAGCTTGGGACGGATTATTTAAGGAGATATACTGTACATATTTTTTGTTTGTTTTGTGTTCATAAGAATTCCAAATAAACGTTGCATGTTTCAATATCTTAAGATGCGGTAACTTATAATCGAAGTGTAATTATGTTGGTATTGTACTGCCCTCTAATCTTCAGCAAAACTGTTTATTAATTTATAGAGGTGAGAAGGATACTGCAATTTAGTTGGTCAATATATAAACTGAATTTGTTCTCCACCTGTTTTTCTTACACAGTGAAAGATGCAATGGAAGATAATTGAAGCATAAATCCTTTTTTAGCTCGCATAAATCTTTAAGTTAAAAATAAGAAAAAAAATCAATCAGCTAAATGAATTCAATTTACTCTACAACATGTTTTTCAGACTCAGAACCTATGATTACAGGACACTTTTTATGTCATTTTCATTTTTTTATTCTCTTTCTAGGAGCTACCTTAGGCTTGTATTTCAAGCCCTGAAAAAACCGCATCGCACTTTTTATGCCATATTTTCAACCGGGACGTTTATGAACAAGAGGACCAAGATGGCCCTGGGTCGCTCATCTGAGTCCTCTTGCTGTGGGTCTACTGTTAAACAAAGATAGATCCGAAGCAAAATAACCGATTTTTGATTGAACATTTTGAAGATTTTATATTACATACAAACAGAACCCAGGGGCAATGCCAATGTTGACCCCAGGTACAATTTTTAAACTACTTTGGTATATATCCACTAGACAATGTACCACACAAAATATTACATTAATGACCCCAAGGGCATAATTTGAACAATCTTTGTAGAGGACCTCTAGATGATACTCCATGCATAATATCTAAGGTCTATAGTTGGTTACTCACAAGAAGATTTTCAATGATTAAATAAATATTTTACACAATCAGGACCCTGGAGCCGACACAATTCAGACAAGAAGATTTTTTAAGTATTTCCTATGTAAGCCTTTGCCCGGAGCAAAGCCATTAATGACCCCAGTGGCGTAATTTGAACAATCTTGGTAGAGGACCTCTTGGTAATGTTCCACGCAAAATATCTAATGTCTAAAGCTTAAAGTTTCTCATAAGAAAATTTTCAAAGATTAACTACTAGTATTTTACTAGTAATACTAGGCATATAATTTGAACAAACTTGATGGAGGTTCACTAGACAATGTAACATAGAATATATCTAACCTCTCAGGTATACGGTTTCAGACAAGTTAAAGGGCACAATTTCAAAAAACAAGGTGTGAAAAATCGAAAGAAAAGAAATCCTTGTTTTTCTCCTGATTTTATTTTGACAACATTTAAACAATATAAAACAACATTCAGTGGACCCAAACCGGCTTTACTTTAAAAGATGCAGCTGTTTAAAAATATACACCCAAAAGGGCGATAAGGTACGTTATACTGCCAATCCTACGAAATTTAAATTTAGTTATTGTATTCATGTATGTAAAGACTACGAGCTCTAAATCGTTACTTATTCAACAACACGTAAAATCCTTAACTTCGAGTATCACCTTATTATTTTTGGTTTTCTGCAAGAACAAATTACAGCGAATACACAAAAAATCAGTCTTTAAATTTTCAT
Organism: Cyclina sinensis; assembly: GCA_012932295.1. Taxonomy (NCBI): domain Eukaryota; kingdom Metazoa; phylum Mollusca; class Bivalvia; order Venerida; family Veneridae; genus Cyclina; species Cyclina sinensis. The sequence goes on along the minus strand of JAAONU010000009.1, from coordinate 8,335,250 downwards.
GCTCGTTCTTATTATTATATCTTTATTAAAACTCATTCATTCTACCTGAAAAACGCACTAAATTCGAAAGTTGTTTCAAAGCAATGAAGTGCTTCATTCTTAAATAAGTTGCCCATAAAATCTAAAGGACAGTGTTACTTTATTTAAACCGAAAAGTCATAACGTAGCTTACTGGACACACCATCTGAAACTATTTAAATGTATTTTTCATTTTTCTTATTCAGATTCAAGTAAATATTTTTTTAATTGAAAAACATATGAAACTTTGGATTCAAGGAATTAAATGTTATCCTTTAAATATATATTTTTCCGATATTTTAGCATATTAATTAATTAGTCCTATAAAATTTGAATAACTTTAAAAGCTTATCCAAATATCAAAGGGAAAAAAACGCTAATAAACGAAATCCATTTTATAGGCAGACAACCGTTAAACAATGCACTTTTATTATAGTTTATGAGACGATTTATTGTCATAATTTAGTATAAAGGTATCGAAACGTATCTTATGCAGTTTTTCTGTACTCTGTAAATATCTACAGAAACTGCTTCTCAACAGTATAAAAACATAAAAAAAAATATTAAATAAAAAACCCTTAAATATCAAACTGTTACAGCATGCTTACCACCAAAAGTACTTGTAATGGCTTACCACTTAATAATCTTACAGCAAAATGCTAAAGCAGAATAACAATTTGACTTTAACACTATATACATACACTCCAACTAATATTTTTCCATATTAAAACAAGATAACTGTCATTTAAGCCGGTCTGCTAACGAGTGTCTGACGCAATGTGTTTACCGAGGAAAAGATTTAATGCGTACAAAAGAAACAGATACAATCAAAGACAGTGTGTGATCTAGATAACGTTTCTTATCCTGTTTCAGCGAAAATAACTTGATAAAAAAAGAAGACATTAGTAGTGTTAAACTGGGGAGGGGGAGAACCAGAAAAAGGGGCAAAGAACCAGTGGCAAAGAACCGGGGGCAAAGAACCACCCTGTGGGCAGAGAACCACCCTGTGGGCAAAGAACCACCCTGTGGGCAGAGAACCACCCTGGGCAGAGAACCACCAGGGGGGCAAAGAACCAGGGGCAAAGAAGAAGGGGCAAAGAACCACCCTGGTTAAGGTAACTTCTCTGCTATAACCATATTTAACTTTGACTTTTGTTAAAAATCCTGCATTATCGTAAGTAAGGTCCATCTTTTTTTTTTTAACTTAAGTGAGCTATAAGTTTTTCAAAAGTCGCTAAACGTTGTAAGTGTAGACGGAGTAAATGTTAAAATCGCTAATTATGAAAGGGAAATAAGTCTTACCTATGAGTTGAATGTTAGTAAAGCTAATAATAATGTCAGTATAATAAGGTCGTATAATTACAGACCCTTTGGTTATGTTAATTTCAACGGTTACCGATGAATCTCTCTTAGTAAGCGGAAACGGTACAAGGTTAAATGTTTCACACAGAAACTGACACCTTTTTAAAAGTAAAATATGTATCCTGTGAATAATTGTGGTACTCGTCCGGCTTTTTGAGATCTCAAGTGCCTTGATGTCTGAACTGTGTCTAAAGTCGGTTCACATATCACAATTTTGTTGATAAGTTTGGTTAATAGTTGGTTATTAAAAAATTAATGTTGACCTCAATTTCATTTTCTCTGTAGCAGTAGAGTATTTAAAATCACTTTAATAATTGAGTAATTATTTTTATTAGAATAAGGAGAGACCAGACCATTGAATAGTTTCATATCTTGACTTTTTACATAGATGAACGGATCGTTATTTGTATGAGGATTCAAACAAAATATTTCAAATGCGTAATCTGAGAGGATATTTTGTAACCGACCCCAGTGAGCAAACAAGTAGACTTTTACCTGTATAGTACTAACTCAGGTGATAACCATAACTCTTTTGTATTGCACTACCACGGTGTAGAGGTTTAATCTATTTGATATCATCTCAGACTAGCCCAAAATAAAGTAAAGTTTTACTTTCTTAAACAAATAACAAAAACAAAACAACAAGGTTTTATGATCAAATATAATACAAACTTGTAAGTCACCGCATTTTTTATTGTATGTCAACGTTTAATAAGTTCTTTATGATAGTAAAAACAAGGTTCACCATAGATTCACTGTACAAATATTTATCACACTTAAACATCCAGGATTTTTCAAATGTGAATTAACACACAGGAAACACATTCTTTTGTGACGTCCTTCACTTACTGGAAACACAATCTCGTGATGTAGATGATTACTTCAGTCTTTGGGGAAAAAAAGCTCCACAATTTATCTGTAATATAAGACCAATTGCTCAAAAAGGTGTTTTAAAATAAATGATTTTCGAGTTAAAACTCATGAATTGAAAAAAATATTGTGTGTAAGCGTTCTTACGTTCTTTTGTTTTTGTACATATTAATTAAATTGGATTAGAAGAAATAAAAAGAATAGGGATTCGTAACTTACATACAAACGAATCATGTTTTTCAGTTATTTTAAATGAAATTATAAACTGCTTAACACTTACCTGGCTGACTTTTTCCCCGTGTATATCCAATATCGATTAAAGACAATAAACTATTAAACATAAATTATCTATATATTTTAAACAAAATCTAAGTCGGGCATAACGTCTACATGAGGAAATGTGTTATTCCATATTAAAGTGAACGTTAACCTCTGTTAACCAAGAGAGACGATGTCAATTTAAAACATATCCAAAACATCCACCACCAGCGTAAAAAGGTGTGTATTTAATAAAAGATATTTAAATCTTATTTAAACTGGGTCAGGTAATACTGCAATATTTTGTTACCATGGAGATGGCTTGCTTAAAAGTACATATCAATTATTCTGTTTAGGTGTTGTTGTTGTTTTTTTACAGAGTTGAACAATTCGGTGTATCTTACAAGTTTAAATACGATCACATTATTGTAAAGGGGTATTGGTTAATGAAAGCCAGAGATTAATTGCGCAAAATTATTTAAAGTTTACCAAACCTTCGTTACGTTTTATTTGCCAATTTTGATGTAAGAAATGCGATTACTTTTTTCCTGTCTTGGAGAAAAATGCTGCATCATTTAAGAACGTGGCATGTGCTGCGATAACGCGTTTGAGGATAGAAGAACATTTCTAAAGCACTTGGAACATATGCTAGGAACGAAAATTAAAGACTAAATGTAACAGTCGTCAAACGATATATACGTTGAATTGCAAACCCACAAGTTCATTGAATGTTAAGATGTCAAGACGTAAAGACCTACATTTGAGGGAAATGGATATATTCGATTCGCAAGATAAAAGGGGCATAAAATTTAAACGGAGTGCCTTTCGCCAAAGTCAGGTACCGCGTTCAGAAAAGTATATACGGATGGATCTACCGGCAGAGCAGACAACAGCTATAGCCAGGAGTATGCTGGAACGTCAGTTAAAACCTAAGAGGACTTTAATTGACTTGGAATTACAAAGAATGAAAAAAACCAATGCAAAAAGAAGCGCACAGTCTCTAGAGAAAAGTCAGCAGGTGCCCATAACAAAAGTAAGAAACTAGAGAAGAGGCGATCTCTAGTGGAAAAAAAACAAAACAGAACTCAGAGCGAGCGGGTGATATTGTCACTATCGGACAGGTATTAAAGTGAAGACACTTTTAACTACGTTCTCATTACCTCTTTGGAAGTTGCCTTACAATGTTTGAGTGTGACATCTGTTTCAAAAGTTTCGGAAGAATGGATAATATGTTGCGACATAAAAACAAAATGCATTCAATGGAGGATTCCGATGACGGCGAAATGTCTGATAGCTCTGTTAAAGAGGACATTTTTGGTTCTTTTGATGAAAACGAGTATGATAAGAGTGGCGATGACTTGCCAGTCACCCCTGGAGCTACCTCAGAAGCTGATCCTTGGCAAGACATTTTAGATGAGGCATTTCAAGAGTGTCAGTCGCAGTACGAAGTCGAAGCGCGTGAGCTTATGGAAGATGATAGTGACCTTAGCAAGGGGGGAGCGAAAGAAGATGTCTTTGAGGATATGAGGAGCACTTACAAGAAAGCCTTAATGAACATATTCTGTACCAAACTGATGTGGTTTGATGTCATGAAGCGAGATCCTGTCTATAAAGCAATAAAGCAGACAGTTACTCAACTCATTTACACAGAGGACTATCAACCCACAGAAGCCATGAAATACGCTATTCTGAAACGCAGATTTCTTTTTGATAAAGTGCTGGACAATTACACCATTCCTGATTTGGAAGAAGGGTATATGGAAGAAAGTAAAAATTAGTGATTGTATTGTGTTTCGAGATCTAAATTATTTCAGAACCTTAAACAATGCAGCAACAAGGGCCAGGCGTCATTTGCTACAAAACATTACTGCGAGACAAATAGAGGCGATCGCTGAAATCATGAGAAGATTAGCTGCAGGACTTATCACATTATTACTACGCGACATTCCAGTATTTGCAGATGAAAGATTGCTTATCCGGACCTTAGCTTCAAGACGCGTCAGCCGAATGAGAAAAAAAAACTTTGTTAATTCGAAATCGCAATCTACTTTCAATACTATTGAGAAGCGACTATATTTTTCAAACAATAGCAGTGGAGATTAGAGATATAATATACCTTGGTGAGGAATAGAAGCACACGCACCTAACAAAATTGCTTACATGAACGGTTATATCATAAACCTATATTTTACTTCTTTGTAAGCCTCTCTTATAACATTATGATTGCTGCTTACTGATACATGTATGATTCAGAAATGTTAAGTGGTGTCTATGCAAAATAAAGAAAGTATATGTACTCTACGTGTTGTGTTATTCTTACTGTTGTTAAAAGACTAATCCTTAATTACTTTTCATATTTATACATGAAAAAATATTTTTCAGAGGTAATAAACGTAAGGTTTACATGTCAATCAGAAATGAATATCAAACGGCTGTTAACGTTAACATAATTTATTTTATAACTCATGACCGACACACAAATGCGCGGGGTATAATGATTCATAACGCTGTATTGATAAAATCTACTATCCGTCTTGCTTAAAAAGTACATATCAACTAATCTGTTTAGGTTTTTTTTTAATTTTTACAGAGTTGAACCATTCGGTGTATCTTACAATTTTAAATACGGGTAAAACATAAGGTGCATAATAAGGGAATAGTTTGTTACCATGGAGATCGCTTGCTTAAAAGTACATATCAACTATTCTGTTTAGGTGTGTTTTTATTTTTAATTTTTACAGAGTTGAACCATTCGGTGTATCTTACAGTTTTAAATACGGGTAAAACATAAGGTGCGTGAGCAAAACAAAATTGTGTCGCATAATATAAAAGTGTTCATTGAAAGGAATTTGCTGCTCATATTCTGGTCGATACCATTATTGTGAAGGGGTCTTAGTTAATGAAAGCCAAAGGTTAATTGCACAAAGTTATTTAAAGGTTACCATATAAACTTCATTACGTATTATATTGCTACATCCAGCGAAGCCTTTCCCTTTTTAAGAGGAAACTTTGTTACCAAATGAGTGAAAAGTAGTGACAGAGGAGGCATGAGGACTGAAAGAGGAGGCAGGAAGAGTGCGAGAGGAGGCATGAAAAATAAAAGAGGAGGCAGGAGGAGTTAAAGAGGAGGCATAAGGTGTGAAAGAGGGGGCATGAAGAGTGAAAGCGGAGGCATGAGGAGTGAAAGAGGAGGCACGAAGAGTGAGAGATGAGGCGTGAAGTGTAAAAGAGGAGGCATGTGAAGTAAAGAGGAGGCATGAGGAGAGAGAGAGAAATATGAGCTTTAACATAACTGAAGTTTGGTCTCTTTCTCTCTCTCTCCTTATGCCTCCTCTTTACTCCTCCTGCCTCCTCTTTTACTCCTCATGCCTCCTCTCTCACTCCTCATGCCTCCTCTTTCTCACATCATTCCTCCTCTTTTACTCCTCCTGCCTCCTCTTTTACTCTTCATGCCTCCTCTCTAACTCTTCCTGCCTCCTCTTTCACTCCTCATGCCTCCTCTCTCACTCTTCCTGCCTCCTCTTTCACTCCTCATGCCTCCTCTCTCACTCCTTATGCCTCCTCTTTCTCACATCATTCCTCCTCTTTTACTCCTCCTGCCTCCTCTTTTACTCCTCATGCCTCCTCTTTCACTCCTCATGCCTCCTCTTTCACTCCTCATGCCTCCTCTTTCACTCCTTTTCACTCATTTGATAACAAAGTTTCCTCTTAAAAAGGGAAAGGCTTGGCTGGATGTAGCAATATAATACGTAATGAAGTATATATGGCAACCTTTAAATAATTTTGTGCAATTAACCTCTGGCTTTCATTAACTAAGACCCTTTCACAATAATGGGATCGACCAGAATATGAGCAGCAAATTCCTGTCGATGTACACTTTTATATTATGCGACACAATTTTGTTTTGCTCACGCACCTTATGTTTTACCCGTATTTAAAACTGTAAGATACATCGAATGGTTCAACTCTGTAAAAATTAAAAAAAAAAAAACAACACCTAAAGAGAATAGTTGATATGTACTTATAAGCAAGCAATCTCCATGATGACAAAATATTTCCCTATTCCGCACCTTATGTTTTACCCGTATTTAAAATTGCAAGATACACCAAATGGTTCAACTCTGTAAAAACTTTTAGAAAAAACCTAAACAGATTAGTTGATATGTACTTTTTAAGAAAGACGGAAAGTAGATTTTATCAATACAGCGTTATGAATCATTATACCCCGCGCATTTGTGTGTCGGTCATGAGTTATAAAATAAATTATGTTAACGTTAACAGCCGTTTAATATTCATTTCTAATTGACATATAAACCTTACGTTTATTACCTCTGACAAATACTTTTTTCATGTATAAATATGAAAAGTAATTAAGGATTAGTCTTTTAACAACAGTAAGAATAACACAACACGTAGGGTACATATACTTTCTTCATTTTGCATAGACACCACTTAACATTTCTGAATCATACATGTATCAGTAAGCAGCAATCATAATGTTATAAGAGAGGCTTACAAAGAAGTAAAATATAGGTTTATGATATAACCGTTCATGTAAGCAATTTTGTTAGGTGCGTGTGCTTCTATTCCTCTCCAAGGTATATTATATCTCTAATCTCCACTGCTATTGTTTGAAAACTATAGTCGCTTCTCAATAGTATTGAAAGTAGATTGCGATTTCGAATTAATAAGGTTTTTCTCTCATTCGGCTGACGCGTCTTGTAGCTAAGGTCCGGATAAGCAATCTTTCATCTGCAAATACTGGAATGTCGCGTAGTAATAATGTGATAAGTCCTGCAGCTAATCTCATGATTTCAGCGATCGCCTCTATTTGTCTCGCAGTAATGTTTTGTAGCAAATGACACCTGGTCCCTGTTGCTGTATTGTTTAAGGTTCTCAAATAATTTAGATCTTGAAACACAATTGACCGTTCCATTCAATTTTTCTCACTATTTTTTACTTTCTTCCATATACCCTTTTTCCAAATCAGGAATGGTGTAATTGTCCAGCACTTTATCAAAAAGAAATCTGCGTTTCAGAATAGCGTATTTTATGGCTTCTGTGGGTTGATAGTCCTCTGTGTCAATGAGTTGAGTAACTGTCTGCTTTATTGCTTTTTAGACAGGATCTCGCTTCATGGCATCAAACCACATCAGTTTGGTACGGAATATGTTCATTAAGGCTTTCTTGTAAGTGCTCCTCATATCCTCAAAGACATCTTCTTTCGCTCCCCCCTTGCTAAGGTCACTATCATCTTCCATAAGCTCACGCACTTCGACTTCGTACTGCGACTGACACTCTTGAAATGCCTCATCTAAAATGTCTTGCCAAGAATCAGCTTCTGAGGTAGCTCCAGGGGTGACTGGCAAGTCATCGCCACTCTTATCATACTCGTTTTCATCAAAAGAACCAAAAATGTCCTCTTTAACAGAGCTATCAGACATTTCGCCGTCATCGGAATCCTCCATTGAATGCATTTTGTTTTTATGTCGCAACATATTATCCATTCTTCCGAAACTTTTGAAACAGATGTCACACTCAAACATTGTAAGGCAACTTCCAAAGAGGTAATGAGAACGTAGTTAAAAGTGTCTTCACTTTAATACCTGTCCGATAGTGACAATATCACCCGCTCGCTCTGAGTTCTGTTTTGTGTTTTTTTTTCCACTAGAGATCGCCTCTTCTCTAGGTTTCTTACTTTTGTTATGGACACCTGCTGACTTTTCTCTAGAGACTGTGCGCTTCTTTTTGCATTGTTTTTTTTTTCATTCTTTGTATTTCCATGTCAAGTAAAGTCCTCTTAGGTTTTAACTGACGTTCCAGCATACTCCTGGCTATAGCTGTTGTCTGCTCTGCCGGTAGATCCATCCGTATATACATTTCTGAACGCGGTACCTGAATCTGTCGAAAGGCACTCCGTTTAAATTTTATGCCCCTTTTATCTTGCGAATCGAATATATCCATTTCCCTCAAATGTAGGTCTTTACGTCTTGACATCTTAACATTCAATGAACTTGTGGATGTGCCATTCAACGTATATATCGTTTGGCGACTGTTACATTTAGTCTTTAATTTTCGTTCTTAGATTATGTTTCAAGTGCTTTAGAAATGTTCTTCTATCCTCAAACGCGTTATCGCAGCACATGCATATGTTAGAATAAAAAGTGGAAGTATGCCACGTTCTTAAATGATGCAGCATATTTCTCCAAGACAGGAAAAAGTAATCGCATTTCTTACATCGAAATTGGCAAATAAAACGTAACGAAGGTTTGGTAACCTTTAAATAATTTTGCGGATTTAATCTCTGGCTTTCATTAACCAATACCCCTTTACAATAATGGGATCGTATTTAAACTTGTAAGATACACCGAATGGTTCAACTCTGTAAAAAAACAACAACAACACCTAAACAGAATAATTGATATGTACTTTTAAGGAAGCCATCTCCATGGTAACAAAATATTGCAGCATTACCTGACCCAGTTTAAATAAGATTTAAATATCTTTTATTAAATACACACCTTTTCACGCTGGTGGTGGATGCTTTGGATATGTTTTAAATTGACATCGTCTCTCTTGGTCAACAGAGGTTAACGTTCACTTTAATATGGAAAAACACATTTCCTCATGTAGACGTTAAACATTATGCCCGACTTAGATTTTGTTTAAAATATATAGATAATTTATGTTTACTAGTTTATTGTCTTTAATCGATATTGGATATACACGGGGAAAAAGTCAGCCAGGTAAGTGTTAAGCAGTTTATAATTTCATTTAAAATAACTGAAAAACATGATTCGTTTGTATGTAAGTTACGAATCCCTATTCTTTTTATTTCTTCTAATCCAATTTAATTAATATGTACAAAAACAAAAGAACGTAAGAACGCTTACACACAATATTTTTTTCAATTCATGAGTTTTAACTCGAAAATCATTTATTTTAAAACACCTTTTTGAGCAATTGGTCTTAAATTACAGATAAATTGTGGAGCTTTTTTTCTCCAAAGACTGAAGTAATCATCTACATCACGAGATTGTGTTTCCAGTAAGTGAAGGACGTCACAAAAGAATGTGTTTCCTGTGTGTTAATTCACATTTGAAAAATCCTGGATGTTTAAGTGTGATAAATATTTGTACAGTGAATCTATGGTGAACCTTGTTTTTTACTATCATAAAGAACTTATTAAACGTTGACATACAATAAAAAATGCGGTGACTTACAAGTTTGTATTATATTTGATCATAAAACCTTGTTGTTTTGTTTTTGTTATTTGCTTAAGAAAGTAAAACTTTACTTTATTTTGGGCTAGTCTGAGATGATATCAAATAGATTAAACCTCTACACCGTGGTAGTGCAATACAAAAGAGTTATGGTTATCACCTGAGTTAGTACTATACAGGTAAAAGTCTACTTGTTTGCTCACTGGGATCGGTTTCAAAATATCCTCTCAGATTACGCATTTGAAATATTTTGTTTGAATCCTCATAAAAATAACGATCCGTTCATCTATGTAAAAAGTCAAGATATGAAACTATTCAATGGTCTGGTCTCTTCTTATTCTAAAAAAATAATTACTCATTTATTTTTAAGTGATAAAGTGATTTTAAATACTCTACTGCTACAGAGAAAATGAAATTGAGGTCAACATTAATTTTGTAATAACCAACTATTAACCAAACTTATCAACAAAATTGTGATATGTGAACCGACTTTAGACACAGTTCAGACATCAAGGCACTTGAGATCTCAAAAAGCCGGACGAGTACCACAATTATTCACAGGATACATATTTAAGTTTTGAAAAGGTGTCAGTTTCTGTGTGAAACATTTTACCTTGTACCGTTTCCGCTTACTAAGAGAGATTCATCGGTAACCGTTGAAATTAACATAATCAAAGGGTCTGTATTTATACGACCTTATTATACTGACATTATATTAGCTTTACTAACATTCAACTCCTAGGTTAGACTTAGTTCCCTTTCATTATTAGCGATATTAACATTTACTCCGTCTACACTTACAACGTTTAGCGACTTTGGAAAAACTTATAGCTTGCTTAGGTTTTTTTTAAAAAAAAGATGGACCTTACTTACGATAATGCAGGATTTTTAACAAAAGTCAAAGGTAAATTTGGTTATAGCAGAGAAGTTACCTTAACCAGGGTGGTTCTTTGCCCCTTCTTCTTTGCCCCTGGTTCTTTGCCCCCTGGTGGTTCTCTGCCCAGGGTGGTTCTCTGCCCACAGGGTGGTTCTTTGCCCACAGGGTGGTCCTCTGCCCACAGGGTGGTTCTTTGCCCCTTTTTCTGGTTCTCCCCCCCCCCAGTTTAACACTACTGACATTTTCGACTGCAATTAAAAACCTTTAAACTACATATAAAGCAAATAAAGATATATAACTATTGAAACAATTAAAACTCTCAAAACGCTTAAAACATTTAAATAGTACGTAATTTTCCACAAATATATCTGACTTGAGTTTGCTTAGTCTTTATGCTTCGTAGCCTTAAAACAGGTCTTCACTTTTAAGTCTAACAATCAAAATTGATTTGAGAGACAAGGCAATGTATGTTTTTGCGTGGCTTTTCTTTACACAGACTAGAATTTAAACACCTTCATAAATCGATATAACGTTTCTTTCAAGCAACATATCTTTATTAAATATTTTAAATGCTTTTAGTTAAGTGAATTATTGAAAAGCAAGTGTGAATGTCGAAATATATATATAAAAGATTAATAAACATTTATATCTGTATTTTTTAAAAGACTTCACAACAGTTTTTAGAATTTATAAAAATTAGTATAACGTTTCTTATGAAGAAAAAATAAGAAAACCACTGAATGGCTTTTCTGGCAAAATTTAGTTTACTAATTGAACTCAGTCTTTTTTATTGTATGAAGTGGTTATTTATTGGAAAGTTAACAGAGTTAACATCGTTTTATGTAAACACTGGTTAGCATTATGTTTTAGTTAAGACAGTATAACGTATCTTATACAGTCAGAAAGGACAAAGGAATGATATCAACTGAATTTTTTCCAACGTTGGAATTACAAGAAAAATGCTGCTGAACACAAAATTCAAGCCTTCCCCTTCACAAAAGACATTTTGTTGCATACTCTGAATTCGTAGTTTTAAAAGAGTATGTCTCCAAACATACCTACTGTGCGGTGGGACAGAAAATTTTATCTCATTCTGTATCATTCAGGCTTCTGTCTGAACAGAATTTTTTCAAACAAAGTGCACGTTTTTTCTAAGTCTTTTACATACCTACCAACTGTTTTTTGGTATGTTCTTAAACGAGCTGTATGCATTTCCAAGTAGAAGCACTTCGAAAGAAAGTCAAAATTCGTAATTGTGCCCTTTATCTAAGAATGAATGGAGAAGATTTTTAAGTCTTTCAAATATTAGCCTTTGTAAAAATCAAGTTACCCTCGGAGCAGGGCCATCAATGACCTCAGAGGCATAATATGTGCAATCTTGGTAGTGGACCTTTAAATGATGCTCCATGCAAATATCTAAGTTATTAAGGTATAGCTTACGGTTTCTTAAAGGACGATTTTCAAAGATAAGATATTTTACACTAATAGGACCCCCGGGGCGGGGCCAACTTTGAACCAAGGGACATAATTTGAACAAACATGGTAGAAGTCTACTACACAAAACTTCATGCCAAATTTCAGAATTCTAGGCCTTGTGGTTTCAGACAAGATTATTTTCAAAGATTTTCTTCTTTATTTCTGTGTAAAACATGTGACCCTCGGACAAAATTTGAACAAACAATGCTTCATGCCAAATTGAAGAGCTCTAGCCTTAACAGTTTTAAACAAGAAGATCATTATTTTTTTATTTCGCTCTTGTTGCCATAGAAACAACAGTTCTTCATAGAACAGAATTCTTTGAACAACTTTTGTAATGTTTTATGCAATGAACATTCCTCCAAAGTTTTATCAACTTTCACTGAGCAGTTTAGGAGGAGATGTTGTTTAAAGTAGCAAAGGACCCGCATGCGGTTCAGGTTTGACCCCAGGGACATAATTTGAACAATCCTGGTAGTGGTCTACTGGACAACTCTTTGTGCAAAATTTTAAAATCTGGGCATTGTGGTTTCAGAGAAGAAGATTCTAAAAGCTTTTCCTATATATTTCTATGTAAAATATGTAACCCCTAGGGCGTCGCCAATTTTGACCCCAGAGACATAATTTGAACAGCTTTGGTAGAGGATCACTAAATTATACACCATGCCTAATATCTAAATTCTAGGTCTTGCAGTTTCAGTAAAGAAGATTTCTAAACATTTTTCTTTTGTTTGCCATAGTAACCAGAGTTCTGCATGGAATTGAAGTTTTTGAACAATTTCGGTAGAGCTTCATGCAAGAAATATCTCTGCCAAGTTTCATTTACTTTGGCCATGTGGTTTCAGAGGAGATGTTGTCTGAATCAAAATGTTGACAAACGGACGTACTAACGAACTAACGCACGCTCTAACGCACGACGACAGATGATGGGCACTATCGATGGACGCGATCACAATAGCTCACATGAGCACGTTGTGCTCAGGTGAGCTATAAATATATCAGACTGAGTGTATATTCCCTGTAAATGTATTATTTTGTTTTGAAATAACATAAATCTGCAGATGTTTGTTTCAAAATGAATTCATTTTATTGACTTCTTGTCATTGAAGTTTTAACACAATTACTGTATTTACGGTTGAAAAAAAAAAACTAAAATAAATTAACAAACAAACTAACCTGACTTGTAGCTTCAAATTCTTTTTTCTGTAAATCATCCTGTTTCAAAGAAAAGTTTGACTGTTTCAGAGCATCTCGGTTGGGTATATTGCTAGATTGATTTTTATGTGTCTCACATATACAATCATTAAAACGTCGGTATCCTGCTTGGCTTACATAAGTAACACCAACAACTAAAAATAGCATAAAAACGCAAGAAAAGGTTAAATAACGTCTGTCTGCTAATTTCGACCAGTTACTTAACATCATTCCTGTTTAAACAACTTGTAAATTAGTTAAAGATATATTACGCTCAAGTTTCAGATACAAATAACTTCTACACCTTTTCTGTGTAAATACCAAATAAAAATGTTTGACTACAGACACAGTTATGTTTAAACTCTACACACTTAGGTAAACACAGTATAAATACAAAATGTCATTAAAAAAACTGGCAGTCGCTACCTTCAGGTTTTTTTAGTTCTATCGATTCTCAATTTAAATAAATTGGTTCTTTGGTCCAATAGTTAAAGAAAAATCAATGTTAGCAAGTAACTACTACAGACGGCATAGTTAAAATGAACTGACGTAATATACACTGCTCAAATTAATTAAAGGAGCGCTCATATAATCTATAAAATACCATACGTGTTGAGCAGATTTATGAATATCTTTTACAGGAATAACAAAATCGTTCTGTTTACAAAAACAAATCGTCATTTTCATCACAGGCAGGCACATTCCTGAACAGAGACAGTGTCCAGGATATGAACACTATCAAATTAACTTTGAAATGGTGGTCTTACAAGAGAACAACCACTGTCTTTAAAAGCAGATTCAGGCCTGGAAACGTTTCATAGTCAGTGTCAGTAATGAGTGTATCACCCTCGGGCGTTTAGGCACTCTCTGCATCGTCAGGGCATGCGCCTGATGACACGTCTGATCATATCCTATAGTATGGCATTCCATTCTGCTACATCACGGACGTTCTGCACAGGGTTCGGACGCAAAGAAAGTCTACGAGAAAGCATGTCCCAGACATGCTCTATAGGGTTAAGATCGGGAGACCTCGCTGGCCAGTCTATGACCTCAATACATTCATCATCAAAAAAGTTCCGGACGATTCTTGCAGTGTGTGCTCGAGCATTATCTTACACTAAACGAAACGTTTAGTGCAAGAACGAGATCCTAGAACCAATTGTTAGGCTATATGCTGGTGCAATAGGTGAAACTTTTCGTTTAGTGCAAGATAATGCTCGAGCACAAGCGCTCCTTTAATCATTTTGAGCAGTATTTAACAAACCTTTGACATATTTTCTTCTGTGGTACTTAGAATTTCACTTGAAACGATACGCATTGCTCTTATGAATTAATGGAAAAGGGATACAGCAACAGTTCTGTGGTTCAAACGAGTAAGCCAGGTTTAGTTAACTTTGGAATGTACCGAGAGTGATCACTGGTTACACCGGGGTGATAAATCTTGCATACAAGGACAATCTAATAACGAAACTTGAAACAAAAAATTCAAAACAACAAAAATGTAATTAACACATAAAATCTTAAGAGATTTTTTAAAATATTTCCATACAGAGGCAGTCTTATCTGTCTTCTACCGGCTACTATAGAAATTTTAATTTTTTGATTTGATATAAACAATTATCAGAGTTATTGTGTATTGGTTAGAACAGGTGAGAACATTGTGATAGTGTGTCAGGTGACTGTGAATATATCGTCGTGTTTACTTCTTGATTAATGTAAATTTCAAAAGTAAATTGGACAAAAACGAAAAAAACATTTTGCGTTCTAATACATACTTAAGTGTAAGAGGAAAGTGAAGCTATAGATACAACTGTTTTCTGAAGCATTACAATCGTCGTCTTGCTAGTTTTGATTCACCGCTTATCACACTACATTATGAAACTTCAAAGTATCCTTTCAATAAATATAGCCGTGTAAAAAGTTAGCAAACGCAAAAACTGATTAATCAATAAGCGTGTTAACCGTCCTTTAACTTTTGAATGTTTAATGTTGGTTATAGGTTAAATATACATAATGGGATCACCAAATATCAACAAAGGGAGAGAATTTTGCAAATGACCGAATGTTCTTTTTTATTGATTTTATTGTATTAGCTGCTAATTTGTTTTATTGTAGAATTAAACCTTATTTATATATGCTCCGCCGCAAGGTGAAATGATTCTCTGTAAAAATGTGACGTCATTAACTGAAAATTTATAATCTTGAGAAAGATTTCAAACTTACGCATTCACAACAGTGAAATCTCAAAGTTCTGAACGTTCAAGTTTTCATAGAATATAGAACAAACATTAAAGTTGAAGCTGATAATGAAATAACGATACAGAAACAATGCATTTTATCATCTTCTAATCTCCCTAAAAAAAAATTTTTTTTATATTTAACGTTAGCTATTTTATTAATTTCTCCGTGCTGAGTCTATTCTATTAGTGACTCCATGCTGAGTCTACTCTATTATGCACTCCGTGCTGAGTCTTTTCTATTAGTTACTCAGTGCTGAGCTATTCTATTAGGTTCTCCGTGCTGAGTCTTTTCTATTATTTACTCCGAGCAGAGTCTATTCTATTAGTTACACCGTGCTGAGTATATTCTATTAGTTACTCCGTGCTGAGTCCATTCTATTAGTTACTCTGTGCTGAGCTATTATATTATTTACTCCGTGCTGAGTCTATTCTATTAGTTAGTGCGTTATGAGTCTATTCTATTAGTTACACCGTGCTGAGTCCGTTCTATTAGTTACTCCGTGCTGAGTCTATTCTATTAGTTACTCCGTGCTGAGTCAATTCTATTACGAACTCCGTGCTGAGTCTATTCTATGAGCTTCTCTGTGCTGAGTTCATTCTTTTAGTTACTCCGTGCTAAACTATTCTATAAGTTATTCCGTGCTGAGCTATTATATCATTTAATCCGTGCTTAGTCTATTCTATCAGTGTGTGCGTTATGTGTGTATTCTATTAGTTACACCGTGCTGAGTCTATTCTATTAGTTACTCCGTGCTGAGTCTTTTCTATTAGTTACTCCGTGCTTAGTCTATTCTATTAGTTACTCCGTGCTAACTATTCTATTAGTTACTCCGTGCTGAGTCTATTCTATTTGTTACTCCGTGCTGAGCTTTTCTATTAGTTACTCCTTGCTGAGCTATTCTATAAGTTACATCGTACTGAGTCTATCTATTAGTTACTCCGTATTGAGTCTTTTCTATTAGGCACTCCGTGCGTAGTTTATTCTATTAGTTACTCCGTGCTAAGCTTTTCTATTAGTTACTCCGTACTGAATCTATTTTATAAGAATATGTTGCAAAATTCCTAGCTTTTTTGTTCATTTTAGCGTTAACGTGCGTTTTAATGATTTATTTATATAAGGCGTGTTTTCTAAGTCATATTTTGGTAACATACACAAAGCCACCAGACTGCTAGGCCGCTAACTTCAGGCCGCTAGGTCCCCAATTTCAGGCCGCTGGGCCGCCAAAATCATTGAGATGAGTAGAGCAGGGTTTTACTTTGAAAATGTGCTGCAGTTATACGAAACTTAAGCACGGTATCGAGGTTTTTTTAAAGCCGGGCGGGTCAAATGACCTTCAAAATGGCAGAGGTCAAATTATCTTTATGGAACACCTTGTACTGAAAGAAATAAAACACCAATAATATTCGGTCAGATTTGTCTTTAGACAATTTGTTTTTGTAAATTTGTCTGATTTTACTTGAATACAAACGCGTTAAGGAGATTCTGAAAGTTAAAAAAACAACTTTTGTTGATTAAATTATGTTAACAAAAACAGTACTAAAGTAAGGTAGATATTCATTTTGCTTGAAGTAGGAGAAATCAAACTGAACTGATAATAATAAAAGCAATAATAAAGACTTCAGTTAGAGGAGGTGGCAATGACAAATCATTAAAATGGCCACCCAAAGCCCCTGAACAGTATCTCTTCCGCTATCTTTTCATTCGTTCTCACTTGTGAGACAGTGTTCAGAAAGAAGTCAAATTAACAGAACATTATTTTCTACCTCGTTGTTACAATAAAATATTCCATGCTAAAACCACACTGCTACCTGTGCAACCAATTCTCAAATTACAGATAATGCCTATTGTAATTAAGTTCTGTTTAAATATTAAGATAATGACATGATAAGACAAAGAAGGCCCTCTTGATCGAAATTGGCCCTTCCCCAGGGGTCACTTGATCCTACATAGAGTTATATAGGATAGATAGATAGTTATTCTTTTATTCCACCATCAGATGAGATTACATTTTATAACAAACTATGACAAAACTAGGACATATATACATCTACGTATATATACACATACAAATACAAATACCCACATATATAAACACATGTATACATTAAAAGAGAGATAGGGACAATAGCTGATTCATAATCAAATGATAGAGAGAAATATATATATATATATTTAATACAAAAAAATTGTCTATAAGATTTCAATAATATTTATCAGAAGACATAAGTCTTGACGATTAACGAAAAGACAAATTAATATGAAATCAGTATAAACCCTGAAGAGACACTACCATTTTTAACCTTCCTAAATCGAAACGAAAAATTTAGAAATTGGTATGGTAAGTCACTTTATAGTAATATAGGCCATTATGTTACGTTCTGGGTTTCTTGGGCCTTAGAAGTAGGTGAAATTTAGCGTTTTCGCTAATTAGGAATGAACATGTCTTAATATGACTTTAAAACATTCTACTCTCTGTATATCAGACAGTATGAGGACGGAAGTCCTGACAACATCTCAGATAACTGATCCCTATACGGCATACTACAGATCTTATAGTTTTCATCACCTAGAAGTCTGTGCAAATTAGTCCAAATATTTTGCCTTACGGCATCATTTATTTTTACAACAGAAGAGAACAGAATGTACTGCAATTGACTGGGTAACTAGTTTTAATTTCTACACACAGTATCATAATCTCTACTAAATACTAACTGCAGATCTACAGTATGGGAGGAAGTTACTATATATTTGACCAAATCTCCATATGACAGGGGAAAGTACCTCTCCGTGTATCTGTAAAAGATCTTTTAGCGTATTATCGTTGATAAGAGTAGCTTTGTATTGGTTGTTAGCAAAGCTATAGACGGATTGTTTTACTTTGTGTTTCCACTGGCTGGCACTTGGAAATACTGCATTATTTGCGAAATCGAGCAGATATCCAGAAAGTCCATATTTTCCAAGGACTCTGTATATATCTGGGAAATAGCCTGTTATTTTACTTGGTTTTTGTATGAAACAAGAAAGTCTTAACATAAATAATATCTTGGCCTTTTCTCGCCGTCGGCATTACATAGATGACCAAAAAACAGTAATTTTCTTTTGTCTATTTCATTTTCTTGAGTAGTAAGACCAAGCAAACCAAACGCAACAGTAGTGTTTGTGTTTCTTGGCAGGGATTGCATAAATTTTACATATTGTCTATGTGTTCTTTCGAGTGATAAAATATGGTGCTCTGTTAAGTTAGACCACAGTTCACAACCAAACAGAGCTCTGGGTAGAACTATCGTAAGATATAAGTGTTTTACAGAAAGAGGGTGAAGACCATTTATGTCAACGCCCACATTAGAAAGACTGAAGAAGGTCTTACGTAATTTTGAACAGGCTATCTTGACATTTTCGTCTTAAGACATTTGTTTATCACGGACGATTCCTAAATGAATGCATTGATCTGTTTCCTTAATTTCTTCGTCGCCGATGTACCATTTTCTAGAAATTTCGTTTAAAGTTTGTTTTTTCTCGTTAAAAACTACGACGTTGGTTTTACAGGCGTTATATGTGTATCTCTCACGTTTCGAATTTTTATAACAAATTTCGATCATATTTTCTAATCCTTTTTTACTCAGAGAGGTTAAAACCATGTCATCGGCATGTGTAGGACAACCGAAACATGTATTGTTTAATTTAAAGGAATGTTTTGACGCCTCGATTTCGTTCATAAGGTCATTAAGAAAGAGTATATAAAGCCAAGGGCTTATACACTGACCTTATCGCGTTCCTTGTTCAATATTGAACCAGTCGGAGGTTATTCCTTGGGTCCGAACGCAACTTTGTATGTTACAGAACATGTTATGTATAATCTTATATAGTTTGTAATTTACTGATTTAGATAGTTTTAACATTAGGAGCGGATGCGAGACGCTATCGAAAGCCTGCCTTACGTCCAAGAAACATGTGTAAAGTTAAGCATTATTTTCCTTTGCAAAAAAGATGCTCTCGCGTAAAAGAAATGACGTCATAGTACAACTGAAGCCTTTCTGAAAACCTCCTTGCAATGCATTCATCCTAAATTCATGGTTTTCTTTAACTTTGTCCAATATGATCTTCTCGTATAATTTTAACAGGTTAAAGCAAAGGGAAATTGCTCTGTAACTATTTGGGTCCGACTTAGATGTATTACCACCTTTGAACAGAACAGTTATAACGCCCCTTTTCAAGTCATTTGGAATATAACTGAAACAAGACATGCGTTTGAAAAGTTTTGTTATAACGGAAATAAGTAAGTCGCCGCCGTATTTAGTGTGTTCGCAATAAATACGGTCATAACCACATGCTTTACCGTTTTTGCAAGTGCCTAGCAATTTTCTTACCATGGTTTTATCTATGTCAATATTATCATTCTCTGTGATCCGTGAGTTTTGATGTATATTTTGCAACTCAGACATACCAACCTCAAGATAATCATTATCGAAGTTATCTCTACTTGTTGGTTTAAAGAGGTTTTCAAAATATTTTTTCCACCCATGGTTAATGTCTAAAGGTGTATCGCAAGTAGTACCGTTAAAATTCATCTGAAAAACTGTATCTTCCTTGCGTTTTGACCTTTTTCTGTTAATGAGACGCCAAAATTCGTTATTGTCAAATTCGGCAGCACAGCCAATCTCCTGTTCTAAAGATTCAATATATTGAATAACCACGGATCGGTGCAGTTTACGAAATTTCCGTTTGGCATTTTTATAATTTTTATAGGATACTGAATTTTCATTTCTAGGTCTGTTTTCTTGTAACCTTATTTTTTCTTTTGTATATCCATGTTTTTGTGTAGTTTTGTTAGTTCATTATTCCAGTACGGTTTTATAAAAGGTTTAAATTTTTACTCCGGGATGCATCGGTCTGTTGCAGACTGAATAACCTGTACAATCGCAGAGTACAAACGATCTATATCATCAGTTGAGTTAATGTTTTTCTCAAGACAAGCCTTTAATTCAGTAGAAGTATTCAAAAATAAAGTATACCGCTCTATAAAATAGGGTTTAATGTTTTTTCCAGTTTATGTTAGTCACTGTCTTTTGCTCATTTTCTGAAAATGATATATTTAGTGAACATATAAGAGGTCTATGATTTGACACATTTAGACAGTCATCATCAAGAATTGAACAAGAATGTATGTGTTTTAATTCATTCTGGCTTATCAATATATGATTAATCAATGTCTCACGCTTACTTTTGTTCGGTACATTACTGTAAAGCGCCCCGCTACCCTGTTACGTGTCATCAGGTCAACCAATAGATTACCACGTAAATCAAATTGAAACTGATTTTGCTCCCTAGCCGGCAATTCAGTGTTGAAATCGCCTATAACCAGAATAATGCCTTTATGCTTAAATTGTAAGATTATATTCTCTATCTCTACTTCTTCATAACTGATTTTAAATGTATGTGCAGAGTGGTTTTTACAAAGCAAATAGACTTGAAATATGTACATGTAAAAGTTTGTTTTTAACATCATTTCAATACCCAGAATAATTCTGGATTTTAAGTTAAAAGGTTTAATTCTATCGTTTAGAATTTTGTTCCAAGGAAAGCAATTCCGCCTTTACCTACTCGCCTTTTGTCTGGAAAATTTAGGTCTTGATCCTTTATAGCGTAGCTTATAAAATTACTGTTTATTTGATCTAAAAACTGTAAATTATGTCTATAGACCCAGTGCTCCGATATCCCGAATATGTTTATGTTTTTGTTTTTCAAGAAGTCGCTCAAATAGTTTGCGCTGGACATAATGCCTGTTGCATTCCAAGTTGCAAAATTTAGTTTTTTAAGTTGATTGATCTCCATAAAAAAGCATTAATCAATATCGATGTTCTGATCGTCCAGTACCGAATACGGGTTATAATCACAGTAACCGTCATTTAACCAAAAATGGTCACTGTAAGTTTCCTTTTCGCGATAATTCGAGTGCGTCTCATATCTACGTGTTTCATTTTTGTATTGGCCACGGTAAGCACCTCGCGACACACAATGCCCTCTGGCCAAAAACATGGGTCGTCTATAAGATAACTTGCGTTTTCGTCGTCTTCGACGTTTAAACGGATAACAACGTTTCCATGTTTTTGTCTTCTTATTGAAACTTTTGTAACTTTCGCTCCGCGTTTTCGAACGTAATTTATTTTTGTCTTTGTAAAGCTTACTCGAAATCCACCTAGGTAAAATCTTTTCGTGCGTTTCCTGACAAACTGACTGAAATTTTCATCGTCTGAATCTAAGTTTTCGGCGCCTGTTGATTCGGTTCGTAGTAATTTCGTCGATTATTCGACTTGAGTTTACATTCATAACGCTTCTTAGCTGCCGCTACGTCCTTATTTATGACATGGAAGTTTATATCGCGCTTTTTCTTTCTGCCATTCTGGTGTTTGTCATGTGTACGAGTAGTGACATGCGTAGGTATTTTAAGTCCGCCAAAAGATGCGTCGTTCTCGCGATCACTGGAACTTATAAGAACAGCGGAATAGAGTTCTCTTTGATTGAAGAGTTTTAAAAATCTTCTTGTCTGAAACCGCAAAGCCTAGAGCTAACATACTTATGAACAACTTCATTAAGTAGACCTCTACGAAAGTTATATAAATCATGGCTCTGGGTTCAGAATTGGCCCCACCCATTCTGCACTTGATTTAACATAGACTTGTTTAAGAAAAACTTTTTATAAAATCTTGTCAGAAACCATAAGGCCTAGATTAAGACCTTTGGTGTGTATGCTTGTCTAATGGACCGCTGCTAAGTTTATATGGATCCTGAATCAAAATTGGCCCTGCCCCAGGGGTCCTTTGAACCCATATAGAGTTATATAAGTAAAAGATATCAAAATCGTCTTGTCTAAAACCACAAAGCCTAGAGCTTACATATTTGATTGATATCATCATCTAGTGGACCTCTACGAAAGTTTTATAAATCATGGCTCTGGGGTCAGAACTGGTCCCACTCCAAGAGTCACTTGATTTTATATAAACTTATATAGGAAAAACTTTTAAAAAATCTTCTCACCCCAAAGCCGCCATTTATATAACTTTGGTAGAGGTCTACTAGATGATACTATCAAGTTATCAACCAAATATGTAAGCTCTAGACCTTCCGGTTTCAGGCAAGAAAAGTTTTAAAGTTTTTCCTTTCAGTTGCTTTGGCAACCAAGGTTCTGCATGGAATTCTTTTTTGTATATCTTTGAAAGAGGATCATAAATATAATATCATAAGACCATTTCTGTAAAGTGGTATAGTATGAGATGTTGTTAAAAGTCAATTGTGGATGACGGACGGACGACGGACGGACGACGGACAAAATAGCTTACTAAAAGCTACATCTGACTTTCGGTCTGGTGAGCTAATAATAATAATGTATAATAATGTATCAGTATAATATCGGTAAATGAGTAAAACAACAAATAAATGAAAGATTAAATTAGTTATCATTTCCATTTGGATGTGAATTCCGCTGATTGTAAGACGATCTTAATTCGTGATGATTAAGAAAGCAAAGTGTGTGCCTCGGGATGAACCTTTCCTCCTACCACGCCAACAGTCTTTCAGCGCTTATGACGCTTTGATTTAAAGGTCTCAAGATGCTTATTTAGGTTTACTTTAATCATGAAATTGATGAGGTAAATTATTACCATGTCTGTCATTATATTTCGATAGTTCTTACTCTTGTCTGTGTTGTGTGTATTTGTTTTCTGCAGCCAGTATGCTTTCATAAAATGAATGATCAGATGCCACGTTGCTGTGATCAGACTATAAAAAGCATTGTGTTTCTCATTGTTTTCAAAGTTAACGTTTGCTGTATCTTGAATATTTTGTCTTTATTTATTTATTTATTTATTTATTTATTTATTTTATTTATTTATTTATTTATTTATTTAGCAAAGCTTAATTCACAGAGAGTTGACAACAGCTCATTATGGGTCCGATACCTTATGGTGGTCATTTTGGTGTTACTGATCATGCGTTCTTGAAGTTGGTTCATTATTTAAAGGGACATACCCTATAGTTATATAAACTACATATCACAATTTTGACAATCTTTCTAAAATTCTACTAGATAATGCCATATACTAAATTTAAGAACTTTTAGCCTTACTTTTCTGGCAAGATGAATTTAAAAAGTGTCTCTATATAAGTATGTATAAGTATATATACTTTTCACCAAAAGTAGGGGGTAACCCTTACCTTTTGGTGTTTATTTAATCAATTAAACAAATTCATTCTCACATTCTAATCGAAAAGTTAACTCCTTCATGACATGTTTAGGACTTTAAACAGCGTCCAACGTCACTACGTTAACGTCATCATTTTCACACGCCCTCAACATGCTGGACCACCTCTGTTGTCGCAGCAAGCTATACTCCCAATAAGACGACTGATGGTGTGCTGAGGCTCTGCAGCGCCGCACCGAGCTCACGTAGCGTTCTGGATGGGGGATCCCGTCTTCGGACACATTTTCCAAGAATGTCCCATGTTCAATAGGTGATAAGTCCGGGCTCATCGCTGGCCATGGTAAAGTACGGATATGTTACTCTTTCAGGAACTCAGTGACAAGTCTTGCCCTATGGGCCCTAGCGTTATCATCCTGGGAGTTGAAATTCTGGCCATGACGTTGAGCAAACAAGACAATATGTGGAACCAACATGTTTTCACGGTAGTACTGGACAGTCACATTTCCATGGCACATATGTAGTTGTGTTCTGGCAGTCAAAGTGATGCCACTCCATACCACAACGGACCCACCCCCATATATGGACAACCCTAGTAGCGTCTGTAAAACGTTTACCTGGGCGACGCCAAACACTTCTTCGACCATTACGAATTCGTCACTAAATATCACATGTGACTACTGATTAATATTCCACCGACGCCGCTCTCTACACCACGCCAAACGTTCATGACGATGCCTTACTGACAACGGTTAGACTACTTGAGGGCGCCTAGCGTTAAGATCGTCTGAGTGAAAGCGATTTCTGATTGTCTCGAGATATTGATCCCTCTGACATGTCGAAGGCGTTGTTGAAGGTCTGTGGCCGTCAGTGCTCTAATTACGGAGAGTTTGTTTAACAACATAGCGGTCGTCTTGGACGTCTGTACATCTTGTACGTCCACTTCTTTTGATATCAATCACGTCACCAGTTGTTTGATAGCGAGACCACAATCGACAGACAAAGGACTGTGAAACATTCAAGTCAGCCGCAGTCTTGGCTGGGTACTAACGGTCTGGAGCATACAAATGGCCCGCCAACGTTAACGTTCCGTTAGATATCTCATAATTCCAATTGCAAATTTGATTGTGATTTTGTGTTGGACAGCTACACAATACATTATTCTAAAAAGTTTGCCCATCTAAAGTCACAATTACTATAATTTCGGTTAATGTTAAAATCCGCGTGCTACCCCCTCATGTCTTAAAGTTACACGTGCAGCACAAATTTGAACGAGATTTCTATACAGTGACCACGCTATCTATATATGAACGACCATTGTAAAAATATACATGATGATTGCCTATAAAGAGTAGCTTTCCCATATCATATCAAAATAACATATTATTCCCTACTTTTTGTGAACAGTATATAACACCCGACCTCTGTGTCGGAGTCAAAAATGATGTTTCGACTACGTTGATAGAGGTCCAGTGGACAACTCCGGACCTTGCGATTTCACAGAAGCATAGTTTTCGAAACATTCCTATATTTTACTTTGTAAAACACGTGCCCCTCGTGCTGGGCTAACAGTGGCCCAAGGAAATAAGTTGAACAAACTTGGTACAGGCCCACTACATAATGCTTCACACTAAATATCAGAACTCTCAGCCTTAAGGGTTCAAAAAAAAGATTTTTGACGAGTTTGTCTCAACAAGATTACGTAAAACATCTGAACCCCAGGGCGGAGCCAAAAATAACTACGGAGGTTGGGGGGGGGCAAATTTGAATAATCTAGGTAAAGGTCAACTAGGCAATACTTTATGCAAGGGATAGAACTTTGGGCCTTATGGTACTATTATTAGACAAAAACATTAAGGATTTTCTCAAATAATGTAACATTCGGACATAATTTGAACAAACTTGATCGAGTTTTGTTAGATAATGCAATACAAAAAATTTCAGACCTCTGGGCCTGGTGGTTTAAAACAAGAACTTTTTTCTTCATTTTTTGGCATCAACACAGTATGGAATTTTATTTTTTGAATAAATTTGTTAAAGTTTTATGAAGAAATGTCTGCGGAAAGTTTCAATAAATTTGCCAAACTGTTTGAGATGTTGTTTAAATAAAAAAGTTGTGCTAAGGCGGGATAACGAGGATACAAGAGCGACAAATTGACTAAACTGGTGTTTTTAAAATAGGTTGCAGTTGACGCTTTTGTATGCATAGAATTGTATTGTTCTTTAAAAAGGCGTTCTCTTAAACAAAGAGTGTTTCGTTTTCTGACAAATCATGTCATTGTGAATGATATTGAAATGAAATCTATATCTATGTCAAGATGTAAGTACAAAAGATGAACTGAAATTATTAGTCTTAACATGAAGTTGTTGGTGAACCATTTATGGGTAGATTACTGAACGTTTTCAGGGTGTCCTTACGTCTAACGGAGAGAGTTTTTTTCTATAGCATACATCATTGAATTATGAATTATTGTAGGGTATATCCCTTCGGTTGGTAATCATGGATCCACAGCATGACTCTTAAATATTATAACTATAGGTTTTACCCACAAACCTTGCCACCTGCTCTTTTGTTAAATACTTGTGACGTAACTAAAACTACATGTTTTTGTTAAATTATGCGAATATGAGGGGTAAGGTGTCCATGAAATGATCTGTATTTCTTATGCAACTTTTACAGACATTTTCCTTTTCAAATACATCTGATTTGTTTTCCAGTGACTGGACAATAGATTGTTCCCTGGTGAATAAATGCATGAAATTCTAGTTGTTATTCCAAAGAACACACTAAAACTAAGTTATTACCTTATTTCTGTCAAGGAAATACAAAAATTAAGATCATTATATACCAGCATTGGTCAGGTAAATTACTGTTTCTATAGTCTGGTTATCCGAAGTCTGCAATCTTAACTATGTAGCCGTAAAACAGTTTGACCAACAAGAAAATCCGTCTGAATTATATCCCATACTTTTATTTCTTGTACATTTCCCCGCAACATTTTTATTCCAAGATTTTCTTTTTAGAACAAGAACCAAGCCCGTTTTGAAATTCATGTTTATTCCAAAAGAATATAGGACTACAACTGATCATAATTACATTAGAAAAATAAGCTACCTGTAGATCCGACACTAGTTTTAACTGCTCATTACATGAATGTCACAACTTAAAATCTATAAAAAATACAACTTAATAAAAACTCTTAGCTGATAAATGTCAGAAAAGAAAATCAATGTCGCATAAGAGAGAGATTTTAGTCCAAATAGTTGGCCTGGTAACATTGTTTTTATATGGATCCAAATAATTCATCTTTTCATAAACAAAACAATGTTTTCAAATCATAAACTGCTACTTTCAAGAACAAAGAGCGTACCTCATTTAACATAAAAAACGTTTTTATGGAGGAAAGAAAATAACAAGATTGCTTAATTTTGGATATCATTTTAATTCACATGTACTTTTAAATAGACCATTAGATAAAGAAGTAAAACATAGCACGGTTCCCATTCAGCATGCAATAGAATGTCTTCTCATATAAGTGAAGGAAATTCTTTGAAATCATCAGAAATGTTAGGAAGAGAAAGAGCCTTGATTTAAGCTGTGACATTTCAGTATCCAAACATACATGAAATTTCAGAAAACATAACACTTTTACTGCAAGTGTTGATTGGAACAGTGCTTGAATTGACGTTGCTAATGTTAACCAATCAAAAGAAACCACAGTTTTACTGTTCATGATAATATGTAGTATAACACGATAATGTATAAAATGGTTTTCTTTGATTTTTTCATTACATTTAGACATTACCACTTCTTTTCATCAAACTTTTCCTCTACTTCATTTTCGCAGATGCCAACTTTGGTAATACGAAAAAAGTCACGGCAGTAGCACTGTAACAAAGTTAACAATTCTGTAACGAGAATTTCAAACGAAGATGTTAAAAGTTTTGAAATTTGAATACCGTTTTATGACACTACCTTTTAGTCAATACAACCTTACTTTTCATATATTAATCACCGCCACAAAGGTCGTTTCTAGGAATTTTTGATATTTTAGTCTTCTCATCTAGAGTGAGATTCTGAACTTTTGTAAGACAAGTTATTGAGCAGAAAAATGACATATTTTATAACGTACATGTTGCTGCTTTGATAAGGCCATTTTTACCTTTTTGTCTTCATTTTTGGAACCTAGAGGTCATTTTCAAACAAACATTTTAAGAAGTTTGTTTACAGAAATATTCTGTTTTACAAGGAAAGTATATCAAAATAAAACTGCTTCTGATTTTACACACTGTTTTACAAAACATTTAAAGAAATGCTATTTTGACAAGAAAATGCTTTGCAGAACTGTTCGTGAAGTTGGCGGCTCGGCGGCCTAGTGACCTATCGACCTAACTAAAGCGGCTTGGTGGCCTAGCGACTAAATCGTAGCGGCCTAAACTATACATTGTTGATCGCAATAAAAAAAATTATATCTTTGAACGAAGTGTCAACAACCAACAACAATACAACAGTAAAAAGAGTTCGGTTTGTATTTTTGCAAAAATTCAAAAAGCGAAGATTTTTCATGAAAAAAATCTATTTATAATCTGAAGACTGCTTGCGACCAAATATACATTGTGTATCACAATAAAAATAATTTTTGAACAAAATGTCAGCAAACAACAACAATTAAAGGGTTTTGAAGTGTATTTTTGAAAATTCAAAAAAGAAGTATTTGCTATGTTTAGTTCGCTAGCAGCCCAGCGGCCTAGAGCCCAAAATAAACATTATGTATCACAGTAAGAATAGTACTTTTGAGCTCAATTCAAACAAACAACATAAAGAAAAGGGTGTGTGTGTACTTTTGTAAATTCCATGAAAATCTATAATAAGTAGTATTTTTCTTTCTTTATGTTGCCAGCTGTCCAGCGGTCTAGAGGCCTAAGTAATACATAGTTTATCAAAGTAAAAAGAGTATTTCTGAACTCAGTTCAAACAAACAACATAATCAGAAGGGGACTGAGGTGTCCTTTTGAAAAATCGAAAAGTTGTTGTTGTTGTTTTGTGTTTTGTTTTTTTTCATGAAAAGAAAAACTAGTTGCTGCTAGCAGTCCACCCGCCTAGCGGCCTAAAATATTACATAGTGCATCACAATCAAAAGAGTATTTCTGAACCCAGTTCAAACAGGCACAATAAACAAAAGGAGTTTGGAGTATACTTTAAAAAAAGTCAGAAAAGGTACAATGAAAAAATTCCAGACATCTAAGGCCGCTGGGGGTCAGGCTCCCGGGCCGCCAGCTTCACGAACATTTTTCCAAAATATTATGTGATGTTTTAAGTCAGATAATACGAGGATAATGATTTAAACATAGTTTTATCTTTACAAGTATCACGGTAATCATTCAGAGCAGTACAGTCTACGGTTAACAGTATTCTATTGGCCGGAAACTGTCGCTCTTGGAAAAAAACAAACTTGGCCATTAGCGGCCGAAATAGAAAATATTCAGAAAGAGACTTTTTTGTCTTTTTGAATATTGTTCTGCTATTTTGTTATTCTGCTGGAGTTGTTCTGCTATTTTGTTATTCTGCTGGAGTTGTTCTGCTATTCTGTTATTCGCTGGAGTTGTTCTGCTATTCTGTTATTCTGCTGGAGTTGTTCTGCTATTCTGTTATTCTGCTGGAGTTGTTCTGCTATTTTGTTATTCTGCTGGAGTTGTTCTGCTATTCTGTTATTCTGCTGGAGTTGTTCTGCTATTCTGTTATTCTGCTGGAGTTGTTCTGCTATTCTGTTATTCTGCTGGAGTTGTTCTGCTATTCTGTTATTCTGCTGGAGTTGTTCTGCTATTCTGTTATTCTGCTGGAGTTGTTCTGCTATTCTGTTATTCTGCTGGAGTTGTTCTGCTATTCTGTTGTTCTGCTGAAGATTAAAATGATTCTGCTATTTTGCTGGAGGAGTTCTGCTTAAGTTTTTCTTCTAGATTGTTTTGTCTTTTTTATTTTGTTCTAAGTTATTGCGTAGGTTGATAGACTAATTTCACGAGCAATTTTTCGATCAGTAAAAAAACAACAATGGAAGTGCATAGTCTCTATAATGTCATCTATTCACTTACTAATTTAAGTTTTTCACCTATATATTTTGTCTTTTTTGTTGTTCTAAGTTCATATGTTGGCTTAAAGACTAATTTCACGAACCAGAATTTTGACCAGATGAAAGAAAAACAAACAAAATAAAGTAAATGCATTATCTCCATATTGGCATCTATTTACATACTATGTTTCATGAACCTAGCTTATATTTTTTTAAAGTTATAAAAAGATCCATCTCATAAAGCCTTATCTTTTATTATTTCTGTTATTATAGCAAACAGAATTTTGATCTGAGGATAACATTAAAGTGACTTGAATAATTTTCATGTTACCATCTGATGTAATATAATGCTTTATAAACGGTTTTTATGTTATCCGGGGATCCATATTTTCGGACAGTCGGACAAACAGACGGACGGCAAACGTCAGTAGAAAACAATAAAACTCAATAGACTTTTTGTCTTTTTGAAAGTTGTTCTGCTATCCTGCTCTTCTGCTATTCTGCTGGAGTTGTTCTGCTATTCTGCCATTCTGCTGAAGTTATTCAGCTATTCTGCTGTTCTGCTATTCTGCTAACTTAGATCTGACAACATAGTGCTGCCATTTATATCGCAACGGAATCGGACAAAGTCAGAAAGTGAGCTAAAACTACGTTTGAGGCATACGTTAAGTATAATCGACCAATAGAAAGTGTTGATAAACTTGGAGGTAGACTGTTATTAGAGCGTGTGAAGATTTCGACATCGCATATAATCTGTCAACGCGACACATTGATTGGAAAAGTAGCTGCTGATATAGGAGGCATCTCGGACATTTTGTTTTATCTCGAAGAGAATCCAGTAACGTTCTAGAGATAAATATAACATATTGTGTGTGTTAAAGGCTTTTGAATCTTGACTTGTTAATGTATCTGTTTTGATTTTAAATTTCCTTGGTAGTTTCCGATACAGTTGAAAGTCTATATATCTTGACGACTTCAAACTGGCCTTTGTGTCAAGCAACTCTGCAGCGAAACCTAACAAATATATATGTTCTATGTAAATATTCTTAGAGTTTTCTCCCTTGTGTTAAAAGATATTAATAGATTATTTAAAAATGCTTGAAAGAGAGAAAAACGTACATTTATTCATTTTCAGAAAATTATCTGTTTGAGTTTCATTCATATACAATGTAGTGATTGTAAAACACAACAACTGTTTATCTACAGAGAAGTCTAAACAAATGTCCAACGGATGATCATTTTATACCAAGTTTAAATAAAACAAAAACAAAATAATAGCATTTCTTCTCAAATGTCAAATAGCAGATCTTTAAACTGTTGAACTGTCTGACTATATGTTTTGGCCTTTTGCGGAAACCAAATCCAGGTATATCTGGTAACACTATTATTCTTTTAAATGTGATTGAATGCCTGCCTTATGAACAATTGTCGTTGAGTCGATGTAGATGACGGGCGATTATATTTTTGTTACAACGCTCACAATAATGTCCATTTAGTTTACCGTCGACGCTAGAAGGTTTGCCTATGATGTTGCTTAAAGAATTTATCGGTGTGAAACGTTTATATATGTAAGTTTTGATGAACAGTTTTTCCACGTCACTAATGTTATACATTTCGCAAGCAGGGTATAGTGTATCACGTAGATCGTAATGCTGCGAATAGTTTGGTATTGGTGATAATTTGTTTCTCCAGTCGCTGGACATTTGCTTTCCACAACACCGTCTCAGAATGTCCCAGTAGCGCAAATATGACACGACATCCGACATTTGTTTGTCTGAGATTCCGAAAATTGACTGGTAGTCATATGCAATGAAGTGTCCCTTCTTTGCAACCATACCTATATCGACGATATATTTTAACGTTCTGTTTTGTGTTTCTATTTTTCTCTTATTCATCATAATGTTAGGGGACTGTTGTGATGTAGAAGTCATAAAAATCCATGCATCTTTTGGTAGTGACTGTAACACAAATTTGATATCATGTGTTTTAATTACAGAGTATTTATGCGAAGGTTTCCTGTGAAAATAACAGCCAATAGAGTTAGCTTCATCCTCATACAACATTGTCATCATTAAACATAATATTTGAAACTGTAGAGTTGACGCTGTACGCCCTGGGCCATACTGGATCAAAACATTTGGCACATATCTAGTACGATTCTGAAAATATAAGAGCATAATATTGCAAACATAAAACAACATACTACTCATCGCCAACAAAACTTGTAACAGTATATGGCCTTACAGTTTGAATTTTTGAATTGATGCTATGAAAGTTTAATCCAGAAGTAATATTTACTTCTGGGGCGGGGTTGCCTAGATGTAATGTCAGAACTACGCAAAACATCCATGCTTTGTATTTCACCAACTGAAATAATCTAAAACCCATCATGTAAGCAATCATTTTGACCCAACAGATTAGTGACATATCGGTCGTTATTTTATGATCCTTCGAAGTCATAATAATACGACTCCCCTACGCGTAGTTAAATTATCCCTCGGGAAGCATATTGCCCCAAACAAAGTCTAATTACAATGGAACAAGGTAATTTAAGATACTGAGCGGTACCAAATCGCTGTGCTTAGTAACAGTATGCTACTCATTGACCCAGTGACTCTAAAAGCAGTCACATGCGAAGCCGTTATATATGTTTCCTTGTAATCAAGTCTTATTCCAATAGGCCAAATGTAACACAAAATATTTAGCGGAAAACAAAATTTTATGTGACCTACATTCCTACAGCAATCCTAAATGAGGTTATGATATGTGGTTTATAACCAGCTTTGTTACAATAGGCCTAGTGTAACTGAAGATATTAAGCGGAAACCAAAATCTGTATTCAGTAATAGTGCTCTTTGACACAGTGACCCCAAAGGTAATCACACAAGACTATTATATATGCTACCTATTATTAAAGATATATTATGCTCAAGTTTCAGATACAAATAACTACTACACCTTTTCTATGTAAATATAAAATAAACATGTTTGAGTAAACAGAGTAGATATGTGATGTTTAAAACTCTACACACTTTAAGCACACACAGTATAAATACATAGTGTCATTAAAAAAAACTGGCAGTTTTTTTAAGAAAGCACCAACATAACATGACCTGTAATAGGGATTGCAGCTTTCCATACATAGTGTGTGTATTCTAGTAGCCTAATTAGACATATTCAGTTAGAATTTCCTTGATTTCAATTAATTTCTGTAATAAAAATATTTTATGCAAAGATGGGTATAGTATATCTTTAAGTGTTATTACAATAGGCCAATGGTAACACAAAATATTTAACGGGAAAAAAAAGAAAAAAAATAGTTACCCTTGACCCCTGTGATTCTTCCGCAATCCAAAATGATGTTATGATAATGCTACCTTATAAACAAACATTACTGCAACATGCCTAATGTAGCTTAGATATTTAACAAAAATCAAAAAAATATAGAGGATATTTGTTTGTTTTTGTGGAAGATGAGAATTTATTTCATCGAGTGAACACCATATGTGATATTTTCACGATTGGCGCAGCCACGAGTGAAAATATCAACATATGGTGTTCACGAGATGAAATAAATTCCCATCTTCCACTAAAAAACAAACAAATTTTCTTTTTATTTTATGCCAACACGTCAAAAATGGGTTTTTTATGACATTTTTAATCAGGGCCTTCAATAAATTCCCCATGGTGAGCCCCAAATTAGTTAATGCGTACTTTGGTTACTCCGCACAAAAAAAAAGTGCAGACAATCTCCAATACATATGGTAACTTTACTTCTGCTGAAATGAACTGAATACACTTTCATCAAATAATATTTATTTTTGTCTACACATTTTATCAATATTTATTGAATTTTGCCATACATACTTTAATTGTAAAAGCGGATTAATACTCAATATTCAATAGTTCGGGCACAAACATGTATTATCAAAATGGTAATTAACTGATTCAAAACAGTGTATTATCACTTTTATCTCACTGATATTTCCCTATATTTCATTGGTAGGCATAAAATAAATTTTAGTAACTATGAACGAACCCTTTACCTGATTGACCGAAAAACCATTCCGAAGTATTATGATGATAAAAGTTATATTATTTTTAAATCCTTATGGTAACATACAATGCTGGGAGGAAACGAACATTTATTTTTAAAAGCAGTAAGCTACCCCTAGACCCAAAGGCAATCGCGTGTGAACGAATTGCTATAAGCTATCAACTGCCCAGAATTTTGGCATAGGATAAACGAAAACCGTTGAGTTTGCCTGAAGCACAACAACTTTATTTTCCCTTTTTTAAAGCTGGTTGAGAAAAAATCTTTCGTTCAATTTCCTTCCTAATAATAAACAGTGTGCAGCACAGTATAGCCAAGTTTCCTGATGCTTAAACTTGTCCAGTAAACAAACGATTATTGGTCAAGTACTTATATTTCATTTCTTTTTAAAATATTTCAGCCTGATTGACAAATTTGCATTGAAATTAGAACTAAACAAGCTTATCTTGGGACGGGGTATTTAAGGAGATATACTGTACATATTTTTTGTTTGTTTTGTGTTCATAAGAATTCCAAATAAACGTTGCATGTTTCAATATCTTAAGATGCGGTAACTTATGTTGGTATTGTACTGCCCTATAATCTTCAGCAAAACTGTTTACTAATTTATAGAGGTGAGAAGGATAGTGCAATTAAGTGTCAATACATAAACTGAATTTGTTCTCCACCTGTTTTTCTTACACAGTGAAAGATGCAATGGAAGATAATTGAAGCATAAATCCTAACGCTTTTTGCTTGCATAAATCTTTAAGTTAAAAAATAAGAAAAAATCAATCAGCTAAATGAATTCAATTAACTCTGTAACATGTTTTTCAGACTAAGAACCTATGTTTACAGGACACTTTTTATGTCATTTTCATTTTTTTCTTCTCTTTCTAGGAGCTACCTTAGGCTTGTATTTCAAGCCCTGAAAAAACAGCATCGCACTTTTATGCCATATTTTCAACCGGGACATTTATGAACAAGAGGGCCAAGATGAACCTGGGTTGCTCATCTGAGTCCTCTGGCTGTGGGTCCGCTGAGCAAAATAACCGATTTTTGATTGAACATTTCGAAGATTTTATATTACATACAAATAGAACCCCGGGGCAATGCCAATGTTGAACCCAGGTACAATTTTTGAACAAGCTTGGAATATATCCACTAGACAATGTACCACACAAAATATTACATTAATGACCCCACGGGCATAATTTGAACTATTTTTTAGACGACCTCTAGATGATACTCCATGCAAAATATCTAAGGTCTAAAGAAGATTTTCAATGATTAAATAAATATTTTTCTCAATCAGGACCCTGGAGCGGACACAGTTCAGACAAGAAGATTTGTTTAAGTCTTTCCTATGTAAGCCTTTGCCCGGAGCAAGGCCATTAATGACCCCAGTGGCGTTATTTGATCAACCTTGGTAGAGGACGTCTAGATGATGCTCCACGCAAAATATGTAATGTCTAAAGCTTAAAGTTTCTCATAAGAAATTTTTCAAGGATTAAGTACTTACATAAATAAGACCCCGGTGTGGAAACAAATTTTAACCCAAGGCATATAATTTGAACAAACTTGATGGAGGTTCACTAGACAATGTAACATAGAATATATCTAACCTCTCAGGTATACAGTTTCAGACAAGTTTAAGGGCACAATTTCAAAAAAACAAGGTGTGAAAAATCGATAGAAAAGAAATCCTTGTTTTTCTCCTGATTTTATTTTGACAACATTTAAACAATATAAAACAACATTCAGTGGACCCAAACCGGCTTTACTTTAAAAGATGCAGCTGTTTAAAAATATACACCCAAAAGAGCGATAAGGTACGTTATATTGCCAATCCTACGAAATTTAAATTTAGTTATTGTATTCATGTATGTAAAGACTACGAGCTCTAAATCGTAACTTATTTAACAACACATAAAATCCTTAACTTCGAGTATTACCTAATTATTTTTGGTTTTCTGCAAGAACAAATTACAGCGAATACACAGAAAAAAAAACAGTCTTTAAATTTTCATGCTCGTTCTTATTATTATATCTGTATTAAAACTCATTCATTCTACCTGAAAAACGCACTTAATTCGAAAGTTGTTTAAAAGCAATGAAGTGCTTCATTCTTAAATAAGTTGGCCCATAAAATCTAAAGGACTGTGTCACTTTATCTAAACCAAAAAGTCATAATGTACCTTACTGGACACAACATCTGAAACTATTTAAATGTATTTTTCATTTTTATTATTCATATTCAAGTAGATATTTTTTTAATTGAAAAACATATGAAACTTCGGATTCAAGGAATTAAATGTTATCCTTTAAATATATTTTTTCCGATATTTTAGCATATTAATAAATTAGTCCTATAACATTTGAATAACTTTAAAAGCTTAACCAAATATATCAAAGGAAAAAAACGCTAATAAACGAAATCCATTTTATAGGCAGACAACCGTTAAACAATGCACTTTTTTTACAGTTTATGAGACGATTTATTGTCATAATTTAGTATAAAGGTATCGTAACGTACCTTATGCAGTTTTTCTGTACTCTGTAAATATCTACAGAAACTGCTTCACAACAGTATAAAAACATTAAAAAATATTAAATAAAAAAAAACCTTAAATATCAAACTGTTACAGCATGCTTACCACCAAAAGTACTTGTAATGGCTTACCACTTAATAATCTTACAGCAAAATGCTAGAGCAGAATAACAATTTCACTTTAACACTATATACATACACTCCAACTAATATTTTTCCATATAAAAACAAGATAACTGTCATTTAAACCGGTCTGCTAACGAGTATCTGACGCAAAATATTTACAGAGGAAAAGATTTAATGCGTATAAAAGAAACAGATACAATCAAAGATAGTGTGTGATCTATGTAACGTTTCTTATCCTGTTTAAGCGAAAACAACTTGATATAAAAAAAGAAGATATTTTTGACTGCAATTAAAAACCTTTTAACTACATATAAAGCAAATAAAGATATATAACTATTGAAACAATTAAAACACACAAAACGCTTAAAACATTTAAAATAGTACGTAATTTTCCACAAATATATCTGACTTGAGTTAAAGTAGTAATAAATTCTACAATTTGCTTTAGTCTCTATGCTTCGCAGCCTTAATACAGGTCTTTACTTTTAAGTCTAACAATCAAAATTGATTTGAAAGACAAGGCAATGTATGTTTTTGCATGGCTTTTCTTTACACAGACTAGAATTTAAACACCTTCGTAAATCGATATAACTTTCTTTCAAGCAACGTAGCTTTGTTATATATTTTAGATGCTTTTAGTTAAGTGAAATATTGAAAAGCAAGTGTGAATTTCGAAATACATATAAAAAAGATTAATGTGTTTTCATTCATACCTG
This sequence comes from Cyclina sinensis, assembly GCA_012932295.1. NCBI lineage: Eukaryota > Metazoa > Mollusca > Bivalvia > Venerida > Veneridae > Cyclina > Cyclina sinensis. The sequence goes on along the minus strand of JAAONU010000009.1, from coordinate 8,298,042 downwards.
TATTTTTTAAAAAACTTCAAAACAGTTTTTAGAATTTTCAAAAATAAGTATAACGTTTCTTATGAAGAAAAAATAAGAAACCCAGATGCTGTCACTGAATGGCTTTTCTGGCAAAATTTAGTTTACTAATTGAACTCAGTCTTTTTTATTGTGTGAAGTGGTTATTTATTGGAAAGTTAACAGAGTTAACATAGTTTTTTGTAAACACTGATTAGCATTATGTTTTACTTAAGGCAGTATAACGTATCTTATACAGTCAGAAAAGACAAAGGAATGATATCAACTGAATTTTTTCCAACGTTGGAATTACAAGAAAAATGCTGCTGAACACACAATCCAAGCCTTCTCCTTCACAAAAGACATTTTGTTGCATACTCTGAATTCGTAGTTTTAAAACAGTATGTCTCCAAACATACCTACTGTGCGGTGGGACAGAAAATTTTATTTCATTCTGTATCATTCAGGCTTCTGTCTGAACAGAATTTTTTCAAACAGAGTGCAAGTTTTTCTAAGTCTTTTACATACCTACCAACTGTTTGTTTTGGTATGTTCTTAAACGAGCTGTATGCACTTCGAAGGACAGTCAAAATTCGTAATTGTGCCCTTTATCTAAGAATGAATGAAGAAGATTTTTAAGTCTTTCAAATATTAGCCTTTGTAAAAATCAAGTTGCCCTCGGGGCAGGGCCATCAATGATCTCAGAGGCATATTATGTGCAATCTTGGTAGAGGACCTTTAGATGATGCTCCATGCAAATATCTATGTTATTAAGGTATAGCTTACGGTTTCTTAAAAGAAGATTTTCAAAGATTAGATATTTTACACTAATAGGACCCCCGGGGCGGGGCCAACTTTGAACCAAGGGACATAATTTGAACAAACTTGGTAGGTCTACTACACAAAACTTCATGCCAAATTTCAGAATTCAGACAAGAATATTTTCAAAGATTTTCCTCTTTATTTCTGTGTAAAACATGTGACCCTCGGACAAAATTTTAACAAACAATGCTTCATGCCAAATTGAAGTGCTCTAGCCTTAACAGTTTTAAACAAGAAGATCATTAAATTTTTATTTCGCTCTTGTTGCCATAGAAACAACAGTTCTTCATAGAACAGAATTCTTTGAACAACTTTTGTAATGTTTTATGCAATGAACATTCCTGCAAAGTTTTATCAACTTTCACTGAGTGGTTTAGGAGGAGATGTTGTTTAAAGTAGCAAAAGACCCGCAGGCGGTTCAGGTTTGACCCCAGGGACATAATTTGAACAATCCTGGTAGTGGTCTACTAGACATCTCTTTGTGCAAAATTTTAAAATCTGGGCCTTATGGTTTCAGAGAAGAAGATTTTAAAAGCTTTTTCCTATATATTTCTATGTAAAATATGTTACCCCTAGGGCGTTGCCAATTTTGACTCCAGGGACATAATTTGAACAGCTTTGGTAGAGGATCACTAGATTATACACCATGCCTAATATCTAAATTCTAGGTTTTGCGGTTTCAGAAAAGAAAATTTCTAAACATAGTTTTTTTGTTTGCCATAGTAACCAGAGTTCTGCATGGAACTGAAGTTTTTGAACAATTTCGGTAGAGCTTCATGCAAGAAATATCTCTGCCAAGTTTCATTTACTTTGGCCATGTGGTTTCAGAGGAGATGTTGTCTGAATCAAAATGTTGACAAACGGACGCACTAACGAACAATGCACGCTCTAACGCATGACGACGGATGATGGGCGCTATCGATGGACGCGATCACAATAGCTCACATGAGCACGTTGTGCTCAGGTGAGCTAAAAATACATCAGACTGAGTGTATATTCCCTGTCAATGTATTAGCTTAATTCTCATTTTGTTTTTTGAAATAACATAAATCTGCAGATGTTTGTTACAAAATGAATTCATTTTATTGACTTCTTGTCATTGAAGTTTTAACACAATTACTGTATTTACGGTTGAAAAAAAAAAACTAAAATAAATTAACAAACAAACTAACCTGACTTGTAGCTTCAAATTCTTTTTTCTGTAAATCATCCTGTTTCAAAGAAAAGTTTGACTGTTTCAGAGCATCTCGGTTGGGTATATTGCTAGATTGATTTTTATGTGTCTCACATATACAATCATTAAAACGTCGGTATCCTGCTTGGTTTACATAAGTAACACCAACAACTAAAAATAGCATAAAAACGCAAGAAAAGGTTAAATAACGTCTGTCTGCTAATTTCGACCAGTTACTTAACATCATTCCTGTTTAAACAACTTGTAAATTAGTTAAAGATATATTACGCTCAAGTTTCAGATACAAATAACTTCTACACCTTTTCTGTGTAAATACCAAATAAAAATGTTTGACTACAGACACAGTTATGTTTAAACTCTACACACTTAGGTAAACACAGTATAAATACATAATGTCATTAAAAAAACTGGCAGTTTTTTTAAGAAAGTCGCAACATAACATGACCTGTAATAGGGAATGCAGCTTCCTATACATATTGTGTGTATTCTAATAGCTTAATTAGACATATTCATTAAGAATTTCCTTAGATTCCAATTAATTTCTGCAAAAAAAAACATTATTGAAAGATGGGCATAGTATATCTTTAATAATAGTGTGAATGTATTTATTATATTTTATGTTTCTTGTGCAGTTTATGATCGCTACACAAAATATATATCCTACAATTTCCTACTATATCTATTTGTTCATGTACTTCTTCCCTTTGTGTGCCCCAGTCGCTACCTTCAGGTTTTTTTAGTTCTATCGATTCTCAATTTTAATAAATTGGTTCTTTGGTCCAATAGTTAAAGAAAAAACAATGTTAGCAAGTAACTACTACAGACGGCATAGTTAAAATGAACTGACGTAATATACACTGCTCAAATTAATTAAAGGAGCGCTCATATAATCTATAAAATACCATACGTGTTGAGCAGATTTATGAATATCTTTTACAGGAATAACAAAATCGTTCTGTTTACAAAAACAAATCGTCATTTTCATCCCAGGCAGGCACATTCCTGAACAGAGACAGTGTCCAGGATATGAACACTATCAAATTAACTTTGAAATGGTGGTCTTACAAGAGAACAACCACTGTCTTTAAAAGCAGATTCAGGCCTGGAAACGTTTCATAGTCAGTGTCAGTAATGAGTGTATCACCCTCGGGCGTTTAGGCACTCTCTGCATCGTCAGGGCATGCGCCTGATGACACGTCTGATCATATCCTATAGTATGGCATTCCATTCTGCTACATCACGGACGTTCTGCAAATGGTTCGGACGGAAAGAAAGTCTACGAGAAAGCATGTCCCAGACATGCTCTATAGGGTTAAGATCGGGAGACCTCGCTGGCCAGTCTATGACCTCAATACATTCATCATCAAAAAAGTTCCGGACGATTCTTGCAGTGTGTGCTCGAGCATTATCTTACACTAAACGAAACGTTTAGTGCAAGAACGAGATCCTAGAACCAATTGTTAGGCTATATGCTGGTGCAATAGGTGAAACTTTTCGTTTAGTGCAAGATAATGCTCGAGCACAAGCGCTCCTTTAATCATTTTGAGCAGTATTTAACAAACCTTTGACATATTTTCTTCTGTGGTACTTAGAATTTCACTTGAAACGATACACATTGCTCTTATGAATTAATGGAAAAGGGATACAGCAACAGTTCTGTGGTTCAAACGAGTAAGCCAAGTTTAGTTAACATTGGAATGTACCGAGAGTGATCACTGGTTACACCGGGGTGATAAATCTTGCATACAAGGACAATCTAATAACGAAACTTGAAACAAAAAAATTCAAAACAACAAAAATGTAATTAACACATAAAATCTTAAGAGATTTTTTAAAATATTTCCATACAGAGGCAGTCTTATCTGTCTTCTACCGGTTACTATAGAAATTTTAATTTTTTGATTTGATATAAACAATTATCAGAGTTATTGTGTATTGGTTAGAACAGGTGAGAACATTGTGATAGTGTGTCAGGTGACTGTGAATATATCGTCGTGTTTACTTCTTGATTAATGTAAATTTCAAAAGTAAATTGGACAAAAACGAAAAAAACATTTTGCGTTCTAATACATACTTAAGTGTAAGAGGAAAGTGAAGCTATAGATACAACTGTTTTCTGAAGCATTACAATCGTCGTCTTGCTAGTTTTGATTCACCGCTTATCACACTACATTATGAAACTTCAAAGTATCCTTTCAATAAATATAGCCGTGTAAAAAGTTAGCAAACGCAAAAACTGATTAATCAATAAGCGTGTTAACCGTCCTTTAACTTTTGAATGTTTAATGTTGGTTATAGGTTAAATATACATAATGGGATCACCAAATATCAACAAAGGGAGAGAATTTTGCAAATGACCGAATGTTCTATTTTATTGATTTTATTGTATTAGCTGCTAATTTGTTTTATTGTAGAATTAAACCTTATTTATATATGCTCCGCCGCAAGGTGAAATGATTCTCTGTAAAAATGTGACGTCATTAACTGAAAATTTATAATCTTGAGAAAGATTTCAAACTTACGCATTCACAACAGTTAGAAACAGTGAAATCTCAAAGTTCTGAACGTTCAAGTTTTCATAGAATATAGAACAAACATTAAAGTTGAAGCTGATAATGAAATAACGATACAGAAACAATGCATTTTATCATGTTCTAATCTCCCTAAAAAAAAATTTTTTTTATATTTAACGTTAGCTATTTTATTAATTTCTCCGTGCTGAGTCTATTCTATTAGTGACTCCATGCTGAGTCTACTCTATTATGCACTCCGTGCTGAGTCTTTTCTATTTGTTACTCAGTGCTGAGCTATTCTATTAGTTACACCGTGCTGAGTATATTCTATTAGTTACTCCGTGCTGAGTCCATTCTATTAGTTACTCTGTGCTGAGCTATTATATTATTTACTCCGTGCTGAGTCTATTCTATTAGTTAGTGCGTTATGAGTCTATTCTATTAGTTACACCGTGCTGAGTCCGTTCTATTAGTTACTCCGTGCTGAGTCCGTTCTATTAGTTACACCGTGCTGAGTCTATTCTATTAGTTACACCGTGCTGAGTCAATTCTATTACGAACTCCGTGCTGAGTCCATTCTATTAGTTACACCGTGCTGAGTCTATTCTATTACGAACTCCGTGCTGAGTCCATTCTATTAGTTACACCGTGCTGAGTCAATTCTATTACGAACTCCGTGCTGAGTCCATTCTATTAGTTACACCGTGCTGAGTCTATTCTATTAGTTACACCGTGCTGAGTCCGTTCTATTAGTTACTCCGTGCTGAGTCTATTCTATTAGTTACACCGTGCTGAGTCAATTCTATGAGCTTCTCTGTGCTGAGTTCATTCTTTTAGTTACTCCGTGCTAAACTATTCTATAAGTTATTCCGTGCTGAGCTATTATATCATTTAATCCGTGCTTAGTCTATTCTATCAGTTTGTGCGTTATGAGTGTATTCTAAACGAAAAATTTAGAAATTGGTATGGTAAGTCACTTTATAGTAATATAGGCCATTATGTTACGTTCTGGGTTTCTTGGGCCTTAGAAGTAGGTGAAATTTAGCGTTTTCGCTAATTAGGAATGAACATGTCTTAATATGACTTTGTATATCAGACAGTATGAGGACGGAAGTCCTGACAACATCTCAGATAATTGATCCCTATACGGCATACTACAGATCTTATAGTTTTCATCACCTAGAAGTCTGTGCAAATTAGTCCAAATATTTTGCCTTACGGCATCATTTATTTTTACAACAGAAGAGAACAGAATGTAATGCAATTGACTGGGTAACTAGTTTTAATTTCTACACACAGTATCATAATCTCTACTAAATACTAACTGCAGATCTACAGTATGGGAGGAAGTTCCTATATATTTGACCAAATCTCCATATGACAGGGGAAAGTACCTCTCCGTGTATCTGTAAAAGATCTTTTAGCGTATTATCGTTGATAAGAGTAGCTTTGTATTGGTTGTTAGCAAAGCTATAGACGGATTGTTTTACTTTGTGTTTCCACTGGCTGGCACTTGGAAATACTGCATTATTTGCGAAATCGAGCAGATATCCAGAAAGTGCATATTTTCCAAGGACTCTGTATATATCTGGGAAATAGCCTGTTATTTTACTTGGTTTTTGTATGAAACAAGAAAGTCTTAACATAAATAATATCTTGGCCTTTTCTCGTCGTCGGCATTACATAGATGACCAAAAAACAGTAATTTTCTTTTGTCTATTTCATTTTCTAGAGTAGTAAGACCAAGCAAACTAAACGCATCAGTAGTGTTTGTGTTTCTTGGCAGGGACTGCATAAATTTTACTCATTGTCTATGTGTTCTTTCGAGTGATAAAATATGGTGCTCTGTTAAGTTAGACCACAGTTCACAACCAAACAGAGCTCTGGGTAGAACTATCGTAAGATATAAGTGTTTTGCAGAAAGAGGGTGAGGACCGTTTATGTCAATGCCCACATTAGCAAAACTGAAGAAGGTCTTACGTAACTTTGAACAGGCTATCTTGACATTTTCGTCTAAAGACATTTGTTTATCACAGACGATTCCTAAATGAATGCATTAATTTCTTCGTCGCCGATGTAGCATTTTCTAGAAATTTCGTTAAAAGTTTGTTTTTTTCTCGTTAAAAACTACGTGTATCTCTCACGTTTCGAATTTTTATAACAATTTTCGATCATATTTTCTAATCTTTTTTACTCAGAGAGGTTAAAACCATGTCATCGGCATGTGTAGGACAACCCAAACATGTATTGTTTAATTTAAAGGAATGTTTTGACGCCTCGATTTCGTTCATAAGGTCATTAAGAAAGAGTATATAAAGCCAAGGGCTTATACACTGACCTTATCGCGTTCCTTGTTCAATATTGAACCAGTCGGAGGTTATTCCTTGGGTCCGAACGCAACTTTGTATGTTACAGAACATGTTATGTATAATCTTATATAGTTTGTAATTTACTGATTTAGATAGTTTTAACATTAGGAGCGGATGCGAGACGCTATCGAAAGCCTGCCTTATGTCCAAGAAACATGTGTAAAGTTAAGCATTATTTTCCTTTGCAAAAAAGATGCTCTCGCGTAAAAGAAATGACGTCATAGTACAACTGAAGCCTTTCTGAAAACCTCCTTGCAATGCATTCATCCTAAATTCATGGTTTTCTTTGACTTTGTCCAATATGATCTTCTCGTATAATTTTTCACAGGTTAGAGCAAAGGCAAATTGCTCTGTAACTATTTGGGTCCGACTTAGATGTATTACCACCTTTGAACAGAACAGTTATAACGCCCCTTTTCAAGTCATTTGGAATATAACTGAAATAAGACATGCGTTTGAAAAGTTTTGTTATAACGGAAATAAGTAAGTCGCCGCCGTATTTAATGTGTTCGTAATAAATACGGTCATAACCACATGCTTTACCGTTTTTGCAAGTGCCTAGCAATTTTCTTACCATGGTTTTATCTATGTCAATATTATCATTCTCTGTGATCTGTGAGTTTTGATGTATATTTTGCAACTCAGACATACCAACCTCAAGATAATCATTATCGATGTACGGTTTTATAAAAGGTTTACATTTTTACTCTGGGATGCATCGGTCTGTTGCAGACTGAATAACCTGTACAATCGCAGAGTACAAACGATCTCTATCATCAGTTGAGTTAATGTTTTTCTCAAGACAAGCCTTCAATTCAGTAGAAGTATTCAAAAAATAAAGTATACTGCTCTATAAAATAGGGTTTAATGTTTTTTCCAGTTTATGTTAGTCACTGTCTTTTGCTCATTTTCTGAAAATGATATATTTAGTGAACATATAAGAGGTCTATGATTTGACACATTTAGACAGTCATCATCAAGAATTGAACAAGAATGTATGTGTTTTAATTCATTCTGGCTTATCAATATATGATTAATCAATGTCTCACGCTTACTTTTGTTCGGTACATTACTGTAAAGCGCCCCGCTACCCTGTTACGTGTCATCAGGTCAACCAATAGATTACCACGTAAAATAAATTGAAACTGATTTTGCTTCCTAGCCGGCAATTCAGTGTTGAAATCGCCTATAACCAGAATAATACCTTTATGCTTAAATTGTAAGATTATATTCTCTACTTCTTCATAACTGATTTTAAATGTATGTGCAGAGTGGTGTTTACAAGGCAAATAGACTTGAAATATGTACATGTAAAAGTTTGTTTTTAACATCATTTCAATACCCAGAATGAATCTGGATTTTAAGATAAAAGGTTTAATTCTATTGTTTAGAATTTTGTTCCAAAGGAAACAATTCCGCCTTTACCTACTCGCCTTTTTCCTGGAAAATTAATGTCTTGATCCTTTATAGCATAGCTTATAAAATTACTGTTTATTTGATCTAAAAACTGTAAATTATGTCTATGTACCCAGTGCTCCGATATCCCGCATATGTTTATGTTTTTGTTTTTCAAGAAGTCGCTCAAATAGTTTGCGCTGGACATAATGCCTGTTGCATTCCAAGTTGCAAAATTTAGTTTTTTAAGTTGATTGATCTCCATAAAAAAGCATTAATCAATATCGATGTTCTGATCGTCCAGTACAGAATACGGGTTATAATCACAGTAACCGTCACTTAACTCATTATGGTCACTGTAAGTTTCCTGTTCGCGATAATTCGAGTGCGTCTCATATCTACGTGTTTCATTTTTGAAACGGCCACGGTAAGCACCTCGCGAGAGCCAAGGGCGGCACACAATGCCCTCTGGCCAAAAACATGGGTCGTCTATAAGATAACTTGCGTTTTCGTCGTCTTCGACATTTAAACGGAAAACAACGTTTCCATGTTTTTGTCTTCTTATTGAAACTTTTGTAACTTTCGCTCCGTGTTTTCGAACATAATTTGCTATTTTTGTCTCCGTAATGTTAGGTCGAAATCCACCTAGGTAAAATCTTTTCGTGCGTTTCCTGACATACTGACTGAAATTTTTATCGTCTGAATCTAAGTTTTCGGCGCCTGTTGATTCGGTTTCGTAGTAATTTCGTCGATTATTCGACTTGAGTTTACATTCATAACGCTTCTTAGCTGCCGCAACGTCCTTATTTATCACATGGAAGTTTATATCGCGTTTTTTCTTTCTGCCGTTCTGGTGTTTGTCATATGTACGAGTAGTGACGTGCGTAGGTATTTTAAGTCCGCCAAAAGATGCGTCGATCTCGCGATCACTGGAACTTATAAGAACAGCGGAATAGAGTTCTGTTCGATTGAAGTGTTTTAAAAATCTTCTTGTCTGAAACCGCAAAGCCTAGAGCTAACATACATATGAACAACTTCATTAAGTAGACCTCTACGAAAGATATATAAATCATGGCTCTGGGTTCAGAATTGCCCCCCCCCCCCCCCCCCCCCCTGCGGCACTTGATTAATATATAAGAAAAACTTTTTATAAAATCTTGTCAGAAACCATAAGACCTAGATTAAGACCTTTGGTGTGTATGATTGTCTAATGGACCGCTGCCAAGTTTATATGGATCCTGAATCAAAATTGGCCCTGCCCCAGGGGTCATTTGAACCTATATAGAGTTATATAAGTAAAAGATACAAAAATCGTCTTGTCTGAAACCACAAGGGTTAGAGCTTACATATTTGATTGATATCATCATCTAGTGGACCTCTACGAAAGTTATATAAATCATGGCTCTGGGGTAAAAACTGGTCCCACTCCAGGAGTCACTTGATTTTATATAAACTTATATAGGAAAAACTTTTAAAAATCTTCTCACCCCAAAGCCGCGATTTATATAACTTTGGTAGAGGTCCACTAGATGATACTATCAAGTTATCAACCAAATATATAAGCTCTAGACCTTCCGGCTTCAGACAAGAAGAGTTTTAAAGTTTTTCCTTTCAGTTGCTTTGGCAACCAAGGTTCTGCATGGAATTCTATTTATGTATATCTTTGAAAGAGGATCATAAATATAATATCATAAGACCATTTCTGCAAAGTGGTATAGGATGAGATGTTGTTTAAAGTCAATTGTGGATGACGGACGGACGACGGACGGACGGACGGACGACGGACAAAATAGCTTACTAATGCTACATCTGACTTTCGGTCTGGTGAGCTAATAATAATAATGTATAATAATGTACATGTATCAGTATAATATCGGTATAATGTATAGTAATGTATCAGTATAATATCGGTAAATGAGTAAAACAACAAATAAATGAAAGATTAAATTAGTTACCATGTCCATTTGGATGTGAATTCCGCTGATTTCAAGACTATCTTAATTCATGATGATTAAGAAAGCAAAGTGTGTGCCTTGGTATGAACCTTTCCTCCTACCAAGCCAGCAGTCTTTCAGCGCTTATAACGCTTTGATTTAAAGGTCTCAAGATGCTTATTTAGGTTTACTTTAATCATGAAATTGATGAGGTAAATTATTACTATGTTTGTAATTATATTTCGATAGTTCTTACTCTTGTCTGTGTTGTGTGTATTTGTTTTCTGCAGTCAGTATGCTTTCATACAATGAATGATCAGATGCCGCATTGCTGTTTTTTTTTTATGATCAGACTATAAAAAGCAATGTGTTCCTCATTGTTCTCATAGTTAACATTTGCTGTATTCATCAATAGTGTGTCTTTATGTATTTTTTAGCAAAGCTTAATTCACCGAGGGTTGGCAACAGTTCATAATGGATCCGATACCTTATGGTGGTCATTTTGGTGTTACTGATCATGCGTTCTTGAAGTTGGTTCATTATTTAAAGGGACATACCCTATAGTTATATAAACTACATATCACAATTTTGACAATCTTTCTAAAATTCTACTAGATAATGCCATATACTAAATTTAAGAACTTTTAGCCTTACTTTTCTGGCAAGATGAATTTAAAAAGTGTCTCTATATAAGTATGTATATGTATATATACTTTTCTCCAAAAGTAGGGGGTAATCCTTACCTTTTGATGTTTATTTAATCAATTAAACAAATTCATTCACACATTCTAATCGAAAAGTTAACTCCTTCATGACATCTTTAGGTACTTTAAACAGCGTCCAAAGTCACTACATTAACGTCTTCATTTTCACACGCCCTCAACATGTTGGACCACCTCTGTTGTCGCAGCAAGCTATCCAACGACGTCTAATACTCCCAATAAGACGACTGGTGGTGTGCTGAGGCTCTGTCAGACTCTTCCTGCAGCGCCGCACCGAGCTCACGTAGCGTTCTGGGTGGAGGATCCCGTCTTCGGACACATTTTCCATGAATGTCCCACACATGTTCAATAGGTGTTAAGTCCGGGCTCATCGCAGGCCATGGTAAAGTACGGATATGTTGCTCTTCCAGGAACTCAGTGACAAGTCTTGCTCTATGAGCCCTAGCGTTATCATCCTGGGAGTTGAATTCCTGGCCATGACGTTGAGCAAACAAGACAACATGCGGAACAACATGTTTTCACGGTAGTACTGGCCAGTCACACTGCCATGGCACACATGTAGCTGTGTTCTGGCAGTCAAAGTGATGCCATTCCATACCACAACAGACCCACCCCCATATATGGGCAACCCTGGTAGCGTCTGTAAAACGTTTACCTGGGCGACGCCAAACACTTCTTCGACCATTACGAATTCGTCACTAAAAATCACATGTGACCACTGATAAATATTCCTTCGACGCCGCTCTCTACACCACGCCAAACGTTCATGACGATGCCTTGCTGACAACGGTTAGACTACCTGAGGGCGCCTAGCGTTAAGATCGTCTGAGTGAAAGCGATTTCTGATTGTCTCGAGATATTGATCCCTCTGACATGTCGAAGGCGTTGTTGAAGGTCTGTGGCCGTCAGTGCTCTAATTACGGAGAGTTTGTTTAACAACATAGCGGTCGTCTCGGATGTCAATACATCTTGTACGTCCACTTCTTTTGATATCAATCACGTCTCCAGTTGTTTGATAGCGAGACCACAATCGACAGACAAAGGACTGTGAAACATTCAAGTCAGCCGCAGCCTTGGCTGGGTACTTCCGGTCTGGAGCATACAAATTGCCCGCCAACGTTAACGTTCCGTTAGATGTCTCATAATTCCAATTGCAAATTTGATTGTGATTTTGTGTTGGACAGCTACACAACACAGTATTCTAAAAAGTTTGCCCATCTAAAGTCACAATTACCTATAATTTCGGTTAATGTTAAAATCCGCGTGCTACCTCTCATGTCTTAAAGTTACACGTGCAGCACAAATTTGAACGAGATTTCTATACATAGTGCCCACGCTATCTACACATGAACGACCATTGTAAAAATATAACATGATGATTGCCTATAAAGAGTAGGTTTCCCATATCATATCAAAATGACATATTATTCCCTACTTTTTGTGAACATATATAACACCCGACCTTCGTGTCGGAGCCAAAAATGATCTTAGTGGCAAAGTTTCGACTACGTTGATAGAGGTCCAATACACAACTCCGGACCTTGCGATTTCATAGAAGCATAGTTTCTGAAAAATTCCTATATTTACTTTATAAAACACGTGCCCCTCGTGATGGGCTAACAGTGACCCCAAGGAAATAAGTTGAACAAACATGGTACAGGCCCACTACATAATGCTTCACGCTAAATATCAGAACTCTCAGCCTTATGGGTTCAAAAAAGATTTTTGATGAGTTTGTCTCAACAAGACTACGTAAAACATCCAAAAATAACTACGGGGGTGGGGGCGGGGGGCAAATTTGAATAATCTAGGTAAAGGTCAACTAGACAATACTTTATGCAAGGGATAGAACTTTGAGCCTTGTGGTACTAATATTAGACAAAAAATTTAAGGATTTTCTCAAATAATGTAACATTCGGTCATAATTTGAACAAACTTGATCGAGTTTTGTTAGATAATGCAATACAAAAATTTCAGACCTCTGGGCCTGGTGGTTGAAGACAAGAACTTTTTTCTTCTTTTTTTGTTTGGGGGGGGGGCATAGTTGATAGAGCTCAACACAGCATGGAATTTTATTTTTTGAATAAATTTGTTAAAGTTTTATAAAGAAATGTCTGCGGAAAGTTTCAATAAATTTGCCAAACTGTTTAAGAGAGATGTTGTTTAAATAAAAAAGTTGTGCTAAGGCGGGATAACGAGGATACAAGAGCGACAAATTGACTAAACTGGTGTTTTTAAAATAGGTTGCAGATGACGCTTTTGTATGCACAGAATTGTATTGTTCTTTAAAAGGCGTTCTCTTAAACTAAGAGTATTCCGTTTTCTGACAAAGCATGCCAACTGAAATGAAATCTATGTCAAGATTTAAGTACAAAAGATGAACTGAAAACATATTTGTCTTAACATAAGTTGTTGGTGAACCATTTATGGGTAGATTACTGAACGTTTTCAGGGTGTCCTTACGCCTAATGGAGAGGGTTTTTTTTCTTTAGCATACATCATTGTATTATGAATTATTGTAGGGTATATTCCTTCAGTTGAATATCATTGATCCACAGCATGACTCTTAAATATTATAACTATAGGTTTTACCCACAAACGTTGCCACCTGCTCTTTCGTTAGATATTTGTGGTGAAACTATAACTACACGTTTTTGTTAAATTATGCAAATATGAGGGGTAAGGTGTCCATGAAATGATCTGTATTTCTTATGCAACTTGTACAGACATTTTTCTTTTCAAATACATCTGATTTGTTTTTCAGTGACTGGACAATAGATTGTTCCCTGATGAATAAATGCATGAAAATTCTAGTTGTTATTCCGCAGAACACACTAAAACTAAGTTATTAACTTATTTCTGTCAAGGAAATACAAAAATTAAGATCATTATATACCAACACTGGTCAGGTAAATTACTGTTTCTATAGCCTGGTTATCCGAAGTCCGCAATCTTAACTAGGTAGCCGTAAGACAGTTTGGCCAACAAGAAAATCAGTCTGAATTATCCCATACTTTTTTATTTCTTGTTCATTTCCCCCCAACATTTTTATTCCAAGATTTTCTTTTTAGAACAAGGACCAAGCCCATTTGAAATTCATGTTTATTCCAAAAGAATATAAGACTACAACTCATCATAATTACATTAGAAAAATAAGCTACCTGTAGATCCGACACAAGTTTAAACTGCTCATTACATGAATGTCACAACTTAAAATCTATAAAAAATACAACTTAATAAAAACTCTTAGCTGATAAATGTCAGAATAGAAAATCAATGTCGCATAAGAGAGAGATTTTAGTCCAAATAGTTGGCCTGGTAACATTGTTTTTATCTGGATCCAAATTATATTCATCTTTTCATAAACAAAACAATGTTTTCAAATCATAAACTGCTACTTTCAAGAACAAAGAGACAAACCTGATTTAACATAAAAAACGTTTTTATGGAGGAAAGAAAATAACAAGATTGCTTAATTTTGGATATCATTTTAATTCACATGAAATTTTAAATAGACCATTTGATAAAAAAGTGAAACATAGCACAGTTCCCATTCAGCATGCACTAGAGTGTCTTCTCATTTTAGTGAAGGAAATTCTTTAGTTAAGTTCATCAGAAATGTTAGAAAGAGAAAGAGCCTTGATTTAAGCTGTGACATTTCAGTATCCAAACATACATGAAATTTCAGAAAACATAACACTTTTACTGCAAGTGTTGATTGGAACAGTGCTTGAATTGACATTGGTAATGCTAACCAATCAAAAGAACTCACTCAAATCAATTCATCCAATCAGAATGCAGTAAAATGTGCAGAAACATCAGTGAAGTTAAAAGATTAAGAACACAGTAAAAGAAACAGCTTCATTTTTCTACTATAAAACTATGTACAAATAATATACAACCATGGAAAATTTTACCTGGATTTAAAAATGACTTCAGATCTGTGATAATGTCCAAAAACATGTTTGAATGGAAACAAAAAAAAATGACTCTTTAAAAACTTGAATAATATGTTTCATTTATGTTTTTTCCTCCATTTAAAAACTTTTTATTTCAACACAGATAAAAAGCTTCAGAAATTCTAAGGAACATGATAAAATATATATATGTATATATGTACACAAAACATAAATACAATCAAGATGATTTATAAAAATAGTTCAATTTGTTCAAATAAAAATGGTCGAAAATATATAAAGGTAAGAAACCACAGTTTTACTGTTCATGATAATATGTAGTATAACACGATAATGTATAAAATGGTTTTCTTTGATTTTTTCATTACATTTAGACATTACCACTTCTTTTCATCAAACTTTTCCTCCACTTCATTTTCGCAGATGCCAACTTTGGTGAAAATCTAAAGACAATTTACTTCTGCATACAGTTATTGTGACACTTAACCTTAATCTTCAATGCTGAAAAAGGTCAGCATGCAAAAGTAACGATTTCTTGTATGAAAATAAATGTATTATGACTAATTCTTAAAATGGAAAGCACATTTTTCAATCATACAACAAATTTCAATTTTCAAGAAAGGTGTATCTTGCTAGCTCGATGAAAAAAGATGGTAACAGCTACCCATTATGATAAATGTATCTAAGTCTACAAACATTAGACAATTACATTAACTCAGAGGTTAAGTGACGTCATCTTAAAACAAAGTAAATCCTCACATTTTGAAATAACATCTACCAGAACAGTTTCTCTTCAAAATATTCTTCACAGTGGAATAACAGTAGTTACACACTTTCCTATTTAATTCATCTGACAATCAGGAATTTTAAAATCAGAATCACCTTACAGTAAGCTCAGAACTTTATCAATACTTTAAATTCAGTCCCCACTCATCTGGCTAATTATCCATCTATCCCGACGACGTCACTTAAACCTCTTTCTGACTATAAACAATTTAAACACATGAAGTAACTGAAATATTGCTCCCATATACAGTCTTAGTTTTTTTAAATCAACTTCAATATTTACATGGTTTAATAACTCATTCAGAAGCCTGTTCCACACTGAATCACTGACTGTCTTCCATGTTCTTGTGTAACTAAATATTTTGGACTTCCCAAAACTAACCTTATCATTATTCTTATAGTTTTAGGAAATTCTCCAGTGAGTGTTGCACCAAAAAAAAGGAAAATTTAATCTAGCACTTTAAACTTTACACAAACTTTCAGATACTTTTCATCATTTTTACACAGTTTGGATGATTTACATCTCGATTTTTCTGACGTATTAAAAAGCAATCTTCCAAGCACTATATCCACTCTTTTTATTCACTGTGAAACAGGCTTACAAGGCAGATGAACAAGGCAGTGTGTGGTATCTAACAGTGTAATATATTCTAGTTATCTCCTGTTCAATAATGGATATGTGGAGTTTTCTACAAAGGCAACCCTTGAAATACAATGCTAATCAACTGTTTTATATGTTTCTCCTGTCCAGTTATCAGTTCATCTGACTTTCATCTCTACTGTTTAACACACTAAGAGACCCAAATATAATTCTAAAAACTGTTTAAAAACTGTTTCTTTTATTTTACAAGTGCGTGTATACACAAAGTATGAAGTTTTCTGTCACTTTGTCAAGTCAAAGATGCTTTTTGACAAATGAACTTAGTATCATCTCCCTATTACTGACTTTTCTGTGTACACATACTGAAATAAATTCACTATCTGGAGATAATGCATTGCCTCCCTTTCAATCCTTGCATCAAACCACTATGGTACAGTTAGTTTTTGTTGCCTTCCTTTAAAGGTCAGTATCAAACCACTGTTGGGGGAGCCCAGAGTTATCTCCCTGGGCTTGTGGAGGCATACCACTGTTGTCCATATTTCCAAAACTGAGATCACCCTGTGGCCCGATATCAAGGTTATCCATTGGCCCATACTGGTTTCCACCCTGGCTTCCAAGGTCCAGTCCCTGCATTGAGTCTATTGGTAACTGACTGTCATATCCTGAAATCAACAAAAAGGTTATAGGTATCTAAATATCACAGCAAAAAAATACAAACACGTTGTTTCTTTGATCAGAAGCAATTTTTTAACAAAATCAGGAGCAATAGAAAGACAGCTGAAAATGCGTAAGCCATTTTTTAAAAAATGAATCGGTATTCATTACTTTTACAGACTTCGTCAGAAACTAAGGGTGATAATTCTACAACTCTTCATTACAGTACTGATAAAGAGTTCTTTCCCTTACATTTTCACAGCCTTGCATTTAAACATTTACATAATTATACAAACTGGTACTTTTTTTGGCTCTGAGTCAAAATGCCATCTTAAGATCATATGATATTTGATTGATGTTTATTCAAAATAATCCCAATACCAAACAGAACTGAAAGCTTTTCACTTTAAACCGAGACAAATGTTGACACCTCTGATTCTTTGTAGAAGAACCGTGCAAGTTGATAGTTACATATATATCTATTTCTTTAAACTGAATTATAACTCTTTACCTCGACTCATGTCATGCTGAGAGCCACTCATATTCTGTTGACTACCTGGGTTGTACATCTGATCATTGGAACGATATTCATCCTGAGCGAAACCAACGTCATCAAAACCTGGAGGCTGTAACGATAGAAAAATAAGCCATATAATTTATCATTTAGTATGTGAAAGAATATCCTCTGAATAACAACTGCTCAAAAGTGTATCAATGCTCTCATCAAATGCTTATGCCTTACCACTTGAAAGGACCAGTAGGCTTTAAACAAAAACATAAAAGCAGCTATAAAATGCAGTTTACTAAGTCTCAATTAGTCTTTTCCATCTAAACCAACACTTTTTTCAACTTGCTTGAGATGTATGAGAAGTCTTCTTTCATCTTAATACAAGTTGTTTATCAGTTTGTTGATTTGCTGTAACGATTAATTAATGTGCACTTACATCAGCCCAGGCCATGTTTTGGTCACCTCTGAAGAGAGAGCTGGTCAGTTCTACAGACAATCTTTTCTTGTAATCCTGTGGTTTGTCTTCTGACATTCTGAACAGAACTGCTGCTGCATATGTGGCAACACCCTCATTTCTTGAATGAAGGAGCTCTGTTAGGGGAGCAGTAGCCCCTTCCTGCTCAATGAGTTCAGCCCCCTCCTTGTCGGACGCCAACTCACAGAGCACACCAGCAGCAACACGCTGAATGTTCTCAACGGGTGAATACAGAAGCTGTAAAAGAACAAATCATTCATTACAACACATTACATATGAACACTGTTAGCTTATAGTAAACAAAATAGTCCATACTGGACATAATTTATATTAAACCTTTTAAAAGTGATGGTTCATAATTCAAATTCAAATTCACAAAAAAGTAAACTTTTTCATTAAAGTTAATTTGACAGAACAAGTTTTTAGATGTTGGACAGTCCCAATTTTGATACAATTTTACATTTGAAGGACAGAATCTTTAGCCAGAAATGGAATATTTAACTAAAAGACTGCATACCTGTACGAAAAGTGGGATACAGTTGAGTCCCCTGATGACAGCTCTGTTGTGTGCCTCACGGGCTAGGATGTGCAGGGCCCCTACGGTACCCTCTACAATCTCCTCCATTCTTACACCATCAACATATCCGCTGCCTTGTCCATTTGAACTGATAGATGCTCTCTATAGAAGATAATTAAATCTATTAGTAACTGAAAAAATGATGTTGCTTCAACTACTGTATGTTTACATTACATTATTGCACACCCTTTTAAAGAATAACACAGTTTCAGCCACTGCATACTACTGAAAAATAACCAGTAATCAAGAATAAAATACTTGCAGAAAGATGGAAGAATAAAAGCACTGCTAAAACAGCTGTCTCTTATATTTTCTTTTTCAAATAACGGTTTTTTCATTTAGAACGAATATGCACATATTTTCTAGCATGTTATGAAATATCCACTTACTCTCTGTGTATCTTGATGGGCACGAATCATAAGCTGCACAATTCTTGGCAAAGCGCCATGTTCCCTGAGAGGAGCGTGGTTAGCTTGGCAGAGTGCCAGGTTACGAATTAGGCCAACCACAGCCTTGATCAGTGGCCATCTGCTTGGTGGATGTAGGAGTTTCACGAGGACTGGGAGACCATAGTGCAGACGCACAGCATTCTGGGCCATCTCAGCCTCATGGTGTCTAGCAGTCAAGTGACGCAGAGCACATACCTAAAATCACACAGCAACAATCGAGCTTAAGAATCAGCAATTTACAAACGTGACTATAAACAAGATTAACTGTCTCTCAAAAAGTTGAAGATCAACTCCTCAAAAATTACAAGGATTAACTGCTTCTCTATGAGCAGCTGAACTATTTGACAGAAAAAAAGGTTTTAAGACTTGTTTCAGTTAGAAAGGTGTAATGCAAACAGATTACTCTGAAAATATATACTATTATGGAAAACCATCTCTTCCAGACTGATTAAAACTAGTTTACTTTAGTTTCAGCACAGTTACATTTTCAACCTTATCTCAGAATTCAAATTATTTATGAAAAGATTTCTCTTTATTTCACAAAGGTCAGATGAAACCTGTTCAATACTTACAGCTGGCTCTGTAATGTCTTCCCGATCACCAGCCTGCAGTATTGTCCTGACAAGAGCTTCAATACCACCAACTTGGCACACGATCATCTTGTTACGAATATTGTTACATGTCAAGTTAGACAGGATACCAGCGGCACATGTGACCACATTGATGTCATTGGATGACAGAAGCTGGACAAGCATCTGTAGAAGGCCATCCAGATTGTCCTGCAAAATCAAACAGATGTTGGTCTGAAGCATACCTACATGATGATTTCAAACCCGTTTACCAAGTCTTCCATTGTAATTCAAATTCAATTTGTTTCGTAACTTAATGACAGGCTAAGCAAGAACAGTTCTATCATTGTCTCAAAACCAAAAGAATTTTCTTGATCACAGTTTTGTTCACATATAGTGCGAGTGCATAGGAGAGCAACCTTCAAACTACTTATTATTTTTTATTTAGTGAAAGATTTTACGAAAAAAAATAAAAACAAAAAAAACAGTTCAATGTTTATTGAATGTGCTTTGGCAATGAAAGCTGGATGAAACCAGGTACTTACACATTTGGTTGCAGCATCAGACAAGTTTCTCAGAGTCCACAGGCAGTTCTGTACCAGTCTCTGACTGCCGTGACCAAGGTGATTAGCCAGTGCCTGCATTCCGCCTGAAAACAGAACACAAGGCCTTGCTTACTATATATACAGTGACTGATTTGATTTCTTATTTAATCTTTTCAGATACAATGCTCTTTGTTGGATATATTCCAATTCCATGCTTAATTTCAATACTTTATAAAAACAGAAAGTTTGAATAGCAAAACTCATTTAAAAATAAGCCATCCCTATCTTCTAGAACTTATTCTGTGAATAAAACGTGTCTAAACACTGATCTGTATCTTACTTCTTAAATAAAATCTAAACATTTTTTTGTATTCTTTACTACCCAGATGATTCCAGCCTGATTATGAGTTTTTTCCTGACCTAGTATAACATTCACGTACTGAAAGATTTTTTAAAATTTTTGACAATACAAGTTTATCACTGATACGCCCTTTATTTACATGTTCAAACTTAATGAAACTTACCAGCTTCCACTACAGCAGGCTTGTTGCTTGGGCAGACTGATAGTACTTTGAGAACACGAGATGTGGTCCAGAGAAGTTTCTCATATGTGTAAGACCTCATGAGACGAACCAGCTCACCAGGGCCTCCGCTGGCAAGAATGATCAGCTGAAATATCATCAATACACGATTTTTAATCATAAAAAGTTCAATTTCCAATCTGTTCTTGATTTAGGTTTTTTTCTTCCTGAAATATTTCTTTTTAATGCTCATGTTACGTTTTTTTATCCATTCGAAGTTCTCACCAGAATTTCAACAAAATAAAGGATTTGTTACATTATTTGCTATTTCAAAATTCCATGGGTGAAAGTACAACATTGAAAATACCGAAAACATGGGTTGCAAATACCAAAACTAGATTTTCCCTTAACCCAGTAAAAGCCAAAATATTTTCAAAATACTGGATTCAGTATCATTACTGAAAATGGTCACCCTTGATTCAGGCTTGAAATTTTAACAACTTACTATTTGAATTTTATATAGACAATTTTACCTTGCTTTCTTGGTTTCCATAAGCAAGAATCTGGAGACAGTCTGTCGTGATTGCTAGAAACTTAACGTTATTTCTCTGTAGAAGAGCCACCATCTTCTGCAAGCCTCCAGCGAGTCGCACTGCCATCTTGGAACCATCTTGGTGCAGCAGAAGATTGTGTAAGGTTGTAATTGCGTAGAATAAAACAGATTCCACTGGGGAGCTGGTATGAAAAAGAATCACATGATTAACATAAGAACGGACATACGCCAACTGACATTGAAAATTACTTAAAACCCCCTTACATTGAAGTTATGTTCAAACTGCACAATTGTTTTAATTTAATGTTCCTCATTTTTCTAATAAACTTTCATACTATCTTTTATAAGAATGAAATTTGGGATGTTTTACCAACCTTAGTAGTTTCACTAGAGCTGGGATGCCACCGGATTTAAAGATAGCCAGGAGGCCTTGTCTGTGGTGGGACAGGTTGTGTAGTGTGCCTGCTGCACATCGTGTTGTCTCTGTGTCATTAGTGTTGCTCATAGCGCGTACAAGGGCAGCAACCATCTGTGGTGAGTTCATGATGGCAGCACGACTGGCCTCTTTCTTAGACAGCTGATGGACCATCATGGCTGCCTGACTGACGACCACCTGATCATCATCACACAGGAGCTTGGTCAGCTCTGGGATGGCACGAGTGGCAAGATCAGCATCATCCTGTAATTAAGATAAATATTTTTACTGAAGATAGACAACAAACTTAATGTAACAGTACTGTAAACAACACATTTGTACCTGCGTTTTTTATTTTTTCAAATACAATATAAAAGCCAAGTTTTCCACTAACCTTTATATAAAACTGCATTTTCTGAATTAATTCTAGGGGACAGAACAGTACTTTGTTTATCACCACATAACCTACTAACTGTATTCTTACAAATTATTTTGTTCATAAAAATGTTGGAGCAAACTACAATTTCCAAAATTAACAGCAAGGCATTCTATGACCCGTCTAAAGTAAATCCATAGTTTTTACCTGATAGTTGATAAGGTTGACAACTGCATGTTTCAGCATCTGTGATGGTTCAGCTAGGCGCTGTACAGCTGTTGGTTGGTCAGGGTGGATCTGTGTGGATGGTATCTGTAGACCCTCCTCCAGGGTCTCCGGAAACATGGCTTCCCGAACACGATGGGAACGGGTCTGGTTCAATTGCTGGTTCATATCTGTAGAACAATAAATTAAGTTTTATATATTTATATCTAGCAAACTACCTTTTTTAATTTTAGAGGACTATCAAAATCTTTTGAATGAGAAATATCACCCACTTGATCAATACAAACTGATTTCATTGACTATCTCATAACTTAATTGAAAGAAACTAATATTCTGATTTTTTATTCCTTCTGTGCTCTGACTCCAAGTCTATATTTGGATTTTGTTATAATATACACACCATCCACTTGTTCCTGTGTGAAGCCAGGGCCCATTCCCTGGTCTCCCCAGTTGAACATCATCCTGGATGTGTCCATGTTCTGGTCTGGTTCCTCCATCTCATCCACATGACTCTTGCCACTCAGTGATGGGGCCTGGAAACAGTCAAAGAAAACAAGTTAACAGCATAAGCAATACTCAACATGGATTTTTAAGCCAGGAATAGAAATATCGCAATCTAGGCACTTACAAAGGCAATTCAAAAAATTCTTATAAACATAAACTTCAAAGACAGCAATCTTTGTTATTAGGAAAGACTTTTCTTCTTTAAGCACAAACTTAAGTAAATTTATTTCAGAATGGAATTTCATTCACCTGAAAAACTATTTAAGATTAACACTAAAGTTATTTTTTAAGGAAGGTTTTGGTTGTTTATCAAGCAGCTACCAAGTCAATCTGTTGTCCATTTCTAGGAAGTCAGTTGGTCAGTAAACAGATTCATACCTGTGTGGTAGCACCTGAGTGGATTCCTGAATCTCCCATGTACCGATTCTGTTGCCACATCAGTGTCTGCTGTTGTTTGTTGTCCATCGGCATGTCCCCTAGTCCCCACCATGTTCCCTCCTGGGCCCACTGAAATGAATTAATGTTCAATTAGTATGAATAAATCAAAGATTGATTGCATGAAGTCCAATTAATGTATGTTTGGTAAGCTTTAGTACTATAATGATACAAATATCTTCAGCTAGATTCTACCATGAATTTCTTAAGAAAACAGTAGCAATGACTTATTCTCACTACTATTCACCAGTACAGCATAATTCTATTGTGATTCACTTGATCACGTTTTAAGCATCTATACAAATTAAAAGCAACCTTTCTCTGGTACCTTATTCTTCTGTCAGAAATTCTTAATTAATTAATAGTACAAGACAAGTGACTATAGTACATGTTTGGCAATCTGAACCTTGAGGATACAAACTGAAACCATACCACAGTATGATCTGCCTCGAATAAACCTTGTAATCGTAAAAATTACACTGAAACAAAATTTCACTCATACTTTGAATAATTCTTCACTGGTACTAACAAGAAAGATTAAATTAGATACTTACTGGCCCTAGAGGAGACTGACTGGTTAAGATCGTATTGACTCATTTTTCACAGTTCTCTATGTATAAGCATAGGTTCTGAAATATACAAATGGAAAATGTTTAACACAAGACATATTCCTGCATGAGATTAACTGGGAAATAAACATGGGAAATAACTTTACGTCAATGAACTTTAGTCAGTCATACATGCACGACTTGACCCGTTTGTCACATGCATACTTATACCTGTTACATACCATAACAATTAAAACAGGAAACAGTTCTCATGTGTAAAATAAACTTATGCCTTCTGACGCAAAACGCTGATCTGTCGTAAATCTACATTTATCTATTTATTTATTGACAATCAGGTCACTAGCACTCTGACAACAATTTTTTCTTTAATAAAATTATGTAGAGTATACAGCTTATATGGCTGAAAATTCAGATATACTACAAAATTAACGGGCAGAAAAAAAAAATCCACTTACATAATAATGATAAAATCTGTAGATTTTTCCTCCAATATATAAATAAAATTGAACACTATAAAATATGTATTGCACTAGACACAAACTGTAGTCACAAAAACTCTAATCCAATATTTCACCTTCAAAGTTTTATATTGTTAAATAACATCCATTTTTTACTCATTTTGAGTTATTCACACATAAAGACAAACTGAGTGATTTCTCTTCAAAATCTTGTTACTCAATTTTGAGTAAATATGTATGACTATGTCCATCACAATATTTTTCACACCATTTAACTGAACATAACAATATGACTAAAACTTTACTTTATTATATAAACAGTGTAGTCATTGTGTGGTTTTAAGTAAATGTGATTCAGCAGTTTCACAAAAGAGAACTCAGTATACAATTTATCCAACTTTTAATCCACCTGTATATAGCTAACTATATATCAAATATCCAATTTAACTCCAGTCCTTAACACAAAGCTTTTTGCACTGAAACTGCAATATCCAGAGAAAAGCAATCTAAACTGTGTACAGGTATGTATGTTTAAGTTTTAACACTTTAAAATATATCCAGAAACCAACTGATCAAAATGTTTATAGATTCCTATCAGGTTGATCTGTCTATTTTCATAACTTTGACACCTCAGGTATGCTCCAATTCAAACATGTCACAAACTTTTATAAAGAAATACAATCAGTTTTACTATCGATTTTAGGATCTGACAAGCCGCATTGTAAACACAGACATGTTTATGACTAAACCAATGTGGGATTGTGTACAACAGGTTTAACAATCCTACATTTTATTTGTTTTTTCTTCACTATTTATTTCAGCTTCGGATTTCTTTTCTAAGGTAACTTAATTGCTTCTTGAAACACATGCAAACTAAATATTCTTTTCTCATGGGCAGTAACAAATAAACCTTTATTAAACCTACAAATAAGTACAAGTCTTTCACCCCTAGAGGAAATGTGAATGGACTCTTCCATCATGACACCTGCCACTTCAAACCTACCTGTCATTAAATAATGGGGTGTGCCAACAGGTTGAGACATTAATAAACAGCAATGCTGGCTGACATGGAGGCTCAGGAAGGAAATAAGTATACATTTAAACTTTCCCACATAAAATGCTACGCTTAATTGTGTCATATAAGAAGAAATTTCAGAAAGAATAACTGTTTTATGTATCATTCAAATCAGTCTGCATTTCTGAATAACTGACAGAGGTAGTTCCCCAAAGAATTTTATTACCGAGTCAAAGGGTCTGGGTTGTTAAAGTTTACCAATGAATCCTACAAGTACATGTAGATAAAATTATGCTCCATCAAGTTGAGATTATACTGACCTGCTCTATATTAACCTATTCAATTTTAAATACACTGATTCAAGTAATACACTAATTCAAGTGAAATATATTCCTAAGCAAATTCATTAAAAGGAAAACAAGCAGGTCACTCCCAGAAAAACAATAAACAAATTCCTTCCTTGTTTTTATGTGATAGTACTGCACAAAAACACATTATCCTCAGTCACCTTACATTCCCAATCTCCTACCCTTCATTTTAATTTGTACCAATCCAATATACTCTACCATTTCATAATCTAGGCATTGATGATAATCAATTCCAACAACCCTAGTGCAAAACCATAAATTCCTGTTGATACATTTTTTTATGATCTTGGCGAAACAGGCAAACATGTTAAAAAGTTCTTTGATAAAAAATGTGGCACTGGGAACTTATCAAAGAATTGTCTGCAATTAATTAGGTAATTTACAGTTAGAAAAACAGCTGCAGGCTATCAGAGCAAAAAACTGCTGTTTTCCAAAACGCATCCAATGAATACACAAGCAAACAGAAATATTAGACACATGTTTACATAACACTCTCAGGAAGTCCAACCCAGAACATTCTAATCCTTCTCTCTGATCAAATCTATGTAAAGCATAAAATCACTTCTTTTTCAACCTGAACATTAACCCTGATCATGCTGAAATTTTGTAATGGATTTGCCCAGCTTTGAATTTGGAACAGTCCATTCAAAGTTTAAGGGATTTCTGTATCAAAATACAAAAATGGAGCTACCAACAGTATAGAGCCTGGTCAGACTGCACGGATGTGCAGGCTGGCCTGGCTCTATACTGGTGGCAAAGGCTAATCACTTTCGGTTCAAGCAGGTTAAGGGTTAAATGCCAACCACTTCCATTTTTTAAAGTATAAATCAACACCAATTATGACTGATAAAGTTAACTTCAGAAATTGGAAAATACTGATGATTTATAAAATATTTTTGTGAGTAAAATGAACAGAAGTCAGACACAAGCAAAGTGATTTTTCAAAATTTTTAAGGAGCATTGTTGACTTGAAATTATGAACCTTTTTTTTAAAATTAAATTAAACGACTATTCTCTGAAACCTGAGTTTCACATGATTTTTCATAACTTTAAAGATGTAACTGATATTTTATGAAGAATTAAATGCAAACAGGCCTAAATCTAATTATCCTAGACAGGTTAATTTTGACATATGTCATCTCAACAAATTTCATTCAGACCCATTTATGCATGTAATTAGGGCACACATATCTTTTCATCTGTCATTTCAACCAATTTGATTCTTCACATTAAACTTTTATTCAGTTTAACAGAATTAAAATTTCCCCTAGGGGAACCTCTAGATTTACAAAAGGTGCATTTATCAGGTAACCTGTCATAGGTATTAACTTGGGGGAAAATCTCAAAGTTAAATTTGTATTTCAAGTTAAGATTTCTTCAAAGATATACTAAACCTCATAAAATTCACAAAATTAACAACTGCAAATATTTTTGAGACCATAAAAATAATCTTTTTACTTTTCAGTTTTTTTTCTATTTTTACTGTTTACTTCTTGGTCGTTTTTTTCAAAAGCCTGTATTTTTTTTTTTTGAGTCTCTCCCTCATAAAAAATGTAAGTGCAAACAAATTTGACATGGACTTCTATCAAATAAAGACAGAATGCCTTAACTGATTCTTTTATGTGTTACTATTTACACCACTTTATCACAAACTGCAGGGGCCATGTCAAAATAAAAGTTGGCATATTTATGACTTGTGAAACTGCAGAAAATTTCACATTTATACTGATGCTTGAGGTTAAATGGATCTCTTTTGGTTAGTAATAAGGTGTGGGAGTTGGAGAGGAAATGTGTGTGTGTGTGTTGTTTGTATTCTCAAAAAAATACTGCCAAGACTGCAGTTTTACCATCAAACTAATTGGAATTAAGCAGCCTGATTTAACCCATATTCTCTACAAGTAAATAAATTTACATTATCAGAATCTGAATATGTTCATAACAATGAATTAAGCTGACCTGTCACTGAAATAATGTTTTGTAAATTTCATTCACAATAACTGAATTCTTAGCTGAAACTTTCAGATCTGAACTTTTGATGACCATTCATTCACTAACTGCAATCGAAATTGGATTTACAGATGTGCCTCTATAAAAGGACTCAAACCTGTTACCCTGTGTTACTAAGGAAGCATTCTTTTCCAGCCAGAGATTTAAGATAACACACAAAATGAATAGCATTTTAATCTGCTCTTGAACAGAAACTTTCTTTCAAATGTTTAGACTTTTAACCAAATGTGTGCATCACAGTTTGCATTAACCAGTAACACTGCCGAAAAAAAAGTTTCTGAAAACAATAATTTACCTGACCAAGTCAGGCACATTAATTTCATCCAAGGATCGGAGATCTTCTGTATGTAAAGAGCTTTAATTTTTGCATTCTTTTTTAACTAGTAAAATTTAATCTTTTCCTAATGCCTTTCAACAATTTAAAACCTCAAAAACTAACCTGCTTACACATACTCTATATATAAGTAAATGACTCATAAAATGTGAATTTTGCCTCACCAAGGCTCTTGAATAATGTAAAACCTTCTCATGTGTCGTAAGTACACTAACTCAAAAAAAGATTAAAATTGCATGCCAGAGGTCTTGTGTCAACCTTGACAGGTAATATACCTGTATTCATACACTGGTACACAGAATATTTTCATTCATTGGTAACTGGCTATACCTTATTTCAGAGCACATACAACCAAGAATATTTACCCATATGACAACATAAAGATTCAACCCATTCTCTAGCCAAGATCTTGAAAAGTCTTATTTTGCTGGAAATAGAATGTTTATAGAAAATACATACACAGCTTTGGCCTCTGTTATTATTAGTGCAGCATTTTTATACTTTCAGGCATGACACTCATAGGAAAAGCAAACAAGAGGGCCATAATGGCCCTAAATCATTCACCTGAGTCTCACTGCTCAAGTTACAAGTATTGTTATTGGTTGGTATGGGTGTTTGTTGTTTGCAAGTATATAATATAATAACCCTACTAAGTTTGAAAGTTCTGGATGAAATGGTAATCCAGTTACTGAGCAGAAAAAGTTTTCACTCTACAGGTCCCTGTGACCTTGACTTTTGACCTACTGACCCCAAAAACATTATGGTTCTAGGGTGGGGCCTTTTTTTTACCCAGGGGCCATGATTTGAACAAACTTGGTATAGGTCCACTAGACAATGCTGCACACCAAATATCTTAACTCTAGGCCTTGTGGTCTCTGACAAGAAAATTGTTAAGTTTTCCCTATATAAATCTATGTTAATTCAACTGACCCCTGGGGTGGGGTCTTGACCCCAGGGTCATACTTTGAACAAACTTGGTAGAGGTCCACTAGATGATGCTTTATATCAACTATCTAAGCTGCAGGCTTTGAGGTTTTGGAGAAGATTTTTAAACATCTAACTTTTTCAAGAGGGCCATGGTGGCCCTAGATCACTCACCTGAATAGATTGCCTTTGGGTCTGCGGTTGAGTAAACATCAGAAGCTTTTTTAAGATTCCCCCTATATGAATTCAAGTGACCCCCAGGGTAGAGCTAATTTTTACCCAAGGGGCATAATTTCAATAAATTTGGTAAAGGACTTCTAGCTGATTCTCTATGCAAAATATCTAAGTCCTAGGCTTTGTGGTTTCAGACAAAAGATTTTTTAGGAAACACCTGCGGCTGGGCAATTAATGACCATAGGAGCTTAATATGAACAATCCCTGATAGAGGACCTATAGATGGAGTTCCACGAAAAATCTTAGCCTTGGCGTTGTGGTTTCAGACAAGAAGATTTTTTTAAGGTTTTCTCTATGAAAGTCCATGTAAAATCAAGAGACTCCCTGGGGTACAGCTAAATCTGAGGGGTATAATTGAACAAACTAGGTAGAAGTCCTCTAGCTGATGCTCCATGCAAAATATCTAAGTTCTAGGCCTTGTGGTTTTAGACCAGAACATTTTGTAAGGTTTTCTCTAAATGATCATAATTATGTAAATAAACTGACCCCCGGGATAGGGCCAATTCTGACCCAGCGGCATATTTTAACAAACCTGGTAGAGGACCCCTAGCTTGTGCTCAATGCAAAATATTTAAGCTCTTGTGGTTTCAGACAGGAAGATTACATATTTTGCACAAATGGGACCCCTTGGTCTATACCCTCACCTAAACTGCATGTGATGAACACTTATTTTAATATTTTGTCAAGTACCGCATGAGTTTCTATGATGTCATAAAACTACAGGATGGCAATATTCTTAATTAGTTGAACTTAGTAGAAGGGCCTCTGGCTGATGTTCTACGCAAACTAAGTTCTAGGCCTAGTGGTTTCAGACAAGATCTTTTTAAAGTCTTCCCTATATAACCCTATGTAAAATCAAGTGACCCCTGGGGCAAGGCTACTGATGACCCAAGGGGCATAATATGAAAAATCTTAGTACAGGAAACCAGATGATGCTCCATGCAAAAATCTTACATCTAAAATTTACGGTTTCTTACAAGAACATTTTTAAAGATAAGATATTTAGCACAAATAGGACCCCCGGGATGGGGTCAATTCTGACCCAAGTGGGATAATTTGAAAAACTTTGTCGAGGATCTCTAGCTAATGCCCCATAAAAAAATTTCTAAGTGCTAGGCTTTGAGGTTTCATACAAGAAAACTTTTAAGGTTTTTCCTATATAAGTCTATGTAAAATTAATTGACCCCGCAGGGCAGGGCCAATTTTTACCCCAGTGGTATAATTTGAACAAACTTGGCAGAGGTCCACTAGACAATGCTACATACTAAATCTTAAGGCTCAGGGCCCTGTGATTTCAGACAATAAGATTTTTAAGGTTTTCCTTTTTTGTTGCCATGGCAACCAGAGTTCTTCATGGAGTTCAATTCTTTGGAATATCACCCAAAAATGCTAGACAAGCCAGTCGGAAAATTTACTCAGACTTTTTTCACTAGAAATGTGAGCAGATGAGTGGAATTTTTGTTCCATGATGCTTTAGGGCAGATAACTCCAGAATGAAAGTGTATAACCTTAGGCATAATGTTAAGCATGTATTTCAATCCAATGAAAACTATGCACAAAATTATCCACAAATGAAGTCGCTAACAAATTAATCAATCTGCAGATAACTCCAGCATGGATGAGTTGACACTAACAAAAATGTTATGCAAATTGCTTTTAAAAACAACTTATCTGTAGCAAGTTTCATATTAATCAGTTTGAAAACTAGTAGGAGTGAGCGGCACAAGAAAATGCTTATAGATCTATTAAGTTACATGACGTGCAAAATGCCGTAATATGACCCTTGAGTCATATAAAAAGGAAGTGTTTAAGTACAGTTTACATTACATTCTAATGAGGTAGTGCTTTTTTACATACATTATGTCCTCAAAAATAATTCTATCTCACATTTTCATTCTATGAATTCCAAAAGAAAGAAGAAAAAAAATTACAGAACTTGATTACAAAATCATATTTTTGTATTCTCTATATCCTAATTAATACTTTCTGAAGTTACAGAAAAAACATACCAATGACTTTTATTCTGTTAGTTTTGTGTCTTTACCCTCACCTAAATTGCATGTTTTTTGACAAGTACCACTGAGTTTCTATGAGGACATATGATAAAAATTTAGGATGGCGATATTCTTAATTAGTTGGTGACTTTCTTCTATCTCGTCATGAATCTAAGGACCAATCAGAGTAGGTAGAAAACTACATTATTTAGCAGGTCAGACAAATACACAATATACTCAATTATGTAGTTCTTTTTCAAAATCATAATGCACCAGTAAGTTACTCTGTAGATGCAAACAAACAGGTAGTCAGTATTATTTATTGTTTGCAGGTGCAGACAAAAGGAGGATGGACAAATTGCAACAACTTGCCTTGAGCTAGTGATTAATAATTTGGTTACACTTTAGTTTTGTTTTCATTACAAATGAAAGCCTTTTCGCGTTTTGTTTTTCGCAATAAAAAAGATTTTACCGGATAAAATTAAACGAAAACTGTCACTGCAAGATGACAATGCCCCAGAAAGTGGTGCTTTGAGCTGCAGACCAGTCATTCAGGGGTCAAGGTCAAATAAATTTAGGTCATTCGGAAGGTCTTGTCCAAAGGGGTGTTGTGTTCAACAGCATGCCCAGTCATGCAGAATCCTGCATTTTTCACACAGAAAACAAGATGTGCACGCAAATATTTCAATGTCCGTGCATGCAGAAACACAATTTTTCTAGCCCAACGAATAAACGAAATCCGCACAAAATTGGTGGAAGGTAATCTAAAGCATGGGAAACACTTTTAAACTGAAAATCAATAAGCACCCTGCCCTCCACGATCTAGGCCTATTCTACGTCATGTAAATGACATAAAATGGTTATCGAGTATTACTATATACTGTATTATTATAAGAAAATTCCCAAACCAGAAAAACTTATAATCATTTCAAAAGCTGCAGAGGCATTTTGGCCACAGTAACTATCTTCATGAATGAGTCAGTGTACTGACCTAGTGTTATACTTGGGACAAAGATAATTATGTGCTTATGTAATAAAAATTGTAAACACAAAACTGCCAATTGCTTGAAGTTTTTCTTCAGTGTACCCAGATTGTTAAGCCTGTACCCACTTTTTCCAAAGGTAGTGGGCACAGTTTCCCATGTTTTAAAAAGTGGGCATGATGTCCAAGTATGAAATAAATCCACTTACTAATAAGAAGGTTATTGCCAATGTTAAAGTTTTCAGACAGAATGACTGACGGAGGGCGGTTAAAAACTATATGCCTCCCTTCGGGGGGCATAAAAACAAATTCTGTTGCTTAGTATTTGTGAACAAATTTATCCTAGGCACACAAACTTGAATTTATTCTAAAGTAAGCATCTAGTATGTGTAAGATACCAAGACTAAATACCATGTACTACCTCGGCTTAAGTCCTAGGGAAATATTATCAAATTTGCCATGTTCTATTGATTGTTACCGAAAGTTCTCACAGGTATGATTAGTTTACAAAATGGCAAATTTTATACTTTTTAATTAAACTTTTTCAGTATTTAGCTTTCACCTCAAGCCCCAATTGTTAACTCTGCATGTTCCCTGTCTGTGAAAGATGTCTGGACCAATTTACCGAATAATTTGAGAAATTCATTTGTTTGCTTGGCTTTTATGCAGTAAGAAAAAAATATAAAAAAGAACACTATATACTCTGAATATATATCACTGAAGCTATATCAAAGTCCCAAAGGTCAGCTTTCATCTGTAAGAAATTTCCCCTAAAGTCATGTTTTTGGGCTTAGTTTTTCCCCTACATGAAGGGTATGGCTGCTTTCCCAAAATCAGATAAAAAACCCTAACATGTATACAGGAGTTACTGAGCTGTCACAAAAATAAAGGTAGGAAGTTAAGTTAAAACTTATTTATTTCACATTGATTGGGAAGCAAGTTTTTGCAACTTATATTAATCCTTTGATGACTGCTTCCTGGGTCCAAACCATACCTGAAGTGTGGAATGTAGAAAGTCACTGAAGATTTGCCCCTGGTGGATTCAACCCAGTGACCTCTGGATCGTAAGTTCAGCCCTCTAAATCCCCACTCACCCTGTCCCCAAGTAGGAAGAATTTCACAGTATCTACACTACAGATGGATAACATACAGGAGGACATGTTTCTTGGTGCAACAACATACCAATTTCAGCTAAAACTATGTTCAAATACTGTTGTGTACCTATGATACTACATAGGAATCAGAAACAAAGGTCAGTGCCCCAAGTAGCTTTTCAAGACAGGAATTTGCATTTATTTTTGTGAATTTAAGGTCTAAATGGGCAGTGGTCTTTAATTATTTTCCTGCAGCACCTGTTCCTTCAAAATCCCATTATAGCATTGTAGGTAGATAACATACTAGTA
This sequence comes from Cyclina sinensis, assembly GCA_012932295.1. Taxonomy (NCBI): domain Eukaryota; kingdom Metazoa; phylum Mollusca; class Bivalvia; order Venerida; family Veneridae; genus Cyclina; species Cyclina sinensis. Next base: position 8,264,697 of record JAAONU010000009.1, on the reverse strand, counting down.
GATACTAGATGGCCAGATGAAGTGACACATTGTCTCTATTATGGTTATTTCATAATCCTTTAATAGAATGACAGAGCAGACAGAAACACAAAGACTGGCAGTAAATAACACTGGTTTCAGTCTTTACCTTGGAAACATTGGCATTGTAATATAAAACTGTCTCAATGTGATGAATATTTGTTACAAATTATATCAAAATCCAGTGAAAGTGGCAGAGTAACAGAGAATACAGTACTTAACTGTGTTTTGGGGACAATTTGTAATAAAAAATATATCTTAGTGTTGGCAATTTCATACCAGACTTCTATGATGATGTGAGCTGCAACAACTGCAGGCTGTTAATGCTTTTACCAGAGTTGTTATGATACACACAGATTTGGTTACAGAATATTATTGTCACCTGATATATTTTCAGTTTGCTCAATCATACAAACATCTAATGTAGTCTTTAGAATTTATTCTGAAAAAAAGCTTGAGTCTAGTTAATGACCCTATTAAAATTAAAACTGCTGTGGAAGAATTTTGCCATTCAATTAACAAAATTAAGTGAAACATGAATAAAGCAAGGTCACTTTAATGTAAGTATGCTCTGCAGTCACCAATTTGTCCCAAAAAGCTGTGAGAATGATTTTCAAATACAGTTCACCCAAGGCTTTACTACTAAATTTTCCTGTTGAAGACATTGCACAGATCCTATTAAACCATTTTCAATAATATAAAAAAATCCCTGTAAAATTGTCATAAAGGTATTCTAATAAAGATTTTTAAAATTGACCCACGACAGCAAATCCCAAATATACAGACATTTAATTTGCACATCAGTACAAGGCTCTGGCTTAACAATATCTTGACATTGCCATCCTATTTTCAGACAACATCTGTACTAAACCATTTGCATTTCAGTTTCGTTGTTTGATTGACTGGCCGTTACAAAACCATGTCATATTGTTATCAGTGTTGATGTATATTTTCACTGCATAAAATCTTAAATAAAGAAGAGACACTTTAACCACCAAAAACTTACATGTTTACCAGTGCAATTAAGTTGGCTGAGGAACTGCTGATATTTTGAAACAACAGAATTCTGTAGAAGCAGATTTCACATATTCTTTCCATCATACATTTGTGCAGGTTTTGTTTTAGGTTTCTTCATTTATATTCACAGACAATTACTTGTACCTTGTATTTGAAATAAATTCTTATTTGATGCACCCTGTATTTGGCACTATGGTGTGTATTTGACACCACTTTTGTTTGGAATTAGTCTCACTATTTCGCCTCCGAAGGTGAATCCATTATAGGCTGATATTTTTTAGTTATTCACCTTCTATGTCTCACTTTGATCTGCATCTGGCTAAGCGGTATCAGTTTGGCACGGTTATTACCCTGTGCTGGTTATTTATCAACCTAGAACACTGAGTATTCAGACTGCCAAATTTTGAATAAAATGGTGAACTGATCAGGTACGAAATAAGTGTTTCAGTTCTATACTTAAGTATTTGTGTGTTTTCTTGGATTACAGGATCAGGTATGAATTTAGTTATCATACTTTATTATATTTTTATCATTTTTGCCTTAAACTCTGTGAACTGTCGGACAAACGAGCCATATAAAGTGCCCAATCGCCTACGATTGGGCAAGTCCGCTTAGATCAAAGTGAGACGTAGAAGGTGAACAACTAAAAAATAACAGCCTATAAAATGGGTTCACCTTCGGAGGCAAAATAGTGAGACTAGTTTGGAATGAACACTGTTCTGCAAATATAATCTGTGTAAGGTAATTCAAGCTTTTGGGAAAAGTTCCACTGTCTCTGAAAGAAAGCAAAAATTGCCTAAAAGGGTCCTAAATCATTTCAGCATGCAATGGCTTTTGACTACCACCCCTTTTTGTAAAATGGATCAAACGCTCTGGAAGAAATTTTCCAAACCAGTAAGAGATGCCATTACGGTTAGTTTTCATTTTAAATGGACTTCGTCTATGTGCTGCTTAGCGGAGATGAAAACAGACATGGACACCATGTAAAACCGACAACTCAAAAAGAAATGATGATTCATTACTAAACAATCACTTGAAACAATCGACTCGCCCACGAACAAAGAGAAGCCTGTTGAATAAACTAAGTTTATACAAAAAATAGTCCTTCTTTATCATTGGAAAACACACTTACCGTAAGCGAATGCTATGGCGAACCATAAGCTTTCTCTTTTGGAGTAAAAGTAGGCGAAATAATAGAGAAATTTGCTGTCACTTTTGCGAAATTCTTCGGTCAATCTGTTCAAATTTCCAAGATGGCGAGCATTCAATTTAACAGCTACGCATGCGCAAAGACATCGCACCTGTCACACTTCATTAGCTTTAGTTAAAGGCCAAGCAAACGTAAGGCCAGATACAAATAGCGAGGTTGCGAAAACTGCCTGAAGCAATCAAGCAAGCAGGGGAATAAAATTCAATCTAATCAATCGTCGCAAGGCCGTACTTTATTGTAACATCAACAATGGCCTTTCCCTGATCGTGAGAATATTGTCTTTGTGAGTAGAATAAGACATTGCAGATTTCCCAAGCGGTTTTAATTTCTAGTCGAAATCTGCACTGACTTAGTCACTGCTGCCAGCATCGGTTCAAACCGGGTTTCGAAGACGTAAACTCCCTGGAAACCATTCAACTAGTTTCTAAGTTTCAACCTTAAAAAGATTCATGAAAGCATACACATGTACGTGAAAAGAAATATAAAGACACGTGCAATATAAACATCACAAAATTCATAGTAAAAGCTTGTGTTAGTCAAAATAATTCAAGTGACGTCTTCAGCAAATTCTGAGATATTTTTGTTATGGGTCAGAATCTCGCTATATGGAGGCGAGATATTGACCCATACAAAAAAAACTACACAATATATAGACTTGCGTTCAATTAGTTGGACTAAAGCTTGTATGCGATATAATCTCTTCGTCTGTCTCATCCCATTCAATTTGCAATATATACATGTACTAATTATAGTACAGCAGAGACATAGATAACATGTCTCTGAGTACAGCAAGGGAAACAACCGCAGTGCCCTCAATGATTTTATCAGTAATTTCTACCTGTCACACCCTGAAAATCTTCTAAAAGAGCTGATATCCGTAAAGCTAACAGTATCGTTCTAACTGTTGCCTACCCGTCCTAGACAAGATTAGTCATTAAACGTTTTGGGGAAAGCGTATGACATAAAGAGATTCCCAATACAAGACACCCGAGATGTTTATTTTCATGCTAGCACTAACTCACTACACCTCAGACGAAATACCGTTATTATTGTCAGTAGCTGGGCGGGGAATCGAACCAGCGACCTCTCGAATATCAGTTAATAGTGCCACCATTGGTCTTAATGACTGATAAGCTGAATACAGGTATATGTAGCCGGGTACAGGTTCATAGGTGATAAAGGCAGAACCGTGTGGCTTTGTAGAGTGTCCGCCCTGTAAGCGGAAAGCCCTGGGTCCAAGTCCCGGTCGAGCCACGATTTTTCACTACCTGTTACATTTGGTGCTCAACGTAAATCACTTACGTTATTATAATTATGTGTACTACTTCGGCATCTCGAAAATGTTTCACAATATTCTGTGTGACTCTGAGAATTCGGGACGAATTCTAAATTTGGAGAGGGTATATGTAGCCGGGTACAGGTTCATAGGTGATAAATCGATATGGCAGGAACGTGTGGCCTGGTAGCTCAGTTGGTGGAGTGTCCGCCTTGTAAGCGGAAGACCCTGGGTTCAAGTCCCGTTAGAGCCACTATTTTTCACCACCTGTTTCATATATATACAAAAGGTTCAAACCAGATAAATGTATTTCGGATGGTACAAAAGATTACAATCAAGTTTTCAAATCTGTCTTTTATTATCTATAACGTTCTAAAGGGTTCCCGGGGCGGCTCGATGGTCCAGTGGTAACGCGCTGGACTGCTAACCCAGGGATAGCGAGAGAGATCCCCCGCTCCCTACTAACATTACTAATTGTCTTTTTGATGAGACGTTAAACCGAGTGCTGTACACTGATCATGCAAATGATCCAGAGGTCTCTCTGGAACGGGATGCTTTTTGTATCTTGCACTATCTCCCACAACATAAAATAACTAATCTCTGCAGGGAGTGTCGGTCATATGGGCAACCGGTACCGACAAAAATAAACTCAAACAGATAGAAGAGTTTCCTTTGAAAAGACAGGTCTTTATTTGACTAAGAATTGCTTCCTCCAGCTATACTTTAGTTTACTTTAAAATGATTTATTTTACATCTACCGGGAAACAAATTCTTGCAACTTATACTAGTATTAATCCCTCTCGATGACAGTTTCCTGGGTTCAGACCAGTACTCGCGCCAAAAGTGAGGAATGTGGAAAGTCACCTGTAAACTCTCACCCCTGGTTGGATTAGAACCAGCGACCTCCAGATAGGGACTTCCGGCACGCTAAACCCCTCGACCACTGCTCCTTCCAGCTTTACGGTATCTAACCGATGTCCATTATGCTACTGTATGTTTAACGTAGATTTATTTCCCACGAACACAACATTAAATCTTAACGTAAGCTCAGAGTTGGACAAAGAATTATATGCTAAGAGGTGCTATCTTCGCCAATAGCACCCATGCTGTTACCTTACGTTTATGAGAAAGCAGAATACATCGCCCGTTTTGACATATAAAACACTGCTTGAACAATTATAGTGTCTACAGTACCAATTAAAAGTTTCAAGCCTGTTAAAAGCCGAAAAGTTCTAGCCTGTACTTAGTCCAACGAAACAGCTGATAATCCGTTGTGATAATGAAGCATAAAAGATGGTGTGAAGTGTGCAAACTACGATTCTAAATTCTAGGTATTGACTTAACTCTAAAGCGCTATGATATTGTTGCAGTACTCGGGCTAGTCTAAACCAGTATCTGTTTGAGTACGCCCAAACCTGATGCATTGTGGTCAAGGTCACGTCACGCAGAAGTGTAAGAAACAAACACGAAACACGCTTCATATATGGAAACAGAAATCTGACTGGTATAATAGTTATAAAAGAGATATTGAAGAGAACTGTTCTGCTGTGTAATTCCAGTACATGAACAAATGTCTCACAGAAGTTTATATTATCAAACAGTGTAAATTAAGTAACTTAAATTGGTGCTCTGCTATATCTGATCTTCGACTATAAACATGCCCATGTAATTATTGATATTTAAGTAAAGATTTACCTGGGTTGAAGTGCTAACAAGAACTTAGGAGGAAGAGCAGTGGTCGAGGGATTAGAACACCGGACTCCCGATCCTGAGGTCGCTGGTTCGAATCCCACCAGGGGTGGGAGTCTACAGTGACATTCCACATTCCTCACTTTCGGTGCGAGTACTGCTTTGAACCCAGGAAGCAGTCATCGAGAGGGATTAACAGAAGTTGCAAGAACTTGCTTCCCAATCGATGTAAAATAAATAAATTTAACCTAAACTAAACAACAACTGAGGGGCCTCTAGTACTATAGTACTTCATTAATGCAACGGAATCAGCCGATGATAAACGGCGGACAAGTGCCTTATGTATGCAGAAAACGGCAATCGAATACTTTAGGCGTGGACCATACTGGGTAATTTGACGCTTACATCTTATTTAAAATAACAACATTCATTACAAAATGATATTAACTTTCAGTGACTTTTAAATATTCACTTCACTTAATAAACCAAACGTACTCGTATGCGAACTTTTTTCACTGTAGAATGGAAACTGCTGTCTCCGATCCTAAGAAAATACTCATCCAAAAATATTAGTGCCATAGATTTTGTATCCGACAAAAGTACCTGCATTACGTACAAATCATGGTCTTATACAACAAAAATGCGTGCAATCCGTGCATTTAAAATTTGTCTTCCAAGAATGTGCGTGATTATCATGAAATAAGTGTTTCATTAACCACATCAAGAACGAAGTGGTTAAAGCTGGTAGTTTATTTATACAGCTCATTTGAATAAATCAAAGAGAAAACTGGAAACAGATCTAAGGCGTAGAAGGTTCATTAAGATTTCTCCGATAACAGGTCAGTGAAATGTTGGAAACTATACTGTTCAAAATTTGATTAGGATCACTATGTCAGTCTAAATCTGCAGGTTTATTTTGCCAAGAAGCATAAATATTTCAATGCCAACAATTACATTTATGTAATATTGTTATGTTTTGGATTTCTCGTGCAAGTAATTCACTCAAGGTTTGCACGACGGGCACAGAAATCAACAAACCCACGAAAACAAAATGGTTAGATGACATGTACTTTCATGTACAGGTGATTGTTTTGACAGTAATGTGTCATCATTACACTGAAACTTGATGTAACCATGAATGACCAACGCTGATGTTAGAAAGCTATGTGTTGTTGAGGTGTCAGAATGCTTCAGACTTCGCATTCCAGGAGGCAGGAATGTCGCAGAGCGTTTGCAGCATTACCAAAGACACGCCGGGGGTCGTGCTAAGTCTACCCCTCCATTTCAGGATCGTTTTATTGTGGTACAGGCCGAACGGCATCATACCTCAGAAACGACTTTCAGAATGCAAGTGGTGTGCGAAGTTCTTGCTAAAAAGTGAGAAATAGTCATCACGATGCTGCTTTAAATGCTAGAAGACCAGCCATTCGCATAGGTTTTTCAAACGAGAATGTCCAGGTACGTCTAATCTGGGGCTTTGAACATGTTGGATGGACACGGCATGACTGGACCCCCATGTTACTTACTGATGATTTCAGATTATGTGTAGACTTCACAGACAGCCGCCTTAGGGTTTTGAGGAGACACGATTGCTTTTTGCTCAAGTCTGTCGAAGGGTACGACGGTTAGAGTGGGTTTGTCATGCTATGAACAAGCATCAGCATGAAGGGAAAGACTAACCTTCAAATCATTCACAGTGGCACGCTGATAGGTGAACGATACTTTTATGAGATTCTGGATACTCGCGTTCTATTGCACCTGGTGCATTAGGGTCTGATGTCATTTTGGTGGATTAAAACGCCCGCGCGCACAGGGTCAGCAGCACTGACTATAGTAACTACAGACAGCTGCCTTTGTTAGAATGGACTAGCCGGCCCGATAACCATTCCTGAATCTAATTAAGTACGTCTGGAATATGCTTTAAATTGCGATTTTCCGCTTGCAGGTTCAAACCAACTTCCGTTCCAGAGCTTTGACAGGCGCTACTAGAGAATTGGAATCAACTACCACAAGACAGGATCCACGCAGTCATCTCGTTCAATGAACTCAATGGCAATGGAGATCATAACTGATACTGAAAGAAATTTTCAACTATAAAAAGATTTCTAAAGTAATAAGAATTGTGTATTCAGAATGTCTAATTTTACTCACTGTCCATGCGACCATTTCCCCCTTAAATGTTAAGGCGTTTTTAACTTTATTTGGCTTCTCATAGATACTTAAATGTATAATCATTCAGTTCAGAGAATTCGATTAAGTATACTTTGAATAACACTTGAGAAAAAAACTTTACTGGCGTAAAAAAAAAAAACAATAAAAACACATAACCAGTATTAATAAAAGCACTTTTAGATGACGTCAGCAAAAGTAATCTTATTTTAAGTGAAATAAAGAGGCCTTTACGTTTTGATTCGAAGGCTTAAATAACAATGAACAATAATTATTACAACGATAATCAACTATTGATTCATTTAACCTGACCACGTCCAACTAATGTGGTAAATGTGTATATATTGACTAGTACCCAGATAAAAGCAGAGCTCCCGTCTTCGACTCCCTCTTTCCAGTCCGGTTACTTAAAGTTTAACAGAAGGATGTTCAGAAACAGACGTGTGTGAACGACAACTGTAAAATAGACGTTTTGAAATACGCCCAGGAAGTGTGAGATAACTAAAACGGTGTTACAGGTAGACACAATCACGGTTACTTCCCCTGCGCGGTATGTTCAACCAATTGCTGGTAATATAAGACTTTTTCGGAAGACGTTCAGTAAGAGAAACAGTCATATTAACGAATTATTATTAAATATTTGTGTCTTTTGCACAATAAATAAATAGAATAATTTTTATATAATACTGTATACTTGTTACTGTTATTATTATCTTGTCATTACGTATGTTTCGGCATTCCTGTCATGAACGATACTAGAAATTCACAACAGAAGGCAAATATTCACAGCATAATTTTTTTTTAAAAGTTACATTTTTTACTTCTTAATAGATGGTCTGGCAACTGATGCATTTCTTAGCGCTATCCTAGCTATTAATAAATTCATGAAGTAGATATACTAAATCGTGTTATTTTATCATTAAGCTGTATTTATCCATTGCTTTTTAGAGTGACTAATTTTCGACAGAGCTGTGCAGATGTTAATTTTCCTTGACTGTTTCTATTCATTTCAGCGAATTCTTCATATGAAGCATCTGTATTTATTACATCAAAATAGTTTGGTGTCCACGTCATTAAACAAGAGGACCAGATGGTCCTGGATCGCTCACCTGAAAAGAAACCACCAAACAACTGGTGGAATAGGATGGTGGTGGTGGGGGGGGGGGGCGCATCTAAGGGATGTGTCAAATGACAGACAGTTCAAATACCACATTAGATACCAAAACTATTTTTAAACCAAGAAAGAAGGTCAATAGTTCAAGGTAAACTAAAGTCAAATTTAGGTCTGCATGCAGACTTATACAAACAGTTAAATTTCAAAGACATATATTCAAAAACAAGGAAGTTGGTCAGTGGGTCAAGGTCAGCAAAGGTCAAAGTTGAAATCTGCATGCAGATTTATAAAATAGTTAAAATTTAATGGTTATAGCTTCAAAAACAAGGAAGTAGGTCAGTAGGTCACATGAAAGTCAAGGACTAAGGTGGATGAAGTTTTAGAAGTTTCCTACCCCATCCAATGATTTTTTTTTCGGAGCGGGGGGAGGGGGGTATCCAGGTGAGGAGGATGGGGGCTGGGTAACCAGGTGATGGTGATTTCAAAGCCCATCTAATTAATTAAGCAATATCTAAGCTCAAGGCCTTTCACTTTCTTTTAAACTTATTCCTATATAACTCACTGTAAAACCAAGTGACAACTGGGCCAGCGTAATATGATCCAGGGGCCATGATTTGTATAAACTTGGTAAAGGTCCACTAGACAATCATACACACCAAACATCTTAAATATAGGCCTTATGGTTTATGACAAGAAGATTAAAAAAATCCTATATAAGTCTATGTAAAATCAAGTGACCCCTGGGCTCCGGCCAATTCTGATCTGACAGCCATGATCTATATAACTTCGGTAGATGTCCACGAGATGATGCTATAGACCTTTAAGTTTCAGACAAGAAGATTTTTTAAAGTTTTTCCTTTCAGTTGCCATGGAAAGTGACCAGAGCCTGATCTGCACAGAATTCCATTTTATATAACTTTAAAAAGAGGACCCTACAAGAAACATTTCTGTAAAGTTTAATTGCAACTAACCCAGTCGTATAGGGGGATATGTTGTGGATGACTGACGGACGACGTACAAAACAGCAAAATTAAAAGTCCATCTTTATTTATTTATTTGTCTTTTTGGTCTCAATTTCCAAATGACTCTGTATCTTACATTGAACATTTAATGTACAAATAAAAACTGCACTTCGTATTTTACTTTCTTGGGATATTAGTACTTTGACCAGGACAATCTACTAACAATACAGCTAGTTTTCTTCTTCGTTGCACTTTAACTAAATGCAGAGGGAGTAACAAATAATAAACATATATTTTGCAACTTCGGTAGATCTTATCAATAAATCTATATTAAAATCACTTAGACCTGTCTGTGATTTAGTTATCATGTAGAATTACTACAACGGCGCTGATTAATTTCATAGCTTTCAACTACAAATGCACGCCGCATTGGCCATCAATATACCAACTTAACTTTAACAAAGCCTTCCTTCACCTTTCAGAGAAATGCAAATCAATTACTCGAAATAAGACTCTGCCATTTTTCTATGCCGCGCGTGAAATTTCGCGCGTGCCAGGTAATACACTTCCGGTGATGTTTCTTTTCTCCTTGCGGCTACTTTTACTATTTACAAGAAAATTAATGTAATTTATGTGTATTGGAAAACTTGTCTGTCTATTCCCTGTGCTGAGAAATGGAACAGTCCAATACTCGGATTCTCTCATTTATTCAGGAATAGGAAAATTCAATATAGAAGGAAACGCTGGGAAATATGTTTTGGAAATGATTATGTTTATTAGCCAATTCTTCAGGTTTTGTTTGAAATACGGAAATGAGAAGTGTAGTTGTGTGTTGATATATGTGCTAGACGATAGGGAGCTATGTGAGTGAAGTTATATAATTTAAAAACAGCTGAAAAATCGATCGTTTTAGTGGGGAAATCCGTGTCAGAGCATGGAGCTGTATTGAACGGCTTGGTCTGTTATTCATGATAACTCTAAGGATGTGTAAAATAGAGGGTTTGCTTAGGAGAAAATATGAACGGGTATGATTTCTTACAAAATGTAAGTCAAGGTTAGAAAATAGGATTTAAATATCTAATTGTAATGATCAAACATATAATCGGATAGCGAGGAAAATGTGAAAGGCGTCTGTTGTTATTTTTATGTTTTTAACATCGAGGGACAGTGTGGAGTATCTATGTGTGATATGTGATTTCAGATATTTGTGAATATAAAGCGCTTTGAATAAGAATTAACGAATAGAGAATGACCTTGAGTGACAGTGTTCGAGATTCTACAAATAGCAGTTGCGTATCAGGTCATAAACAAAAATAATAAAGGTGAAAAGGCAACGAATTTATTAGCGAAATACAGCGCTTAGATATTACAGATAAAACATAATTATGTAAATATTTCGTCGTATCAAAGCTGATGAATGATATGTACCGAATATAAACAGTGTGTACATCATGCATCGTAAACAGACAGGGGTGGAAAATCTCACAAAATACAACATGAAAAGATCTGGTGCACTCTAGTGTAATAAAAATACCTCTCAGCAGATGTCTTTCAATACACTCGTCTGCGTAAATAATGTTGCCAAGTGCATTCTCTTTACCCATTATCACTGAACTGAGTGTAAATATAGATTCATAGAATAAATTGGAAAAGCTAGATGCGCACCAACATTCTGTTTACTGTACACATAAATTGATAGGATAAATTGGAAAAGCTAAAAGCGCACTGCTGTAGATTCCTTAACATTTATCAATATAACCTACATGAAAGGCTGTAAGCACTAGCTCCATTATCGATCTCAGGCACAGAGAGAAAGGACACAAGGCTAGAGGACATTTATGATGATGACGCCATTGACATGGTGTAGGACAGTTTGTTTTACCGAACCATGAATTCAAACACAGAAAACGCAAATCCCAGTGGGAGTTTGATTGATATTATAACGAATAAGAACAACTGAACAGCACAGCAAACGGCTGGTCGTCTATCAATTTCCAATAACCTATCGAACAAGTTGTGTATTCAGACTTGAGCTGCAATGTAACCATTGCAAGAATCAAACATGCTATAGAAAACATGACTGATTTTTCTTGCTGAAAAGATAGCATATCTATATGAGACTACACAGACTTAGGTATAAGCAACATTAAGAACATTCGACACTTACACGCACTTCAAATTAGTCTCCAGACTAAGCCACACCGATGCACGGATTTTCGCGCCCGCTTCAGGCGCTTGCTTCACGTATCGATCTACTAAATCTTCTGTAAGACTGGATGTATTAAAGCTAGCTTTAAGATCGATAAATGTCACAATTGTAATAGTTTTATCGATAAAACAGCCGTTCGTAAGAAAATGACATTCAGCCCGGAAGTGTTAAAAAGTTCGTGCCAAAATAAAATGGCGACAATGTATACTATAACACATTGGTCGGTTATAACTAGTAATATACGGAATACTTTTACCTTTCTAGATTGATTGAATCTCCTTTGCAAACTGCAATAGAATGGTGAAAGATAGATGTTCTTGTATACATATACGTTTGTTACAGGCCTATAGGTGGTGCACAAACTGTGACTAAACAGTGTTTATTGTATCGTAGGGACAATATATATGAAACCATGACTATACCCAAAATGAGCTTTTTAATCTTCAGTAACATCTTCATTTTATTATAGCATGTGCAAATATTTCTCATAGATTCACCTCTAACATATTGTTAAAGATATAAAGTATTAATTTTCTCCGACAATGGATATAGATATGATAATATTCCGTATTTTCTGCATAATAATTTGCATATTTGAAACCCTGCTAATATCTACTGCTGATACCTTGGGGGTTGCAGACGAAAAATTCCCGCCAAAATTTAATTACCAGAATCACAATTTACGACCGGAGAAGAAACCAAACGGTAGGAATCTACGGTCAGATACCAAAGCAGACTTTCATTCTAAATCAAATATAGATGAAGAATCTATGGAACAAAGTAAAATATTAGAATTTATTGACACAATTCGAACTAATGTTACAGTGAGGAATAGCTATTGCAATAAGTCTAGGGATCAATCTATATCATTAAATAATTTTACATATACATTCACACCTTCGTCTTATCAACGATATAAGAAACAGACTCGGGATGGTATTTTTATAGCAAACTATCTGACACATCTTTTTACTCAAAATAGAACAAATATTCAGTCTTTCTCCGACAGACACGTGTCCGCTATAATTTCTGTCATTCGACTGATTGTGAAAGAAGATAAACATTTAGCAGGAGGTGGTATGGCATTATCAAACAACTTTTTTCCCTATATATTCAAGTCCGAGGACGAAACAATACAAAAAGAAGAAGATCTGGGACTAGTGTATAAGAATTACAGAAATGAGAATTTCTTTTCCATTCACAATCATTCGGGAACCAGCGACGTTGCGGCTACTTCCGGAACAGATATCACCATAACAACCAGTGACGCTTATTTTGGTCAACCATACTTTGATTGTTTCAAGCATAAACGATGGATAGCAGCAATTTCTCTACCTTTCTACGGGAAAGACCAGACTGGTTCATCGATAAAATTCCTGTAAGTATATAGACTGGTTCTTTTTTCTATTTTTAGAAATATGATGTTATGCCACTTAAAAGTCTATAAGCTCTGTCAGGAAAATTTATCTCAGCATATAAATAATCTGAGAAAGCATCTTCTTTACCGTTGATTTTATCATTTCCTGCAGTCTACATGTATGTGATGTTGAATTCAATTTTAGTATCAACAGTTTATTACGTTCGATTAACTAGACAGTCTAATACAAGAATCTGGCAAACAAGAATGTACTTTAAAATAAATGAACAATGAAACTATCTCAAGTCAGCGATTTAATATAGAATTATGGGGTCTGGTGCTTTTGGGGATTTCCGTCCCTTTAACCATAAGTAAAAAGAGTGCTAGCCGTTACATGAAACCTTCGAGATAAATCTTAAATAAAAAGCGTTTGAAAAGAAAAAGTGAATGCTTACAGATAAATTAACAAAACAGCTTAACTTAAATTAGTGATGCGTGTAAAATTACAAATGTATTTACATGGACCTTGGATCATGATTGCCGGGGATTTCAGGTATCATAAGTACTTATCATCAAGGATGACAAAAAATCCTTTACAGAGACGCATGTGCTGACTCTTTTAACTGCAGTATTCTAGATATTCAAATGTTTGATAGCTATTCCGAGGACTGTGTTGAGGTAATTCGACTCTTGAGATGGACAAAAAAATGAATGTAGACTATTCAATATCAGTCGATTCATAATTGTATTTCTTTGAATACTGACAACAAGGATTCCACCTGTTAACTGTATGCTCGGAGGTTAATTAAGAATGTTTCTAAAACCGATAGAAGCAGCCCTGTACACATTGTAAAAGTCTAAATATATTTGCTCGTGATCGAGGTTTGACTCAAAATCGAACTTTTGTATAATCTGTAAACATTGTTACTCGCTAAATTTTCTGTAGCAAGAATATTTTAAACGTCAAGTATGATTGATAGCAATCGCAAATTACTGGGTTAAACATACAATGATGATGAGTGAAGAGACCACTAAATTCTCAACACATACATTGTATTGATTTCATGCTGTTTTCAGATATTGGGTTGGCATTACAATGACTATTGTATCTGTCTTCTTTGACTTTCAGATGAAAACATGGAGTAGATTTTTAATAAAGTGTTCATGTCAAAACCTAAGATATAGTATTTTTATATTCGTACAGTGTAGTTGGAGCCGACTGAATGATGTGTTTAAAACACGAACTGCACGTGTATTTTCTCAGTTTACGACAATATCTCTTATGTCTATAAAGTATTTGATAGTGATCGATTGCTTTGAGGAAAATAAACACCAGAGTCTGAATTCGACCGAGTAATGTGCCGAAAATTGAGCTGAAATATGTTTCACTCAGCCTACAATATTTTCTTAAATTCTCGCATTTGGAATATTGAACTGCGATCACGGCAATGATGAAGGCTTTCAAAAATGCTTTGAGACCAATAATAATTATTAATAATTTATAAGCTTTTATTAAATTGCTTTGCGATAAATAATGAGGTTTTAGGACAGTAGTTTGAGATAGACAATCAAGCTTTATGTCAAATGAGGTAACTACATAGCTATCAAATAGAAGTCATGTGCGTCGATTTTAGAACCTGTGATCCCGACACGGTCAGCTCATAGGGATCTCTAAGCGGCAATTTAACCAATCAATCCGCACACAGCTGCTCTTTCTTCGTGTATCGACTATTGAAACCAGTGTAACTAACACTGCTTCATCCATCGAATTAATCAACAACAGCAAAAACAACTTGAATCATCACCTCTTCCCCACGTTATTGGGTGTAATAAAGCTCTATGTATCAGGATACATCGCATGAAGCTCACCAGGAGCTCACATAGTTGCATGCAAGCTACAGGTTTGCACACCTTTGGCTTATTTCACAAACGGTTTAAAATTATGTAGATTTCTGTTACCTCATGTATAAACCTTAAATGTTTGATTGTGGTCAAGGAATGCTGTAAGATATATAACAATGTAAATGTAGTTGGAAGTTACTAGTGAGTGATAAACCATCGGCTCGGACATCAAGTATTTCATGGCCATTAACTTCATTAATTCTCATAACTACACAGTAGGCACAAACCAAAATAAATAGAAACTAAATATATACCCCCTGTATGGGAGAACATACTGTTTCAGGACTCGTACAGATCAATCATCTTTGAAAATAGGTAGCATACTTCTCTAATCTCTTGTGGTTTAAAGCATACCAGCATGATTTATCTTGATGTTAGAGATACTGAGGTAGTAATATACATCACAGTATAATAGATTTAAGCACAGTTGTCTGGAAAAAAAAAATCTTACTGCGTCACGTTATAAAAAGTATGGCCCATTCAGTGACTAGATACAGTGCTTTTAGATTTAGAGATCGACTGATTGACTTGAGCAGCAGTGTCACATATATCGAACATTGATCAAAACCCATGAAAAAGAAAAAAAGTTAAAAGTTCATCTCGATTGCATAATGTGAGAATTAAGCACGATTTTTTCCAACCAAGAGATAAGCAAATTCAGTAATTTGACAATTCTATTGAGGCAAATAAACATATATTTTTAAGGTAAAATGTCAGAGAGAAACTGTAACAAGTTAAAAACTGTAGCCGTGGTAGTATGATTAACCCTATAAAATTTTTCAACCAAATTTTTCTACTTCTTATAGTTTCTGTGAAGAAAAATTCTTAGTATAGTTTCTGTGAAAAAAACGACAACACTTCTTATAGTTTCTGTGAAGAAAAAACACTTCTTAAAGATTCTGTGAAGAAAAAAATTGGAGACTACAGAAAAGTCCTTGTTGAGTCAGTCCTTAAAAACCTTTCGTTATGCATTATGTACATGTATACAGATTTGATGCCAAGTCTGAAAACAAGTATTCAATGAAAAATAAAACATAGTGGTAACATTCAGTCCATATAAGGTTTACACGAATAAATAAAAAGTTGATTTTCTTCTGGTTGTAAATATGCTACAATTATATAAACTGTCCTGACTTCAAGGCGTTTAGTTAATATACATCGTAATGGTTTGAATTAGAAGACCTTATTGCAAATTGGTGAACTGTCGTTTTCAACCTTTACCGATTCATTTTATTAAAATCGTTACCTATTCACTTAATTAAAATCGTTACCTATTCATTTGATTAAAATCGTTACCCATTCACCTAATTACAACCGTAACTGAATAATCTTATTATAATCATTACTCATTCTTTTTAGTACAAGCGTTACTTTTTCAGATTATTACAACCGTTACTCATTCATTTTATTACAACTGTTCCTCATTCATTTTATAACAAGCGTTAGTCATCCGTTTTATTACAACCGTTACTCATTCATTTTATTACAACTGTTCCTCATTCATTTTAATTGCAAGCGTAACATTCATTTCATTAAAACCATTAATCATTCATTCTATTACACTGTTTTCTTATTCTTTTTATTACAGCCATTACCCATTTATTTTATTCCAACCGCTACTTATTTGTGTCCGCTCTGTAACTCTTCAACCCTTTGAAGAATTTTGATGAAACTTCAGACAAATGTTTACCACATCAAGATGACGTGCAGAACGCATGTTCCGCATGGCTGGCTCCAAGGTCAAGGTCACAGTGACATTAACATTGAAAATCCTGTCCGCTCTGTAACTCTTCAACCCTTTGAAGAATTTTGATGAAACTTCAGACAAATGTTTACCACATCAAGATGACGTGCAGAACGCATGTTCCGCATGGCTGGCTCCAAGGTCAAGGTCACAGTGACATTAACATTGAAAATCCTGTCCGCTCTGTAACTCTTCAACCCTTTGAAGAATTTTGATGAAACTTCAGACAAATGTTTACCACATCAAGATGACGTGCAGAACGCATGTTCCGCATGGCTGGCTCCAAGGTCAAGGTCACAGTGACATTAACATTGAAAATCCTGTTTACATGATTTTAACTTGATTTGGCAGTCAAAGGTCATATCATCTTTGGAGGTAATTTAAAAAAGATATGATATATTATTTCATGTCTACTTTGTAACTTGAAAATTTTATTTTGAACTATTGAAACCAACTTTCTGTGTTGGTACCAAAATAACAGCACCATTTTTACTTCACTGCCATATTTCTTCCTAATTCCTGTCACATCAATACTTGGTCGTTGAAAACCTGGTTTTCGTCGCATTGCGGCGCTTCTTGTTTATTTTCTAACAAGCGTTACCGAATTACTTAATTGTAACTATTACCCATTGTTTTTACTACAACCGTTACTCATTCATTTTATTATAACCATTACCATTCATTCATTTAATTACAAACATTAATTTTCATACAACCATCATCTATTTATTTCATTGCAAACAACACTCAAATTTGCAGTGTTCTAAGCTTAATTACCAACTATCTCTGGATAATTAAAATAAGAATTGATTAAGATAGTATAAACTAGCTACGTTAACAAATATCTGAATTATTATCTGCTTAAACGATAATAACCAACGGATACAACTGTCAACAACATAAGCTATTTACCTTTACTAAGTAAATAAAACCCTTTTGGGGAATATGGCAACTTAACAGGACAATATGCAGGCCTGAATTTGTCTGCTATTCCGTGTCGAACCCATTAATAGTACTCATTATTTGTAGAAGGAAAAACACTTATGTCCAAACGTTATATTAAGGCACATCACATTTACCTTACGTGTAACACTGTGTCCACCATGTATTTCAAATACATTGTCAAAACGATGTGGTCTTAATGTTTTTAGAGTACTTACATCCATATGGTGTTCACTTTACGTCTCTAAAGTATTGCGCAAGTGTATAGGTTACAACTCATCTCTCTTTATTTGTCCCCGAAGGAGGGTATATAGTAACTGAAACATCTGTCCGTCCACCTGTTCGTCCAAGTGTATTCGTCCACCTGTTCGTCCGTGTACAATTCATTTCCACTCCTTTATTCTGCTATTTTTTTAAATCAGATTTTGATATAACTTTTGACAAATGGCTAAAACATTGAAATGACATGTCACGAACAAGGCCTGGGTTGGCAAGGTCAAGGTGAGATATCATTGTCTAAAATAATATAGTATATCGCCAGTCTTTAGCCCGGACGTCTTCACCGTCAACACGATTGTAAAAATACCCAATTCTCTAATGATATAACTACCAAATTTTACTTAACCTTTTCACGGTTTATACCCGATCTTTACTCGATCGTGGTACACCGTCCACGAATCCACACAGATAATACGCGGCCTTACATGGTTCCCACAAAGTATCCATACGCTCGAATTGGTCTTTATATACTCACTATTCGGTCTACACGATCAGTGTACAGTTTATATACGAAATACAGTGTTCTTTTTGTATGCAGATTTGCTAGATTTTGCTTAGTTTGCTTTTCGATGAAAACTCCAAACTTTTCAGAAACAATTAGTTGCCCTCTAAACACAAAATCTGCAAAGATTTGCAAAGAAATCTGCAAATTCTCCAGAAACATCTAAAGAAACAACACCCTGATAAGTTCATGCCCGGTTCTCTACTCTTTACACGGTCCACACGGTCTCTTCACGGACGGTCCATACTGTCTTAACAATGTCGACACGGTCTCCATATATACGGTCCTCTCCGCGATTTTAACAAAGTCTCAACTCAATTAAAGGCATTCTTGTAGTTTACCTGAAAGTCTGAAACTTTCCAGAACTTTTAGGCGTGATAACCTATTAACTATGAATTAACATGGACGACATGGTCTGTACCCGAAGTTGCCAAGATTGTGTAAACGTCCGTGCTCTATGTGAACGGGGCTTTAAGTCCGTGTCCGCTGTGTAACTTGGATGTACATGACTGGGTATTTAAATAAAGATTCACCAGATAGAGACAACATGCAAACTGTCAATTCTTCTGTCTCTCTCTCTCCGCCTTCTGTTTTTCTGTAGCGTCAGATTACATAGGTTGTCTACGTAAGCATTCATGTCTGCTTCGTAACTTGGTCATTTGTTAGCGGACTATTATAAAGTTTATAGGAAATGGTCATCACGGAGACTTAACACGGAATTTCAAAGTAAACGTCAGAAATCACTGTCAAAATAATTTAATATACTGCAAGCCTTTTTTGCAACTCAGTGTTTAGCTTAATGGATTTTGAAATAACTTGGCACAAGTGCTCACCAGACAGAGACAAGGTTGCAAACCGTTGGCTGTCTATTCATATGTTTTGCCCAATAACACAGAATACTGTCTACCTATAACCTCTGATTCAAGTGAGGTAGCAGTCGGTCTCTTGTGGAGAGATTGGTTAGTAAACTGTTTGGATACCAAGGAACACTGGTTAGGTAGACTGACCGCCCTGACATGACCATAAAGAAGTTGAAACCGGCGTTTAACCTCAGTAAAACTATAAACTGTCTACCTATATGGTAAAGTCTTCTGTGTAATTATTTGTCATCATGGGATTTTGAAATAAATGAACGCATATGTTCCCCATATTAATGTAATGTGTTGCAAACCTTCCCGTATGCCTCTGAGCCTTTCTGTTCGTCTTTTAATACTGATTACTGTCTACCAGTATAATTGCATCCGTCCGTCTGTCTGTCGGATTGTCATCAGTTCAACCTAATGAT
The DNA here is from genome assembly GCA_012932295.1 of Cyclina sinensis. Classification (NCBI taxonomy): domain Eukaryota; kingdom Metazoa; phylum Mollusca; class Bivalvia; order Venerida; family Veneridae; genus Cyclina; species Cyclina sinensis. The sequence continues at coordinate 8,245,022 of JAAONU010000009.1, read as the reverse complement.
ATAAAATGCTGCTGAATTTATAGTGTCAGCCCTTTATCTCATGAGTATATTACAGGAATTTTAGAATAAATGTAACAAATGTTCACCTGTTCGAGGTTATGTGTCGCAAACGTTCCATGCCTGTCGCCTGTACCGCAAAGTAGCAGAGAATACTACCTAACCTCAAGGTTTGTGTAGACCATGATCATAGCAAACTACATGATCTTAACATAGCACAACTATTCACCAGGTTGAGGCAATGTGTCACAAACTTTTTGACCGGTCTGTCTGTCCTACAGAGATTGCTGACAGGATTTTAGAGTCATGTTGACAAAATTTAAGCATATTTCCTACTGTATACTTGTGTTCCTTTTGTAACTCAGTGACATGATTCGAAATAAATTGACACAGATGTTCTTCTTTTGCAGTTACGATCAAGATAACTCAAACTTCGATGCACAAAACTTGTACAATAATAACCATCTGTTTGTTTATGTCTGTGGTTTGGAATTTTATTCGATAATTAAGATAGATGTGTTTACTTTCAAAACAAAGCAGTGCCACAGACTTTTCACCACTTAATTAGCACTGCTTCAAGTCAAACACTTAGCTGACAATACCTTTAGGCGGTGGGGGTGGGGGCGGAGGCGAGGGGGTGGGGGCGGGGGGCACTTGTCATAGTAAAACGTCTTGTTTGGTGTTAATTTGTGTTACTATTTATCAGTCGATTGAAAATTTGTTAATTTTTTTCATAGATGTTCCATATAAAGCACATTAAAGGTGGCTTCTCTACACAAGACCAGCCACTTGACATGTAAGGGCTAGAAAAAGTACGAAGTAGATTTTAATTCAGCTACATTCCACGTAATTTTTCTCCCCTTTTTGTCGCTAATTTAACCATAGTTAAGCCCTATATGCTGTGTTCGTTATAAATTCAGATCTCGTACCATTGTGACTGTAGCTTTTTTACATTAAGTGGATGTAACATCCAGCTAGTGAAACCTGTGTTTGCTGAAGAGTTGAATACAGAGGGATTTATTTATCTCTTTGAATTATGGGAATGCTATGTAGAAACATAGTCTATACACATATGTAAACCCTGATATTTTAGTATATTATATACTATGTATATTATTATATTTCATGCTTGTAACTGAAACGATATTTTTAACTTGTAAGGTGTTATATTATAATATCATTACCTATGGTATGTTTTCCATATCTTTGAGTTTATATCTGTTTTACAGCCCTATTAATTGTATACAGGCATCATTAGCGTTGGACATGACTGTATCTTTATGAACTGTGTAAGATTTTATGTCGATTTGCATCATAAATCAAGTTATGACGTAGCAATTAGAAACGCAGACATCTCTAAGTAGAACCCATTATCGAAATATTAGCAGCATCTGTACTTAAATAAAGGGGGCGAACTGAATTCTTTTTAACGAAGTGTTCTAAACAACTTGAAGTATTCAGAGAATATTTGCCCAGTTACCCTTGCTCTGCCGCTAGTATAATTGCTTGTAGCATTCAGACATATTTGTTTGCTTTGCCTAACTGGTATGTTCCGTCTGTGATCTTTGATTGGGAAATTACACGAGTATACCTGTACTTCCGCATTGTTTCTTATCAAAGATTTCATAAAAAGTGTGCCCTGTTTGCGAAATTTTGAAATGTAACGGTATTTGTTTTCTTTTACATACATTTCAAAGGAAAATGTAAATAAACTTTAATCTTTGTCTTCATTAATTTGTTTTTTGGCTTGGATCTGTTCATTCCACAGAACATCTGTTTTATCACATCTCGTAATAAATGTTTTCGCATTTGATTGAGAATCTTCTGTTTATTGGCATTTAATGTAAACAACTCCAGAACTTACAGACATTTGTATAATTAGAATACGATTTAAACTTCATTACATGTCTTTGTCGTGTTATGATTTACATTTGCTATCTCGAGATTTGACCACCTGTCATAGTTTTTAAAGGTATACAAAATCGTATTTATGATGTAAAAGTAATGTAGGGAGGACATGTTTGTCTGCGCATCCTGGTTGAAATATTAACTACGCTTACGTGCGGAAATTAATTCAGTTTTACTTATTGAATGTTATTTCACAGAAATGAGATGAAAATAAGAACAAAACCGAAGCAATTGTCAAAGGGAATGGTTCTACTTGTTCCAGGTCAAGATCAGTGATACAAGAACTGTTTAAATAAAGTTCTAAGTAGATTTACTGATCTAAATAGAATTCTGTTCACTTGAGTCAATATCTGGCGATCACCTTGACGCCGGAATCGTAACTTAAACTAAGAGATCTATCTCAGACTTTTAATTCTATACAATTATTGACTGTTGTGTCATGGAATATGATGCGATATACACCAGAGAATATTAATATTGACCGCTCGTCAAAATTATCAATTAAGTGAATGAGTACAAAATATCTGTAATCTTGTATTTACCCATCCAGTTAGAAAATCACTGAGCAGGGCTTTAGCTACAGTGTTACATAATCTGAAAGTATTCACTAAATGGCGATTAAATAAATCTTATAACTAAAAACCTGTAGCAGTCTTCATTATATAAGCAAGGCAAGACGATAGCCTCGGTCAATATTTAGATTTTCTGGATGAATATAGCATCATATTTAATCACAGAATCGTTGTTGTTGCCTTTTTAAGCAATTTAAAAGAAGAGAAAATAAAGTCAGTTAACTTATTCCAGTTTTAATTTGAGTTTATTACAGGACAGATAAGAAACACCTGAAAGACGCTTTTCAATTTCTCTGATTAAATCTTGGACATATTTTCATCGTCACTTTTGTCATTTTTTTCAAAGTTACTTTGACTTATTTTCTGCTGGTTCCCTGACATCGATATGTCAAAATACAAGGACGTATTGGTGACGTCAGGAAACACATATCAATACTGTTAAAAAAACAACGAAACTGCCTATTTGTGGAAAAAACTGCAGAGTTTTGACCAGTTATGTTGTATGTCACTGAAACACCTATATATGGGCATATCAAGTTGACATTTCCTTTAGGAGAAAGCCTCTTGATATTTGCAAAAATGGCAAAAGTCAACAAAATGGTCGGAGTGTTGTCTGCCGGAAATAATAAAACAACTACCCCAAAACTTGTGTGTGTTTGATTTCTAACGTAAGACTGTTCTTACATTTTAATCGAATGCAACTCTTCACTGATTGGTAGTTCATGGGTGTCACCCAGAAAACTGCCTTCATGCCTTATTTCTTTTTAAAGTTTAATTGAAACAAACTTAAACTTTATTGAAGTTTATTCACATTTTTGATCATCCGATGTTCAGCAGCTTTAACAAATACTTGTTACCTAGTAGTCATTTATCGTTTTATACATGGAGAACATAAGCACATTTCCTATTATTACAGTTATCTTTCAAAAGGATGCAAATCAGCTTTATACAATAATTACTGTGGTTTAACAGCACAGCGTGTTTCTTTTTGCTCTTCTGGAAGGGCACACCAAGTTGGGATCAAGGACTGAGTGTCAGTTGTTATGTCTCTCCTAAGCATTGCGTACTTAGTTACTTTAAAAAAATATTCAAGTTTTCTGATTTCAAGATCGTACGTACAAAGTTCTTTAAGACAAAACCAATTTATAATTTACCTAGGAGGATAACGTGTTGGGATCACAAAATAATAGATCAACGCTTATTTTCTTGGGTGACACAACAGCCTCCTTTCAAGGCAAAACTGGGATCAAAGTTGTTAACTTAATGATTAACAATTCAACAATGCCAGTAAAACTTAAAAGCCAGTTTGGAGACTATGGAGACCTATAACTTAGGCCCGTGCTTGCACGGGCTCCCATCTAGTAAATTGAATATATGCAATTGTATTCTTAAAATATCGCCATAGTAGATGTGTTTAAACAGATTTATAGATTTTTCTAGCCATTAACTTTATTGATAGTTTTGATAGGCTAGGACATAAATGATTTGACTGCGTATTTGGCCTAGTACACTAAGGTCACAAGAATACAGCAAGGATGACACACCCACGATTTCTGAATATAAGCCTATAATACAACTTATATTAATATAATTTCTTCACAAAACTGATTTTAAAAGCTAAAAGTTATGCACCAGAAGCAAAACAGGTAATTGGTGGAATTTCATAAGCTGATACCGCAATGTATAGAACCCAGTACACGATAAACAGGTAATCGGTGGAATTTCATAAGCTAATACCGCAATGTATAGAACCCAGTACACGATAAACAGAAATGGTGCAAATGATTCATACATACTCTGTGTTAAGCAATACACAAAGTGGTCATTTAGCACAACTGAAGAAGACAGTATATACTACAAAACACGCAACAACAACAACAACAGAGCATGAAAAGTTTGGACTTATCGAGAGCTGTCAAACTTAAAGTCAAGAATGACAAATCATATTATGGGTAGTACTTTGTATCTCAAAAATAAATTTACGAGAATCAAAGAAAAATAATGTTATAAAACGAGTTGGCGAAATATGATCGGACACTATGCATTCTAACTTAAATACTTTAATATTCTTAAAGGTTGAATGATGTACGCGTATAAAGGGAGTGTGAGATCTGACAAGTTGCAGATGTTTCCTCGATCACTTCTATGTTTTGTTGTTTCATTACATATAAAGTCCAATGGCATAAAGGTATATGTCAGAAATATTGCCAAATATTCCATCAAACCGATTTACTCCGACATTTAAGATGCACAAAGTTGGGTAAATTACCAATAGGTGTCAGGTTCTAGCACTACTGTTTTGTATACAGATATTTTTCTATTATTATTTTATAAATTCTGATATGTTTTAACATTTACGTTGGCGGATGCAAAGTCAGTTTTAAAACTTTAAACCTTTGCCAAGATGTGTTCAATATCGCTAACTTACAGAAAAATGATATTGCTCTTGTAATTATGAAAGTAAGTGCCATTGTGTTCGTACTGGTTTTAGATTGGTCTTTATTATATTTTACAATGACATTTATTGTAACCAGGGATCGCTATAGTGATAAACATATGTTGATTTTTAGGCACCTTGAGAGATTTTATGCTGGTTTCACATCATATATCAAGAGTTTGAGTGCCAATCAACAATATAAACATTACAAAGAGGTCGTTATTTTGAGATTATTTTTATTTACTGAAATGTAGAACTAGGTCAAAACTTTCATTTTATTTTTGAGTTGGTTTATTTACTTTATCAATTTTTAGCTGGCTTAAGTGTTCAAAAGTGAGTTATTGTGATCGCCCGTTGTCCGTCGTCTGTCTGTCGTCCGCCCACATTTACCTTGTGAATACACATCCAGTTATCATGGAAATTAGTCAGAATGTTAAGCTTATGCCTTCTAGGATATGTTCGTATATAGGTCAAAACCTAGGTCACAAGGTCAAATCTCTTGTGAACACTCTAGAGGCCACATTTCCCATCCAGTCATCATGACTCTTTTTCAGAATGTTTGGCCTGATGACTTGTAGGAGTTTTTGTATTTGTGTTATGTTAGATAAAAAACTAGGTCACCAGATCAAATAAAAAAACACCTGAACACTCAAGAGATCAAAGTTCCCATCCAGTCATCATGAATCTTAATCCAAATGTTTTGCTTGATGACTTCTATGTTCGTGTCATATATGGGTCATTTTGGGCCCAAAACTAGGTCACCATGTCAGCTCATAGAAAAACCTTGTGAACACTCTAGAAACCACTTTTTTATTCAAACGTCATGAAACTTAGTCAACATGGCTTGATAAGTTTTAAAATCTTTTGATAAATGAATCATGTTTTGTCAGAATGTTTGGCGTGATAACTTCTAGGCTGTTTTCATATATGGGTCGGATTGAACTAGGTCACCAGGTAAAATCATAGATAAACCTTGTGAACACTTTAGAGCCACACTTTCCATCCAATCTTCATGAACTTTGTCGGAATGTTTGTCTTGATCGTTTGTAGATTCCTTTCGTATTTGGGTCATGTTTGATAAAAAAACTAGGTCACCAAGTCAAATCCTAATAAAAATCTGAACACTGTAGAGGCCTCATTTTTTACCCTATCATCATGGAACTTTGTCATAATGTTTAACTTGATGTTCAGGTAAGCGATATAGGGTCATTTTGGCCCTCCTGTTTATGTACTCGCGGGACACCTTTCAACACAATTTACAGAACCTAAATGTATTTTCCCTCAGTACACAACTTATCAATATTTGCTTCATATTTGATTCATATTGGCATAAGTTCAATTAATAATTCTGCTGAGTAAACTTAACATTTTTTTTTTCGCAAATGATTACCTTGGAGAGGAATTTTCAAATATTCATCTGCTTCAGTTTGCTTTAATGAATGTATTTCAAGTTTGTACGAAAACTTCACAGGGCGTCATTAAGCTAAGAGTTTGATGCTTTGCACTCACAAATGTTGAGTTAATAATCAAGTGCAGAAAGGTCTCGCAGAAACAAAAGACTTAAATATGCACAGTAGAATAACAAGAAGTTTTCTGAAAGGCTGGATTCATATTGTCGTCTGTTTGGGAATCATTATATGTGCTTGAATGTTTTCTAGCAACGAAATTCAAAGAAGATGTAACTGCAGAGGGTTAGTCGTCTAAGATTATTTAGATGCTTATTTTGATTCTCTTGGCTTAGACCCACGACTGGTAGAGAGCCGTCTGCTATTATCACAATGCTCTGTATACACTCTTAGAGTCAGTAGAGTGGGCGTTTCTGTACATGACTGTTACAGAAGGTAAATAGGCTTCAAGGCCTTATAACTTTCAGAAAATTGGGTATCTCGGAATAGATTTCAATATTCTATAACGTCTCATGGTCTTTATTTGTTCCTGCATAAACACTATGGCAAAAGAAACAAATATTTGCTCTGCATGACTTAGTTTTAAGGCTTTTGATCTCATTTGACTTAGTTTTAAGGCTTTTGATCTCATTTGACTTAGTTTTAAGGCTTTTGATCTCATTTGAATCAAATTTCAACGAATATGAGGTTCTTATGAAAGCCAAAAAGACTTAAATTTCGTATGTCGAGTAAGTATTGACTACATTTTGATCTCTTTGACCAGGATTTAAAAAAACATTTCATTGGCTGTGGTGTAAATAGGAAAATATATATATATGTTACCATTTATATCAAACATATTACCTTGGAAATTTGTGATACGCAAACATCCTAGTAGTTTCCGACCACGAAGAAATGAACACCACCTTACAAGTCAAAGTTAATTTCTGTATTTTTACCATGGCATGAAAGTTCATTAAAGTAAATTAAACAAATCTTAAAAATGTTTCACAAAAAGTAGAAATGACAAAATGGAGAACCCCCCATTCATTCCAGACAAAAATGACCAAATGTATATTGGGCAACCGTATGTATTTGTGTAAACAGCAAGAAGATTGAACTTTCCAAAAAACTTACACAATAAATGATATCTGTTGGCAGTTGACAGAGTCTAACATTGCTGTGTATAAGTGATTATAAAATTCAGACTTATAGCGCACAAAATGTCTTCGTATATATTAATACAGCAATATTTGGTACCAAAGAAATACATCAGGGTATATACCTGCCGCTGGATCGAGTGTGTACCATCACCTAAAGACATACCTAAATGTTTCCAGTCTGAAATGACCTCATTGCCATTTTTGTCTCAAGTTTTACTATCCTGGTTACCGTACACAGCATTGTAAGTGATGAATACATGATAATTTTTATGGTCTGTACTTATGTATTTATTTAAATCGAATTATCACTCATCAGTTTGAAATATAAAAACAATTCCCTTAAGAATGTTTCTTTCCGAGGGTTTGTCAATAATGTGTAAAGAAGTTTTAGGGGACGAATGGTATCATTTCTCGAAGCTTTTGATTCATAGTAAAACGTCTTCAGTAAGAGAAAAGGAGGATAAAGCAATAAAACAAACTGATACATTTAGCAATAAAGCAATAAAATCAGTCTTTTTTTCTTCTGCGAATTATGTAATGAAATTTAATTCGCAAGACACACAGTGTCATTATCCCTTATCCTTTTACAATGTACTAGTAAAATATATGTGTTTATCTATAATTTCTGCAGCACAACTTTTTTTCAAATCTGAACAAGCATTATTTTGCAGTCCAAAGTTCGTAAATCTCAAATTTGACGGCAAATTTGGAGGGGCGGCATGAAACATCGCTCACATGAGAGACTCACTTGATAATATTTAATGCGATCAATTAGAAACCGCAGACTTGATTATGCATAGTTTTATGATCAAAGATTTAACGATAAGATGAATTCATGGAAGGCTTTTGTTTTAGAATAAATATACGTTTTTGTTTTCTTTTACCGAAAATTCAAAGGATATATGTTTTCCAAAACTTCATATTCGATTTTTGTTTTATTTTTGCTGATGCACTTAAGGGCATCTGTTCTATCAAATGCTGTTATAAATATCTTCACATACGGGACTTTGTTTTAGTTTCAAACATTACAAGCATTTGTGTATCTTGAAATAGATTTCAGTTTGGAAAAATAGAATACATGATTCGGATAGCTTTAAAACTTGTAACACAGGGCACAATTTATTAAGTACTTCTGACTTATTTGTTTATGCTTTTGGTTATACTTGATGCTTTTAGTCAGGAAATTGTACCATAATTCATTCTGCAGAAGTTCGTGTATTAATACATTTAAAAAAAAACTTCACCGACTTTATGGAAAGTGTTTCCGAGCGGACGTTAGATCTAATGCGCATGTATGTTTGTGTGGGAGTGGTTGAAACACAAAGGGCGTCATGGGAGCACTGCAATTCTGTTAATGTGCAGATGACAATAAATTTTCTCTTGGGTCTGCAGTCGGCCGTGAATATGTATGTCAGAGCTATTATTTCAATTGGATACAACACTGACAATGAAAATAATCAAAGACTTGCTATATTCGTTGTTTTGCACGTAATATGAAAATCAGAACGAGGATATATGTCTAGTTTTCCATTACTTTATTGCATTCTACAATTCAAAATGAATGTCAAAAATACTGCACTGTATTAAACAAAAAGTCATCGAAATAAAATAGATTTTATGATTCCCAAGTTACAGGTAGTTGATATATTTTTGCACCCACTTTTGAGATGACAAATAAATTTGCTCTTGGTAGTAATTTAGTTGATTGAGTTGCACACAGCATTGAAAACTGCTTTAAACAAACGTTACCTCATCATCAACGGTAAAGGAAGTGGACTGTTCTACAAATTTTAAGTAATGACTCATCTTAGAAGCATCAGGAGATTATACGTCAACTATATCTTGATTCTACGAAATACGTGTAACGTTACTCACGTTCCTCTGACGGTGCCTAGATATTGTATCAGATTTTTTTATCCACTTCTATAACACCTGGTGTACATTATTATTTCGTTTATATAGTGTTAAATACCACATGATTTGTTTCTTTTATTACAAACAATACCATCGATTTCGTTTAATTCTCTTTACCTGTAGACTCTCTTCGAAGAAAAAGTTTATGCAACCTTTGCATTTTCACAAAATGTAAAAACCTAAGTATAATGTCTCTTGTTTTTTTTTTTTTTTTTTTTTTGCAGTATGTAAAAACCGATAAGTTTTGCTCCGGTTTCTTTTTTCTTGCAGAGTAAAAGTACAGTCACAATATTTCAATATAATATTTATGCAGTATTTCAGTGATATTGCTATATTAAAATATCTTTGTAAGTAAAGGGTCTATAAATAATAGTTCTTTGCGTTCGAACAAATTTCTCGCATACAGATCGTTTTTATTTGGTTCAAAATGAATCTTATAACACCTGATCTTTTCTTCAACCAGGCAATCTAGCTAGTTTGTGTTCGTATTGTTATCTTCCATGATAATTATTAAACGACTGTGTTTTCTTTGCTCAATTAATTCAGAACAGCTCGCCAAAATACGAAACGAAATGCCAGGTTTCTATACCATCTGCCAAAACCAAAGTTTCTGCGGTACGTATTCCACGACTTTTTGATGTCTTGAAGTGGTTTACCGGGAGAAAATATATGAACTGATTACAGTTCTTCTCTGCCTCTGATTTTATATTATCAATCGTAACAACTCGGCCTTTTCCGACAACTTCGTAAAAATACCTCGTATGTAAGTGTATGAATACACCAAATGGTAATTCGCCGCGGCTTTAATAAAATTATAAACAAACGTGGCAGAATTCAAGCAGTGTTTGTCTTATGGATTAGAAAAAAATGAAAATAAATTTTAATTTTAAGCATGAACAGGTAGAGGCTTTAAGAAATGTCTCCAATAAAGCAGACACCATTTGTGTTACAAAATAGTCCATTATGGCGGCTACTATATTATTTCCGAGGTGACTTACTGAAGTCGCCCGAGGTGTTCCGAATGTTATATTATATCGAAAGTTGTATAACTATCTTACGAATGAAGCTTAAAATGTTTTGATTCTGTCTTAGGTAACATTTAATGCAGTTTTCTATGATAGCTGTCTGACGGTTTGAGCAGTAGCTGTAATATTGATTGAAGTCTATAGAATGTGTAATCATTATTTTGGATAAGTTCAACACTGCTGCATTGGTTTCCTGATCTAAGGTCCCTGAAGTACGGTTTTTTTTTGGTAAAGACCATTTTGGAGTCTTAGATTTTCCTCAGTGTTCTTTGTTGCTTACCTGGTTTTCTTTCTGGAGTCTACAATATTTGATATTGGCCCTGTTTAATACATTTACTGGCCTCAGAGTAGTTCATTTACTCGTGCTAGTACTCGCGTATTTCTGTACGAAATCCTGTAAATTGGAGCATTCCTTTCTCACCGTGTTTAACTAACAATGATATTGGTGTTTACTTTTGACCTGTAGATAATGTATACGAATTTATATACGAATATATAATCGACAAAATACCTTGAGCTGGAAGACCACACAAACTGCGGCTTTCTTTGTCTTATTAGATCCTAAAATATTGAAATGTCCTTTCAGCGTGGTCATTACACGCGGCTATAATTTGGAGTCAGTTAATCTCTTTTATAATAAGCCTGTCATTTTGAAGATGAGACTGAAAACCGAACCCAAACAATGTTTGACAGATCCTTAACGGTGAATGGGCTTTGCTTGTTCTGTTACGTTTGCAAGTTTAGTGCTCAAACCCATTTTTAATAAACTTGAAGTTTTTAGAAGATTCTGTTGAAATTCTATCATCCCCTTACACCAGGGAATTTGTGTTTGCCTGCGCCTGTCCGTAGATGTCCAAAAACCCAACCGCTATTAGTTGCTGGGAGGAATATTCTCTGATCTCACAGGGTTTACCGATGATAAGTGATGACTAAATTATACAGGGTTTGTTGTTATCAGAAGGTGTCTTAATTCTGCTTAGTATAGACGGCATTCTAAAGAGATTACATGTACTTTCTTAAAAGGTAATGCGATTGTTTCACACGCTATATTGGCTTTCTGTAGGCAGGGGTTCAATTAGTGGACAAGATGTATTTTTCTGTGAGAAATTCTCTATCATATTATAAATATTTAGATTATTCTTCAATACTGACGCATGTATTAATTTTATACATTACAAAGGGAAAGAAAAAAGAGGCAACGCCATTTATTATAACACTATACTTTTCTTAAATAAATGTTTGCTCAATGGCAGAAATTTCAGGTTGAAACCCATAATGTTCACAAGACAAATTTCAGAGATTTTGTGTTTCTTATAAATTACGGATAGACAAGAAGATAATACACTCTGAAATTCCTTGGTTGTTGCCTAAAGCCTTTTACTACGCCTAATTGAGGAACGTGTCCGTTTTGGAGGACTCGAAGCACGATACTGGAAGATTTTGGCATGGAACTTAACTGCACAGTCACGTTAAACAGCTATTTATTTCTTAGGTAAAAATGAACTAAAACTATGAACATCAAGTTATTGAAAACTGCAGCAGTGGTTTCTTGCAAACCCTTGAAATCTGTGTACCTCAGATACAGGCTATTATAAGTGCACTAGAAACACTATTCAATCCAAAGACCATACCTTGTCTAGATATACCTAGTAACCATAGCAGCTGTAATTTACAATTCAAAGTTTGAAAGTTGCAGTTTATATCCCTTTTAGTCTTTCTTATCTTTAATAGTCGTTTCATTTCGTTCATGATTGTTGGAGCAGAGCCTGCCGTCTAACAAATTGACACACTTTATACGGGAAAACATTGATGAAAAGCAGGGATAAAATGATTTACGTTAAAGAAGTGATTGGCACACTTGCTGTTCTACTTTGGACTGGTTTGTTTGCTGTAAAGAATGCTCATACTTGAAACAGGTTCATTTCAAAGTCTGATGGAACAATTTCAAAATTTTATGTAGAGAAAGGAATTGGCATTATTTTAAAGGTCACTCTGTGTTGAAAGTATGTGTCTATTTACGACTATCAAACAGTAACGTGAAATTTCTCATTTTCTGACCATAGTGCAAGTTAAATCCTTACTTTTTTGAAGAATAAATGCTCGTTCCATAGCTTTTGACATTCCCGTGTCTTAAGCTTTCTATGTTCTTAACTAATAAACCGTTCTACAAGTTTATTAGCTCTTCAAAAACTAACTACATTTCCTCCGCGTTGTAATCCACTGTTTCATCTCATAACCCACAGACTATCCGAATTCAATTGTTGCATTAGATATTCTTGAGAACCTTGTCTTACATACGAGTGACACAGAATAATGCCTAGACTGCTATAAGACAAGTTAGCACAGAGCAACGGTTTGTCTCTCTCTCTCACTTGTGGAATCGATAATATTGCTAACTGAACGTCTATGCTTAAAAGGACATACACGAGAATCTGTAAGAGATTCGCCAAGCCGGACTGATAGAACTGATCGATATTTGTTTGTCAGTAAGGAAGCAACGACAGGTTTCATTTCGTATTGAATATTTTAACTTGTTTGACTGCTGCTGTGGGGTCGAACCATTTTACTTTAAGACTCATTTCGAGACACATGTTAATATTCTAACTTGATTGAATGTTGTTATGAGGTTAACACATTATACTTCTTGGTAGACAGTGTGTTTCTTTACGATATTCGAGACAAGTAATAAACCATTTCTTTTTATATCGTTTTATATTGACCTCGGATTCGCTCGATCTATAAGTAGGTTGACAAATACTTCCTAACAAGGAGTCATAATGTCATAGATTTCTTCGTAATTTATGATAGTGCAGTGCATTTACACTGCAACCATTGTTCAACAAAAGTGTTGCAATAAAACGCCAATGTAACTGCAAAGAAGAATAACGGAATAACGCGTTTTACCCCGTCCCCCCGCCCCCACCCGTCCCGCGAAGAAGAAGTCGGGGTTTATCTCTTTGCTCAGGTCGTAGGTCGGTCTGTAGACCAAATGGTTGCATTCAATAACTTGTGAACACGTAAGCTTAACAACTTCATATTTGATAGGTAGTTTGGGCATGTTTAGTAAAACACACCCGTTGTACTCGGGCTTTACTGGGTGAAAAGGTCAAGCTTACAGGGGCCTGCAATCTGTGAATGGTTTCCGATCGATAACTTAAGATTGTGTTAACCGAGGACTTTTAAACGTTACGGGAGATGGCTAGGCATGATGAGCAAGTTTTTAAACACACATAACACAGCTTCAGATTTGTTTGAATTTATTCAAATTGGAAATTTTGAATTTGAAAATTATTTAATCTGATTCAGAGTTGGTGACCCAGTTTTCACTTTTAAATGAAGCTTATTATTTATTTATTGTGTAATATTTGTACCGTTCACGATCATGTGTTGGCTTCGTCGTCTGCAGATTTCTTTATTATTTAAAAAAAATGCAATAACAGTGATGTAGGTATACTGAGTATTCACTTTTTCTGGGAAGTGTTATTTTGAAGATTTTTCAGTGTTTCCAGTTTTTCATAAATATACATATATTTTTCTACGAAAAATATGATATTGAACAAGATAAAACTGCTATTAATAGCGTTGTTTTTTTTTTCTTTTTCTGTTTTTTTTTACAGATATCATCTATTCTAGTGTTGTTCCCTTTTGTTCAGTTCTGATCTATTCTTGAAGCTATCTTCTAAAGATAAGAAAGGCAGTTGGCAGTTGGCAGTGTTAACAATGTTCTTAATATCTGGTACAGTCTGATATTTAATAGCACATCTTGTGTAGGAACAGATATAACACGATATTTACAAAAATGACATGACTTTTTATTTATAAAACTCTGTTACATGATTTGTCTCTAACGCCATTGTACTAACATGTCAAGATTGGGTATTAAATGCGTCAACGTTTAGGAATTATGGATCACGTTCTCTGTTTTTTCACAGCATGAATTTGTTTCGTAAACAAATCACGTTGTGAAAAATAAATACGTTTATAACTTTATATACATATTTTTCGTCTATGATTTTTTTTTGTATGAGATTTTATCTCATTTCTCATTCTTGTCTCACTTTGAAAATTATTGAGGATGTCAAGTGATTGTTTAAAAATTATGGGAAATTAAACGACTGGTCATGGAAAAAAAAACATACGAGCAGTTGAAAAATATAAATCACACATGACTTCCTCTGCATCTTTACGTTCCAAAAGCATGTTAAGTTAAAATTTACTTATAAAGAATTTATTTGAATTGGTATTTCATATCAGTGCACAGTACAAGTGAAGAATTATTAGACATCTATCATTCCATGATATACATTTAACAAAGGCAAATTATTGAAACAGCAAGTACATGTTATCAGGCTATTTCCCGGCTGTCGCTCATTCAACACATCTGTCGTGATGATTTATCAGTCGGCTTACAACAGTGTCCACTTTACTTATCCAGGCCTTTTTGTATAAATAGTGTTTTAGTAAAGCAAATATAAATAAATGCTTTGTAAAAAATATGTCTCAGACTATGTTTGGTCTTACATCATTTTTTGTCGGCCATGATCGGTAGATGACTCCTATTGATTTTAAGATCAGTAGTTCAAATGTCAAGGTAATATTGACCTTCACCACAAAAGCTGGTCAACTGACTTGAGAATTGGTAATGTGGTTGGGACATGGCCTGTAGACGACTAATAATGATTTTGAGGTTGGTAGATCAAAGGTCAAGGTCACGTCTAAAAGTCCATGTAACATGACTAATTGGTTGCCATGAGACGGGGGGGAGGGGGATGGGGGGTGATACATGTTTCACAAACATCTCTTAAATTGTGTATCAGACATGGCTAATTATCATGCATAATTTGTTTAATACAGAATATTATGTCTTAGTTAGATACAATCTATGAATTGACGAGAACCTTTACATGGTGTGAATTTTTCTACATGCTTTAACATAGAAAAACCTTACCGCCAAACCAATTGACAAAAAGTGTATTCCAATATTCGTTCAAAGGAATGAATAAATTTTGGAATAGTTTTAGTCTTTGATTTTTTCCTTTTTTCTGATTGCTTCTTTGTGGCGCGGGGATGAGGGGGAGCGAGTTATAGAAGAAGTTATTTTTTACCACGAACATGATGTAAAGTTATATGTTTGTATTTCCTTTTCCGTTTTAATATCCAATATCTCCCTGTAAACCTCTTTGTCCAAAATGTTCATCCTGAATCATTGTGCTTGTACGTACTTCTTGACTTAAGGTTTCTCACATATTACACAATATTTACAGCTTACTCATTCATACGTATGCCAACTATTCCGACTGACTAAAACACGATAAGATCACAGATCGTTGAGAATACAAGTGCTGTTTATTATGTTCAACATTTATTCTTAACTTCAATGTTCTAAAGGCTTATTGTTCACTACTGTCTCCCTTGTTTTCATCATCATCATCATCATCAACAACATCATCATCATCACCACCACAATCATCATCGTCGTCGTCATCATCGTTATCATTATCTTAGTCGTCGTCATTCATCATCATCATCGACATCATCATCTTCATCATTTATTGTTATTATTTGCTTTTTTATTATTGTTTGTATCATTAAAGCACCGAGCACATTCAAGTTTACATATTTAAGATTGTCTACCTCTGACTGTACAAGTTTAAAAAAGAAACTGTTTGTTAAATGTTTGTATGAATGTTGACAAATCTGAAGACACATCGTTTCAAAATTTAACAGGGCATTATAATGATTCTGATCCGAACATTCATATCTTGAGCTAGCATCATCTTTAATACATCAGTATAGTTCAGAGTCCTAGTGAAATGTTACATTATGCAATAGGTCTTTCAGTATTTTCAGTGCGTTTCAGTTTTTATGTAAGGACAGCCAATGTCACACGATTTTTATACAGCATCTTGGTCGTCTTTTACAAAAATGAATCTCGTACGCCATAGCATCATTGAATTTAATAACTGTTTTCCAACTAGTTCGAATGTTCGAAATTTTACTGTAGGTGAAATACTGGTGTGACAATGCCTTTGTGTTGTTACTAACAAAAATATTATTATATATTATCTCTGGTATTTCTAATGAAACTAAAACACATTCCTCTGAGCTGTTTGTTAGAAAAAGACTGACATTTTAATAATATTAAATACAGTCATTTCGAGACATTTTCAATTTCTAGTTCTGTCTTTTTGAATTTATATTATTTCTTTCAGCATGCCCTTACCTTGTTTCATTCATATAAGCAACAGGATACGCATGGTCGGGGTTGACCATATTTTCAGTCAGTTAGAAGGCTCCTTATTTCGATACACATGACTGACGTTGACCATATTTTTCAGGCATTTAGGCAATGTAGTTTCTCTATGATTTATACAGGAGGCTCTTTATTTGGATACACATGACTGACGTTGGCCATATTTTCAGGCAGTTAGACAATGTAGTATCTCCATGACTTATACAGGAGGCACTTTATTGGATACACATGACTGACGTTGGCCATATTTTCAGGCAGTTAGACAATGTAGTATCTCCATGACTTATACAGGAGGCTCTTTATTTGGATACACATGACTGACGTTGGCCATATTTTCAGGCAGTTAGACAATGTAGTATCTCCATGACTCATACAGGAGGCACTTTATTGGATACACATGACTGACGTTGGCCATATTTTCAGGCAGTTAGACAATGTAGTATCTCCATGACTTATACAGGAGGCACTTTATTGGATACACATGACTGACGTTGACCATATTTTCAGGCAGTTAGACAATGTAGTATCTCCATGACTTATACAGGAGGCACTTTATTGGATACACATGACTGACGTTGACCATATTTTCAGGCAGTTAGACAATGTAGTATCTCCATGACTCATACAGGAGGCACTTTATTGGATACACATGACTGACGTTGGCCACATTTTCAGGCAGTTAGACAATGTAGTATCTCCATGACTCATACAGGAGGCACTTTATTGGATACACATGACTGACGTTGGCCATATTTTCAGGCAGTTAGACAATGTAGTATCTCCATGACTCATACAGGAGGCACTTTATTGGATACACATGACTGACGTTGGCCACATTTTCAGGCAGTTAGACAATGTAGTATCTCCATGACTTATACAGGAGGCACTTTATTGGATACACATGACTGACGTTGACCATATTTTCAGTCAGTTAGACGATGTAGTATCTCCATGACTTATACAGGAGGCACTTTATTGGATACACATGACTGACGTTGGCCATATTTTCAGGCAGTTAGACAATGTAGTATCTCCATGACTTATACAGGAGGCACTTTATTGGATACACATGACTGACGTTGACCATATTTTCAGTCAGTTAGACGATGTAGTATCTCCATGACTTATACAGGAGGGACTTTATTGGATACACATGACTGACGTTGGCCATATTTTCAAGCAGTTAGGCAATGTAGTTTCTCTATGATTTATACAGGAGGCTCTTTATTTGGATACACATGACTGACGTTGACCATATTTTCAGGCAGTTAGACAATGTAGTATCTCCATGACTTATACAGGAGGCACTTTATTGGATACACATGACTGACGTTGACCATATTTTCAGGCAGTTAGACAATGTAGTATCTCCATGACTTATACAGGAGGCACTTTATTGGATACACATGACTGACGTTGACCATATTTTCAGTCAGTTAGACGATGTAGTATCTCCATGACTTATACAGGAGGGACTTTATTGGATACACATGACTGACGTTGGCCATATTTTCAAGCAGTTAGACAATGTAGTATCTCCATGACTTATACAGGAGGCACTTTATTGGATACACATGACTGACGTTGACCATATTTTCAGGCAGTTAGACAATGTAGTATCTCCATGACTTATACAGGAGGCACTTTATTGGATACACATGACTGACGTTGGCCATATTTTCAGGCAGTTAGACAATGTAGTATCTCCATGACTTATACAGGAGGCACTTTATTGGATACACATGACTGACGTTGACCATATTTTCAGTCAGTTAGACGATGTAGTATCTCCATGACTTATACAGGAGGGACTTTATTGGATACACATGACTGACGTTGGCCATATTTTCAAGCAGTTAGGCAATGTAGTTTCTCTATGATTTATACAGGAGGCTCTTTATTTGGATACACATGACTGACGTTGACCATATTTTCAGGCAGTTAGACAATGTAGTATCTCCATGACTTATACAGGAGGCACTTTATTGGATACACATGACTGACGTTGACCATATTTTCAGGCAGTTAGACAATGTAGTATCTCCATGACTTATACAGGAGGCACTTTATTGGATACACATGACTGACGTTGACCATATTTTCAGTCAGTTAGACGATGTAGTATCTCCATGACTTATACAGGAGGGACTTTATTGGATACACATGACTGACGTTGGCCATATTTTCAAGCAGTTAGGCAATGTAGTTTCTCTATGATTTATACAGGAGGCTCTTTATTTGGATACACATGACTGACGTTGGCCATATTTTCAGGCAGTTAGACAATGTAGTATCTCCATGATTTATACAGGAGGCACTTTATTGGATACACATGACTGACGTTGACCATATTTTCAGTCAGTTAGACGATGTAGTATCTCCATGACTTATACAGGAGGGACTTTATTGGATACACATGACTGACGTTGGCCATATTTTCAAGCAGTTAGGCAATGTAGTTTCTCTATGATTTATACAGGAGGCACTTTATTGGATACACATGACTGACGTTGACCATATTTTCAGTCAGTTAGACGATGTGGTATTTTTTGTCTTATTGGATACATAATATGACTGACTTTGACCATACGTTCAGTAATTTAGATGATGTAGTATCTCTTTGACTTATGTAGGAGGCACTTTATTGATTTATTTTCCCATGTATTCAGTGTTCTCGGTGCCTTCATCTAATTTTTTATCCTGCTGGCGGCAACTTTTTAAGACTTAATGACCAGTACAGACAATGATCAGCCAGAACACTTTCATGCAGTTCGATCAATTTCTGCATTGTTCATTATCAAGTCACTAAATAATTGATACATTTCGGTCTGTAAAAATCGAATAAAGGACAAGTCCATTTTTGAAAATAACAGGATCAGTCTAGACTTCTGGACAATAAATGTCTATACATTTAAAATCTATATAAATAATAATAACAACAACAACAATAGTAATAATAATGATAATAGTAATAATGAAACAACTGTTTTCTAAGTGCCCAACATTTAATTAAAAACTTATTCGCATTAGTTGCAAGTTAAAGAATTAGCTAATTTGTGTTCAACTTGTGCCGATTCCCTAAGGCATTCTATACAAAAGAAAGGATTAATTCATTTTCTCAATGAAGATCACCCGTTTGCGTAAGGTTTTATTATTTCAGTCCCTCTCATTTATTTTTATTCTTTTTAATCTCCTGTGTTTAATTTATACCTGTTTCATATCAAAATTATGTATTTCGGATATTTTCCTCTCTGATTGAGCTATGGTCACAAAATGCCTACTAGAACAAGTCAAGAACATATAGGTTTTCATTCGTCTGTCTGTGTTATGTATTTGCTACATTTGTCTTGTTTCTCTTTCGACTGGAGTTAGATCTGTGGTGATAAGTGATTTAGTATAAAACTCTAGAAACCCCTATTGGAGTTAGATCTGTGGTGATAAGTGATTCAGTATAAAACTCTAGAAACCCCTATTAAGGGTTTTCACAGCAATTTTATATCTTTGAGATATGTTTAACTCTCATTCTTTTTAAAGACTGTTTTCATGTACAATTACAGTTGTTTTTTTTTTAATATAGCACACCCTTTATTTCATTAAAAAAATATATATATCTAAGACTAGGCGTTACCAAGTATGATAATATTTATTTGATTCTGTGAACTTGGGACAGGAAGAAGACCAATTTATACTAGGATCACCATAATCTTTTCTCGTTCTATCGTAAAATTACACGTGATACTTTCCATTGCCAACTGCATAGTAACAGTGACAGAACTTCAAATATAAATTATCTGCCATAATATTTATTTATAGAGCTACAATTGAGGTCATGACGTCATCGGCAAATGACGTTCTACAGAAAAAGATAATTGGATACTAATCAGTTGTAACAGTTATATGTATTGTGATAAAATGACTGCTTATTATTTATGGACTTGTGGCGTATTCTGGTCTTGATAATTGATATAAGGATTAATAGGAATGACGTCACGATATTACGTTTCCAATATAGCGTATCTGAGTGTTGAGCTTTTTCATTAAGTCTCCCATTTCACTTTTATATAAATATATGAAATTTTGCAAGCTTTGCAAAACATCGTCTACAATAAATGTAATGCCATACTCAGTACAATACTTATAAAAGAAAAACTGAAAGTTGAAAAAAGCGTTGAAATTAAATCAGCTTATTAGGATAAAGTTTATATACCTTTTTAAACCATCAAGAGTGCAATTTAATTTATTAACAATACTGAAATGGCGCTAAAATTAATTACATTGTACATTTTTTTTGGAGACATACTTTCACAAACTATTTCGCTTTGAATTTGGAGTATGGCAGTCTGTCAAAAGCTACCTTCCTCCTCAACTCATCTGAGCACAAAGTGCTCAAAAGTAAATTTTGTCCGTCACCATTAAACAACATCTTGCTGTACCTGGTGATACCTGGCTAGAGTGAACCTTGCAGGAAGTTCTACCAAGAAATAAAATCAATTTCATGCAGAACTCTGGTTGCTATGGCTACAAGAAGGCAAAACTTCTTGTCTGAAATTCAGAGGCCAGAATCCCTGAAAGTTGGTACGTTCCATAATTTTGTGAACCATTATAAAGATTGCTGACTACCCTTTCCCGGAGATCACGTGTTTTCCTTAGAAACATTTAGGGTAACAAATTTTCTTGCCTGAAACTGCAAGACCAAGTGCCACAAAATTTAGTATGGGGTATAATCTAATGAACATTTGTAGAGACTGCTAGAATTATACCCTTAGGGACAGAACTGGCTTTGGCCCGGAGGTCTCTTGTTTGATATAGAAATATATCTAGGAACATGCTTCAGTTCTTTTTGAGAAAAGCCAAGCCCTTTGAAAGTTTTGATCATTTGCATGTAGTATATTAGTATATATAGTGAAACTTTACAAAGAAAGCCAGTTCATGCATCTAGGGTCAATATTGGCCTTGCACCGGGACATTATTTGCCCCGCCCTAGGGATAAGCTGTTTACACAGAAATGTATAAGAAAATACTTTTTTTTTCTAAATCCAAGATGTCTGCGGCTTTTATCTTTGCCATGTAGCACAGGAAAATGCTCGAAAAGTAAACGTGTCTGAGAACATAAGCCCTACAGCTTTTGTATTGTCTAGTGGACTACTACAAACATTGCAAAAATCATGCCTACTGGGTCATCATTCCCTCAGTTCTAAGGATTTACCTGATTTGCATGGATACATACAAATAAAAATACATGCCTGAAAAAATGAGCGTGAAGACCGAAACAAAAAATAACTAAAGGTAGGTATGTTCCATTTGTTTTAAACTCAAGTTCCTTCGGCATTGTCTTAAAACCTTTCAGTTTCTTTAAATGTGAACCTTGCTCTTCCTTTATCATACAGTTTTATTCCATGTATATTTGGGCAATATACGATTATTTTTTTTCGGCTAGAGAATTTTCCGGAGTTGTTTATTCTGTTTACTTTTACGCAGATATATTGTTCTAATCATATGTTGAAAGCGTGTTGATATACATTTGTAGAGAAAATGGAAAATGAAGGATTATTGACAGTAAAAAGGGTGTGAATGAAAGTAATCAGTATATAAGTCATTACAATGCCAGTTGTGTAGTTTTCTTGTTTGTTTATTGCAGAAATGGGTATACAGCTCATTTTGACCATAGAGTAGTTAATTATTACCCTGTAATAGTTCATTATTACCCTGTAATAGTTCATTATTACACTGAGAATGGTTATTCGTCGGACGCAAAACCGTTCAATATGTTGTTATTTTAGTGCGTTTCTTTGAACACTTGGACTTGTACTGTAGTTCTGCATTGTATGTTTCATTTAATTACAAGTACTAAAACTGTTCCTCTGAAACAAATTAGGGATTTTTCGACTGCTTTCTCCCGTAGAAGGGGAACCAAACTGACAAAAAAAATCAGAAAAATAAAGAAAAAATAGAAATTCCGAGTCTAGTGCTTTTTTCAAGCAGTTTTATAGCGTCGGATACATTTTAAGTCTGAAAAATCACAATTTGACCCATATAACGATTTTTATACCACATTTCCAAAATATTTAGTAAGAAATAATATACATTCCCATTACTGTTTCCTAGTATGTGGTGGGCATGAAAGACATTTGTTGCTGGAGAGCGTGGAAGTTATCCAATTAGAGTTTTTGACTGGTAGTCAGTTTAGCTTAGTGTTTTCTATGAATCATTTTGTTATGTAATTAGAATTATACTGAATGTCATCGGCACGTCAAATCTCCTGTGTGGAACAGAGTAATTAGATAATGTCTATAAACTTACAGTATTTATTAGAAGAAAGAGTTTCCACGTGGTTACATTCCCTATGTTTTTTCAAGTTCAACTGATAACAACGTGCTTAAGGTGATCTCTAACGTTATCCTGGTGTCCGACGTCCTTCGTCAAAATTGTTTCTTGAAGTGACTTCTCCTGAAATATTTGTTCAAATTTGTTTAAAAACTTACAGGAATGATCCTTAAGTGACCCTCTTTCAATATTATTACGGTCATTAAATACGTAGACCACAGAAGTTGGACATCTATATTAAAACAAACTTTAAAACTCTTAAAAACCACGCGGCCCAACGTTTTGAAGTATTGTCTACATTGTACCCGAATTGTTCAAACTTTGCCTTTGGGGTAATGATTGAGTCCACCACGAGGAACAAATATTGCGCATAGTTTTAAATAGGCAAAAAATGTTAAAAATAAAGATAAAAATCATCTTGATTGAAACGATTAGGAACATAATTATTAGACTTGGTATGTAGCCAGCCTTAAAGACCTCTGCAAAAATAAAACTGTTCAAATTATGTCCCTTCGGTCATTGCTGGTTCCAACACGGGGTTTACCGATTTAACATAGAATACAGGAAAGTCTTTGAAGTGTTCTTGTTTAAAACCACAAGGACAAGAGTTTTGAAAGGTTAAGATTGCCCCTTGGTGTCATTTGAACCCCAAGCGAGAAGTCGTATTTTTATCATGAATATGATAGAAATTACAAAGACAGATATGGAAAGCAGTTAGCGGTTTAGGGCTCTGATGGCCCTCTTGTTTTTCAGACTTGTGTCAGGCAACTCAGAAATAATTCTGTTTAAGCTCTTAATATTAGAAACATTTTTCGGTGAAGTTTATGAAGCATAAAAAGTCCGTCTGTCCGTCCGACAAACTCGGTATGTAAAATTTAGCCGAAAATGTCACGCGGAAATAGTAACTGTGTTCAGTAATGAAGCTGACAGTGCTGTGAAGCTTTCAGTGCTGTGAAGCTTTCGGTGCTGTGAAGCTTTCGGTGCTGTGAAGCTTTCACATACGTTTTGGTTGAGATATCTGTGTTTTCTTGCTTAACACAATTTTTAAAGCAAAAATTGAGAAACAGTTTTTTTCTCCAATTAAATGCAATAACAAAACCGTAAATTTCGTCAATGAATATGTATGAAAGAATCAACAGGTATCATACGTAAAAAACCCTCCGTGATATTCATATTAACGCAAATTTGAGCTCCTATAAAGCTAATGTAAGCCTCATGTTCAAGTATGCCTGAAGCGTAAACCTTCATATAACACAACAGAACCCTAATACAATCGCAATAAATTCCAAAAAGAACATATTAAGAAAACGGAAATAAGTCATGGACATGATATTTAAATAAACGCTGTTTCGGTGGATTCTCTTTGTTGTTGTCTGTGTGAGTCAAAAGAAGCAGTAATCTGTCAAAGAATACACCCGGACATGTATTTTGTATTTTCAATTCTTTAACATCATGAAGTCGTTGACTGAACTAATAAAACAGGTGTATTTTACTATACTATTATTGGAACGCTGTTCTTCTTTTTTCAGTGGAGTTGTCGTTCTTGATCTTGACCTAGAAAAAACCTCAATAGACCAATGCATTGACTCCGAATCCATGTTCTCCGGATCTCATAAATGTAGACCTGAAACAACCAAGGTAAGTTCAGACTTTTTCAAAACTGGGAAATAGAAAAAGCACACGACGTGAGTAGAACTTCGATATGCTGCTTATGCTGCTGACGGTGCTGCTGCTGATAATGATGATTTTAACGACGATGACATATATATGAAAACAGATGATGATAATGTTGGTGACAATTTCAGTAATGTTGGTGGCAACGGAACTCAAAATGTCATTTTCACGTAGTAAAGTTTTAATGATACAGAATGTATATGTAACAAACTATTGTTTCCATACATTTTGGATATCAGGATATCAGAAATTTACAGAAACAACATTAAGCTTTCTTTGTGTAATGCTTGATGTGAACATTGTATATTGAATGAAACGTGAACGATTTTGTTTTAAACATTTCCATGACCTAAGCGGTATGTTATTTTAGGTAATTATAGGCTGTCGGCGTGTTAAATCTAAACGAAATAATTTCAAAATATGTAAAAAAAACAACAACAACAAAAAAGCAGTTTCATCTTGTAACATTTGATGATAAATTATGTTGTCGTTCAAAAGTACTCTAAACATTAATTCACCACGCAATAGCATGTTGATGGAATTTCATAAAATTCAAATTTCTCAAGGGGAATCATCATAGTAATTGATAAAAGCCGTATTAGACCCGTATGTTAACCGGCGTATATATGTCCTTCCGGCCTTAAGTGTTACTGACGTTTTATGTATCATACTGCCATGAACAATGAGCAGTCCTATTTCCTTAACTCAGTCACGTGACATTATTTGATAGGTTTTAACTGAAATCCCAGTAAAGGATAGTAGTAAATGTAGTTTTCTGTGTTAAAGTATTTCTGCTGTAGTAAGCATAAACGTTCAGTAACCGTTTCCGTTTTAACAGCAAACGGTATATTTAAGCGATTTGAATCAGCGTTTTTCAAGAGGCGAAACGTTAAACATTTTGGCATTTTGAAAACCAGATGAGACGAAAGTTAACTTCGTAACATGCAGATGCATTGATCTAAAAAACTAACAATAATATTAAAATGAGTACTACATGTACCCCTGAAAAACTACCTGATCATAAACTATGTTGTAAGTGAAAATAATGGAAGAAAATCTTGGAAAATGAGTCTACAAAAGAGCAATCAATTCAAGGGAGACAACTGAATTGTTAGAGTTTCTTCCCTTTTGAATATAATTATAATAAAAGTAAATGTTTTCACTTTTCGTAACTAATAAACTTTACATTTATAGATTTATATGAAATATTTTCTCATAGAATAAATCTGCAATTCTGAGAAATTATTTTCCTTTTTCTAGACAAGTACTTTTAAAACTGTGTCTATAATGCCTAGTTAATTTCTCGTCGAATTGAGGAAACAGACTGTCACGATTGTAGACAGATGTTTTTATTTGTTTGTTTAAGCAAAACTTGTACATTCAAAGAATGCAACAATTTCAGGACAATGTTTCAACGCTAGAAATAATTACAGATGTCTTGTAAGTATGACAATTTGAAATCGCCTATTGCCTTTGATCTAAGCTTCTGCACTTATTTTAAACTTGCCTACAGGGTACTAGTAAGTGAATATTCTGACAAAGTTTTAAGACATCGCCTCTACAGATGTCACAAGTTTTTCTGTTGGTCTAGGTTCTTGGCTTTGTTTTTAGTTCAACGAAGTATAATTCTGATCCTGACTTTTAAGCGATCAGGTCAAACCGAGTTTTTTTTTATACGCAAATGACCCTTTTTCGGATTTGATATCGGAATGTCGGCAAACATTCTGTTACTTTTGAAACAAGGTCAGATGTTGGTATCAAAAGCTAACACTGGGAACATATTAGAGGCCAATCCTAACCAAGTCGTCATGCGACCCTTGTCAGAATCTCTCCTTAGAAGATCTTTATGTTTACTCGTGAAAAAATCAGCTAAGAGCTAAAAGCTAACCATCTTTTAACATGTAGATGCTAAGATCTTGACACAATCTATGAAAATGACTCTTGGGTGGTCACTTAGTATTCGACCGACTCGAACAATCCGGACAACAAGCTCAACACACTAATTATCCCTTCTTATTCAGTATTTATAAAGAACTGTTGTATACTAATTCCTTCTTTTATTATCGGACATTTGTAAACAAGCAAAAAAAACTGTATTTCAGTGTAAGTACATATCTGGCGGAGGATTCCAAGGAGGTCAATACCAGTGCAAGTGCAAATCGGGCTTTTACTTCCCTGTCCTCAACGCCACCCAAAAATTTTACACCGGAACTCAAGTGGAACGCTACATCTTACAGAGCATGCGCGGTGACGTCAACTTCTCCAATAGTGAATACCAGTGTCTTCCGTGTCGCCAGGGCTGTGAAGACTGCGACGATGACAGTCCGTGCTTAGTGGAATATAACATTTTAATGAGAGGAATTCCGCTAGGAATCCAGAGCTTTTGTATGACAATAACTCTAGTTCTAGGCATTGTCGTCCTCCGAGTTCGAAAATGTAAGGTAAGTACAGGGGTTAGATGTGAAATTACAATTTACAAAATATAAAACACGAAAACTCTAAAGAATTAAGCAACATATTACAAATGTGTTGATTCCAAGCAAGAAAGATACTCGACAAAAGAAAATTTTGCAACATTTCAACCTCATATAAAAATGATATGAAAATTAGTATGCCTATTTGCTTAAACGAAAAAATCGACAATCTTTTGTTCTAACTTTATTATTTTAGCCTAACAGTTAATATTCAGCAATTAACTGTTTGTACACGAGCTCTTGTTTCAATAGTTAAATTCAATTTTTTAACTAAATACTTTTCTCAGTCTCAGTCACTGTAGACATTGATATTAGTGAATATTAACTTCTTGTAGAGTGGCGTCGATCGATGTAAAGAAACTGGGACACGCGAATAATTGTTATGCCCTAAATTCCAGTTGATGGACCATAACAGAATCGCGGAAAATCCTTGACATTTTGTGATCATCTCCTTAATGTGAGATCAGTGTAAAATCTAATTATCCTTTTAGTGTTTCCTGTCAAGAACATACATTTTGTTTCAAAACTCTTCATGATTCTCTTAAGAACTTCTGCGACCTGTGTTTTTTTATGGCTAGATGTTGCTTTATGGCACTGAAAGAAGTGTCATAAGTTGTTGCAGAAAGATGACATTTACTTAATCTAGAATACATCTTTTGCATGTTGTTACAATCAGTATGTATATCTGAAGGTAATTTTGATAGGATAATACTTGGTCCATCAAATACGGTAATCGTTACAAAAATGCTGAACTTTAAAATGAGGGTATGTGAAGAGTTTTAACATGAACTTAAACTTATTTGGACTTACACAATAAATGTGATTAAGATTTTTCTGGGAACATTTTCAGTTTCCACACACTATATTTCTTTATATATATATATATATATATATATATATATATATATATATATATATATATATATATATATATATATATATATATATATATATATATATATATATATATATTTGCCTAGTAGACACAATTTGATGCACA
This sequence comes from Cyclina sinensis, assembly GCA_012932295.1. Lineage (NCBI taxonomy): Eukaryota > Metazoa > Mollusca > Bivalvia > Venerida > Veneridae > Cyclina > Cyclina sinensis. The sequence goes on along the minus strand of JAAONU010000009.1, from coordinate 8,216,896 downwards.
ACAAGTCGACTTTTTTATCTGTTAACAAATACGATGCATTTTAACACTAATTGTGTCTTGCTTTTTCAGCTCACCTGACCACAGCTCAGGGTGAGCTTTTAGGATCCTTGAATGTCCGGTGTCCGTTAAAACTCTAGATGTTACAAATTTGACCTAATTGTCATGAAACTTGATCAGAATGATTGTCCCAAAAAGATCTTGGACAAGTTCGAAAATGTGTCATGTCAAAAGAAAACCTTGTTAACACTCTTGAGGCCACATTTTTTGTTCAAACCATATGAAAACGTTTTCGAATGTTTGTCTTGATGATATTAGGTCAAGATCGTGTATGGGTCATCTTGGATCAAAACCTAGGTCACAGGGTCAAAACATAGAAAAATCTTGTTAACACTCTAAAGGCTACAATTTCTTTTGAAATGTCATGAAAATTGCCTGAATATATGTCTTGATGAAATCTAGATTAGTTTAGAATTTGGGTCATTTGGGGTAAAAAAAACTACGTCATTCAGTCAAAACACAGATTTTCTTGTTAACACTCTAGAGGCCATTTTTTTGGTCCAAATGGCATGTTAGTTTGTCAGGTTGTTTGTCTTGATAATTTCAAGGTCGAGGCCGAATATAGGTCATCTAGGTTCAAAAACTAGATCACAGGGTAAAAACATAGAAAAACCTTGTTAACACCATAGATTTTCTTTCCAAATATCATGAAAAGTTGTCAAAATATTTGCTTTAATGATACTTACGTTAAAGTCAAGATAAGGGTAACAAACTAGGGCATGAAGTTAAAACACAGATTTACCTTCTTAACATTCTAGAGGCCACATTTTTTGTTCAAATGACATGATATCTAGGTCAAGTTTGAATATATGTCATTTGGGGTCAGAAACTAGGTCATCGGGTCAAAACACTCTAGAGGCCAATTGTTATGTCCAGATGGCATGAAAATTTGTCAGAATGTTTGTCATGATAATCTCTAGGTCAAGTTCGTATATGGGTTATCTCGTTTCCTGAACGAACCTCATCCCGTCACGGGTTCCAGAGTTATGGCCCCTTAGCTATGTGGCGCAGGTGAGCGATTTAGGGCCATCATGGCTCTCTTGTTTCTATAACTCCTTTGTTGTATTATTTTCAGGTTATGGTGATCGGAATGTGGTGCTTACTCGAAATTATTCTTCTCGGTGCTTTATTTCTTTATGCTACGGTAGGTTATAGCGCACTAAATTTAATATTTTTGAAATTAATATTGTGCTCTCTACAGATGGAAGATAATAAAATATATATCCTTAAATTTGTTGTAGCTTAAACCTTGGTTGGTATTATCTTCTCGTTTTGGTGGTATTCTTAATTACTCGAACCCCATTGTATACTTTAAATAGTACATACTTTCATTATCGGCATCTTTATACATTTTTCTGGCCTTTTGAGTAAACATTTTAGATGACCTTGTAAAATGTTCAGTCGTTGTTAGTTGCATTAGACCGACGGCAACAATGTATCCTTCATATTTCAACATATATATGCAAATTTAGAAACAAAATAGAAACCTGAATGTACATAGAGAATGATAGGTTAGTGTCTTAATATTAGAAAGTTTATCTAGCAAGGCGATACATTCCGCAGCCGAGCAAGATACTAACCTATTATTCTATTTATCCTGTCACATTTTTCTGGCATTTGGAAATAATTTACTAAAGATATTGAAAACCTATCTTTAAAGTGTTTCAGATCAGGCTAATGTCAGGGTTATCCGCCCGGTGTACATATACACAAAAAATAGTTCCAAAGTTTCAATAATTTTATTTCTTTAAATGATCACTATATTGTTAGATCTACATACTGAAATATTTAATTTTTATTCAAGTAGTCTCTGTTTGTAGTAACAACAATTTATCACATTCTTTTATTATAAACACAAAAGTAGTCCGTGACGTATCATGTGCCGTATAAAGCAAAATTTATACGGCGCTCCTTTATCGGATAAGAATATGAAATAAATGACAGGATAAAATCATGTTTTAAGTGTTTCTTGCTTCCGTGCTATCTTATAAGATAGCAAAAAGAAACTCTACGAAATATCACCACGCAGCTTCTTTATACGAGTAGGCGGTTATGTTATGTCCTGGTTATGTCGGCCGTCCGTCAGCCCGTTAGCAATTTCTTGTCCACTTTGTTCCTCTTAATGGAAGTTGAAACTATATATTTATCAGAAATGTTTACCGTAATGAGATGATGTGCAAAAGCACGAAAACGCAGGTTTTGGCTGCCTCGGATCAAGGTTAAACTCGCATTTTGAGGTTACAATATGTCTTGTCCCTTCTGTTTCACTTGAAACTATTGAAGGAAATTGTAACTTTTTTTGGGAGAAATGATTACCATAATCAGATGGACGCTTAGATCAAGGTCAATGTTACACTTCAGACGCCGCACTATATTTCGTGTCCGTACTGTTTCTCTTGAACCAATTGAAGGAAGTTGTAACTATTTTGCAGAAATATTAACCATAACGAGATGATGTGCCGAGCGCAGGCTTTGGCTGGCTGAGATCAAGATCAATGGTCAATCCAGAGGTCACATGTCACACTGGAATTATATGTGACTATTTCATATCCGTGCTGTTTCTCTTGAACCAAATGAAGAAAAGTGCAACTTTTTGGCATACTGTCTACCACAATGTGATTATGTTTAAATTACAGGTGTCAGCTGGTTCTAATCAATGTAAGGTCATCTTTACAGGCCACATGTCCGGTTCAGTATCTTCTGAACTGCTTGAAGAAAATTGAAACTTTTTAACAGGAAAGTTTATCAAACTTGGTTGATATACAGAGCACAGTATTTGTGGTTTTCATAAGAAATTGTCATTTAAAAGAAATATTGTTTTTAGAAACATTAGCAGTGATAAAATATATCTGTTTTGTATTTCAGGTAGTCGTCCAATATTTTGAACCGTCAACAACGACGTGCCTCATCGTGCCATGGTTACGGGAGCTAGGATTCGCCATACTGTATGGAGCACTTGTATTAAAAATATACAGGTATTTATAGCCGACTGGTGATTTTTCTTTAGTATTCAGATTCTCTCTAAATATGTTTCAACACTTTCTTTTTAATACAAAAATATTTGAACTTTACTGTGTCTGCAAGGAAAACAGTCTGGTTTACCAGATGAATTTGTTGGACTGATGTTTCTGACATAATGGAATTCTTTTTTATTTAGTTTTTGAAATGAAAATAATGTCGGTCATTGGTTCTGAAAAGAAATCAAAAGAAATATAATCTACTAACTTTCGGTAAAGCTTGTGATTAAACGTTAAACTTTTCAGTGTGTTAGAAGAAACCGAATTCTTTCACCACTAATAGTATTCAAGCTAGCAGCCTACGGTTCGGGTAGTCCGCCGTTCTACTTCTCGAGCACTACATGAAGATACACAATGTTTGCATAAAGTCCTGGAATAACGATTTTATCTATTACATTTTCAGACTGCTGGCAGATTTTCAATCACGGAAAGCACACAGAGTACATGTCAGGGACAAAGATCTTCTCAAATACCTCCTTTGCATCGTTGTCGTCGTTATAGGTTATATGGCAGCATGGACAGCGGTAAATATAGATCAGGTAACAGGATAAAGCTTACAAGGCTCCGTCATGTTGATGGATATTTACTGCCACTTTCACTGAAATATGCCACTTCAAGTATGCTAAGTCTATAGCCTATATAACATTGTAGACAGTGGATAAAAATGCCTCAGTTTACTGGTTGAAAAAAATGGAATGTCGTTATACGTCAGGAAGGGCAATGGTAGATGAAGATCAGGTAATATAGTTAATCTTAAAGAAATATTGATCATGTTAGTGCTTTTTACTTCGTTGTGTCTAATGGTTATCTGATGGAGTAGACAGTCAGGGAACAGGGTACAGTCAATATTTTTTAAGATAACAATAAATCTTAAAGACGTGATGTCAGTGTATTGAATAGCCAGTGACTGAACTATACACCTTATGGCAACATGGTCAAAAGTAAATATATGCCAGGTAAAAGGATAACTAAAAAGGCCTTTGATGTAGGTGCATCTTAACATCCTCTTTGAGTGAGCTTTGTCCTTATCTTCGATGAGAGTAATCAGTGTTACTTGGCTAAAATGTAGCCATATTTGCTTGCCGACAATGTGGACATCATGGAGCAAGTGTAGCATCACTGCATCGAGGTTTAATAGACACGGTGTACGGTCATGGATGAAATAAGCTGTACTAGTTCTTTTCCTTTTGTTAGATATATGAGAAAAATGAGGAATATAAAAATGCTAAAGCTGTTGTTGTTTATAGGAAGCAGATTAACCTCATTCAAAAATGATGATTGTAATGATGACCTCACCGAAGCCGAATGACGATAATGAAGATGAAAATAATTATGACAATAATGATGATTTGTAATAATTATGTCATACAATGTTGATTGTTGTTATTATTGAATATGATGATGATAGTGTTTAAGATAATGATGCAATAACGATGATCATGTTGATGGAAAGAGGGGTTTTAAATCTTGCAGGTTCAAGAAGGGGCAACTCTGATAGAGACAGGGACAACGTCCGACGACGAACTTAGCTATTTTATCTGTAAGTCCGGTTGGTGGGACTACTCTACAGAAGTTGGTAAGTTTTTAATATTAACATACACAAAGGTTATTGTTGAGATACATGTAAAATGATTTATTAATTCTGGTGTTGAATAGATAAAAGACACCTATGCAAGATGCACTCCTATATCAGCATTCGGCTTTGGCCAGGCAACGTTTTTGGCCACACTGGTAAACCTACTACAGCGAGGCAGTTTTCTTAAATAACTTCTGATGCATAGTAAAGTATATTTTAAGTTAAAATGAGAACAAAAATGTGAAATTAGTTCTGACTTCTAGTTATTCGCCACCATTTGCGTAATAATGACATTTTTGTACACGTTTGTACATTAGTAAGATTCAAGCTAAAGAAACTAACTTGAGTGTGAAGTTTACACTTCAGCTTGTTTATCTTGACGTCATTTCATGTTCATTTCAGGTAATCTGAATAGCGACTCGAATTTGCAAAAGAAATGAACATTCAAAACTGAACATACTTCTCGGTGTTTTAAATCTAAAATTTAAAATTATGTTTGTTCCTGTCTTTTAATATTCCACTGCATTATCATAGAGGGGTATGCACATCGATACAGTTATAGGAGCGGAGTTTTTAATCCCAGTGCTTAAACATAACGAACATCTTGTTTTGCTGAAAGTTTATTGAAAATAGAAATATACAGATAGTAAATGCATCATTAACAATAATCGACAAAATACACAATATGAAAGGATTGTCCTTATTCCATCTTGTTACTAGTGTTTCAGTTTACGTGGCTGACTTGATCATTATTGCTGGTACAAAAAGATCGCTTACTTGAAAATCGATTTAGGCCTAGGCCTACTGTTTATTTCATGATTTATATAAATTATATTAATGAATAGTTTTAGGATATACAATTCTAGGTACATTCGCCTTATTAAAATTGACTAGAAAAGAAATTCTACTGAATTTGCGACATATTTTAAAGCAAAACAAAAGTAAAGGTTAATAGATGATACTTTGAATTGAAATAGACTAATATACTAATATACTCATGATGTTTATGAACGATAGAATAAAGATGAACACTTCATAATATTCCGCTTTGTAAGAGTCAGTTCAGAGTTGTTTGGTATCAAGCCATTCCCCAGTTGGCATAATAAATATGTATATATATTTTTTTTAATTTTCAAAATAAATTACTATTTGTATGCATATAAAGGAACTACCTAAATACGACGAAAAGAGATAAAATTAGAAAATAATCACAAAATGATGTTATCATTGTCCGTTAAACCAGTCCATCACACACTCAGTTTATTTCATTTGTCCAATGATCCATAATCGCTTACTTTCTTAAGAGTCCACGAACGAGATTTCTTACTGTTTGTTCATCTGTTGGTGGTCCTTGTTCCTCGCCATTCCCTCCTTCAGTCTCTTCTTCTTCAACGTCTTCCATGTCAATACCTGCTGCTTCCAATGCCTGCTTGCATGGATCCTCGGCATTTTCTTCTGCTGGCTCTTCTCCTTCGAGCATGCGCAGTAGACGTGCTTTCAGGGGTTCAACAGGGGGTTCGGTTTCATCACCGTCACAGATACAGGCCTTCTCAATTGTTTCTATCTCTTTCTGAGAATATTAAAATACTCAAATAACTAAATGCATCTAACGAACTTTAGAGGATGTCGAAACTTTTACATGTGGATGAAAAACATGGTATTCGTTTTGCAAAAAAGAAATAGTCAAGGCGGCAAAAACTATTCACACAGAATATATTCAACATAAAATAGCAGACATGATTAGAATTAAGAGGCCGATCACTTTTCCTGTGGCATGTGCTAATTTTATCCAGAGGTCGCTTGTACAATCGCCCAGTGTTGCAAAAAGTTCTAAGAATCTTTCGAGTGATAGATTAAGACATGGAGTTCAGTGAATCCTTTCTGTACACTTAAGCATGATTCCTCTTGAATTTGAAGCTTTCTGTGTACTTTAATATCCCCAACAATTTAAAATATCTGAACATGGGGCGTCAGCAACCGTTACCAATGAAAAATAAATTCTTATAGATAGAGGGAATCGAAATGTAAGCAAGCTTAAGTTCAGTTGTGTCTAATTGAAAGCGAGGAAAACCATGGACAGCAATACATTTTGTTGGTGAAAATGCTGGCGTGAAACTTTAACAAGTTCAACTTAATCAGAAAATACCTGTGCATCTTCGAGGGTTACCTCCCTCTTTTCAACTCTTTCACTGATAGTGTCTGCAATCAGCTCCTCACATTTTTGCCTGTCTTGATCTTCTTCTACAGCCCTTAAAACATGAAGAATTTGTCTGGCTGTTTCTCCAGCCTCAGGTGCGGTTTGATCTTCTAATCTTTCTCCACATTTCTCTGCCACCCGCAGGCAAGCCCTTTTCCTCTGTGTCAATAAAACATTTTTTTACAATATTTTGATTGAGTCGGGAATGATTTAGCAGCAGATGGTTTACATTTACTCATTTTTTGGATTTTTCTTAGCATAAGCACTTAAGTCTTGTATGAAAAGTCTCTTAAACTTCATTTTTAACATCTGACCAATATTTGCGCAAGGAGACAAAAATGGAAGTGTCGGTTAAATTCCACTATGACTGCGCCCTGTGCACAAGACAATTATAACACGTGAAATATCTTTGAAAACGGGAACGATTTTCGATTCGTTCTTTCCAATGTAAAAATAAATATATATAAGTAATTCTTATTGTATCTTCCTTTGATATCTCTATGTATGTTTTTGATGTTCTTATACATTTTCTTTGGCGTTGTTGCGCATTACAATTTTCACTGTCGCAAAATACAAACTAAATGAAATTGTTGTTTTGAAAGAACTATAAATCTTATACTATTTTGCTAATGTCAGAGCTGAAATCGACGAAGCAAGTTAATTTAAAATCAGAAGTTGAGAATCGGAAAACATGCAAAATTTGAGTCAAGGATTAAGATTGTGAGACTTTTGATAAATGTCATAATATTGTTATATAGTAATTCTTTTATGAGTTAATATCCAAATGAAAATTGAAATTTTAATTTATATCAACCAACTTTAGTTATGAAAGTATATACAATAATGATATCATAATTATGATAAAAATAATGATAATAAGTGTTACTATCATTATGATTATATTGAATTATATATTTAGGTTCAAGTTCCACTGTATTCCCTACCTCTATGTCATCAGTACATTCTCCACGCCTTTGGCCCGTCACTGCCCTTGCTAGCACTTTCTCCATCCTCATCTGAACTATCTGGTCTTTTTGGCCCGGGACCCTTTCTCTTGTACTGGGGCCAAGCTAAAGCACAGGACACTAGGAGCACGAGTAAGGCAATAGTAAGCTTCATGTTTGTCAACCGATTAATGCAGTCTGAAAGTCAAAGTTTAAATGACAGTGTAATGGTGTCTTTAATTCCTTATTCTACCTTTTTTCTGCAGTAACTTTTGTGCGGAACCTGCTATGATTAAATAAAAGACTATCTGTGTTTGTACAGGTAGATTGCAGCGACAGTGATAGTTTTGTCGCATATCGATGAAATCTACATTCTTTTTTGTGTGTTTATTCCGAATTGAATGAAAACTTCATTTTGATATTATTGTTAAAAGGTAAAACGTGGATTTTTAGATAGTCTAAGGTAACTGAAACCAATGGAAAAAGTTAAATTACGATAATAAACTTAGAGAAATTCCTTTGTGAATAACTCAAAGATTTTTACTTTTATTTTTCTTTCGCGGAATAAGAGGATGTTACTGCGAGGCTGACTCGAAGCATTCTTAAACCTTGACTTTTATAAATTTATATTCATACATGAATCTGCTTTGGAAAACTGTATCTGTTGCCTCTGTTGATTAACCACTTACTCGACAATGTCAAGCGAAGCTCACCCAACGTTCCTACTTAGATAACGTTATATAATACGTGAAAAAATTTTGGTCACTAGAAAAACTGAATGAAGTCGACTGTTTTAGCAAATGGTACACAAAAACGCTGTCGGTAAAGTTAAGCCAAAACAGACAAATTGTGTACATGTTCTGTTTTAGCACTGTCTGGTTAAACATTGGTAACAAAAATATTTTCAATACTAAATTATATGCTAAATGTTTTCTTGTTTAAATGTTTCAAGATAAACATACGATTATTGTAAAGCTTTTTTAACGATGATCACTTCAGACATTCTTTTGACATATGTATCAGAATCTTCTTAGCATATTTAAATATAGTTATTGTCTCATTTATTCAACTAACAGGTTTGCAGTTACGTTTTAGCAACGGTGGCTAATAACAACGCGAAATGGCAGCTTTAATGAAACCCAAAATTTATTTTTGCTCATATCTAAAAAAATTGTATCGATATTAAAAAGAGACTCATTGCTTTAATGAATTCTTTATCCAAAATTTATACAAGGTATTCCATATCAATATATTCTAGTATTTTATGACCCCCACCCCCAATCCCCTCCCGTCTCTTTTGACTGTAGTAAAATCATGAATAAATGTTAATACAATTTTATTTATTCGTTTATTTGGGTAAACTTAACACATGAATATGTATAGCAGAGTAAAAAATTGTCTCAACTCTTAAATCACAATCATATTAAAATGTTTAAATTACAAAATACTATTTTGTTTTACACTATTAAGTTTATCAATTGCATTTTTATTGAACATCAGTAGGTTAAAAATCTGTTGATACATAGAGAATATGTTATCAGATTTTAAGGATCCTTTTATCTAACTTCGTATTTATCGTGGTCGACTCAAGGACGATATGACAGTGTCTTACGCGTTGTGTCACATACACATACTTATCTTTCATTTAAAATGAAAAAAAAAATTATACTTTAGAATTTGATTTATATTTTCTATTAAATTTTATTAATATGGGACACATTTATGGGGATTTCATTTGAGGTTTTGCTTTTAAAAAGAGAAAAACATGTCTAGTTTATAATTTTTAAAACCTATGTGTATTAAGTTGGTTTTTTTTTAAATGAGGTAGCGAACTATTTAAAAAGGCCAGTTACGGATTACTTGTTTAATTCGTTTCCTTTATATCGCATTCACACTGGTCAAATGAAAGATTTTTTAAACAATTTTGTTTGGAATTCAAAGTTAGTGTTACGACGTTGTAAATTTCAAAGACTTGAAGTCTCTTTCAATATTTTATTTGAAAATAACCTCTAGAAAAAAAATATTTTACTTGAAAAAGATGCTTATACTAGGTTTACGATTCATTTAAATTATAAGTTTTGTTAACAAAAGTGTTTTTCAGTGCTTTACATGACTCAAAACTAATTTGAATTTCAATACGGAATATGTATGGGGGCATATTAATATGTTATATATAAAACTGTTTAATTCCAGAGAGAAATTAATATGTTGAGAAAAAAATAACCAAACCAAATGACCCAGAACTTTAATTGAAAGAACACACATCCGGAATCCTTTAGTAAAATATCCTAGTCCTGAAACTTAACCTAATAATTTATTAATAATATATCTAGCGCAAGTGGTATAAAACAAAAGCTTTCTTCAAGATTTAAAATTTACAGACTCTGAATATGAAAACGTCACTCAGTTATATAAACTAACTTAGTTACAATAGGCTAATGCAAAACCTGTATTTTTTTTTTATTTTTTTTTACAAAATTCTAGTTGCATAATTTATTAAATTTATTCACAAATTTAAAGCAGAAAAATGCTGTATAGTTGCAAAGACTTCAAATCATAACTATAACAAAATCTTATAGTACAGTTTCAAACTCTGTATTGATTTGATTTGGGTTTGATAAAGATCCGTTCTGTTCTGCCAGTTTAAAACTTGCGCAAAATTAATTTATACTGCGTAGAGAAATTATATCAATCTTTCTTGGCGGTAAATTCATCATTTTAGAAATATGTGTAATCCTATGATGCTAAATCATCATACTAGAGGAACGAAAACAAAGTCTGCAAACCATCAGAAGAAATTTAGATTGTAAAACACCGGTATGGAAAAAGAAAACAATTACTAAATAACTGGTTTTACATTTACTAACCTTTAGTAAAAAATAATAATTTACAAGTGAAAAAAATCTACAAAGTCATGTGCTGAAAAATGTAAATGGGAGAACTAAAAACAAACTTTAACCCTGAACATGCTGATTTTTTGTAATGGATTTTCCCAACTTTGAATTTGGAACAGTCCATTCAAAGTTTAAGGGATTTCATTATCAAAACAAAAAAATTGAGCTACCAACAGTATAGAGCCTGGTCAGACTGCACGGAAGTGCAGGGTGGCCTCGCTCTATACTGGTGGCAAAGGCTAATCACTTTCGGTTCCAGCAGGTTAAGGGTTAAACGCAACTTGAAGGTGGTCAATATTTATAGTTAGTCTTTAAAAAATGCATCTCAAAAATCTTAAATTAATACAACAGTATTATTGTACAAAGCATTTTTATCATTCTAAAATCTTTGGCAAATATATCTATTAACTGTAATTATTCGAGAGAAATTATATAAAAACTTTAATACTCTAAACTATTTTGCAAGAAAATAAAATATTTATATTATAAAAATCGTAAGAGGTAAAAGTTAAAACTTACCTTGCAAGTCGAGATAGTTTGTTACCCCAAAAACTGTCTGTAAATGCCCAGGGATTTACCCTTGTATTTATACCTTCAAAATCGTGACAGGCTGATTATTTTTGAACGTGATATATATTGACAAAAAGAAATTGGGTGATCTGAAGTACATTTCTAAAGACAGAAGTGTTTTTAAAGAAATCCGAGATATTATTTGTCAATTGGTGAAAGGATTTTTTATGTAAATACGGTACCGCTAATTTTACATGGTTTGAATATATGTCCCAGGTACCTATTGACATGGTCTTTTTGTGAAGATTTAAATTCATCAAGATTTCTTACATCGACCTTGTGACATTGTATTTGCTGGTGGGAGGACATATAATATGATAGCCTTTTGAAACGAAAACGAGGCTAGTTATAGTAAATTATTATTAAAAAAATGTTTCTCATACGTTTTACGACTTTTGCTTTAAGGTAGGTCGCCACATTATTATAATAGCAAGTATCATTTAAAACCAAGAGCGTATCTTGTAGTTCAATTTGACTGGTCAAGTAAATATGTCTATAAATTGCAGATAAGAATAAATAAATGACAGGGAATATGGCAAGTTTTGCATTGATACAGTAGGTAGGGAGTTTTTACTAAGCCTTTATTGCTACCTTTTTTTAATGGAAAAATTCTGATTTTTCGTTAATCACATTTAATGTCAAAACTTGATTCAGGGTCTGTCAAGGTATTTATGGTTAATAAGTTAGCAGTTAGAATCTGCATTACCACAGCAGTAAGTCTGTTGTCAGCATGTAGCCTGACGAAATAAAGACTATTGTATTGTATTGTATTTATTAGATTCTACACTCGCACTCAGATTTTGCCTCTAAGTTTTAACCCTTTTTTCTGCACTTCTAATACACAAAGCATATCGTGTCTATGTTTAAAGATTTTGGATTGATTGCGTACGTTTTGAATGCGAGCTTAAAAATAGCTATTTAAGTGGCGTCTCGCTAGGTACGTGTCACCAATACATATTGAAATGCTGATCACTGTATTTTCCTTTCAAATATTCTTTTCGTGACTTTTCAAGATAATTACAATTTCTTTTTGATAGATAAATTATCTGTGACCTAGTAGGAATATTATGCAAATAGTTTTACTGTAATATATAGTCAACTTTTATTTGCTTTCCCTATTTTTTTGTATTTAATATCATCATGATTTTATCAAAGCCTTGACCCTATTCAAAAGGCGTGGGTAAATTTAAAGTAATTAAATCTTCGTCTATTGTTTACTTTCATCACGTTTTACATTATACCATTGAAATTGACGGATATACTGGTAAATGAATATCATCAGACCTGGGATATTAGATAATTATATTATATTTTTTACATATGCATACATTGTATAAGGATTACGAAATGTTTTAAAAAGCCAGTGGTAAATTATAAATATCATTCATATAGGTTGTCCTACATTTGATATAAATATATAATTATGTAATCCGAAAAGAAGACTTTTATTATACTACAGAAAGTTAAGATTTCATTGCATTGAAACAAAACTGTTTTTAAAGGTATAGACAGTTCACTTCAGTGTTATAAATGAAAGACGTTGGATTTTTAAGCCTGTGAAATATAGATTAAAATGCATATTTGTTTTTATTTTTGTTCTTATTGTATTAAAGGTTTAGACTCGTTTCCGCCTGTGTTCTAATCTTTGAATTAAAGGTTAGGTTACCGCCTTTGTATATTTGCTAAATTTGAAAAAAAGGAATTCATATAATCAAAGTAACTTCACTTTACTTCTATTGGTCAGATCTTTTTTTAAAGGTGTGTTTTTTAGGACTGTAACATACCTTACTGACTATTTGCAATTCTATTCTCTAAAGACTAAAATGATTTACAGCGGTTGTACAAAACATTTTGTTTCACGTGAACGTTAGTATTGTTAGATATCTCACCTTAACTGATCATTCCAAAAGTAATAAATGTTCAACCTTGAAAATATACCCCTCCATAAAAGGCATATAGCAGTTTAGAGTTGAGCTTTTGCAGCAGGTGAATTGGATGGAATCATTATAAAGCCTCGTGCATAATTTCAGGAAACTTGGTCCCTTTTGCCCAGTAACCGTTCATTAATAGTTCAGTAAATCAGCTTGATATAAGACAGGTTTTTAATTCTTATGATATGTGATACACTAGATTCATGTTACTTGTTCTGTCATGTTTTGTTTCCATATATTTCTTATGATATTAATGCATTTCCATGTTTAATCATTGATCGTTTTAAATGTACGGTTTGTAACTTTCATTGATATGTTACCTCTGATAAAAATTTACATTTGTTTTATTAACTGACAATCTTATTTCCACCGGAGGAAGATTTCTTCATCATAAGTCTGTTGTTCGTGTTAAATGTTACTGGTGTTTACTGGTATTTGCAATTTATCAAAAATGATCGGTATATTTTTAGTTTAAGCATATTTTATTGTCGAAAATCACATATGCAAATATAACATATAGATTTAAACATTCAGCAATAGGAAAGGGCCAAAAGTTTTGCCAGCATTATAATAATGGCCCTTCCCATGCACTATCTTTTTACACGAATTATATGTTATATATATATATATATTGTTAATAGACACATTTTAGCGGCTGTGATGCGCGGGACCAATGTGATTTCATTAATGTTTACTAAAACTAAATGTCGCAGCCCCAACATTAATATGTATTTATACATCTACTTTAATATTTCTGTATATATTAACCCAGTCATCAAAATACACATCTAGTCATAATAACAGGCAGAAATCCATATATCCTATCTGTACAAGCAGTGCTATATGTCGTATTCAGTTGCATTTAACGCCATTCTCTACACTTGACAAACAGATTTCGAGAGTCGTATTTAAATGCTTATTTCCTCCGGTCTTTCCTAGTAAATACGAGTAGACATATTATAAAATATTTATTAAATGATATCGGAATAGTAGATGCGCCGCTTTTTGAATGACAAGTACCATCTTACGCTTAACGACTTTATGACTAGTCTATACGTTTAAATATGGCACTATCTCATTAATTTGTGAATTTCTTTTTTATATTTCAGCGGAAGTGTTATTCCTGATGTTTGGTATATACCTGTGTTACAGAGTCAGGGCGGCACCATCCGAGTATTGTGAAGGAACCTACGTGTCCGCAGCAATCTGCTACGAATGTTTTATATCTACTGTATTTTATGTTTTAAGGTAAGACTTTGAATTCTCTTGCTGTAATAGTTCTTCTTGTGTGTGTGTGTGTGTGTGTGTGTGTGTGTGTGTGTGTGTGTGTGGTTTTTTTTAACTGAAGGGATGTTTGAAGGGATGTTTGAAGGGAAATTTTATTCACGTTATACTTTTTTCCCACAACTAATTCAATTAATCCCTATACACGAAGTATATGCTTCGTTGACATTGCCTCTTTTGTATACTTGCTTTAACCCATTTAGAGCATCCATATAGTATATAGGGGCATATTTTATCATTTTATATGACTTTGTATTCATTGATCGAACTCGTTGCAATAGCATTTTGTCCCGACAAACATTAACAGATTCTCAACTGAACACTATAAACCTACATTTCAGAACTGTGTTCACATAAAGTCAGATAGGGTTAGATCATTATTGCTAACATACCGTTACTTACACAGACAAATAGATAAGATAAAAGATAGATAAACATACTTACAAATAATGTTTTTTATCAACGAAATATTTCCTACATTCAATGCTTATGTTGTTTACAGCCTGCAAATTTCTATATATAAAACATTAACAGAAATTTACTGACGTTGACTATTCAGTTCTTTGTTATATTTTTTTCAGGCATATATATTGGTTAAGTTTACACCCGGATTATCTTTTTATGATGTACTTTCTTCGATGTCAGTTAACAGTCAGTGTAACTCTCGTTTTAGTATTTGGACCTAAGGTAAGAATTTTCTCCTTATTATATTTTCTATGTAATGTTTGAAGATATTTTCAGGTTTAAAAAAGTTTTCTCGATCATTACAACTTTCATATTTACCAATTGCCAGTCTGCTGTTTTATAAAATATACAAAATGTAAAACATTAAAACATACTGACTCTTGTATGTTATTATGCTCTCCAAATTTGAGTTTTGGCAGTTATGTCCCCGCTACGTCTGATCGTCTGGCAATATGTCCGTCCGTCTGTCCATAACAATTTCTTGTCCGATCTATTTCTCAGCAGTCACTGAGTGGGATTAAATGTAACATAATAGTAAGCCTTTGTACCAAGAGGCGATGCGCTTCCTACCAGCATGATCCGTACAGAGTTATAAGCCGTTGGTTTTTAACGTTTAACTGTATACTGTAACACTGTGTCCGGGCCTTTTCTCAGCTACTACAAGGTTGAATTAAATGACTTTTTTATACAGTACCAAAAGGAGACACCCTTTTTACTAAAAAATCAGATTAAAAATTTTTCACCGAGTTATGGACCTTTTCAGTTCCAATAGCGGATGCACAAATTACCAGCATGATCCACGTTGATTATTTTTCACAGTGCTATATGTCCTTTGAATTCCTTCATTTAGTATACTGGTGCTCTATTCGCTGGACTTTTTAGCTCACCTCAGCACAGCTCATGGTGAGCTTTTAGTATTGGTGAGTGTCCGGTGTCCGTCGTTTACAGTTGGATCGTCAATACTCTAGAGGTTATATTTTTTGACGTTATTGTCATGCAAGCTGATCAGAATGACTGTGCCAATAGGACCTTAGACAAGTTCGAAAAAAGGTCATGTCGGACTGAAAACTAGGTTACAAGGCCAGATCAAAAGAAAACTTCTAGAGGCCATATTTTTTGTTCAAAAGAAAAGAAAACTAATCAGAATGATTTTCTTTAAAATAGATAAGTCATGTTTGAATACGGGTCATCCTCGGTTAAAAACAAGGCCACAGGGCCAAAACATTGAAAAAAACGTTGTGAACGCATTTGAGACCACATTTTTAGCTCACCTGAGCACAACGTGCTCATGGTGAGCTTTTGTGATCCCGCTGTGTCCCGCGTCCGTCGTCGTGCGGCTTGCGTCGTCCGTCGTCAACAATTTCATAAAAACAACATCTCCTCTGAAACCAGTGACTGCACATTAACCAAACTACACAGGAATGATCCTTGGGTGGTCCCCTTTCAAAGTTGTTCAAATGGTTCTGGTCTGTTGCATAAGTAGGTCAGAGGGCCAAAAAAAATGTTTCAAAAATGCAAATTAAAAAGATCTTCTTGTCAGAAATTACAAGGCCAAGAGCTTTGAAATTTGGTATATGACATCACCTATAGGTCCTCTACCAAAGTTGTTCAAATTATGCCCCTAGTGCCAAAATTGGCCCCGCCCCAGGGGGTCATAGGTTTTCCTTATATGTATATAGTAAAAACTTAAAAAATCTTCTCCTCTGAAATGACAAAGGCAAGACCTTTGATATTTGGTATATGACATCATCTATAGGTCCTCTACGAAGGTTGTTCAAATTATGCCCCAAGTGCCAAAATTGGCCCCGCCCCCGGGGCTTAGGTTTTCCATTTATGTATATAGTAAAAAACTTCAAAAACCTTCTCCTCTGAAATGACAAAGGCTAGAGATTTGATATTTGGTATATGATATCATCTATAGGTCCTCTACCAAAGTTGTTCAAATTATGCCCCTAGTACCAAAATTGGCCCCGCCCCAGGGGGTCATAGGTTTTCCTTGTATGTTTATAGTAAAAACTTAAAAATTCTTATCCTCTGAAATGACAAAGCCTTAAGCTTAATTATTTGGCATGAAATATTGTCTAGTGAACCTGTTCCAAGTTTGTACAAATTATATCCGGGGTAAAAGTTGGGCCTGCCCGGGGGTCATAGATATTCATTATTTGCATATAGAAAAAACTTATAAGAAAATTATTCTTTGAAGCTTCAAAGGCTAGATCTTAGATTTACAATAAATGATAGCTTCCACACAAATAACAGTCTGTCCTCAGGTGAGCGCTTTGGGGTCAATGGCCCCCTTGTTTGGTCAGTTGACGTGAAAACCTGTCAAAATGTTTGTCTTGATGAAATCTAAGTCAAGTTTGGATACCGTTCATCGTGGGTTGAAAATTGGTCACAGGGACAAAACATAGAAAAACCTTGTTAACCCTCTAGTGGCTACAATTTCTTTCCAAATGTCTTGAAAACTTGCCAGAGTGTTTGACTTGATGATATCTAGGTCAGATTCGAATATCGGTTATCTTGGGGTCAAAAACTAAGTTAAAGGGTCAAAACATAGAAAAAAGTTAACGCTCTAGAGACAACATTTTCTTTTCAAATGTCATGAAAATTTGTCAGATAGTTTGTCTTGATGATATCTAGGTTAATTTGGAATACGGGTAATCTTGGGTCTAAAATTATGTCACAGGGTCAAAACATAGAACATATTTGTTCACACTCTAGAGGCCACATTTTTGTTCAAATGAAATGAAAACTTCCCAGAATGTTTGCCTTGATGATATCTAGGGATTATTCGAGTATGGGCCATTTTGTATCAAAAGCAAGGTCAAATGACATTAAACATAGGAAAACCTTGTTAACACGCCATAGGCTACATTTGCTTTCCAAATGTCGTGAAAATTTGTCAGAATGTTTGTCTTGATGATATCAAAGTGCATTTTGATATCGGTTATCTTGAGTCAAAAACTAGATGACAGGTCAAAACATAGAAGAACTTTGTTAAATCCTCTACAGTCTAATTTTCATTTCAAATGTCTTGAAAACTTGTCAGAATATTTGTTTGGATAATATTACGTCAAAGTTGAATATGGGTCATCTGGGTTCAAAAGCTAGGTAACAGGACCAAAACATAGAAAAAATCTATCAACACTATATTCTAAATTTTCTTTCCAAATGTCATGCAAATTTGTCAAAATCTTTGTCTTGGTGATATCAATGAAAAGATAAGAAAGGGTCATATTGGGTACAACACTAGGTCATGGTGCCAAAACACAGATTTAGCTTGTTAACACTTTAGAGGATACATTTTCTTTCCAAATATGATGAAAAATTGTCAAAATCTTTGTCATGATAATATATAGGTCAGGTTTGAATCTGGGGTCGAAAACAAGGTCATGGGGTCAAAGCACAGAAAAACCCTGTTTACATCTACAGGCTACATTTCTTTCCAGTTGTGAAAAAAATTGTCAGAAAGTTTGTCTTAATGATATCTAGGATAGGTTTAAATATATGTCGTCAGGTTCAGAAACTAGGTCATCGTGTCAAAACATAGAGTTACCTTGTGAACACTGTATAGACCAGTGTGTTTGTCGAAATGGCATAGAAACTTGTCAGAATGATCTCTAGGTCGAGTTTGAAAATGGGTCATCTCGTTTCCTGAACCATTCTCATGCCATTATGGGTTCAAGAGTTATGACCCCTTAACAAGGATAGGACGTATGTCCTATACATATATTAATTATATTTTACAGCCTATTGAAGATTGATTACTTTAACAGAGTTATAGGCCCTATGATATTGCTACAAACATACTATACAAATTTTCAAACCTAGGCTATTACTTAGCCACCATTCGCTTGAAATTCTTTTAAATCTGTGGGAAGCTTTAGTTTCAGGAGGAGAAGCGCTTCTTGCATGATTCTTGATGGCCGTTCATTTTGATTGTATGTTAATTGTAGTTATGGTATGCACATCGACCGCCTGATGAGCGTCAGATCAGGAACAGAGCTTACTCTTCATCTGATGTCCCAGACAACATGGCCCCGGAGGCAATGAAGTTAAATGTTGGCATCTCATCCAATGGGGACGTCGATGTTGGTGACGTCAGTCTAGCAGATATGGACCCGGAAGATATCCGGGTATATAAACTTGTGTGGCTGTCCGGCTTTATCATTTGTTTCCCATCCTTATTTAACATAGTTTGAAGACAACGGTTTAGATAAATTGAATTATGTCATCAGTTGGCAGGAATTGTTTTTAATAAAATACTCATTATTTTGGATCCCTGTCTTTACCTTTGAATTGAAATGAATCTGGATTTAGTTATTCCTGTATGAAGGCAGTATTTCATTGTTTATTTCAGCTTTTAAGTATTAAGTTCATATTGCATAGGTGAACTTTTAGGATCCGTGATTGTCCGTCGGCGTCCGTCGTCCACAGTTACTTCAAAGGACATCTCCTCTGAAACCAGCTGGCCAAATTTGATCAAACTTGCCAGGAATGTTCCTTGCATGAAGCACAATGAAAGTTGTTCAGATGGTTCTGGCCCATTGCAGATCTGGGCCACAGCAGCTAAAAATAGATTTAAAAAAGTGAAAATTTTAAAATTTTTCTCTGAAACCGCAAGGCTTAGATCTGAGATATTTAGTATGTAGCATTGTCTAGTGGTCTTCTACCAAGTTTGTTCAAATCATGGCCCAAAGATTAACCCCGCTTCAGGGGCCACATGATTTTACATAGGCTTATATAGGGAAAACGTCTAAAATCTTTTAGTTTGAAACCACAAGGTCTAGAGCTACGATATTTGGCATGTAGTATTGTCTAGTCAACCTCTACCAAATTTATTCAAATCTTGGCCCTTGGGTCAAAATTGACTCCGCCCCGGGGCCACATGATTTTACATAGGCTTATTATGGGGAAAACTTCTAACATTTTCTTTTCTGAAACCACAAGGCCTAGAGCTAAGATAATTGGTTTGTAGTATTGTCTAGTAGACCTCTACGAGGTTGTATCAAGTCATTGCCCTAAGGTCAAAGTTGACCCCCACCCCAGGAGCCACGTTATTTTACATAGGCTTATATTTCTGCTTTTTGTTAGTTGACTGATATCTTTGATATTGTTTCATGCATGGATTGCAACCACTCGGTGGGCTTTGAGGTTACTTGGGTCAAGATAAAGGTCACAAAGGTTTAAAAAACATTTTTCTTCCTT
Source organism: Cyclina sinensis (assembly GCA_012932295.1). Taxonomy (NCBI): domain Eukaryota; kingdom Metazoa; phylum Mollusca; class Bivalvia; order Venerida; family Veneridae; genus Cyclina; species Cyclina sinensis. The sequence continues at coordinate 8,196,753 of JAAONU010000009.1, read as the reverse complement.
ACGTCATAGTGTCATGCTCTCAACTGGTTCAATTTCAACCAAACTTTTGCAAGACATTTTATAAACAATAGATCTTTTTTCCTGAACCGACCTGATCCCATCTTGTGTTTTAGAGGTATGGGGGCCAGAATAGGCTTATTTTGCAATGTCTGCATGGTTTCACAGCTTTGATAATCCACACTTGCTTGAATCTTCATTTATTGAAATATATCTTAGATATTTGGTATGTATATATCCTAAGCATCTGTCCTTGGGTAAGATTTTAGGTCACTAGGGTCAACGTCACCGATGCTAAAAAAATCAAAATTGGCCCCAACCCAGAGGTCACTTGGTTTAATATGAACTAACATAGGTAAAGATTCTTGTCAGAAACCACAAGGCCTGGATTTTAGATTGTATTTGGTATGTGAAAAATGTAGTTAAAGTTGCTTCAAGTGAACTATAGGAGGGCCATCATGGCACTCTTGTTTGATAGACCCTCAGTGTCCGTCTAGTGTCGTCAACTTTTAACTTGCGAACACACAAGGGCAACATATCTGATACAGCCTCAATATCTATTCAATAATGTTTTGGAAAAGTTCGAAAATAGCATATGCATGTCAAAAAACAAGGCCCCCAGCTAAGATCAACTGAGAATTGTGTCACAGTTTTGACACATTTGTGTACAATTGGCTGAGAATGTTTTTGTTAATGTTCTTTCGTGCAGCTATGAATCTGGGTCACGTTTGGTAAAATAGTTAGATTACCGGCTTAGATCAGTAGAAACTTTGAGAATACTCTGGAGGTCACATGTCAACACATTTTTATGAAAATTTGTCAGAACGTTTGTTTTGATGATTTTCTGGATCAGGTTAAAGCAGGGTTATATAGAGCCCAAAAGTCACACTACCTACCCACCTGCCGTTCATGTCAAACCCCTATTGCGGATGTAGAACTCGCTAGAAGTCACACTTTTTATGAAAACGTTTTCAAATTTTTTAATATGAGTTTTAATCTAAGTCAGTTAGGATCACAGTGTATCTGCATAATTATAGTTTTGTGTCAGAATTCTTCCGTTTGCTTCAACTGATAATCGGACATCAAAGCTTTGAAAGACAATTTTACATGATACTTGCAATTGTTGTTTTTTCTGAAACATAACTACCAGTATAAGGGTTAACGTATTATTCATAGATCCGCAGAATGGTCCTCGAATGCACATTTTAGGGGTCAGGGATCCCGAAAAAACAAATTACACTGTATCTTTAAAACTTAATCTTAGTAGCCTATCTGTATTTACAAAAATCGAAGCTCGGTCTCAATGAGTTTGAATATAACTGTAGAAGGTGTTTAATATTCGTAAGACATTGTTAATATTACGTACAATCCAGGATTAAGAGTAAATATTTACTATTTACCAAGTTTTTGTCTGTAAATCGGTAAATCATTGATAAATGAATATTTATGAAATATAAAAAATGAATATTTATGCTTATTTCAATATCATACAATGACTTTGCTCTTAATATCTGATGTCTGATATACATGTTTTGTGCTTTATGTATAGCTATCATCTGACTTTATTTGCAGGCGGAGTTAAAAAGGCTTTACACACAACTACAGGTTTATAAGACTCGTAATATGAGGAAAGATAATCCTCACATCTCAAAAAGACGTGGTGGTCGAAAACAGACACACAGACGTTTTTCATTACAACCATTCCATCATAAACATAGGCATCATCGTAGCGATCATTCGGAACACGAACACGAAATGTCGAGAACGCCCGAAGAGAGTACGAACTCGGCCGAAGGTTTACCGATGCCGATTGAAATGAGTGTGACAAAGTGTGAGGAAGTGAATGAAAATAAACCAACGCCGAGTGTTTCTTTTAAAATGTATCATAGTCATAAATAAGTGAACGTTACACAGCGTGAGATCATTTGACTCAATCAGGAGCTTGTAAGGAACGAATTCACTGTGTATGATGTAAAACGGTGAATCCAGCGGCTGGTGGTTGTCAGTTACAGATAGTTTACGGATTGACAACATGTTAACGGTGAACAAAGCTAGACGATACAATCTTTAACGTGAATGCATCGCAATATATCTTGCAGGTTAATTTATTTAAGAAAGTTCAGGGAAAGCTAAATGAAGAAGAAGTAGTTTTTTTAAAAAATGTACTGTGAGAAAAAATGCCGGAAGAATCTTGGTAAAGATTTTCATAACGTTTCTACATTTTATAAATGTAGATGACCGGCAGGAAGATTATCACAAATAAGAACCATGTATTTTCTTCTATCAGATATAGATGAGTGTGTTATATCTGTGTGTTAAGCAAATTAAGCATTAGAAATATGATATAATTGAAAAGGGAGTTTGGTGGTAGATGTATTAAAGCCTTGAAGTATGAACAGATAAGAAAGGATTTCATAGAGACAAAAATCTCTCATAATATATTGTTACGATATACTCGTTGGTATCTCGTTTTACATGAGATATATAATTCACTGCTGGGAGATATCTCGAAGGCATGATGCAAAATTGTTTTATCTCCTAGTTGTGTACGGCAGTTGTTTTCAATAGTTTTGCATCAGGTCCTCGGTTTGTAAAATAACGCTGTACCGTCTTTGTGCCGCAAGGTATAACGATTCTCTGTAGTATCTGTATTGTTAGGTCTGCAAGTTTTACCTCTTAAAATAGCCTTATTCAAACCTTCTATACAAAGCAGTTATTTAAACCAATAGAATTTAGGACATAGTTAACATAAATGAAAGGTATTCAAAGTGTAAATACTCATCACACATCTTTTCAAAGAAAATGCATTTTTCACTGCTTTAAAAAGATAGTGATATTCCCTAGAAAAAAAAACTTATGTCCAGTTTGGACTTACTGCTCTTGTTACATAATATACTACTCAAAGTTTGCAAAGGATCACTTTTTATAAAAAGTGTTATTTTTGTTTAATGTTGATTAATAGATAATTTATTTCATGTATTTCACATTAATCATAATCATGAACATTTTTTAGACGAGACCTCAATACATTTGTTTTTATATCGCGTATGGTGCCAGTTGTCATTCATAAACACCTCATATTGCCGAAATGTGCTACTGATAACCCCCTTTTAGTTGCAGAAGTTATGGCATTTCCTCACTGGGCACCTGTTCAAGCTTCCGAATTGTTTCTGGTTGGACTTGGCAAAAGTTGTTATCTGCAACATACTCTGTGCATTCTTGCACGAATCGATTTGCCCTGAATTCTAATCCAGTTGCGAACGCATGGGATATGCTTCAGAGAGCAAGTTCTGCCCATTTAGTCCGGCCAGCAACAATCCAGGAGCTTAGACAGGCGATGCTTTCTGCAGCAAAAGGTCCATAGACTTATCGGTAGACTTATCGGTTGAATGCGGCGACTTAGCTACGGACATCATACCTGAAGCCTGATTTTCCGTAGTTTTTGGTATCAAGCTCTCACCTAAAAAATTTTTTTTCTACTTTTCCACCTTTCCAAAAACACGACACTGATAATCGCTTTCATGATTATGATTTGCTAAAACAATCAATAAAAACGAGTAAAAAATTGACATTACCGAACACGAAACAAAAATTATACATGTATTTGTTATAAATTGACCCATAGCAAATTTTGAATAGTATATGAAAACCAATACGCCGATGTGGCAAACGTTACGACACCTTGATTAACATGAACAATGCTATCGTACATGCAAGTTAGCATCAGGTGTTGTTACAATCGTTTGTTCATTAAGCAAAATAAACAATAAAAGTCTAGCCTAAATACGAGAACCCAGGAAGCTTTCATCGAGCGGGATTGATACATGCTGCAAATAGTTATTTCCTAGTTGATTAAAATTTAACAAGTAAGTTAAAAACAAATACAAACAAAAATAGAGATGAAAATAAAACGGTTGGTTTCAAAGAGATTAAAGAATAGTGAAATAAAACTATCTTCAATTTTCCTATTTCCTTCAACAAGAAATTAGGCCCAATGTGAACACAATGTCGGATTCATTGTATTCATTGAATGACTTAATCTTCAGTAATAACAGTGTGAATAGTTTGAACATTTATAACATCAAAACAATATCCGTGCGACAGTTTTTGTTTAAAGTTTAGCTATGGTAATGTATGACGAGGTAAATGGTACCTTACTACAATAAACAGCATGAACAATGAGGAAACATATCTCTTTCCTAGGCTATTTACCGTCCATACAGATTCGCCAGATTCAGAAAGAATCCCGTTCTAGAGACACTTAAGGTTCTTTCACATGCTATATGTATAACACCGATACATGGGACCATAGTTTAAAGTTTTGTCCGTAAGACAGTTAATGGTGGAAGACTGGAGGAACCCCTGGATTCATAGTCTCTTGAGTTACCACTGGACCACAGCGCCTCTATGAAAAAAACCTAAACATTAGCACATTTTGTATCATGAGAAACCAGCTACCAAAACATTATCATGAGCACATTAAATTGTGCAGCATCAGTCAGTAAAAAGTACATCAGAAAAAAAAAATATGGATTCATTTATTCAAAATGAAAACAAATAAACAAGTGTAAAACAAGTACTACAAGTATGTTATCATTATCGTGGCAACAAACACTGCTTATAAATCATAGAGTCGCTGAAGACGAGAATGGCAAAGGCGGTACATGCATTTAGTTTGAATTTTTATATTTAAAAACATGTCTCTATTTTTGAGTATGACTGACTTTGAGTATGCTTGTGGAATGAAAAAACATTCGCTTTCTGTGTCCATTGTATATACATATACACACCTATTATGGTTTGACAAAGTGCTGCTTTTACTGTTATGATGTTGAATTTTAGGTTATGTTATGAAGTCTTTCCATATTGTGTAGATCAAGACAGATCAAAGCAATACAGACTCGGAGAAGAAAGGTCTAGCGACGGATTTAACGGTTTAAGAATTTTACAGAAACTGACAAAATTTTAGCAATGAGTCATCTAACAAATTTGAAAGTTTTCACTCCATAGTCATTGTGTTCAAACAGAGTAAAAAAATGACAAAGGTATATCTTTCCAAATTAAAATACGAGAACCCAGGAAGTTGTTTTGAAAAGCTCTCGTTTTACTGGTTGAACCATTACTTTAACTTATTTTTAAAATTTGTAATTAATATATAAGGATCACACTACGGGCCAGTGCAATGCAGAAATTAAATCTATTACAGCTTGTTTTTAGAATTTTTCATTAAGTGCATATCAGCTATCAGGTAACACTGATAAATATTATAATGGAACGTTAATTTTATTTAAATATTTGTCATTTTTATATCAAATGCCAAATGGAAATGATACTTCTTGAAAACTGTTTGCAAAATATTGTATTTATTTCTTTGTTGCAATGAGATTTTGTTTTTATGTGTAGTTCTATTTTTCTAGTTTGCAAACTGGTTTTGCTTTTACCATTGAAATTGTTCTAGAAGCTGTGAACCATTTAATTTAATGTTTACTGATGAAAAAAGTAATGTGCACTATCATTGAAATATATTCCATATAACAGACTGTGACTGATAAAGATTCTATAACTGTCAGTGATACATATTTTATAATTTTCACAAAAGAATTATCGGAACTACTCTTTTACATAACTTTCTTTGAACTTTGGATTCAAGTTTAACAGAATGCTTTCTAAAATTGTTTATGACTCTATGCTCGTACAAAAAGATTAACAATATTATTCATTCATTAAAATTTTTATTTCAAGAGATCCTTGATAATCTTTTAAGATTAAGACAGGATGATAAACATCGGATCTTTCAGCGGTGATTTAGCAATATTAAAATCAGTTATAGACTTTAAAATTTAAAAAAAAAGTCATTGGTTTAAACTGTGCACACCTTTATCACAAGGATAACTGATGGTAAGTGTTTTTGCAATGTTGAAACAATCTGTGAAAAACTTGTTTAAGATATTTAATGTCTTGTTTAATCAGTTTCTAAACTCTTCTCGTTGTAAGTTCATCTTAAGTTAGATTAAAAGAAAAATGGTTTTCACTGTTTTACAGAAATATACTCAATAGAATGGAGATTTAATTATCAGCTTTACATTTGTTTGTTTATTATTTTGTTTTTGTTTTTTTCTGAACATTATTTTTATTTTTCATGTGATCCATGTAGATTTTTCTCATTGTTGACGATTTTTTTATATAATATGTCTAATATATATTCGTCATACAGTATTGTTACAGTGTGTTCTTTTTAAATGAAAAAAAAAATAATGTACACTATTTAAATTATACTATACATAGTTACTATCATATTTCAGATTGTTGAAAATGAACGATATTATACAGTTTACATTATTGTCTGCACAGTACAGGTACCATGTGACATGACAAACCTTTAAACATTTTTCTGTACAAGAAACAACGGAATGGGCTGTATTGCCAAGCCATTGTATTAAAAGAATTTTATAATAAATAAATTAGGAGTAAACTGTCTTGCGTTATTGGTCAAAGTTTTTTCCCTTCTTTTCTACAGTGTAAGTGTTTAAAGAAAATTGTTTTGCAGGTATTTCGGAACTTTTTCCACGCAAAACAAGCTTCCTAATTTTGAAGATTTAAAGACTTTGTTTATAACATCATTCAGTTTAATAAATAAGATGGTTTTAGAAGTTGATATGCATACAGATGACTGTTCCACGTTTACACCTGAAACGACTAATGCAGAGGGCTTATGCAAGAGCCACTTATACCGTTTTGAACGTATAGAAGTTGAAACTACCAATGAAAAGGGCGCAAAAGCTAGTAGAAAGTATTTGGAACGTTGAGTTGAAACCACTACTAGCGCAGAAAGCGCATGCCAAAGCCGCTAAATATCACGATGTGTCTTACAAAGCGACCCTTTAATAATCTAAATAAGGGATAAAACACAACAATGATCGGGTATTTTTCTTATTGGATCTTTTTTAGGTTTTGTCTGACTTAAACTACCAAGAATGATAACAAAAAATATTAATCTTCGTTGTTTATTACTTGTTTCTAGTTACAATCCAAAAGTATCCACAAATGAATTCTGTGTGTAAAATTAAAGCTACTAGTTCTTATGAAAAGGTCCTCATCTAATCATATTCTTTTCATTGATTGGCTTGTATCTGTTCCTTGTAGTTCGTTATATTGTACAAAATATATATGCATTCCATAAACATTACATGTATTGTCCAAGGAATAAATGAAGATTGCAGGTGATTTTAGCTATTCACTACAATTAACATATCTTTAGTTTCTTATCGGTGATTTATAATATTTATGCACAAGTATCTATGATACATATTATACAGAAATCAGACCGGATAGTGTATAAAGTTCCTTTGCTTTTCTTAGCAAAATTGCTAATTTTGTTATGTGAGACATTCTACCAATCCAAGCTGAATCGAACTGTGTTAGAAAGTTACTTTAACATGCATCAATAAAATAGGATTTTAGGTTTGATGAAAAAGCATAAAAACTTCAGTAATAAGAAAACAGATAATGTAAGACTGCTTTATTTTCAAAATATAAAAAAATACATTTAGTTGAAATTTGCAAAACAAATTACTTTTTCAACACTAAATTTCAGCGAGAGACGATAATTCAATATGTATAAATTCTGTGTAAGAACCATTTTGTTATTCCGGTACCCCTAAAATATTCAGTGAGCGCATATATATGGATTTTGTGTAGAGTTAGCGGTTATTTCCTTTTCGTTGTTTCAAAATTGCCAGTTGACGAATACAATGGTCTAAATGATAAGATCATGATGGGTGGCATTTCAATCATTTCTATTACTAGTAGGCTCGACTTCATACGTACAAAAGTAAATCTTTCAATTTGGAAGGACAAGTGTGAAATATATGATGCAAAGTTTAAAATACACGATCGATTTGAATTATTAGTTTTTTTGCTTCAACAGTAGAAGTAAATAAATCGACCATAATGAGAATGCAAACGCTACAGATAGAAATATTGCTAGCTATTTTTTCAGTCAATGGAATGTTATCAAATTTTATTCATTTATCCATTTGCTTGTAATTAACACTACTATTCAGCACTGGTTCAATTAACAGTCATAATTATATTGATTGTAATACAAGCATTTTGTATAATCTTTATTAAATATATTCAAAACTAAAAAAAAACACGAAAAAAAACCCTTGAAATACAGGCATATGATGTCTAATGCCGTTGTAAAAATTTGTATTCCTATTATAAAGCCCAATGTTCAACAAGACTTTGTCCGTTTGCCTCCATGAATCAGATTTTGTGTCTAAGTGTTCTAATAAAACTAAACATGTTTAAAGTCGATGGTGTATACCAATCGTAAGGGAGCTAATCGCGTTATCTATTGTAAAACGATATTGTAAAACCAGAATCGAGAGACCGAATAACGGAAACCGCCGACTGCCGCTTGCATTTGTGGTCACGAAACACTGTTTGTTCATCCACTGTGATTTAGAATTTGATTCAATTGTATTAGATTTAGTATGTGCTATATGTTACTATAGAATGCTTTTGATCATAGTTCAATATGTTAGCTTCATGTTTATCAACCGGTTGATGCAATCTAAAATATATATCACATATTAAAGGCATATAGATCAGTTTTGTTTTCACTTCACATTTTCATTTTCATTTCATTTTTTGCTGAAAGTAAACGGTAGATTACTTTGACGAGTGCGTAAACGTTAGTGTCACGAATCTCAATCTAAAACGGTCTAAATTTTTCTTATACTTAAATTTCCAAACAATTAAGTTCAGTAATTTCCTGCTTGGAGGGCTGTAAATAGAAAAAAAAAATAAAAATACATTCTGTTAAAATTTAATTACATATCATGGCGTTTGAAAATTGTTTTCTTTCTACGTAAATATGCATTTGCGCCAGTAAAGAGCGAACCATTACTAACAGGAAAACTGCAAAAGAAAAACAAGATATAAATAATTGCTGCACATAACAGGCACTTGGCCTTACAGTGTCTTACATGTAACCCAAATAAGGTAATATAAGAAAAACAATCAAATAAATTGAGAAAGAAAACAAAAATGCTTCGCCGTAGAAGTATTATCTAAACACTTATTCCTTAAATAATTTTAAGCAAAAAAAAATGTATGACCTTAGCCGATTATTCTTAATGAACGGTTCCTGGAGCGAGCTGGATGACGCGACTCCTTGAGGATCACGATCGGGAAACTAGGGTTCACTGCTCGGAAGAGCTCGTTCGCCGGTTTGACCGTGAAGAAGAATAATTCCTCGACCGAACAGTTACAGCCGACGAGATTTTGCACTTAGACCCGGAGAGGAAAGCCCAGTCCTGGATATCGTCAACCCCGGGTACCCCTCCTCCAAAGAAGGCAAGAGAACCGAAAAGCGGCGGGAAACACATGCTTATGTTTTTCTTGGACAGAAAGGCACAAGGTTCCCGATGGACAAACAGTGACCGCTAGTTACTATTCAAAAGTAAGCAGATTAACATTTTAACATTATTTTTCCTTTAATTTAGCTAATTAAAAAATATTAGAATTTAATGTAAAAAAAATTGTTATAATGCTTCAAATACACTCTGGCATTACTATCACTAAGTTTTCTAAGTTTTACTTACTTTTATCACTTCAGGTTCTCAGGCGTGACTTAATGAAGTTATTGAAGAAGAATAGATCTTACCCGCTTGGTCTTTAAAGTTATCATGGAGATCAAGGCAGCGCAACGAGGCGCGCGGTATGAGAACGCCAGTGAACTTCGTATATATATATATATATATATATATATATATATATATATATATATATGTGTGTGTGTGTGTGTGTGTGTGTGTGCGCGCGTGTGTGTGTGTGTGTGTGTCAGCTCGGAATTTCCATGCCCGCCAACACAACACAGCACTTGCATTTGTCATGTCGTCGCCCCACCAACCCGCCAACGTGACGGAATGAAATGTCAGAAATCAGCCGCCATATTGGTTAAATGGTTACAAAGACATAGAAATGCATTCGCTGTGAACACGTTTTGAAAAAGTCTGACTGAATCTCTGACGTTATCAGGACGTCACTTGTACGCTGGCATCCTCCAATACGCCTTACCTATATTGTTAATATTTACTGTATTTTTTATTTTTAAATATATTTTCCTAATATTTATACATCATGGACAAAATATAACAGCCTTTGTAAGTATATATAATTTCTACGTTTGTAGAGTTGCATTTCTGGTCTACGATCTTCCCGATAACCTCTCGTATAATTCTTTACATTTTGACCAATTTTATAAGCACACGTGACTTAGCACTGAAAAAACTGTCGCAAACTTTAGGTATTATTACCCAAATTTCGAAGTATAGGTTTCCATTAAATCATTATAATTTTGACCCAGGCCCCATTGTAAGCTACGTTATTCATTCGGAGGAGCATTGGTCGCGGGGTCAGAGCGCCGGTTTCCCGATCCAGAGGTTGCTGGTTCGATTCCCACGAAGGGTGAGAGTTTCAATTTACTTCCCACATGTCACACTTTCAGTGCGAGTACTCGTTTGAACCCAAGAAGCAGTCATTGAGAGGGATTAATCTAAGTTGCAAGAACCTGCTTCCCATTCGATGTAAAACAAATAAGTTTCAGCTAAACATCATTATAATTTCAACAAGAGCCATGTTACACATGGTTAATCCCGCCGGGAAGAAGCTACCTGAAGGTTGTACTTTCAAACACTCAATGTAATAATGTTTGAAGAAAATCCCACAAAAAATAGGCAAGGTAGAGTTATTGTTCTTGCAAACTGCACTTCCTACCAATGTGCTATGTCAGTGTATTAAGTTTGAAGAAAATCGCTCAAGCACTTTTAAAGTTATGCTTCGGACAAAGTTTTTCAATTAAATCTGATAATAGGGAATAATTCTAAAAGTAGGCAAGGTAGAGTTATTCGACTTGCACACTGCACTACCTACCAATGTGCTCTGTCAGTGCATGAAGTTTGAAGAAAATCACTCAAGTACTTTTGGAGTTATGCTCCTGACAAAACTGGAACGGACGCACGCACGGACGGACAGAGACCATTTCTAATATCCCCTCCGCCTTTGGCGGGGGGATAATAAGTTCAAGAATTGAAGAATTAGATATACATGTATATGCTGGGATTTTTAAAAATGTAAACAAGTAAATCTGATAAAGGGGAATACCTCTAAAAAATAGGCAAGGTAGAGTTATTGGACTTGCACACTGCACTACCTACCAATGTGCTCTGTCAGTGTATGAAATTTGAATAAAATCCCTCAAGTAGTTTTGGAGTTATGCTCCGGACAGAATTTATCAAGTAATTCTGATAAAGGGGAATAACTCTAAAAATAGGCAAGGTAGAGTTATTGCACTTGCACACTGCACTACCTACCAATGTGCTCTGTCATTGTATTAAGTTTAAATAAAATCCCTCAAGTAGTTTTGGAGTTATGCTCCGGACAAAATTTATCAAGTAATTCTGATAAAGGGGAATAACTCTAAAATAGGCAAGGTATAGTTATTGGCCTTGCACACTGCACTACCTACCAATGTGCTCTGTCAGTGTATGAAGTTTGAATAAAATCCCTCAAGGAGTTTTGGAATTATACTCCGGACAAAATTTATCAAGTAATTCTGATAAAGGGGAATAACTCTAAAAATAGGCAAGGTAGGGTTTATTGGACTTGCACACTGCACTATCTACCAATGTGCTCTGTCAGTGTATGAAGTTTGAATAAAATCCCTCTAGCAGTTTTGGAGTTATGCTCCGGACAAAATTTATCAAGTAAATCTGATAAAGCGGAATAACTCTAAAAAAGGCAAGGTAGAGTCATTGCACTTGCACACTGCTCTACCTACCAATATGGTCTGTCAGTGTATGAAGTTTGAATAAAATCCCTCATGTAGTTTTGGAGTTATGCTCCGGACAAAATTGTTTCGGACGGACGGACGCACAGACGCACGGACGGACGAAGGGCATTTCTAAAATCCCCTTCGCCTTTGGCGGGGGATAATAATGCGGGTTTGAAAACAGATAAAATCATTTCTATTAGATGTATAAATTCATCTCCATTCTGCATTTACCCTTTTTTCATCGAGTGTCCTAAGAAAACAATATCGGACACATTTACAATTAAATTATAATGTTGAATACAAAGCATGTTGACGCTATTTTTAAGTCGAGTTACATTTACCGTGAACCCGGAAGAAACTGCGTCAGAAAGATATTTGTTCCCTTTATGTTTGCCCGTTTCCCTTTATATGGTTGGCAAATAAACTCTCATAATTAAACAAACTGTAGTTATAATTCTTTTGATCAAAGATAAAGTACGTCACTAAAATATTTCCGTTTTTTTGCAGCCATTGTTTACTTTTCTCAAAATATCCCAATCAGATTTTGTCATAACTTAGATCTATTCAACATGTGGTAATGAAAGCTTAATGCAGGGTAAACTAGTGCAAGTTTTTTATTATCGTGACTTGATAATCAGCTTTTTTCGTGTTCTGTTTGTTATGCTATTTTTAAAGCGACTGACCCACAGAATTTAGCTGAATGTGTTTTCTTTAAAATTTAATAGAAGTTTACATACCATGGAAAAACGTAATATTATGCTTCTATACACCATTGAAAATGGAAAAAAAGTTTTGATTTTATCAGGATTCGAACTCATGCCCTTTCGGTCTGTAAAATATAAAGCGACGATCTACACCACTGTGGCACGGAGATTAGTTATCAAGAATAGTAAAAATGAAAAAACGAAAGTATCTACTCCGTGACTAACGAGGTCAAAAATGTGTAAAATTTATATTGTGGTGTTTTCCGGTACCAAACATGAGTCAGTAACTTAGTTCAGATATTTTATTCACAATAACAGCTAGAATCTCTAGATGTATAAACATTTTCTCCTTTTTTTCATCGTTGGCCAATCTGTGAGTCAGTCGCTTTAATATGCAGTGAAAAAATCGCGACTTGTATGCATGTAAAACGTTTCCCTTTCTGGCGACAGTTGCAAGCGCTGGAAGTTTGTTGGCTGGATAGGAGGCGAAGGTTCATGCCGAGGCATACATTTGGCTTTCGTAATCATCCCTCTATTTGATATCAGGAGAGCGCAGACTATATTTGATGTTGTCAAAGTTATGAAAAAAGTTGTGGACGATTAATCTTTTCTTTTAATCATTATGTCGTTTCACTGAATAAAAAAAATGAAATTTTACTAAGGTTTGAAACATTAGCAATGAAAATGCAAATATAATGTTTGATAATGATCAACATTTTCTTAACATTCGATCACTTTCTGTTCGACCATGCCCTATGCAGTAACCCCCCCCCCCACACACACACACACAACGTTTATTCTGAGTGGTGTGGCACTAAGTATGACGAAAGTAAGGCTCAGTAAATATCGGCTTATATGGTTCTGCTTTTTTGGGATTTCATTCGAAGTTACTCATTTAATAATGACCTGAAGAGCAAGTGTCTTACAATATACATTTGTGTTTGTATGGACATAATACTGGGACCTGTACATATTCGCCACCTATGTTTTGCTCGCTACTTAGTTGATGTGAATTATTACCTAACATACATTATTTTATTGTATTTATGTTTAACAATTTACAGGTTTTAAGAGTATATCGAAGGATCATCAGTTGCGACTACACTCGTCCGAGGACTTGCCAAAAAAGTTACATTTTAGTATAATAGTAGCATTAATAGTAGTAGCATTAATAGTAGTAGTATTCATAGTAGTAGTATTCATAGTAGTAGTATTCATAGTAGTAGTATTCATAGTAGTAGTATTCATAGTAGTAGCATTAATAGTAGTAGTATTCATAGTAGTAGTATTCATAGTAGTAGTATTCATAGTAGTAGCATTCATAGTAGTAGTATTCATAGTAGTAGTATTCATAGTAGTAGTATTCATAGTAGTAGTATTCATAGTAGTAGTATTCATAGTAGTAGTATTCATAGTAGTAGTAGAAGTAGTAGCATTAGAATGATAAATTATGAATAATACTAAAAGCTCCTATCTGCAGTGTTCTAGTATTTGATGCTGATTTGAAAGATAACTTACTTAATATATTTCTTTATTAATAAGAGATCATTTTCTAGAATGTGTCATAAATAAATGTGTTTTACGTATTGTATGATTAATTGAACGGGTTTTTGTTGTTGTTGTTTTCTTCTTTTGTTTTGTTGTTGTTTTTTTCTAATGTCAAGCCGAATGTCGAGCTGGCTTGTTTGTCTGATGTGGAGTCGTTGTTCAGAAACTACCCATCATCAGTTGATTAGTATTTATGTTATTTGAGACTTATTAGTTCTCATTCTTTACTGATGCAAATTTAGTTAGCTAAAGTTTTAGCTGAAAATTATTTCACCAGAATCAGCATCTTAATACTATCGCAAGCAAATAAAGAGAATCATTGCACACAAACTCTGCTTATGGAGTGGATATGTTGTCCGGTGGTATCACGCTGGATTAGTAACCCAGGGTCGCAAGCTCGATTTCCCACTCCTTAAACGTGACGTAAAACCGAGGTCCCATGTATCAGGGCTATTCACTGAGCATGGAAAAGAACCAGGTGGGGAGGGGGTTCTCTGAAATTGGATGCTTTCTGTATTTTGCACAATTTCCCACACCCTAGGATAATTAACCTCTGCACGGTGCTTTGTTCATTTGGACAAAAAGAGAAACATAGCTAAGTACAGTTTAATCTGAAGCTTTTTATTATTCGACCTCGAGTTCATCTTCTTTCCTGTTGACAGGCTCAGCAAGCCACATATAACAGAAGATACATAAATAATGTACAGTGAACAACACTTAGCCTGGCTGGAGGCTATACGATCCTTTTCTTTTATGTTATTGCATTGATATATTTCAATTTTTACCTCTCTAATAGCAACATTTTTTCCTCTGCTAAAAAAGATAAATCTGTAGTTGAAAAGGAATTTAATTGTCATTTAGCTAACATTACTAAGAAATGTTATTAATTGCTGGTTCTGAAACCAGTCTACAAAGCATCTTACTAGATTTATAAGGGAGTCAAATCTTGTCAGGATAATAAGGCTACATTTAACTGCCTTTGATTACCTCCCTTAGAATGTTCAAGTCGCATTTGAATATTCTCAAGTATTTCCAGTGTTATGAGGCGGCTTACGGGTACTCAAGTTTTGATTTACTTCTGAGCCTTTTTACAAGCGATTTCATTCTGATTAATACAAGTTTTGTTACGATTTGTTTAAACAAAGAGATGCTTGTACTTCTGAAATGCACATCACTTCAAACTTTATGATCTGGTTTTGGCAACATAGACACTGTGTACGGGTAATGTTCAGACTTTTCGTGACAATGTTTTTACTAGTAAAACAAAGACTATGACAAACAAGAAGAGAAAATTACCAACTTTCTTGGTACGACTGGTAACAGTCTCAGAAAATTCGAATAATTTGGATTTACTTTCTTACTTTTTCAAATTAAACAAGAAATATCTATATTATATTTATAAAAAAAGCTGGTCGAAGAAGGAAAGAAAGAATTATATATTAAAAGGTGTAATTTACTTCAAAGAGAGGTTACAATTCGACCCGAAAGAGCCGATTACCCAGCAGAGATTGAATTCATAGCTAGCTAGGAGATATGTATTCAACCAAACGAATACCTAGCTCGACTAGGAACTGGGTATTCGATCCGAAAGAGCCAAAAGCTGGGTATTCGGCTCTTTCGGGTCGAATACCCAAATCCCATCTGGCTGGGAATTCGAACCTAGCAGGGTAATGAATATCCAATTCCCCATTTCCAACTCATAGCTAACTTTACACACATACCTAGAGCTATTTTACACCAGTGTTAATAATTTCTAAACCATTCCTCGTTTAGTTTATTTCTATGAAAGGGAATATCCGGCAGTACATATATATTGCTAATTGACAATTACCTCTTGGCATATTATATTTGTTATACGATTAAGCTAGCTGTCATGATGAGTTGTATTCTGTTTCATACATTGTTATGATAAGTCATTACATGTATAACGCATAATGACAAATGGAACTTGGTTAGTTTAAATTTTAATTCTTCTTCCTTTCGCGTTTTGTCACGTTTTTGACCAGTAATAGCTGATTCCTTTGACAGCAATTCTAGAAGTAAATTAAGTCTGTCTAACGTTCATACAATTTCAGCAACACAGTGATGTTTTTAAGATCAACAAAAAATCTATTATTGTTTTACAAATTCAGTCAGGCAAGAAACAGTTGTTATATAGCAGTATGAATTTATTGGCAAATATTCCCTTTAGGTAAATTTCTCATACAAGTGAAAAGACCCATTAGGCCTAGACAAATACCTGTAAGAACAACAAGTATTAGCATTTCCAAAAATGCTTGAAATCGCCGTTCAGCCATGCATTTCGTCTTATCCATAGATGAATGTATTTCATGTTCTTCATTCATTAATTTGATAATCTTACAACATGCTTTGCACTGAAAAGCGAAGTTATATTTGATAATTTCCACACAGAAATTATAAAGTAGATTAAATATACATTGTAATTTTTATTGTAGCTGGACTATTTTTAAAAGCAGACGATTTGGCTTCTTAATGAAAAACATATCGCCCTAACCCTAATGAAGCATATATAAAACACGGAAAATCCTGATCAAACTCCTCGCACCGGTTAAGTCACGCTTTGCTACTTTTACTGTACTAATCAGGGGAAGTTACCCCTGCGGGGAGTTTGTATCCTGATTAGAACCGCCCGGAAGCAAGCATTTATTTTTTTCTTTAAGTGCAAGTTTTGGAAAAAACAAACAAACCATACTCTTATTTAGACTACATTCTCTAGTTAAAAATGACATGTAGCAAAAAATATTGCGATCGTACATTCATGATGGTATTTTTCAGTAGTAAGAATAAGTAACCCGACAAACATGGCGGTTGGACGAGTCCACGCCCCATTTACGCATCCCTTGCAGAAGAATTTTGACGTCCATTTTGTTATCATGTGATATGAAATGCTTGCTTTGATTGGCTAAAGGCAGGCGGTGTACAGGCAAAACTGTTCAAATCTTGTTAATTGTATATATCGCCGTCCAGGGACGGCGATAATAATATGATTTTTCTCCAATCATTTGATTTATTATGGCCGCATTCAGTACGAATCTATCGGAAAGATACGCTTGATAGCTTTACATGAAGTAATTTAATTAAGACTTGTGAACTCAATTAGTATGTTAAATGTTACTAATGGAAAATGGAATTTATTGACTTATTATTTCGCTTTATTCTTTTCGGTGAGATATTTTCAGATTTTATAATTCATTATTTGATAAGTATTTTTGTTTGTTTTCTTTACGCTTTCGTTCTTTTGCACTAAAGCAACAGGGTGCAAGTGGCACAGAAATTTGAATCTGTGCCTAGCACTGTAACAGGACGACTGCCTGCGTACTTATAAATCAGATACACTTTGGCCTATCGACAATTATCAAATCAAGCATCCTATAATATAAGGTATATGTAGACAATCTATCAGTAAATCGAAGCAGTGGATCAAAGGTTTGTTTGTATGTTAGGTTTTCTATGAAAAGACTGTTCCGAAGCTAGGTTAATCAACCTTGCCATGTAGATTATTTGATATCTAAGTGTAAATTCAGCACGTTTTCATATCTGTTCGTCGGGCAAAATTTATAATTGTGCAGCTACTAGAAAAGGTTGAACAGAAACAAAGTTCGTAGTTATATGAATGTGATAATTATCAATATAGCAATAATAAACATAATAATAATCATTTGTATCACACTAATCAATGACTTCCTTTCTTTAATTCGTAGAGGTTACAGATTAAGACAAGTGAAAACATATGCAAGAAGCAAATGGATAACAGTTTTTGTTTTAAAGTGTGACCTTCAAAACTTTAATAAACAAACGAATAGGTTTATTTCCATATATATCCATATTGTTATAAGAAATGCTCTTTTCTGGAAATGTTTTTCTACTCCAGTGCAAACAGTATTATTTTTGATGGTGGATCTACATGCGTTATCAGATTTTTTTTGAAGACCTACTACGATCTTTTAAGTATTCGGGAGTGTTATTCCTTTAGCATTCGTTTATCAGAATTGTAGTGTATTCATCTTTCAGTATGTCTGTCATTCTGACGAATAACAAAACAAAAACAAAACACAAAACTGAAACAACAGCAACAAAACACGCATTATTTTTTGAAAAAATAATACTGGTAGGTATTATGCTATGTCCAGAAACCGTGAACATGGAGAGATGTTAAGCATTTCTGTTTAATCTTAAAATAAATGAAATGTCATTTGCCGTTCAGAAATATGTTGTGGAATTTCCTCTTCTTGTTGTTTCTGTCGAAATTTAGAGGCACGTGATTGACCAGAATTCTTTTGGTTCTTCTTCCGATATAAAAACCAGCTTCGGTCAATAATGCGTCTAAATGGATGATATCTCGCAGTTAAGTTCGTGAATCTTGGTTTGTGGACAAAGGGCTAAACGAATTAAGGATACTTTTGCTGTCATTAGTATATTATCCCAGACAGGACTTCTAATATTTATTAAAACACTATAAGCTTTAATAATTGAGAACTTAATTTAGGTCTAATATTTCCTCAGACAAATCAAAACTTATACACGATTTTCCAGTCGACACTGATAGTGTTCGCTTCAGAGTGTGTTAGGGAGTACTATTTAAATTTTATTGAATGGAAGAAGGTGGGGGTAGCGGGTTCAAGTCCTGCCCTTGGTAAATGGTTTATCTGACACCGCGACATACTAAAGACAGTTTAACTTTTATAATCACGCCTCTATTCTTTTATGCATTTTAAAAATAGAATATATATTTATGTTCGTTTACGAGTATAAACAAATGTTCTATTTTTATACGTAAACTTTTTTATTGGACGATAGACATATTTAGCGTAAATTCTCTTTAAATTTAATGAGAATCAAAGACAAATTCCGAAGAAATAAGGGTCCGGCTCTGAGCTCAAAGTTTAATAACAACATATGACTAAGTTCATCTGCAAATAGTTCTCCAAAATCCCAATCAGTCCTGCTTATCATCAGACGGACTACTTTTTGCCAGCGTAAGTATGACACGAAACGGCAAAGTACGCAATAAATTATCACTCTATTATTCATACTCATTTTATGGTCGTATTTACATTTTCTTTCATCTTTAGGAGCATTCGTGAAAGAAAGCTTTAGTCAGATTCCAGAGTATAGTCCAGAGTTAGAGTATGAGGTAGACAGTCGTTGTTCAAAAGTTACGAAGTGCAACAGAGGCCAGACTTTATGGTAAAGGTTTCAGCATCTCTCAAGCTGATATCTTTAAACTATTTGGTAAGTTTGTTTTAAACAAGAGCTTTACCTATGCATTTGTCGAAAACTGCAAAATAGAGAATCTGCAAATCCTTAGAAAATAGTAAAACCATTTCAGACACCCGTCAAACTAATAGTTTTAAAGAAGTAAGTCATGAAAATAAATGACAAAAGCATGAAGGTTTTTAATTGGTTTCTGTTACTGGGACATACTACAGAAACTTTTTTGCTTAAAAGACCAATCAAGGGGAATGGTCTTAATTAAAAAACGTTCTTGATAGCAGAACCTTCTTTTCTTAATCTTAAACTGTGGGTCCTTAAAGTGGTTTTAGTACCTGAACTTTACTGTATATTTGACACTTGGTCAACAGCGTTTATTAATTGAAACGTGAAAGAAAGGAGCTTGAAAGAGAAAACAATATCCCTGCTTGAATAACTGTTTACTGTGACGTTTTTTTAAATGTTTTGGCTTTTATGATTTTTTTATCCTGTCACTAATAACACTTTCGAACTTATAACAAGGTGCCAGATATTTTTCTTTATCTACGGCAGTTGGTCACGTGACGTTGATATACGGCACATGATATGTCATGGACTACTTTAATCAGAAGGAAGTGATAAAATAGATGTTATTACAAACTGAGACTACTTGAATAAAAAATTAAATATTTCAATTTGTAAATCTAACAAAATAGTGATCATTTAAGAAACTAAAGTTACTGAAACTTTGGAACTATTTTTTGTGTGCAAATGTACCACTGCCGGATAACCTTGAAATTAGCCTTAATTAAAACACTTTAAAGATAGATTTTCAACATCTTAAGTAAATTCAATATCTTAAGTTAAGTATTTCCAAATGCCAGATGTGAAAGGATAAATAGAATAATAGGTTAGTGTCTAAATTGAGAAAGTTTATATGGCTCGACTGCGGAATTTATCGGGTTAGCCTGCGGCTAAATGACAGCCTATAAAAACATACGGAAAATATCGCTTGAATAATTATGCCAGTTCTTAAGTTACAAGTTTAAAAGTTGAAGGACGAACAGATATTGAAAAGTTTCATGCTTTTAAGACTATTTAAGTAAGAGCGCGTTTGTTTTTGTTAGACAAGTCTGTACTGAAGTGTATACGTCAGGCTTCGTGGACTTTGGTATAGGAAATGGTGTCATCTCACAAAAATGGCTGCCATTTAAGCAAACTTGCTTTGACAGATCAGTCTTATCATCCAAACCTGTTTTAAGAGAGGTCAAAAGTTTGACAGTTTTTGGGAAGATGTTTACTATTTACTACCTTAGTTCAGAAATCTCCGATAAAGACAAGTTTACTGCACTTTTGAAAGGAAGACATTCGTGCTTCTGCATTTTATGTCGAATGAGCATCAAGCTTTTGCAACTTAGATAAACCCCACTCGATGACAGATCCCTTGTTTCAAACCAGTGCTTGAGCCGGAAATGTGGAATGTGGAAAGTCACTGGAAACTCTCACCCCTGGTGGTGTTCGTACCATCGACTTCCGAATAGAAAGTCCAGTGCGTGCTCTAACCCCTTGACTGCTGGATGGAGGAAGCTGATGTGG
Organism: Cyclina sinensis; assembly: GCA_012932295.1. Taxonomy (NCBI): domain Eukaryota; kingdom Metazoa; phylum Mollusca; class Bivalvia; order Venerida; family Veneridae; genus Cyclina; species Cyclina sinensis. The sequence goes on along the minus strand of JAAONU010000009.1, from coordinate 8,175,855 downwards.
AACAGATGGTCCTCGATCCTTGTCGGGCGACGGGGTATAATGCAAGGCTCCCGACCCGGTTAAGGGGAAGGTATAATTTAAGGCTCCCGAACCGGGTAAGGGGAAGGTATAATGTAAGGCTCCCAAATTGGGGATGGTTCCCGACCCAAGGATAGGAGAGGTATAATGCAAGGCTCCCGACCCAGGGATGGTGGATGTATAATGCAAGACTCCCGATTGGGGCGGTTTTCTTTCGAATCTGATACGAGTAGACAGTCTCAGTGGCTTCATGCACGACTTATTTTCGATGCAAATTCTCGTTTGAATCGAGGAAACAGTGATCGTGGAGGATTCATGCAGGCTACAAAACTTTGTATATTTATGGATATCAAATAAATAAGTTTAATCTTCTTAAACCAGTACAAATTTCTAAATTGTAAATATCATATTTGTTTTACAGTTGTAGCTATCTTTGATGTGTCAAACATTTATTGGTATAGGTTTAACATTACAGAAACATTAAATTCAGATTACTTTGCACTATTAAGGCAGTCAAATCAAGGTTTAATTTGTCATGATCTAGCATTGTTTTATTTCGTATAGAGCTGGACTGATGGAAGATTAAACTGGGAAGGTAACATGACGTATGTAACTGTCCGATTTTTGTTCTGCACAGAAAAGTATGTTTGGATACCGCCTATTCTGCTGGAAAATTCGTACGTAATTCTATTATTTTTTTTATTCTGATGTTATCTTAATCGTATGGTTTAGTTCATTTGTTTAAGTCCGATTACGTTAAAGGTTACGTAAATCGCTCGGGAAACTCGAACTCAGATTGAACAAATCGCGCGAGAAAAGAGCCAGTTATTGTTGGTTGGTTTTGTTATTGGTTCCCATTCTCAGATTTTTTACTTGAACATGTGCGTTTAAGGTGTTTATGGCCAGTGAAATAAAGAAAGTGTTAAAACAAAGCTGAACAAAAATAGCGGTATATAACTAAAGAGAGTTTGCCGTTGGTCATTCGCTCGGCCACATTTTGAAATAAAACTTCGTTGGCTCGAACTTCAGTCTCTCGAATGCACTCGTTCCCTCGAACACGATCAACGGTCTGTATACGTCAAGTTGCTCTGTCTCTGAAACCTCGAACCCCGATTGGTCAGTCTGTCTCAAACCCAGGACGTGGTGCCTACAGCTACAGTGCAATTTCATTTGTTCGGCTCAAACAGTAAAATAGAACTGCAATTATAGTAAACATAATTATAGTAAAGTTGTTAACTGACAAGTGGTGCGTATTTTTCAAAAGATTTTTTTTGTGTTGAGCAAGATTTTATGCCCAGGGAATGCATCTAGCTTTTTTATTGTCAGTCCGTCATTCCGTCAGCCCGGCAGTCATTCCATCCAAAAACTTTAACATAGCACATAACTTCCTTATTAGTAAATATCGTTTCATATTTGAACACAACACCTTCCGACCGACATATATTTATTTCAGCCTGACACTTGAATGACCTTGATCTCGAAGGTCAAATTGTCAAAAAACACAATATTTGCAATAATTCCCTTATAACTGGACACATTTAGTTTATGTTTGCAAACAACAACCCTTCTGGAGAGATGTTACAAATGAGAGATATTATTTATGACCTTGGCTCCTAAACAAAATTGACTTTGTGGTAAAATTGTCAAAGAATTTGAATCAACAGATTTAATTTATGTTTGCACACAACAACCCTTTAAGAGAGATCTTCAAGATAATAGTTTTTGAAATGTGTATCAGCCATTCCGTCATTCAGGCTGTCAGACCATCTGTCATTCCATCTGTCAGTGCATTAGTCATTCCATCAATCTGTCAAATTATCCGGAAACTTTAACATTTTTCATATCTTCGTTATTGGTAAATGGATTTACTACGTTCTTGAATGCAACACCTCTTTGGACTGACTTAAATGCATATAACCTTGACCCCTGAATGACCTTGACTGCGAAGGTCCAGTTGTCAAAAATACTTATTATTGGCTAAAATATCTTATTACTCAACAAATTTAGCTCGTGTTTGCGCACAGCAACCTTTTAGTGAGATTTTAAAAATGGCATATATTGTTTTTACCTTGACCTCTAAATGACCTTGACTTTAAGGTAAAATAGTAAAAAAACACTTCTTTTGAACGATATACAATTTATCTTCGTTTGCTCCTTAGTCCAAAGGTCAAAGCACCACTTTGGAGTTATTGTCATCTTTTAGTCGCATTTCTTGTTTTTAGATGATATCTTAATCAAGTTTCAATTGCAGTATCGAACAGGTTGATGTCATATCTCGACCAAACGTACCGATGAGAATACATGGCAGCAGTACGGTGGCAATGGTTACCAGGTAAAAAATCTGCTGACTTTGAATTGGATCCTCATTGATTTGTTAGTATTAATTTCTACTTCGATGAACCACTTATTTGAACTTTAAGTAGGATGCTTTTACATCTCACATGTTAGTATATATTTCAGTTCAACACTTTGTTCAAATCGACTGTTTATTGGTTACTTGTTTAAATTTACTGGTATATTGTGATCAAAGTGACTCTGATTTTTTTATTTAAAACTACTCATGTGTACTCTTCCGCAAGAAACGTTACAAATATTTTGCTTCTGTAGTTCCTTTGTGAAAAAATATTTTACTTCCACAGAATAAAGTCGAAGATGGTAAAACATTTCATGGCTGACCCAGTCAAAATTTCAATTCAAAACTGAACTTGTAGATTTTCATCAGTCGTTGGTGTTTCTTATTTACATGTTTCTAAACTTTCACTTTAATAATAATATTATAGAATCTATCTGGACCATTTTGCATCTTGATCATTTAAATTATAGCTTAAAAGAGATGGTCCTAAACAAATTTCATGAACATTGACGAAAAAAGCTTTGATAAACTGTCGATAAGCAAAATACTACTGGTGTCAGGTTATCGAAAGTGGTTTCGGAGATTTGAATATATGCTACTAGCCAGGTTTGAAAAAAATTCTCAGTTTGCTTATAATCACCTTGTTTTTACATTATTTTAAGTTTATAACATCATCAAAATTATTTTATACAGACATACATAAGGACAAACGTCATACAACTTTATATATATATATTTACTGTATTTCGGTCCAGCCACCATGATCATGACCTGGTCAGTATGCTTTCAACTAATGAAATTCTGTTTCCTTTTGGTAGCCGGGATATTTACCACAAGTTGTGAGAGCAAAGTCACATACTGGCCTTTAGATACACAAAAGTGTGATATAATTATCAGCACGTGGGCCTACACATCTAATGAAATAACCCTGGACTTTGCGGAGTCCGGTGATGCCATTGTGACCACGTCTTACCAAGGTAAGTTCGGCTCCACAGGTATCTATATAAGTTTATTTTTACATCGATACTAGATGCCCATATCACCGACGCGATCCGAAGAGACTGGTTAAGGTAACAGGGTATAATACAATATACAGAAATGCGTCCAGTTCAAAGGAAGCTTATTTTACGTGCTTAATGCATAGCACCGGTTGGACCTCGGTTTTATAATGTGTTATTTGGAGAAACTCAGTGTTATTAATTGAGAAGTGGCGGAGCTGGGGGGGGGGGGGGTAGGGGTGTCCAACTCGCAACCCCTAAAGTATTTTTGTGTCAGTATTAAACCACGGATCTCACTTTACTTAAACAGATGTTAACCAATTGGATAAAAAATTTAGCCATTTTTTTATAAACATAAAATATACATATACAATGAAACAATTAACCAACCGTCTTATGAAATGGCGTGTAGTTTTTGAAGAAGATTACACACAGATCTGAAGATGTTACGAATGAAGATAATTACATAATTTACTTGAAAATTCAGTAAAGGTTCATTATTAAATTAATGATACTAAATTAAGTAAATTAAACATTTGAAAACCATGGCAAATGATCGTTTGTTTTGGGTGGGGGATCTTCGAAGATTTAATTCTCCAAATTAATGAAAGTCCCTAATGAAGTAATTTATTCCAGCAACTTTTACACTATCTAATGTTAACTTCTGTCATCTTTATTTCTATTTACTTGTATCTGGTAGAACATGGCGAGTGGGAACTCATAGGTACAAGTAACAGGTCGACGACAGCAGTCAGAGAGAATCAACCTTTCACACGTCTTATATTTACACTGACATTTCGACGCCGCCCTTTGTTCCATATTCTAATACAATCTTCCCCGTTGTGTTGATGGGGTTTCTCACGGTAAGGCACTTCTAAGTGGCTTCCTGACATAAGTAAAATGTGCACGCTTGATACATAACCAATAATTTCATGGCGAATGTAACTTTGCTCAGAAATGTTAGCGCTGTAGTGTTGTCTAGTAGCTTTGTTGGTGATGTGTCCGTTCTGAGCACCTTTCAGTTACATACAGAAAAATCCTGAATATTTTCAATCTGCTGTTTTAAAACATAGTCTAGTATTATATTGTGTTTTTGACACTTTCTTTGAGCATCAGTGAAAGGGTTGTAACATATTCCAATGATGATATACTTCAGAGTAAACTTTAAAGGGAAATACAGGCAAAAGTTTTATGCTTTTTTTCTCGTTTCTTCAATAAATATACTATAAATATGATCGAAATAAATACAATGATCAGTCCCAGTAACAAAGATTTCCCTCTTTTTAAATGAAAAAACCGAGTGGTTTCCTAACTTAACCCACGTGGGTTTAGATAGAAAATTTAGATTTCGCTCTAAATTTCGGAGTGAATGATTGGACAGTTCAAGTACCTATCACGTGATCAAAAAGCAACCCAAGAGAAACGACGATTAGTTGTGTTTTTCAGGTGACCTATTTAAAAATAACTCAGTGATTCCGTTCACGTTTTACTTTCTGTTAAAGAACATTCAAATATTTACGTTCAAGCCCGCATTTCACTTTATTTATATGGACAAACATACTAGGAATTTAAAGTTCTTTATATTGAACGTGATTTGAGCAAATAATATCAGTTTTATTTTTGTGGGCATTCATTTGCCTGTGTATCCCTTTAATGTATCTTTGCAGGTGACTATATTTAAGTTAACTCCGGAATCTGGGGAAAGAGTTGGGCTGTCGTTGACAATATTACTGGCCTATGCTGTGTATCTAAGCCTTATATCTGATAGTATACCACAAACATCACTTTCTGCTAGCCTTTTGTGTATGTATCCTGCAAATATCCGGACTTTCCTTCTGCACTTTATGGTTGAATATATAAGAACAACTACACCCTTTATAGATCAGTTTTTGTGTCAGTTACAGATTAAGATTATTTCTGGAACAAAATATCACTTATTCACACGTTTCTTTATTATTTAAATGATTAGCAGTGTGTTAACGACACTGATTTACGACATTCAGAAAATATCTACAGATTAACACAAAATGTCAATTAAACAAATTAGTTAAAAATATATAGTGTTGCTTATTGATTTTTTTATAAAAAGAACACCAGAGTAAATTCTTGCTTTAAAGTTCTGCTACTTCTGTCAGAAAAAAAAAAGATTTATCACTTCCATTGAATGCAATAAGCCAGTTGGTTTGTTTGTGTGCTGTTTTCATCACTATTGTTATAATTACAGCCACCTACTTAGCAACAATTCTGCTGTTACAGACCGTTGCCGTACTTCTAACAGTTATCTACCTTGACCTATATTTTACTCCCGATGAAGAATCCAGTCCCAGAATGGTTTTAAAGAATTACAAATTCATGTCACGCGTTACTTTCGTTAAGAAACTGCAGAAGGAAAAGCACAAAAGTAGCCAGTGATAGAAACCATGACAATGACCTTGTCGTTGAGAAAGCGAAAGATTTAGATAGAGATCCTGTCGATGAGAAAAAATGTCCAGACGGTAATGACGTCAGCGATGACGACAAGGGAGACGTATCTCACAGGAAACAGTACACTTGGAAAGAAATTGCACTGCTGTGTGATAAGATCACATTGTATATCTACTTTGTGGTGGTAACTGTTTTAACTATCGTTTTTGTTGCTGTTATGACCAGCCATTTCAATGATTCCTACTCGGAGTATAACAGTTAAACTGAGGGAAGATTTCGTTTGTTGAAAACTGTATCTCAAGTATTTAGAAAAATGAGTAATCGGTGTTCTTTTTATTTTGTTTATTCGTATTTCATTAAAAAGCACTATTATTCTGTTTTGTTCACATCTTTGTTCTTGCTTTTCTGGTACTTTTCTTTCCTGCGTGATGCTGTAAATATTCTGGAGATTTTCCTTTCAAATATAGCCGATATAGCAAAATTGGTCAGTCATGTAAAATGTTGCAATATTAGTCAAAATGACTTGAAATTCTTGAAAAGGGTCTCCTTTGTGGTGAAGTGGGTGTTCTACTACTCTCATTCGGACAGACGAACAGATGTAAACAGTATTTATATATAAACAATAAAAGCAATATCTTAAATCAGGAAAAGGGTACAGAAGAAACATTACATTTGAATGTATGTTTGAGTGGTACTTCATAGATGAGAATTTATTATTATTATTATTATTATTATTATTATTATTATTATTATATGATATGACCACTTGCACTGGTATAAGCAATGTTCTCAATAAAACAATTTAACTGCGTATTTTTTTCTTTTTCATTTTATCGTTGATTATGGACTTTTTGTTGACATTGAGAGGGCTCAAAACATTGATAACATTGTGGCTTCTTTTCTTATCACACCCTAAATCCAGATTGTATACGGCCATCCTTTGACAACGGTGAGTGAGTAGAATCTCAATAAACTCGTATAATCAACTGATGAACTATTCATATCGTAACACTAGTTCATGTACTACACTAGTTCATGTACTATTTCACGACATTATGAAATGCAAATTTGTCTCAGATCGAAACCTTTCTCCCGCAAAGAGATAAATATAGAAATTACCAATGTTGATCAAAAGATGATTAGCTTCTGGGATTTTCCCAGTTTTATAGAAGTAAGAAAAACTCCACCACTTACTGTTTATATATATAAAAACAATGTTATATATGTTAGTTGGTTAAAAAGAACCAAGCAGTAAAACTTTACAATAACAACCATTTTTGTTTCTCTTACTTTTGAAGATTCCCATCTACTTGTTTTCCGTCCCTGTCATGATAACTGTTGCAAAAAAATGATAACTGTTGGTATTAAATCTAATGAGGTCGAGATAATTGGCATAACAGTTGTCGAGTGACACGTAAGTTATCACTGCCGTTTCCAGTGCTGAAAATCTTAGTCCTGCCGAATGGCTGTTGAAGTTGTGCAAATAAGCCTGACTATTTGTCCTAAGAATGCTCATTGTCCATTCGAGAAAAATAGAAATACTCACCAGAGTCCATGTCGAAATGAAAACTCCTATTGTTGATACAGCAGCATAGAGTAGTCCTAATAAAAATAGTCCCATCTAACATAATAACATGATTTTTTGTTATCGGAATGCCCTGAATGTGTCTTTTGGAGCGCCTGAAATACAGAAATCAGTTTCCATAATGTGTTTTATGATAACCCAAACACTGCATTCACCTTAGCTCTAGGATATGTAGAAATAAGTAATATCACAAATTCATCATGTTACCCTCGGCTGGAGTGTTTGTTACCCTCGACTGGACTGTTTGTTACCCTCAGCTGGAGTGTTTGTTACCCTTGGCTGGAGTGTTTGTCAGAAGAAAAAATATCTGCCCACGTTCCAGATATAAAGTTAAAAGAAATAAAGAGATGCTGTTTTTCGTGTGTGTTTTTATTGTTTTTTTCTTCTTCTTTTTTATAGTTTATAATTATTTTACACTTGAAATAAGTAACCGCTGTGTGGAGTTTGTTTGTTTCTGAATGTTATTGTCGAATAAGGTCATTGGACACGAGTCCTCTGTATGGTACACACATATTTTAATCTGTTGGATTAATCACGTATGTCTTTTAACTAAGTCAATCACGACCATGTTCGAGTTACATCTGTACAAAAACAGGATTTGTAGTAAGTAAAAACAGTAAAAAGATAACCTTCACTCTGATGTTGTCTTTCGTGTTCTGTCTTTGCATGTTTGTACATACCTTTTTATTATGGTATGCACTGGATGCCATTCAGAAAATTAAATTTAAGAAGTATCTCAATAATTAGAAATTTATCTGCCACATTAAATAAATGGCGGGTCTATCTAAGAAATTAAGCAGCGTATGAGTTAAGAACTTGTGCATAATTTCATTTACGACTGATCTTTCTGATAACAAAAGATATGTACAGGTATTTTATATTGTTGTGAACATATGCGTGAGTATGAATGCCATATCTTGCATCCAGAGATGACACGAGGTGTACCTACGTAAGGACGTACGATACACGATATAAATCGCGATATTTTAACATTGTTGAAAATATTTTCAACTGTAGCATTTTTCCTTGGTCTGTTTTATTTGTCTCCATTTCTTTAAAACGAAAGTGCAATAAAAGCATGTTAAAATGTTCATTTAACGTTTTAATATATAAATAAAATGTTTAACACCTTTTGTGTTCAAAATAGATTTTGTCTGAATTCAATTTCTTTTCGGCACTACGTCTGGAATCGCGACAACCTCCACATCTGCTGCAATGCGGTAAGATCGTATCGCAAACTGAAATATAACGCAAAAAAAACTATTTCTAAAAGTTGCCGTTTTTTTTCCCCACTAAATTCATTATAGATTGAGAAAGAGATTAACAAAGACCATTTAGCTTGTCAGACTGCACATCCGAAACATATGGGGCAACCGTACCACATAGGTATTTTCTGCACTCAGTACTTACCGTAGTTTAAAAGTACAGAATATGTGCAATTCTCTCAGGTCAATAGAACTATTTTTTCTACGTCAGCCCCTTGTAATCCGAAGTATTAATCAGGAATTAATCTTTTGAACTACAAGTGGCTATTATAATAAGATTTTAATGAGATTATGTATGTCAGTGATTTTTAAGTCTTAAGTTTTTAACTAATCCAATCAATTAGCGATAGGCTGACGTTTGAATTTAATATATAATTCTGATCTGGTAATTAAAACTCAGATAGTCATTGTTTAAACTAAATCATCATTTTCTGCAGACGAAATATCTATATTAGAGCAATTTTTAATACAATATGAAGATAATAGTAGTGTTTGTTGTGGAATTATATATATTAAGTAAGCCATCAATATATATTTGTGGAATAAAAATAATTAGATTTTACTAACTTGATTCGATTACTTTTTGTATATTAAAAATATGGATAATAATGCAATGAATGTAATTTATGAACATGTATTTAATTTATGTTTATGTATATATGTATATGTATTAAGACATTCTATTCTATATGACAACAACAACGTGAAGTCAGTTTTAAAACTTTTCAGCAAACTCACCATCGTCGGAAACCCAGGTTCGATCCATTCCGTTTCACTCTATTTATCTACCGTACATAATGTAGTTGTGCGGAATATGTACCGAGGGTCACCGACGATGCAAACTCACATTTAAAAACTTATTCTGCAGAATTTTAAGAATTTAACGACCATTAATAAAATGTCGCAACAGCAGTCATAAGTCGCATTGTTTTCACGGTTTTCTCGTGCAGCTTCGTGTTTTAGACTCTAGTTATATTGATATCTATTTTTTGAAATTCGTGAATCAGTTTCTATTAAACAGCTATTGTGCACAGTGTAAGAATGGCGAAAAAAGGAAGAGCTGAAATTTGTATTTGACATCTATAGTTAGATTTTTTTTTATTTAGAGTGAAAATAATCTTCAATAAATTGTGTATTGCTGGTATGTCTCAGCTTTCATTTACAACAGTAACACAATAATACATGTCGGGGTTCTGCTCGTGTCTTATTACTTTTCTTTTGCAGTCAAATCATAAAGTAGAATGTCTTCTTCTACTGCAAACAAATTCAGGTCATTTTTTTCACTATTTATGGTGGTTGTGTGCGATTTTCAATTCTCTAATAATATATTGTTGGGATATAGTTGTAGGATTCAGCTGTGCTACCGGTACGAAAAGTGAACGTGCAGCTATTGTTTACTCTCCGGAGTTAGAGACAGAGCTGCGGCGCCATTTGTTCAGCGGGTATGAAGTGTTACAGCGACCAGAGAAGGTGGTCAGAGTAAGGACGTCGCTGAATCTGCTGTCGTTGAATTACCTGGTATGTCTGCCATCTCTATCATTTAAAGATGTTTCGGCTGGAGCGGTTTCTAGTATGCCAGACGCGCCTGAATAATTTGATTTTTTAGGTTGTAAGGGTATAGTACAAGGTTCAAACAACGCGAATTCCATTTCAGAGACATTCTTTGTTCTTTTCAACTTGGACCACTGATCCTTCTAGCAGTGTAGGGCGTTACTACTTGGACCACTGATCCTCCAAGGAATCCAAGGCGTTACCACTTGGACCACTGGTCCTCCTAGGAGTCCAAGGCGTTACCACTTGGACCACTGGTCCTCCTACCAGTCCAAGGCGTTACCACTTGGACCACTGGTCCTCCTACCAGTCCAAGGCGTTACCACTTGAACCACTGCTCCTCCTAGCAGTCCAAGGCGTTACCACTTGGACCACTAGTTTTCTTACAGATCAAGGCGTTACCACTTTGATCGCTGTTCCTTCTAGCAGTCAAAGGCGTTACCATTTGATCCTCTTAGCAGACCAAGGCGTTACCACTTGGACAACTGATCCTCCTAGCAGTCGAAGGCGTTACTACTTGAACCACTGGTCCTCCTAGAAGTCCAAGGCGTTACCACTTGGACTACTGGTCCTCCTAGCAGTCCAAGGCGTTACCACTTGAACCACTGGTCCTCCTAGCAGTCCAAGGCGTTACCACTTGAACCACTGGTCCTCCTAGCAGTCCAAGGCGTTACCACTTGAACCACTGGTTCTCCTAGCAGTCCAAGGCGTTACCACTTGGACCACTAGTTTTCTTACAGATCAAGGCGTTACCACTTTGACCACTGGTCCTTTCTGGCAGTCCAAGGCGTTACCACTTTGATCGCTGTTCCTTCTAGCAGTCAAAGGCGTTACCATTTGATCCTCTTAGCAGACCAAGGTGTTACCACTTGGACCACTGATCCTCCCAACAGTCGAAGGCGTTACCACTTGGACCACTGGTCCTCCTAGCAGTCCAAGGCGTTACCACTTGAATCACTGGTCCTCCCAACAGTCCAAGGCGTTACCACTTGAACCACTGGTCCTCCTAGCAGTCCAAGGCGTTACCACTTGGACCACTAGTTTTCTTACAGATCAAGGCGTTACCACTTGGACCACTAGTTTTCTTACAGATCAAGGCGTTACCACTTGGACCACTAGTTTTCTTACAGGTCAAGGCGTTACCACTTGGACCACTGGTCCTCCTAGCAGTCCAAGGCGTTACCACTTGGACCACTAGTTTTCTTACAGATCAAGGCGTTACCAATTTGACCACTGGTCCTTCTGGCAGTCCAAGGCGTTACCACTTTGATCGCTGTTCCTTCTAGCAGTCAAAGGCGTTACCATTTGATCCTCTTCGCAGACCAAGGCGTTACCACTTGAACCACTGATCCTCCTAGCAGTCCAGGGCGTTACCACTTGGACCATTGATCCTCAAAACAGTCCAGGGCTTACCACTTGGACCACTGATTCTCCAAGCACTCCAGGGCGTTACCACTTGGACCACTGGTTCTCCAAGCACTCCAGGGCGTTACCACTTGGACCATTGATCCTCAAAACAGTCCAGGGCTTACCACTTGGACCACTGATTCTCCAAGCACTCCAGGGCGTTAACACTTGGACCACTGGTCCTCAAAACAGTCCAGGGCTTACCACTTGAACCACTGATTCTCCAAGCACTCCAGGGCTTACCACTTGGACCATTGATCCTCAAAACAGTCCAGGGCTTACCACTTGGACCACTGATTCTCCTAGCACTCCAGGGCTTACCACTTGGACCATTAATCCTCAAAACAGTCCAGGGCTTACCACTTGGACCACTGATTCTCCTAGCACTCCAGGGCTTACCACTTGGACCATTGATCCTCAAAACAGTCCAGGGCTTACCACTTGGACCACTGATTCTCCAAGCACTCCAGGGCGTTAACACTTGGACCACTGGTCCTCTTCTGTATCTGCTTTTTCCTGTTTTTACATATTTGGCAGAAAATATGCATGCCCAGAAGATGAGATCGTAGATTTGAATATTGTCTGCAAGATGGTAAAAAGTAGAGCTTTCCGCAAATAATCAAAAGTAAATCTATGGTTTATAATTCATATCTTAGATATCACAGGTGAAATATATAAGGTCAGGATTTTGAGTCACTCTGTTAGTTGTGTAAGCTTAGAGAGGCGAAAGGTCTTTGGACACAAAACAATTTCAAATTTATTGAGAAAGAACGAAAGAAAATCATTAATGCCAGAAATGTTCTCTTTACCTACATGTTAGGCAAATTACTTACCAATTTGAATTTACTTTCAGGATATCAAGGAACAGAAGCTCTCTGTCACGGCGTATTTTTATTTTGTAAGTATGATGCTAAAGTCTAAAGACAAAAATAAGGCATTGAAAATATTTTGATGTAAATTGACATGAATACACACCCAACGAGCTTAAATATTGTAACTGAAATATATATAATCCATTCTGACTGCTTTTAGTTTAGAAACTTTTTGTTTGTCCCGAGATGCATTTGAATTGCACCCCGTGATTTGTCAACTAGTTCTTTCAGGGTCAAATTTAAGCTTTGATTTCTTTTATATGAACGACAACACGGAAATAGGAGCACTAAGATATATGTTTTTTTCTTCTAATTGATCTTTTTGCTTTTTTAAACAAATAACATCTGAAAATTTCAACGTCCTGCATAGAACAGATACGATATACTACTTTGAGAAACATACCGCGAAAAAGTGACGCCACATCATTATGTCAGATTTATATACGTTCCTGTTTGCAGTAAACAGATCAAGCAGAATCTACTTATAAATGTCTGCCTATTTCTCTTTGAAGTTCTTATACCACATCGTTACAAAACTCTTATGACACAAAAAGGCATTTATCTCTTTTAGGAATGGCCAGACTCTAGGCTGCGATGGATTGATAACAGCACATACGACAATGTTATATTTCTATTTAGTAATGATAGATATATATGGAAGCCGGCTATCATTGTCGAGAACTCGTGAGTTTATTAAGTTACATCTTTATATCTTTAGGACTTTTATATGTTTTAATTATGATAAACTACGTCACCTCATACATTTTTTGTTCCGATATTATTACACGCTAAAACTAAATATATATATTATTGGAAAAGAAACTATTCAAAATTCATTACTGAAACAAATACATTTCGATTGACATACTTTATTTAAATCAAATGTCCAGTATGTTTACATATTTTTTATCTCTTCCAAAAGACGTCGTAGTATATATTTGCATGTCTTTCTAATAACTGAATTTTCAGCTAATATGGTATATTTTAATTATTTAACCTTCACTACAGTTATTTTCATTTTAAACTATTCTTTCTTTCAAAAACTTGAAAACGTTTCTAAACTTTGGTAAATAATAAGTCGACATTGTATCAGTACATATCCAAGCTACAACTATCTCATAATACCTCTCGTTTTTTTGAAATCTGAATGAGAGAAAAAAAAGCAAGAGATAAAAAATTCAATACGAAAACTGAATGAAGTAACAAAATAAATACAAACACTGCAAGAGGTAAAAGTCAGTTTGAATTCTTCATGGGGTAAAAAATCGATACAAATAAAGCATGAGGTAAAAGAAGAATCCTCAAAACGAAAAGTGCACGATGTAAATATCATTATAAAAACTGCAGGAGAAATAAAAATCAACACAAAAACTTCCAGAGGTAAAATATCAGAGAAAATCTGCATGAGGTAAAGAAATCTAAACGAAAACTGCATGTGAAAAAAAATCAATACGAAAACTCCCAGAGGTAAAAGAATCAATGAAACACTGCAAGAGGTAAAGAAAAACAATGCAAAAACTTCATGAGAAAAAAATCAACATGAAAAAGTGCATGAGGTAAAACAATCAATACGAAAACTGCATGAGATAAAGAAATCGATATGAATCTGTATGAGGAAAAGAAATCGATATGAATCTGTATGAAATAAAGAAATCAATACGATAACCACATCAGGTAAAGAAATCAATGCAAAAATTGCTTGAGGTAAAAAAAGTCAATAAAATTGCATCAGGTAAAGAGATCATTACGAAAACTGCATGAGATAAAACAACAAAACGAAAACTCCTAGTAGTAAACAAAAACTAAAACAACCTCATGAGGTAAAAATTCTATGCAAAAACTGCATGGGGTAAAAAATCAATAAGAAAATTGCATGAGGTAAATAATCAATAAGAAAACAGTATGAGGTAAAAAAATCAATAAGAAAGATGTATGAGGTAAAATTTTGTCAAGAGACATTATGATTATATTTCTAGCATCATTACGAAGGACAACTCTGGTGTTCAAGCACAATGACTAACCCTCCGATATACCTTCCCTTTAATTGAGAGAAACGACAGAATTCCATATGAAAGGGTGTAAAAGACAACAAAAAAGTTATAACTGAAGTTATAATTCAGAAACTACTTAAACTTAAGTTAGAGAAAACAAAAAGATGTATCTCGTTGCCTTTTACTAATCTACGACCATCTTCTTATTTCTTAATTTCAACGTGTTTTCGATTAATTTTAACCGGATTGATATCTAGCTTGCCGAGTTGATGTTAGAATTGATTGGCATCCAGAATCCGTATTTGATTATAACTCGGACCGTATATTGATAGCATGTTCCAGATTATACTAATGCCGTAGAAATATATGTTAGATGAGATAAAGTAGTGTATATTGTACGGGTATTAATCCAGTATTCTTTCAGAGTTGATGACATTGATGTTCTGTCAAGACCAAACGTTCCAATGAGGATCAAAAGTCTTGGTGTCATTGCATGGATGCCAGGTTTCGATTTCTTTTATTCTTCTTGTTCAAAATACAGTGGATTCGAACCCGGGTATCGGCCAAACTCTTTTATAGGAAATATTTGGCAGGTTTTTATAGAATTTAGTGGTCAATTACTGCAAGTGGCTTTACCAACAAGAAAAATCCAGTCAACTTAAATTATTTATTTTAGAGTAAATAGATTTGCTAAGTAAAATCCAAAGAAATCAATTGTCTCTACAATTCTTATCAAGCTTTTTTTTTCATTATGCTATTTATTTCTGTGACATAGATACTAAACAGAAATGTGTAAATGCGGTTGATACAGCAAACAAAATACGTAGATTTATGAACTTCTATACCAGTTTGTAAAGGTTAATGATTACATTTTGGTACATTTATTTTAAGCTGGAATATTCACCACTCACTGTGAAAGCACCATAACATACTGGCCATTAGACAGTCAGACCTGTGACATCATTCTCAGTTCCTGGGCTTACACAGCCAACGAAGTAGCCCTTAGAGTTCGATCTCACAGCAATTTTGACGACCTTCTACCAAGGTAAGATAGTGTGTTTTGATCAATTTCTCTTACCAAGATACATTATTTTAGAGCTTTATTAGAGATTGCTTAGCCGAGGTCTTTCAGATCTAACCATCTTTCGTTTATCTAGGTCAGTGTGTTTGCTTACTAGGAATCATTCAGTCTCGACAATACGCACGGTCGAATACCACTTAACTGTTTATCATTGTGAGAATTTTGGGACTTTAAATGTACAAAACTGGTCTCTGCTTTTTATTTAAATCGCTAGTACCCATAAATATACATGGCTAAGATTAATATCTATAGTTTTACTGAACACGAAATGTTTTGTTTACATCATTCAGAACCTTTACGACAGAAAATCGTTTGTTTAAACTTTCAAGAAAGAGACACTTCTCGACTTTAATTGTTTCATACAAGTTTGGGTCCTATTTTTAAGCCTTTTCAATCAAAAAAGTGCTGAATATTTTATTTTAACAAAAGTTTGAAATGTTGCTTGTTTTATAAATAGAAAATGGAGAATGGGAACTTATCGCCAAGACTCATTCAACCGCCATTACAACAAGAGAGTTTGAACGTTTCAGTCGCCTGATTTTTACATTAAAATTTAGAAGACGACCTCTGTTTCACATGCTGAGCACACTTTTCCCAGTTTTCCTTATGGGATTCCTTACGGTGTGTAGTATTTCATAATCATTCTACGTTTTAAGCTTTACAAATAAGTCAATCTACGTTTTAAGCTCTAAAGATAAGTCATTTTAAGCTCTACAAAATAGTTATTCTACGTTTTAAGCTCTACAAATAGAAGCCACAAAGTTTCACATTGTGACATCAAAATTCTATTATTTTTCCTTACTCAAATATTCAAAGTAAGTACAAGCGAAACCTGTGGGCGAAAAATTCATGTAGCAAATATGATATTTTGTTGCAAATAAATCATTATTGATAATGTAGCAAAGACCAAAGTCTGTTACAAATATGAATTTTGTTATAAAAGGAAATGTGTTTTTTTTATTGACTATATTATATGCTCCGTTTTTATGCCAATATTTTTCACAGGTTGCAATATTCAAGCTAAGCCCAGAGTCAGGAGAAAGGGTTGGTTTGGCACTCACTATTCTCCTGGCATATGCAGTGTACCTTGGTCTTATTTCAGAGAGCATCCCAGCAGACTTCGGTATCTACAAGTCTCCTATGTAAGCATTGACCTTAGTCTATTCAATTCAATCATTTAAGTTTTATATATACTGCTATATTTTGATTTGATTGCGGTTAAGGTATCGGAGCTTATCTAAATTGCTCTCGAGACAAGTTTGTATTCAGCCTAGGACTAACGTCGTGCTCTTAATGGGAAAAGAACCGTGGACCTTCCAAACCAGAGACGATCTCTCCCATCCCTGAACTGTCAAGATCTATAAAAAAAAGTGTGTGTCTTTGATAAACTATAGTCTAAACAATAGTGACAAACAACGGTATCAAATAATTTAGGAACGCACGAGATAAAACATTACCAGTTTTTGTTTATAAAGCGGATGTTTTATCTTATGCATATGACAAACGCTCACGTTCCCTACTTCTAAGCGTTTTCTGCATTAAACCTATTACCACTGTGAAATAGTAGTTGTCTTTGAGACAAGTGTAGACAATGCTCAGTCAACACATCCGTGAAGTCTGATCTTGCTCTACACTTTCCGCTATTGACAGGCAATTACAACAATTCAACACCCCTTTAAAGGATTAATGAGTCATTCCAAATTAAATGACGGGCACTTCCATGACAATAAATGTTAAACAGGGAAAGGTTTTAAATGGAACACATATAATACATATAATTTCGTGTCACATGACAAGAAGTCTCGCAACGCAAAACAGGCATTTAAGACAGTTTATTTTTATAGAGATTATTTATATTTATTTCTTTTCAGCAACTTACCTAGCATCAATCCTGTTCTTACAGACGCTTGCTGTATTCCTTACAGTTATTTACCTTGATATCTACCTGACCTCCCCTGACAAAGTTGTCCCACGTTAGGATGCAGTCATTCGCATCATCTTTTCTATCTAAGCTCGCCTGTGTCGATTGTTGTCGGAAATCTACGAAAATATCCGAACAGAACACGGATAAGAACATTCAAGTTACTTCGATTGAAGACCAAAATGGAGAAAAGAAAGATAAAACGGAAGCTTGGGTCGGCAAAGATTTTGAAGAAGGGCACAATAGTAAAGAATACTCGTGGAAGGAAATTGCCTTGTTGCTAGACAAAGTGACAATGTACGTTTACCTTATTCTTGTAACACTAATTACAGTTGTATTTTTAATTGTAATGTTGTATCATTTTCAATACGCTTATTCAGTGATATAGTGTTTTCCTTCTGTTTATTCAACTATGCATATCTGACGTCAAGGGGAAAAGAAACTCGGATGTTTGTTATATTACTGAATTGAAAATCAACCGAATGGGCATTTGTTATACTCATAATTCTACAACTGATAATCATTTTAAAGTCCTTCACAGAAACAACTAGTTTTGGTCAAATTCCTTGCCGACTATTACTACAGCAACAGTTTTCGAATCAAGATCTTTCTGATATGGAGGCTCTACCTGAATTAAAGAAAATCGCGTAACACAAACATCATTATTATTATCTATGAAAGATAGAAAACATGACAAAGTTTCCAGTAAAATCAATAAATTTAAGACAAATAAAACCTACCATACTGATTTACTGTCAATAAACCTAATATAGATGTTGACGTCGAACATGGTTTTTTGTGTCATTTCTAGAGTTATAAAGTCTGCGCGTATTGTTTCTCTTAAACATGATAGTTGATTTGTTTGTTGTTGTTTTTTTTTGTTCTGACATTAACTGGCACATATCTTGAAAATCTTGAAAACATGTTCAGAATAATTAAAAAGTTTAAAAAGAAAAGAATTACAGACATAATGTCTGAGTGCTCATTTTCATTTGACTGCTGGTCATTCAGTGTTCCCCGGCCGCTCCTCCCCCTGCTTTTTGCTTTTTCAGTAATAAACATCTTTTATTTTCAATCTATTTGTTTCAGATATATAGGCTAAAAAAAAATAATGTTTAGTTTCTCAGGCCATTTTTATCAAAATTATATGAGGGAGGGCGGATTTTTGTTTTATACACTCTTTTTTTTTATTCATGATTTTGCACTTAATATGAGGTTTCATATCCCCAAAAATTCATATAAATACAGTTTTAATAATCAATGGCACTGGATATGTTGAAATTACCATCTGTATTATGATGGTGTTTAATGTGTTGCAGAGTATTAACCTAAAAGATCTACTGAGAGCATTCAGTAAAATGAAATCATATTTTACTTTAACTGCCCATCAAGTCTCTGTTGTATTAAAATACTTTATAATATGCAACAACACTTTTTATCCTTAACAAGACTTGCTAGAACTTTTTTCTAAACAGAAATAACATGTCATGTGAAAAAAAAACAATAAACTTTTTAGTAAGAATGTACTTCTACATGTACTTATTTGATACATGAATAATAAAATCCTAATTTAAGACAGTCTAAACACACGAAAATTTAGTCTTAATCTTTTAAAATCACGTCAAGAGAAAGGCATTGACAAAAGCATGGAATATTGTTCTGAAAATAAAATTTGTTTTATAAGCTTTATTTTTTACCTATTTGTCGCAAATTTGTAGAAAACCAAAAACGTGGCCGTATTTGAATCAGTGTGTCGTAAGCACTCGCTCGATCGAAGTTATTGAGACGCATATATTTGTTTGTTTTGGGGTTTAACGCCGATTTCAACATATGTTATATCTCAGCGGTCAGTCCACCTAACCAGTAATTGCCAATTTCTCCGCAACTGACTGACTACTGTTCCCACATGATCTACTCTGAATCAACGGTGAGATACAAATGAACATAAGACACAATGTCTGAGAACAATTGTCACGGAGAAATTTTGCCCTGCCCAGGGGTCGAACCAACGACCGACTAATCCAGTGCTCTACCTATTGACACATTCCAAACACCTCGGGCGACTTCAATGAGTCACCTCGGAAATAATGTGGTAGGCGCCATATTGGACTATTTTTTATGCAGGTGGTGTCTGCTAAATTAAAAACATTTCTTAATGCCTCTATCTGTTTATACCTTAAATTAACATTTATTTTCATATTTGTCTAATGCATAAGACAGAAACTGCTTGAGTTCTGCCAAGTTTGTTTATATTTAATAAAGCCGAGGCGAATGACCAGTTGGTGTATTCATATACTTACATACGAGGTCTTTATACGAAGTTGTCGACAAAGGCCGAGTTGTTACGATTGCTATTAACATAAACCGTTTACTGCGGTGCTTCTTGTCACACCGGGAATAGTAAAAAGACGTTTTAATAAATAAAAATTTTTTTTGCCAGCGATTGAAAATCGAAGCGGGCGTTCTAAAACGTATGCGGCAGGGCCTGAGAAACAAAACATTAATTTTTTTTAGCCATACCGTTCAGTCCTGTTTATTCAGTTTATACTGTTTTCATTTTTACGCTGTTTATTAAGATAGATATAGTGCTTCCATTTCTACCCAGATAGACATTGTTTTCATTTTTACCCTGTATAGTCAGATATATACAGTGACTTCATTTTTATCCTGTTAATTCAGATACACATGGTTTTCATTTTTCCCTACCTACATGTTTTAGTAGTTTAGATATCACCTTACCTATTCAGAATTAAAGAAATTCAGTTTTCAACCTGCATGCTACGTTTGAAGTTGTTTAGTTTTCACCCTGCTTTTTAAATTTATCTAGTTTCCACCCTACCGTTTATGTGTTAATTTATCTTATTTTCACCCTGTCTTCAAGGTTTTAATTTATCTAGTATTAACCATGCCTTTTATATGTTAATCTATCTAGTTTTCCAGCCTGCGTTTTATGTGTTAATCTATCTAGTTTTCCAGCCTGCGTTTTATATGTTAATCTATCTAGTTTTCCAGCCTGCGTTTTATATGTTAATCTATCTAGTTTTCCAGCCTGCGTTTTATATGTTAATCTATCTAGTTTTCCAGCCTGCGCTTTATGTGTTAATCTATCTAGTTTTCCAGCCTGCCTTTTATATGTTAATCTATCTAGTTTTCCAGCCTGCGTTTTATATGTTAATCTATCTAGTTTTCCAGCCTGCGCTTTATATGTTAATCTATCTAGTTTTCCAGCCTGCGTTTTATATGTTAATCTATCTAGTTTTCCAGCCTGCGCTTTATGTGTTAATCTATCTAGTTTTCCAGCCTGCGTTTTATATGTTAATCTATCTAGTTTTCCAGCCTGCGCTTTATGTGTTAATCTATCTAGTTTTCCAGCCTGCGTTTTATATGTTAATCTATCTAGTTTTCCAGCCTGCCTTTTATATGTTAATCTATCTAGTTTTCCAGCCTGCGCTTTATGTGTTAATCTATCTAGTTTTCCAGCCTGCCTTTTATATGTTAATCTATCTAGTTTTCCAGCCTGCGTTTTATGTGTTAATCTATCTAGTTTTCCAGCCTGCCTTTTATATGTTAATCTATCTAGTTTTCCAGCCTGCGTTTTATATGTTAATCTATCTAGTTTTCCAGCCTGCGCTTTATGTGTTAATCTATCTAGTTTTCCAGCCTGCGTTTTATATGTTAATCTATCTAGTTTTCCAGCCTGCGCTTTTATATGTTAATCTATCTAGTTTTCCAGCCTGCGTTTTATATGTTAATCTATCTAGTTTTCCAGCCTGCGTTTTATGTGTTAATCTATCTAGTTTTCCAGCCTGCGTTTTATATGTTAATCTATCTAGTTTTCCAGCCTGCGTTTTATATGTTAATCTATCTAGTTTTCCAGCCTGCGCTTTATGTGTTAATCTATCTAGTTTTCCAGCCTGCGCTTTATATGTTAATCTATCTAGTTTTCCAGCCTGCGTTTTATATGTTAATCTATCTAGTTTTATGTATATGTATTGATTTTATCTATCTACCTATTTAAACTTATTTATCGTCGGTACTGGTTGCGCATATATAACTGACGAATCCTGAAAAGATTAGTTATTTTATGTTGTGGGGGTAGTGCAAGATACAGAAAGCATCCCAGAGACACCCCTGGTTCTTTTGCAACTCAGTGTATAGCACTGATACATAGGACCTCGGTTTAACGTCTCGGAGGAGTGGGGGCTCGAACTCAAGACCCCTGGTTTACCAGTCGTGCACGTTACCACTGGACCACATCCACTCCTTTGATTTATCTAGTTTTTCAGCCAGCCTTTTTATGTGTTAATCTATCCAGTTTTTCAGCCCGCCTTTTATGTGTTAATCTATTTAGTTTTTCAGCCCGTCTTTTATGTGTTAATCTATCTAATTCTTCACCCCGCCTTTTATGTGTTGATTTATTTAGTTTTTCAGCCCGCCTTTTATGTGTCAATCCACCTAGTTTTTCACCCTGCTAGTCTATTGTTTTATGACGCGAGAGGGCAGGAAATTGCGTCTTAAAACCATGCAAATCACAAAGTTGTCGTCTTTGAACCAGCATTCGCTTTCACTGAATAAGAATCTGAAGATAAAATGAATTGTACTTGATTGTATGGTCCTTAATCTACAAATGCCAATAACTTGTCCGGACTTCTTAAATAACTTAATGGTCGAAAAATTAAGGGTCGTGAAAACTCGTGATATTTGCCTCCTATTTAGATTTCATTTGTTCAGGAAAGTCGGCTGTTTTGGGCCTATTAGTACCTCAACTTGTACTTCACAAGTACAGTTAGAAATCCGAGACAGTTATTTCCTATATAACCTATAAAGCCACAGTGCCATATCCAAGGTCCTGAACAAACACCTGCCATTGAATTCACGATATTGATTATTATTTAAAGGGACACATAAAAATGTTAAAGGAACAGCATGTCTTCATTTCTTGAACTTGCCCAAAATTCAGATCTCAGGCCCTTGTCACAAGACAAAGTAAAGTAGCAAATGTTCTTTGTCAACTTAAACTTCCAAACAATCACAATTAATGCTTGTGTAGAAAATGTATTTCCAGATAAAATGTAATAAAATAAAGTTTCAAAATGCCTACAGAAAAGCTTCTAGAAAGTAAAATATCATTCATTAGATGCTCAGTTTGGTTCCTTTTCCTTATGCAAATTCTTTTCTTACATAAGCACAAGAAGACAGATAATTCGACCTTAATATCTGGAAAAAAAAACATGAAACATTGTTTTAAGGCATTGTTATCAAAGGGAGACAATTCTTTCCATATCCACCAAAAAACAAGAGCTTATTACTGCATATCATCAGCAAATGTAATGTAAATTTGTTGTTGTTGTTAGAATTGATGATGACGATTTTAATATCTGTTTCTATGCCAAGCCGCAAGACGTGCTTTAAAATCTACTCGCCTTACTTACCTTCCATCAAACTGAAAATGCCTCTATTAGTCATTTGTCCATCACCTCTAAATCAAGTGGGGAAGTATTCAGTCGCTTGCGGAGAGTGGTTGGATACCAGAAACACTTGTTAAGTGGACTGGTCGACGGGATATAACCACAGCTGTTGAAAATGGTGTTATACCCCAATAAAACAAACAAATATCAAACTAGAACTAGCAATTCAAACAGTTTCTAGGTTTAGATGTGTTTGCTTCACCAGAGACTGTCAGAAAACAGGATCTGACCTACTTACCTGACAAGGAAACCAAATTCCATCCACAAAAACAAAACATCATTCAAATAGCTCTCATCTTTGACTGCTGATAAATTTCATAGACCCGGAATTAAATAAAATACTTATCAGGCTGAAATACTTAACAAGCTGAGGGCTTCACCTGAAAAATGCGACAAATACAAGGACTTTTAGATATGTTATACTTAGGTATACAAGTATATGGATATGTTATGTTATACTTGATTCCAAATTTCACCTAGCCGAAAACAGCAAAAGTTACAAAATGCTTTTTAACCAAAATGTTAAATGGTCTTCAACATCAACAGACTGCAGAATCCAGTTATTCGGAAATGATAACTTTAAAAGTTCCTAACATCCTTGATCATTCTGTGTTGTTCACAGAGGCGTATTAAAGAGTTTGTTTTGGATTCAGTGTTGAATTCCGTCTGCTTTAGTATTTCTTATACCAATATTTTAGGGTATACCCGTCATAAATCAAACGTGTTTTGAAATCATATTTCGATTTTTTTTCTTTTCTTATCACATAAAATAGGTCGTTTATAATGAAAGCAGAACTGCGGATTAAGAACCAGTCTTGCATGAGGGCCACGTAAAATGCATATTAATTGGTATATCTCCTGGACGTGTAACAACTCGGCTCAATGTAGGTCAGTGTGAGCAGATACTTTCTCGACATTTATGTTAGTTCTTTCTTGTGGGTCTTTCCTTCATTAGTGTTTTGTTTGATTAAATTCTTATTAATATCAAACTTATAACGGTCTCACTGATAAAAAGGAAGAAAAACTTAGATATTAAAAGATCAAAAACTGTGGTAGCACAGTGACATGCACTGTTTCTTTTTTTAATTGCACTTCGTTCCCTCGATTTAATAACACACTAAGTTGTTCCGGCGAGTAAGAATCTCGTGTGAATGAGATAAAAAAAAGGTAGTGAAAATGAAAAAAAAAAGACTAGTGCATGTCGCCTCTGAGCCACCGTAAAAAAACGACTTTTTTTGCCGTTTTTTTTTCATTTTTTTTCTTTTTTTCAGTCATCGAGTGGTAAGGAAATTTCACTATTACACTCAGTGTAGTGCCTATTACTTTCAGATAACTATCTGATACATCTGTTGATATATATTTTGCCCATTATACGTTCCACCTCCTGATTTTTATTACTCCTTCTTCACACTGAATAACAATCGCCGTCTTTGCTCTTGTTTAACCGTCCGATTTTATAATTTGATATTTCTAGTTATGAATTTATGTACTTTTATAGCTGCCCGATTACAATTTTGGCTGAAATTTACAGTATCGGTTGAGTAGTTTTGCTTTAGAAGTTGTAAGGTGATAGTTTATGGTTTCTGACATTCTTGAAATACTGGTATTTGAACTGAAAAAACAGTCTATAACAAAACGTTTTTACGTATCGGAAGAATTAGATTAGTGATATCCGAAGCTTTTTTTTTCTTTTTTATAAAAAATAAAATCCGTGACCGTACCTCGGTAGCGGGAGGTCGTAAGTTCGAGTTCTGTCGGACCTGCCGCTGAGGCCACCCCATTTAAAATTTTTTGACGATATTTGCCTGGTATATACAATACAAATATAGCTTAGCCAAGCTCATAGAGACATAACGTTATGATCTTCATTGGAAATTTGTTCCTAATCGTTTATAAAAGACTGCCGTAGAAAGTTCAAGGTCAAATGTGTAACGCAATAGGTAACTGGCATTTTTTCATTTATCTGTTTTTTTCTGTTTCATTTTGGTCTTAAATTTCATTGTAATTTGTAGATCTTATATTAGGAATTTTTAAAAAATCAATAAGAAGTAAATACTGGATAGTAATTACGATTAATTAGTTGATAACAAGGGACTCTGTCAGATCAATTAATAATATTTGTTTTCGGCAAACCGAGGAAGAAAAGTAAAAGTGTTTTATCATTTTATTTATTGAATAGAACATAGAACCTTTATGTTTTAACGACTGGAAATACAAAACCTACCCGATAGAAGCAATTATTTAAAATAAAGTGATCCTACTGGATCAAACGGTCTTGTCAATAACACTTTTCTCAATATTTAATTTTGTAATAACCCAATCAATTGACACAAGATTAATTTCTTTTCTCTTTTATTGATTTGAAGGCTTTATCTATTAGAATGAAATTTAACCGTAACATGCGTGTTTATTTACGGCTTCACTGTATTTCTTGTTGTTGGTATTTTCTGAATTGTGCGGTATAGATCAATCTGTGGGACTTTGTCTTTCACTATGCGAGGAATATCCTTATTTGGAGCGACGTTTTGCATATTATGTAAGTTTAGAATGATTTTAGTGGTGTCAGGAAATGTCTTAGTTCTTTCAGAATTTCACTGTTTTTACTAATTCCTCCTTTGAAACTCGCATTAAGACTTTGCAGTGGTTTAGGCGCCAAAGACCAGACTATGAGGTCGCTGGTTCGAATCACATCACGGGTGATATTCGCTGCTGACTTTCCACATTTTAAACTTTTGAAAAAAATACTGGTAAAACCCAGGAAAGCAGTTGTTGAGCGGGATTTACATAAAGTTAACGTGTTTTCTAATCGAAGTAAAATAAACAGATGTGTTAGACCATTGACAGCAAGAAGTTACAAGAAGTCTGGAGCTGCAATATGGCATCTTATTTTGAGAAGATATTCATATTTTAACAGTATATTTATAACAGTTTGAAAGAATAATAAAATATACGAAAACTGGTTTTGAGTTTAACTTTTGAGGAATCAAGCGCCGTCAAATTTTGATTCGTAATAGAAATAAATACATTTGTAAAACGTGTTTAACGTTTCTTTAGTCTCTCATTAGTGTCCTTGTATCTGTGTTATTCTTATCTTTATATAAATGGATTTGATTATAAAGATATAAAGAAATGTTAATTTTTTCCAGCACCATTTAATCAATAAGGTTGAATTGCACCAGATGAAGAACACTTGCAAAGCTCTCCCATCAACAGGTAACGTTTAAATTTCCGAAAAAACAGTAAATGATGAACATATTTATTTTGATCTAGTTTCAGGCATTGCTGCTCCTCCACCAGGCCCACCGCCCGAATATTCTAAGGAGTTGGAATCTGAGCTACGCCAATGGCTGTTCGATAATTATGAGGTCCTTCAAAGACCTAAGAAGCAGGTCACAGTAAAGACAGCCCTTAATCTACTGTCACTAAATTCTCTGGTAAACCTAGTTTAACTTTTTACACAGTTTAACATGTTCACTATGGTTATAGACAAAAATTTTAAAACTCGAATTTTTAAGATTTTTCTTTTCTGTGCAGTTTTAAAGATTGGTCTACCATATTCCATAACAAATGTCCCTATATGTGAAAGTATGTGTCTGTTGAATTATATTTTTACCTTACCGATGGAAGAGGTCGACGCTTTTCTGTCAGTCCGTCTATTTTTCGTGTCCAGTACATAACTTCCCTATCACAATGAATTTTAAAAGATAAAATCACTGCGACTGCTCAACCATTGTTCTGGGTTACTATAATTTTGAATATCAGTGTTGCGAATACATCACGTGTAAAATTTGAAATAACTTCAGGTAGTCCGTCTGTCTATCTGTCTGTCTCAAACTATGTGTTGAGCGCATCTCCAAAAGTTTAAGAGCTACGCTAGAGCTAGTCTGTTTAAATGTAATGTTTTTATGCATCTTAAGTAATGAATCCGCGACATATCATATCCATCTGTCTGTCTGTCAAAAGACCTATCTCCGTGGTCGAGTAATTAAACTCGCTGACTTCAAATTAAATTGCCTCTCACTGATTGGTAGTCATGGAATCGAACCTCTCACTGATTAATAGTCATGGAATCGAACCTCTCACTGATTGGTTGTCATGGAATCGAGCCTCTCACTGATTGGTTGTCATGGAATCGAACCTCTCACTGATTGGTTGTCATGGAATCGAGCCGCGCTATTGACCCTTACCATTTATATTAGAAAGATGACCGTTCTTTACAAAAACTGGGAGTCTAGTACTGGTCCTTCCCACGGACGGTGACTGCCAGCAGCCTTTGACTGTTATAAGACGTTTAACTCATTTAAACCAAGCCTTTCTGCCACAGACTATGTCTTGAGCATGTCTGCAAAACTACCAAACTTCATGATAATAGTATGCACTATCTTACTTGTGCAACTGCGGAATTTCATAACCATTCGTCTTTCTGTCATAAACTTTACGTTTAGCGTATCTCCTAAGTATAAGAGCTACAATGATAACAGATCAGAAGGAATTTTGTGTCTGTCTGTCGATGACTATACGCTTTTGCTTTGATAACGAACCATACTTTTCGTCTTGTTTCAAGGACAAATTTCACATTTGGAGTAAGAATGATAAAAGATTTACATAGATCATGCAGCTTGGTTATCTTATTAGTTAATTAATTTCCTTTATCTTGCCGCCAACATTGTCTGTAATGAAATGTTACATACATTCACCACGTACATATTACATGTACCTTGTCACCAATGGCTACCACACCAGTAGGGGACTTGTATTGCATGTTGCCTTCCTTATGAAAAATTCTCATTCCAAAAAGAATAGCGGGAGTCAATTGCATAGCATATAACACACAGACACACACAAAAATATTTCGTTTATGGAAATAGAGCCACATTGTTACCATGTATTCTTAACATTAGTACGACAATTAAATCTAAATTAATAATAAATACGACATACATACATGTGAATTTTTTTATTGCAGGATATCAAAGAACAAAAACTGTCGGTAACGGCATATTTTCATCTTGTAAGTATCATAGACACCGACAGTTGTATCTTTTCTATGAAAACACTTGCTTCTCTCTATTTAAGATTTCATTATGAGCCAGTTTTATGTTTAAATCATATATACTCGTTTGTTTATTGAATTTTAAAAACGTCAAGTGTATCAAAAATCCATAAGTCAACAACACAGCAAAATAAAACAAAAATGAATGTAAAATATTTGAGACTGTATGAATCATAAGAAGATTGCTTTCATAAGTAATCGCTTGTATAATCACGTGAATTTATGTCTTTAAAATTTGCTTAACTGAAATAACTTGTTTTTTTAAAAAATGAACATTACTTTAGTCGCTCAGGTTTGGCAACAGGTTACAAGTATGTTTGGTTATTTACCATTTTTTTTTCTTTTCAATAGAGACATTTCATTCTGAAATTAGCATTTGCCCAACGGATATTGTAGAGTATGTGAGCTTATTTTTTTATTCAATACAAAAAACAAATGTTTTAAGAACGTGTAAATAGTTCAATAAAAATACTGAAAATGTCAGTAATTTCCCCTTACTGAAGCTTGAGGTCATTCACATTTTTTTTACTAAGTTTGAATATCTCTAATCGATTTCGGGATATTTATTTCCGTTATTTTCCATATATCAGTTTGAGTTTTTAGTTTTGAAATAAAACTAATTAATTAAACACTATTCTGCTTTGTCGAATAGAGTTCTGGCATTACCAGTGCAAATAAATAAAAGACAAAAACTGTGCTACGGTTCTGTTCGTTGCAATTTTACCAATTAAAATTGCGAAAGAGTAAGTAATCGAATGAACGATTTCTTAATTTGGTTTTATCAACCATATGACACAACTGGACCTCAACAAAGGTTCCATACAAAACTTGTCAAAATCCCACCCTATAAAAATGTATTATCTTTAATTGCGCAGCTTTACACTCCGCAGTGTCAAAGACTGGTTTGTATTAATTCAATTTACACTTTTCAATGTTTGCTTAACTGCGGTGAATGTCATCGCGGATTATTTTTATATCACTTGCAATTTAAATCGAGAACAATTGATTGGGAGAAGAAACAGCAACATTCACAACTGGTACTAATCGGGCATTGCTGGGTGAACCGAGACATTTGTGGCTTAAGTGTTTTTGTTGTAGAAAACATCTATGGCTCCGTCGAAGATCAGAACCTGTGACTTTCCAAACGCTCCCTACTAAATCATTAAGGTCCATGATTTGACTCTCTTCTCTCTCTCTCTCTCTCTCTCTCTCTCTCTCTCTAATACACCTATGCGATGCATTTTTGTTTGTCATACTGAAACACAAATATGTGGAAAGAGATGGGACAAGTAAAAAGCAACAAATTTAGAAAGAAAGCAACATTTAAAAGGTATAATTGACACGTCTTTCTTATTCACATTTGTTCAAGGTATGGTTTGACTCGAGACTGCGATGGGCTCACAATGATACCTACAGTAACATCAAGTTTTTGTTCAGCAATGAATACTATGTGTGGAAGCCAGCCATCATCGTTGAAAACTCGTACGTTCATTTTATTATTCAACTACGGTGTACTGTTTGGACAACCAGTGACTTATTTACCCTGACCCGCAATGCATGATGCTACGATGGTGAAAACGCGATCATGTACTGATGACACGATGATGAAAAACGCAATGGTACGATGATGAAAAGGTGATAGTATGATGGTGAAACCGCGATGGTACTGAAGATGAACACGAGATACATTGTGATTTCACCATCGCCTTTTCACCATCATACCATTGTTTTTGCATCATTGTTTCATCACGTTTTCACCATTGTAGTTTACATGGGGTAAAATAAAAGGTCACTATTGTCCAAA
The DNA here is from genome assembly GCA_012932295.1 of Cyclina sinensis. NCBI lineage: Eukaryota > Metazoa > Mollusca > Bivalvia > Venerida > Veneridae > Cyclina > Cyclina sinensis. The sequence continues at coordinate 8,146,064 of JAAONU010000009.1, read as the reverse complement.
CGGAACACCATACAATATTAAATGATTTGCAAAGAATTATACATGAATAACATTGTGATGGTCAAAGGTTCACAGCAACATTACCTTCGCATGGAGGGATCTTGCGTACAGCTGTGCGTTAACTACACTCGTGACATTTTGGGGTAATTGTTATACCGAGTTTCTTATTAAAATTCGTTCTGTCATTGGGACCAGGTTAAGATTTATTGTAAGTACATTTTATCATTATTTCATTCGGCCCGTCTAAATGTTAAGAAACAATGTTTTTTTCGTTCCTTATTTTTATGGCATCTTCTTCTGTTTCCATTTCTCTGATAGCAAAATATTTTATTGGTCAATATTTCCACAAATATGATCCAATAGCAACATAAAGTCCAACAAGAAGTTTCTTCTCCAATAAAGACACTTATTTCTTCCAACTGACAGGTATGAGATATGTGAAAGGTTCAAACATGTAAGACACGACAAAATCAGTTCCTACATGTGAAGCTTAGGTATAACTGTCTGTATGGTCTCTCTCCGAGTTTATTGATCGTCGGTACCTGGTTGTCCATATGACCGACACCCCTAAAGAATAAGTTATTTTAGGTTGTTTGGGGTATTGCAAGATAAAGAAAGCATCCCATTCCAAAGGCCACTGATTATTTCACATATTCATCGTATAGCAATGACACATGGGACCTCGGTTTAACATCTCATATGGGTAGAGGAGCTTGGGGTGGGGTTGCACTTGCCACCCCTGGATTACCAGAACAGTACGCTACCACTGGACTACTGAACCGCTCCAATCTTTAAGAAGCTTATGTTGTTTCTTCTAGTTTCGCAGATTCACAACAGTGTTATTCACCACTGCCACTGAATCTGTTCTTTTTCTTTCTGAATGTTATATTAGTACGATTGCTTTGTCGGGTTTTACATATTTACTGTCTCATCTTGGACTGTCTGCCAATATGCATAGCATTATATCATAATTAGACGACCATCCTTTCTATATGCTTGTATTTTACATGATGTACTTAAAGTTACTGAGTATTTATGTTACTATTAGCCGAAGCTGTCAACTATGTTGTCATTTTCAATCTTTCACATTGCAGAGTCGATGATATAGATGTCTTATCAAAGCCAAATGTGCCAATGCGAATTGTGAAGATGGGTATCATTGCATGGATGCCAGGTCGGACTTTCATACTTCACTAACTCTTATATTTTATTATTTTGAAGTTTCTCTTAGTTATAAATGTATTTTGATATTGATTTTAGAACAAAGCCCTTTGTGTAGCTTACATTAACCCATCTCAACGACCGCTTCCTTTAGTTAAGTCTAATACATGCAATAAAAATAGGTCTTTTGGAAATGGCATTCTAATTCCGCTGAAGGAATTTGAACCCTCTACCTTTTGGTTTAGAGACAGTCACTCTACCCCAAACCAAGGCTTATGTTAACCATTGTAGGCAGGGACTTTCAGCAGTACAGGGCAAACAATTGGACAAAACACATTATAATTCCTTTGAATATCTTTAAACTTATACAATTATAAATACATAACCCTGGATATCTTTATTTAAAATCTGAATTTCTTTATCAAAAATTTCAGTAATTGTTTTTCGAGTCATAAGAAAACAAGTGTGCTATTCTCAGTGATAAAGTAACCAGTGGTGGGTGGATCAGTTTGATTTAGTTACACCTTCTAGTAAGACTGTGTGAAATGTAAAATCTTAATACGTCACATACTTTTACAATATAACAAAATAAATATGCAAACTGTTCATAGAAGCTGTATGTTTTCTATGTAGCTGGTATATTCAGCACACATTGTGAAAGCACCATTACGTATTGGCCGCTCGACAGTCAGACGTGTAACATCATACTGAGTTCCTGGTCATACACTGAAAACGAAGTTACCCTGTCATTTGATGACAATCAAATTGTAACAACGTTTTATCAAGGTAAGAAATCTCTGTGAAGTTCATCCTCAGACATGGCTTAATTTGTCTCATCGGTAGAAATTATTTAGCCAATTTGTTTTTTCAAAAGATTGAGTAAATTTGGGCATAACCTTTACTTCATAGGAAACAAGTTTAAAATTTACTATCACTAATATCTGAAATAATACACTGTTGAAAACAATGACCTCATCATTTATTTCTCATGTTATTGTCTCTCCAATATTTCAATTGCAGTATATAACATATAAGAACACTTTTCGGTATGACTTATTTCATACATCTCTCAACATAAACCTAGCTCAGTAAGCTGTTCTTGTCTTCTTCTTTCAGAAAATGGAGAATGGGAACTAATTAGCACAACCCATTCTTACGTCCTCGCCAAAAGAGAGTTTGAGAGTTTTAGTCGCCTCGTCTTCACGCTGAAATTCAGAAGACGTCCACTTTTTCACATGCTGAATACTCTTTTTCCTGTTGTGCTTATGGGATTCCTTACGGTAAAGTTATAAATTTACATTGGTAACCACATTGTTATAGCCTCTTATAGTCATGAAGACAGAAAACATGATGAAATCAGAAAATTTTAAAAGACTAAATATCAAAGATTCACAAAGAAATAAACCAGATTAGCTACATGATGAAACACGTCTAAGAATATCATCTTCTGTTTGTCTAAAAAATAGCACTGTTCTGTTCAGAGTTTCATGTATGCTGTGTGTGCAAAAGATATTTTAAACATATTTGACACTACCACCTCTGTTATTTAGTGGTCAAGGACTCTTACTTGAAATTACTAAGCCTCTCCCTAATGGAATGTCCAGAGTTTGACTCTCCAACTAATTTTGCGAGAAATTTGTCAGCTTCATACGGATAATGGGGTCCAATACTGGACCCTCCCAGGCCTGATGGTGGGTAAATGCCTGTCTATTGCTCCACTATTAGGATGGCCTGTCCTGCACAAACACAGCACATTTAAACTGTTTACAATTTGTCTTAAACTGTTGGATTGATTATTTGCTGCAGAAATATATTTTACATGCAATTTTGCTTCATTGCAGGTTGCAATATTCAAGCTAAGCCCAGAGTCAGGAGAAAGAGTTGGTTTGGCACTCACCATTCTTCTGGCCTATGCAGTGTACCTTGGTCTTATTTCAGAGAGCATCCCACAGACCTCTATATCGACAAGTCTTCTCTGTAACTGTTGTTCTAATATATTCATCATGAAAACATAAATTTAAAATACATGTATATACGAAATAGAAAGATGATTATTGTATCGTGTCTGAAGCCGTAGGCGCAATTCGGGCCGTGGCCCAGGACAGCCACTCAACTTTGTCAACTTTTGTAAAGTATTGTTTTATGATTTAAACCAGTCATAGAAAAATTGCATTCAGTCATTAATACAAGGTCTTCGCAATTATGTGGAAGAAAATAATGATAATTAAGGACCAACCGTTTGATTTTATTTATAAGTAATTTTACCTCACTGTTTCTCAAATTCAGAATAAAAACAAAACTACTAACAGAAAAGCAAGGCAAATAGTGGTGATTGCAATTAATAATCAGTGCTTAATTGTACTTACTTTTAAAATTTCTTGCATTCTTACAGTTTCAGTTTATTTTTTTAGCAACCTACCTGGCATCGATCTTGTTCCTTCAGACGCTTTCAGTGCTTCTCACTGTTATCTACATTGACGTCTACTTCACGCCTCCAGAGAAGGAAGTCCCGCCATGGCTACAAACATTAGCAACATCCTGCTTAGCTAAACTGGCGTGCATCGATTGTTGCCGTAAACCTTCGAAGTCTGCGAATTCTGTGGAAAACATAGAACTGCATACAGAAAAGGACAGTAAGATAGCTACTGTTGAAGAATTCAGCATGGATAAGAAAGAAGCCTGGATTACCCAGGAGGATGAAGAATTAAACAAACAGTACACCTGGAAAGAAATTGCTTTGTTGCTAGACAAAGTGACCATGTACATTTATCTACTACTTGTTACAGTGTTTACAGTGGGATCTTTGAGTGTAATGCTATTTCACTTTCATACGGCTTATTCAGTTATATAACATAGGCAGACAAATGTGGGTTGCCTATCATCAAAATATATATGTAATGAAACAACCATTTAACTTTATAGGCGGTTGGTGTCTTATGAGACCTAACAGACTAAGATATGATACATGTAATACCATGTACCTGCTGTCATTTTTCTTGTATTTTTATCTTATGTGTTGTTAATAAAATGTTGTGCAATTAGTCGAACTCAAAAAGCTCCCCTTTATCTTCTATATGAGGGTCATGTTGACCCTACATCACTTCTCTGAGAACCACTATCCTTACGGAAAACATAATGGTCACGTGAAATCTGTCATACAGACTTTTTTTAGTTAGACAACCTAGTTTTTCATTCCATGTAGCTTAGTTTTAATTTTGAGACTGCTTGACAAAGTTTTAATCTCTAGATCATCTAGCAATGCATTCCAACTAAGTCTTGTGGAAAATGGGTAAAAATAACCTGTATGCTGTTCAAATGGTTTTCCACTTATCTGGACAAGCTTGTGCAGACATATCATCATGCCTAAGTATATCAGGTCTGCTTGCCGTCAGTATCAACACCAAAACAAACCAATTGCATGAAGGAACATCTCTGCAGCCGTAAATACTTTCAATACCATCACTATTACCTGTAAACTAAAACTATCTAAGCAGTATCAGTGAAATTACTTTGTTTTTTTTAATTCACAATAAATTGTGAAAAAATATAAGATTTGGGTCTTAAAATATAGGATTATATAGGATTTATAGGACACATGTTTTGGGTCTGAAATATAGGATTATATAGACATATACCTGTGTACAGTTGAGAACAAAGTTGAGAGCCTGAAGTTTGAAAGGTACTCGAGTTATTTAGCGGAAACCATTTTCAAAATGAAGGTGACCATGACCTTAACCTTTGACATACTGTCAATAAGGACAGCAAATGTAATAAGTTTGAAGGCTGTAGGTCAAATGGTACTCAAGTTATTGAGCAGAAGCTACTTTCAAATTCAAGGAGACCATGACCTTCACCTTTGACCTACTGAAATTTAAAAACAATTGGTATCTTCTACTTAATTAGGGCAACCATCCTATGAAGTTTAAATGCTGTGGGGCAAATGGTACTCGAGTTATTTGGCAGAAACCATTTTCAAACTGGATGACCTTGACTTTTGACCTATTGACCCCAAAAACAAAAGGGGTCTTTTACTGTAGAAGGGCATCATTCTTATGAAGTTTGAAAGGTGTAGGTCAAATGGTACATAGGTAATTAAAGGAAACGATGTGGTCTTCCAACCAGACCAGCAGACGAACAGACAGATCGACCAACATCTGCGAATAATATACCCTCTCTATTTCGAAGGGGGCATAACTATAACTCTCTAAACAGATGAACTGTCATATAAATACTTACAAAGCTGTCAAAAGAGAGAAGTATCATAAAAAAGTGTTAAGATGTAAATGTTGTTTACAATATTTTATTTACTCCTACAACTTTCAGTTTACCTTTGTTAAGGTGTATTTGTTTTCAAGATGCTACAGGAACATTTTAGAATGGATTATACATATACAACAACGGTTCAGACAGGAGAACTGTCATTATAATTATGGGATTGTAAACTGACCCATTTAAAATGCAAAACAGGGTGCTTTTTTAATTTGGATATTTAAATTCCATAAAGATGTGTTCATTCATTTTATAACAACAAGGCCAGATAGATTACTGATGATCACATGAACTGATTGGATGAAATCTATACTGCACTAAATCTATTTGAACAAATATATAAGCAATGTTCCCTGACAAAAAATAGTGCTGTGACACATGCAGTAACAGAAATCCGTCATACTTGGAAAATAACAAAAAACAGTTGGGGGTTTAGTCATAACTGGCTTGTTTAATCCAGGCTTATCTATCAAAGAAATGATCAGGCAGTTTGTATAGAATCACCTATGCTTTATTTCCAAATTTCTCTATTGCGCTGCTTTGCTGGTCAGTACACCTTCCCGCAGAAACAACAACTTTTGAAAGCAAATCATGACCTGACCCGACGCATGTCATTTGATGATGGTCACAAAATACAATGTATAAATAAAAAGTTCAGATATTTAGTTCTAGCCTTGTTTTCATAAGCAAAGAAAAAAATAAAAAGACTCTTAAAACAATTCTTAAAGTTTATTATGCGCTTGGCTCATTGTGACTACTGATGTCAGAGGAAGTAACTCGGCACTAAAATTTTTTCATGCTGAGTTCTTTCCCTTAATGCGTTTCTGATAATTCCACTTACATAGTGTTATACACGGAAGCTGTATTATTCCGAATTAAGGAAATCTACATGTTTGTGTAAGTTGAAAGATTTACTACGTAAACTGGACATTTCTGTCATTTCTTTGTGAATGCTTTAGAAATAGATTATTTTTAGGGTGAGGGTATGATAAAAAGAACCATTTACTTGAGAAAAATGCCATTTTAACTGATACCTCATTGTAGTGACGGACAATGTGGCTCTTGCGAAGGTTTAGTTCAATACTATTATAGGTGCGTTTTTTAAACATGCAGCTTGATTTATATCAGACATAAGTCTTTTATTATGTCTGTGATATATTTAGATCTGCCTATGTTACTGTAGATGATTTGCAATTAATTAATTAATTAATTATCAAGTAAGTAAACATTGTTGGTGTTTCCTGCAAATTTGTGAATATATAGGGTTATAATTACCTCGTCTTAATGCTCTGCCGCACCATTTAGTACAGGTATTTGCCTTCAATAAAATTCTAAATTTTCTATTTATAAAAAAAAACAAAAAGACTTGGCAATAACTTTTTTATAATATCATTCGCAAATGACAGCTGCTTTCTGGAAAAAAGGACATCTTTGGCCTGGAGATATTGTGAAATTATATGTCTAAATACTTTGAAAAAACCCAGTTAGTTATACGTTGTTTATTCATTCTGATTCAACTTAATATTCTACAGTTATTTCTAGGCTTTTGACTGCTCATAAATATGTCGTAAATAGTTAATACAAAATTTTCAATGAAATTACCTAATGTGGGGCCTTGATGGCTCATTTGTTTTTGCATTGATGCACGGTTGGCTAGGTACAAAGAAAAAGTAAAGTGCTTGTTTATTATAGTGACACCCCTTCTGAAAGGGCCGGTCTTCGGGCTTATGAGACACCTCTGATTGTGTACATATTTACTCCTCGATTCCTGATCCCGTGTGCCAGGTGCCAGGCAGACAGGCAATCGGTAACCAGTCTCTAACTAGCTGGCGGGTCACCAACCGGCCGCATCAGAACAAACCCTCACAGGACTCGAACCTTCGACCTCCTGGTCAGTAAGCAGACATCATAACCATAAGGCCACGGAGACGGTGTATGCACTTGCTTTGAATCCAATTTATTGCGTTAGTGCTTACCACTTTGAAAAACCAATTCCACCAAGTTGTAATTTGGAATGTTACTGAATCCACTTTTCAAGTGATTGGTTCCACCACGAGTGGTGTCTTAAGAGAGGTGTAACCGTATCAGAATAGTGTGCAACAACAGTAAAGTACATGAAATTCTACCATAATTAATTTATTGTAGGAAATCAAGGTGTGCTGAAACTGTTTAATATTGAGACTTTTTTTAGTTGTTGAAATTCTAAGAAGAATTCTTCTATTTAAAGATTACAAAATTATATGATTATAACTTCCTTGTTATGGTGTAATGCAGAAGTTAAAAAAGTGATGTCATTGCAAAAATATAAATTCTCAATGCTGTATGTTATACTATTACACTGTTTTTAGAATACAGGCTTACAGAATTATCAAGTGTAGACCTTAAACCGAAAGAGGAGAAATATAGATAGTCTTGCAGGTCTGAATCAGTGAGAAACTTAGGCCAACAGATTCAGCTATATCTGGACACTAAACGTACTTCCTCACATAAGGACAAGTTTGTTTTGAAGTATAAAGGGCAGTATTACTTTTTCAAAATATATCAAAACCATCAAACGTTCATGTTTCTTACTATATATAGAAAAAAAATCATTTGAAAAAAATATTAAAAATATTATAAAAAATTATTTCTTATAGATTTGCACAAAACACCTAACGAATCCAAAGAATACAGTAAATGCTGACTTAGTTCGTCAAAACTTTTTTCAAAGAGACATAAATATGTAAAAAAACTAGACTTGTCCGTCAGACACAGATGCTCTCACAATTGGAAATTTGTCACAGAAAGAGAATCATTACCAGGGAAAACTAGAAAACAATAGATAAATAGTTACGTGCTTGATAGGCTAAGAGTACTTCGCTTTACAAGTAAACCTCTTTCAAAATGTCTTACTTCCATAACCCATTCTCCTATTTAACAATATGGTAATTATTTTAAATAGCTATGAAAACATTAGATTTCAGTATTAGGTTATAATATGTATGTAACAAGACCTGTCCGCAGACAGCACGCTCCTCTTTTCTCAGTGCTGGATATAAGTCAAACAAGAGGCCCAAGAGTGGGGGGGTGGAAGTTACCCAATCAAGATTTATATTTTTTTTTCGGGGATGGGAGCGGGCGGTGTCTGGTGATAGAGGGAGGGTGGATTGGGGAATCAAGTACCTACGTAATAAAAAATATGGGGCGGTGGTGAGGGGGGGGGGTTCCGGTCCCATGCAGGGGGCTGGGGGCAAGTACCTACCCATCCCATGTAAAAATAGTTTAGTTATACGCTAGGTGGTGGGTGCTGGTTACTCAGGTGAGAAAAAAAGATTTTTTTTTTTTTTTTTTTTTTTTTGGGGGGGGGGGGGGGGTGTTGGAAGGTGGTGATGAGGGATGGAGTCAATTACCTACATACCAATGTATTTAAAAAAAAAATGAAAAAAAAATCGGCCGGGTGCGGTTAAGGTGGGGGCTCCCATGCAGAAGGGGGGAGAGGAAAAGGTTAACCAAGTAATTTTTAATTGAAAAAGGGGCATAACTTTGCAAAAATAAATTTGAGGGTTATCTGCTTTGAGGAATGGTGTCGCATTATAATAGTGAACATCTGTTCTAAGTTTGAAGTAATAGCTTTGAAAGTTTCTGATAAATAGACCTTAACAAAAAGGTTAACCAACGCCGACACTTACGCTGACGAGACGGTTATGACAATAGCTCCACTTTTTTTCTCTGAAAAGTGGAGCTAATAAGTATGCAAATATTTAAACATGGGTGTAGGAAGAGTTGCGCACACAAGATTTACTAGATATGGCATGTATGTAAAACCAACAAAGGGCAATAATCCAGTGGAAACTGATCAGAGAAAAAAATCTTTACTTTTTGCACAACTACTCATCTTGGTCTGTTATTTGTGCGAGTTTGGTTTCAATCCACCCATGGGTGTAGAAGTTGTGCACACAAGATTTACTATATATCGCATGAACAGAAAACCCAAATCCAGTGAAAACTGATCTGAAGAAAAAAAATCTATTTCCAAAGTATCTGAACGACACATTGCTTCCCAACTTCAACAGTTTTTAAAAAACACAAATATATTACATCATACACTGTCAGGTTTTCAACATTCATGCCAGACTGCTTTGATTCATCTCATAGATACATGGCTGAAAAATATTGACTCTGGAAAGTAAACATGTAGGTGCTATATTTCTAGACTTAAAAAAAACTTTCGATCTCGTAGACCACAAGATTCTTTTGTATAAACTACAGCTTTATAACTTTTCATCAAACACAATTAAATTATTTACCTCTAATCTGTCTAACAGAACTCAGGTTATAAAGTACAAGGATATTTTTTTCAAATACTTTAAATGTTTCTTCTGGAGTTCCTCAAGGTTCTATATTAGGACTTATTCTTTTTATCCTTTACATAAATGACATTGCTTTCAATATATCCGGACAAATCGATTTATATGCTGACGACTCAACTTTTCATGAATCAGACGAAGACATAAAAATTGTAGAATGTAAACTTCAGAGGAATTTAAATGAAGTAATATCGTGGTGCCATTTAAATAAAATGTCATTAAATCCAACTAAAACAAAATGCATGGTAATAACCAACACAAACAAACGTAGAACTGACAAAAACTTATATTTGAATCTGACTGTTAGTAATATATACACACAAAATGTTGCTGTTCAAAAGGTACTTGGTATTTATGTAGATAACGCATTGACTTGGAATGAACAGATTTCAAAAGTGTGCTCTCGAATAAATTCAAAAATTTATCTTCTTCGACAAATATCTTATTACTTAACTGATGAAATGAAAATCATGTATTACAATGGATATATTCTATCAACAATGGATTACTGCTGTTGGGGAACAAGAAAAAGATGTGTAAATACTATGCAAAAGCTACAGTCAAGGGTAACACAAACAGTAAAATATAAACCTCCACGAATGTCCAATAAAACAATACTGAATGACCTGCGGTGGCTATCTTTTGAAAATAGATGTTACTATCATACAGAAGTGCTTGTTTTCAAAGCATTACACAATATGGCTACTAAATACATACTCGAATTATTAAACTTTCCCAGCAATAATATATATTGTCTTCGATCAATTACCAATAATGATATCGTGAATCCAAAACTTTGTACTAATTACTTGAAAAAGTCTTCTACATATATATGTGCTAAGAGCTGGAATAATTTGCCTATTCCTATCCGTTCTTGAACGTCCCTCACTTGATTCATTTAAAAGAGCATTAAAAATACATCTGTTAAATACCTAATAATATCCTAGTGCAATATAATAACTTATATGAGGCATTTTGTCTGTGACTGTACCTCAGACTTTTAATGTAGTATAATAACTATTGTACTCCATTTTGTCAGAGTATTAATGATTGTCATTTATATTTTTGTTGATTTTTACCAGTTTGTGTTTGTACATGTTTGTTATAGAAGACCATGTTTAAACTAAGATGTATGAATATATAATTGTTTGTATGTCTGTACATGTTACCTTCTGAAAATAAAGAATTTATCATCATTGTTATTATTTTTATCATCATTTTCTGTCCGACGTTTAACCTTTCTATAGCCAGTATCAATCTCCTCGCAGTTATCTCCCCATTTTTCTTCAGAAAAGATCTCTGCCGACACGCGTTAATCTTAGCTGGATTTCATTGTTTCTCTTTTTTGACTTATGCCCCCAAGGGCATCACCCAGTATAGTGGCGAGTTTTCAAAATGCGACAGAGCATCTATTGAATATGTATATGTAGCAGAGCACCTGGAGCCGGAGATTTTTCTGAAATCCTTATTCTGTGGCCCTGCGATCCTAGTTTCGGCACCATTTGTGGCCGTAGTTTAAACAATGTGCAATCATTTGATTTCTTTAAATTTTTATTAGCGAGGGTAAAAAATAAAGGAAGCTGCATTCAGTGTATTGAATCTGATTGTTTCGTTGAAACTGGCAAATATTTGTATGCGTTATTAGGTAAATGATGTGTTTAAATTTAACAGAGAAATTGATTGCGAATTAATATTACCACTGCTCCTGCAGGATGTCGGCTACTCTCCCGCGCATCGGTCGATGGTTTCACTTTCTTACTTTTGCTAAAACTTTATTTTCAGTACGATATTTCTATTTTTAGAAGGGAAGTCCACAGTTACTTTTTTGCTAATCAGTGACTACTCTACAACGAATCCTCCATACATACCAAAATGTAAAGAAACAATGCACTTTCGAATTTTATTTTAAATTTACTGATCAGAGTGTTTTTAATATGTATACGTAAATAAACCAACAAGAATTTGTAACCGTGTTACCAACGTCCCCCTCTTAAGGGAAGTTTTACATGAAGCACACAATTGTACTATTTCAAAAGTTTGAGGTATGGATCTGGACTTCCAGTGCAAAATCTTGATAAATGCTAGATCTGCACATGCAACAATAAATTCATTATAGAAATAAAATGAAATAACGCCTGTGTATGTGTCAACAGAAACACATTTGCGTAGTTTTTATCACTTTTTCAAAACCACAAATACAAAATCAAATCTAAGGTGAATGTAAAGTATGGAAATTAATTATATAAACAAATACCTTTCAGTTTCTGTTTCCGCTTCTGAGCACACTCGTATCTCTTGTCATATAAAGTCCATAAAAAACACAACACGAAACACATCCTGGCACAAAGGGTTATCAACAGGATGTAGCGATTATTTGGATGGTATGACCTTGACCCTGGAAATAGGGGTCTGGAAGTCGCACAAGACAAGTTGTCTTATTATGCCTATGGAGAACCATTATGCTAAATTATTTCAAAATCCCTTGATGGATTGCAGAATGATGTACCGGACACGAAGTGAGACAGACGGAGCCCATTTTTCTAAATCCCCCTTTTTTCTTCGAAAAGGCAGGGGACAATTATTCTATACAGAGTTGTGGTTCCTTTGCACTGCACTCCCTCTCATTGTTATCTATTTATATTTTAAGTTTCAATGGAATCTCTCTAATACTTGCGGGGTTATTCTCTGGACAACAAAATACAGACCATGTTAAAATTTGACCTCTAAGTGTGACCTTTACTTTGGTGGTAGGGGTCTGGGTGTTGCGCATGACATGTTGTCTTAATATGGTGAATATTTTTGCAACCTTATTTAAAAATCCTTTGATGAATGGAAAAGTTGTGGACCAGACACAAAACAGACCCTATAACAGACCATGTTAAGCTCTGTGACCTTGACCTTGGAGGCAGAGGTCTGGGTGTTGCGCATGACACGTCGTCTTATTATTGTGAACATTTATGTCAAGTTATTTCACAATCCCTTGATGAATGGCTTAGTTACGGACCGGACACGAAGTGTGACGGACGTACAGACGGACGGACAGACGGATGGACAGACGTACGGAGCCCATTTCTATACTCCCCTTTATCTTCGAAAAGGCGGGGGACAATAAAATTAACAAAAAGGTAAAAATTACAATGGTATGATTGTTAGCGGACGTTTTATTGATGCCTGAAAAAAAATAACGAAAACACATAGTTCAGTACTGTTTTCAAATTGTGAGAGAACACTTTTGTTTTTATAGTTTTTGCAGTCATATGATCGTTTCAACAAATGAAAATCTGTTACAAGATTTTTCGGTACAGGGATATTGCTACACTTTCATTGGTCATTTCAAGTTCATTGTAAATGTCAATATCATAAATCTAAAAGCATTGGTGTGAAGTAACGGTAGTGTACTCACTTAGCTGCTAAGGGAGGGTAGATGCTGGCTTAAATAGACAAAATAATGAAATGTGACAATAAAAATGCATTTAATTTAATTAATTAATTAATAAAAAAATACAAAAATTACAATTGCAAAATATAGTTGTTTCATTTCAAATGTGTAAGTGAATATAATTAACACTGGGAATGTAAGTCTTGTAAAATATGATAGTGTTACGCTGTTTTCTTTTAAATATTTTCCCTTTTAAGCTATATTTACGGTACTATAACTATTCTTATAATAGATGGTCGTAGTTGAGTCCTCAAAGAATATATTTTAAACTGAATTCTTTACATTCTGTTCTTGTAAAGACTTATAATAATATATATTGTAATAAAATTACTTGCTTTGTTTACACACTGACAATAGTTACTTACATGGACAGAAACATTAAAGTAAGAAGACAACTATCAATATTGCAAGAAATATTGCATCAAGGTATATATGATCACACGTAAAATCAATTATTTGGCATAAACCATTGGATGCTTTTTTTTTTAAGCAGCCAACTTTTTTGTTTAGTTACAACTGGAATTGCATCGATTTAACATTCCTGGATGTACTGAATATTTTAAAAAGTAACTTGAAAAAAATTTAACATTTTGTTTATTTAAATGTACTTTCAACCAACCACGTGACATTCGAAAGTGATAACTTTACTGAAAGTATGGAAGGGAAGTAACCGCTGTGTGGAGTTTGAGCCAGTATCGGTATCCAGATTTTACACATGTACAGTCTGGGTAAACCAAACGATTTGTGTATGCAGACGGTTTTCTCACAATGGCAGACGAACCTAAAGAATTATCGATCTATTGCTGACAAATCAGATATTAAAAGTCAGAAAATGTCATAAAATAAGTGAGTGTACCCCTACTGAACTAATCTGAAACCGAGAAAAATTCAAGATGAAATCAAAAACTCAAACCAAGCATGCCAACCGTGAATTCAATGAGTCCGTAATTCGCAGCCACAGAACCATTTCTAACTGGAATACAGTAGTCTTTCTAATGATATTATCATCAGTAGCAGTATGCAATCTTTTAAGACTAAACTGGGCAAACATTGGATATCCCGTAGATTCGATTCATCTGAAGTGTATTAAATTTAATGTAAATTCTCGGGAGAAAATATGATACAAGAAGAGGCATTTCAAGGGGACTTCAAGTGGCTATCAAGTGTCCCCAGAAGAAAAAAGGAGAGGAGTCTTAGCTGAAGAGGTATCCATGAATATGATATGAAACCAACAAATTGACTTGTGGTGTCTTCATATCTGAAGGTATTGTTATTTTCATTTGAACCTCTATGAAATATGAACCTTCATAATTTCAACTGACCCCCGCATTTTCATACAGAGGGTCAAGCATGATCCCCTAAAATTCTAGTCTGGTAGAAACACTGACTAAGTCTTGTTTCATATCCATAGTGGTTAGTTTAGTTTGAGTATAATTCAATGAGGTGATCAAGATTTGCTGAGTGAATATTTTGGTCACTTCAGTAACACTCTCTTACTGTTTATGAAGATAAATAAATTTTGGTGTAGAAAAATGGAGTCTTTGATTTTAGGACATACAAAATATAAAAATTGTCAGAGAATTAGTTAAACTAACCCGGTTGAATAAATGCATCATCATAAGATAACCCCTTGAAGTGAATAGTTATCATGAACAGTTCTTGAACTTTTTTCTCCTGTTTATAATGGTCCATTTTCTGTTCACGACTTGAAAGTGAACAGTTGATAAATAACGATTCTTAATTAGTTAATGAACTGTCAATGAACTATTAATGAATTATCCATGAGCTGTAACTGTTCAATTGCAGTGTCAGACAAATTGCAAGTCTAAGTCCCCAGCAGGGGTTTGACTTCATAGAAGATAGATAGATAGAGAACTCAATGATTTAAACTGAATCAGAAAATGTTTTGCTCATACAACAGTTACTAATTTAAAGTAAATGTATTTACAACTTAAGCATAGTATATAACAGTTTTATCTTTTAAAGATTGTAGTTTATTTTTATCTCTATGTTGTTTTTTTTAATTTATGGCACTCAATCAAGTTGGACATGTGCTTCATTGTCACAGAGACATACTATGTCTCTGATTGTCATATGGAAAATGGAGCCAGAATGTCACCCAAATATTTTTTTGTCATAGATAAAATCTATTCCAGGTAAAATAATCTATCCATTAATGACTACATGTATAATGGATCAATGTTCCATACATTTTCTCTTACTGAACCCAATATTTAACTTTAATGAACATGCCCCTTGCCACTATTTTTTTATGGTCTACTTGATTACCAGAGTAACTTCCCCTCCCTAAAGTAACTGAACTGTAAGGGAAGTAACAACTGCTTGGAGTTTGTTCACAGTCCTGAACCAAGTTCTCTTAAAGGTTAATCAAACACTTTTTTAAAAAGGTGATATGAAAACAGAAGTGCTGCTCTGGAAAAAGATAATTGTATGCTGTTTACAGCTAACAAAACTGTTTTAAAAGAAGCATGTTTTTTAAACATAATCATGCACTAAATAAATGCAGCACAGTAATCTAGAAAAAAACATTTTTAAATAATTTATTGTACATGAAATATTTATGATATAATAATCATCAAGGATAAATCAAGAACCATGGTGGATTCATGATTCTACCTCCTGGACAGTTGAAGAACTGAATGAATTCCTGATCCATTCTTGAACAGTTCATGTACATTTTAAGAGCAGTTAAAGAACTTCAATGGATTCTTCATCAGTTCTTGAATTGTTCATGAACAGCTTCCACAGGAACAGTTCATATCCAAAAGTTCAAGAACTCTAGTCAAGAACTGTTGAAGGGCAGTTCATGAATAATTCATGATTAGTTTGAAATGTGCATGACTTCATGTACTGTTTTTCACAGGGGAATTTATTAATTTTGATGAAAAGGTTTGGTTCCCAAAGGATTCTGTTCATTGCATTATGCAGAAGCTAGAAAACAGGTTAAATGCAACCACTAACAGTTGAATCTCAGTTCTGTCAGAGACATAGATAACATCTGTTATCTATGTCTCTGGTTCTGTCAATTTTGCAACTACTAGCTACACTGCAATTCTGTGTAGCAGGATCCTTTCAGGCAGTGAACAGCAGGAAAAACTTCTTACTAAGAGCTACACAATAAGCTATCAAAATTATTCAAAGAAAAGTTGAAACAGGTTTTAGCAAATGCAGTTTTCATTTTTGTGTAGGTGGTCCAACAGCAGAGATGTATCGTTACAGAAATGGATACATTTCCATCAACATGCAGACAATTAGTAATTCAGATTTGCAGTGCTAGATAGCTTAGCTCTCAGTACATGACAGCCATATCTTCAATAGCAGCAGTTTGTGTGGACAATTTTAAAATGAAGATTAAGAAGGTATGCACTAATATCTGCAGACAAAACCAACTCACACAGATAAAACCTATTGTATTGAGTGTACAGCTGTAAAGCTTTCCTTCTTCCTCAGCCAGGGTCATCTGGTTTTAAGAAGTACAAATGAGGAGAAGGACAACAAAATATTATCACAGAGACATAAGTGCACACTTATTTTGGCTCTGCTTTGTGAACATCCTAATCTTTTTGCTGGGTTAAATGCCAGTTTCAACATCTGGTCAAGTTGTGTCCAAGAAATCAGTCCACCTAACCAGCATTCCTGGATATACAAACAGTACTTATCAATTTCTCTGCCAGTAAAAAACTGACGACTGCTTTCTCAATTCAATCAGAGGTGAGACAAAAATGGCCTTCAGACAAAGTGTCTGCATTCAAACTCCCTGCCTGCAATGGAGATCAGATTCACAACCCCTGGATTGAGATAGCCAGGTGGGAATGTTCATTGTGTTGTACCATGAATTTGAGTAAGTTCTCGTTAGTTGAAGAATACAGTAGTTTGTTTTTTTAAGATTTATAAATTACATTTTTTTTTCATTGATTTGAAGTCAGTTATTTGTTTTCAATCACATTTACATTGTTACATTAGCCTGCTCAGTCATGTCAATGTTACTTACCACAACATTCATCAGGCAGAATTAAATGTAATAGATTTTCGATCAGATTAATCTTAGATGAGCTATTGAATTTACACCATAGAATACTCTTACTTTAAACCTTGTTACAAGGCAGGTGTTAACAAACCATCTTGGGTCTCTTGTTTTTTTTCACTCACCTGAGCACAACATGCTCATGTGGGCTATTGTGATCACATGATGTCCATTGTCAAGCGTTAGTGTGAGTGTGTTAGTGTGTCAACATTTTGATTCAAACAACTTCTCTGAAACCACTTGACTAAAGTTAATAAAACTTTGCAGGGATGTTCCTTGCATGAAGCTCTACCAAAGTTGTTCAAAGAATTCAGTTCCTTGCACATCTCTGGTTGCTACTCTTAGTGTCTATTGCAACCAAAAGAAAAATCTTTAAAAATCTTTTTGTCTGAAACCACAAGACCTAGAGCTTAGATATTTGGCATGGTGAATCAGCTTGAGATCCTGTACCAAAGTTGTTCAAATTATGTCCCTGAGTTCAAAATTGACCAGGCCAAAAGGGTCATAATTATGTTTTATATATCAATGTATAGGAAAATCTGTAGGAATCTTCTTCTCTGAAACCACAGGGCCCTAAGTTCTAAAATTTTACACAAAGTATTTTCTAGTGGACTTCTATCAAGATTATAATTAACCCCGCTCTGGAAGTCACTTGTTTATATAGAGGCATTTATAGGGAAAACCTCAAAAACTCACTTGAATCTACTATATGCTTTGGGATTTGATATTTACCTAGCTAGAGCTCCACTAAAAAGATTGTTCAAATTACGCCCCAAGGGTCATAAATCGGGTACACTTGATTTGATAAAGGTTTATTTAGGGAAAACTTAGAAAATCTTCTACTATGAAACCAGAAGGCCTAATGCTTAGATATTTTGCATACAGCGCCCTCTACCATGATTATTCAAACGATGCTCTTATAGTCATAACTGAGGGGTCGCTTGATTTTAGTAAAGACTTGCATGAAAAATTAAAATCTTCTTGTCATAACTACAAAGTCGAATGTTAAGATATTTGACATGTAACCTGGCCTAGAAAACCTCTACCAAGTTTGTTCATATCTTTGCCCTTGGGTCAAAACTGACTCTGTCCCTGAGTCACCAGGGCTAAAAAGAAAATTTTCTATTTTTTGTCATAGAGCTTTATTTTATTGACAGATATCTTAAATATTTGGTATAAAGGTACTTTAAATGAATCGATGCCATTCACTTAGGTCAAGGTCACCAAGGCTATAGATTTTTTATTTTTTTCCATAGAGTCGTCATTTATTGATCAATATCTGAGATATTTGGTATGTATGTAACTTAAAAAACCCTTACACTTAGGTGGAGTTTGAGGTCACTGGGTCAAGGTCAAGGTCACTGAGGCTTAAAATATTTTTTTCTACTTTTTGTCACTGGAATAAGCTCACTGCAGCTAATAATAGATTTTTTTCTACTTTCTGGCAGTTTCTGTCATAGAGACTTTATTTATTGACTGATCTTTTAGCTCGACATTTTCGAAAAAAAAAAATCGAGCTATAGCTAAGTCATGGTAGTTCTGGCTTCCAAAACTTTATAAGCTGCTTTTTATGCCCCCCATCAAAGATGAGGGGGCATACAGTTTTGCAGATGTCGGTCGGTCGGTCCGTCTGTTGGTAGACACTTCGTTTCCGATCAATAACTACAGAACGCTTTGACCTAGATTCACCAAACTTGGTATGCTGGTTGGTCATTACCAGTAAATGACCCCCTATTGATTTTGAGTTCATTAGGTCAAAGGTCAAGCTCACTGGGACCTTCATCCTAAAAACGGTTTCCGATCAATAAGTAGAGAACGCTTTGACCTAGGTTCATCAAACTTAGTGTGCTGGTTGGTCATCACCAGTAGATGACCCCCTATTGATTTTGAGGTCATTTGGTCAAAGATCAAGCTCACAGAGACTTTCATCCTAAAAACAGTTTCCGATCAATAACTAGAGAATACTTTGACCTAGGTTCACCAAACTTGGTATGCTGGTTGATCATCACCAGTAGATGACCCCTATTGATTTTAAGGTTATTAGGTCAAAGGTCAAGGCCACAGGGACCTTGATCCAAAAAACGGTTTCTGATCAATAACTTGAGAACGCTTTGGCCCAACCACAAGCAATTAGGTGCTGCTGGGGGGCATGTATGTTTTACAAACATTTCTTGTTACCATTTTGTTCTTTCATCAGATGTGGCATTAAAGTTTTATATCAGACCCGTTACGAAACCTAACCAGAATAACGTACATTTGTTTAATCTTGTTTTATTTGGCATATACCCTTTTCACAAATTAATCTTGTACATTATTCGATAAAACAATTAGTTCAACATTATTTTATACCATTTAAACTTTGGAAATATTCAAAATGACAATAAAATTGCCTATTTGGCCGCGAAACATCAATTTCACGGACTTAGTCAGCAGCCTCGTGAGATCTCGTATGACGTATACCGCATAAAAGACATGACTATTTTTAGATTTAATTGTAAACAAACTTTGCTAGATAGCACCTGTGTGTCAAGGAACTGCATGAAACTATACATGTATAAAAATGACAAGTGACAGGTGTCACAGAAAGCATTCAGGCGCGTAGCTGCCTATACGCGAGTACGCAGCTGAATCCACATTATTTTGACAAAAAAAAAATTTTTTAGTAAAGCTAAAAGTAAAGCTATTCATCTCCATTTTTATGCTAAAATAAATGGATTTTCGTTGGTCAAGAAAGCTCTCCGGAGGCCCCAAAACGCACCAAATTGCACCATTTATTTCAAAATTTTCAGGGGGGGCATGCCCCCTGACCCCCCTAGATTATTTTGAATCCACATTCTTTATAGGCTAGCTACGCGCCTGGCATTTGGTCTATGTTTTGGCACTCGTGTAATGATAATTCTCTTGGAGTCTTGTAAACAAAATGCTGCAGGGTTAAATGCACATGGTATTGTTTTCTTAACCGACCACACTAATGAACCCGTCAAGGTCAATCTTGTGATGACGTGGTCAAACATTTTGGCAAGATTGGGGCAGAGTGCTGAATTTTAAGACATATCAGAAATTTTAAAGTATTTTGTGTTCAAAATTAGTTTTTTATGCATTGATAATTGGCTTATTAAAAGTTTATATATAATTTTGTCAGGATATGCTTCACTTTCCCTCATGGCATGCTCGATGAATGAATGTGAGCGTGTCAGATTCCTGGCATGATCATTGGTGTACATTCCTTATATATACCCTTATCTTCAGCATTCACATTCAGTCTCAGTATAAACATGGGTATGCTGAAGACCTTAAGCTATAGTCATGGTGTCATTGTCGTTGCCATTTCTGTTTCCGTCCGAAAACTTTTACATTGATCATAACTTTTTATTTCTAAATGGATTGTCATTGTACTTGGACACAACAAGACCTTTAAGTAGACCTTACTGAAATTGACCTTGGCTCATAAATGACCTGAGAGTCAAGGTCAAATTATTCAATTTTGCTAATATTGGCCATAACTTTGTTATTTATAGTTGGATTTGATTCATACTTGGAT
The DNA here is from genome assembly GCA_012932295.1 of Cyclina sinensis. Lineage (NCBI taxonomy): Eukaryota > Metazoa > Mollusca > Bivalvia > Venerida > Veneridae > Cyclina > Cyclina sinensis. The sequence goes on along the minus strand of JAAONU010000009.1, from coordinate 8,125,263 downwards.
AAAACAACACTTATGACAAAAACAGCATGTGGATTAATTCAAGTATGACCTTGACCTTTAAATGACTTTGACCATAGTGGTCAAATTGTTGAATTTTGCTTAAATTGTAATAAATTTGTCTTTTATTTATAGATTTGATTCATACTTGCAGGAAACAACACTTATGACAAAACTGAAACATTGAACAATTCAAGTATGAACTTGACCTTAAAATGACCTTGACCGTCAAGGCCAAATTATTGAATTTTGCTAATATTGGCCATAACTTTGTTATTTCTACTTGGATAAAACAACACTTATCACAACTCCAAAATTTTGATTGTTTCAGCTATGATCTTGACCTTAAAATGACCTTGGACGTCAAGGACAAATTATTGAATTTAGCTAAAATAGGCCATGACTTTGTTATTCATAGTTGGATTTGATTGATACTTGGAAAAAAATAACACTTATGACAAAACCTACATGTTGAATAATCCAAGTATGACCTTGACTTTAAATGACCATCAAGGTCAACCTGGTGAATTTTGCTTAAATAGTGATAACTTTGTCATTTATCTATGGATTTGATTCATACTTGCACAAAACAATACTTATGACAAAATTGATATGTTGAATAATTCATGTATGACTTTGACCTTAAAATGACCTTGACCGTCAAGGCAAAATTATTGAATTTTGCTTAAATTGTCATAACTTTCACTTTTATTTATGGATTTGATTCATACTTAGGCAAAAATACTTTTAGAAAAACTGCGACATTTTATTGTTTCAACTATGTCCTTGACTTTAAAATGACTTTTACTGTCAAGGTCAAATTATTAAAATTTGCTGAAAAAGCCATTACTTTGTAATTTTTGGTTGGATCTAATTGAATCTTGGACAAAACAATACATTTTGATTGTTTCATCTATGACCTTGACCTTAAAATGACCTTGACCATAAAGTTCAAATTATTGAATTTTGCTAAAATACATGTAGCTAAAAGGTTGTTATTTATGGACGAATTTGATTCAGGCTGGGACAAAACAACACTGAGATTAAACCGAACATGTTGAATAATTAAGGTATTATATTGACCTTTAAATGACCTTGATATTGCTAAAATTCGCTATATCTTTTTAATTAATGGTCTTCAACTATTCATACTTGAACATAACTACCTTTTAGACGGTACCTCTAAAGAAGGTTAAACTGAACTTGACATTGACCTTTATTTTACCTTAACTGTCAAGGTCAAATTATTGAATATTGCTAAAATCTGCCATAACTTTGTTATTTATAGATGGATTTGATAATTTTATTTCCAGATTAATATGATGTTGCCTTTAAAAACCCTTCACCACAGTTTGCTTCCTCTGATGTGTTTGCCCTTGGAAATAGGAAAAAGTCGAGCGTGGCCCCCATGTCTTTAATTTGGTTTGTAGGCACCTACAAATCTTCAGTTAGAAAATGTAATACTGCTTCTGACATTTGCGTAACAGTAAATCCACAGACAGAGTACTCAGGTGAGCAATCCAGGGCTGATTCATGGCCCTTTTGTTTAAAAACTTCTCTTGTATTGAGAGTAATGTTGCATGTTTACCTGCATTAAACAATGAAATTGTACCTGTTTTTGTAACACTGCGCCATTAAGTGTATTCAGATATTAGTATGATAAAGCATAAGGGGGGCATACTTTAAAGATACCACAAAACTAAGCCCTATCAAATTCCATGTTTGTTTGCACAGCAGTGAGTACTTGAAATTTAGTTTATTCAATAGTGAAGGGCTTATGTTATTATTTTATGTTAACTTATAAGTTTGGTAAAAATTGTAACAGATATTTGTCCAGCCTCTGTGAACAAGTGGTTTACTGATAAATGTGCCCTATCAAGCCCAGTTACTGACCCCTTTTGTTAAAGAGTTAGCCATTTCATTTGGAAGAAAGGGTACCCCCTTTTATATAAACACTTGTACAAAATTTTACTGTAAATGCTATAAAATAATGGGTTCAGTACTAGTGGAATGTACTTATAAGTATTAGATTCCTAATACCCTACCTCCACTAGAAGAGTATAATTCAGTTCCATTAACTTGAGACATTTTCACAGAAGGACATTATTAATTGGCTGAAGCCCCCTGCAGAGTTTTGTTGCAACATATAAAGCATTCCTTTTCCTTTTCCATGGTTCTTTTCCATGCCCATTGTGTAGTTTTTGATGTGATGTCAATCTCTCGGATCCTAGGCATTGCCTGTCAGTCACAGACTCTGTGTTTACGTTTCTTTGGATAAGTTTCTTTACCATTTAACGTGAACACCGAAATGACCTGTTACTTGATATTACGATATACTGTTGGTTAAATCATGCTGACACCGCAACTTTTCAACATTCAGCTTTAAGTATTAAGATGTCCAGTCTTTGATTATTAATCTTTGATTACATGACATTTTGTGTGGATTTTGTATCACTGGTCCAAAATGTCCAGACTGAGCAATATAGCGTGAATGAGAACAATTTTGCAAGTGCATCTGCTGGACAATGCTTAAAATTACATGACAAATCCTATGCACTTAACATAAATAATCGAAAAAGTCAGACGTTCAAGAAGACATATTCTAAAGAACTGGGGGTTTATGATAAATGGTTATCCTGGGTGGTAACTTTTTATTGATGGTGAGTATAATAATATATAATCATCATTGTTTTAACATATCAGATTTGAAATATGATGGCATGTTTCCTGTGCATTAACGCAGATTACACTATGTACAATGAACAAATAAAAATATTTTAATGGCCTTAATTACAAGACACTTTGGTTATGCGTGACTGTGTTATCATGAAAGGAAAAAGAACAAACAGCTTAATATTAACATGCTATATTTACAACTGGATTTGAAAAATGGATTTATAATGACTTCAAAGAAAGTATGTAATAGGGTATTGTATCATTTTCTTGTTTATTTTTGCACCCATGTCCTGACTTATGAGAACTTTATGAAACTTTGATAATATTTAAGCATGTGCTTTAGTTAAAATTTGTTATCTCCAAAAATTTCTTCTTTGTTTTTAAAAGAGTTTCACACCCTAAATATGTCTTTGTAACAGGACTAACCAAGCAAGAACAATTTAATATTTTTTGCCAACTCCGGCACAAGCTAAAACAGCTAAAATCAGACGGAACTTTTTAAACTTTTTTTTATGGGTGGTGTGATAATTCATTTTGTTTATTGTAATTTTATGAATTAGATTTTTTTTAAATTGGTACAAGTACTTAAAAAAATTATTGATTGTTAGATGATAAGAAATAGAATAATTTGTTTTCGTTTGATCGCATCCATTTTATTTACAAAACTGCGTGCGACAATTCAGTTCTCGTTACCAAAATGGAACGTATATCGTACATTAATACAAGTAGTAAGGTTTTAATTACATTTTGTTTTTCAGTAAGAATGAATAACAATATTGTATCATAAGAATGGATTTTGTAATTTTATCCTATACTTTGAAATTACAAGCATACTTGTGATTTGAGGGCAAACTTTAAGTAACCTTGACCTTGAAACACAATTTATTCTGTTTTGCAAAAGGTGTCACTTTAAAATGCCCCACTATAAATAATGATTTTTATGCACATTTTGACTGAGACTGCATGTTTATTCTTTTCAGTTTTGATAAAGCAGACATGAGATAGGAAGTAATCAACTTTTAAACCTTATGTGTGACCTTGACCATAGATCGAGGTGAACAAAATGTAGATTAATATTTCTACCATATACAGTAAAGTTATGCTAAATTGAAACAAGCTTAGCCTTTTAATGCCCCCATCGAAGATGAGGGGGCATACAGTTTTGCAAATGTCGGTCGGTCCGTCCGTCCGTCAGTAGACACTTCGTTTCCGATCAATAACTAGAGAACTCTTAGACCTAGGTTCACCAAACTTGGTATGCTGGTTGGTCTTCACCAGTAGATGACCCCTATTGATTTTGAGGTCATTAGGTCAAAGGTCAAGCTCACAGGGACCTTCATTCTTAAAACGGTTTCCCATCAATAACTAGAGAACGCTTTGACTTAGGTTCACTAAACTTGGTATGCTGGTTGGTCATCACCAGTAAATGACCCCTATTGATTTTGAGGTCATTAGGTCAAAGGTCAAGCTCACAGGCACCTTCATCCTAAAAACGGTTTCTGATCAATTACTAGAGAACGCTTTAACCTAGGTTCACCAAACTTGGTATGCTGGTTGGTCATCACCAGTAGATGACCCCTGTTGATTTTGAGGTCATTAGGTCAAAGGTCAAGCTCACAGGCACCTTCATCCTAAAAACGGTTTCCGATCAATAACTAGAGAACACTTTGACCTAGGTTCACCAAACTTGGTAAGTTGGTTAGTCATTGGCAGTTGATGACCCCTATTGACTTTGAGTTCATTAGGTCAAAGGTCAAGATCACAGAGACTTTTATCCTAACAACGGTTTCCGATCAATAACTAGAGAACGCTTTGACCTAGGTTCACCAAACTTGTTATGCTGGTTGGTCATCACCAGTAGATGACCCCTGTTGATTTTGAGGTCACAGGGACCTTCATCCTAAAAACGGTTTCCGATCACTAACTAGAGAACACTTTGACCTAGGTTTACCAAACTTGGTATGCTGGTTGATCATCACCAGTAGATGACCCCTATTGACTTTGAGGTCATTAGGTCAAAGGTCAAGATCACAGAGACTTCCATCCTAAAAACGGTTTCTGATCAATAACTAGAGAACGCTTTGACCTAGGTTCACCAAACTTGGTAGGCTGGTTGGTCATCACCAGTAGATGACCCCTATTGATTTTGAGGTCATTAGGTCAAAGGTCAAGGCCACAGGGACCTTGATCCTAAAAGCGGTTTCTGATCAATAACTAGAGAACACTTGGCCCAACCACAAGCAATTAGGTGCTGCAGGGGGGCATTTATGTTTTACAAACATTTCTTGTTATTCTTAATTATTGATTTTTCTAGTAATGCTTAGTAATAACATTTTTATCTTTATGTTTAGACTTTTAATCTCAAGAGAGGACATACAAAACAATTGGCAGAGTTTGCTAAAACAAATTCAAAGATACTCAATCCATCAGTTTTTTTGTAAACTTTGATTTTAATCAGTTTTACTTCAAATGGGTATTGAAAGCAGTCATCAGCGGGGGGATGTAAACATGTCTGTGGATAGGGTATATCTGGTCAAAATCAGGAACTTATGTTCTTCTGAATATAGCCACAGAAATATACACTGCATCTGTAGGTGATAAATCAATAATTAACCATGTGGCTTGGTAGCTCAGTTGGTAGCCTGTCCACCCTGTAAGGGGAAGGCCCTAGGTTCATGTCTCAGTAGAGCCATGATTTTTCACCACCTGTTACATTTGGTGCCCATCATAAATAACCAGTGTTACAATATGGCTGCTGCTTCTGCACCTAGAGAATATGTTCACAATATTCTCTGTGTGTCGAGAATACGTAACGTTATGTTTACGCCAATTTCCATGTGATGTTGGCGCCAATTTCAGTGTTTACGTTTACATCAGACGTTGATATCATATTGTTGTAGTTTATTCATGTTGCTAGCAGACATTAAAGAAGGATCGAATCATTCAGACGCGTTGTACTTATTTCACAGAAATTTCCTTCACGCCTTTCCAACATTTTATGGTGCCGTGACTAAAGAAAGATGAATTTACAGAAACATATAGCACAGAGAAGCGCACAGAAAAATGTTGTAGAAAATTTTTTGACGAAGATAGAAGAAGTGAAAAACAACGAAAACTTTTCACTTATCGACTTCAACGGCATTTTCGAGAAACTTTTAGCCAAGGTGAAACAAATAGAAGAACTCAACGATAAAATTGCTAATCTTACAGACAGCGATGAAATTAATGAAGAAATGATGCAAACTGAAACTTATATGCTGGACTTAGAACTCAAGTTGCGACATTTGAGTGACTTCAGAGATAAACAGACACATGTTAATATAGATTTCTCACAACAGGCGCAGTCCTTCGCCACAGTGTCGCAGCTGCCATCTTTCACTACGACAGTAATGCAGCCGCAAGTTTATGGAGTCGGGTTGCAAATACTATATCTCGCCGTCGGGTCACAACAGTTTAATTCCACTGAGTCGTCACAGTCTAATTACAATGGACCGTCCCAGGTAACATTCGGATTTCAACAGCCGCAACTGAACGCGAATGCTCATCCATTTATAGGGCAAACTGTAAGTAACACTTATAACTCATCTCAATTCCACAGACTGCCTAAATTATCTCTGCCTACATTTAACGGTGATATTCTGAAATGGCAAGGTTTTTGGGATTCTTTTGAGTCAACAATTCACCTGAATCACCAACTCACTGACGTCCAGAAATTTACTTACCTCAAATCCCAACTTGAGGGTGCAGCAGCAAGTACCATAGACGGTTTTGCGTTAACAAATGCTAATTATTTGAGAGCTATAAGCCTACTTAGAGAAAGATTCGGTCAGCAGCATAAGATTACACACGCAACGATGCAAGCTTTGATACAGTTACCATCACCATTTAACACTATAAGCAGTTTACAAACATTTTATGACAAAATGGAAACCTATATTCGAGGATTAGAGTCAATGGGACAGAACCAAGAAAGTTACGGAAGCCTGTTAGTGCCAATTATCCTAGACAAAATGCCATCTGAAGTGAGAAAGAACATTACACGAGAACACGGGGATAATAACTGGAACTTAGAAGAACTCAGAACCGCGCTGAGAAAAGAAGTCCGTATAATGGAGGTCGGAAGTCAGAATCACTCACCGGAAATAAATGACTTCGTATCTACAGCATCCTTTTATACAGGAACGTTATCAAAGCAAAAAAGAAAGCCAACCAGAGATAGAATAGCTATTGAAATAAATGACAAGAAAAGAAACATCACCTGTGCATTTTGTGAAGAATTTCATAAATCCACGGACTGTGCGAACTTTCCAGATACGTCATCAAGATTACAAAAAGTAAAAGACAAACAGTTGTGTTTTAATTGCCTTAGAAAACACCAAGTATCAAAGTGTAAATCGCATCAAAGATGCCGGGTATGCAATAAGAAACATCACACCAGCATCTGTAACAACAAGAGTCCAGAACAGAGAAGTAACAGAAATTTACCGAAAGTAGAGCCATCCAAACTGGAAACGACAGTGCTACACTCGTCTACATTAGAATCCAAACAGGGTGTTCTTTTGAAAACAGCCGTTAGCAAAGTAACTTCCGGTCACATACAGACGGACGGCCGGACGCTCAAATTCTTTTTGACGAAGATGCACAGAAGTCCTTTATCACCAAGACGCTAGCCAATGAACTTCAACTACACAGAACTGGAACAGAATCAGTACACCTCTCAACATTCGTTAACCAAGGGCAACATTTACAGCACTTAGATACAGCGACAGTTTATCTTATCACAGACCAGAAAGAGAGAATACCCATCCATGTATTAATCATACCTACCATAGCAACGCCCATCAGTACGACTCTACACAAAACGGCGTCCCGTTTACATTACCTAAGAGGATTGAACCTGGCACATCCCGTGACCGGTGATCAGACAATTACCATATCCATGCTGATAGGAGCCGACCATTATTGGGATGTTATCGAAGATCACATTATACGCGGAAGTGGACCAACTGCTATGAAATCCAAGATAGGATATCTTTTATCCGGGCCTGTGAGTACATCATACAGTCCTAGATCTACAGGTTCTATGAACCATATATTGAACGTTATAATGTCACGTGCATGAGATGAATCCGCCATAGAACGTTTTTGGTCGCTAGAGAGCATAGGCATCACTCCGAACACTGATGAGCAGCCGAAGACTGATTACTTAAAGATTTATCAGCAGACGTCTATTGAATTTACAGATGACAAATACATAGCAGCCCTTCCCTGGAAAACTGAACATGACCCACTTCCGTCAAATTTCAGCATTACAAAGAAAAGAACAGAGAACATGATATGCAGGCTCAGTCGAGAACCAGATGTGTTAAAGAAGTATAGTGAAATAATAGCAGAGCAAGAGAGACGGGGATTTATAGAAAAGGTCGATGAATCTACACCAACTTCAAATACAGTCCATTATATACCCCATCATCCTGTGCGAAAGGATTCATCTACTACTCCTCTACGCATTGTATACGACTGCAGTTGTAAACAGTCGCCTGAGCTGCCTAGCCTGAACGACTGCTTGGAATCTACACCACCCGTGTTAAATGAATTAACGTCTGTATTGATGAGATTCCGCCTGAAACAGTACGCTGTAACCACAGACATTGAAAAGGCCTTCTTACATATAGGATTACATAAAAAAGATAGAGATGTTACTTGTTTCCTGTGGCTTACTGACCCTAGTGACCCAGACTCTCGACTTTGAACATATCGTTTCAAAGCAGTATTATTTGGCGCCACATGCTCACCGTTTATACTAAATGCCACCATTCTTAAACACTTGGAGCTGAACAAATCGAACGAAGCAGCCGAAATTTTAGGAAGAGACTTATATGTTGATAATATATTGTCCAGTTTTCAAGACGAAGGTGAACTACTTACCTATTTCCGCGACGCACGTAAGCTGATGATGTGTGCCAATATGAACTTGAGGTCTTGGACGTCTAACAACCTAGCACTAAGAGATATTGCTACGCGAGAAGGAGTCATCGATAGAGATGAAGAAACTAAGGTACTAGGTATGCGTTGGAAACCAGAAACAGATACCATGACATTTGTGCATCGCGAGATTCCCACGTTAGACACCGTGACTAAGAGAGACATTCTGAGATACTCCTCACGAATACATGATCCGCTAGGTTTACTAAGTCCTGTGACTGTCAGAGCAAAACTACTTCTCCAGCAATTATGGAAAGCAAAGTTTGATTCGGATGTACCTTTACCAACAGACGTACAAGACACATGGAACCAGCTAGCCGAAGACTTAAATAAAGTTACAAACATAGAATTTCCCAGACAGTTTGTTTGAAACCCAGACAAGACGGAGAGCATGAACAGTTCAAAAACAGACACTAGTCTTCATGTATTCGTCGATTCAAGCCTCAAGTCGTACGGGGCAGCAGTATACATAGTAAATACAAATGAATCTCGACTAGTTATGGCGAAACTTATGACCTTACCACAACTTGAACTTATGTCTGCAGTAGTCGGCGCTAGACTAATCCAGCACGTACAACAGTCCCTAAACATCCCCAACGTCATTTGCAGGTCCGATAGCCAGATAGTATTGTATTGGTTATTCACATCAAAGCCACTCAAACAATTTGTGAGGAACAGAGTGGAAGAAATACAGACACTTACCCGAAACTATCCATGGTGCTACTGTCCGACACAGGACAACCCTGCTGACCTTCTGACCAGAGGTATAACAGTTGATCAGCTAGCACACAATACACTATGGAATACCGGGCCGTCATGGATAAGAAACGACTCCGCCGAGTGGCCGAATTGGAAACCAACCGGAAATCCTGCGCAGACGACAGATGAATCGTTGCCTAACGAGTCTGACAGTAAAACGAGCATAGTTAACAGCTTACAGTGTGATGTAAATACAGGCATCAGCCAGGTAATCAGCATTGAGAAATACAGCAAGTATTCGAAATTGTTACGTGTCACAGCCTACGTTTTACGATTCATAGACAACTGCCGAAATAAGACAAAACTTACCAATGTATTGACGTCAGCAGAGTTAGAACGTGCAGAGAGAAGATGGCTTAAGTCCTGCCAAGAAAATACATACCTAGATGAAATGACTAGTTTGAAGTCCAAGAAGCCTACCAGGTTGCCACTTGTGAAGCAGTTGCGTTTATTTGTAGACAGTAACAGTATTATTCGATGTGGAGGACGTATACACAACGCATAGTATTAGATGCACAGGAGAACCAGTTACACACAGGATCGAACGCTACTACAACCCAGTTAAGACAAAAATACTGGATCCCGGCTATAAGGCAATGTGTTAAATCTATACTCCGGAACTGTACCATATGCAAACGCGTACAAGGCAAGCCATACAGAGCACCAGATCCACCACCGTTACCAAAGGTACGAGTAGAGGAAACTCCACCCTTCAGCGTAACAGGTGTTGACTACACAGGTGCACTTTACGTGAGAGACCATTCCAGAGGTGAGTCAAAGGTTTATATTTGTCTGTTTACATGCGCCAGTACTCGAGCCTTACACCTAGAGATTGTGCCAGACTTGTCAAAGGAGTCATTTCTACTGGCGTTTAGACGTTTTTGTAGCCGGAGGTCTGTTCCGAAAATCATAATGTCAGACAACGCTACTACCTTTACCGGTGCATCTCACGTCCTGAAACAAATCTTCCAGTCAATGACAGTCAGAGAAACTTTTAGCAGAAAGGGCATAGAATGGCACTTCATTCCGAAACGAGCACCATGGTATGGAGGATGGTGGGAGCGACTCATAGGTCTCACCAAAACAGCATTAAAGAAAGTTTTAGAACGCTCCCTCGTTACAATAGAAACGGAGATCGAGGCTATGCTGAACGATAGACCTTTAACACAAGTACCTTCAAGTGGCGATGAATTGGAACCACTGACGCCCTCACACCTTCTCTACGGTCGCAGATTGACGTCACTTCCGTATAACAGCAATGCCATAGACATAGAAAATTCATCCAGAACTGACAAACACTTTACAATTACTAAAAAGGCAAAATTACATTCCACGATCCTTGACCATTTCTGGAAACGATGGCGAACAGAGTACTTGATAGCGCTACGCGAAACCCACCGTCAATCAGGAACGAATCAGCAGACGATAGCAGTAGGTGACTTGGTTCAAATCCATGACGAATGTTCAAGGAATCGATGGAAACTAGGAGTAATTGAGCAATTAATTACCGGAAGAGATGATCGAACCCGAGCTGCCACGATCAGAACTACCAGCGGAACTACAACAAGACCAATAGTGAAGTTATATCCCCTAGAATTATTACGCAATGAAGACACTTAATACCCCCTAAAATGAGAAGTGATAGAGACACTATTCCCCCATCCCCTTTGAGTGATATTAACTTTATTAAGTAATTCAGAGTGCCACAAGTGACATTCATAACTTGTAACAGAGTATATAGACATTTGCACGCGGATGATAGATTGTTACTCAGAACAGAACACTATTGATAGTATATAGATATTTAAAATTAAACTTAGTATTCTTGGATTTCGTTAATTTATGGAAACTACTACAAGTATTGAAATAATTTATCCTTGTATAGATTTCACTGTTTCATAAACATGTAATTCATATAAATTCTTTTAGCAGCCCCAGGATTTCGAGAATACATAACGTTATGTTTACGCCAATTTCCACGTGACGTTGGCGCCAATTTCAGTGTTTACGTTTACATCAGACGTTGATGTCATATTGTTGTAGTTTATTCATGTTGCTAGCAGACATTAAAGAAGGATCGAATCATTCAGACGCGTTGTACTTATTTCACAGAAATTTCCTTCACGCCTTTCCAACACTGTGACTGAGAATTTGGGACAAATTCTGTATTCGGAGGGATATATATAGCCGGGTTTAGGTTTATAGGAGATAAATCAGTAAGGTAAAACTTTGTGGCTTTGTAGCTCAGTTGGTAGAGTGTCCGCCCTGTAAGCAGAAGACCCTGGGTTCGAGTTCCGGTTTTCACCACCTGTTACAGGAGTAATAGCAATTTATGCACAAAAATCAAAGGTGAATTAATTTTCCATTTCTCTGCAGAGACAACAACAATTTGAAACTGTTTAACATTTTTGTAAAGGAATGTTTTTTGATGCAGAATTGTAGCTGAGCCTGTATACAAAGAAAGGTTACAAACCTTTGAAAGAGGGTAGGGGAAATTAAGCTTAATAAACAGAACATGTAATTAGTTAAATATATTTTGTTTTACAGGTGAAGCTGAAGACATTGGCGAGTCTAGAAAAGTTGATCTTCTAAACAAGAAAGGAAGTAGTGGTACATTTCTGTAATTCTTTTAAAACTATTCCTTTAAAATTAAGTTCTACTGTATGGTATATATGCTGTAGTCATTGCATGGGCAGATGTAACTGCTTTACAGGTATTATTTCATTTCTGAAATTGAAAACAAAGGTATGTCATGCATTTGGACAAAATACTTCTACATGTATAAGATTTTTCTGTTCTATACCTTATTCTCATAACTCATTTCTGTAATTCATCAAGAAAAAAGTGAGAATGAATTTAAGTATGGCTTTTTCCCGAGGAACCATGGTTGAGGGGTAAGAGCGCTGGACTCCCGATCCACAGGTTGCTGGTTTCGAATCCCACTAGAGGTGAGAGTCTCCAGCGACATTCCACATTCCTCACTTTTGGCAGAAGTACTGGTATGAACCCAGGGAGTAGTCATCATATAAGTTGGCTGCAAGAACTTGCCTGCCTAGTATAGGCAGTATTGACTGTTGGCAGTAATATGCTGAACTTGAACTTCCTGCCCTGTCTCCAGGATTTTCTGGGAAAGTTTCAACTGAGTTTTAGTCGTGCTTTAAATGATACAAGTTGTAATAAATAATGATTTTATTTTTAGGTACACCATTTGCCTTGTGCAGTTCAGATGACCTTCCTGTGTTGATATTGAGCCACCAACCTATACACAATACAGTCCTGCTGGGACAATCCAAGGATGAACTTGTAGTATCTGGTATGATTTTTATGGGTGTTTCTCACCGTAACAGCTAGCACATATTCTTGCTAATGGCATGTACGATAGTGGGATCTTATACCACTTACTAAGATTAGTCATGGAATGCCCTCAACATTGCATTGTTTATAGTCTGTATATGATATATTCAGCTATTTTCTTATTGAAGAAACCATTGACATTTATGTTTAAAAGATATTTAAGGTACAAATGTTGTATACAAGAAACAGTATTATTCAGCAACAGTGTTTTTGAAGTTTGAATTCTGCTGATTGGTCCCTACAAAAATTGCATGCACCCTTAGCAAAAATAAATGGTCTTTTTCCATTGAAAATCCATTGAAACACCATTTAAGTACCATTTATTGCTAAAAATCCATTGAAAAACCATTTGAAAAAAATGTTTTGATCCTAGATTGGAGTATTTCCAGATAAACCATTTATTTTAAACCATTGATTTACCATTGAATTGCCATTTTTTTAATTAAATGGTCTTAATTTGTACCATTTTTTCAATAAATGGTAAATAAATGGTCAATTTCATAACTCCAACCATTTATTTACCATTTATCTACCATTTTTTGCTGCTGACCATTTATCTGCACAGAAAAAATAACTATAAATAATGCTTATATATATGCACATAGTCAGAATCTCTATTAGGCCAGCTATATATATAGCAGTACAAAGTCTATACCGATGTATAATATAACACTTGCAGTTACAGTAAATTTTCCTTATCATTAAAACGTGTATTGCAGCTAAAAAGGTACATCAACATAGACGGTAAATATTTATGCAGAAAATTAGTTAACGAAAAGGCAACAAAACTAATGTTTAATTCCCTTACATATGTTTTAATTACATCAAATCAGATCAGAACCAAGTGGTTTGATTTAATTGTTTTCATAAACAGAAAATAATTTGCTGAATAAAATATAGTAAATATAACATTTCATCTAAGTCTGTTAGCCTGGCTAAATTCTTCAAGCTTAATTGCATCAGGGTCATTCAAATCAACATCCTGATTGCAAAATGCTGATAAGCCTTCCCAGTTGCAGGGGCCCTCTGCAGGTAATGTCTGGTATTGAGGCTTATTTGCAACAAGTGTTCATCAATAATTTTCAATAGCTGATCCTACTGCAGCCCCTAACTTCAGCTAAGATCATACCAATAAAACTGCCCAGCTGTAAAGGCGCCATTTTCTAATTTCAAAGGAAAAAGGAGTTTCAGCATGCCTTCAGCTTTGTTTAGAAATATTAAGAAAGTGTATTAATGTGTAACAGACAGTGAGTATTTTATCTGCAAGGATAAGGAGTTAGCTGGATTTAAAAATGTTGGATTTAGTTTTGCGAAAGACAGATCACTGAAATAGAAAACTGCAGCTGAAACTTTGAAAAGAAAACTATAAATGTTAAATGGATTCATCATCAATGATTGAGGTAAAACTTTATTGTTATAAATGTTCTTAAAGTAAGATTGTACTTTGAGAGACCGAGGTTACATAATCATATATATATATATATAAAAATGTTGAAATATCTGTTAGTTTAATCACTATAAGTTAATTATTACCATAAAATCTGAAACAGTTATCTTTTTAGTGATTTATGTTGCTTCAACTGGAAGTAATATGTAAAAGTAAGAAAATTATATATCTAATAAGTTTCAGATCTTGTATTTCCATCATACATGTCAGAATTGCAATTACATGATGAAAAACATGTCCTTTTCTTTGTATCTGATTTCAAATAAAAAAAGGAGGTACTAATTAAATGGTATATTTTAAATTGTAATGTTTTCCTTGAGAATTGTAAATAATGACAACTAGTACATGATAAGCATGCATAAATGTGACCAAAAACTGGCTTTCTTTCTGTGTATCTAGATATGTGACAACACTCTGTTGTCTTTTTTTAAGTTGATCATAGTCTGTTCCATAAACATAAAATCCTTTCTTGTACATGTTAACTTTACAGAAGTGTCTGGGTTAATAAACCTTGTGATTTGAGCTTTCAATTTTATTGGCACTTTGTTACCAGGGGACCTTTTAAGATCACTTTTTGTCTGTTGTCCATCAGTCGTCTGCTAATTGCTTGTCACCAGCCTAACCACTTTATTGCTTTGATTTTGTTCAATTTGGCACATAGCGGGAGAGGGGTGGGGGTTCATGTGTATTCAACACAATTCCACATGTTTTTTTTTAGCCACTTTTTTGCATTTTTTTTTCCATTTGTTTTAAATGCTCTATTTTTATAGCCATTGATTCACCATTTATTTTCCATTTTTATTTAAATAATCTATTATTAGAACCCCATTTGTCACCATTTATATTCCATTTTATATAAATGGTCTAATCTTAGAACCATTATTTTGCCATTCATTTGTCATTTTATATAAATGGTCTATTTTTAGAACTGATGTTTTACCATTTTTTTTCTTTAGAAATAAATGGTTTATTTTTAGAACCCTTTATTTAGCATTTTTAAAAAATTGTTTTTAAATGGTTATCTCATTTGCATATTTCGCGCTAAAAAAATGGTAAATCAATGAAAAACAACAGACAGAAAAATGGTATCTTATAAATGGTGTTTAAATGGTTTTCCAATGGTTAAAAATAAATGGTAGGAAAAATGGTTTTTCAATGCATTGCTTTTTGCTAAGGGCAGTTGGCCGCGGGCTAGGTTACCCAATCTTGTATAGTTCAAAGACTTTAGTTAAGTTCCCATAATGCTCAAAGGACACTGTAAATAAGGTTACAACTCTAGCTGTCACTACACACATAAACTTTTGTTAATGGGTGACCAGATGATTTAAAACAAGCCTGCTTATCAAAAGCTGAAAGTACCTTTCATAGCAGTGGAACAACTATGTTGTAATAGAGGTTTTCTGAAAATTCTATTTTTTATAATATAATACAATATCTTCAAGTGTTGGTTAAGTTGTTCAAATTTTGGTCATAGTTTTCTGATACCCTACATTATTTTAGGATGGATATGGATGTTAGAAATAAGAAAATCTCTGTTGATGATATGATGAAAATTAGCACATATATCTGACAGCCTCTTTTAGTTAAAGAGACTTCCAAGATTGCCTTTTGTTATGCCCCCCTCCCCTCCACTTCAAAGAAGAGTGTCTATATTGTTTTGCAGTTATGTCTGTCTGATTGTAGACCAGTTTGTTTCCAATGAATAGCTTGAGAATACATAGATAAAGGGATTTGAAATTTGGTAGGTAGGTTGGGAATTGTAAGTCGATGAACCTTATTACTTTTAGGTCCAAAGTGTAGGTCAGGCTCACAGAGGTCTGTACTTTAAAAACAGTTTCCAATCAATATCTCAAAAACAATTACACCCAGAACCTTCAAACTTTACAGGATGGTTGTGTATGATGAGAAGATTCGAGCTTATTATATCCCCACACACAGCGTTGAGGGGCTATACTGGATTCATCTTGATGTCCCTCCCTCCACCTGCCTGTCTGTCCTAGCTCAAAATTATACACTTAGGTGGGTACGAAAACTGTAGGTAACAGTAAATCTTCTTAGCCACTTATGTATCCATATGTGAGAACGTCCATCTGTCCTGTTTCTTGTCCAGAGCATAACTTCTCCATACATTGAAAGATATGAAATACCTTGGCATATTAGTTCACCTTGTTGAGATGGTGTGTTGCGTGTAAGACCCAGGTCACGGTCACAGTCACTGGTCAAAGTTAAAAGATAATGATAGGCCTTGTCTGGGCCATAACTTCTTCATGCATGGAATGAACTTTAAAATACTAAAGTAGATATATTCATCTAGATGAGACAGTGTGTCAAGTGTAAGACCCAGGTCCATAGCTGAAAGGTGAAGCTCACAGTCACTAGTCAAAGTTAAAAAATAATTGATTATAGACCTTGTCCGGGCCATAATTTTCCATCTGTGGAAGGATTTTAATTTCTATCCATATATAATTCACCTTCCTGGTTCAGGTTATTTGGCCTCTTGGTATTTTGGGACTTGCTATAACACCATACCATTAAATAAAGTGGCATCATAAGCAGCAGGGCTCCCGAAAACCGAAAATTTGCCGGTTTTGACCGAATTTTATCTCTATGGACCGATTTCGATGTCCAAAAGTCCAAAAAAAATCGGTCCAGATAATTTCCAAAAACAAAAAAAATCTGTCTAACTTTTCAAAAAACAGTCAAAATCTCACACCAAAACCTCAATTGATCGCTAATCCGGTACTTCACACCTAGCTATCATAAAACCACAAAACTGTCACTGTTGCCCGCGGCAATTATCGCCAATTAACTTGTAAACAAGTAAAAGTGTGCTTGATTTGCAGCCGGCCAATCGATTAAAGTTGACCGGCTCAAACTGTGAAATATAATTTCATCGTAATCATACTCCCCACAGCGGTTACTTCCCCTGATCACTGCTGATCAGTAGAAAAGAGTGACGTAACCGGTGCGAGGAGTGTGCATCGAAATAGGCGATAACTGTCGTCTGCTTAATTTCATTAAGGGCTTAGAAGTTATTGCAGTGGCTAGCTGCAGCACAAAGGAAACTTTAAAATATCAGTGACTAGTTTGACGTTGTAAAATTAGCTCTAATTCTACTTTCGGTTTGAAAAACACATATTTTCGCGACGTCAACACTATCATAACTCAAATTGTTCTTTGCCCTTAAATCGTTTCTATTTTTTTTGTTGGTCCTTGGTCTCGGGGAGGGGGGGGGGGGGGTCTCGGTCTCGGACCGATTGAGATTTCAAAATTTTAAGAGCCCTGATAAGCAGTATTATATTCATTTTAATTTCAACTGTACATGTTTTCACTTCACTTCCATGCAAGAATATAACACTGACCCCTTTTACATACAAAGCGTTGGGGCATTCTTCACTACTGTGACAAGCTCTAGTTGTTTTGGGCCATTACAGAGTCAAATGTCAAGCTCCTAAGCACCCACACTTCACAAATGGTTTCTAATCAATAAAAGAAGAACAACTGCAAAGAGAACCTTCAAATGTAACAGGATGGTTAGGCATAAGTACAGCTGCTCCTAAGACCTTCAGACTGTACAGGATGGCATGATGAGTAGATAAACTTTTTTGTTTCGTTTTAAGCCAACAGGGTCGAAGGTCAAACTCAAAGGGGCACTTGCTTAAAAAAAATTAGAACGAGCTTTTTCTTCAGTAAGTCTTTGATAACTGCTTCATGGGCATTCAAGATCTCTTTGCAGGATGGTTGGGCATGTTTAGATAAATCCTGTTGATTTTATCCTCACTGTATCAATTGTCAAGTTCACAGGGACCAGTTCTCAATGGTTTTCAGTTAATTACTTGAAATGCAAGAATCCAAGAAATTTAAACATAGTTCAGCTTTATGAGTAGAAAACCAATATTTTCAGCATCTTTGAAGAAGATAGTCACTGTCAAAGAACAGGTTACGTTAGGCACTACGTAAGTAAGAAAAACTAATTAATGTTGTTCTTCTGAATGGCTTCTTTGTGTCCGTTCTAATGCAGTTTGTGTGACTAATTATCTGTGAAACTAGTCATATGTTTTGTTGCATAATTTTCCTTTTGTTTTTGAGTTGGTGGCACCATTTATTTCTAGGTATACAGCTATAGATATACTGTCAGAATTTCATTAACATTGTTGTTTTGTTTTCAGTAACTCTCTGTCTCTGGCATTCTATACCATCTTAAACATGGTTTTCGTGAAAAAAGATCCTGTGTGATTCAACTTATAATCTTTAAGTTAATGACCTTCTTGTATCAGTCTGTAGCAAGAAACAAGTAGAGCTCATCCTCTTAGATTTTAGTAAAGCTTTTGATAAGGTGAGCCATGGAAAACTTCTACTAAATATGCGTAACTATGGCATAAGAGGTCAAACACTTATTAAATGCTTCAAAAGCTTTATAGATGATAGGAATCAATCTGTAGTATTAGATGGATCCACCTCTGAAGCCATACTGGTTACTTCTGGAGTCCCTTAGAGGTCAGTGCTCTGACCCCTTCTCTTTCTTGCGTACATAAATGACCTCCCACAGGACGTCCAATCAAAAGTTTGTCTATTTGGTGATGATACAGCTATATATCTAACCTTAACATCAGGTCAACAGTCAGAAACCCTTTGCAAAGACTTAAATACCCTTGAAAAGTGTGAGTTGGATTGGAATATGGAGTTCAACCCATCCAACTGTCAAGTAATTCACGTCACAAGGAAGAAACATCCCATACCAACTAATTATTCTCTTTATGGAACTACTTTATTCAGGTGGTTACTTCGGCCAAATACCTAGGCATGGAAATATGACATGACCTCACATGGGACAGGCACATAAACAGATAAACTAAAAAGGTGAACCAAACCCTTGGTTCCTTACACGGCAATATAAAATCAACTCTGAACCCCTTAAGGGCATGGCATACAAGACCCTTGTTAGACCACAACTAGAATATGCTTCTGAAGTCTGGTCCCCCCATAGTCAAACTCAAATCAGTCAGATAGAATCTGACTGAAGAAGAACTGTGTGTTGTTTCAAATCTGACTTTGGATGCACATCCAGTGTTACTAATATGCTATAGACACTGAAATGGCGCCAACTACATCTTTGTCATATTGACTGTATAGGCTCCCATGATGTATAAAATCCCAAATGATATAGTCGCCATCCCCATAGAAGGTTATCACACCCCATTAGGGAGAGCCTCCCGACATGCCCATATGCTGTGCTATAGGTTAATCCCAGCCCAGACAGACTACTACAAATTGTCCTTCTTCCCAAGAACAGTTTTTCACTGGAGCAACCTACCCCCTAATGTTGTCACACTGCTCACACTAAACCAGTTCAATATGGCTGTTAGCATATATCACCATAAAACATGTATGCCAGAGTGCTTCTACATTTCGCACTATTTTTAGATGTAATACTTTATATATGTCTTCTTAGTTTCACTTTAAACACTTCTTAGTGGCTTGATGCGATAACTGTCTACGTCCCCGCAAGGGGTTTGACAGAACAGGAAGATAGATTAGATTAGATTAGATTAGCTTAGATTAGATTAGAATTTAGCTTAGCTTAGATTAGATTAGATTAGTAATTCTTTGTTTTTTGTAGGGATGGCAAGTTACGACAAACCAGTTAATCGAGTACTGGATCGAAAATCTGAGTATTGGTCAACAAAATTGATAATTGGTTACTCAGGAAAAAAAATGTATCACTACGTTAAGGTCAAGTTCACAGTGACCTTTAGAGTAAAACTATTTCTCCTCAAAAATTTGAATACCATTACACCCAGAGTTTTCAAACTTATTGCAAACTGACTCAAACTTGCGAATAACAAACACCCATAACAACCAATAATGATACTTGTAACTTGAGCAGGTGAGCCATTTAGGGCCATCATGGCCCTCTTGATTAAGAAATATACTATCCTAGGACAAAATATAGACCATACAAGACCCTTTTTCCATGGGAGTTTCAAGAAACTTGTATTCACTTCATACCTCTCGCGACTTCATGGATTTTTAAGGTATAGGGAAATAAAATCTTTCTTTTTTTAACACTGACCATGAAAGCAACTGTTACAAGGTATGTAATCATTCACATAAGGAAGACCTGCTGACTGCTGGACAAAAAATAAATCAAATGAAAAGCTGAAAGTGAGAAGGAACAAAATATGGTTATAAACATGGTACCAGTTTACCTCACCCACTTCATTATGTGGAAAAGTTATCAACATAAACTTCAACATAGGTTCTTTCAATAATTGAAGTACTGCTTGACCCAAAGCCTTCGAGCTTCATAGTATGATTGCGCTTTCAATGAAAAAAAGAATCTATTGTTTTGGGATCAGTTTGTGAATGGTCAAGGTCACAGTGACCTTGAATGTGAAAATGGTTTCTGTTCAATAACTGGAGTACCAGTTGACCCATAGCCATCAAACGTCATTGGATTGCCTTCATTAAGTAAAAAAAAACTTTTGTTTTTAGCTCGACTTTTTTTTTTTTAAATCGAGTTATTGCTATAGCCATGGTGTTGTTGCCGTTGCCGTAGCTGTTCCCGTTCCCGTCCGAAAACTTTAACATTGATCATAATTTTTTCATTCCTCGATGAATTATCTTCATACTTGGACACAACGACCCTTTGGACAAGACCTTCAAGTAGACTAGACTAAACTTGACCTTGACTCTTAAGTGACCTTCAAATTCAAGGTCAAAATATTGAATTTTGCTAAAATTGGCCATAACTTTATTATAAATAGGTGGATTCTCTTCATGCTTTGACACAACAACCCTTTGGACAAGACCTTCAAGTAGACTAGACTAAACTTGACCTTGACTCTTAAGTGACCTTCACCTTCAAGGTCAAAATATTGAATTTTGCTAAAATTGGCCATAACTTAATTATTAATAGGTGGATTCTCTTCATGCTTGGGCACAACAACCCTTTGGACAAGATCTTCAAGTAGACCAGAATAAACTTGACCTTGACTCATAAATGACCTTCACCTTCAAGGTAAATAATTGAATTTTGCTAAAATTGGCCATAACTTAATTATTGATAGGTGGATTGTCTTCATACTTGGACACAACAACCCTTTGGACAAGATTTTCAAGACAACCAGACTCAACTTGACCTTCACCTTAAAGGTCAAATTATTAAATTTTGCTAAAATTGTCAATATCTTTAGTATTTATGGTTGGATTTGATTTATACTTGGACAAAACAACACTTATGACAAAACCAACATGTTGAATAACTCAGATTTGACCATGACCTTAAAATGACTTTAACCATCAAGGTCAGATTATTGAATTTTGCTAAAATTGTCATAACGTTGTCATTTATTTATGGATTTGATTCATACTTGGACAAAAAAACACTTATGACAAATCTGACATTTTGATTCTTTCAGATATGACCTTGACCTTTAAATGACCTTTACAGTCAATTTTGAAAAATCTGGGTTTGCCATCTAAAAAGGGTATAACTTCTAAAAGTAGTAATATTTGTCTTAATATTGATGGAACTATTTGTTTTGAGAAAGAAAAAATTGCAGATTCTTATAATAGTTTTTATACTACAGTTGCATCAAAACTTGTTGAAAAACTGCCTGCTTGTTTTAATAAGTTTGGTGAGTCATTTGTTAAATTATTCTATAAAAACCTAGGTGTGTCTCCCAACAGTTTTTCTTTTTCATTAGTGTCAGAGAAACAGGTCTTAAAACATTTAAATAAATTTAGTTCTAATAAGGCTACAGGCTAAAATGGATGGTATTCCCTCTCGTTTTGTTAAAGATGGTTCTTCTATAATTGCTCAACCTCTTGCACATGTCATTAATTTATCTCTTATTCAAGGTTCTGTTCCTGATGACCTCAAATCCGCTAGAATTGTCCCTGTGTTCAAGAAGAATGACAAAACGTCAGTAGGTAACTATCGTCCTGTCTCAATTTTGAGCATTATTTCCAAGATTTTTGAAAGGGTTGTCCATGATCAGGTCGAATCCTATTTTAAGGTCAACAAATTATTGTACAAATTTCAGTCGGGCTTTAGGAGCGGGTTTTCAACTGATACATGTTTAATTCATCTTACCGATTTTATTAGAATGGAGATGGATAAAGGTCACATTGTAGGGATGGTACTTCTGGATCTCCAAAAAGCCTTCGACACAGTAGACCACTCCATTCTTCTTATGAAGATTCGTTCAGCTGGCCTTGGTGAAGATATTTTGCGTTGGTTTTCTTCATACCTTTCAGATAGGCAGCAGCTTGTGGATGTTTCACGGACACATTCATCAACTGCTCCTGTAACTTGTGGTGTACCACAAGGGTCAATCTTAGGTCCTCTTTTGTTCCTTACCTATATCAACGACATGTCGTCCGTGGTCAAAAATAAACTTTCGTTATATGATGATGATTCTGGTATTGTTGCATCCGGTTAATCAAAATTAGTTGTAGAATCAGCTCTGAAAGAGGATCTACAACTGTTCAGTCAATGGTTGGTTGATAATAAGCTGTCTCTCCATCTTGGTAAGACTGAGTCAATTTTATTTGGTTCTAGACACAGGCTAAGGTCAAATTCCAGTCTTGATATTTCTTGCAATGGCTCAAATATTAAAAGTACATCTTCTGTCACATATCTTGGTGCCACTATTGATCAAACATTATCTTTTGATACCATGGCTCGGTCGGTATTACAAAAGGCTAATGCTAGGTTAAAATATCTGTATCACAAAAAAGGTTACCTTACCCAGCACTCTAAGAAACTTCTTGTCATGTCTCTTTTCCAATGTCACTTTGATTATGCCTGGTCCAGAACATTTTTGCTATCTTAACTGGCTACCAGTTGGCAAGCGTGTAGACCAGATCATTCTTTGTCATGTATTCAAGGTTAAGCATGGCTTATCTCCAGACTATATGGGTGAGCATTTTGTCCCTCAAGATTCAGTTCATACCTATAGGACAAGGTCAGGTGAAAAAGGTGCTTATGTTATTCCTAAGGTCAAAGGTTTTGGGACAAGGTCTTTCAGTTTTTTAGGGTGTTCTCTATGGAATAAGTTACCTTCTACCATAGCACATACCACCAAGCTGCCTGTTTTCAAATCTGCAGTACGAAATTATATGCTTGATTCGTTATCTTGATTTTTATAATATTATCTAATTTTTACAACATTATCCTAATTTTATGTAGAGTTTATATTGTATCTGCAATAGTAATATTACTGTTTCGGTATAGGAACTGTCTTACCTTTATTTTATTTTATAAGTTGAATAGTATCATTATATTTTTTAACCTGACCTGCAAGTTATATTTAGTACTTATTTCAGTGCAATCAGACGCAGCTTTAAATATTGACTTTATCTAACATTAGATGTTTTTCTGTGATAGTTATTTTTCATGTGATAAATTTTTATCTAAATTATTATTTTTATAGTAAATTGTGATAATAATGCCTCTCTATGGAAATAAGAGTCAGTCTCTTTTTTGTGTCGTCCTCGGTGTTGATGTACATGTCATGGACTTAATTTCATGTGTGTATTTTACATTTGCTATCATGTTTTATATCCATGTACTGTATTTCTATACCGAAATTAATCAAATCAAAAACAGTCAGGTCAGATTATTGAATTTGCTTAACCTGGCCATAACTTTGTTATTTGTGGTTGGATGTTAATAATACTTAACTTAATAATACTTGATAATAAAAAACTTAATAATACTTGATAATAAAACAACACTTATGACAAAGCAGACATGATAAATTATTCAAGTGTGACCTTTACCTTAAAATGACCATGACCATCAAGGTCAAATTATTGAATTTTGCTCAAATTGTCGTAATTTTTGGACAGAACAACACTTATGACAAATCCGAAATTATGATTCTTTCATGTATCAACTTTACGTTAAAATGACCTTGACCTTCAAGTTCAAATTATTGAATTTTGCTACAATTTGCCATAACTTTGTCATTTATTGTTGGAATTTATTCATACTTAGACAAAACAACACCTGTGACAAAACTGACATGTTGAATAACTCAAGTGTGATCATGACCTAAAAATGACCTGGACCGCCAAGGTCAGATGTTTGAATTTTGCTTAAATTGTCATAATTTCGTCATTTATTGATGGATTTGATTTATACTTGGACAAAACAATACTTTTGAAAAATCCGACATTTTGATTTAAGTTTGACCTTGACCTAAAAAATGACCTTCACTAGCAAGATCAAATTATTGAATTTGGCTAAGATTGGTCATAACTGTGTAATTTATGGTTAGACTTGATTCATTCTTGGACAAAACAACACTTTTGACAAAACTTTCATGTTGAATAATTCAGGTATGACCTTTACCCTAAAATGACCTTGACAGTCAAGGTCCCATTATTGCATTTTGCTTAAATTGTCATAACTGTTTTTTATTTATGGATTTGATTTACACTTTGATAAAACAACAAAACCAACATTTTAATATATCATAAGTATGACCTTGACCTTTAGATGACCTTGACATTTAAGGTCAAGTTATTGCATTTTGCTTAAAATAGCCAAATGTATGGTTTGATTTGATTTATACTGGGACAAAACAACAAAACTGACACATTGAATCATTTGACTGTGACCTTGACCTTCAAATGACCCTGACCATCAAGGTCAAATTATTGAATTTTGCTAATATTGGCCATAACATCATTTTCAGTTCTTTTTTATTAATACTAGGACAAAACCTACATGTTAAATTATTCAAGTATGACCTTAACCTTTAGCCAAACTTTTGTTATTTATGGACGGATTTGATCTATACAGGGACAAAACAACACTGAGAATAAAACAAACGTGTTGAACAATTCAAGCATTACCTTGACCTTTAAATGACCTTGACATTACTTAACTTGGCTATATCTTTGTTGTTAATGGCTGTAGTGTTTTCATGCTTGGACATAACTACCTTTTAGACAATACCTCCAAAGAAGGTTAAACTTGACCTTGACCTTAAGGTTAAATTTCTGAATGTTGCTAAAATTGGCCATAACTTTGTTATGTATAATTATATTTCAAAATGATGTTTCATTTGAAATTCCTTCACCACGATGTGCTTCCTCTGATGTGTTTGCCTTTGGAAATAAGAAAAAGTTGAGCGTGGACCCCGCTTGCGGTGGCTCTTGTTTGGATCAGTTGGTGCAGTGTCAAGATCGCAGTGACTTTGAATGTGAAAATGGTTTCTGCTCAATAACTGGAGTATCAGTTCACCCAAAGCTTTCAGACTTCATAGGATGTTTACTCTTATTCGGTAGAAGAACTCCTTTGTTTTGGGGGTCAGTTCATCAAAGGTCAAGATCGCAATGACCTTGAATGTGAAAAAAGTTTCTGCTCAATATTTGAAGTACCATTGACCCAGAGCCGTCAGGCATCATAGGATGGTTGCCCTTACTAAGTAGAAGCCCTGTTTGTTTTTTGAGGTCAGTCAGTCAAAGATCAATGTCACAGTGACCTTGAATGTTGAGACATCAGTTTTTCCCAAAAAAGTTCAGCTACGTGCCAGCAGTGAATCATGCTTTGAGAAAAGCTGATGGATGTTGCAAATCTAATAAAAACAAGAATTTGTAACCAACGTCCCCCGCCTAAGGGAAGTTTTACATGAAGCACAAAATTGTGGTAATTTAAAAAATTGAGGTATAGATCATGACTTTCATTGCAAAATCTTAATCAGTGCTAGATCTGCTCATGCAACAATAAATTCATTAAAGAAATAGAATGAAATAACTCCTGTGTATGTGTCAACAGAAATACATTTGTATAGGTGTTATCACTATGTCAAAACCACAAAATGTGACAAATACAAATCAGTACAAACCATTTAGAAAACAGATAAAATAGTCAGGAAATGGTCGGTGTAAGAAACTGGAATCACTCTACTAGTGCACTGTATGTTACTTATCAGATGTGAAAATCAGGTCCAATGTTCTTCCCAACTGATGAGTTGGCTTTTCTACATATTGTCCATGTTGATTATTATGACAAAACTTAATCACAACTGGATCATCAGGCATCAAGTTAAAGTCTCCACCAAGTATAATATTATGTGACTTAGGTATAGCATTGACTGCAGATGAGAGGAGAGTAAAAAACACATTTCTGTTGAATTGAGGTAGTCTGTAAGTAACAGCTATGAGAAAGTTTCTACCTTGGTCTGAAACTATTCTAGACATAAACTGGAGGGAACTGTTATTTTCAAAATCAGTTGACTCTCTTATAGTGAACATTGCTAGACCATGTTGTGTCATCTTAAACTATCTGCAGAATCCTTCTAAAGAACATTCTTCTGTAGTTTGAGTTTCTGTTAAGCAAAGAGCATTCAATCTTGAAATATGTCTTTGGGCAGCCAAGTCTGAGAGGTGGGCTTTAAGGGAACGAATGTTGAGAAAAACCTATGTGCACACTTGCATTAGGGTTCAAGTTTTCGGATGGACGTTCCAACTGAAAGTACAGTATTTAGGAAGCCTGTCCATTTCTACTAGAGCCGAGTAAAATTTACTAACTTCAAACCATCATGTGACGTTGCTTTGCTGAGCATTGTATAAGCCTGACCCTGCATGACAGACTTCATGTTTGGAGGTAGTTCGAGGTTAGCAGTACGGTGTGTGTAGGTACTTCCCTGAGACTTGTGAGCAGTTTTAAAAGCCAAATGCTAAAACTAAAGGGTACTTTTTTCTCTCGACAGGAACTGGACATTCAGACGTGAGTAAGAATGTAACAGTGGTGGCCTGGATTGGTACACAATCTCTTAAATGTTGTGGGCTTCTCTTTTTACTTTCTCCTCCAATGCTTAGATCAGAAAACTTTAACAAGAGCCACCGCAAGTGGGGGCTATGCTCGACTTTCTTCTATTTCCAAAGGCAAACACATCAGAGGAAGCATATTGTGGTGAAGGGATTTCAAACGAAACATCATTTGGAAATATAATTATCAAATTCATCCATACCAATTTTTGCAAAATTCAATAATTTGATCTTGCCTGTCAAATGTCGGATTTGTCATAAGTATGGTTTTGTCTAAGTGTGATCAAATCAATTTATAAATGAGAAAGTTATGACAATGAAAGCAAAATTCATTCATCTGACCTTGACGGTCAAGGTCATTTTTAGGTCATGGTGACCATTTGAGTTATTCATCATGTCAGTTTGGTCTTTATTGTTGTTTTGCTTTCCAAGTATGAATCAAATCCAACAACAAATAACAAAGTTATGGGAAATTTTAGCAAAATTCAGTTATTTGACCTTGACATAAGACGGACGGACAGAGTCCATTTCTATTTCCCTGTTTTTTCTTCGAAAAGGTGGGGGACAAAAAACCTGAAAAATTTAAGATGTACTAAATGTGACATCTTGTTTTTGTTGTACTTCAAAATATCATAGGCAATTAAAAAAAATAAATCTGTATCAAAAAAAAATTGCAGTATGTTATATTTTCTAAATTATAACTGTCAGTCATTCCGTCATATACTGTAGTGATAATTATTTGATTGAATTTGATATTTTTTAGAAGCTATGATTAGTTTTTTCAAATTTAATTATAAAAAAGTGGTCGAAAATTTTTCATTATGCATAAATAATGGACAGTTTTTTCAATTTTAGTTGCAGACTGACACACACTGAGTCTCCCAGAAATTATTTTTGTCCTTCTGCCAATTGACAACAGCAGGCAGCATCCATGGACACCAGCTTGATGTCCATGGATAGTTATCCATCATCCATGGACACATACAAAAGCATTGAGTATTGTAAATGGACATTGTTTATGGACACAGTGAATATGTCCATGACTCCATTGATGGTGTCCATAGAGAGTCCATAGAAGGAGGTGACAATGTCCATGGACATTTATTTTCCTTCAATGCCTTTTTTTCATGGAATTCAGTTCCAATACTCCATGTAAAATTGTGTACCAAGTTCAAAATGTACCAAGGACCAATGTACCAAGTTTGCATAAATCATTTCCCTGGGGTCATTAATGACTCCTGCGATGGGGTCACTTGATTTTACAAATACTTATATAAGAAATACTTAAAACATCTTGGCTGGAACTGTATTCCCCAGAGTTTATATTATCTTGTATATTGCATTGTCTAGTGGACCTCTGCCAGGTTTGTTCAAACTATATCCCTAAGGTCAAAATTGACCATGCACCAGGGGGTCCTATTTGTGTAAAATATTTTACCTTGAGAAACTGTAAGCTTTACAGGTCCTCTACCAAGATTGTTCAAATTATGCTCTTTGGGTACTTAAACGCCCTGATCGGGGGTCACTTGGTTTTACATAGGCGTAAATAGGGAAAAAAATGACAATCTGTTTGTCTGTATGCCCTAAAGCTTAGATAATGTTTTCTGCAGCCTTGTATAATGTATACCAAGCATGTTCAAATTATGTCCCTGGGATCAAAACTGGCCCTGCCTCAGGATTCTATTTGTATCAAATTCAATTGTATAAGATGTTCAAACATCTTCAGTCCCAAACCTGATTTTTTTTCTGTAAAAAATGGTTCAACAGCAGACCCATAGCCAAACTACTCAGGTGAGTGAGCAAGGGCAATCATGTTCCTCTTGTTTTTACAAAAAACCATCTTGTTTTAAAAGAAATTAGTTAAACTTGCCTGAGCATTTTGTAAAAAACAGTTGATGATAGCTATTTTGTTATTTTATTTGTTCAACAAGATAATCATTTGGCTTTTTCAGGTGCAGTGAAAAGCAAAAACAGTTACCATATTACATACGGAGAAGCAGTTTTTAAGTTTGACACCAGAAGATCTGCAGGACCAGCTTCTTAGCAGTTTATGTACACGGTTGGTACAGTCAAAACACAGTCACAGTAGCAAGAAATTATGTTGATATGTAGACATACTTTGGTCCTGTCAGTACCAACTGATTTAACAAAATGATGGAAATCAATGAAAAATACAATAGTACAGAAAAATAATCTGTGGCATATTCAAAGTATTTCGACTGGAAAACACATCATTGATATAGTCAGAATCCCTAGATGTATTTTTTTTTATTTTTGCATGCTGCATGGGATTAGTTCATTCATATATATATATGGCTTCCTGTGTCAATTTCATGTTTCAGTTATATTTTTACATGTCAGATAGTCTCAAGTATATCAGCTATATAACTTTTTATACTTTTTTTGTTGTCTGGCTTTTGTCCTTGTAATTTATTTGTTTACATTGTTGTTTTAACTTTGAAGATGTTTAATAAGTGTCATTTGGTACATCAAAAGAGAAATATGCCTCAAAAGGTCAGAATGTTGTAAAGTGGTTCAGAGAAAGTTTGAAATGACTATGATCTTGACTGACTTTGGTCACTGATTTTGCTGTAAACTTAAAATGTTGTTTGTTTGGACACGTTAAAGTTGTGCTTTGAAAAGATCTTTGAATGTTGTACAAATGGTTGCTGTAGACAGAAGTTACTCATAAGATATTTTGTGACATGACCTTTGCAGGGTTTTGCTTTTTAGCTCACCTGAGCACATTATGCTTATTTGAGATTTTAGGCTCATTGACTGTCTGGCATCCGTTGTCCACAATTACTCCAAAGCACAGGGGGCCAGCATATTGTGGGGATGGTGTTTAATGATTGATTGTGACCTTAAATGAAGAAACAAACATGAACCCTGTATATCAAGTAATATCATTGATAAATAATGTTCTGAAAGTGTGATTCACAGAAGAAAAAAAAAATCAAGAAATTTCTTGAGTTCTTCCCATTGTCAATGATACAACTTGATATATAGGGTTCATGCTTGTTTCTTCATTTAGGTCACAATCAATCATTAAACACCACTAAGTCAAATTTGATAAAACTTGCCTGGAATGTTTCTTGCATGAAACTCTATCAAAATTGTTAGAATTGTTTTAGTCTTTTGAAGATCTGGGCCAAAGGAGCTAACAGTAGATTTTAAAAGTGAAACTTAAAAAATATTCTTCTCTAAAGCTATGATATTTGGTACATAGCATTGTCTAGTGGATCATTGCTAATTTTCTTCAAGTCATGGTCCTTGGGTCAAAACTTGCTAAGCCCCAGGGCCCACTTAATTTCGCACAGGCTTATATAGGGAAAAGTTTGAAAATCTTTTTGTCTGAAACTACTATGCCCCAGTATACCTCTACCAAGTTTGTGCAAATCTTGGCCTCGAGGTCAAAACTGGCCCTAAATTAAGTCACAAAGGATAAAAATTGACTTTTCAACCTTTATTTATTAATAGATATCCTAGATATTTTGTATGTAGGCACCTTGTTTGATTATCTAACTGTTGGTCTAGGTCAAGGTCAGAGTGGCTGAAAAAAGATTTTTGTACTTTTTTGGGGGAGGTTGGGGGTGTGGTCACTGCATTCAAAGTCACTGTAGCTAAAAATATATTTTTCTATTTTTACTCATTGAGCCTCTATTTTTAGCTCACCTGAGCACAAAGTGCTCAAGGTGAGCTTTTGTGATCGCCTGATGTCCGGCGTCCGTCCGTGCGTGCGACGTCAACTTTTTCTTCAAACAACTTCTTCTCCTGAACTGCTGGGCCAATCTTCCTGAAACTTGGCAGGAATGTTACTTGCATGAAGCTTTACCAAAATTGTTCAAATGGTTCAGGTCCATTGCATTTCTAGGCCACAGGAGCTAAAAATAGATTTTCAAAGTTGGAACTTTAAAAATCTTCTTCTCCAGAACTAAAAAGCCTGGAGCTTAGATATTTGGTATGAAGCATCATCAGGTGGACCTTTACCAAGTTTGTTCAAATCATGACCCCTGGGTCAAAAATGGCCCTGCCCCAGGGGTCACTAGTTTTACATAGAATTTTATAGGAAAAACTTTAAAAATCTTCTTGTCTGAAACCACAAGGCCTAGAGTTTAGATATTTGGTGTGCAGCATTGTCCAGTGGACCTCTACCAAGTTTGTTCAAATCATGGCTCCTGGGTCAAAAATGGCCCAGCCCCGGGGATCACATGTTTTACATAGAGTTATATAGGAAAAACTTTAAAAAATCTTCTTATCAGAAACTGCAAGGCCTAGAGTTTAGATATTTGGTGTGCAGCGTTGTCTAGTAGACCTCTACCAAGTTTGTTCAAATCATGGCTCCTGGGTCAAAAATGGCCCCGCCCCAGGGGTCACTTGTTTTATATAGAGTTATATAGGAAAAACTTTTCTTGTCAGAAACAGCAAGGCCTAAAGTTTAGATATTTGGTGTGCAGCATTGTCCAGTGGACCTCTTACTAAGTTTCTTCAAATCAGTCACTGGGTCAAAATAGGCCCCACCCTGGGGGTCAATTGATTTTACATAGGCTTATAAAGGAAATCTTTAAAAGTCTTCTTCTCAGAAACCACAATGCCTACAGCTTAGATATTTGGTATGTTGCATTGTCTAGTAGACCTCTATCAAGTTTGTTCAAATTATGTCCCCTGGGTCAAATTGGCCACGCCCCAGGGTTCTCTTGATTTACATATAGTTATATAGGAAAAACATGAAAAATCATTTTTCTCCGAAACTAATAGGACTAGACCTTAGATATTTGGTGTGGAGTATTGTGTTGAGAACCTTTACCAGTATTGTTTATATGTTGGCCCCGGGGTCAAAATTGGCCCCACCCCGGGGGCCCTTAATATGTAAAAAAGGTAATATTTAAAAATCTTCTTACTGGAAACCTCAATGCTTACAGCTTAGATATTTGGTATGCAGCATTGTCTAGTGGATGTCTACCAAGTTTGTTCAAATTATGTCCCCTGGGTCAAAATTAGCCACGCCCCAGGGTCCTCTTGGTTTACCTATAGTTATATAGGAAAAACATGAAAAATCATTTTTCTTCCAAACTAATAGGACTAGACCTTAGATATTTAGTCTGGAGTATTGTGTTGAGAACCTTTACCAGTATTGTTTATATGTTGGCCCCGGGGTCAAAATTGGCCCTGCCCCGGGGGCCCTTAATATGTAAAAAAGTCAATCTTTAAAAATCTTCTTACTGGAAACCTCAATGCCTACAGCTTAGATATTTGGTATGCAGCATTGTCTAGTGAACCTCTATCTAGTTTGTTTGAAAAATGTCCCCGGGGTCACTATTGGCCCTGCCCGAGGAGTCACAAGTTTTAAATAGCAGTATAGAAGAAAATCTTTAAAAATCTTCTTGTCTAAAACCACAAGGCCTAGAATTTTATAATTTGGCATGAAGCAAGCTTTATCAAGCTTTTTGAAATTATTAGATTAGGTTAAAGGTCATAGAGGCTAAAAATAGATTTATCTACTGTACCTCATAGAGCCTTCATTTATAGACCAATATCTTTGATATTTAGTATATAGGTTCCTTGCATGGACGTCTACCTATGGGTAGGGTTTGAGGTCACTGGGTCAAGGTCAAGGTCACCATAGCTTATGATAGATATTTCTACTTTCTGTCATAGAGCCTTTATTTATTGACTGATATTTTACATATTTGGTTTGTAGGCACTTACATATTTTCAATTAAAAAATGAAATACTGCTTAACAGCAAACCTACAGCCAAAGTACTCAGGTGAGCGA
The DNA here is from genome assembly GCA_012932295.1 of Cyclina sinensis. Classification (NCBI taxonomy): domain Eukaryota; kingdom Metazoa; phylum Mollusca; class Bivalvia; order Venerida; family Veneridae; genus Cyclina; species Cyclina sinensis. The sequence continues at coordinate 8,092,479 of JAAONU010000009.1, read as the reverse complement.
TCCAGGAACATCATGGCCCTCTTGTTTTATTGATTTTTAAAATATTTTGTGTTTAGACAGCTTGCATGAACCTTTCCTATTAACTGAGGTCAGGGTCACTGAGGCTTAAAATAGATTTTTCTACTTTCTGTCATAGTACCTGTATTTATTGACTGATATTTGAGACATTTGCTTTAAAAGGCACTTTCCATGAATATCTACCTAACACTGCGGTCAAGGTCACCAAGGCTAAAAATACATTGTTCTTCTTTTCCTTATGGAACATTCATTCATTGACCGATATCTTAATTATTTGGTATAAAGGCACATTGCATGGACCTCTACCACTGGGTTGGGATTGAGGTCATTGGTTTTAAAGTAAATGTCACATTGGTGAAAAATAGATTTTTCTACCTTAAGTCTTAGTGTTAAGCTTGCTTTCGATTCAGTTTCAACCAAACTATCACAAACATTTATGTACAGTAGATCTTCTTTCTTTACAACCTAATTTCATCATTATTTCCAGAGGTATGGGGGCCAGATGAGGCCTTTTTTGCCTTGTCTGCATCATAGTGATTTCACAGCTTTGATAATCTTACAAACCACTGGCTTAATTCAAAATAAATTAAGACAACTATAATTACAACACTTGTGCAGTGGGATTCAGGTGAGCAATTAGGGCCATAATGGCCCTTTTGTTTGAAATAACTCAAAGAAAAATATTTTGTTTAAACCCTTTACAAATCTGTACCAAATGTCTTGATTGACAGAACAAACACTCTGACTCTTGCATAAGATCTGAAACTAAATCCTTACGTAACTTGGAACAAAGTTTTGCTGATATTGAACTCTCCCACTTTTGTTCTTAACTATTTTTTATGAGATAACTTTTACACATATTCAGCCTAAGGTTTAAAATCTTTGACATCATTTGACATATATTTCAATATGTGTGTATGGTGTAATATATATTCTTAGCATTTGTACAATGGTTTTGTGAGTTAAGAAGTGCGAGTAACATGACTTCTGTGTATCCTTGACCTTTATCATGATCTTGTTAGTTACACTTTTAATGTTCAGGTACATTATTAACATAAAAATTGTTGTATGTATACACAATGACCTTGACATTCATGTGACCATGACATAACTTACTATCTATCATTAAGCCAGGTATAGCTTTTTAGAATTGAACTTCATACTTAGTGGTTACATACATGTACTAGACTCAAACCAGGAGAACATGTCAAGATTTTCTGATAAAACCTTACACTCAGATACTATGCATAACACTGACTGATCACAGTTATAGACAATTTCAAAGCTATTCTATCATTTTTTCAAGAAAGGCATATATCGTATGTCACAGTGGAATGGTGTTAAGGGTAATTTTAAAGAAAACTTGACTTTAAACAGAAACAGATTGGTCAATCTTTTCTGTTACCAAAAATATATACTATTTGTATCATATTCTAATAATTACATATCATATGAATTAGTACAAAGTGGTTTTAGAGGTGTCATTTAAATGATGTCCAACAATAGATTAGTTGCATGTACTTTTTTATGTTGAATTTACACCTAATGATCTTGCACATGTGACATAAGATCCATTCTGTCAAAATGTGACACATATATCTGTTGCAGAGTCATTTGGAATATGGAGATTTAAATATAGGCAAATGATTCAAAGCATTGCATTGCCTAATCCTCCTCCCATTGCATCATGTAATTCTCAAATATGTTTTATGCAATACTCAAATTCAGTGTATTTGTTCATAGATATTTACAGTTAAATTCTTATTTTTTTTGCCCAATTCTGGTGTGAAACAAGTATTTACTGAAAAGATATTATAAAACTTCCAGTACTTAATAATTGCTGTATATTAGTATGTATTCGTTAGCCAGTGTCACTTTTCCTTTTTATTCTTTGTTATAAGGTCAAATTCTCATTTATTTATTAATCAGATATTGTTGTTTACAATATGAAATGGGTACAATTTGTGGCATTGAATTTAAAATAGTTATGTCTTTTTAGTAATCAGATATTGTTGTTTACAATATGAAATGGGTACAATTTGTGGCATTGATTTAAAATAGTTATGTCTTTTAAGTAATCAGATATTGTTGTTTACAATATGAAATGGGTACAATTTGTGGCATTGAATTTAAAATAGTTATGTCTTTTTAGGGGCTTTTTAAAACTGTTATAACAATTAGACTGATAGTTATTGTGTAATCTAGTTAAAGTTAACCCTTCTCCTGCTGGTTGCAACTGTGTTTGCATTTGCAACACGTGCGGACCAAGATCAGCCTGCACATCCATGCAGTCTGATCATCTGCACTTTTTGCCATTCAGTCAGTAAATTTTCAATTAGTACCCCCATAAACAATTAATGGATTTGTCCAAATTGAAAGATGGACAAGTCTGTTTTAGATGTTTAGCATGGTAAGGGTTAAAGTTAAATTTATTAAGTTTCTAGTCATTATATTGTAAAAGCCTTATATTCTTATAAGATAAATCAGTTTTTATATTGATTCTTGAACTTTTGAAAAGTATTATTGGAATACATATTGTCAGAGTGTGATCAAACAAATTGAGAGACCACAGAATTTCAGTTAATTACGGAAATTAAATGTTCTATGCTATGAAAGTACGATGTTGTGCAGAAAGTACAGATTTTTATGTAATTAAATGTGTTCTGTCATTCCTTTAATAAGGTCTGGTTATTACTTGCCTTTATTTTTGAAAAAAATATCATGTTAGATTCAGTTTTAGCTAGTTTTGATTTATTCACTTGGAGCCTTATGTTCAAATTTTAGTGTTCTTGTTGCAAAAAAACCACTTAAATAATGTTCGTATTGGTAAATAAGCTTAAGGTATAAGAATCTTATTGTATTCACGTTCTGCTTGGTGACTTCTCTGAAATGTGATGCAGTCATTGAGATAAGGGAACCATGAAAAAAGCATCATGTTAAATATCTTATTCATTGTAAATATCACTTTTAGTTAAGTTTTACATTTGAAAAAAAAACTTTAATTGGTAGTTATGCAACCTCATTCAAATCCACGGTGCTTCTATAACTCAGAAATGCCATTTTATGTAGTTGAATAATTATATTTTTAATCAGAATCTTGTAATTACAGCTGTTGGGGAATAAAAATCTGTTGAAATATTGCAGTTGTTAATCATTCTTATTTTATATTGCTCTGAAGTCTGTCCTGTCCCATCCCGTGTTGAAACCTCAGCTTATGTTTGAAATGAAAAATTCATATAAATCTGTTTTGTGCTACAGATTTAAGCAACCCAAGAGACTTTAATGCATTTTTACCACGGTGACCGTTTTTCTTGCGAAGTTGAACTGAATTTTATGTAAAAATTTCCAGAAAATAACATTTAATAATTATGGATGTAAAAGGGGCTGATTCAATACATGTTTGATTATTCTTCTATAGAAAACTAAAGCATGTCAAACGTCATCGTCGGTGACCCCCGGTACATATTCCGCACAACTACATTATGTACCGTGGGATAATTGACTGCTGATTATTCGTTTTCATGAATATTTATTAGCAAAGGGATGTAACTCTTCGTCGAATGAGATGCCGCATTACAAATAGACACTCTTCAGTGTGGAGGGTAGGCATAATGACAAGTTACTTAAAATAGACGTATTTCCCAGGATTTAAACATAGGCGCGGAAGGCAAATTGTAACAAGTAATTTCACTGGCTGAGATTCCGCAAGGGAAATCTTACGGAAACCAATGAAAGTAGGTAATGAATTATTCATGAGTACGAAATTTTACCAGCCAATTGTCCCACGGTAGATAAATAGAGTGAAACGGAATGGATCGAACGTGGGTTTCCGACGATGGTCAAACGTAGCAATATTCACAAATGTTCATTTATATTCAGTATCTTTCATTCATTTCAGAAAACGTCCATTTATATTAAGTATCTTTTTATTAATATGCAATAATATCTGTAATCAATATGTTCAATATTTTTAGCTCACATGCGCACAAAGTGCTCAGGGTGAGCTTTTCTGATCGGTTTTTGTCCGTCGTCTGTCCGTCCATCTGTCATCAACTTTTCATTCAAACAACATCTCCCTGAAAACAATGAGCCAGATTTAATGAAACTTGCCTGGGATGTTCATTGCATGAAGTTCAACCAAGATTGTTCAAATGGTTCTGGTCGATTGCATTTCTGGTTCACTGGAGCTAAAATAGATTTTAAAAGATAAGTCTTTAAAAATCTTCATCTCCGAAATCTCAAGTCCTGGAGCTTAGATATTTGGTATGAAGCATCATCTAGTGGACCTCACCAAGTTTGTTTAGATTATGACCCCAGGAGTCAGTTTATTTTACATAGATTTATATAGGGAAAACTTAAAAATCTTGTCAGAAACCACAAGGCATAGAGTTTAGATATCTGGTGTGCAGCATTGTCCAGTGTACCTCTACCAAGTTTGTTCAAATCATGGCCTGTGGGTCAAAAATGACCCCGCCCCAGGGGTCACATGTTTAACATAGAGTTATATAGGAAAAACTTTAAAAATCTTCTTTTCAGATACCACAAGGCCTAGAGTTTAGATATTTGGTGTGAAGCATGGTCTATTGGACCTCTGCTAAGTTTGTTCAAATCAAAGCCACTGGGTCAAAAAAGGCCCAGCCCCAGGGGTCACATGTTTTACATAGAGTTATATAGGAAAAACTTTAAAAATCTTCTTGTCAGATACCACAAGGCCTAAAGTTTAGATATTTGGTATGCAGGATTGTCTTAATATTTTCTTTGTAAATTTTATTTAGATGCACTATTTTCTAATTTACATGCAATAGTTTTTCATTTATATGGATTATTTTCGTTTAACTGCAACTCATGCCATTTATGTGTTTTTATAAATTGTATATTTAGATTTTGTAATGTTTCATTTATATTAAAAAATAATTTACTTTCAATAAAATTTTATTGATATTTAATAAAATTTCCTTTATATTCAATAAATTTGATTTATATTCAATATTTTTCCTATTCATATGAAAAAACTTTAATTCATTCATGGTATGCCAATTTTCATTTATATGCGATAATTGCATTGTGGTTAGAGCACCTATGTGTACAGAGGTCTAGTGGTCATTTATTGAAATAGTCATAACCACTTTTACGTCCGTATATTCTGAAATTGGTCTGCTATTCAGTCAGTAAATATTTTGTAATTTTCCCTAAAATTGATAAATTGTCCTGTCCAAATTGAGGATGGACAAGTCCATTTTAGATATATAGCATGGTAAGGGTTAAAGTTGATCTTATAAAAGTTATTATGAACATTTCATCAAATGACCACTGGAGCTCTGTCCACACAGGTGCCCCTCTAGCCACCAGTGTCACAACTGCCTTTCTTAATCAGCTGTTTTGTCCTCACTCTTGACGCTGTCACGGTAAACATTTACACATTTCTTAAAATGTAATTTAAATATGTGGTTGTTGCCACCGTTGTACAACACTGCAGTAAAACGTTGTGCATTGCGATTCAGATTTTCATGCCAGAGTCTTAAATTACCCTGCAGTGACACCAGCAAAGAGAGAAACATGACACACTTCTCACCTGTCAATTCCATACATCCAATGAGAGCCATCGGACAAAATTTGACTTCTGACATATTTCAGTAACCACAATGCAATTATTGCATTTAAATGAAAATCGGCATGCCAAATATGAATAAGAAAAATATTGAATATAAATAAAAATTATTGAATATAAATGAAATATTATAAAATATGAATTCAATTTATAGCATATAAATGGCATTCATAGCATTTAATTAAATTTTTACCATATAAATGAAAAATAATTACATTTTAACAAGAAAATATTAAATATTAATGAAAATTATTGCATATAAAGAAGAAAATATTGCATATAAATAAGAAAATATTGAATATAATTAAGCTTTTCGAATATGAATGAAAAGACATTTAATATAAATAAAAGTATAGAACACACAAATAAAATTTAGCTACATGTAATATGGCAATGTTTGACACGCCGTAGAATACAAATAAATTGCAAATGGTGAGAGTAAATTCAAGAGATTTGCCTTAATGTCTAAGAAATAGTAAAATTAACAGCCGTTACATTTAATGTTGTTGCCCAGTACCAGAAATCTAACTTCTGTCTAGGCCAGAAACCATACTCTGTCAAGGTCTTTTTCGAAGTCAAGTTCTAATGTACTTTCAAAAGCCAGTTCAAAGGAAGACTGCTTGCATAATGTGATAGGACCATAATAAAGACATGAACGTTAATCCAAGAGCCTTCTGACATGTTTGATGCGGCATTTAGACATGATGTTTGCCACAACCTCCAGAGAATGTGCAGTCCATTTGCTATTAGATTATCACTCGAACACAATCAGAAATGTAACAAATTGTCTTGATAGTTGGAAATTATATCTACATCTGAATCTTTAAACATTTAGACCCATCTCCATGACTTAGTTGTTAAAGTTGCTGACTGCAGATTATTTATCCACGTACTGATGGGTGGTCACTGATCAGGCCTAGTTACATACTATCACCACTTAAGTGATAAAGTTTGCATTCCTTACGGTGAATGGGAATTTAGTACTTGTCTTTCCCTGCACTATAAAGGAAGTAACTCTATGTGCAGTTTTGGCTTAATAGGTAAAGTACGAAAAAGGGAAAGAACCTCTCTAACCTTACAAATAAATTCAAATTAGCAAATAGTAAAAAGCTGTTAAAAGAATTCATGGTCAGCCCTAGTCACAAAAGCTAAAACAACCTGTTGATGATTAAGGTCCAGTTGTATTAAAACCGTCATAATTTCATCTAATGATATATCCAGAATATTAACAACTCTGTAACTGACTAAATACCTGGTATAATTTGACGGCTGTTTTTTTATGCACATAGAAATACTTACTTAATGTTTCCGCGAAGTAATTGATTTGTATACAATATGCATCCACTAAATGCACTTACACTAGCCTTTTTATATAGAGTTGTATTAATAATTATGAACACTTTCTTTGTGTATATAACTTAAGGAATTAGTTTTTGATATATATTCTTCTACACATTATCTTTCTTTCATTTTGTAGAGAATGAGATAATCAAAATACATCTGCAGTATATACTAGGTTAGTTTTAGGTTATGTCCCTTTAAAGATACGCAAATGTTGGCCCACTCTTCCAAGAGGGCTGCTCTCAGTTGGGCCAGAGTAACAGACTGGCGTTGTCGAACCTGTCTATCAAGCTGGCTCCACCAATGCTCCATAAGGGTTAGGTCGGGGCTGTATCGCGGCCAATCCAGTGGATGCATATTGTTGTTAGTGAGAAAGTCGCTATATTGGGCCGAGCATTATCCTCCTGGAATGTGAGGTTTTTTTGCTGCAATAATGGGGCAACATGGGGTCGGAAGATCTCATCTCTATACCTATCGGCATTTAAATTACCCGCTACCACAACCAGTGGTGATTTAACTCCATGTGAGGCTCCTCCCCACACCATAACCAATCCGCCCAAAACCAATCCCTCTTTACGACGCAGCAGTTCGGCAAAACGTTCTCCACGACGTCGGTATACACGACGTCGACCGTTTGCTCGAAACAGGGTGAACCGGGACTCATCAGTAAACAAGACCCGCCTCCGCTGCCTCAGTGGGAATTTTCTGGGGGCATGTGCCGCCACCCAAGCCATACGACGCTGGCGACGAGCAGTGGTAAGGGGCAGACGAATAAACCTGTCCTGACGTTGTGACGTCACGCGCAGACGCCCTGACTTAGGTCTGTCAGCGACCCGCCCAGTTTCCCTTAGACGTCTTACATGACGTTCTATCGTGTAAAGATGGACACCGAAATGTCAGGCAACCTGATTTTTCCTTTGACCTTGGATAATCATTGCAACGGTCTGACTCCTCTGAACTTCCGTCAGCAGTGCCTTTGTTTTATGCTATCAAAAATAATTAAAATATCGGAAAATGATGTGTCTCTATTAAGTCTACCTAGTGGTATGACGAGCCGTCACAACACTGCTGTGCACTAGTTTTTCCGTTTCATGCTTTCCCCAGGAGACATCGTTACGCAATCACGTTCTGCGACATTCGATACGGGACCATGTACTGTAACCTAGAGTTGCTTGACCAATTTTCATTGTTTCTAAACCACGCGTTCGCAAGATATTGCAAATAATGTCTGTTTTTGTTTTTGTTTATTCCTTGAGTATATAAAAGTGAAAACAGAAGTGAATTAATCTATCTTAGTGAGTGTAAAATACCTTTTTTCGAAGATTATGATAAAAGCATGAGTAAGTTAATATTTTCAATATTCAGAAACAAATATAATGACATAGTATAAATGAATTGACCTTAACCGATACAATGATTCCGTGAAACTTTGTGATTTTCATGAAAATATTGATTTCCCATGTCTTCACAGTAAGCATGGATGAAATGATTATTATTCATGTCCAAACATGATTTTTTGTGTACCTCCATCACTGGACAATTTGCATCCACAGTTTGACTGTAAAACGGCCGCTTGGTTCATCAAAATATCTATTACTATCTAAAATTGAAATAAGGTTTAAAATGTATCTGTTTTCAGGACTCACAACCGGAACATTTAAATTGCAAATAATATTTTGTAAAAGCCTCTTTAGTATTGTTATGATATCTGGGTGAATAAAGATATTTTGATTTTGAGTTACCGACACGTCTCACCCTTGAAGAAAGAGCTACGGCCAATTTGCAGTGACGAAGGGCAGGCGGGTGCGCGCTTGTATTCAGCGTGGTAAAACGTTTAGTATGTATAACAGTTAATTTGTGTGTGTTAATTGTCGGCGAATTGAGGATAGTGTAAGAATCTATATTACAATCATTTCTTCTAGTCCTTGGACGAGGCTAAATTTTGAGCCTGCAACCACGAGTTATATAATTCATTGATTCCGTCAAGTGCTTTTACGATGCTGGTACTTAAATCGACAACCAAGGTTTATATACTTAATGATACAATGATTCCTTCTAGTGCTTGGACGTGGCTGTAGTTGAGCCGGTAGATATGGATTGTATACTGTATAATACAATTATTCGGTCTAGTGCTTGGACGAGACTGGTAGTTGAGGCGGTAGCCACAGGTTATATAATGTATAATGCCATGATTCCGTCAAGCACTCGAACAATGCTGGTATTTAAATCGAAAACGACGGGTTACATACTTAATACAACAGTGATTTCTTCTTGTGCATGGACGAGGCTGTAGTTGAGCCGGTAGACATGGATTATATACTATATAATACAATGATTCCGTCTAGTGCTTGGACGAGATTGGTAGTTGAGCCGGTAGCCACATGTTATATAATGTATAAAACAATGATTCCGGCAAGTGCATTGCTGGTATTGTTGCCGACAACCACGGGTAATATACTTAATAATACAGTGATTTCTTCGTGTGCTGAGACGAGGCTGGTAGTTGAACCATTAGACAAGGATTATATGCTGTGTAAAACAACGATAACGTGACCTAGTGCTTGGACGAGAGTTTTAGTTGAGCCAGAAGCCACAGGTTACATAATGTATAAAATAATGATACCGTCTAGTGCTTGGACGAGGCTGGTAGTTGAGAAGGCGATCCAGGGTTATATACTGTGATACATAATACAATGATTTTGCCTAGAGCTTTGACGAGGCTGCTTTTACAGCCGACAACCACGGGTTATATACTTAATAGTTCAGAGATTTCTTCTTGTGCTCGAACGAGGCTGGTCGTTGAACCGGTAGCCATAGATTTATACTGTATAATACAATGATTCCGTCAAGTGCTTGGACGAGACTGGTGGTTGAGTCGGCAACCACGGGTTATATACTGTATAACACAATGATTCCGTTAATACTTAGATGAGGCTGGTATTTAAGCCGACAACCACGGGTTATATACTTAATAATACAGTGATTCCTTCTAGTGCTTGAGCGAGGCTGGTGGTTGAGCCGGTAGCCATTAGTTATATACGGTAAAATACAATGATTCTGTCTAGTATTTGGACGAGGCTAGCAATTGAGCTTGCGATTACGGGTTTTATACTTTGTAATACAATGATCTGTCTAGTGCTTGGACGAGACCGGTAGTTGAGCTGGCGCACAAGGTTTATATACTGTATAAAACAATGATTCCGTGTATTGCTTTGACAATATTGTTAGTGGAGCCGGCAACCACAGTTTATATACTGTATAATACATTGATTCCGTCTAGTGCTTGGGCGAGACTGGTAGTTGAGCCGGTAGCCATAGATTATATACTGTAAAATACAGTGATTCCGTCTTGTGCTCGGACGAGGCTGCTAGTTTAGCCAGCAGCTAGTTGAGCTGTGATTTCCTTGTCGCATTTCCCCTAGCAAATAGCATAAGAATTCGGGAAGTAAATGTTAGACGAGTAGAGGTGTCTTGGAACCTGCCTCATTCACTTTCCTTCTATTACTTTTTATATAACAATAAATATTCATATAATCTATTGAATATATTTGATATCTCAATCTATACAATCAAGATATCATTATAATGGCTTATAGTTAACTGGAAATTGTCAAATTATCTTCTATTTCTTATCTTATTATTTTCGTATTGTTCTTGTCTAACGCTGCATTGATAACAACTGAATGATAAATGTAAGGAGAGATCTCAGTGTCGCTTTTCTTTTCTGGTTGATTGGCTGACTGGCCGGCTGACTGACTGACTGACTGGCTGGCTGGTTGGCTGACTGGCTGACTGACTGGCTGGCTGGCTGGTTGGTTGGCTAGCTGGTGGCCGACCGACTGATCGACCGACCGACTGGTTGATGAAATTTTGACTTTGACATTAAAACTTATCTTGACATCGATAAAAGGAAATATAGAGATGTGTTTCTTTAATCGATGAAAAAGTTAAAACAAATTGATAAAACTGAAAATAAATGATTGCCAAACAATGGCATCCTAATTCATTATTCACTATTGTAAATTTTAATCTATATGAAAGTTATAACATGAACAATCTTCCACAATCTTATTTCTCTTTCATATGAATAAATTCTTCATGACGTCAGTTATTACGCTATCAGTAGTAGAAAAAGATTCTACAATTTTAACAAAACTTAAAGTCGTTAGAAACTTCACATTTATAAAGTATTTGCCGGTGTTTATTACTTTCAATTATCATTATTATTATTATTATTATTATTATTATTATTATTTCACATATTTATTCGAAAATAACAATGTTTACCATGCATGATTATCACAATGCATAAAAGGGTATAGATTCATTCAAGTAATTATTATCTTAAAGATTTGTTGATATATATGTTTTGACCTTTATATGTTCCACCTCGTGAATTTTGATTACACCTTTTCACAATGGATATTAATTGTATCAGCGAACAATCGTTGTCTTTGCTCTTGTTAAACCATTCGATTTTATAATTTGATATTTTTGTTGTAAATTTTATTTACTTTTTAAACCTGTCCGATTACAATTGTGGACAAAATTTACAGTTTCGGTAGGGGATCTTTGCTTTTGAAGTTGAAAGGTGATAGTATCTGGCTATAATTTCTGATACTTCTGAAATAGTAAACTATGTTTGAACTAAAAAGGACTAGCAGCCACATTCCAACGGACGTTTTTACCAACGATATGGCTTACGTAGCGTGTCGGAAATATTAGCTGAAGGACGTCCGGACTATTTTTTGCAATTTCATTTAAGGTTAGCACAGTGTTGAGCTTTTAAGAAAACAATAAATCAATATTGCGGAACAGGTTTGTATAAATATTTGAATTATTATTTAAATTGTTTAAAGAAAATTTGTCCGTCGGAAGTTTTTGGTCGATATGTAGTTGACCGGAGGTATAACTGTTTGTAGAATTGTCGTTCGTCCAATTAATAGTTTCTTTTAATATGTAATTATGAAATTTATCCGATACGCTGACGTATTTGTATGTCATATGGTATATTATAGAGCGACTGGGTTTTGACAGTAATAGATGCAGTTCATTGAGTAACGGTTAACGCACTGAATTCGTGTTATGATTTCTATAGCTTAAAATATACGTATTCATTTTTTTCAATTCACATGTTGATTTCATTGAAAATATAAAAGGCATTTTGGTCTACTAGCTGTAGATTTTAACTCAACCCAGTTTGTGTATTTATTATCTGATTGTGAGAAAGTACACATTTTGGAACGGAAACATATATTTTTTTAATGTGTGAATGACAAAAGATATTGATAAAGTAAGGTAAGCAATTTATTTATAAACTATAAGTATTGCAGTGCAGTTTAGAGCAAAATGTTCTGAAAGTCATATATTTCCAGATTTTCTCTGAAAAGAATGAAATGACATTTTGTGGCCAAATATTCAAAATAAACATTCTGCTGGAATTTATATTTCTGTCCTTTGGATTAACATAAATGGTCTTCGAGGTTTTTTATTTGATACTAATTAAGATTTATAGTTTATACATCCGAACACTTCTTTCTTATTGAATATTTTTCTACATATATTCATAATCAATTTGAATAAGATTTACTTTAGCAAAAGACATTTGCTTCTCTATAAAGATTGCACTTACACGTTTACGTGATTTTGAATTAAAAAAGGTATATTTCAACAATTCGTATAACAATATATTTATTTGTTCATATAGAACTCGCGGTGTTCACCATACAAATTTTTATATTCTGTAAAAATGTTACCTGTATGAATATTCATCATTAAGATGATAAGAAATCTTATTTTCTGCAACCTTCTTTTTTTGTACTTTTAGCTTTAAATAGGTATAATAGATTATTTATGAATAGACATTCAAAACAAAACAAAAACCAAATCGAAAGATAATTAGTTTTTTTTCCTGAATTATTTAAATATGATTTGTATCTCTTATCTTTGATTGCCAGTCTGTACCATGGTGTTTGAATGAAGGTAGTGGACACTTGATCAGTCCAATTATAAGCAAAACGTAGGGGGATTTTTTTTAAGGCTTTTTTCCGTGCTAATATCGATTGATTATCTTTGAAATCAATAAAGGCATAATGATGAAATTGTATCGATTTCTCTGATTACCTTAATTATGTGGTTAAGTATCAATTTTGTTTCCCTTTTCCAGTCTTGCTACAGCCTACATATAAAAAGTTTTGATCATTGTGTCAAACCCCTTTTTATTTCAGCTTTTGTCCGCATAAAATTTTTACATTATACAGAATATATTTTGCATAGGTTTAACTCGATATTTGTAACATATCCGTAAGTTTTAGGACATTTGTGCTAAAGGTCAGTCGGGAGATAATTGTATTGTATATGAATAAAATCATTCGAAATCTTTGCAATGATTTGCAGAGCTGGATGTAGAGCTGAGACTCCAGCTCTGCAATGATATAAGATCGCAGAGCTGGATGTAGAGCTGCGAACCAGCTCTGCAATGATATAAGATTGCAGAGCTGGATGTAGAGCTGCGACCCAGCTCTGCAGTTATATAAGATTGCAGAGCTGGATGTAGAGCTGCGACCCAGCTCTGCAATGATATAAGATTGCAGAGCTGGATGTAGAGCTGCGACCCAGCTCTGCAGTTATATAAGATTGCAGAGCTGGATGTAGAGCTGCGACCCAGCTCTGCAATGATATAAGATTGCAGAGCTGGATGTAGAGCTGCGACCCAGGTCTGCAATGATATAAAATTGCAGAGCTTGATGTTTAGCTGCGACCAAGCACTGCAATGATATAAGATTGCAGAGCTGGATGTAGAGCTGCGACCCAGCTCTGCAATGATATAAGATTGCAGAGCTGGATGTAGAGCTGCGACCCAGCTCTGCAGAGCTGGATGTAGAGCTGCGACCTAGGTCTGTAATTATATAAGATTGCATAGTTGGATGTAAGTCTGCGACCCAGCTCTGCAATGATATAAGATTGCAGAGCTGGATGTTTAGCTGCGACCCAGCTCTGCAATGATATAAAATTGCAGAGCTTGATGTTTAGCTGCGACCAAGCTCTGCAATGATATAAGATTGCAGAGCTGGATGTAGAGCTGCGACCCAGCTCTGCAATGATATAAGATTGCAGAGCTGGGTGTAGAGCTGCGACCCAGGTCTGCAATGATATAAGATTGCAGAGCTGGATGTAGAGCTGCGACCCAGCTCTGCAATGATATAAGATTGCAGAGCTAGATGTAGATCTACGAGACAGCTCTGCAATGATATAAGTTTGCAGAGCTAGATGTAAATCTACAACCCAGCTCTGCAATTATATAAGATTGCAGAGCTGGATGTAGAGCTGCGACCCAGGTCTGCAATGATATAAGATTGCAGAGCTAGATGTAGATCTACGACCGTGCTGTGCAATTATATAAGATTGCAGAGCTGGATGTATAGCTGCGACCCAGCTCTGCAATGATATAAGATTGCAGAGCTGGATGTAGAGCTGCAACCCAGCTCTGCAATGATATAAGATCGCAGAGCTGGATGTATAGTTGCGACCCAGCTCTGCAATGATATAAGATTGCAGAGCTGGATGTAGAGCATCAACCCAGCTCTGCAATGATATAAGATCGCAGAGCTAGATGTAGAGCTGCGATCTATGTGCCAACTTCACGTTCATGCCTCTAGATAGGTTTATACAAGAATGGATTCAGCCATCCGAGTAGCATGAGCCAACAAATTAATCAATACAGGAAAAGAATGTTTTAAAACGACTTGATATTATATATTCTTAGTTTTTTTTTCTTTTAAATTACTTGCTTAATAAAAAAAAACATGTTCTGTAATAGTCTAGCAATACACGAAAAGGAGCACAAATATTGATATGCGTTTGTGAAATGGCATACAATGAACAATCGCAAAATTATAAGTGCATACTTGGGCCGAAAAATAGTTTTCTTTGAATCGTTATCACCATTTACTACAAAAAGAGGAGGAATCACGACCCTTGTAATAATATCTGGACTTGATGTACATTGTATTACGATCAGGCACTAACGAGTCGTGAAACTTATTTTTTCTGTTATCAATTACTGGTCTTGGAGACACATGGTTATATACATATATTACTGCCATAATTGATTTAGTCAAGCTGAATGTATTGCCGTGTCGCTTTTGTATTTCTAGGTTTATTATTAAATGTCACGACTGAGTGTTCTATTTGGATCTGTTAGTGATTTAGTGAAGTTTATTCCTTAATTGTCGCTTGATAATCTGTTTTCAGGTTTTGATAACGTGTGACAAGTACAATGGAATCCCTGTCTAAAGGATTCATCGTGTACTGGTTCATATCTGGTGAGTATTATTCCTTACACTTACATTTGATTTAAACAAGTCCGTTTGCATATCTTCCATTTGACTTTGACCTTTTATATAGGGTGGGGCTCACACGCACACATTTTTGCCTATGGTTTATCGTTTTCACGAAACTATTTCAAATTCAGTCGTTAGATACACCGTAATGTAAATGTTTCTATCAGACAGATTTTAAGGGGGAAAAAACATTGATTTCTGTACTATGTCTAGCTCATGACTTGTTAGAAGTGGATTCTAAAAGTTGAGTTGCTATATTAATAGCATCATTGTTCAGATTCCTCGGTCTTTAATGAGATAAACTAAGCACAATAAAATTGTGTGCGTGAATATTATACTCCTTTCTTCTGTCGGTTTGATCTTTCAAATGATAATTGATTTTTGTTTTAAAATTAATTACAATCATTCAGAGAAATGGTTTCTAATTGATATATTATTAATGAGATATCCGACAGCATCGGACTTTAATTACAGAAAACATAGGATTTTTAGATTGCCGATGTAAATTTCATATTTATCCCGTCTCGGAGGAAATCGACAGTTTTTACAGCCCTTTTAATGAATTGATTTGCAAAGTTTCCGAGCCTTTTCTATATTACCAGTTTGTGTCCTGTATTTAAGAGGAGTGTTGAATTGCTCTTAAATTACAAGATGATTTTTCGCTTCATGAATAAAAATGCATCTTCTTTTATTAAAAGGTGGAATACATTTGTAATACATATACGAGGATCATCCGGAAATGAATGAGAGTTAATTTGTAACTTTTGATTGAAAAAAACATAAAGCCACAAAACTTGGCACGTAACTAAATTAACTCTTTACGCGTAAGCGCGCGCGTTAATAAACATCGTGACGTTACGTCATTTTTGATGACTTCGATACATTCAAAGTTGTTTTAATTTAAGTAATTTTTCAAGAAGCAAGTAATTCTTGAAGTAACCAGTAACTCCTCCTTTTATTAATTTTTCTTAAGAAATTTCAGTATTTTTTTTCCATACGCCCAAAGGAACGTATAAAGGTATGGCAAATTTCTTCCGCCTGTTAGTTATTTCATGTGCGGATATATACAGTTTTTTAGCGACTTAAATGAAACTAGTTACATATTGCATGGCATATTTATCTTATGCGTCGATTAATGCATTCAGAAGTTATCCGCCATTGAATATAAATGTAAAGAATTTTTTGGCATATAAAACCTTCTACAGATTTCATCTTGTTAAAATGAAACTTGTTACACAGTATCTACATGAAGAATATGTATGAATGACAAACTTTGGCAAGGAGTGACTCGTGAAGAATATAGTTAATTCCTTCTGAATGCAATGTCTTGCGACGATTTTATCTCCAACAGTTTGCATCTGTTTGAAATGAAACTTGTTACGTATAAAGTAAATGTGTTTGTCATATTGAAATTACTGCATTTGGATTACCTGCCCTTTGGTATGAAATATTTATATTATATCACAAGGAACGTTTCATACGGTTAATGTGAAACTTTATACGCATAATCGAATCATAATCAGGTGTAAGAAACATAACAAGTGAAGGTGACCCATTCTCTATACAGTTATATGTCTTACGAAATTATATACATGTATTATTAATAGTAATACATAGAACCTTGTGTAGTTAACTTCTTTGTATTCTATCACATCAGTACAAAAGCAAAACTTAAAAAGTAACATTAACAAAACACACTGTTTTCAGCCAGAATTCATTTCGGACGTACAAGTCTTCGCCTTGCAGCGCCATTCCTTTTATGTTCGCTTACTGAAGCAGTTAGAAATGCACACGTACCAATGAAAAGCTGTTAAATAGATAAACAAATTGCACCTGTTTACACTGCATTTCGTGTCTTACTTTCAAAGGTTGTTTTTCAAAAATAACTCCAATGACATATGTTGATGATTAGGTTCAATACTCATTTTTAGATATATTAATGTACTTAGCAAGATCAGAAGAATGAACAAAAATATACACTGAAAGTGTCAGTCCATTTTACTTACTTGTCATGCAAAAAAAAACTCTTTTCAAGTCCAGATGCTTATAAAAAGTTATTGTTCCTTTGTAATTGAACTAAAATCAGGTTTACGCGTTTAAATACTATTTATTTAGCGCGGGTAATAGCGCGTGGTAAAACACGACATATATTCAAATGTCAAACCTTATTTAGTTTTGAAATAAAAAAAGGCCATTGAGCAAGTCTTTAAAAAAAATAACCGAATAGAACTTTGACGATACTTCGATTTCCTTTTTCATTTGTCACATAACGAAAAATTATCATTATGCAATATATTATATGTAATTGATAAAACATGGAATTTAAATATTCCAAATAAGTTCTCATGTATATATTTTCCCCCTTTTTTCAAAATGGTGAATTAACCTAGTAGATTTTGTTTATTATGTACTTGATATGATTGTTTTAAAACTGTTTTCCAATACTTTAGTTCAAAAACATAAATTTTTAGGCTTTGAAAAATAACTTTATTATCAAAAGTTTATATAAAATTTTCACTACCTACTATCATGTAAGAACACTTTGGAAACAAATAAAATAGACAGTACGGAAAATGAAGAATAGGTTAGTGCCCTACATTAGTCAAATTACCATTGCCTTGACGTAATTAAAATATTGACAAAAATGGAAAATCGTGAGAATGATAGATCTCAGTACAATAGACGACCTATTCAAAATATACGATTTATTTATACAAGCGATAGCATAATGTCCCTTGTTATAAAAAACGGTGGTAAAAATATTGTTCCATACTCTTTGTTCATTTTTTTTGTCAAGTGGGAAATATTATCAGATAGCTTAGCAATTTTACTACAGACAGCCTTCTCTATTGTTCGTGAGATGTATGACCCTAATTGTTGAAATAAGCATTTAAAAAAACACAAATAAATCAATGTCAGTTAGAAAGTGATTTTCAAATTTGGAATATTTAAATTTCATGTTTTACCAATCACATTTAATTCCATCGACAGAAGTATTGGAGAACGGCGTTCAACTTCAAAATCCAAAATGTTAATATTGTAATAATACAAGTAGTACGACCTTGACCTCTGTATTTCGATGTCTTAGGCAAGTGTATAAACCCTGGTAAAGTAGCGTAACGTATTGCAAAGTTCAGGCGATTGTTAGCACGTATTAATACAAATCTCGTTATTTGTCGAAAGTAGGAAATAGATGCCCCTCGTTTTAAATGGCGAGTGGAGTGAAATAATGAAAAGACGATGTTAAAGCAGAAAAATAAAGTGTAAAATATTGAAAATTGTTGCCCATATCAGTCCAAGTTTTTGTCAGTTTGTCTGTCAGTTGGTCGATCGGTCGTTCGGATGGTTGGTCGGTCGGTCGGTCTGTCAGTCCAGTCAGTCTGTCAATCAATCGATCGGTCGGTCGGTCGATCAAGTAAATTTGCAAGCAAGAAAGTAAGCAATTAATCAAACAAATAAATTGATGGATTTTTTTTAGCTTGCTTACTAATTCCATATGTTGCTGGTGGCAGTGGAGGTATTCCGATTTACTCTAAAGAATTGGAAACTGAGCTGCGGACAAGTCTGTTTACTGATTATGAAGTTCTTCAGAGGCCAAGCGAACAGGTTTTCATATCTATTGGTCTAAACCTTGTGACGATCAACTCACTGGTATGTTTGTTTTGTTTTGATACTTTTTATGCGCCCCCCCCCCTTTGAAAAGGGAGGGCATATTGCTTTGCTGCTGTCTATCGGTCGGTCTGTCTGTATGTCCACCAACAGTTTCCGTTCATTTTCTTCGCAGAGGTTGCACATACTGAAATGAAATTTGGTATACAGATTTATCATAAGGATATCTAGGTCAAGTTCTGTTTTTGGGTTTGATCGAGCAATTTTTGACGGAGTTATGCCCCTTGGACTTAGAAAAATTCCAATTATTTGCAGTTTCCGTTCATTTTCTTCGCAGAGATTGCACATACCGAAATAAAATTTAGTATACAAATTAATCATAAGAATATCTAGATCAAGTTTTGTTTTGGGTACGATCGAGCAATTTTTGACAGAGTAAAACCCCTTGGACTTAGAAATATTACAATTATTTGCAGTTTCCGTTCATTTTCTTTGCAGAGGTTACACATACTGAAATAAAATTTGGTATACAAATTTATCATAAGAATATCTAGGTCTAGTTTTAGCTTAGACACGTCATACTTGATAGGTTGATGCATCTCAGATAGTACCTGTAATTGTGAAGAATATATCTAAACTAAGTTACTAACTCATTTTTGATACAGAAAAACATCAGAATATAAAGTTTTACACACTTTAATAGGTAAAAAAATTACCCCGTTAGTCACGGGGTAGATCTGTAGTTATAACATTAATTCTGACGAAATTTCATATATAAACTCTGTGGCTCAGTGATGTAGATCGTCGCTTTATTTCTTACTGAACGAAAGGTCATGGGTTCGAATCCGTGTTTGGTCAAAAAAAAATTTTTCAGTTTTCATGGTGTATAGAAGCGTAATATTATGCTTTTCCCACAGTCTATCAACTTCTCTTAAATTTTAAAGAAAAAATATCAGCAAAATTTTGTAAGTCAGTCGCTTTAATTGAATGGAAGAAATTTTCTGAATATCAGATTTTTGTGGCACTGTGTTTTCCCAGTATTGTGTCTAGCCATATTATATAAGGTCATGCAAAACAAACTTGTTTCAGCTTTGACAGTTTTGAGTTTTTACTTTTTGAACATTCAATTTCCATTATATTCTTTATGTACTGAGCGAAAGCTTACTCAATTTGAACCTTAGCAAATAAAGATGTTTGTACTGAATAAAAAAATGACTGCAAAAATGATTAAAAAACAGAGACTTATTTCACGAGAAATCACTACATCGTGATCATTTTTAATGTACACAGAATTTCATTATCATAAGAATGTTAGTTATGTTTACTTATATGAACAACTTTGTAAGCTGACATATGTTTATATTTCAGGATATCAAGGACCAAGTGATGTCAACATCAGGATTTTTCACAATGGTATTCTTTTTACTTTTCTTAAGCATATGACGTAATTGTATGAAACAATGAAATTGGTCTGGTATATTTCGGTATTGCGTATTGGAAATATCTTTGTAAATGTATGTTTCATAAGTTTGAGACAATTTACGGAAAGACCAACAAATAGTATAAGTTTGCACAATGAACTAAAAGTATGATGATGTTCAAATATATATTGAACGAGTTGTGTTTAGTGCATCAAAAAAAAAGGAAAAGAAAAAAGTATCACATCATTTTTAAACCATTGCCTTTTTTGAGATCTAAATTCCGCTGGTAACACCAAAGGTCATTTTATGAGGACTTAAGTTCCAAAGCTAATTTCTAGGAGTGGAGAGATGAACGTCTCGAGTGGGTGTCAAATGTCACCTATACCAGCATCATATTTCTATTTTCCAATGAAGTATACATGTGGCGACCTACAATAGCGGTAGAAAATAGGTGAGACATGTATGATAACAGTCACATAAAGCCTGGAATAGTATGCTTTCTAAGTCTGAAGTTTCTAAAGGGGTTTCCAATCAGGTTAACTTTTTCAATGTAGGTCAAGCTAATGTTCTATATTTTTACTGATTTTTAAAGCAATAATATAATTCATTACACCCTTGCTGTTCATTTTTCAACAACAGATACTAAATTAATTAACAGTTTTATTAGAATTTATTATTTTTAGAGATACTTCAGCTGCAAGCAATATTTATTAGAAAAACAAAACCAACAACAATTTTTGAACTTACAGTTCACTGTGATTGCCGTTTTACTTCTACACACATACATGTATATGTATCATATAAGTATTAAAGAATTCTTAAAGGTTAGTGGCCATTTCCATCAGCTGCACCGCAGCATTTCTATTCAAAATTTCAGACTAAGAAATTAATCAAATTTATTTTTTATTTGCACCAATCAGACTTGCTTCAAATAACTAAAAATAGCTATATGATATATTTCAGTTAGATTATTTTAACACATCCTAATTTTGCATGCATATTACCCTTTTTCAGGTCCTCTTAACTAAAACTCTTATTTTAAGTCAATATATTTATTATAATGTTATCTATTTACAATCAATAGAAAAGAAATGATATCTTATGTTTTTTTTATTTCTTAACCTTTATTACTTTGATATGACCCAGAGCTTCGGTATTCAATAATTACATGAATCCTCGAGATATTATAACAATATAATATTTAAGTTAAATGTTATTATGCACTCATAATCATAGGGTGAAATTACAATAATGGGAATGGAGCGCTCAAGTAATACCCAAGACAGAAATAGTAATGTGATAATATTAGTAATTTGTAATTATACAAACTCATTAATGTCAATGAAATAGAATTGTGGAATCAAAGTGACGGAAGACTTGACTGGTCATTCATTAACTCACATATTTCATAAACAACTGAGAGTAACGCATTTTATAAAACTAAAAGTAAAAAAGTAATAGTAATGTAATAGTGTCTGTAATTTACAGTTATACAAGCTCATTTACCTCAAGAAGGTACACTTTCAGAACTGGAATGACGTAAGAGTATGCTTGTTAGTAGTTACAGCATATGTTTGTATATATGAGTAATGTACTTCCTCAAGTGATTTGTAAATTTTCAACCTCAATTACGCGTACCTATAGGAATTACAGTGTAATTTAAGAACTTAAAGAAGAAAAAGGTTTTACGGGTAATTTATTCAGAAAGTAATAGTAATGTAATTTGTGAACCATTTTATTATCATACATTGCCCAATAACCAAAAGGAAATACAATTTTAAGTCTGGAATAGAGTGACAAAAGATTATACTGGTAATTCCTTATATTATTTATTTCGAGAAGAGTAAGAGAAATGTATTTTACATGAAATTGGTAACTAGTTAACATCAAACATAAAAGCAACAAATATAGGAATGGAACAAGGAAAAGCTTAACTGGTCGTCCATTGCATTTTACGTTTCCGGAAGAAGATATACGAGTAATGATGTAATTAAGTAAATAGTATTTAATTGTAAATAACAGTTACACAATGAGATTACAATTATAGGAATGGAGCGACACAAGGCTTGACTGGTCATCCAACACAACCTATTCACCTGTAAGATTTCTGTTTTCCAATCAAAAATATATGTGGCGACCGGCAATATTTATAGAAAATAGGTGAGCTTAGAAAAATGTTGTCATGTTTTATGTCGTCTTTGCGTTCTTTGTGATGGAACCATGTTTCTTTGCGTTCTTTGTGATGAAACCATGTTTCTTTGCGTTCTTTGTGATGGAACCATGTTTCTTTGCGTTCTTTGTGATGGAACCATGTTTCTTTTGTGGCGTTCGGTTGTGTTTTCTTTTTGCATGAACGTGATGTCTTTCTTCTGCTTACATCATCCTGTATGTGTGGAATGGCATGTTTGTGCTTTAAAACAAGTGCACTCTTCCAGTCCGAAAAACAGTTAAATAATTTAAGATTTTGAAATGTTAGCACGCTAATTAGATTTTAAACTGACTATTTAAATCAATAAGTACCACCCAACAGTTATCTTATGTAAGCAAACTGTTTTGACAAGAGAATCAATCTTGAATGTGGGCAAACTCATTTGAAAATAAACTCTTGAATTTAGGCAAACTTACATGACAACAAATTCTTGAATGTAGAAAAATCTAATTGACAACAGAATCTTAAATGTAGACAAAACTTACTTGTCAGAAGAGACATTCAACATACCGTACCAGATCCTAAATCCATATTTCTAAGTTTACACTTCTCAATCGTCTTTTTAACTTTATAACGTTGATAAAATCAACTGAACGGCACCTGTTAAGGCATTTACCTCAGTGTTATTTTGTCATGTTTGTCTTAATACATGCACATCACAAGCAGGACTGGAAGGATAATGGACTTATGTGGAAACATATTGCCAACTATTCCAGCATCAGGTTTTTATTTTCAAACGAAAAGAAAATGTGGCGACCTCAATGTTATATTGAAAACAGGTAAGAAGAGAACAACACCCACCTCTTGAAAGTCTATAAACCCTTAGCTAACATTATAATATATTTCGACTGGTAAATAGAGTTTATAGTTTCTCAAAACCTTTGGAAGATCCTTATCAACAAGCTTATATACTTTTAAGGTAGTGGGGTGTAATGGATTTTTTTGTCAACCATAGTATAACTAATCTCTTAAATAATACCAGTATCAAAATTTAGACAATATAAAACACACAAAAAGTATAAGAAATAGTGGGAACTACAGAAGTGTGATTGCATTCATGATACTGCCATCCACTTAAGGATGAGGGGGAAATGTCAAATACAAAAATATCAATGAGCCATTAAACCAGCTGAAATTAATTTTATTCCTAAACTGTTCTAAACATTCAAGAAAGATATAAAAGAGGTCTACTATGTTGTTTTAGAAATAACTGATCACTGAAATTGTTGATACTCAATTTTCATTTCTTTACATGTTTGAAGGTGTTATAACATTTCAAATATATTTTATAAAATACTGTTTAATTTCAGTATCAATTTCAAAACACAAAAATCTAAACAGAAAAGCAAAACGTAAGAAAAAAGCAGTTGGTTTGGGTTTGGATCGAACTCACGCACTTCAGCGAACCGGTCTAATATCAACAAAATCTAATAGAATTAAGTTTTCTTCACTTAGTAGGTACTGCATTACACCCCCATTACCTTAACTGGTAACTTAAATGACAAGTTTCTCATGAAACTTTGGAGACATTTAAGAAAGAAGTTGATTACAAGTATCCTTCGAGTTTCTCGATTAGCAATAATAATGTTACAAACCCGTATGTCGAAACTAATAGGAAGTTGGCAGTAGCAGTAAGCAGTAGCAGTTGGCAGTAGAATTTAAATCAAACGTGAAGTTGGCAGTAGCAGTACGAGCAGTAGCAGTAAACTAAAACGTGAAGTTGGCAGTAGCAGTACGAGCAGTAGCAGTAAACTAAAACGTGAAGTTGGCAGTAGCAGTACGAGCAGTAGCAGTAAACTAAAACGTGAAGTTGGCAGTAGCAGTACGAGCAGTAGCAGTAAACTAAAACGTGAAGTTGGCAGTAGCAGTAACAGCAGTAGCAGTAAACTAAAACGTAAAGTTGGCAGTAGCAGTACGAGCAGTAGCAGTAAACAAAAACGTGAAGTTGGCAGTAGCAGTACGAGCAGTAGCAGTAAACAAAAACGTGAAGTTGGCAGTAGCAGTACGAGCAGTAGCAGTAAACTAAAACGTGAAGTTGGCAGTAGCAGTACGAGCAGTAGCAGTAAACTAAAACGTGAAGTTGGCAGTAGCAGTACGAGCAGTAGCAGTAAACTAAAATGTGAAGTTGGCAGTAGCAGTACCAGCAGTAGCAGTAAACTAAAACGTAAAGTTGGCAGTAGCAGTACGAGCAGTAGCAGTAAAACAAAACGTGAAGTTGGCAGTAGCAGTAACAGCAGTAGCAGTAAATAAAATGTGAAGCTGGCAGTAGCAGTAACAGCAGTAGCAGTAGGAAAGTCTTAAAAGTCTTGAAAGTTTCAATGAAAATAAAACATGTTTAAACATAAACAGACCCTCCCGAGTCTATTGCGTAGTTCTGCGACTGTTTCTGACACTCTTGCAAATTATCATGAATTTATGTGCCAATCGAGAAAATGTCATTTTTAATGTCTAGGGACCCTCCTAAGTCGATTTTTCCGGTCTGCGACTGTTTCTGACACACTCGCAGACTTTCAGGAATTTTGGTGCCACTTGGGGAAATGTCATTTTTAATGTCTAGGGACCCTCCGAAGTCGATTTTACCGCTCTGCGACTGTTTCTGACACTCTCGCAGACTTCCAGGAATTTTGGTGCCACTTTGGAAAATGTCATTGTTAATGTCTAGGGACCCTCCCAAGTCAATTTTATCGGTCTGCGACTGTTTCTGACACTCTCGCAGACTTTCAGGAATTTTGGTGCCAATCGGGAAAATGTCATTTTTAATGTCTAGGGACCCTCCCATGTCGATTTTATCGGTCTGCGACTGTTTCTGACACTCTCGCAGACTTCCAGGAATTTTGGTGCCACTTTGGAAAATGTCATTGTTAATGTCTAGGGACCCTCCCAAGTCAATTTTATCGGTCTGCGACTGTTTCTGACACTCTCGCAGACTTTCAGGAATTTTGGTGCCAATCGGGAAAATATCATTTTTAATGTCTAGGGACCCTCCCGTGTTGATTTTACCGGTCTGCGACTGTTTCTGACACACTCGCAGACTTTCAGGAATTTTGGTGCCACTTAGGGAAATGTCATTTTTAATGTCATGGGACCTTCCCATGTCAATTTTATCGGTCTGCGACTGTTTCAAACACTCTCGCAGACTTTCAGAGTTTCCTACTGCTACTGCTGTTACTGCTACTGCCAACTTCACGTTTTGTTTACTGCTACTGCTCGTACTGCTACTGCCAACTTCACGTTTTAGTTTACTGCTACTGCTCGTACTGCTACTGCCAACTTCACGTTTTAGTTTACTGCTACTGCTCGTACTGCTACTGCCAGCTTCACGTTTTTGTTTACTGCTACTGCTCGTACTGCTACTGCCAACTTCACGTTTTAGTTTACTGCTACTGCTGGTACTGCTACTGCCAACTTCACGTTTTAGTTTACTGCTACTGCTCGTACTGCTACTGCCAACTTCACGTTTTAGTTTAATGCTACTGCTCGTACTGCTACTGCCAACTTCACGTTTTAGTTTACTGCTACTGCTGGTACTGCTACTGCCAACTTCACGTTTTTGTTTACTGCTACTGCTCGTACTGCTACTGCCAACTTCACGTTTTTGTTTACTGCTACTGCTCGTACTGCTGCTGCCAACTTCACGTTTTAGTTTACTGCTACTGCTGGTACTGCTGCTGCCAACTTCACGTTTTAGTTTACTGCTACTGCTCGTACTGCTACTGCCAACTTCACGTTTTTTTACTGCTGCGTACTGCTACTGCTCACTTCCTATACATTATGTCGAACCTGTAGATACCCGTAACACACGCCTTAAAATACACTCTTGTAGCACTTAAATGTCAATAGATCAAACTCCACTCCAATTTATAGAAACTAAATTTACAAGTGACAACAAAAGACGTTTTGATCTTTCAATTAACGTATTTAACAAAATGCTTTTACCAAATATCACCTGCCAGACGAACCTAAAACGTGATCGTAAATGACTGTAAGATGCTATGCATAAAAAAATAATAAGATGAATACAATTTCAAGATAAATAAAAAAAGACGAATAAAGTCAGTACAAAAAAGCATTAGATGAATATGCCTTTACAAAACTGACAAGATATTAGTTATTTTTCCTTTTTTCTCCTGACAATAAAAATATCAACATGTTTTGCCCAGTAGTTGTAGTTTAGATAGATACTTGACCTCACAAAAGTACTTGCTAGAATATGTAACATGACATTTTAGTTTAACACACCTGAATGTCTTAAAGGGTTTTGTGTGAAATGTATGTACACAGTTTGCTTTTAGAGTGCTAGTACACATGTTGTGGTGTTAAATGTATTTGTGTATACCTGAAGGGGCATATTATGTTATGGCTCAGGGCGTCCGTCCGTCCGTTAGCAATTTGGTTTCTGGAGGATAACTTGAGTAATTCTTTGGCCTACAGTCTTTTATCTTCAAATGACTACATTCCCACATTGAGTGGATGGCCCCTATTGATTTTGGAGTCAATAGATCAAAGGCCAAGGTCAGAGTGACCTTAACATTGAAAACCATTTCCGCCATGTAAGTTGACAATCATTTGTTATAGAGACTTCAAACTTCATATCATGATTGCACACGTTGATTGGATGATCCCTGTACATTCTAGGGTCAATATGTCAAAGGTCAAGAACACAGTGATCTATATGTTTAGAATCATTTACTCTCTGTAACTCGACAACCATTTGTCGTAGAGACTCAAATAATGGTTGCAGACATTAAATAAATGATCCATATTGATCTTGGGATCAGAAGGTCAAAGATCAAGGTCACAGTGACCTAAGCACTGAAAACTATTCCCGCTGTAAAACTTTATAACCATTTGTCATACAGACTTCAAACTTCTTATGATGATTGATTACATTGAGGAAATGACCCCCGTACATCTTAGTATCAGTAGGTCAGATGTATAACTTGGCAACTACTTCCCATACAGACTTCAAACTTCTTAGGATGATTGCCATCACTGATTACATGACCCCTATACTGTTCGGGATAAGTACATAAAAGGTCAAAGGGACAATCAACTAAACAAACAATATTTCTGCATCATAACTTGATAACCGTGCATCACAGCATGAATTTCATAAGTTCTGAAAGACATATATTTAGACAAATTATAAAACCTAAAATTCAGATATGATAAAGATCTATAAAACTCCAAAATTATAATTCTAAAATGTTAAAAATCAAAATATTATACTTCAAAAACAAAAACTTCAAAATTTAAACCAAATCATTTAATTACAAAGCCTAAGGTTTCCTCCTTTATATCACAAATGCATCATAGTTAGAAAAAAACTTCCTTCGGGCATATAATGTTCCGCCCAGCAGTGCTTTTGTTCTTACTTTTCATGCCACTGTAGAGTGCATTTCTAGAAATCAAGAGATTTTTTTATTATTTACATAGCACTATGCAGTAATAGAACAAATTGGTTTGATTAAATTCCGACTGGCAATGGACATAGGAAGACTGAAGACTGCTTAAACTTGAAATTTGTACTTTATGAATTATCAGTAAAGAAATGTCAACGAAATTTTATATATTGAGTATACATGCATATCTAGTAACATATAATTATAAGATGAACTCAGTTTTTAAAATTTGTTTGTCATAATAATAGCTGTTTGGTTATTGAAATTTCTTCTTCAATATATTTCTGGAAAAAAAGATATCTGGAAATTTTTAAAATAATGATAAATAATAAAGGATACCAAACTAAGTTTTTCTCGCCAAAGAAGATGTTTCTCACTTAAAATTATTTATATATTATTTCATCCTTTTATATGGCAACACATTTATCACAGAGCGAAAATGTAAGTTAATTATACTAAATCATTATTTTTGTATAAAAGCGTGAATGATTTAGAAGTGTTTAGCGATGAGAATTGGCTTATAAGAATCAAGTCCTCGGGGGATGCTTATTGGACACCCGGTGGTATATTTGAGACCAGCTGTGACGTAGACATCACCTACTATCCCCTAGACACACAGACATGCAGGTTCGTTGATATTTATTTGACTGAGATATATCATTATACATCTCATAATTAATACTCATAAGCCTCTCTAATGCCTTTCTTGCAATGCGAAGAGTTTTTCGTCTCAAATGTATTTATACTGAATTCAGATTGACAGCGAACAACGGTATTTCGTTGGAAAAAAAACTTATCACATACAACAGTACTTCTAACAATAGCGTCTTCTCCTTTGATTTGCAACATTTTTATATTATCCTCGAGCTGTCTACATCCGTAACAAACCATAATATTCTGTCATTTTTGTTTTTATTTCAGCATCGTGCTGACAACCTGGGCCTACACATCTAATGAAATTACTCTACAATTTGCCGATACCCCTATCACAACAGACAACTATAGCGTAAGTTTTTTTTAAATATCAATTTGAAAGTTTTCAGTATTTTGTTTGTATATACACTCTCTTTAGACGTTGGAGTTGTATATTCAGTATATAGGAATGTATTACCCAACTAAGTGTTTACCCTCTCTGTAAACATTCGGGGTAGACATTGGAGTTGTTCATTCAGTATATAGGAAAGTATTACCCAACTAAGTGTTTACCCTCTCTGTAAACATTCGGGGTAGACATTGGAGTTGTTCATTCAGTATATAGGAAGGAATTACCCAACTGAGTGTTTACCCTCTCTGTAAGCATTCGGGGTAGACATTGGAGTTGTTCATTCAGTATATAGGAAAGTATTACCCAACTAAGTGTTTACCCTCTCTCTAAACATTCGGGGTATTGTCTTATGTTTGATTTCTTTTTAAACAGCTATATCTGGCAAAGTATAGAAAGCCTTTTGTTTCTGTATGGTCTGATTAACGACGAGTCTGGCTTTTTTTGGCAGAAATATATTAATAAATAGGGAAGGTAGGTAGGTAGGTAGGCTAGAAGGTAACAAAAGTCAAATAAATAGAAACTGATTGTCTCCAAAAACTGATTTCGTTCTGATTTTCTTTTTAATTTAGTCTCAAAAGTGATATTGATAAGCTGAGATTAAAACAAACTATTATTTACTTTTCTGCATAGTAAAACCAATCATGAAGTATAACATAGTCATAAGGCAGATAGACATTTTTGAGGTTTCTTAAAAGATCATCGATGGGATTGTTGGCATGTAGTTTTGTAAGTAAATAACAAAGTAACGAGCGCTAAATAAAAGGAGTCATCTAGTTTAGACTGACACTGAATATTTGCATTGTTTAATGTAAATCGTTTTATGGGAAAATGAATACATATTTCAGCCAAATGGCGAATGGGAATTGATTGATACCTCGACGTCATCAGAAACGGCCTCAAAATCACCCCAGGATACCAACCAATACAGCAGGTAAGTACATATCTAACGATGAAAAACCAGAAACTGTGGAAGCTTGAAATATTAATGTTTTTGTTTACTCAAAATAACAATATTTCCGCTCGATATACCAGATTTAGCTCAAAATAATTATGTTTTACCTAAGAGCCATTGTGTTTTGATTCCCAATGACAGTGTCCTAACTCGAAATAACAGTGTTTCAACTCGAAATAACAGTGTTCTTGCTTAAAATAACAGCGTGTTAACTCGAAATAACGAGATGAAATGTCTTAAATCGAACAAAACCAATAAAACAATTGCGCCGTCCAACGTTACAACTGCTAACAATGAACATCAAAGGAAGTAAAACAAGTCTTTATGTATGGATGTTTAAGGCAGTTAATGTCATTAAAAGTTCATGATTTCGAAATTACGGAAGAAATGATAATTTCTTGGTACCATTTACGAGTAAATACGTACGATAATCATGAGTTTTATGGAACCGGTTGTCGAAAAACTGAAATTAAATAATTTATGGAACTTAGGATTCTTTCATCCTAGAAGGAAAGTAACTTCCCTACTTTATTAGCAAGAAGCACGACATTTTTAGGTTTTCAATGGTTCTGCAAATATCTGAAGCATATTTACCGTGTTGTTAATCATTTAATGCATTATTTAACTTTGTATTATCGATAACTGATCATATCTGAGAGAAAAGGTCAGTTTTGTTTTGTAATTATCAGAAAGGTAAATACCTGTATTACAAGAACAACATTTAAATGAGTTTCCAATATTTGATCTGCTTGTTCTACTTTCAGGTTGTACTTCACACTGAAGTTGAAGAGACGCCCTTTATTTCACATTCTAAACACAATACTTCCGGTACTCTTAATGGCTTCGCTGATTGTGTTTGTGTTCAAATTGCCACCAGAGTCTGGGGAAAGGGTTGGAATGTCACTGACAGGTACTGATGAATTGAATAATGGACTTACAATAACGATACGCTTACATAACTTGTTTACTTCAGTGAAGATATAAAAGCCATATGCATTGAATTTTTCGTCTTTTAAAACTTTCAGTAGATTTCAGAGACTTTAATAGGAAGAATTGTTTTTGTTGATTTAAAAAAGTAAAAAGTTAGGCAAAATCCCCGATGTTATTATGAAGTGAATCAAATATTAAATTAGTGTCTACAGAACAACAGTACATTTTCTATATCTAAATGCAAAGTAATTTTAAATTAATAAGAATAAACGTCTGTGTTAATCTCGGTAATGCAAACATTTTTATCTCATCGTTTTTATAAAAGTTCTTGACACAAACATCTAAACTTATTATTAACTTATTAAAATGTCGTGTTTTACTTCAGTTCTTCTGGCATATGCCGTGTAAATCTTCTGTTTAAATGTTGTGCCTTACTTCTGTTCTTCTGTCGTATGCCGTGTACCTTATTTGTTAAATGTTGTGTTTTTCTTCTGTTCTTTTGGCATATGCAGTGTATCTGTTTTGTTTAAATGTTGCGTTTTACTTCTGTTCTTCTGGCGTTTGCCGTGTACCTGATTTGTTTAAATGTTGTGTTTCACTACTGTTCTATTGACGTATGCCGTGTACCTGATTTGTTTAAATGTTGTGTTTCACTACTGTTCTGTTGACGTATGCCGTGTACCTTATTTGTTAAATGTTGTGTTTTTCTTCTGTTCTTTTGGCATATGCAGTGTATCTGTTTAGTTTAAATGATGTGTTTTACTTCTGTTCTTCTGGCATATGCCGTGTACCTGATTTGTTTAAATGTTGTGTTTTACTTTTGTTGTTCTGGCGTTTGTCGTGTACCTGATTTGTCTAAATGGTATGTTTTACTTCTATTCTTTTGACATATGCCGTGTACTTTATTCGTTTAAATATTGTTAGTTACTTCAGTTCTTCTGGCGTTTGTCGTGTACCTGATTTGTTTAAATGTTGTGTTTTACTTCTATTCTTTTGACGTATGCCGTGTACCTGATTTGTTGAAATGGTATGTTTTACTTCTGTTCTTCTAACGTATGCCGTGTACCTGATTTGTTTAAATGTTGTATTTTACTTAAGTTCTTCTGGCATATGCAGTGTACCTGATTTGTTTATAAATAAATGTGCTTTACTTACTTCAGTTCGTCTAGCATATGCCGTGTACCTGATTTGTTAAAATGTTGAGTTTCTCTTCAGTTCTTCAGGAATATGCCGTATTCCTGTTTAGTGTAAATGTTGTGATTTACTTCAGTTCTTCTGGCATATTCCGTGTACCTGTTTCGTTGCAATGTTATGTTTTATTTCTGTTTTCTAGCGTATGCCGTGTACCTGATTTGTTTAAATGTTGTGTTTTACTTCTGTTCTTTTGGCGTATGCCGTGTACCTGATTTGTTTAAATGTTGTGTTTCCTTTTGTTCTTCTGGCGTATGCCGTGTACCTGATTTGTTTAAATGTTGTGTTTTACTTCTGTTCTTCTGACGTATGCCGTGTACCTGATTTGTTTAAATGTTGTGTTTTACTTCAGTTCTTCTGGCGTATGCCGTGTACTTGACGCTTATTGCGGACAACATTCCGAAGACCTCATTAAGCACTAGCATTTTGTGTGAGTATAGACTTTTGCCCTGGTTTAAGATTGATTACATTTCAGGAGGAAAGAAACATACATGTCTGTGTACTTACGGATTCGTTAATGTTTATCTTCGACCATTCATTTTGATAAACAAATTTAAAAATTAAGAAATCCAAATCCAAAATTATATTAAAGTTAAATACAAAATCATTGTTTTTTTAATTATTCACCGTGTGGCTATTTACCTAAATGAACACTTTATAAGTAGCTTTATTAAATGCATTACACGTACGAAAAGGAAGTGTTTATTTATCTGTCTGAACTGTTTTTTTGCAGCAACCTATCTGACAATTATCTTGATGCTAAGTACATTGTCTGTGATATTCACAATCGTGGTTCTTGATATATATTTCAATCACGCCGATGACGAAGAACCACCAAGTTGGGTACAAACACTCACAAGAGTCATTTTAGTGAAGATATCTTTCTGGAAAGGTAAGAATTAGATACCATAATTCATAGCAAGTCTGAGTATTATACCAATTAGAATATACATGTCGGTTAAAAAATCTCAAAAAAGAAAATCTAGTATCAGGAAAGACACATATTCTAAACCCAGAAGTTGGCTTATATTCGTATATCTTATAATAAATGGCTTCACGATTACGAAACTGACGGAGAATATGATATTGAAGTGTTAGGTAATTTCTTTTATTTTAGCGTTTCTTCATGCTGGACACTATACAACCAGTGGTTTTAATCCACCCTTTAACAGATGCTTCATGAAGAAAATGACTCGACTGGTACTCGAATTTATTGGTCTAACTGGTAAAACGGTCACAGAAACTGATTAACTACAGTCTTCTGTTGACTGTACGTCTGATCATGCCTGAGCCGGACTATGTTGAAAATAAAGTCCCTTTTGAAAAAAAGCTATATGCCATATAATACTAAATATGTATCAAAACCTCTTAAGTAAGATGAAATTACCCGATAGATTATACGGAAACAAGTTTAGTTAACAAACAGAAATACATCATTTTCTAAATTTCCTTTTTATATAGGCAGGAAAAGAAAAACCGGTAGGTTGCAAATTCGAAAGTAGTATGCAGTTGCGCTATCTATGTATCGTTAAATGCAGAAAATATATATCTAGATGTACTTGTATTCTAAAATGAGGCCTGAGCTTGTAGATGTGTATCTGAGAAATATTACTAAAATATCTTGTTAAGACAACACAAAGCATACAGAATACAAATACAGATTGGTTTCGGTATAACTGTACATGTATAACCATTTCATGGACAAAACGGACTTATCAGATGTGACATTATATAACAATCATACAAAGAAACAAGGCTCCGAAACTGTAAAGGAAAAGAAATATCATTCACAACATGTATTAGTTATAAGCTCTTGATGTATACAGTGGATTGCTATATTTCATTATCTTGCAGTACAAAAATAAGGTACACGGCATTATCTTGAAGTTTCCACTGCTGCCCTTTTTCCTCTCTTCACTTAGAAAGAGTTATGTCATATGTTATATGACGTGCTTGTATGCTTTGTCAAAATTTCAAGAGTCCCGCCATATAACGTGCTTGTATGCTTTGTCAAAATTTCAAGGGTCCCGTCATATAACGTGCTTGTATGCTTTGTCAAAATTTTAAGGGTCCCTTCATATTGTGTTTGTATGCTTTGTCAAAATTGCAAGGGTCCCTTCATAGAACGTGCTTGTATGCTTTGTCAAAATTTCAAGAGTTCCGTCATATGACGTGCTTGTATGCGTTGTCAAAATTTTAAGGGTCCCTTCATATAAAGTGCTTGTATGCTTTGTCAAAATTTCAAGGGTCCCGTCATATAACGTGCTTGTATGCTTTGTCAAAATTTCAAGGGTCCCTTCATATAAAGTGCTTGTATGCTTTGTCAAAATTTTAAGGGTCCCTTCATATAAAGTGCTTGTATGCTTTGTCAAAATTTCAAGGGTCCCTTCATATAAAGTGCTTTTATGCTTTACCTGTTCATGCATTTCACAAAGTCTGCTTATTATACATATAACATATAGGTATATCTATTGCGTATATATGAAATCAAATGATCTGTATCAGTCTTAAAAATGCGTCATTTGATTGTTACACAAACTGTATACATTCAGAAAAACAATACATTATTGAACGAAGTATTAGTAGTAGAACTAGGATGAACCGTTTGCAAACCAACATGTTTATTCATGGTATTTCGAAAGACTGGTACCTGTACATGGTCGATAATCCTACACATTTTGCTTTATGTTTCTTTTCTTGCATTTCCGTGTTAGTAGTAAATATTTCCAGTATGTTTTATAACGTTCTGGTATTAAGATGTTTATTTTATATCGAGCAGTGTTCTCTACCAAAATGTATTCAATTCTAGGAGAACGATGTTGCAGACGACAAAAGGTCAACCCAGACATTGCAAAAGAACGCTCGGTTACCAGTGCATCAGATATCAAACTTCCACTGGATGTTTTAGATTCAGATCAAAATGCAAAGACGCGTTTCAGGTCACACAAGAAGGACATAATTGACGTCAAGCCCGCAAGAATGGAAGATGACGACGAAGATGACGTCAAAATGTACTCGTGGAAAGAGGTTGCCCTGATTCTGGACAGATGTTTCATGTATTTGTTTATATTCCTAACAGTCATCACAACTGTTGTTTGTTTGGGTATTCTGGCGTCAAGATAATTTTTAAATATCGACGATACTTTAAGGTGTCATTCTCCTATGGGCCTCTGGTGTGTAGTTATTATTACTAGCAACAAGTATACACGAACGGTTGTCACATGACATGAAAGTTTTACAAATATAATCGCGGAATTTTCGTTTTTTTGTATTTTTCATTTCTTTTTACCTGTATGTGTTGTTGATTTGTAAGTGCATGCACTTTTTGCCTTTAATTATTTTTTCTACCACGATGTTAGTGGTGACGTAATTATTCATTTCCTATCGTCAGACTGTATGTGATAACGCTTGCCCGGACAACTTCTGTTACTAGTATAACTATATTTTGTATTTTATGAAAACTTGGTAGAAATATTAAATACTATGTACTGTGCATTTGCAAAATAGTTAAAGCTTGAGTATATTTTACTGAGTTTTACGTGAAAATATTTTTATCAAAGTTAACTAAATTGACAGCAAGCCGTGTATCAGATATGTTATGGTTATGTTACCAAGCAGTGTCTTCACTCTATTTGTAAATCTTCATCTTCAGTCTAAATCACTTGTACGTATTTTCACTCTAAATGTGTTTTTGTCGCTGTTGGTGTTTTAATTTTATTTAATTTTGGCTTTCCAACAGTTTTATAATAACTTATTAAGACCCCTGTTTTGTAACTTCGATTTTTGCGTTTTTCGTTTAGATCTGAAAGCATATGATTTTTTTCTAATGTGTATGTTTTGCCAAACTGCATTATGTTATTACTGTTAAAATTTAAAACTTTGTGTTTTTGCATTGCTTTTGTTCGTCATAACATAAAAAGCACAGAAACCCAAAATGTAAATCATGTTTAATCACATGTGATAAACGCTAACGTTATAAGTGCTTCTAAGTTATCGGTGTGTCACAGTAATCTAAGGATATATAGTATATATTTTACCCTAATGTTGCCTTTTTAGGGTAGCTATATTTGAAAGCGTTTTCGCTTACAGCTCCCTGGTTAGCTCTATTCGCATAAAAAAAGCAAAAAAAAACTCGTTTGATAACAAATATAACAACTATCAAAAGAAAAAAATGCCTTTAGGTTAGGGTTAGCCAGTACTTCGTTTTCGTATGACTTATCAGTTTGATCAAAGTGTAGGCGAGCTGTATTCGACTTCGCCAATGCCTTGTTACGTTTACATCTCGCTAGATCAAAGAGTGCGATTCACCGAATAGAGCCAACCCGGGGAGCTATATTCAAAGTGAGCTCTATACGGTGTGACAACCCATACCTTCCTAGCTATTTCATGAGTGAAGTAGCAATGATCCAGGATGTAGAGTGCCAGACTCCCGAATCGGAGATTGCTGGCTCGCTTCCCACCACTGATGAAATTCTCTGATGACTTTCCGCATTCAACGGTTTCGGCGGAGAACTAGTTTACATTAAGGAAACTGTTACCGAGCGGGGATTAAAATAAGCTGCAAGAACTTGTTTCTAATTAGATAAAGAATAAATAGGTTTAGACTAAATTTTCATGGGTAGCAAACGTTTATCGATTAAAATAAAACTGTTAAAAGTATAGGACAAAATGAACACATACGGTTCTTTGGTATATTTATTTCAGTAATATCAATAACGATTAACAAAAACAATAAATGCGAATATTTCAACAAAACGAAAATATATAATAGTACTCGTGTGAAAAGATATTTGATCTTTAAAAAACAATTTACATTTTTATGATATTTAAAATCTATTCTGTTGTACAGGTGTCAATAATTCTACAATGGCAATTTTTCGGGATTGTTTTTTTTATAAATAACCCTTCTGTCGAAAACAGGCAAACGAAAAGAATCATTATGTTGATCAAATTGCAACTTTCAAAAAGAGTGTTTCAACAAATTATTTCACGGCTGCACTGAACACCCACATTGAACAGGTGCTCCTAGAAGGAACTTTGTAGAATTCTCGCTTCGATATTTCCAATTAGAAGACGTTTTATGTAAGGCATACAATCTTAAATGAAATGTTTAGTCTGTGCTTCTAGTTTGAAATAAAGAAATATTCAGTGAAATAGCAAGTAATATGACTTTAAAGAGAGAAAATACACATTATGAATGAAAACAACTAGAATAGAATAATTGTAAACAGATCAAGGGCTTTGTGCCAATAAAAACAAAGGAGATGTAGAGACGAAGCACGGGTCAAAACAAATGCTGGAAGCACTGCCACAGTTCAGAAATTAGAACATCGGAGTCATCTTTCACTTCTAAGATGGATATTTATAAAAATGTTCCATACAAAATAATTGTTAATTGTCAGTTTTCTTGGGCCAGTCATAAACGATTTTAACATATTCAGCTTCATTAATTAGTATGAAACCTATTCAACAATGACTAACTTCATACCCAAAAATGTGCTTTTCAAAGTGTACATATTTGTGCAAACTACTTTTGTTAAATTTCCAGGGTCACACCGACCACTGAAATAACTTGAAAACAAACCACAGTATTAATATAGACAAATCATATTAAGAAATATATGTTGCATGGTAATAAAAACATTTACATGTTCTTTACTGTGAAGTGGTCTCTTGCAAAGTGCCCTAACATCCTTATCTAAACTATCACAGTCTGTATAATCTACAATCGAAAAAAAGTCTTGGTCCCTAGTAAGTTTGTTTGCAAATTTAAAGGATTTTTATACGAGCTAGTGTTTTTGCATATAAAGTTGGTTTTGCTATTGACTGACTAGTTACAATGGCCTTGCATGGCAAGGTTTTTTGGTCACAAAACCGTATTCCTCCTCACTGACTGAAAAATCAGTCAATGAAAGAATTTGTACAAAACTAGAACGATAATATTGTTTGAAATAAGGCGTGTCATGCACATCTATAACGTAGGTATGTATTCTTTAATTGTTATATAAAGTTGAAGAAACTTGACTTAACCTTTTCATTTTTGTAAATATCTGAAAATTTACTATTTAGTTCAAATAAAAGATATATGAAACAACTTGAAAATTATATAAATTGTTCCGTATTTTAGATAAATAGTTGACAGTACCTTTAATAATACTTTATATGAAGAGAAATAAAACAATTAGGAGCATCCACACTGCTGAAAATCATCGGGGCGTGAAGATACTACGATAGACAAACAAAGCAAAGAACGAAAGAAAAATAGAGACGCAAATACTAAAATTTAAAATTAGTTGCCCTGAAGATCAAATACTGTGAACAAATGACCTGTATTCTATCCGATCGTACAACGGAAGATAGAACGACGTGCGCAGGTGCATTCGACGTACGTTCTCGTTATACTCTCCTAGCAATGCATAGAATTTCTTCTCGTTCGATCTGTTTCTATTCTTCCTCTTCGTCGTCTGTGTAATATGTAGGCTCTGCGTTGGGATCAATGCCGAAACAATTAACAAAGAAATTTTCAATGCTGGTGATCACGTGATGTCTTACAGACGCGTCTTCTAGGCAATCGGAACTGTCTGGATATATCTGGAAAATATACCTGATAATTGGTTGTTACATTGACGTCATATTGTGCCTTAAATAGGGACAAAGTACTGCGACCATGTAATACCATCGGTATAAATAGACTAGTTGGAGTCTTAGTGCATCAAGACTGAAATAATTGGACAAGGTGAAGTTTTACAAATAAAACAACTTTGTCTCAATTTGATTTAATATTGGAACAACGTATATTTTCGAAATTTAAACATTAATAATTCAGAATGTAGACAAAATATGACAATTCCAGATGAAAATGTAACTTACTTGTATTTCATGGCGGACGTTTTCACTGACTAAAGCTTTGATATACTGAGCTGTGTGCTGAAAGTGTATCTTATCTGAAAGAGAATATATGTAACACAATACAGTTTTGTTTTACCTCTGATAATCAAACTCATGTCGGGCTGGCGGTGTACCCAAATATCGTTCCTGGAAAGGACCAGTACAAAGCTCATATCCTTCAACTGCATGTTTATTTTTTAAATGGCCGTAGTCGGAAGCTGGGTTCGAACTTATGACCGTCAATCTGTGAAAGGTCTAGTGAATACAAGTCCGCGACTTTAACAGCTCGACCAAGGAGACAGAATTTTAGATATTTTCACGACCATAAATATTTAAGTGTCTCTGAAATGGGATTCTATCAGTATCTTTCACTACGCCCTAGAACTGAAATAACTAAAACTAAACTTCAGTGGGCGTTATAACCAACCAATACCGACGATGAATAAACTCAAATAGAAAATAATAAGAAATACACAGAATATATTCAATATCGCCTAAACAATCGTACGTTTTCAAGCAAGTTTCTTCCAAATATTAAGGTACAATTTTAGAAAAAATATTTATTTTTCAAAAAAACATGTTAGAAAAAATTAACGATGATTTTAGTAATGTATAATCTCGAGTTTGCAGAGATTTTCACTTGTTTTGGTCGTAAAAAACCCATGGTATTGCTTTTCCTAAGATATCAAAATTGACAACAGTCGGCCTGCTTAACAAGATCTACTGCCGCTCAAAAGTAGCTCTATTAATACGCAGAAGCTGTTGTCAAGAGGTTAAGAGCGCCGATCTCCCGAAACAGATCGCTGGTTCGAATCCAACCAGGAGTGAGATTCTCCGATGACTTCCCGCATTCCACAACTTCGGTGCTAATTCTGGTCTGAATCAATGAAGCAGTCATCGACCAGGACTAATGCAAGTTGCAAGAATTGGATTCCCAGTCAATGTGAAAACGATAGGTGTAAGTATAAAAGTGTCCAAACCGGGACAAACTTACCGTTTAATGTGCCATGCATAAGAAGAAGACTGTGTTCCTTTATATTTTTGATATTTTTCAGCAGTTTATTTTCCTGAAACGCACAAAGGTAAAGTCATCCATTTCATAAATTTATGTAAATATTCCATTTAGAGATTCAGATGACGACAGAAACTTGCACTAAGCACTGACGTACATACATGCTGGTAAACTGTGTATTTTGCCTCATTTTAGCAATAAGAAAATAACCGTTGAGCTGCTAAGAGAAGGCAAATATATCAAAACTGACATCATTTGGGGGAAATAGAAATTATTTTTTATCATTTTTTTTAATTATATTCATTTGATTACGAGAAGATTAAGAAAAAGATACCGATATTATTGACAATTTGATGATTTTTGGTAGAACACGTGACTTACGTTGTGTGAAGCAATATGATAGCC
Organism: Cyclina sinensis; assembly: GCA_012932295.1. Classification (NCBI taxonomy): domain Eukaryota; kingdom Metazoa; phylum Mollusca; class Bivalvia; order Venerida; family Veneridae; genus Cyclina; species Cyclina sinensis. The sequence continues at coordinate 8,052,106 of JAAONU010000009.1, read as the reverse complement.
ACCTCTATTGTAATACCTTTCTGTTACAAAACTATCTAAAAATAGAACAGTAGACACATTAAGGACAAATAAATTGTGTCAGAAATAATCATTAAAACATCGCAAATATTAAGTTCCAATTAAAGCATATTTCCAGCATTCTATGGCAGTTTTTACATCGCAATAATCAAAGAATAACAATAACTATTTAGCTTTTGCTCTGTTAAAAGACCACATTACAGCTTTTAGATAAACATAAAAAAAATTCATGTCTAAAATAATCATCGACTGCTCAGGTTCTCAGTCGTTACAAAAATGGTACAGACAATGAATCACACGGCAGGTGTAGCTGTTGTAAAAAAAAGGAACACAACTCACCCATATACGTATAATCTATCACCGGGGTAACCGCAATACCACATGTTAGCACGTCATTGAAGTCAGAACTTAGCGTTGATAAAGCAAGATGACCACCGTAACCCTAGCCATAAAGTAAAGATTCATTCATTACTCAGACAGATTCTTGCACAAGAACTAGTCTTTTTGTTATTTAATTTGTATATACATGTAGAAAGCTATTTTTGTTTATGAGATTTTCAACAGTCAGATTACGTCTTGTTCAGTGAAATAGATTTTTCTTTAATTAAGTGTTGTGTTTTATTCTCTGAAATTAACAAGATCCATAGATTATTAAGTCAACATAATCATTATGTTACAGAAAGGCTAGCCGTCAAGGCAACAGAATTGACGTATATTACCTTTCCAATAATACCCATCACTGCGTTTACATATGTAATGTCTTTCAGGGATCTATAAATAAAACATTTTCTTTTATTTGCAAATGACAAAATATGTCTGCTACATCAATATATAATTGTGTCAAAGATTGCAGCAAAAAGTCTACAGGAAGGAAGTATTTAAAGGACCAAAGAGGACAAACAGAAGGCAGAAATATATTTGTCTGCTAATTACTAAGATTGTGAAACAAAGTAAAGAAAAACAATCTTGTTTAGTTTATAACGTTTTATTTACCGTTAACGAAATGAATTACAATCTACAAATTAAATAGCTTAGACAAGTTTAAGCTATCCCTTTTAGGTTCTATCCAAATATTATGCTCGTTTTCAAGTCTCATTAATTCAAGTATGTTAAGCCTTTCTTAATTTTTAACATAAAATAAAGTTTTGTGCAGTTTGTTCTATAGCATTTTTCAAATCTTTTCTCTCTTATTTTATACTATTACTTTCTTAACATATATGTCCTATAAGTTGATCAAATCGTATACCTCACCACAGCGAGTATTTCCTCAACTTCGCGTGCGCCTATATTTTTGTAAACGGCTTTCTTCCAACCCTCTCCTCTGCCAGAGGACCCACTTGTGTCTACTTGGACAATGATAATACTGTGAAAACTGGACAGAAAGTGTTCCCAACCGATCCGAAATTTATAAGTTACCGTTTGCTCGCCAATATCTTCGTTCCTTCAAAAAAAAAGAAGTCTTAATGCATTCTCTAAATAGTTTGGTACGTTGTAGAGTGTTCTAAAAATGTGTTTGTAAACTAATCTAACAAGAGGGCCATGATGGCCCTGGATCGCTCACCTGAGTACTTTGGCTGTAGGTTTGCTGCTAAGCAGTATTTCATTTTTTAATTGAAAATATGTAAGTGCCTACAAACCAAATATGTAAAATATCAGTCAATAAATAAAGGCTCTATGACAGAAAGTAGAAATATCTATTATAAGCTATGTTGACCTTGACCTTGACCCAGTGACCACAAACCCTACCCATGGGTAGACGTCCATGCAAGGAACCTATATACTGAATATCAAAGATATTGGTCTATAAATGAAGGCTCTCTGAGGTACAGTAGATAAATCTATTTTCAGCCTCCATGACCTTTAACCTAATCTAATAATTTCAAAAAGCTTGATAAAGCTTGCTTCATGCCAAATTTTAAAATTCTAGGCTTTGTGGTTTCAGACAAGAAGATTTTTAAAGATTTTCTTCTATACTGCTTTTTAAAACTTATGACCCCTCGGGCGGGGCCAATAGTGACCCCAGTGACATTTTTCAAACAAACTAGGTAGAGGTCCACTAGACAATGCTGCATACCAAATATCTAAGCTGTAAGCATTGAGGTTTCCAGTAAGAAGATTTTTAAAGATTGCCTTTTTTACATATTAAGGGCCCCCGGGGCGGGGCCAATTTTGACCCCGGGGCCAACATATAAACAATACTGGTAAAGGTTCTCAACACAATACTCCATACCAAATATCTAAGGTCTAGTCCTACTAGTTTCAGAGAAAAATGATTTTTCATGTTTTTCCTATATAACTATATGTAAATCAATAGAACCCTGGGGCGTGGCCAATTTTGACCCAGGGAACATAATTTGAACAAACTTGGTAGAGGTCCACAGGACAATGCTGCACACCAAATATCTAAACACTAGGCCTTGCAGTTTCTGACAAGAAGATTTTTTAAAATTTTTCCTATATAACTCTATGTAAAACATTTGACCCCCGGGGCTGGGCCATTTTTGACCCAGGAGCCATGATTTGAACAAACTTGGTAGAGGTCCACTGGACAAGGCTGCACACCAAATATCTAAACTCTAGGCATTGTGGTTTCAGACAAGAAGATTTTTAAAGTTTTTCCTATATAATTCTTTGTAAAACTAGTGACCCCTGGGGCAGGGCCATTTTTGACCCAGGGGTCATGATTTGAACAAACTTGGTAAAGGTCCACCAGATGATGCTTCATACCAAATATCTAAGCTCCAGGCCTTGTAGTTCTGGAGAAGAAGATTTTTAAAGTTCCAACTTTGAAAATCTATTTTTAGCTCTTGTGGCCTAGAAATGCAATGGACCTAAACCATTTGAACAATTTTGGTAAAGCTTCATGCAAGTAACATTCCTGTCAAGTTTCAGCAAGATTGGCCCAGCAGTTCAGGAGAAGAAGTTGTTTGAAGAAAAAGTTGACGACGCACGCACGCACGCACGCACGACGGACGACGGACGCCGGACATCAGGCGATCACAAAAGCTCACCTTGAGCACTTTGTGCTCAGGTGAGCTAAAAACATCTGAGGAAAGTTAACATTCAATTTGAATCTTATCAGATTCTTTGACAAAAGCGTTCCAGGTGACTAAAGGCAGATTTAATGAAAATTCATTTAATTGCAACCAGAATAAATCATCATGTATCAATATAACAACTTCTGCTTTCCGAAAATTGTTTACACGAAATATTAGATAGTTGCAAAAACACCTCTACTGACAAAACACCTGGAAAATTTACGACTATACCAACTGCCATCCACAGTATTTTCACTGGTAATTAAGCGAATAAGTACATCAAATATGAAAACAGTTGGAATACTTTTAAGTACTGATTCAGATGCTATTTCCGGAGAGAAACGCTGATGACTTCAGAGAAAATTCAGATAAACATAATCATTTCGAAAATTAAAAATCATTAAAGATCTTTGAATAATACTGACATCAAATGTATTAGTGAATTCAGATAATTATATTGTATATATTGTTACATGGTAAAACATAAATACTCACGGTACAACAAGTACATTGTACTGTATCAGCTCTTTGGTATTTAGAACTGGTGGAAGGATCAGTTTGCCGAGAACAACTGAAGAAAAGAACATAATGACTTGTCATACTGGAATTATTATAGTTAAAATTGTCCTATCGTTTCAATTCAAGTTTATTACAATAAGCGATGAAGTAACAACTAATAGATTTTTATTGATATTAATTCAACCAGTTTAGTAAATTTCAAAAGTTTAAAGGTTATACTTTGAATTAACATAGGACTATATGAAATTAAGTAAATCATTAAAAAGCTTTAATCTGACATCCCGATTTCACTTCGAAATAGACGGAATTCGAGTAAAACGAAGTAACATTTTTAACAACTTTCAACTCGCCTTATAATGTTAAGATTTTTCACTATCTGTAAAGGTTTTTCAGGGAGTCAACGAAAGGAATGGAATCTGAGTAAAGCGAAATCTGACATTGAACTACTAATGACATATTTACAATTTCCGTCAGGCAATGTGACGTTAAGGAAATTAATATCCGGTAAAAGTTTCTCAGAGAGGCGCCGTCGGAGCTCACTGTTGTTTCCCAGTGTCGTCACTGTAATGTAAAACATTCATTCAAAATTCTTTAAACATTTATGTTAAATTAATATCAATTTGTTTTTGAAAAAGACGACACATTTGTCGTTTTCCGCTGATTTTCAATTCAGTTTATTTCAACTGTGAAACAAATGTCTGAGTGCCCTTTTCCCCCGTGTCGTCGGTCATTTTATAACATCTTGATATTACTATGTACCTCACTTAATATCACCGTATCCATAGTGATTGGACACAACCCAACATGTATGCATATTTTTTCAACATATTTTTTTTAAAGTGATATTGCAAAATACACAACATTCAACATAATCATATAAACACGTTGACAACAGGACACAAATTCTACTAAATGATTAAGTCAGTTTAAAAAGACACAACGACATTCTAAGAAAGCGTTGCTGAGACCAAGGCATGACTTGATTTATTTTATAGAGGTTTTTAAATGTAAGTGTGTGCTGTATTTTTAGAAACTTAACTACTTTAACAATCTGTCCATCTTAGAATACATTTACTAAGGAAAAATATTCATCCTCACCAAATGTGTCAGGCGTTGCATACAATGAAAAATAAGGCACTCCAGGTCCTAGGCATTCCAATACATAGTATTGTCCAGTTGGACCAAACTTCGCGTCCACATATTTACAATCCGCGCTTATATTACAAGATACACAGAAAAGTTGATGAAATTCTGGTGAATCTTTGTTTGTCGTCGCTCTGTACAGATGCCGTTGTTTAGGATCTTCGAGTGGTATACCAACAATATATCTGTAAAGATGAGACAACATATTTGTCAAATGGATTTAAAGACAACTTGTTCAAGCTCAGTGTTACATATGTGACTGTATGTCCAGCTGGCAGGTAGAACGCGGAGGTTATCGATTAAAATCCAATCAGACATGAACATTTCTAGTGAATTTCAACATTCTTCACTTTTTGCGTAAGTACTGATCTGAACCGAGGAAACAGTGCTGCAGTGAGATTACTAGTTGCAAGAACTTCTTTCCTTATCGAAGTGAAATAAATCTAAAATTATTTTAACGAATTAAATTTGTGTTCAAGGTCTAAAATTCTACGTATCCTCTATACACACCTTTAAAAGGCATGATATACTTTTTCTTAGTGAAGTGAGAAATAGCTAATCACAAAGTTAAGGTGGCATATAGATCAGATATAATATGTATAGAGATACCTAATTATGTATGATTTACTAGTACACTGTACAACTGTTTTTTGTTTTTTGTTTTTTTTAAAAAGGCTTCACCTACACTGTGTTATTAAAATATCCGACGACCTTGTCTACTTCAGTATCTCCGGTTGAGAGAAACAGTGTACGTCCTCGAGTTTTTGTAACCTAGTTAGACAAAATAACGATAAGTTTAATATCATTCAAAAATCTTAGATAAATGATAAAAAAACAAATATCGAAACAAAATAAAGAATGCTGTTGGTAGTAAACACTGGTATTATTATCAAAACACCTCACAGACGATGGAGGTTGTACTTTATTTACGAACCATGTATATGTTTAAGACTACATCTAGAAAGGTATTATTTTTTTATTTTGTAATAACGATATATTATAATTGCTTGTTCTTGTTGTTTTCTCACAACACAGGCACCAAGGCAAATGAGATATCCACTTAGCTCAGTAATAAAATCTGAACAGGATCTTGAAACAATTATCCTCAAAAACAAAGAAAAAAGATAATGAGAAAACAAAACATTTGCTGAAGATCTAAAGCTTGATGTTGAGTAAGAGTTAAAAATGTCAATAAACATTACGTAAAAATGTATATTTGTTTCACGTAAACATTTCAATTTGAATCACGTGAAAATGTTAATTTGTATATGGTGAAAATGTCAATCTCAATCTTTTTTCGGGGTTTACTTTCAACTGCAATATATAGAGTTTTCTGATATATTTTTTTTAAATATTGGGCATATATCATTGAATTTCCTTGTCTTAATTTAATTAAAAAAGACAACACTTACATTAATATTCACTGTAGCATCAACCATCAATACTTGCTTTACTCTATCTCCATTTACTCCAGTTCTTGGAATACTGATGAAATAATGAGTCCCAGATGGCGTGAACACAACTGAAGATATCTGCCAACATTCGAATATTCATTTGAAAATAAGCACAATATTTTGGCCCTGATGGAATTTTTGACATTTCAATTTTTTAGGACAATGTAATTCTTAGGACTTTCGTGACTATTCATAATGAATATACGGTAAATTAGATGAGAAAAAAAACATCAAATCTAAATCATATGAAACCCGAGTTTTACAATGTGGAAGCCTTTGCGTACATTTAGAGAGGGGTATTCATGTGTAAAGAAATGATGAAAGAACAATTCTTAAGTTGATATCACAAAACCAAAGGTTCCTTAATTATAAATTGCAAATCTAAGTCTGAACTGCGTAGTTAATGAAACTGAAAAATACTTACCATGTCTAGCCAGCCATGGTTAGTTTCTGTGATAAAATTCTGAAATTCCAAAGTAGTTTAAGTGAGTTCCAAATGAAGCATGATCATTGTAGATTTATAAAGTATGTTCAACAAAATCGCGATTAAAACTATGGCAACTGTCAAACCTAATATGATGTTGAAAGATTTCATAATTTCATATAAACACAGAGAGCTTTGCAAAACTTAGAGGAGTGTGTACCTTGCAGTTTCATACCTCGTAACAGTATCCATTTAACGCATCACAGATTGTAATAAGCGAAGTGTTCTGTTCCCGGTTCAGCCAAACAACAGCAAAACTTGAATTGTTCCTCCAGGTTACTGATGTAATATAGTGGTCCCTGAATAAAATATTTTGAATATTAATCGTCTGCCAGTTTTCCTGTGCGTTAATGATTTGAATAACAAACATTTGTGAAGTGAATCTACTTATTTCTAATACATACATATGATATAATACAGTTATTCAAAAATAAGTGCATTGTTAAAAGTTACTGGTAAAAAGCTTGATATATCAAAAAAGAAAAAAACGCGTGTCAGGAAAAAACACAGTAAAAAACACAGCCTCCCTACACAGGCTCCCTATACAGCCAAAAAGCAGAGGAAAAGATAGCATAAATATATTTTTAGATCAATTTAACACAAAAAAAACAATTAACGAAAATGAGAACTCGAGGGATACTGCCTTAGAACGGTCAGTGGCAAAACATTTAAACCAAATGGGGCTTAAACCAGGTTCTATGGTGCACAAATCACACACTTGCCTCAGCAGATTTTCATAAGAACAAACAAGAAAAACTTCTCAAAGATTGCTTAGTTATGTGGAGGTATTAAGTTATTTAACATAGGGTCTTTTCAGTGCTACATAATGCAGTAGTTTTAGAAACTAATGGTCCAGTAGAATATATATTTTAAAAAGTAATTATTAAAAATTAATTAAAAGTTATTCCTATGAAGCTATTTCTGCGTTGTAAGTTATTCACAAGAATCCATTATTGCACTGTGAAGTAATTCATGGAGATCCATTAATACGCTTTGAAATAAACCATGGAAATCCATCAAATTGAATGCTCTTGAAAGTAATCCACGGATATCAGTTAATTCGCTTTCAAGTGGTTCATAGGAATCAATTATTGCATACTGAAGTAATTCATAGGAATCAGTGAACTGAATTTTCTGTGAAATACCTGTTCTTAAACTGCAATGGCGGCGGCAAGGTCAAGGTCATATTGGACCGGAAGTTGTATACCTTCAAACGCACTGTCGGATTTGTTGTTCCGGACTACAAAATATGTTTGAATGTCTGTTATTGACTATGTATAACCAGAGATTGTCATTTCAGCTCTCTAATTTTACTATTCTTAATCTTTTATCTTAGATTTTTTTCAGCCTAACTTTAACAGTTAGGATTTACTTTTATTGAAATAATATGTTATATCAAAAAAAGCATAGCATCCTTCTGAATGCTTAGAATATTCCAAATGATAAATGGTTTCACGATGAAAATATAATATAGAGCATAAAAAATTAATAGGCTAAAGAACTAAAAAAGTGTCACTAAAGAAGCTCAATATTTTAAAATTTGGATGTACAATTTAACAAAACCTTTGGGTATCTTTGCCTCACGCTGTCGGGGTATACATGTGCTGGGTCATCAAACGACGTGTAAGACATCACTTCGACCTTGGCATCATTAAACTCGATATAGACGAGGAAGTCATCATTTGGTGAGAGCCAGATGGCGTTATCAGACTTCAGAATCTCCTCTGGAAAATTGAAAACTCTTTTAACATATCTAAATTAACAAATACATTTTAAGTTATAAACGTACTGGCAACGTCTTTAACGTGGTTGTTAGTGCGTTTGCGTTTTGTTTGCTAGTTTCTGGGCTTAAGATGTTTATTTGAGAAGTGTCCCTTAGCAAAGACACTTAATCCGCAGGCTCTTCACCCTGACTACCCAACTGTAACGAATGTTATTTTCTTCTCTCACATGTAGTTTGTTCCAACCTGACAATTTTGATTTGACTTCCTTACCACAAAAGACAAACGGAAATCAATAAATATTCGAAAAAATAAGAAAAACCTTTTCATTCTTTTTTTATCGCATAACAGATAAGGCTGGACCAAGAACGTTAAACTAAATTGTGCTAAAAAGGTGGCAAAGAAAAAAGGAAGCTCGAATCTCTAAGAAGTCAAGTGGTATAGGCACAATTTATAGGTTATTTATAGAGCAAATTACAACTACAGATTATCAAATGTATTATGTAATACACAATAAAAAGCACATTGCCAGACTGGTTGCATTTGTCAACGCGTCTCTCTGTACGAAAAAAATATTAAAGGACTACCAATTACTGTACCTGAGTAGAGCCAATCAGGAACGCCGTTATAAACTCTGTCGTCTACTCCACTTACGGTAATACGCATATACTGAGATCTCGCTACAGCAAAGGAATCTTTTAAATATATATTATTCTTCTGGACGACAATCTGAAAAACAAACATTTAAATCACATACATACAGTGTTAATCGACACACCATAATCGAATAACAAATATCTTAACAAGGAACGAAACATATTATGTACAAAACCCCTTCAAAGGCAACTTTTGTGGCTACTACTGGTATTATCTGCAACTAATTACAAACCCACGGGGAAACAAACTGCACGTTTTCAAGTAATTTGCATTCAGAGCCAAATGTTTAATTCAATAATGGTCGCCGTGCTCTGCTCCGCCTTTTTATCTCTGTAATAAACATAATTTTCAGATGAAACTAATACCTCTATCAAACGTAATACCACTCAAAGCCAAAATGGTTGTCTGTCTTATTTATTCTCGAAAAATATAGCTGATTCAAGAGAACAATATATCAGAAATACAATTTTTGTGAATGTCTTTAAAGAAAATTTCCCAATGGGTTTCTTTAAGATAATTTCACCTTCATTTTGTATTTCTCGTTTTCCAAACTAGATTTCTCTAGAATTCTTAACAAGAATTCTTGAGAATAAAATCAATATAAGTGTCGAATCATTTTGAAATTGCTGCCATTTTCATATGAAAAAATATCTTAGTCTTGACGTCAAAGGTTCCTACTGAAACTGACGTAAAAAATTATCTTACCAGCCCTTGGCCACTATTCGTCCAGGTCACATACTGGAAATCGTGTCCATGTGGGCCAAGCAGATCACGTGACAATCTGGTATCGGTGTCATACAGCTTGTGTCTTGTAAAGTAAGAATGTTGCGAAACCTTGAATAAGATGAAACCATTACCGAAATGATGCATTAAGGTTTGTTAGTTTGTAAATTAAAACCATTTTATCGCTACTAGCATATGATTTAATTCTGTTAAAAGTATATTTTATAAGCTACCAAATAATGTATAGAAAAAAGTGTGTTATAAACGATGCAAAAAAGCGTAACCTGCATATTCTTGCAACTTGTAAGGCAATGTATCTAGGTATAAATAACTATGCCAATTTTAATTCGGACAGACCGTGCATTTTAAATACTGGTTTGACTATTTCATTAAGTTGTTTTCCTCAGTTTTACAATGCATTCTTCGAATTTCTTAGGACAAAATAAAAAAATTCGTAATTATTTAGTCAACCGTTACTATTAAATGATTCGTAATCACAAATGATGTATTGCGTGTATACTTACATTTCTACTTACGACCCAGCTGATTTCATGTAATCATTCTTTAACACAGAAATACATGTGCTCACAGTTGTTTTGTTTTGATTAACGGTGTTTTGGTTAATGTTGTTTCGTTTTGGTTAATGTTGTGTTGTTTTGGTTAATGTTTATGTTTTGTTTTGGTTAATGTTGTGTTGCTTTGGTTAATGTTTTTGTTTTGTTTTGGTTAATGTTGTGTTGCTTTGGTTAATGTTTTTTATTTTGTTCTGGTTAATGTTGTCCTGATTTGGTTAATGTTGTTCATGTATAGGCTAGTGTTTAATAATACGACCACGCACGCGACCAATTATTTTTGTTAATGCGTATTATTAAACATTAGCCTATTTAATGATCAACATTATTTTTCAACTAAAAACAAAGCATCTCTCTGAAGTAAGAGACTACCCGATTAAGTTAATTTAATTTAGTTAGTACACATTAACCAAAGTTAGACTTAGCAGAAATTTGAAAAATGCTGCAATGTGATTGGACAAAAAATAATGTTGATCATTAAATTTGATTAATTTTTTGTTTTTTTTTTAAGTTAATTTTGCTTGTTTTGTAAATGTAAACTCTTCAATCTCATACAAATTTTCAAATGTATTAGTGGAAAATGTAATAATTGAAAAAGGTATATTTCTAGCAGGCACTTACTCTTTTTGTCTGATACGGAAACAGGATGAAACTCTTGTCAGTAGATACAAAATACTGCCTGGTACTAAACTCATTCTGTAATTTAGTTATAAGAACAGGTAATTAGGTGGTAAATAATTATCAAAATACATTCACGTCAAAATGCTTGACTTAAAATGTAACTATATATAGTTTCCATATACGTTCAGATATTACTATTAATGTCGAGCTTGTATCTGAACCTGAAAGACAATTGAGGCAATATGAGAAAAAGAAGTGCCATTACGAATAAAAAAAACACCAAAGCGACATTCTCATAAATACATATTTGTCCACTTTTAAAAGAGTTACTGACTTCGCATCCAAACAAAAATATTTCGTCTTCACATTTTCTTAGAAACTTGACATTTTTTCAATGCAATAAAATGAAACCAGCATAAGTTCACTAAATAATTACAATAAACTAAGTGATTTCGTTTTGGTTTTTTGTTTTTTGTAATTTCAAATATAATCTGTATATCCTTTACTGGCGTTGATTTATACATTCATTGGCTTGGGTCAATAGCCAAATAAAATCACCCAATCCAACAACATTATTGTATTAAAATAACATTTTTCGTACTGATATTATGATGCACATTTTTTTTTACAAAATTATAATGCATCACAACACAGAATTTTAAATATAATTTTAATGAATTTTAACTTTTCATTGTCAAATTTGTTGTTAAAAGAATAGTTATTTAATGAGGACTGTGAAAATATTAATTTTATTTTACAATATTGAATTTTTAACAATTAATTTTGAAAATCAACATTATTTAATCTCAGTTATTTTTTGAGAAGTAACGTAGCTCAATAATCTGTTAATGTGTTGTTTTTGTCATCTGGCTTTCTATTTGCACCTTCATTGTAATCTATCTAGAATGTTAGTGTTTTTAAAGCCATTTTACTCCAAAAGTTGACACCATGTGCTGAGGTCTGATTAAGAAATGAATACATAATAATCATTTATATTAGAAAATAAGAAAAAAGCAAAAATGTATTCATTCCTAACAAGATTTGTAATCAGTATTTTAATAACTCTTGACACATGAGTATTTTTGAGGTGTCAATGCCAGAGTGGAGGTATATTGGATAAAAACAAGAAACAAAATATTTTTAAGAGAGAGACAATTTAATTTCATACGAGAAAAACTACTTTGTGTGTTGGATAATTTTTAGAGAGAACTTTGTGAAAAGAAAAAACTACTTTGTATCTTAGGAAAATATATAGATCAGTAATTATTTTGTGACTTAAAAACTTATGTATTCCATTCATTAACCAATTCATGTGGAAGTATTTATGGACTATTGTGTTAGAACTCTGGAAATGATATATTGTTAACAATTAAATGAAATATGAAAAACATTATTCAGACAGTTTTGTAATTAAACATCCATTTGTTAACCAAAACGACAACAAAAATAAAGCCAAGAAAAAACCTCACACGAATATTCCGACCATAATACTGATTATTAAAAAAAATATGTTTAGTTACAAGCACGTTCGGTTTCGTGTGCAATACTGCTGGCATGACATCCTAGGTATGATAAATCTATGTTACCTTATACTGTCATGTTTTTACACCTTTCTTGGAAGAGGAAAAAAAATTAGTGGTGTGCTTATGAAAGAACTACTAGAGAGATAACCATTCAACAAAGAAACCCATTTTCAAATATGCAATTCCAAAAAAAATTGTCAAGAGAAATCTGAGTGTAATGATACATAGAAATATATATATCTAAAGAGGCTTCTTTACTTACAAAAGGGGAGCTGTCAAGAAACACAGTGGAATAATTGGAGTTGCATTCATAATAGATCAGATTATGGTCTTTTGTCTTATACATAAGACTCCTCCCATCTGAAATATACATAATACTTCGATCAAGGCAATTCTAAGGATTAAAGTTGAAAATGTAAAAGTAACTTTGAAATGTATGTAAAAGAAAGAAAATTAAAACTGTTTTAATTAAAATATTTCGAATAGATCACTTCTGAGAACCTCCATTTCATGAGTAAAATAGTTAAATAAATGTGCTGATGATAACATTATGAAAGGAAATACTAAGGTACGGAAATATCAGAGTTTTATGTATCTATAAAATTCAAATTATCTATTATAAACAGATTTTAACTGTACAAATTCAAGTAATACTCTTCTCTTTGTTTCAGACAGTATAGGCCACTACTACTAGTTTTACTAATGGACATTGAGAGTTAAATGTCAAACACACAAACTAATTTCCGTTCCTATAATAGATTGCATTCCAATGTAATTCACTGCAGGGTTAAGGCCAGCGATAAAGCATTGTAGCAAAACAATATCACTTTCCTATGTCTGTTTCTTGATCTAGCGGTGATCAGTAAATCATGCTACTTTGAGAAGAGAATTTTAAACATTAATCACTCTAAATTATTCGGGTCTTGAAAAAGTTTTTCTCCCAAAGTTTTTCTCCCAAAGTATAATGTATAATGCTATTACACAAAGATTTATGATTTCGTGCAATAGGTAATTTGCTTTAACTGAATTTTCTTAACAATGATAATCATTGTGTTTACTTGAGAGCAACAAAAATAGCCTCAGAGCTTATGTTTGAGTTATAAGAGAGAAACTGCAACTAAACAAAGCTTTTTTTAAAATAATCTTTAAATCAGTAAGTCACATAACACTCGTGACTTTAACTTTGTAAGTCTGCAAACTATGTCTGCTGGTTACGTACCAACATCTAGTATGTTACCTTTAGACCATCTTGGTTCAATGGTATAGGGTTCGTAAGCTCCTTCTATCAACTCTTCTAGGGTCAGTTTGTCCCCTTTCCTCTCAATAACTTCCTCTGAAATTGTATATGTATAATTTAAAGTTGCTTCCACACAAGATTTGTCGATTTATTTTGATCTATACATTCAAAAACACCTATGTGTTACAGAGATGGCTTTCATTTGCACTGATATATAACTGTATCTTCCTAGAAATAAAGTCCTAAGAATCTATAAAAATAATAAAATAATGTCTATCATTTTGAAAGTAAAAACTGTCTTTCATTTTGAAAACAAAAAACACGAAAATTGTTGTGTATGAAATATTTAGAATCATACAATAATATACGATCTTACACTCGACTGCGTTAAGAAAGTCTGCTTTAATGTCATTATGTTATTGATATTATACATATCACTTATATCTAAATCTCACCATTATAGCGTCTGGATAAATAAAATCTTATGCATAATTTTGCTATTTGTGGAATATTCAATAATAAATCTAACCGCCTCTGAGATTTCCGCCTACACTTCTGTCATTTAATTTTGCTTGTATTCAATTTCCTGAGATGTAATTTAAACCAAGAATAGTTTATGGTACAGTAATCAAGCCTTCTATACGCAATTTGAAACATATCCGATATGCGAACAAGAGATATGCCAGTTGAGATATAATAATAAAGTGGAATAAACTAATTCATAAATGAAACAATTATTATGTTATTCATATTACATCAATATGAGCTTTGTATCTTAACGATAAGAAGTTAAGAAACCTTACAACATAGAGTGAACTTTAAATATTTTATTTATAAAAGAGAACTTATAATACACTTCCTGTATAAATTGTTGGATCTTACTTACAAACATACCAACAAAAGATTTTACATGCTTAGTTTAGTACAAAACTACACCATTTTATGTAAATTGGTTGACTAAAAGCCATCTTAAGTTTTTTACTCCAAAATGGCTGGAAGTTTATCAAGACTTGGTTTGTGCCACAGTATACAATACCGTAATCGCTTAATCACAAAGAAATGAAACTTTGTGACGAGAATGTTTTCTTTGTTCTTCGCAAGCCCGAAATTAAAGATATGTGTGTATTTATTTGTAAGCAATTTCAAGCGTTTTCGATATAATGTGGCACACACGGAATCTGGATAAACTTCCAGACGGCGCTAAGTTATTTAAATGGTCGATTAAAGATATTAACAACACATCATTCGTGACGACTCTAACGCTTTAATACAATCAGATACAGACGACCACACGAAAGCTAATAAAAGGTGTTCCAGACAATATGATTAAGAGCAATTCTGTGTGCTATGAAGCAACCAAATGACTGGAAAAGTGTTTCTATTGGTAGGTCATGCCATTACTTCGTCTACAGTCAAATATTCTTTGGAATAACTAGTGTTAAACCTCGCTGATTCAGAAACTTCAGAGAGTTCGTGCTTTATAACTTCCTAGCATGCGTTATGACCTTACAATGCACTGCAACATAAAACAAGCGGACGGAACAGTGACGCATATTTACTGTTTATAAATTGAGAGACATATTCGATACAACAATACAAAATGTCCCGACACAATGCAAGATATATTCATAAGAAAATACCTTAATCCTTTCCAGAAGTAACATATTTGCATACAAAGAATACAATTCTGACATCCGAATGACATGAAGGTACGCCTAAAATCCTTATGTTCTATTTCTGTATAATGGATGTTTCACTGACCGTATTTTTTTTAAAGTTATGAGATTCTGTTACTCACATACTGGAAATTTACAGTCGCATTATCATTTTCACTCCTTTAATTGAATTCTAGAACACATTTTATCCGAGAATGCTCGAAAATGTTTTAATTATTTTGATTTACATGTTCTAGTTGAGGCTTTGTCCTCAGGAAGCTATAATCATATCACTGATGACTATAAATTGTGATGATCATTGCTTAAAACTATTATCATTTCCTCTAGAGTTACGAATAGTTTGGCTCATCAATTAAATTATTTGTTTCAAATGTAGCATGAATTATAGCAGAGAATTTGTTTGAGTCTTCAGATTTTTAACGTTTTCCACAAGAATTAATTTATTTTATATAAAAGGTTTACAGTTTTTGCCTAAATTTTCAGAAGCCTTTTATATAATTGAATTTGAAATGAAGCGGATAAATATTTCAATAATGGCACTTAGAAAATTTTAACAATTTTAATTTTTTGACTTATGGTTATTTTAAAACCAAAAAAGTAAATGAGGTGAGCTGATAAGAATTTCAACAGAGATATAAATTTCAACACATAATAAAATGAAGTAGTATAACACATTGCAATTTCAATCCTATTTTTCGTTTTTGTCTCTCTATTCCGAGTTGACTCATTTATTATCATTATATTTCAAAAGAACGGCATAATAATGACAAACAAAAATGAAATTTTCTAAATAGTTGATTTATTTCATAAACAGGTAGCCCTTCTCTTGGTTCCTTATTATACTTAAAAATCATTCAAATAAATTTGTTTACAGATACAAGTTAGCTACCAACAAGCTTTCACTTATTCTATGGTGATCTCCGTCGAGCAATGCACTTTACACATTATGATTGCAAGGTCATAATACAATTAGATGCAGACATCACCAGCAATACAACACAAAGTTTGAATCGATCTGGTACATCAAGACTCTTAGTTCTTAAATGTAGTCAAAATGCTGGAAAAAGTGATCAAATTTACAGAAAGCATCATCAAGAAAAATCATAAAAACATTACTATTGAAAAAGCCATGATAATTCTAGAAAATTTTGAAATAGATGGAGTTTTCAGACTTCGTGTTGCAGTAATGTACCTCCTACCAGGTCAGCTTATTACTCAATTACTCATATCAACTATTTGTACTCGTAGATTGTTACATTGTCCATAACAATTAAATCGCCCTAGCAGAACGCAGATAAGTAGATTCGGGAGTAACCAATATCACAGTACATACAGTTATCACACCCATGAGCATTCAAAATTTTTATCTCAACCATAACAAGTAAAAGTATATGCCCTTTGTTGATTAACGAGATCGTTTTCGTCTTCTAGTCTTAGTTTGAAAACAAAAACCTTGGAGTAAAACACTCTCTCAGTATAAACTCACGTCTTACCTGGAGTAACGATAACCACGGCAACAGACACACAGCTAAACACAACGATAATAACCAACAATGCAATCCCTATACCCTTCCAGTTCTTCTCTTCTTTCTCTTCCTCTACCAGTTCCTGAAAATATGTTGAAATAAATGACTTAATATGTTACAAACTTCCGTAAAGTGTCTTTCATAGGGTCGTAAACATGCCGGCCTCAACATCTAAAAGGAAGATTTTTATGAACTGTGTCTTCTGTGCGTCAAACGCAAGTCATAAAGGCAACTGACAAAATCTAATAAACATGGTAGTCTGTTCGTAGTGTTGTGCTATGGTGGTACGGCTTCAAACATTAGAAACAATGTAAAGACATTTATAATAGACAGCAAATGAACACTAGGTGATATGCTTGAGAAGTTATTTTTT
Source organism: Cyclina sinensis (assembly GCA_012932295.1). Classification (NCBI taxonomy): domain Eukaryota; kingdom Metazoa; phylum Mollusca; class Bivalvia; order Venerida; family Veneridae; genus Cyclina; species Cyclina sinensis. Next base: position 8,034,821 of record JAAONU010000009.1, on the reverse strand, counting down.
TCACACTATTTGCTTTCAGCAGCTTTTCTTAATACAAGCTGATTTCAGAAATCATTTTTAAGTGTTTCGTTACGTTTTCGCAAAACTGCACTAACAAACAACATAAGACTATTGGTGTGCGTTTCTCAAACGCATTTTTTCATTTTCTATTGTTCTTATTAACTGAAATAATAGTTACAGGTTACAAAACATTTTGGAATAGAGAATACGGCTGTTTGCCAATTTTCCAGTATTTTAGCATTAAAAAACATAAAACGTTTAAAAAAATATCGGTTTATTGTGACAAATAAAAACACCCGCGCGCATGTATTTAGCGTTATATTACATACAGGATATATCAAGGTCAATTCCCTTTTTGATTGTTGTCGGCGAATTGCGGAACACCATTTTTACATTTTTCTACTACTAAATAGATACTTAACTAAGATTTGTTTCTCTATGTTGCGAATTAGATTTTTGCAAGAAAGAACAGGATAACTCAATTTCTTTCTGAGCTTAAGTATTTGTTACTTATTGATAATGGGAATAAATCTATCGACTGAATGTAGTCTAATGTTAAAGGTAAAGTTTTTAAGTCTAAAAACCACGGCTCTAAAATGATTTCGCGCTTGCAGGATCAAGTTTTACACTTCCCTAGAACTTCTAGTGAACTTGTAAATTGTTTACAACGGGTTGTCGGTTTCAGACCCGAAATGCAAAAATCTGCTTTCTACATCATCGTAACAATATCATTCAGTTATCAATTCAAACGTTATAGTATTAGTCACTTATAAGCAAGCTGTAAATATAAACACATTTTAAAACTGTGTTGTATGTTTTGTGAAATTCTGTACACGATTTTTTCCAAGGTTCGTTTTTATTGATATATTTCAAAAAGTGCTAAATTCCTTTGAATATTTCAAATATTTTTTCTTAAAAAAAGATACAAAAAAAGCAAACTTACTACTGGTAAAGCACAATTTTCAAATAAATTTTACCTCTAGATCAATAAGCTGTTTTGATGTGTTTCTCCCGCAGGGTTTTTTACTACACGTGTTTTTATTTCCATCCGTGGTATTTTGGGATGACGCCGCCGCGTGCATGTTTATTGCTTACGTCATCTGTTTTCAGTCTGTTTTGTTTTACGTGACTTGCAAAAAGATTCACACCTTTATCCTAATTTACATTTCTCACACCTTTATCCTAATTCACATTTCTCACACCTTTATCCTAATTCACATTTCTCACATCTTTATCCTAATTCACATTTCTCACATCTTTATCCTAATTCACATTTCTCACACCTTTATCCTAATTCACATTTCTCACACCTTTATCCTAATTCACATTTCTCACACCTTTATCCTAATTCACATTTCTCACACCTTTATCCTAATTCACATTTCTCACACCTTTATCCTAATTCACATTTCTCACACCTTTATCCTAATTCACATTTCTCACACCTTATAAAACACTCATTTCAAAACTGTCTTAGAAAATATCTTGTGCCAAAGAAACTCATAAACACATTTGCCTCATTTTGAATAACTGTTGAAACGGTTTATCTTTTAAGAACTGTCTTTCAGAAACATGTTATTGTAAAAGTTTTTCATGAACATCCTTACACATGAAGTTCAACAGTAACTATGCTCCAACGTCTTTCGGTTTAAGATTGAAATAATATTATAATTATGAGAGCGACAATGGGAGGGCCATATGTGATGGATCTGCCGAATAGTTTGATATATTTTCGATAACACAATTATGAGAACAAATTGGCTTAACACGTGATAGAAACAAAGCCTTTATAGTCACGCAATATTATTCCCAATGAACACCTAACTGCCTATAGGTCATTACTCATTTACTTCTTGATGGCTTGAAGATAAACAGATACCATTAATTTCTATAAAATTATATCAAATACTGTCTCAAGGGCCCATGGGAGGGTTGTTCGGGTTATATATATAATATAATGTCCGCTAAGGGCTTTTTACGATCATTTATTTTTATTGCCCTACTGATCTCCGCCTAACCGGCTGATAAATATATATTTGAAAATTCATATGTTTTTATTTTTGAATTTATGCTAGGAAAAGAAAGAAAAAAGATATTGTTAAGGTTTTAAACAACATCATAAACTTGCGCTTAACGTTGTCTTTCTCAGTTTTAATTATAATGCCATTTTGTTTTAGGTAAACAACATCAATACTGGCTGAAATAAACAACCAACCAACCAAACAGACAAACAAACAGAAACAGACGATTTCTACCATGACAAGTTTTACAAGTACACAAAGAGCACGCTAAAACAGACGCATTTGTCTCGTGTGTATACAATAGGGAAGAGATTTTATTTTTGGTTAGCATGTTCAAACATAGTCTAGACAGTTCGATATGTAGAAAAAAATACACAAATCCTTAACAACTTCAAGAAAACATATCATTCCTCAATAAATGGTCTCACTTGTAAAGAGATAGAAGTAGAAGCCGATCTGATTCGTAAGCAACTGCTTTATGTTCAGATACTGAAACAATGGTCACCTGTATCAGTATAAAAGTAGCAATTTTGCTGTTCTTGACTGTGATCCCAAAAAGATAAAATATTTTTTCATTGGTTACACAGTACAGTTGTTTAACTATGAAACAAAGGAAAAAAACATTAGATGTAATTGAACAACTGCGACACTATAACATTAAATATCAACAACATTATGAATGTGTTGCTTGACAAAAAACGGCTCTTCTTGTAAAACCCCCAAAAATGCCTTCAAAAATAGCAATAGCACTCCAACAGCACTTCTTGATATGTAACATATGTCTTGTAAAACCCCTCAAAATATGCCTTCAAAAATATCAATAGCACTCCAACGGCTCTTCTTTATATGATACATATGTCTTGTAAAACCCCCAGATAATGCATTCATAAATAGCAGTAGCACTCCAACGGCACTTCTTGATATGTAACGTATGTCTTGTAAAACCCCCCCAAAATACCTTCAAAAATAGCTATAGCCCTTCAACGGCTCTTCTTGATATGTAACGTATGTCTTGTAAAACCCCCAAATAATGCCTTCAAAAACAGCAATTGCCCTTCAACGGCTCTTCTTGTAAAACCCCCAAATAATGCCTTCAAAAACAGCAATTGCCCTTCAACGGCTCTTCTTGATATGTAACATATGTCTTGTAAAACCCCCAAATAATGCCTTCAAAAACAGCAATTGCCCTTCAACGGCTCTTCTTGATATGTAACATATGTCTTGTAAAACCCCCAAATAATGCCTTCAAAAACAGCAATTGCCCTTCAACGGCACTTCTTGATATGTAACATATGTCGTGTAAAAACCCCCAAATAATGCTTTCAAAAACAGCAATTGCCCTTCAACGGCACTTCTTGATATGTAACATATTTCTTGTAAAACCCCCAGATAATGCATTCATAAATAGCAGTAGCCCTTCAACAGCACTTCTTGATATGTAACACATGTCTTGTAAAACCCCCAAATAATGCCTTCAAAAATAGCAGTAGCACTCCAACAGCACTTCTTGATATGTAACATATGTCTTGTAAAACCCACAAATAATGCCTTCAAAAATAGCAATAGCACTCCAACAGCACTACTTGATATGTAACGTATGTCTTGTAAAACCCCCAAATAATGCCTTCAAAAATAGCAATAGCCCTTCAACAGCACTTCTTGATATGTAACATATGTCGTGTAAAACCCCCAGATAATGCATTCATAAATAGCAGTAGCACTCCAACGGCACTTCTTGATATGTAACGTATGTCTTGTAAAATCCCCAAATAATGCCTTCAAAAATAGCAATAGCCCTTCAACAGCACTTCTTGATATGTAACATATGTCGTGTAAAACCTCGAAATAATGCATTCATAAATAGCAGTAGCACTCCAACGGCACTTCTTGATATGTAACATATGTCGTGTAAAACCTCGAAATAATGCATTCATAAATAGCAGTAGCACTCCAACGGCTCTTCTTGATATGTAACACATGTCTTGTAAAACCCCCAGATAATGCCTTCAAAAACAGCAATTGCCCTTCAACGGCTCTTCCTGATATGTAACATATGTCTTGTAAAACCCCCAAATAATGCTTTCAAAAACAGCAATTGCCCTTCAACGGCTCTTCCTGATATGTAACATATGTCTTGTAAAACCCCCAGATAATGCATTCATAAATAGCAGTAGCACTCCAACGGCACTTCTTGATATGTAACATATGTCTTGTAAAACCCCCAAATAATGCTTTCAAAACATAGCAATAGCCCTTCAAGGGCTCTTCTTGATATGTTACGTATGCTTGTAAAAAAAAACCCAATTACGCCTTCATTAATAGCAATAGAACTTCTACGCCTCTTCTTCATATGTAAAATATGTGTTATAAAAACCTTAATTACGCCTTCAAAAATAGCAAAAGCACTTCTAACGGCTCTTTTTTTTATTGAAATATTTGTTTGACAGTAATAGAATTTAAGGCTTTCCCTTTTATGAAACATATGTCCAGCCAAAAACCCTACTCATTCCTTTTGTTCTTGTATTGCAATTTTATGTCTTCTGCAAAACGAAGCATTTTTTTACGGAACATGCCTCTAAAAAAAATAAAAAGATAAAAAAATAATAAAAAACCTTCGTATGTCTCCTTCACAAAAAAAATCTACTTTTCTTTATCATGTTATTCTTCAATGGCAATATTCCATCTTAAACTAGAGGAATAAAAGACCGCATCTCGACGAAAAGTAATTTCTGCTATATAATCGGTCATCTTGTTCTCCAGATGGCAATATTTTCAGAAACAGAATAATCTTAATTAAGAAGTTCATCAATAATAGTTCTGGCAAATATGGTAAAAATAACGGAATACCAGATAATTTAGCGACTGCCTCTCAGATATTGCTTTATACTGAAACATAAAGTATTGTTTACTTACTGTTGAAAACGAAGAAAAAGAAAAAAAGAACAGAACACTTTTCACCAAGTAAATTTAATAATCTTCACTGAAACAACACCTCTTGACTATTTTCCCTTGAAGTATTATTAAAACATAATTTCTTAACCATAGATTAGGTTTATATTAAATAATTCATCGACTGTCATGAAGAATTTACGATGTATTTTTTAAATGTGAAATAATCAAAGTTTAGACAACCTGATGAATCGATTGTCCCTCATTACTCATTACGTTATTTTGAATATAATCTAAATAATCATAAATGTGTTTACTCCCCAATTAAGTTCGCCCACATGTTTAAAAGTGTATTATTAAATCGATTAAGGTATCCTTAAAAGGTCTACCGTTAGTTTTGTTTCTTGACCTGTAGTTCTGCCAATACTCGATCGACATCTGTCATTAGTGGTTTCATAGCGTGCAGCACGTTCTATCTATATATTTATCCATATGTGTCATTGCTTTGAGTAATTTAAAATTAAATTATTAAACTAGTTTGTTAACTCTGGAGCCATGTTTCCTTAATATATTTACATTCTTCTTAATCCGTACACATAAAAAATATGAGAAACATTAATGGGAAATGTGTTTAAACTTTATGTGACATATCAAACTAAATTACCGAAATGCACCAAACTACGTGTATTTTTACAGGGTAGTATTCCCCTACCGTTTAGAAAAGGAACTAACTAACGATTATTCGTAGAAATATAAGTCGTTTGTTCCGTTAAATCTTTCGGTTAAATTTAATACTGACTTTTCAAACAATATCTAAATGATATTTGCTTACGCTGATATAACACATGTAAAACTGATAAATTGTCAATAGCAATAGTCATTTTCATTCGGGAATTTCTTCTTTATATCTACAATTATAATTATAAAAAAAGGCTAAACGTTGTATTTGTAATGTTGTTTTCTTTTGAAATTTTGTACTTCTCTTGTGATGTGGAATGAACCTTGAGTTTGTCTGCGTTCCTTGAAAACACTATTTTCATATATATATTCAACTGGGTATTCCTATGGCATAACTCTCCGTCGACTTATATGAAAATAACAATCCTTTTCTCGGACGAAAAGAATCATTTTAAATGAGAAATGGTTCTTTTGTTCTCACAGGGCCATTATCAGTAAGCCAGAGCTGCTTTAGGAATGAAATTAAGACCAGGAGATGAGATATTGAATAGTCCTTGGCAAAGATAGCTCTCCTTAATTTCAAGGTATTACGGCAAACTTTCAACTAAAATAGCTTAATTTGTATCTAAAATGATATATGTCTGAAATACTATTATTATCGGAAAATGTTTACTGTAAAATGGTTTTACCTAATTTTGCTTATTTTCATCGCAATCATTTCTATTTTACTTGGACACGTAATATTGAAAGTAAAAATGGAATATGGGCCAATGATAAATGTTTCTATCACTTAAATGGTGAAATATATGTAAAGCATAATTTGGCTAGTCTCATCTCAACTGCTGTTTATAACTTAAAGGAACTGGCTCTGTACCATCTAGAGCTGATTAACTTTTAACGATTCTTTTCAAAACTATTCAGCTAAAGAAGCACTGAAGATAGAAATGTCTGTTTAATCTTTTAGCCAAATTGTTTCAAATGTAGCTTAACCTGTGATCACTTAGACCAGTCTGCCGCTTCATTTATAACACTGATTCAAATGCCTGTAATACATACTTAAAAAACAAGACAAAACATAAAGATAAAAAGAAAAAAAAAGATACGCTAAGCATTAGGTTTTTGAAATGACATTTAGAGACATGGCGGTAGTTAAAACCCTCGCATCAATTAAATACATAACTTTTTAAAGCTTCCATGGTATCGGTAAGAGACATGGTAAAGGTACATGAACAGAACAGAACATGTATTTTATTTTGCGATGGTAAGGACGTGGAACTTAAATTTTGCGAACAAAAATGCTTGCGTCAATTTCGTAGTAAATATTTAAAAGATTTTAACACCTAACAAATCGTTTTTTGGTGTGTGTTTTTTTTTAAGTTTCGATGATGCATTTAAGGTGATGACGTATAATTAAATGTATAAAATTTTGTATATGTCATTACTGTCTGGTTGTAGGTATCCAAACAAAAGTCAAACGTCATGTTTTAATATTCATTTTTTTTTTTTTTTTGTCGACGTTAATGATAAAAAAAACCCAGCTTATGCTTTTAATGAAACACATGTCCTGTAATAAACCTACTTATGTCTTTCAATCATCACATGTACCGACGTCCACTACGCGATATTTTTCCACAGGGTTTTCTTTCAACAGTATTCACCATCGACAAAATGAATAAATAACTATTTCTTTCCCTGTGTAAAGTAATTGTCGGAATAATAAATGATGCATTGTTGTTCAGGAGATGGCCGTATTAAGAACCAGAATTATTTAAAAGCTAAAAGACTTGAGGCTATAATCATAATTTGTTTTTGCTATCTTAGTTTCGTCGCAATTATTATTTTCACTCTGCACATTCAATATTTAGTTCTAATCCTTTATAATGGCTGTCCGCTCCAAAATTTACGCGACGATTATCTTTCACGGTAAAATAATATCCGGGCTATTATCGCAATGAAAGATGGGTTCTGTGCCGACTAGACTGTAAATTATGTGTTGAACTTCACAGAAATTTAAGCTGATTTATATTTTTAGAATGTTTTCGTATCATTTACTCTATTTATAGTTAGTTTAGGTGGACAATGAAACGCTTAGAGTCTAAACTTGCGGACTGCTTCTAGTCCTTATTTTTGAACTTCCTAGATAAGTCCGATACATCTTGATTTGGACATTTATATATAACAAGACGTCGCATGTGTCATTTACTTTTAAAAAGAAAATTAAATTGCTACACTACAATTCTGTTACATAAATGCAATTCGATCAGTAGGGGGTTTTCTTTCATTTTTTTAACTTTTAAGTTTGCAAAAAGACGCTTCATCTTAATTAGGATAATACTGTTACAACTGTTCGTGTTTCATTCGTATTTTAAGTAGTATAAATTAGTTGAGAAAAAGATCTAAGAAAATGGGCGGTTCCTTTAAAACTTACATTAGGGAATCAAAATAAACAAGATGCATGGCAGTTAAGATAAAAGCAGAAAACATAGTAAATGTTCAAAATGACTTACATTAGAATTTACAAAGACATCTTACCCTTGCAATACCGAAAAAAATACCTTCCAGTATAGTCGAAAATTAAATTCACGAATGCTTCCGTCATAAAAGTTGTTTTATTTCATTTTTTTCATTAAACACACGTGCAAGTTATTTTTTCTATAATATTTAGGGTCGTTTAAACCAATGCTATAACTTCAAACGTTAGCCACCTACCTCAAGATCCACATGTTGTTTTGAATGAATTATGGTTACATTTTCTATTGCCGGATCCTGATCTTGCAGCAGTAGAACCAGAAGGCAGCGGTTGAATGCATGGTTGTTATCTTAATTTTAAAGTTAGAACTTAGACTTGTAACACTTTCACAATATTTAACAAAACACTGTCATATTGGTAGTTGTTGTTAATATTTCTCTTTAGAATTTCGTTTACTTTTTTGGTCTAAATTTTCCTTGAGTGAACACTTCTGCAAGTGTCTGTATTTTCTGTCAGGTTCGTAATTTTGAAATGTCAGTATCCAATATTTTTAAATACTTCAGTTAAATTCACAGTTTTATATAATTCCTAAGTAAGATTTGATTACGATCACCTCTAAGCTTTAGGAAAAGCAAAGAAAATGCCCACAAAGTGCTGACTGATATTGTCCTGTTATATATTGCATAGGCATAACTAAATTATTTCATCTGCATTTAAAGGTTCTCGAGGGTAGCATAAAAGTGTAAACAGAACTTGTACATAATACTTAACCAGTATTCGGAATACCCAGTGTGTGAATTATATATGCAGAGCCAAAAGAAGAGAAACTTGTAGGGCAGTTAGTCGTAGAATCATCATAAATTATGAACGCGATAAAGAAAGCCTTAATTAATTTTATTATCGGTTAGACTGATGTATTTGTAAATGTATTATCTTTATACAATCCAGATATAACTGATATACTGACCTTCACATGACATTTAGGTAATCTAAGAAAAAGGCCTTTACGTAGACGAAGATTTACAAGAATGTGTCTTGTAATGCCCGTCAATTCAAAAAACAGAAAACTTGGAAAAATCTGCATCTAAGTACAATAAAAACTTCAATTCTCATAATCTCTTTCCTACATATATAAACTACTTTATAAAAAAGGATAATAATACTAAATTAATAATTACAATTATAATGATATATGCGATGGTTAATTAGTATTTGTGTACAAAATAGTTAGAATTCAAAAAGGCGATTTACATTTATCAAACACGTTTTTCTTTCTATTCTTATGGCAAGCTACATTAAAGTATTTAAGCAAAAGAAATACATACACTGAAGAAAAACGAATAGTTACTTTTTTTACTTGATGATCGTTCTTTAGTTTGTGGAAAGACTTTTGACATCATTTCAGACAACCATTTATGAGTGTCGGAAAGTGTGTTTTTAGTTTATGCCAATCCTAAGAGTCCGTCACAAGAAAAAAAAAACAGTTATAATTTTGTTCCCATATCCAATTGCTTAAAGCCGCCTTGCGTACGACAGGGTTAGTATAATAAAACAAATTATAAATACTGACAAAATAGTTTTGTATTGGCATTTTATTCTTTTTCCAGCCAGTACTTATTTTTTATAGATTCTAAGACCGAGTCACTCTTCATGACATAGTATTAACATAGTATATTAGTTACACATATCAAATTATGAAGTTAACGCCAAAGGTCTCACATACAATTGGTTTACACATCATTTCAGCCTTAGTAAATATCTCTGTGTTATAATCCAGAGGATTTCGAAAGATATTCTATTCTCAAGGGCATGGGACCGCCATCTGGCTATCTTCTACTAACATTGTCAATATTATGATTATTGTTTATTGTACGCAGTCTCGTCCTAAACGTGTTTGTTACACTGATGCAATAATATAAATCCAATAAATACAGCAAAATAAAGATGGAATACACCAATTATATATTTCTAACCACTATCAAGATAAACCTATGTGGACTGTATTCAAAGGAATGTTAACCCTAATAAAATAATGTTTTCATACAATTACCAAAATAAACTGCTTGCAAATGGTGGCATGTACAATTAGGCATCAACTGCCTGATCTGATCCTTGATGTTTAAGATTATCTCCCTCCCTGTCTGTTCTTTTATAAATATGATGTCCTAGCTAAATATAATCATTTATGTCATCCTGAATTCATAATTACTTGGACTAAAATAAGAGAACTGGAATATCAACAAACAACTTAAACACCCACCAAGTCACTCAAATATCACATAACAACCTATTAATACAATCTTTCCACGCTTATCAACAACTTAAAACTAAGCATTTTGCAATCTAGTTTTTAAATGAAAATGTTTGTTTCCAAAAATATACAGTTCGAGTTAATATCTGTGAGATAAAATCGTATAATAGTTCAATTCAATAGTCTTTCTATAAACAGATTTGTAATCTGATATCTCGTTTAATGTAATTACATTCTGACGCATTATTTCTAGCAGACACATTTTTAAAAATGCAAATTTCTTATAGGCAGATTAAAATGACACTATCGTGGATTCTGAAATCGATCTTAAAGTGAAAGAAGCCTCGAAATTGACACAGACAAATGTCTGTGTATGTACAAGCAACAAAAACACTAAACAACATAAACATATATTTTCGTTTTCTATTTAACGACGGGATTTGCTTATTTCTTAACTTTCTTTTCTTTTAAATTTGTGTAAAAGGTTTCGCTTAACAGTCCGTGCTAGCAAGGTTCGATCCTCGGGCAGACATTGACGTATCTCTCACTTAATGAGTATGAAAATTATTACCAGTTAATGCAAGTATGTCCTTAAAAAAATTGTCATACAACAAAATAGCCAAAATTGTATAGTGTTCCTGTCAGAGAGTAAGGTGTTAAAAGAAATTGAAAAATGTACCAACCTTTCCCACTTTAACTGTAGAGGCGGGATCACCAGGATCTTTCCACTTTCCAGTAGTTATGTAAGACATAACAATAATTGTTTAACTAATTGTTTTGTATTATACTATGTACGCTTCTACGGATAACAAATACCATGTTTACAGGAAAATATTGTTTCTTGATTTGTCTTTCAAAAAAATAGAAGTAAACAAAACAAGTTCTTTTTTTTCCTCTCAATTTTGTTAGCTGGCTTCTATGGATTTTAAGTGTTTCTAGAGTATTTTAATTACAATTTCTTCAAACCACTGAAATACGACAACACACAAATATCACAGAAACTCCGTTTTTTTTAACAATATTTTTTCTTCAAGGAAAATGATAAGTTATTTGAAGCTAGTAAGCGATCCATATTACGTCCTTAACATGTATTAGCGTAATTTTCACTGCTAAAAAAACTGAATTTTTTTAGCAATAATTGAAACAAAATTATAATTTAATGAGAACGGAAATCCGTGCTTAGGTGTAAAGAGATAAAGATTGATAGAAAACTGTAAACAAAGGTACCAAAGAAAGGTTATTGGTCTTCTTGATCAATTCGATTCATTGTTTATTTTCTTTGATGACTTTCCCTTTTATTTTGTTAATGATCTTCGTTTCCAAGAGTGGCAAATTAAACTTTTATAACAGTCAAGAAGTGCGTGCCTGTTTTAATACTGCTCCGTAGCTAGGAGCAACAGGATGAAGTTCTCGTACGAATAAACACTTAAGATCGATGTCAAAGAAAAAATCGTTCAAATAATCTTCCCTTTAATTAACAAACTTGCATACGTAACAAATCTGAAAATAGGTTTATGTCTTCATGAATTACGATTTGATTTCCTCACTTGTACATATTTCCAAATATGCCATTACTTTCAATAGTTTAGACTGATTTTTGCAATACTGAATTTTTTCTGTGTACTTTTCTGCTTCATGAATCGCCGCAATTTTCTATTTATTTGCCTAAGTCTTTTGTTTTAGTTTATTTCACACGATAGATTGTTAAACTCCTGGTATGCATTTTCATACACGTACGACAGAGGGCTAACCTGCCTGTCATATACTAAAAAGGCGGTCGGTGACAACGAGTTATCTAGAGGAACAAAATAAAGATATTGGTCTGAAGAGTTATTTTAACATACCGAGTCCTCTAGACAACTTTATTGTATTCTCGTTAAATTGGACTACCGTTTGATCATACCTAACATGCTATTAGTTAATTCGTCTGTTTTTTCTCCACAAGAAATACCTTTAGATACTTTCATTGCGAGGTCACCGTATTTTGATTTATAACAAATCTGTTTATTTAGTTTCTTGTATTTCTTTTGATATGATTAAAAATTAAGAACCCACGGTTTATATCAGGATAATGTTGCCAAGCATTGTTTGCATTACAGCTATGAAAAAATTTTTGTTGAAAGGAGATCCCTATTTGTCTCCCTTCGATAAAAGAAAGCTTATAAAGTGTCCCAAAATTTATTTTGCAGTATCACAAATGGTGAGAGGCCAACATAATTTCTTTCACAGCACCTTCCTCTGCCTTAGAGCCACCTGGTAGTTTAGTATCATCAAAGATGCCATTGTGTCTTCTTTCTTTCGTTTCGATTTAATGATAATTGGTCTTGCCTGTCAATGAATTTTATCGCCATCTTTGCTCAATGGTAGTCAATCATTTTTTAATCTTACATTCATCTATCTGACAAATTATTTGGATGGCCGTTTTGAAACTACTTTAATTTTCTAACTTAAAAACAAGTAATCTTTCTTATCTAGTTCGTTTCATTCTTTTCTTTTTATCACAACAATCTCACGTTAACTGAATGATTGTACTATCACTGCGTCACTCGGTTAATGTATGAATCCAATGTTACAAAATATCTGCGTTCATTTGTCTCGTAAACAAAGCCACCTGCAAGCTCTTCTGCTGAATCAAAATAATGTGAAAATTTCCACGTGTTTTCCCCGCATACCTAAATAGTGAAATCTAGTAAAACTGAATTAATCAGAACAGACAGTTTTGAAGATATAATCATGTCATCACTAAAACTAAACAAACTTTATCAATTTCGTCCATTTGAGTATAACCGACTTTTATAGCAAAAGCTTTATTTCAAGTCGGGTGTTATCTAAGTACACTGATTTTATACATGCGTAAAGGCAGTTTAATTCATTGCATTGATAAGTACTATAATCTACCGAAACTAACTGGTGATTTTACGAAGCCAAATTGACAAGCCTCGTTTGACATCATAAAAAGTGTACTTGTCTCAGTGCAAACCTTAGAACACCAGGTAAATAAATCAAGCGAACAGATTTTATTTTTGGTAATTAAAAAGACAACTAAATAGTGTTGAAAGACCATCTATTTATCAAACTGATGAATTAACAAGTGTATTGAATTATTTTCAACGAATACGTCATCAAATAAAGCGTTAATATCATGATGATACTGAACATTTTACGCATCAATGTATTGACATATCTCTGTCTCAGAATGGTCTGCCGGCAACAAGTATAAATAAGATATTTGTATGAGAGCATTCGGTAGTGTATCAAATAACCCGAGAAGTAATAAGTATGATAGTACAAGTTAAGTATAAAATTATTTATTATATACTTATAAATGAAATATTGATGAAATAAATTGCGTATTTTGATTTTCCGTATTTTCACTGTAAAAATTTATTTTTCAATGCAATGAACATATTTTCCGTATTTTCACTGGTGTCTTGCCGGACTACTTTTTCTAAATTCAGCCAATACACTAAATTAAAGGGGAATTCTTTCGAATCTTAAGGTCAAAAAAGAGAAAAGTATATAATAAACAGAAAATTCAAGTTTTTTCTATAAATATGGGATTTATTTTCATCTTTGGTATGAAAATTATCATATTACACTCGTGGCTATCGCCACTCGTGAAATATTTATTTTCATACCACTCAATGAAAATAAACCCAGTATTTATAGAATAAACTTGAATATCCTCTATATATTAACTATATGATAGATAAAAGGAACCATTTCTTCTCAAAATTGTTAACTAAACCTAAAGCCCACGATTTTAAGGGGGAGCGTTTTTGCAATAACTTTCCAGTGTGGAACAAAAACTACTTTCTGTACACATTAATTTGAACCTTGCAAAAAAGAAATAACAATTATTTCCTGAATGATCTTCGGCAATTTATTTTTGCTTGAAATTAAACATTATTTATTCATGAATTTTATCAATTATTAGAAAAAATGTACATGGAATTTCAAGACAATGTCGTGCAAAACAAAATTTGAAATGACAGAAGCACCTGTTCGCTTTCTAAAATCACAGGTTTTTTAAAATGAACTAAAAGGAACTTCTGTTGTTTTTGTAAGAAGGAAAAAGGAACAAACAATACAATAGTTTTGCGGCTGCACTGTAATTAGAGAAGCGTCGTGGAAATCTTCTAAATAAACACAAGCTCCGCGTGTTTGAACGATAATATATAAAATTTCGCACACAAAAACACACACATGAACAAACGCGCACGCACGCACGCACACCACAGAAGTCAGAATTGTAGAGAACAAATTTTTGTCATTACAGCTGAAGTAGGAACAGTGTTAAAGGGGCTGTGCTCCAGATGACACAAAAAAGAAAGTTTTCTTGTATTATAAATTTCTTGTGATACTTATGACTAATGCTTAAAAAACTGACTAACTGACAAAAAATAAGTCAGGTAATCACATTATAAATTGATTTTTTCCTTTCATAGTGCTATACCGTAACGCGACGGTATAACTATATTGTATAAGATTTAAAGTAAACGACAGTTATTTCACATGCGGCGATAGTGGTGACAGTAAAAGCGTTGTTAATATTTTGTTAACATGAGGGGTCCAGAGTTCAAATCCGGCTGGAGCGAATATATTTTTTTGTTCTATTTTGACCTTTATAATCAGTTTTGAAGTAAAATATCATGTTGTTATAATCTTACGGCATCTAGATATTTAATTTAAGTAAAAAAAAATTTATATCAAATCTGGAGTACAGCCTCTTTAAATTTGCTAGGCTGATCGTGCAAATATTATGCGCAAGAAAATTCATTTTTTTATTTGGGTTTTGCTCAAGGATATAATAATCCTGTCTGATTAAGAAAAGCTTTTGTCAATTACAAAACACAAAATCAAAGGCTTGAAAACACAGACTTCATTATCTTTAAAATAATGAAATTGTTTCGGATAATACATCACCCGGATATAGCATTCTTAAAAATTCAATTTGAAAAACCTTCTTAAAGTTCAAGGCAAATTTCATATGATTGCATTAACTTTTTAAGAAATGAAAAGTGCACAGGAAAAGAAAATTGTGCTTCAATTTGATAGTTTGTATGTTGCCTTCTCTCAGTTGTTAAATATATAATCAATATCACTAAAAAAACTTCTTAGACAACTCCACTAAATTATCACGCAAACATTGAGCAGTATCACATAAGGCATTAATCATTCAAGACTAAACACAATATCAACTCCCATTTATCATATATATTGCGTGTTTTTCTTCAAAATACGCTTGCAGCAAGATGCAATCTTGGTTCAGTCTTCGCCTTTATAGCTAGTTGTTGTTGTTGTCGTTGTTGTTTTAGTGTACAAATGATTCAAAATGCAGCTACAAAGCACAAAAGACATTTATGTGATTACCCCGCACGCACTGAACATTTTTCACACCAGACTTGGCATTTTATCAATCTAGAACTTTCGTAAACTGCCACATAATTCCACAATGCAAGTCTTTTGCAGACTGAAATCAGGCTCATTTCTGTTATTGAGAGAAAATGAACATCTGAACATAAATGTAAGTCTAAATTATTATATGTCTAGAGATTTTTGGAGATCAATTGTTAAGTAAATGAATATAATATATAGAACATATAATTATCTTAGTCTTGAAGGATACCCTCCAGTTCGTTCATTTTGGTTCAAACTCAGAAGCGTTTTTGTTTTGACTAGATAAAGTGACAGATAACGTGATTAGGCCTATCATCTATGTTTTTTTATCTTCATACACATTCTTTCAATGGTGCTATCCTTGCAGCACTTTTGCCAGAGTAATCTTACTTTTACGTCACCACAGCAGTTTTTCCCTTGCATTTCCAAATAAATTGTTTTAAGCATAAAAGGGCTAAACACATTTGTCTTTCATTTCAAGGTCTTTTCTGATGAAGGTCTGCAAGACAGTAATTTGAAAATATCAAGTATCCTACATATTTTAAACCTTCTGCTCCTTCATAGCGCTTCAGGTAGATTCTCGACTTTATGGAAATGAAAACTGACAAATAAGCTTTTTATTACAAATTATGTAATAGGTATCATTTATTTTACAAACTTTAATCATTTTTAGATATCGATGACACGGTGCATAACCATATCGGCAGTCTCTCTGCGAAATCTGTCTTTTTGGCGGTCTCTCTGCGTCGGTACCGGTTATTCTCTGCTGTAAACACAGTTTGTGATGGAAGACCGTCAGAAAAATTGGACAGACATCAGTTCAAAAAGCTGAGTTGCTTAAAATTAATAAGTTCACGGAACATTAGAATATCTTTGCTAGGTATACGCGTGTCTACTTTTCAATTATCAGTCACTGCGCTCCGAAACTCGGACAAATTGTTCAATGGTGTACTGACATGAACAGAACTTCGGCACTTCCTACCGGCTGAAACGAGTTATTACTTTTATAACGCACATAACAATCCCGTCAAACATATTCACTGTTCAAAATCCTTCAAGAAAATACTAATAAACTGGTCGCTATTTATTTAGAAATCTTGTACACCCTCTACTTTGGTTTTGATGGTGCACAGGAGGTCTCTCTGCACAGCAGCTTTTAAAGCACAGGTAGGCTCTCCGCATACAGCACGGGCAGGCTCTCTGCCTGCGATAGATCTGAGCAGGAAGGAAGTCTTCTATCGATCATTGTGTAAATTACAAAAAGTGTGACCTTATATCACTATGCCACTTACACTACATGGTGTTTCTTAAATAAACTTTTTCATTCTCTGTAATGCAAGAAGCACAACGTAATGTAGTTTGTGTGAAATTGTTTTCGCAGTCAGTCGGTGTACAAATCTACCAAATATTTTTATGGTAAGTTTTGTCAATTTTAGCTCTGAATTTTATCAATAACAAGTTTTAAGATAAATATTGTCTGTGTTACATTTAATAACAATTATAAACTGAACTAAATGACTAGGGTTCGAATTACAGTTTTTCCATTCAGAAAAATGCAAGTTTGTAAATATTTTTTTCGTAAATGTTAAATCATACCTGCATTTTTTAATAAAATGCCAAAGTATTAAACAAAAGCCTGAAAAATAAGTTATTCCTGGTTCTAATTATATTTCATTCAAAAGAAAACAGAAAATATACTACCGTTGAAAAAACATGTGTACATGTCAGATAAACTGGCAATATATGGTTTAATGAATAAAGGTTTGCGTTGATGGATAGACTGAAGAAAAAAGTATGAATCAATACTTCTATTACAGTGCCTCTATCTACTCATATATTTACTATACGATAAATATACTGTAGAAATCTTATCCGTCATGTTTTTGAGAGCTCTCCTGCACCATCCAGTAAACGTATAGACGTCTGAGAGGTCTCAGACGTTTGCCCGTAGCGTGAATTATAATTGATACTGCAAGACAATCGGTCAATGCGTTACCACTCTGAAGACGTTCAAAGTGCGTGTCCTAAACAGAGCAAATTCTCGCATTAACAGTACTTTCTTCTGTTACAGTGCCTTTATATATGGCAATGTAACCCAGGAAACAGTTCGCTCGTTCTTTCCTATGATTTCCAGCTGCATACTAAGCGCAGTTCTCTTCGGTTATTCCAAGATTTTAATTATATTTTCCTCAAAAGAAAAATGAATTATACTACTGTTAAAAAAACACGTGTACGCCAGATAAACTGGCAATATATGATTTAATGAATAAATGTTTGCGTTGATGGAAAAATTTATGAAAAAAGAATGAATGAATGCGTCGATAAATGAATAATAAATGAAAGCATGAATTATTGATTGACTTAGTGAGTGAGTGAGTGAGCGAGCGAACGAAGAGTATAATTTCGGTAATTTGTCAAAGCATGACCACCAGGGGCGTGTCTAACTTTATAAAATAAGTTGTAAAATAGAAGTGGTAATTTTACAGAATTGTTTCATTATTTTGATACTTTCTTCTCTTAAAGACATCTCATACTAGACCAGAAGTACTTAAAAACTTAAAAAAGACAACGAGATTCCTTGTATAGTCATGAAACATTACAGGAACATCATATACCTCATTGTAGTCAATTCCAGCCATGTAGGCTAAAGACGTGAACTTTTAAGTTTTTGCATTTAACAATTCACAAAAATTAAGAGTTCAGTCTCAAAAAACAGCGATTGCTTAAATCATTTGCTGGCAGAGAGCCTGCCTGTGCTGTTTTGCAGAGAGCCTACCTGTGCTTTAAAAGCTGCTGTGCAGAGAGACCTCATGTGCACCATCAAAACCGAAAGTAGAGGGTGTACAAGATTTCTAAAAAAATAGCGACCAGTTTATTAGTATTTTCTTGAAGAATATTGAACAGTGATTACGTTTGATGGGATTGTTATGTGCGTAATAAAAGTTATAACACGTTTCAGCCGGTAGAAAGTGCCGAAGTTCTGTTCATGTCAGTACACCATTGAACAATTTGTCCGAGTTTCGGAGCGCAGTGACTGATAATTAAAAAGTAGACACGCGTATACCTAGCAAAGATATTCTAATGTTCCGTGAACTTATTAATTTTAAGCAACTTAGCTGTTTGAACTGATGTCTGTCCGATTTTTCTGATGGTCTTCCATCACAAACTGTGTTTACAGCAGAGAATAACCGGTACCGACGCAGAGAGACCGCCAAAAAGACAGATTTCGCAGAGAGACTGCCGATATGGTTATGCACCGTGGATGAGGTTTTCACATACCGTAACACTGACAACAATCCGCCCCAGATTCTCCTTTTTCGCTGCACTGCTGGCCACGTGCATATTTGAAGTACTTAAAAACAAGAGCTTAAATGAGCAAAAAAAAACAGTCCCTTTTCTGTAAATTCCAGTTTATTAGTTAACCAGTTATCATCGTGATACAATAAAACAGTTCCCCCTCAGAGTAGATAAACGCTGATCAACACACATGTCCACGATATCTTATGTGCCATACAAGAAATTAATTTCAAAAAAAAAATGTCAGAAGACGTCAAAAATGGCACTTGTTCGTACATATTTAATCACAACCTGGAGAAAAAGCGCTCTGTAATTAAAAAGTACCAGTCATCTTTTTTGCATGATCTTGGCGATTAATATTTGTTTTAATTAAAGTAGAGGGCATTAATTATTCACGAGTTTCAGTAATTATTTGTAAATAAAGAGGTGTATAGTGCGGAAAGTCACCCGGCAACATCTTGTTAAAAACAAACAAATTATTGACATTGAGGCAGCATCTGTTTTATTTTCTCCAAGACATCTACCATTTTGATTATACAAGTGTTACCTACATTTCTATAGGGCATCTACCATTTTGATTATGCAGTTTTTTCTATTTTTCTTTAGAACATCTACCATTTTGATTATGCAGTTCTTATCTATTTTTCTTTAGGACATCTACCATTTTGATTTTGCATTTGTTATATATTTTTCTCCAAGACATCCAGCATTTTGGTTTTGCAGTTGTTGTCTATTTTTCATTAGGACGTCTACCATTTTGCTGATGCAGTTTTTAACTGTTTTTCTTAAGAGCATGAACCATTTTAATTATGCAGTTGTTATCCATTTTTCTAAGGACAACTACCATTTTCATTATGCAGTTGTTATCAATTTTCTTTAGGACTTCTACTATTTTCATTATGCAGTTTTTTTTTCTTTAGGACATCTACCATTTTGATTATGCAGTTGTTATCTATATTTCTATAGGACATCTACCATTTTGATAATGCAGTTTTTATCTATTTTTTATCTATTTTTCTTTAAGACATCCACCTTTTTGATTATGCAGTTTTTATATCTTTTTCTTCAGGACATCTACCATCTTGATTTTGCAGCTGTTATTTATTTTTCTTCAAGACATCCAGCATTTTGATTTTGCAGTTGTTTTCTTTGTTTTCTTTAGGAGATCTACACTTTTGATAATGCAGTTGTTAACTGTTTTTTTTCTCGAGGACATCTACCATTTTGATTTTGCATTTGTTAATCTATTTTTTCTGGCGTGCACTACAGTGACACTTCGTTTTCTGTTCTGAGTATCAAGCGTGTTATTTATCAAGAATAGAATTAGGTCCATGATCAAACATTAAAACAGTATCATATAAATATACTTACGCAAAAAATGGCGACGCGACACTACATTAATGCATAAATTGGCCAGTACAGATACATTTGACAAAAAACATTTTCAAATAATTGACATATAAAGATGACTGGTTAAAAAAAGCAAGAGAGGAGAATGAAACGAATGAAAGACAGTTGCATTTGCAGTGTACAAAGTTTATTACTCTAACGATTACTATAGATCCTTAAATTTAGGAAGAATATAGATAGCGTCTGCTCTGGTTTTGAAAATGTGCCTTGTAAAGAAAAAGATTATTTTCACAGAGCTTGGTCTTAAAACCAATACTTTTATTTTTTCATGACAACATATATTTACATACAAAACATTTTAAAGAGTAATGACACGTGTTATCAGAAATATAGTTAGCTATATTTCTAGGGATGCATGATGAAGATTAACAAATGGATCGTTCCTCTCTGATTTTGATGAATACTTTATCTTGCACTTTTAAGAAATGTATTTGTGCAACGTATCTGTTTCTAAAATGCCTTGTCAATGCTTTCGAAGAGAAACGGGACAAGATCTCATAAACTTCCAGTAATGAAACTGTTTTGCGTAATGCATTAACCGGTAATTGCAATCCTAAGAATTCAGTTTCAAGTGTCCCCCTAAAGCACCATGCAAATTGTTTATAAATTGCGTGATGTTTGTTGAAGTAATCAAGAGCAAGAAATAAAATCTCGGCTAGGATTTCTTCCCATTATCTTAACTGAAGAATTTAATGCATAGTTGATGGCAAACATATCTCATTGGTTAAATTTTGTTGCACGCATTTAAGGTTTCACAAGAAAGATCCTTGACGTGTGTGTGTGTGTGTGTGTGTGAATCTCGCCAGTAACCACCTTTTCTAATGTTTCACAAACGGAATTCTCAAGACTTCACCTTTGGTTTTTATGTAGCAATAAAATAGTCCATTTGTTTTCAAAAAATCAGTTCGAAAGCAAGAACTTATAAAACAACGTCTTGAAAACAGGCCTTAATTAAAATATTTAATCATCTGGGATTTTTTTCAAATACTTTGTAAAACTTTTTAATCTGAAGCAATGAAGGCAACACTGTCTTGTGTTCCTAACATCAAAAAACCGGATTAAAAAAACAAGATGAAAACGATAAAAAAAAAATTAAAAAGCGCTTTAGAATATTAGAATATAAAGTTTTACTTGACTTGCATTTGTTTCTGAAACTGCAGTGGCATTTTTTACGACACATTTTTAATGTAAATCAGTTTTTTTAGAAAAATAATCCAGTCTTCCCCTAGAATTGTCTTTAATGACTAAATAATTATATGCCCACTGCTACTCGTCAGAAACCCCCTTCACTTAGTCAAAGGAATAAAATAAACTATAATTATTCTGAATATTTATATCTTAATCCATAAACTTTCATGGATTTACTTGTAAAAAGTCCAAAAGAAATGTAATTTTAACAGAACTATATATGAAGCGCTTGTAAAATATCTTTCTTTTAATTTTTAATTTGACTTTTCTAGAATATAAATGAAAAATACTTATACTGCGACTCATAGAAAAAAATATAACAACAACATTTAAAATCCAAAGACTTGTAACAGGTACCATTTTATATACCCGAGCACAACTAAATGGAATTTATCAGTGTCTAAAACTAAGAAAACAGCTCGCAACTTCGTATTCCAACCTCTAACAACAACACTTGTCCGCTGTGTTCAGTCCCACTTTTAAACGAATTTAAAAAGTAACGTTAATAAGTAACTCAGTGACAGCTAAATCGTTGAATAAGTTTTCTCTCCTTCTCTCCAAAACTGTTCATAACTTTTAAATTTGCTGAAGCTTGAAAGAATTGTAATAACTATAAAAATGATTACAAAAACAATCATATTGAAATTAGAAACTTACCTCAATATTCAGCTGACATGCAGGGTCGTCCGGTTCTTGCCAAGAAGTTGTACTTGCACTTGAAAGCCGTGAATATTGGCTCATGTTATGTGACTTGTTACGTCATACAAAAACTACTTCGTCACTATTTGGTGTTCACTTCAATGATAAGAATTGTGTATGTCAAAAGATCGAAATTCAAGACAGCTTCCATCGATTCTATACAAAAACAGTTTAAAATGAATCACCAAGCAATGTAACTAAGCACTATATCAAAACGTATGTCTAAAAACTCCTTCCTTTTTCTGAAATCCATGATATAATTAATAATACACAAACAAACAGTTTTGACATGTCCAATATTTCAATTATAAGTGTTCATCTGTCAAGAATGTTCGAATCAGCACGTTCGTCTTGAAAATTCCTAGCTCGATCTGCAATGAAATGAAATGTTGTTATAAACTGATTTATTTTTATTTGTCTGCAGCCTCACTTTATTGGCACATTTGTCAAATACGACAAAATGTCAGTGTCGCTTTTAAATGTTGTCTGCTTTTGTCTCATTGATTTCCGTTAAAACTTTGATCTGTAATCTGTTGCGTATCCTCTTTTATATAACATTGCTACAAGAAGCATTCATTCGTTTGCCCTTCATGCTAAAAAGTGATTGGAAAAGTTGCATGATTTGAAACAATAAAATTCGTATCTTGTTTTACTTGTACTTGGTAATACTGTCTGTATATTTAAGATCAAACAACTATTTACCTGAAAAGATATCTAAGTTTCGTGCATTGATTTAGAAAAAAAATGAAAAAGAAAAATCACCAATCAGAATCTTTGGGTGTCAACAGTTGAGGAAAACAAAGCATAAAAGCCCACCTATTACTTATCCCTTCAAAGGAATCCCGGTTCTCACTCAATTTCCCTAAATGATTTCCAAATTGAATGCATTTTTCAGTTATATCTCATCGGGATGAAGTAATTTCTGGGTCAAAAATTGATTCAGCTCTGTGTACACCCCGGTTCCTCACCCTTTTAGAAAACAATTAGCTGTTGCTTTTAATACATTCATTAAAGTATTATTTGGACGATGGGATAAAACCTAAAACTATGAAACTGCATAACACTGCAGACGGTACCGTATATATTTCAGAACAAAGTATCACAATATGTCGGTGGATGTTGCCTTGCGGTCATGTCTGTATCTACGGATAAAATTTAACAGATACAATGTAAGTTACAACTGTTTTTCTCAGTTTCAAAAGTTTTTATTTATCATGCAGACAGGGAAGTTTAGTTGGTACTCTTCATTTGTTTTGTAAGATCAACTTGGTATGACTTCAGTCCCCAGTGAGAGCTGAAATCACAGAGATGACTGACAAATATACAAATCTTCTGATTTATTTTAAGATTCGGCGTTTAAAAATCGCTGTTCTCTAAAACGGAAATATGTATATAACAACAATATGTATAATTTAATAAATTTTATAATACTTTTGCATTTCTCAGACAATGACTTAACTGCACTAGTATCAACAAAAAAGTCGTTTCTACATGTATAAACATAGAGTGAATAGATTCCTAGAAATTTTAAAATTCTTATACAATCTATATCAACAAAACAAAGATTATGCAGGAGTAGTAAAAGAAAATACTCAGAAAGTAGCTTTCATTTTCACCCTGTCAAGTTTTTTTTTACAAGAAGGATGATAACTCTATCTTTGTTACACTCAAAATAAATTGTATTCATTACAGAACGTTCGCACAAGATCTTGATCTTACATATGACAGCATTGAGCTTAAAATGTCTTTACAGATACAGATAAAAAAAAAGATTTTATGCTCGATTTTTGTGTTAATCAATCTAAAATAATAAGTAATAATATAGCAAATGACATTTTG
The DNA here is from genome assembly GCA_012932295.1 of Cyclina sinensis. Classification (NCBI taxonomy): domain Eukaryota; kingdom Metazoa; phylum Mollusca; class Bivalvia; order Venerida; family Veneridae; genus Cyclina; species Cyclina sinensis. The sequence goes on along the minus strand of JAAONU010000009.1, from coordinate 8,010,679 downwards.
AATTGTTATGGGCTAAAAATGTTAGTCTAAACACCTGCTTATTTGTTATATTTGTTAACACTTAGTCGGATGGCCCTAGTTCGGGTTTTTTTTTCTTTCTGTCAATCATTCTACAGTGTCTAAACTCACATCAACTTTTGTTGCTTTAATGTACATCCCAACTTCCTTCAGTTCTATGTGCATAAAACTTCAAATAATAAGCATATAATGCCGTTAAATTGAAGTGTTTTTTTTAATCAGTCAGGTCTGTTATTTTATCTTCTAGATTTCCTTCAACAGAACAGAAGCTTGTTATACAATGATTTAGTATAATTTGTCTGTGATTTTGGAAAGGTTTCACAAACGTAAATGTTTCTCTTCTAACTTTCCATTGAAAAAAATAGTTTTAGATAATAGTTCAGCAGTATTTTGTTTTATTTGACTACACTAAAACGCTATAAACTTTGTGATTTTTCAAGATTTCAAGATTGTGTCTTTATATATTCATTCATCATACCTGTAAACTATCTTTACAACTTAAAATGCGGATATACAAGATGCTTATCTATTTTTAAATAGAAAAAAATATTTGTATTACATTCATTGCTTTAGAAAGGCTGTATACTGAAATACCTAAACAGACATATAATTGTGCGGATGTCAGTATTTAAGAGACAAAAAGCAAGACATACTAAATAGTATTAATTAAAAAAATTTGGTGCGGACATATGTCCTTTGACAAATGAGGCAGATTTCTTAGTTAGCTGTTGGAATGAGATTGTTTTCTGGCAATGTACTTGAAGGCAATATTAAAATACATCTCATTTCTTTGAAAACTGCTTTTGTAGCTTGTAATATTCATTTGCTGTTTTTCCTTGTCTTTAAGAAAATCAAGAAGATAATCTTAGAAAATAGCATATTTGAAAATGTGATGCAATAAATATGGACTTTTTAAGGAAATGCCCCGCATATCAATTCAAGTGTCATGTAGTATTTAAAAGCAAAATAAATCAGCTAAGAACGCTTTAAGGTTACACTAAATTTTCATTTTTATCATAATTCATGGGTGCATTTATATGTGTGAGAAAAAAAGACGCGTTGCAATCGCCTTAAAGGAATCATCGCTACTTATTAATCTTAAAACACAACTCACGTTTATAGTAAATATTTCGGGTATCTTTGTTTCATTGTTAATGTCTACTTATCATTTTTATATCTTAAATGCAATTTCTGTCAATTTTTTCTTCGACGAAACGACTTTTTACCTCTAAACTGATTAGAAAATAAACAATAAAGCATATAAAATGCACTTTCATGTAGTCTCGCTCGAGTCTCCTTGAAACGTCTAATTAACTCAGTTTACGAGATAGATTAAATATGATAAATACTACACTGTATCTCTCATATGCCCTTCAGTCTGTTGTTTACTAGACAGTAGCCGAGTTTGCTGCTGCTGTTCTATTACTATGATAAACTGTTTTTCGACGTTTGTACATGTACATTTGATTTACCCACTTTCATATTTCTTAACTTGTGATCATTGGAATATTAAGCTTTTTATCTGATACATGTTTTCGATTAAACACTTACACAGGGTCCATCCGATTGATAATCCGATTTCTTATATTCTTTATCTGCGTAAAAGTTGAAACTCAAGTCAAAATATTACTCTTACTTGAGAAAATTATAACTGCATTTTAGATATTCCATTGCAAAAACTACTTTCATAGCTTAAAATTATAAAAAAGAAATGTTATTTTGGGTAGCTAATAAGTGAAAACAAATGTATAGCGCCCACAGCAAAGCTGAAAATGATAAATACTTAACTTCATGTTTGAAATGAGATTTGTTATATTACCAATTTATAATATACAGATGTATCTTGCATGCGTATAGCAATGTCACGCATTGGTGTCAAGTCAATAAACATGTCATATTCCCGCAAAACGTCTGGAAATGTTATTAATGATGCAATGATTCATCGATCTTAAAACGCATTTAGCGAAGAGTTTTCATAAGTGAAAATGTAGTAAAAAGCTGAATAAAATATACTGTTAAAATTATCTTTAAATTAAAACAGAACAGCTGTTTCTTTAATGGCGTCTTGTATTTCGCTCAAATTCTTCAATGATTAACACGGGTTACTGGACAAGTGATCCCTTCGTTCAAGTGACGCAACATATGTGATTAACAGTTGCATTCTTTAGAAAGTGGTCTAGTTTTTCTTACAATTGTGAAAGGCAACAGTTTTAAATTTTCAAAAGGAACATCTATATTAAACACTTTACCTTTTTTTCTTTTTTTCCTTTAAATAAGAACAAAATGAAAACTTACCTTTTTTATTACTTTGACTTGTTATGTCGTATGACTCTTGTCTAGATGTTTTACGGGCATGTGAAACCCATGACCACTTCGTGATGTCACTTACGTCATACAAAACTTCAACGAATTCTTGTTAAGATACAAATAAATCAATTTCAATAGCTTTGATAGTCGAAATCCATGAAAACATCCTTCGTTGAAATGTAACTTGCAACAGCTGAGTCAATTATCTAATTGAATACAAGTTTTCTGTTGAAGAACAAGTCTGCAAAGTTTCCCCAAAACCGCTTGCACAACCTTCAATGAAATGTAAGTTTGTGATAATTCAATCTATTTTATTTGTCTGCGACCACAGCATCTTGGTACATTTGTCAAATACGACAAAATGTCAATGTCGCTCTTGAAATTTGTCTGCCTTTGTCCCATTGATTTCCGTTAAAATAGCGATATTTTATCTGTTGCATATCCTTCTTGCAACACGTATATACCTTATCAGTGTTGTTTTTTAGCAATATTCATCTTTGTTATTTGATATTCCTTGATCAAGCATTTGGTCCTCTATCTTTGTTTGTTTGCGTGCAAAGGTGAAATGAATTGAAACAATAACTTCTTATCTTATTTCATTGTACTTAAAAACATTTTTCTTCGATTTAAGACCAACGAATCATTCTCCGAAAATGTATCTATATTACGTGCATTGATTCAGAAAAAGCTTACAGATATAGCTGTAAAGTTTAAATTGTGTGGGTGTCAATAGTTGAGAGAATAAAAAAAAAACAATGAATCACACTAAAGACTTTTTATTCCATTAAAGCAATCGGCTACCAAGTTCCTTTATAAATGTTTAATGCATTTTCAGGTAAATATCGCGAATCCGGATGCAAGAAGGCAGCAGGTGGTAGAGTGCTGTATAATCTTTGATCTTTTACGTGAATTCATCAACAATTTGGAAACTTGGAATCTACAGGAATTTAATTGTCTAAATATAGATAAGGAAGACAATTTTTAAAATAAAATTTATTCTGTAAATAGCCAAGGCTTGCAATAGTTTGTTTCGAATAATTCAATTTTCATTTCCAATAAAAAGGAATAAAAGTCTTGAATACTCGAATATAGTTTTACGAAAATGAATTAAATCGTAAAAGTATACCAGACATATTTTGGTGAATTAAAACACAGTGGCTGATTTTTATTCATGTAAATGGTGTCTGGAAGTCTTGTGTTATTTGTGAAATAGCTCTTGAAGGTGGCTTTTATGTTTTGTTATATCTTTTCACAGAGAGTACGTATGGTTTAAGGATGTAGATTAACATTTTATTGAAAACATTTGTTTTTAAATGCAATAAATTCTAAAAGCGTACGTATTGTTGCATAAAGACAGTATATTACGTAAAGTTAATGTTGTTTATCGTGATTCTTCATATGACATATACACATGAACATAATGCATAATCTTAAATCATTTTAATGAGATAAACAATAAAATGCGAAGTAAATTAAACTGTTACGCTTGACATACGCATTAACCTTAAAATCTTCTTAAACTGCTAATATTCTTTTAAAATAACCATGCTCTATAAATTTTACTGTTTATCAAATGTTCGCAGTAGAGAGTATCAATTTCACAAAATATACCAGAAAAATAAAAGATGATAAAAAATTGACTATGCGATCCCTTATTTCTTCCGCAAAAATACTAGATAAACAGACTGAATGTAATTCGGTAAAAGTTGAGGTCTTGTTTTGTTTTGTTTTTGTTGTTTTGTTTTTTTTGTTGTTGTCGTTGTTGTTGTTTTTTTGTTTTTTTTTAGTGAAAGTGTGATTCAGTTTTCTTGCCATTTGCCATCGAAAAGTAGACTGGGAAACAATATATATTTCTAGACCGCCTACCTTTATGCAGGCTACGTGCAGGTAATGTATTAATCACTAAGGAGTAATGGTCACTGAAACTTCAAGTAGTTTGTAATCATGTAGCAGTAGATTTAATTAATTAAGAAAAGGTAATTAATTCAGCAGGAAAAGTTCACGTCATCTAAAATGAAATGTAACCCAAAAAACACAAGACGGACATTTGCTGAACTCTGATGCTGAAGTATTTCATTTAAAACAATGCAATAGCTGATGTCTTTTAATGGCAAGGCGTCCCTTGGTCTCTTACAGCTTATCTACTTTACATGTCACCTGTTAGACTAAACACAGAGCACCTGGTTTAGGTTCACATGATACGCCCAGTTCTCTTTTCAAGTGCCTTAAAGAATGGCTGTAAAGTTCTTTAAATGTTCGATTTTCATGCCCCCGAAGGGAGACATATAGTTTTTGAACTGTCCGTCCGTCAGTCCGTCCGTGACTCAGTCAGTGCGTCCGTCCGTCCGTCAGTCCGTCCGAAAACTTTAACATTGGCAATAACTTTCTTATCAATAAGTGGATTTACTTCATACTTGGACACAACACCCCTTTGGACAAGACCTTTCCACTGACTTATATTTGTTTGACCTTGACCCCTGAATGACTGGTTCTCAGCTCAAAGGTCAAAGCACCACTTTCGAGGGCATTATCATCTTACAGTGACAGTTCTTGTTTTTATCTATATTTAAACATCCATTTTGTAGGTGTTTGACATTCTGTATTAAGAATTAGCTGAAACTGGATAACGTAATTCTAAAACGTGACATGTTGGATCACTTGGACTTGAATAATTATTTAAAACAATTAAGAACATAACAAGATCCATTTAGGTAACAATTGTCTCCATTAACAGTTTGTTCTTGTCTTGTTGTACTAAAACGAGAAGACAAATACCTCATAAAACTAAAGGCAACTGTCATCTTGAAAGATGCTTCACAAGACCAAGAAAAAATAAATTCTTTGAGGTTCGTCTCTATAGACGTTTTAATAAAGGCCCACATTACTGTTTTTATCATTTTTACCTATTATCATTTCTGTTCTCGTGTAAATTTTTATTTTCTAAACAACATGAATATTTCTTTATAAGTTTCTTCCCATGTGTCGCTTGCATGAACTATGTGTAAGTTGGAGTTTATAATATTTGCATGAACTATGTGTAAGTTGGAGTTTATAATGATTGTATGACCTACGTGTAAGTTGGAGTTTATAATGACTGCATGAACTATGTGTAAGTTGGAGTTTCAATTACTGCATGAACTATGTGTGGGTTTGGGTTTTTAATGACTGCATGACCTATGTGTGAGTTGAAGTTTATAATGATTGCATGAACTTTGTGTAAGATGGAGTTTATAATGATTGCATGAAGTATGACTAAGTTGGAGTTTATAATGATTGCATGGTGTTTGACTAAGTTGGAGTTTATAATAATTGCATGAGCTATATGTAAGTTGGAGTTTATAATGATTGCAAGAACTATATATTATTTGGAGTTTTTAATGATTGCATGAACTATGTGTAAGTTGGAGTTTATAATGTCTGCATGAACTTTGTGTAGGTTGGAGTTATAATATTTGCATGAACTATGTGTAAGTTGGAGTTTATAATGATTGCAAGAACTATGTGTAAGTTGGAGTTTATAACGACTGAATGAACTATTTGTAAGATGGAGTTTATAATGATTGCATAAAGTATGACTAAGTTGGAGTTTATAATGATTGCATGGAGTATGACTTAGTTGGAGTTTATGATGATTGCATGAACTATGTGTAAGTTGGAGTTTATAATGATTGCATGAACTATGTGTAAGTTGGAGTTTATAATGATTGCAAGAACTATGTGTAAGTTGGAGTTTATAACGACTGCATGAACTATTTGTAAGATGGAGTTTATAATGATTGCATGAAGTATGACTAAGTTGGAGTTTATAATGATTGCATGGAGTATGACTTAGTTGGAGTTTATGATGATTGCATTAACTATGTGTAAGTTGGAGTTTATAATGATTGCATGAACTATGTGTAAGTTGGAGTTTATAATGATTGCATGAACTATGTGTAAGTTGGAGTTTATAATGATTGCATGAACTATGTGTAAGTTGGAGTTTATAATGATTGCATGAACTAAGTGTAAGTTGGAGTTTATAATGATTGCAAAAACTATGTGTAAGTTGGAGTTTATAATGATTGCAAGAACTATGTGTAAGATCGAGTTTATAATGATTGTATGAACTACGTGTAAGTTGGAGTTTATAATGACTGCATGAACTATGTGAGAGTTGGAGTTTTAATTACTGCATGAACTATGTGTGGGTTGGGGTTTTTAATGACTGCATGACCTATGTGTGAGTTGGATTTTATAATGATTGCATTAACTATGTGTGAGTTTGAGTTTACAATGATTGCAAGAACTATGTGTAAGTTGGATTTTATAATGATTGCAAGAACTATGTGTAAGTTGGAGTTTACAATGATTGCAAGAACTATGTGTTAGTTGGAGTTTATAATGATTGCATGAACCTTGTGTAAGTTGGGGTTTACAATGATTGCATGAACTATGTGTAAGTTGGAGTTTATAATGATTGCATGAACTATATGTAAGTTGGAGTTTTTAATGACTGCATGAACTATGTGCTTGCTGGAGTTTAAATTGATTGCAACATTTTCAGAAATGAAAACGTAAACACTTCTTTATCCTTAGAAATGCAACATACGGAAACAACTATAATTTTACTTTATGTGTGAAGCATTTGTGATTTCAACATCTCTTGAGATTTGCTTTCTTCACTTGTATTGTGTTAATTGACAAATATGCAAATTTCTTGATGATTTATGTGACTATAATTCCAAACAAGAATTTAATATTTCTTGAAAACTTTCATATTGTTATTGCATCCAAGAGAACAAATATAGACCCAAGGTAAACAAAGAAATAGGTCGTATATTATCAGTGTAGAAATACATGGAACTGTTTTCTTGAAACGTTCAAAACTCGAGTTGTTAATAGGAGCTGTTATGAATAATTATAAATTTCGTGTATTTAATCGAGTTAGATTAACAACTTACAATCATCCAGACACTGCAAAAAGAAAACTTAATACAAATGGTAAGTCATAAGTTAACGCAGAAGGAGGTACTACAGTCTAACATGAGGTATAGTTAGATTCAGACCTTTTAAAGTATTTGCAGTTTCACACGTGGATTTCTGTCAAAAGCATTCTCAGACAAATGTTAAAATATCATGACATATATTTCGGACTACTTTTATTTTACAACATGATTTATTTCTGTATAATAAAGTGAACTACGATCTATTGTGAATTATTTTCTCCTTTTGATATTCTCTTTTCAAACACTGTACCCTACAGACAACATTTCTTTAGTCATAAAATGATTGAAAGAAATATATTGTACTTGTATATTTTATAAATAATTTGATGATAGTTAGTTATGCATAACATTTAGAGTGCAACTTCACTATTTGATTTTCAATTAATTGATTAATTTAAGTAATAAATGAACACAGCAATGGTTTTATTAAAATTAAGGACGGTGAAAAGCTAACTAGTGTTAATGATACGTTGTCATGTTACTGTTAAAATTCAAATATGCTTAATCTGCAAAGGAGTATAAGAATATTGTAAGTTCCGTTTACAAGCATCACAGCATGTATGGGGGAATTTTACAGACAAATGTCACTGTTTATGCCCCCACAAAGTGGAAGCATATAGCGTTGCACTTGTCCGTCAGTCCGTACGACCGTACGATAATACAACCGTACGTCTGTACGTACGTACGTCCCGAAATTTTGTTGACGCAACTCCTCTTAAACCGGATGGCAGATTTTGCTTTAACTTTCAGGAATGAACAACCTTAATGTGTAGATGTTAGTAAAGGAAGGAATTTTTGCTTCGACCAAATTTAACGGAATTATGACCCTTTGTTGATTTTTTCACTATATACCATATAGCCAAATAAATCTGTGAACGCAACTCCTCATAAACCGGACGGCAGATTTTGCTTAAACTTTCAGGAATGAACAACCTTAATGTGTAAATTATAGTAAAGGAAGGAATTTTTGCTGCGACTAAATTTAACGGAATTATGGCCCTTTGATGATTTTTTCACTATATACCATAAAGTGAAATAAATTTGTGAACGCAACTCCTCATAAACCGGATGGCAGATTTTGCTTAAACTTTCAGGGATGAACAACCTTAATGTGTAGATGATAGTAAAGGAAGGGTAATATTTTTACGGGACCTGACACACCTGGGGTTTCTATACTTTAATCTGTAGTTAACTTTCATGTGTAACATTTTTTGATATTTCTTGAAAACTTTCATATTGTTATTGCATCCAAGAGAACAAATATAGACCCAAGGCAAACGAAGAATAGGTCGTATATTATCAGTGTAGAAATACATGGAACTGTTTTCTTGAAACGTTCAAAACTCGAGTTGTTAATAGGAGCTGTTATGAATAATTATAAATTTCGTGTATTTAATCGAGTTAGATTAACAACTTACAATCATCCAGACACTGCAAAAAGAAAACTTAATACAAATGGTAAGTCATAAGTTAACGCAGAAGGAGGTACTACAGTCTAACATGAGGTATAGTTAGATTCAGACCTTTTAAAGTATTTGCAGTTTCACACGTGGATTTCTGTCAAAAGCATTCTCAGACAAATGTTAAAATATCATGACATATATTTCGGACTACTTTTATTTTACAACATGATTTATTTCTGTATAATAAAGTGAACTACGATCTATTGTGAATTATTTTCTCCTTTTGATATTCTCTTTTCAAACACTGTACCCTACAGACAACATTTCTTTAGTCATAAAATGATTGAAAGAAATATATTGTACTTGTATATTTTATAAATAATTTGATGATAGTTAGTTATGCATAACATTTAGAGTGCAACTTCACTATTTTCTCCTTTTGATATTCTCTTTTCAAACACTGTACCCTACAGACAACATTTCTTTAGTCATAAAATGATTGAAAGAAATATATTGTACTTGTATATTTTATAAATAATTTGATGATAGTTAGTTATGCATAACATTTAGAGTGCAACTTCACTATTTGATTTTCAATTAATTGATTAATTTAAGTAATAAATGAACACAGCAATGGTTTTATTGAAATTAAGGACAGTGAAAAGCTAACTAGTGTTAATGATACTTTGTCATGTTACTGTTAAAATTCAAATATGCTTAATCTGCAAAGGAGTATAAGAATATTGTAAAGTCCGTTTACAAGCATCACAGCATGTTTGGGGGAATTTTACAGACAAATGTCACTGTTTATGCCCCCACAAAGTGGAAGCATATAGCGTTACACTTGTCCGTCAGTCCGTACGACCGTACGATAATACAACCGTACGTCTGTACGTACGTACGTCCCGAAATTTTGTTGACGCAACTCCTCTTAAACCGGATGGCAGATTTTGCTTTAACTTTCAGGAATGAACAACCTTAATGTGTAGATGTTAGTAAAGGAAGGAATTTTTGCTTCGACCAAATTTAACGGAATTATGACCCTTTGTTGATTTTTTCACTATATACCATATAGCCAAATAAATCTGTGAACGCAACTCCTCATAAACCGGACGGCAGATTTTGCTTAAACTTTCAGGAATGAACAACCTTAATGTGTAAATTATAGTAAAGGAAGGAATTTTTGCTGCGACTAAATTTAACGGAATTATGGCCCTTTGATGATTTTTTCACTATATACCATAAAGTGAAATAAATTTGTGAACGCAACTCCTCATAAACCGGATGGCAGATTTTGCTTAAACTTTCAGGGATGAACAACCTTAATGTGTAGATGATAGTAAAGGAAGGGTAATATTTTTACGGGACCTGACACACCTGGGGTTTCTATACTTAAATCTGTAGTTAACTTTCATGTGTAACATTTATTAAATTTTACCTGCTTACTTTAATATCAGCAACATGTAATTACTTGTGTGTCTCTTTCTTCGTCTTCGCTAATGTGATTCCTCATAGTACATAAATATTTACAACATTTTATGTCGACTATTCAAAGAATAAGGAGGTCTATTGTACTTGCGGCGTGGCTATCGGGTTAAAGTTTTAGGGCAAGCTTCTCATTTTCACTATTTCTTTCCTTTCTACTGCAGATATTTGGTTCAAACTTGGCCGTAGACTGTGTCATTCCATCAAGGCCCATAACTCTGTAAAGCATTTTTATTAGTTATTCCCCTTTTAAGACTTTGAAAAATCTTTAATTTCAGGCTTTTATTATACCTTCAAGCACTAAGAATAGTCAAGCGTGCTGTCCATCCGACGGCCCTTGTTTCAGTATAAAAAAATCTAATTTTGAAATAAAAGGACAGCATTAATAATATACAAAACACCTCAATTCATTTGCAACTACAGAAAAAAATTTGTTCCCCACCTAAGTTATACATGCTCTTGTTTATGAGCACTTATGCATAGTGGGGGCATCCGTGTCCTATGGACACAGTTCTAGTTTGATTCAATCTTTGCTTTCATCCCATATAGTTCCATAATAACATTGATATATCTGTAGGCACTTCAATTAAGTAACTTCTTGAATTTGTGTTCACACCAAGACATTTTAACTGGCAACTGGCTGAGTAATGCACTTTTAGTAAGATGGTAGCATACGGAAGTACATGGGAAGTACATGTTCTGTTAAGTATAGACTTAACATGTGGGTGTTAACATTTTAAAAGTGAGAGGATTGTACGTGTTATATTCCTTTTAATAGGTTTTGTTGATGACACTTCATTTGGATTTACAACTTAAATATATTTCAGCTAGAATTTCGAGATGTAAATGATTTTTAAGCGACGAGTACTTCGATACTTTCGCTTGAAATAATTATCCAAGACGCTTTACCTATATAAATGAGAACAATGGTTGTGGAAAATAGCTAACTGTTAGAGTAATGGAAAACTACCTTCGGTTAAGTTTGATTTGATAAAGGCATTTTTTTTTCAAAAAACGGGTCTCAACTGATAAGACTTTATTTTTAACAGTGGTTCTTTCTAGTGAAACATTCGTATCTTTCAGAAAATCAGTCATATTAAATAAAAGAATTCTTCTTTTCATCAGCAGTGAGTGTAGGAGTGATAAAAACAGTATGACTTTTTGATCAACAAGCTTGATTCAGTATAAGTTAATTTCATACACACAAAAGAATGGTCAGAGGATATAGAAGATTCGGTCTACAACTATAGACGATTAATTCACTTTTTTCAGCCACACAGAATGTTGTTAATTGTTCTCTTTTTATTGATCAACAACACATTGATATATTTATTCATTTGGAGACATAAATTATACAATACTGTTATTGACAACTTCACGGAAGAGATATAAGAAGGCTCGCATTACAGACTTCTAAATTGAATATTCAAATCTTCTTAGAAGATTGGTAGACATAAAGCTTCTTAGTGAATTGACAAAGATGACGGTCTGTCGTGAAAGCTTAAGTCAATCAGTTGTATAAAGGCATTTATTCATTTGGGAACCAATATTCCCATACAACAAGTACCAAGAACAACTTGTGTACTGGACACAATAACAATTACGGTCGTCAAGTGACAAGGGGGTGTTATTTTACAAAGCGAAATATACAACATACATTGAACATAAACAGCCGTTATTAATAGGTTTTGTAGAAGAGTGTTCGACGGTATATCATACCACACAGCGGCTTTAGTTTTTCATAGTTGTGAGTGGTATTGCTCAGTCCTGAAGTATGTCGTTAAATGACACACACAATAAGCAAAAGTGAGAGTAGCTAAACTGCAATAATGCTTAAATAATTGTATTTCTTTTCTCCGTTAATCATTAGTTTTAAAATCAGAATAGGCACTAAGATATGACAAAGACCCATAGAGAAATATCAAGTAAAATAGCTCTCTTTACAGTATAACAAAAGGACATGTTAGAAAACCTCAATTTGTTTCATCTTGAAATTATTTACTCAAAAACTATTGATATCTATTAACTTTCAAGGCCAATGCGTGTGACTTTCGACGTAACTAATACGCCTTTTTTTACTTTCTTACAATACAAGTTATTGTCTTCTGCTCCGTCACATAGAGTCAGTTTGAAAACACACCAGACTTATTGATCAATTGCATACTATTAAATAATTCAGGTTGCTCTGAATTTTAACCTTCAGATGAATATTTAAGAAAGGTTTATTGGGATGTGGTTCTAACAAATATTAGTGCAGCACATCGATGAGTCACTCGTTTTTATTCTGATATCTGTTTTAATAGTCAGCAGTTTTACTTTTCTGAAAGTGTTTAAACTCTAATTTTCTCCAGGAGACCATTTGAAACTTGATTGCTAAAACGTCAAAAAATATTTAAAATATTCAAAATACAATAATACTTTGTTTAAAAAAAATAAGCAAAAAACGCATATCAGGAAAAAGGCAGTCAAAAACACAACCTCTCTATACTGTCAAAAAAGAAGAAGAGGAAAAGAGAGTATACATGTATAAAGTGATCAATTTAAAAACAGAGACACTCAAGCATGCCAAATAAAGAGTAAAATTTGAGACTTCAAATGCTTTTAAATGCTTAAAACAACACAAATCAGTTTTTCAGACACGCGCATTCAATGAGTATAATCACATAAAATCTAGTGTTAATGTTTTAAGACTGCACAATTTTCACTTGACTGTTCTTTACCATCTCACTTACAAAAGATGCCCATGAGACCCAATGATCTACTGGCCATAGAATCAGCAGCATAAAAAGCATATTTTTTTAGAGAATCACTTGAAATGAATTTGTGGTAAACTTCCCGGTTCCTGTTTAAAGTAACAAACAAGATATGTGTAACAGACACGAATGTCCCCGAAACATGGCAATGGTCACAGTCATGGTAGCTTATAACTTGATGTCACCTTAATCATTTGTGCTAATTTTTTTGCAGTCTATGAACAGAACAGAGTACCCATAAGTCAAGTAGTTAGACTACTGTATGTCTTTTACCTGTTTGCATGATTGTTAAAGTTTTTTAAAAATCCAAAACTGATGCGTTTTAAAAGATACTGATCTAGTGTTTTGTACCCACCACATCACTTTTATATGAAAAACAAAGTTTAAAATCACGGCGACAGTCGCGGCGCAACAACAGAAATGACACGATTTTGTCAGTTTCCAAGATAATGACAAAAATAAATAAATTTTAGATTAAACAATTTTTAAGATAAACAAAGTACTGGAAATATGCCAAAAATGAGAGCACCCCGTTTCAAGTTTAGTTGAGTATGTCAAAAATATAAGTTTCTGGAGATAGCCAAATACGGTGCGTCTACGTGAATTTGAAGTTGGAAGACCCCAAATGAACGAAATCGGGCTATTTATATGCCACAATCCCCACGCTATCCACAGCTGTGCAGAAAAACTTTCCACAGATTTTCCGTGGAGCTCCACAGATTTTCTGTGGGACTGTGGAAAAGAACGCTCCACAAGTTTTCTGCGGGGTGATAATTACCAATAAAATGTTTTAAAAGATTATGGTGGTATAACCATTCAAAGGTATAAAACAAAACCTCAAATTTACGTTTTCCGGGTGCAATATAAGTAAACGTCATAAAATGATATCAAAATAATTCTCCCACTTCAGCTACAGGATTCACAGCATCAACTGTTGCCATGCGACTTCTCACAATGGGTTAACAAAGTATCCAATATGGCCGAACAGCAGGTGCGTTTAAACAAAAATAATGAAAATGGAAGTGTTAAACTTCGAATTAAGTAAATCATTTGACCTTATTAAATATCTTTGTTTTTATGCCCCCCGAAGGGAGGCATACAGTTTTTGAACTGTCCGTCCGTCAGTCCGTCCGTCTGTCCGTCCGAAAACTTTGGCCATAACTTCCTTAACAGTAAGTGGATTTACTTCATACTTGGACACAACATCTCTTTGGACAAGACCTTCCCACTGACTTATATTTATTTGACCTTGATCCCTGAATACCTTCACCTTGAAGGTTCAATTGTCAAAAAACTTTAACACTGACGCAATTTTTTATTATTAAGTTGATTTACTTCAAATTTGGACACAACACCCTTTTGGACAAGACTTTCCCATTGACATATATTTATCTGACCTTGACCCCTGAATGACCTTTACCTTGAAGATTTAATTGTCCAAAAACTTTTACATTGGTCATAACCTCCTTATAAGAAAGTCGATTGACTTCATTCTTGGACACAACACCCCTGTACGACACAATTTATTGTTTACGAAGGTCGTAAACACTGGATACATTCGGTATAGACGTACGAGACTGTCATTCAAATATTTCTTTTAAATGCATAACATTTATGTATAAAACAGACAAATTGTGAAAATGTACGTTTTGAACACATTTTACATTTGGCAAACATAAACCAAAATTATCTACAGTCTTAGAACGTCGAACTTTGTGTTGGTGAGAAGCTCACATCATACCCTATATTTATCAACAAATTACACAATAAATAGTGATGACTTAAAACATTAAAAGGAAAATTCAGCTGTATAGATAAAACTGTTCTACAAGTCAAGGTAAAAGTTTAAAGAAAAACCAGGGTATTACATTACCCCCACCTCCTTCCCATGACAAAACGCCTGCTGCCAACTTGCCATACATTCTATTTTTCATCAGAGTATGCATTATGGTCGTATGGATTGGAAAACACCTTAAATACAATGCAACAAGTCCCCTAAGTTAACATTTAAACACCAACAAAATGCTTTCCACATCGACATTTCACATCGCAGTCATTAACAGGCAAAATTTTATCTATTGTTAAGAGCCATAACAACATTTATTGGTTTAATTAAAAGAAAAAAAAATTAACTTAACAAAAATCTTTTTACAGCTTAATTCCAAGAAAAGAAACTGTAAATTTTTTAACTTAAACATACCAGAAAGCAATCGAAATTATCCATTTACTTATGGTTAAGAAAGACTACGACTAGAGGAAACCATACATTTAAAAATTAGTTCTTCGATTTCATTAGGATTTTTTAACCACTAATTAATACTATTAATAGAAGGAAGTCTTCTTCGTTGAGTGTTGCTCTTCTTAGTGACAACTGACTTTAAGGTCCTGTCATTCTCCTTATCTTCATCTTCCCTCGCCCTCTTATTGGTGCTTTGGCCAATGGTCGTCACGCGATTGCGTGCTTGGCGCTTCTGCTCGTCTGTCAAGTGATCGACTGCCCTTGAAATCTGTTACGGATGTACCCATGGCATCAAGCGACTGCTGAACATGGCGAGTGGCCCTCGCTACAGACTCCACTGCAAACGTTACTTTACCAAGGTTCACCGTCATGGTCTTCTCAAAATGCCCTAGCACAGCATTTAAAGGGGCCAATAAAAACTCCATCGGGGTAGCTTGGGGCAGCGTCTAGCTCTCCTGGTCCACCATCTTCTTAGTTGGTTCTGGCTGCTTGGCGGAGGACTGAGCCGGTAGAGGTGAGAATAGCATATTCTCTGACGATTGTTCACTTTATAGCTTAGGCATGATATTCTCCTTCTTATAGTTGGGCAGTTCAGGTGTCATCAGAGGAGAAAATGCTGAGCGGTTGGATACTGCAGGGTTATGGGACCGGCTCCTGGCTTCAGGAAAAGCTATGGAGATGTTGAAAGTATAGGTGTTGGCTCATACCTCAACGGATCAGTGCTAATGTTTGGCCGAGGTTGTGTGTTAGGTCCTCCAGTACCTGCGCAGTTGGATGAAGAGCTGAAGATACCATCCATGAAGTCAATGTCAGCAGGCTCGGTCAAACTTGGTCTAGCAGGATCGTACTGGTTCACAGGTGGTACAGGCGGTGTTTGAGCCTTTAAGTTGGTACCATTAGATGACAGAAGTAAAGCCAAGACAACATGAGGAAGCTTAACGGTGACCAGATCTTCTGTGTTACTCTGGCTTGGTGTGTTGGTTGATTCCAAACTCCGGATGCTTAACCTGTTGCTGCTCCTCTTCAGTAAAGGGTCGGAAGTCCGTACCTTCCTTAATGGGCTTGGCATTGGGGATGCGCACCAGGTACCTATAAGCATCATCTTGGTACTCAGGCATGGCAGCTATAGTAACATGCCTCTTGTAGCTGGTCACATGTCGGTCTATCTGGTCTAAGGTTGTGTATCGAAACATATAAGGCTTACAATAGAATGGGGTCTGGTCCAGGGCCATGTGGTGCTTCATGACATGGTCAATCAAGTGGTACCGCTCTCCAGCATAGCTAGCTCCAATGCCTCCACATTGCATACAGGCAAACAACCTCCTCTTTACGTGCTTGCTGTCCATAGCTTCCTGCAGGACATAAAATTGAAAAAAATACTTCCTATTAACCCAGCACGAAGACTTCAGGGTAACCGACAGTACTTTACTCGCGAACACGTCAACCGAAATGATAAATTCTTCATGATGATTAATTTGAACGCTTCAATTAAAACACGTTAAAGGTTTGGCATACGGACTGACATAAAACCGACATGTAGCATTTTTCACAGCTAAAATCATAAAAACAAAACAAAAACACATCAGACATTTACATGTCATTACTGTTTATTTAAAATTCGTTTTGACATCTTACGGGCCAAATTTGGTGCCTTGGTCCTGTTATACATTTTAATAACTCATAGTGCCCCTCAGTGTCCAGCTGCATCACAAAATTGATAGGCGATATTTTCTCGGTGATGACGTATGGACCATCATTCCTCTTCTCATGTTTTGGGGATATACCAACTGTCCTTGTCACATGTACATGTAATAACCAGACTATATCGCCAGCCGTGCCATCTTGGCATCATACAATCCTTACTTCGCTTCGCGCTGACTTTGAGATGTGTCTTTGCAATGCTCGAATCATGCGCTTTTGAATAGTTTCAATGGCCGATAATAATGACATGTATAAACTTGAAAATAACAGCAGCAGTTGTCAGTAACCATATCTTTGCTCGAACGACAACAACAAATGTGAGTGTATATGAATGTATAACCATTATCCATTAACAGCGCCCTAAACTGTATTGATCTATATCTCTCGTGCTATTATGCCAACTCCAATGACTCTAGTGACGACAGTGCTTCGCTCACAGTCTTGAGCTCTGTGTAATCTGCGAATTGCTCTCACTGATATCAACATATTCACTGTCCTTATACATCTGGTTGCCGTTCCCAACTATACAGGCACTTTTTGCTGTTTAATGCTCTCATGTACCGGCAACTGCTGTGGATTTGCCTGCTAATGTGGATACACCTGTTGAGGCTGGAGCGGGTATGCCATAGATGGCATGATTGATTGCAAATTGTCACTTGTTTCAGACGAATGCAACAGCATTGACACATGCATTTGCAGACACAACTGTTTATTCTTAGGAAGCCGTTTTGCTCTAAACTAACAACTTTCAAAACACGCATCGATAGCATCTCGCCTAGGTTGTTCAGTGGCCAGGGTGCTTCGCCGATATGCCTGTGCCTTTGAAAGCTCAAGAAAGGACGTCTTAAATTCGGACATAGATTCTGTAGACTGTTTCTTTTTCTTAGGTCTTCGTGACTCAGTAGGGCGCTTGAACGTACTACTATCTCCGGAAAATGAGCTACGTGGTGTTTCGCTCACACTGGAACACGGGTACTGGTTTGGAACGCTCTGAAGGTCGTCGCCATTTCTGAAATGATCTTTAATGATATAATTATCTTACACATTTAAAAATTAAACACAGTGGTTCTAAAACAAAACCATTATGAGACTGACCACAGATATTCATATGTGATAATCAAATCAGCTTGATAATTATATGTTACATATATCATATCTGTCGTTTCAGATTTCTGGCAACTAGAGAATCGTTTACATCCCTTGCATATTTCTAAAGAATAGGCCAACCAACAATATCGAGATGCATACCAGATTATCTGGACAAACTTTCCCCGCTTTACCTCAAAATGCCTCAGGATATTGGGCATTGGTTACTACTCGCAGATACTTTAGGGAATTATGGCAAATTCCGCACTGTTTAGGTGTAATTGATGGAAAACACATTGTGCAGTCCAATCGCGCTGCTACGAATTGCAGTATAACGAAATAACGATGTACTACGAAAAAGTGATCGGTCCCATCATTATTTCTTCTTTATTCAATTAAGGTAAGATGCGATTTAATGAAAAATGCAATTGAGCGAACAATTATCACAGTCCCATAATGTAACTAACAGTAAAATAAAGATGCGATATAGCGAACACCATCAGACAGGTGTTTTCACACCTCTTTGTCTGATACATGTTGCTCGCACATATCGCCTTGTGTTTACTGTTATTAAACACTTATCGCCCCAAGGATTAGTGGCACGATATGCTGCAAACAACAAGCGGGTTTGTTTGATTGTTACACAAATGTAAAACATGTTAAAAGTTTCAAACGGTATAAAATCTGGACAAGTTGTATTGCTTGACATTCTTTATTTTGCAATTTAAACTTATAATAACTTATAACATTATACAAAAAAATGTAATTTATAGTATGCAATGAAAATTAAATCAAATGTTCCGTTTTTCTTTATTATTTAAGTATTAATTGACTCCGACATATAACGACAACAATATATAACGACATCGACGGTTTACGATAGTATGAACAAAATGTAAGAATAAAAAGGCGCTTCTACGAAAATTGCGATATTACGAAAATTTTGTAGGGTCCGATGCATATTCGTAGCATCGCGAATGTACAGAACTTCTAGCTCCGAAAAATACAGGATCACTACACTTAACTACAAAGGCACTTTTTCTATTGTATTGATAGCGCTAGTTGATGCCAATTTGCAGTTCACCAATACTGATATAGGAGCATATGGAAGAAACAGTGATGGCGTTATATTTGCACATTCGAAAGTTTGAAACAGCCCTGAGATCAAATGAGCTTAGCTTGCCACCTGCTAGTGCTCTGGCAGGAGCTGAGTAGCTTGGACCAATGCCGTATGTCATTTCCATTAGGCGTTTCCATTACAGGAACATATAATGCGTTCTTATCCATGCAGAGGACGTGGTACCGCTGAACAAATCTTTAACTACACATTGTCGTGAGCTTGTAGAATCGTCGAAAGTGCCTTTTGCGTATTAGCGGCACGATGGAGAGTGTTCTACACAAAAATTGGAGTCACTGTGTCAACAACAAGGCTATTGTGAAAGCATCAGTACTTTTCCACTATCTATTGCAAAAAGACACTACAGCAGTACAAACAGCCATCATTCTAAAATATTACCAAGTGGATAGTGTCGATGGCCTGTGTCTCCTAGCTGGTGCTAGGAAACGAGGCTCTGAACGTGCAATTGAGATAAGGGATAAATTTAAGGACTACTTCACTAGGGTAACACACAGTGCCCTGGCAAGAAGCACATGTAAAACGTTGCTGATTTGGTAATTTACAGTAATAGACTTTTATGTACAGATACACTAACCTTGATTCTTTGCTGGGTGCATTCACATCCACAGGACCGGCGCTATCCTCCAGTTGATCTTGTAAATCCATGTTACTGTCAGTGCTGAAATTAGTGAAAATGAGCACATTTTGTCTTATATTGATACATGCAAAAAATTGTCTGAGTACAAATTCATGGGTATAATGATTGTATTTTGTCATTCTTTTGACAGTATAAGTGTCGATGTTGAAAGATATATCGATAAACAGTGCTTCATTATACTTCATACTGGTAGTGTCTTTTTGTATTACAATGTGGACACGGACCCGGATCGGACGTGTGGAATTTACCCAACGCATTCTTTGTTGAACAAGGCTTCATGGACGTAACCACGGACACGGATAACTGATCACGGAACTATGGAATACCGGCCTTATGCTGAACAAAAGATTTACACTTGGTGAATGTAAGATTCGGTGCCAGTCACGGAAATTTCACACGTATTGTTAATAACGGACGAAGTGTTGTTGACTAGTTTATTGTATCATCCGATATATTCCATCACATTAATGACTTTGGTGTTGGTGACCTTGACCTTTCTGATCAATTCCTAATAAACTGTTATTTACGTTTATACAACGGGATCGACGGGGAATTATAGGACGATCTAAATGTTGAACAAACGTTATATATGCATGAATATTAATAGCTTTCGATAATTGCATTCATGCTCAACTATGGAACAGTCTGAGACGTAAAGGGATCAAGGAATACAGCAAGTTGTTATTGATATTTAAATCCATGCACAGTCAACTACAACCATGTAATAAACTTAAAGGAGGTATAACAGATTTCTTCCCTTGTGAAACTGGTACAAAACAGGATTTTGTCAGTTCTACAATTATATTCTCGCTGTATATGAACGATTTAGAAACATACCTGAAACAAAAATGCGGTTCTGGGATTTTCGTTACGAACGACATTCTGTATTTATTTGCTTTGATGTTTGCAGACGATGTAGCCACGGTAGCCGGAACTATAGTTTAACTACAAACTCAGATAAATGCAGCAATATTTGTGAGGATTCAGGGATGAAAATTAATCTAGATAAAACTAGGATCGCTGCGTTTCGGGAAGGTGGACTCTTAAGACAAAATAAAAAATGAACATTTTAATGGTACAAGTTTTGGCTTTACAAGCAAACCAAGCGGTAAACGCAATATTTCGTCGCCAAAAACACTTATATTATTTGACTCAGCAGTTACACCAATATTGACTTATTCAGCAGAAATATGGGGATACAAACCTTGTCCAGTTATCGAACAGGTGCATGTTCATTTTTGTAAACGGTTAGCATGTATGAATCAAAATGTGACAATATTTTCGCCCTCAGTGAATGTGGAAGACACCCAATATCTGTAACGTATATAACAAGATGTGTTAAGTACTGGCCCAAGTTAACATCTGTATTGTCCGAAAGATACTCTAACCAGTGTTACATTTTGTTAAAACGTTTAGACGAGACAGGCAGTGTCACATAGGAAAAAATGTAAAACATTTACTTTATCAATACGGATTTGGCTGTTCGAATTGCAAGTTGGCAATTAAGCGGGTTTCCTACAAGCATTCTCAAAAAGGCTAAAAGATTGTGCATACCTATCTATTTTTGCTGACATCGAGAAAAATCTACAAACTGTGTAAAAGTGCTATTAATCCTGAATATTACCTGTCAATACCACATTTATTTGCAAAAGCGCAGGTTGGCGAATTTTCGATGTTCTTGTGATGTTCTTATGATAGAAAAGGGAAGGCGCCTAGGTATTGATAGAGATTATACGTTTTGTTATATTGCCATAGAAACAGTGTTTATTCTATTGAAAATGAAGTGCATTTCCTTATTGTTTGCTCTCTGTATAGTGACTTAAGAGAAACCAGAATGGTTAGCTGCGTCGGTAGCCGATGAGTTATTTTTCAGTATTATGAGTGACAGTGAAACTGACAGCATTTTCTCATTACCTAGATATCAAGTGAAAGTTTTTGAATTATGGGAATCATTGAATACAAGCTATGCTATTGTGCATAGAGAAAAGTATTGAAATATCTCTGTCCATAATCAAGCTTGCAGAAGACAGTTATTTGATTACATTTTTAATATTACATGGATATTATAATATTAATTTGTTAAATTATAATGACATTACACTATAACTATGTACTTTGGGCCGGATACCTTATAATGCAATAAAACTGTGTTGTTGTTGTTGCTGTTTGTCTCTAAAAATGTTCCGAATTTTAGTGTAAATTAAATATTTATCTTTAAAGACGGAATATATTTTACTTACTCTTATATGTCTAATTAATCAATGCAATTTTCTGCTTAAAATAAGTTAACACATAGACACGTGTTGTCAAATTGTTAACTGTAGGATTTTGAGTGATATTTGCTGCGTTATCTTTGAAATTGATTACTCGAAAATTAAGAATAAAATTACAATTTTCTTACTTGTTTACATTACACAGGGTGATGCGAACTCTAAAAGCTGTACTCATGCTATCAAAAATTCACAATCTTTGAATATAGATGTAATGTTTTCAATCTTATAGATAAACAATGAATTTTAAAATAAAACACTAAAAGATTTTGCTTAAAACTTCTTTCACGATTACTGGTTTGGAATGTTCCCTCTCAGTACACAGACGAATGGCTATTGACAGAAATCTTTCCTCTTAATCTGTCTACATTTTTATGACATGATGACATATTTGTCAAAAATTATCGTTCCTTGATAAGTTCTGCCGATGTCCAATTGATTTCCGCTGTTGTAGTTAGAATCATTTGCACATCCCATGTAGCAGTCATTGATCTCAGACAATGAGTCTACAGGTTATTTGTCACTCACCTCTAATTCAAGTGAGGAAGCAGTCAGCCGCTTGCGGAGAGATGGGTTTGTAAACTCATTAGATACCCACTTTTTAGGTGGACTGACAGTTGAGATATGATCAATTTGAGGTTGAAAGTGACGTTTAAATCAAATGAAATAAACAAACAAAGACACTATGTCTTAAGTAATCGGTACAATACTGAATTTGATGCGCTTCGTGAATTTACTACTTTTCTTAAACGTACTGCGCTTCTAAGACGTACTGCGCTTCTCAGATTTATTTTGCTACTTCGCTTCGGTTCTGGAGTTTTGCAAACCTTTCGAATCTTTCGAATGTATGCATTTATCTTGTCTTGTCTCTCGTCAAACTTAGGTCACATTGAACGCAGTGTTTTGCTGTAAGTAACACTACATCCACTGTTGTCTCAAAACTTTTCGATTTCTAGCTCTCGCTCCTTCATATGTAATTGAAGTTATTGTTCTTACTTTCCTTTTCATATGCTCTACTTTTCAACCTCTGTTCAAATGCTAAGACCTCTGCTTCTTAATCTGTTATAAATAACACAAAGTTTTGTCCCGTCAATCCTAGCCTCTCTCCAATTTTCAACCATTCTTGGTAATTCCTGATGCCCTTCAGACGTATAACCTTGTAGTGGTCCGGGACGAGCTATTTTTGTAACTTACGACCTATTCTAAGAAATAAAGCTGTACAATAAGCAACTGAGAAATCTGGAATGATTAGGTCTACTTCTTAATGTAAGAACGTTATTGATTAATTCAACTACAAGCCTACAGCGCGTTATACTGGACAAAATCCAAAAAACAATGAAAAGAGCAGTTGTATCAAAGACCTACCGACGATTAATCGCTTAAGTAAATTGATAGACGTAAACATGGTCTGTGCGTTTGGCAACTTGACAATGGTCGACTGTTTGCTGTCAAACATCTGACGCCAATCAGTTTAATAAAGCTTTCTGACTTTAAAGGTAAACATATATCCTATTTGATGCCGACATTAATATTTTGGGCAGTTTTCGTGACTCGCTTGCAACAATGCCCGTCATTTAAGAGACCAACAATACAAAAGAGTATACATATATGATTAAAATAGATAATGAATCGGGTCTCTAACGTGAACGGTTTCTGTATTTTCGCGTCTAATGCGCTGAAGTAGGTCTCTCAAATAACACAGGTGCAATATCTTGGAAAGCTTTCTAGGTCACAATAGTTTGATCGATGACCTAATTACCGTTTTTTTCATTTAGCTGTCTTTCATTTAAGGTTGAAAGCGTAGTTCGAAGATGCTTGCTTTATCTAGCAAACATCAAATTGAAAGTATTCTGAAATTATTATCGCCATTCCTGGACGGCGATATATACAATTAACAAGATTTGAACAGTTTTGCCTGTACACCGCCTGCCTTTAGCCAATCAAAGCAAAGCATTTCATATCACATGATAACAAATGGACGTCAAAATTCTTCAGCAAGGGATGCGTAAATGGACTCGCCCAACCGCCAAGTTTGTCGGGTTACTTATTCTTACAACTGAAAAATACCATCATCAATGTACGATCTCAGTACCAGTCTTCAGGCTCGTGTATAATAAATACAGGATAATCGCAATATTTTTTGCTACATGTCATTTTTAACTAGAGAATGTAGTCTAAATAAGAGTATGGTTTGTTTGTTTTTTCCAAAACTTGCCCTTAAAGAAAAAAATAAATGCTTGCTTTCGGGCGATTCTAATCAGGATACAAACTCCCCGCAGGGGTTACTTCCCCTGATTAGTACAGTAAAAGTAGCAAAGCGTGACGTGAACGGTGCGAGGAGTTTGATCAGGATTTTTCCGTGTTTTATATATGCTTGATTAGGTCAGGGCAATATCGTATTTTTAAATTTTATTCTGTTTAAATTGTACATATAATATTCTTATGGTATTGAAGAACTGTATCTAGTATTTGTTAAGTATACATTTTTCTAGTAATAAATAAAGTTAAAAAACTACGCAAATAGTCAATTAATTATGCGTAGACTGGTTTACAACAAAGCAATATTTACAAGGCTTTAATGCTGCAAATTTTAACATGATGTATAAAGATTTTGGGATGTTTTCATAAAGAAACCAAATCGTCCGCTTTCAAAAATAGTCCAGCTACAATAAAAATTACAATGTATATTTCGTCTACTTTATAATTTCTGTGTGAAAATTATCAAATATAACTTCGCTTTTCAGTGCAAAGCATGTTGTAAGATTATCAAATTAATGAATGAAGAACATGAAATACATTCATCTATGGATAAGACGAAATGCATGGCTGAACGGCGATTTCAAGCATTTTTGGAATTGCTAGTACTTGTCTTTTTATAAGATAAAGCCTTTCTTATCAGATATGAACCAGACTCATCGATGAAAACCTGGATCTATAAATGGAAAAAAATGGTACGATGTATTGAAGCTTTTTTTAATAACCGTATACGCTCATTGAAATGTGTTTACTATTCCTTCGATGTCACCAAAATATTAACTCTTAACGATAATGACCACTTAAGTTTCTAAGTCCACTAGAACGGTGTGTTTTTTAAGAGAAAAGACCTATGAATGTATAAAGACACAAAAAGTCATTTTATCATGCCATTACTATGACAACTGCCTGATAAAGCCTGTCTGAGAACAGCAACCTTTCTCAGTCAGTGACTTGAGAACACTTTTCCATGCTTAAACCTATGGAAAAGTCAGAGTACATCAGATTTTTCAAGCACCTCCCACTTTTTGCCGGACTACTTTCACAATGTAAAGAGCTTAAAGCATTGCAAAAAATAACAGATAAAACAGCCTAAATAAAACATATTTATTTTATGCCAACCAATGAAATACCAAGTTCTATCAGTGAAATATATTCCATATCAGTCACTGTGGGGAACTACTTTTCAGTAACCACAATTTGAAATTTTACAAGTAATAAAAAAGATATAAAAATAAATTCTAACATAAAATCCAGAGTCCGACTTTTAAGGAGTCATTGTATGTATACAACAGACCGATCCATTTCGAGGATCCTATGCCATTTCGTTAATTATACGTCACATACTTCAGAATACTGACGTAGGCGAACAATTTATTTCCCAAGACATAAACACAGGATGGCACTTTACGTGAAAACTTAAATTGAATACACATGATTTATGCTATTTGAAAATGTGATGACGTGTATTGCTTCTTGATCAACCTATGGAAGAATTTAGATCTTGTAAGGGCATTTATTTAGGATGAACCTCTGCATTGGCGCTGAATTTTGATTCGTCATTGCACAGGCCATATTTTATATGAATGCCCTGTAAGCAGCAAATGTTGATAGTAAAAGAAGGAAAATGAAGAAGAATATGCAGGTAGATCTTTGTTTATTTCTATGATTTGTTTGGTGATTAGGTGTAGACTAAATAAATCGTTAGAATGCAACATGTTTCTATGTGTCATGTATAATTCAAGATGGCGGACTGTGTATTGAATTTGAGTTTCACGATCATGTATTCATACGCGTGTAAGCAAAGAAACAGTTCTAGAATTAAAATAATGAGATGCAATATCATAATAGTGGCAAGCCTCGCCCCTTCCAGGACCATATCTAACCTCGTCTGAGAAACCCTTTCTCAAAAGACAGTAACCTGTTATTCTCTATTTATTCTCAAGGGAGATTTACAAGTTAGAATAAACTGACATGACATGAATCTTATGACATTACATGAAATAACTTGCTTGCCTCATTTTATCCAGTCTGTGAAAGAAGTGTTGTTGATTTTCTACTTCGCTACTACATTTGCAGCATCTAAACAGACTTTTAAGCAAATAGCACATTTGCAGTTTCAAAAATAGCACAATGCTTGCATCTAAAAAGAACTTTGCAAGCAATAACAATGCATTGCATTCTAAACCAGAACTTTTCAAGCAAAATAGCACAATTGCATTGCATTCTAAAACAGAACTTTGCAAGCAAAATAGCACAATTGCTAAGCCTAAACGATATTTGACTTAAAATACCCGTAATGATACACACAAAATCAGAGTTGATCACTGTCCGAAAAGCAGAGTTTTGGAGTGCGATTGCTTGAATAGAAAACTGACCCATAGCTTATAAGATTATTATTCTGTTAAAATACTCATTTTGTGATTGTTTTCTTTTCATAACCTACCTGCCTAAATTAGGATATATGCGTGCACGTTTTTGTAGCTGGTAAATATAAACATGCCTTATACAGGTATATCGTGCGTTACTTAAAGAGCTTTCTAAATATAGAATTTACCATTCTTACAATCGTGTGGAATAGCAGACTTTCTTTAAAATCCCATTCAAGATACTAAAATAAATATGTATAAAGGAAAAATTGTTATAATTCATAAGTTTTTGAAAGAATTATGTTTTAATATATATAAAGGTAATACATGTAGATGTATCTAGTCTTCCAAACACGCATCTCGTCTGTAAAAAAAATGGTATGTAACGGTGAAAAAAGTGTTGTTTTTATTTTCTTAAATACTACCATATTAAATGAACTTAAGATGTCTGAGAGAGAGACTGGGAGACAACTTACTTTGACTTGGACTGTAGCTTTTTTCGGAATTCCAAGATGATTTCTTGTCTTCTGATAAAAAAAATGCATATTTGTTGCTAAACAAACCATAAAACATCGAACAAATATGTTTTCTGGTTTTATTATGCTAAACATAGCAATATTTCCTTTGAACTTAGCTGAACATTTATACCACTCCCCAAGCGGCTTTTTCTTTTGCAAATATGTCCTTATCATACCGAGTTTTCAAATAATTGAACAACTGCACACACAAAAAATTGCAAGTTCTTTCTAAAACGCCTAGAAATGAAAAATAAAAACTGAACGAGTTGAATTAAAACAGCGGTCTCAAAAAACGGGCAGTGTCTTTAATTCATTGAGTAAATTAATTCTATTTCTATCGATCGCACAAAATGCAAAATTTGTACTGAATAAATATTTTCACCGTTAGCTTTGTTCATTTACTAAAAACATTATTGCAAATGTGCCATACAAACAATGAATAATTCAATCTTTTGTTTACAAATCACGTATAATTTGTTCACCAAGTATCTTAGTATTAAAATTCAAAAAAAAAAGATGTGGCATTCCTTTCTAAGCTTATTAACTGCAGTACATGAACTATAATTATGCCACCAGCTTCAAAAACTCGTAGGAAACTGGCGTTCCCTAGCTATGCCTGAAACAGAAGTTTGGTTGTCTTGTAACCACTTCTGCTATAGAGGCGTTTTGTTGTAGTTTTTCAGTTCTTGATTTCCTAAAATTACAGGATAACTGAATTTTTATTTATTTAATTCATATAAGAGAACTGGGGGTAAAATAAAGTACTTTGGATCTACAAGATAAGCAGCAGTGATCTATTTTATCAGTACTGAGTCTACAGACAATCCTGGAAAAATGCTGTTTAATCAGCAACAAAGCTTATGATGGCTTTGTATTGATCGTAAACGTTGAACTTTTACCATGGTATGACAGGATGGTTCATTTGTAAGATACTGCTTGCTTTTCTGTTCTACTATTTAAATAAACCACTTGTATATCCCAGTTTCCCTAACGCCAGCCAAATGCTACTTACTAAAAGTTTTACATGTGTTTAAAATCTTTTTCCCACCTTTAAAGATGACAAACTAAAATGTGATGAAAAATATATTTCATATAATTCAAAATGGCAAATCGATTTGAAACTAAAAAAGACTGGCTCTCTGTATATTTTTTCTTAAAATAAATAGAAAGGACAGTGTTTACATGATTGTCTGATGTGTGTGCGTTTGTTTCCTGCGCATCGATTTTGGCGTGTCTAAAACGATAGCCAAGTAAATACGTACATTTGACTCGACTGAACTGGTTTTGAAACAAAAACAAAACAACATTGATTTTTGATACGGTTGGGGGTAAAATTAACGATATCTTGGTACTGCA
This sequence comes from Cyclina sinensis, assembly GCA_012932295.1. NCBI lineage: Eukaryota > Metazoa > Mollusca > Bivalvia > Venerida > Veneridae > Cyclina > Cyclina sinensis. The sequence goes on along the minus strand of JAAONU010000009.1, from coordinate 7,982,158 downwards.
GCATCCTGGGAGGTAGAGATCAAAGACAGCTTGCGTGTACTGATTCCATTAATCTTTATCGTGTAAACTTGGAACTCCTGTTTTGAGCAAAAAATAAGAATGAATTCAAGTTTATATTAAAAGATACAAAGTAAAAAATATCGACAGTCGCGAAATGCAACTGTTTCTCTTGTTATCTGGGTACTTTTTTGTTTGTTTGTTTGTTGTTGTTTTTTACATTTTTTAACTTTAATTTTAGATAAAACGGAATAAAGTAAATCCATGTTCTGACAATATTTTGAAATTATATTGCATTGTCTTGGATTTGAAATAAGACATGTGCATTTAAGGCTTGAGTTATATATTTGCATTAGTAGTTGCATTTAAGGTATCAACAAATTTATGAACATAAATAAAATGAAAATACTTAAATTTACCATCTGAGGCTAAGGTAGTCATTCAGCAAATCGTGATATATAAACTGCCGCAGTCATTCAACAACTACTGGCATAAAAACTACAACAATAAAGTTTACATACAGAACATTTTAAAGTCATTTTAACATTAGAGATCGGTTTTGATTAAAAATAATACAACAGCACTACGGATTGTTGGTAATAAAATATGGATAACTTTAGAAGACACATTTGTTCTGTTTGACTTTGTGATTTTAAAATCTTGCTTTTTACAAAACTATAAAAACAACTGCAAAATATTGATTAGTCAGAGATGTTAAGTCATAAAAAATGGTATATAGGTCCTTGCAATTGCATGAAATTTTCAGGGTCAGGAGCTTACTCGTTAAAACACGACTATCAGGAAATATGAAGATGTCAGTGGTTGCTTTTAAGAAAACCTCCTATATAATATTAGATAATTCGATCACTTTTTACACAACACTTTTCCCATTCCGCTCCATTTATTTCAAAAGACAAACCTGAGTAAAATGCATATATAGATAATTTTCTACTTATAAATCGACATGAACTGATAGACGAAAATTTATATTATTCTAAGTTCATTTGTCTACCTGGCAAAGAAAGGCCCTGTCAAAAGCCTAATGCAAATCAGTTTTTAAAGTTAATGTTGTGGTGTTTAAGGAGTTTTCTACAAAGTTACCATTTAAAGGGTGATTTCGAGTAGATGACAGTGAGGTCAAACGATACTAAAATGTAGTATGGTTGGAATCACAACAAAACCCTTCAAAGCGTCAACATTTTATGGTGTTATTTCCGAGTCTTATCTGTCGTTGTTTTCTGCTGTTGTTGTTTATTAGTTGTTGTTGTTTTTTTTATTTCTTGTTGTTGTTTTTGTTGTTGTTGTTTTGGTTGGGGGTGGGGGGGGGTTGTTTGTTTTTTTAATAATAGATTAATCAGACAAAACGATTTGACCTTTTTTCTAAACTTTTCAATTCTTCTTCCGTTTCTCGTTTTGCCACTCATATCGCTGTTTTGATTTTCCGAAGATGCAGTTACATGTCATAGAAATTGAAATGCTTAAGGATTTCGAACATTGCATTTTCAGGTTTGTGTTTCTTCAATCCTGTCCTTACAAACTAATCAATGTGATTTACAAATAAGATAAGAAATCCTGAAAACGCGGAGACAAGATAGAAATAAAAAGAAGTTTGGTCCTGTTAAACCAACAACTAAATGCTTTTGGGGAAAAATGTTATGTAGTTTGGCAATTATCAACATATTTGCACCATCACTAGACACATATCCTCCGAAAAAAACTTTAAAACAGTGATATATGGTTTACTTTATGTATCATCATTCTTCACCGTAAGCCAGCAGGCTATGCTCAGCTCCAAACAATTCTAGGAAAACGGATTGTAAGGGGACACTGCTAAAAGTTAGTTTTACTGATTTTTATTTAAGTACCTAGGAAAAACGTGTAGCCGAAAATGAGTGAGATTATATGCGACATAATTTTATGTTGATTATCTTAAATTTAAGGCAAATGAAACTGACTTTTAAGGTAAACGGGCGAATCTAAACTGAGTAGGACGTATCTTTTTTTTTCTTCAGAAAAGTATCTGTCATTTGCTGGGCGTGAATAGGTTAAAAATATTATACCGAGCGTCAGGACATCTTACAGATGAAGTATATGAACCGTCTTCTACAGAATATCGTGTAAACTGATAATAAACATACACATTTAGGTCAATCTTACCGACACTGATAGATCAAGAATCAAGCCCCAGACATTGTATAAACAAGAAGTAATGAATAATACAACGTAAAACTATCAATGACGTTAGTGATGACTGTAGATCTGTTAATGAGATCTATCTGCACTCTGGTTTAGAGAAGGTTCAGTCTTTTTGATTAATACTGTGTTAACAAAAGACGCGACCTGATAAAAAAATCTCTACACTTACTTATCAGTTTTTCGTCGAATTGATAAACGATAAACGTTGCATGTCTATTCGTTTGAGTATCTTATCCTCTCTTTTAGTAAGTGACGCCAACACGAATTTCATGGAATATGGTAAATCATATGCTATGAATACTTATCTGGTGTATTATAGCAAGTAAATACAAACTTACGATCATTTTATTTAGTATATGAATGAGTCGTCAATTTAATAGTTTCACAAGTTTCAAGTATACTAGGAATGCAGAAATGCAGACAAATGTCGAATGATATTGTGTAAACTCTTCTATTTTATTCGACAATTTTAACACAACATTGCATCTAACAATGTCTGGAGAGAATGTTGAGAGGGATTGACTGACATTCCTCACTCTGACAAGATAGGTCTACTAAGTGCATTGGCATACGTATATTCCTTTGTGAACTGTTATTGCGTAATTCTTAATTCTTAAATTCTTTGATTTAAGAGACTTAATCAATCGACTGAAATCAAAGAACTTCCCAAAGGTAAGGAGGATCATTCAGTTATCCAAGAAAATATTTTAGAAAGTTTTTCACTTTTTCACTATACTGGCCATTATTCATGACACACAAGATTACCATATATACGGCAGTTGATGTGAAACTTAAATATCTGTGTATATAGAGGTCATAAATAAGACCTTTCAATGCAGCATTTAGGGTAATATTTCTCGGTTAATAAATTAAAATAGGTCTTCCCAGCTTCGGAGATCTTTAAGACTGCCTCAAGACTATATTTAAATAAGAAATAAGTTTTGTCGTGAATATAATCATTGGAAATGTGAAACACGATGTAAAAGATTCTACAGGACAATTCGGTTTGGTTTTAACAGTTTTAATTAGTAACTTTAGTGAGCAATAAAACTAACAGGCCTCACACATGGTCAAGGCAATCGAACAAAATGAATCCCTGTAGTTCATCGGTGCAATTCACGCGAAGGTCGAATATATTTTCAACGACAATTATTATTTATGCATCAATTACATTTTCATTTCTGATTTTACATGTTTCATAGGAAAAGTGCATCCAGAGCAATGATTTATTTTAGACCATTGTATACAATAGTACAATTGATACAGAAAATAAATTAAAGGTATCCTATGGAACTAGCTTCAAGGTATATTAAGATATTCAGAGGAATTATTGCTAAATAAGTTGCTTGATTTTCACAAAATGCTTCCTTATATTATTCTTATAACGAAAAAGCAATCTCATTGTCTCTGATAAATATTTATCTATACGTTCGCAATGAACAAATTTACGGTAGTACAATTACCGTACAATTTATATTTCTATACCATGAACACGTACATCTTAATAAAGCTCATGTTTATGTAATACGCTTACTGTATATTATAATTTCTTTAAGATTAACAATAAAAAACTGACAAGAACTGGCACTGTAAGATGACAATGCCCCCGAAGTGGTGCTTTGACCTTTGAGCTGAAGAACAGTCATTCAAGGGTCAAAGTCGAATAAATATAGGACAATGGGAAGGTCTTGCCCAAAGGGGTCTTATGTCCAAGTATGAAGTACATTCGCGTATTAATAAGGAGGTTATGGCAAATGTTAAAGTTTTTGGACAATTGAATCTTCAAGGCGAAGGTCATTCAGGATCAATGTCAAATAAATACAGATCAGTGGAAAGGCCTTATCTAAAGGGGTTTTGTGTCCAAGTATGACGAAAATCCACTTAGTTTTTTATTAAATGAAACAATATAAATTTTTGGCATATAATATGCCATTAAGCCATGTTCATTTACTAAACCAAAGATCAAAGAAATTGGTTCAATTGCTTACCGCAACGAAGCAAACAACAAGAAAAGGGATATACAAATTTGACAGGAGTTAAACACCGGTATGGTTCTGAGTTTTTGAACGAGCGATCAACAATAAACCATAAGTAATATCGACTTCCTATATCGGATATAATCATTATACTAGCAAACCTAGGCAATGAAATGCAATTTTTGAACCATTTCCCATCCTCATAAGCAAATATAAAAACAATGATTAAATGTTCACAGTTAGCATTTAGGTTAAGATACCCGTCTTTGAAGTGCGAGGATAAAGTCTCCATTCCAGCTAGCTAGACGAGTAAAAATAACCAATAGGTTTTCAGTTTGATTATGTGGTTGAAAGGCAAACACTATAACAAAGAAACAGCCCTTTTACTTAAGACTTAGGTAAATAACAGTTGTAGTCAAGTTATCTAGAATACACGATTTGCGTCCCAATATAGTGAAGGTAAGTGTACTGCTGAAGCGTACAAAGAACAATTAAGGATTCAATTAATACAAGACGAGCATATAATCCATTGAGAATGCGTCAGGTGCCATACGTATTGTATATCATTGTCCTTCCGAAAATTTGTATAACTATGTTCTGCTTTCCACTCTCATATAATAGTCCTCAAGTTGGAGAACCGCCCCACCTGCGTAGCGATTTGGGTTACTTGGAAGAAGCTCATTATTTTTTGGCGGAAGAATGTCAAAATGCTGTACGACGGTTACAATATATGTGAATAGTCTTGACATTGCAAAGTCACTTCCAACACAGTATCTTTTTCCAACTCCAAGGGGTATGAGTCTGAAACAGATAAATCAAATTTCAAAATTCTAATGACAAGTATATATTTTGATAACCAAGTGCAGAAAAAAAAATTATATATACAACATCTCTGCATTTAGGCATCTACATATCCCAAAAATAATATGCAAATGAAATCTCGCTAGTTATTGCTTTGCGAAGGTAAGAACCTCAAAAAACAATTTACAGGTTAAAGTGATGTCTTTCGGAGGGGGTGTGATGAAGGATACAAAATCTAGGTAACATTGAAGCATTTAAATGTTTTAGTTTGTTTTTTTGGGGGGGTTTATTGTTGCTGTTGTTTTTTTTTTTGTTTTTTTTCTTGTTTTATTTTGTGTTTTTTGTTGTTGTTGTTTATTGTGAACTAAAATAAAGAGGAAACTATTCTAGGCTAATTTCAGAATAAACGTGACTTGGTCATGCAAACCTATACATAGCCTTTGAATATATATTATTTTGCAGATGGGACAAACATGACATAGCTAATACTAAATCAAACTGTACACACATGTATATTTTTGTTTTATAGATGTAACTAACTATGCTTTGGTTTACTTCCAACAACTGAATCTAATAAATTATAATATTAATACTGTACTCTTGTTTTTATCATTATTCATAAGGAATTTCACCTTATAAACACACGCTGCCTTGTAAATTGTAAGATGCCGAACCGTCAGTTAAATATTTCAAATAGGTTTTGTATTAAGCCTTTTTTTACTGAAAGGAAAAAATTTATTGGTTACAACCTCTGTCGGTTGGGACTGTCTTCTGGCAATAAACGACCATTATCATCAAGGAATCTTTCAGGTGAAAATAACCATGGATTTTTCCACGCCGATTTATCGTGGTGGCCTGACCATATGTTTCCCCACACCATCGTATCACGTGGTATGGTAAAACCTTCAAACTGAACATCTTTGGCAGAGCTGAAACGAGACAGCATCTTTTGTTCACCGTAAGTATTGAAATGTTTCAGAACTTTTCAACCAGAGTACAAATAAGGTGTCTATTATTTTGATGTTTTCGTTTCAGATATAAGGGAGAGAAACAATGGTACGCTTGTTGTGACTGTCGTCCATTGATATTTCATACTGCTGTCAAGCGATATTTGATCAGGATAATAAATATTCGGGTTTGTTGTTGTTGTTTTATTTAAATCAAACGTATCATAAAAGTAACTTGTACTTCTATCAGTTTTCTACTATGTTGTTTAACAGAAACAACATCATTCAATACACCAATAACTTAGACATCGTGTGTTGTTAACTTACCAGTAATGGCTCACGATCGGAACAACAGTTGAGTATCGTTGAGTCTCGAGGATAACTGCATAACAATACGGCATACTTCTGACATCATCGAATGTAGCAAATCTTTTGTTTTCTAAAACTGACGATATCTCGGACTGCATCTTACCTAAGCACCTGGGATGATTAAGCAAGTTCAGAATTGTTGCCAAAATGGTGTTTGATGTGGAAACAAATCCTAAATAGAAATAAAGTGAATTTTATTTAACCTGTAATAAGCTAAGATCAATACTTTAATTATCTTCTTTAGGTAGTAAAAATTCAGACGGAAGCTGTAGAGAGAATATTCAATTCACAGGTCGTCATACTGAAAAGGGTATTTTTAGAAATAGTTTAACCTTTAGAAACATCGGTAGAATAGATCTGAATTTAATATGTTTATAGATGGCGATACGTGACTAACAATGTTATATAAAACCTTCTTTGCACCCATAACAAAGAAATTTTCGTATGTAACTGTATAGCTGAAGTGTTTACCAGCAAGACTTAACACATTTATTTAATACAGGTTTTAGATATTTATATGTACATACAGTGATAGAATGCACAAAACATGTCAAGTACGTAAAAATGGACAAACAAAATGTAGCACGCAAAATAAATAAGAAATTCGATATTTTGTAAGCAAAAAATATATACCTGTCTAAACTAATAGCAAATAATACAAAAGAAGTAATAACGATTACAGACAACCGGTTACATGCTTTTTTAAACATGGGGGAAACTTGGTATGAATTATAATGCACTGTAATTCATTTTGCTGTGATTTTGTAAATGTTGTCTTATTTTACTTCGGTTATTGTATGTCATTGACAGTAGCGTATACTTATACAGCAGTAGTCATTATGACCAAATGCACAACACTAGTTACGACATTATTTACATTTTACTTTGTTTACGTCTAACATTGTGTAGCGTCTAACGTTCTTAAGTTATTTACGTCCAACGGTGATTGTTTAAGTACTGTTTACGTCCTACAGTGATTGGTTAAGTAGTGTTTACGTCCTACAGTGATTGGTTAAGTACTGTTTACGTCCTACAGTGATTGGTTAATTACTAATAACGTCCTACAGTGATTTGTTAAGTACTGTTTACGTCCAACGGTGATTGTTTAAGTACTGTTTACGTCCTACAGTGATTGGTTAAGTACTGTTTACGTCCTACAGTGATTGGTTAAGTACTGTTTACGTCCAACGGTGATTGTTAAAGTACTGTTTACGTCCTACAGTGATTGGTTAAGTACTGTGTACATCCTACAGTGATTGGTTAAGTACTGTTAACGCCCAACACTGTTTCTGTTATAAATATTTTTTCTTTCTTTTGTCTTGTCTACCTGTGCATATTTACTCTTCTGTGGGTAAACTAATTGTAACATCACACAATAAGAGCGAAACTTTACAGAACATCTGGTATTTTAGTTTTGTTTTGTGACAGGGATGGAAAGTTTTCATATCGCCTCAGTTCTGACAAGTATAACCTTCCCGTTATTACCTGAATGTCGTAGCCAAAGGCATTTCCTAAAGATGAGTGACCATCCATCCATATTTATCTGATTTTGGGAAAAACACAGCAACTAAAACAGATATAACCTTCTTTCAAAACAAATAAAAGTTCAATGATAAATGAACCATACCCCCTCCTATTGTGTCCATAATCAGTGCTTTAATCAAATCATCTTTCAACCAAGATGACCCTTCTTTATCTGTCTCCTTCTCTTGTATGTGTAAACATGTGTCAACAAGTCCTCTAGTTCTGTCCGTTTTGTAACTTTCCTACAATATACAAAACAGCATATATACAAAAATAAAGACATAACGCCACCAGACGAAACACTTGAGCACTGGTTATTTTGGGAAGAAACACATAAAGGTATTTTTGAAAATCAGGTATCTTTCTGTAAAGATTAGTGTTTATATCAAATATATTCAAGCTTCGTTAATAAATTGATTTGTTATCATCAAGCACGGCGCACTAACTATCTTGTGCTTAAAATTATATTTTGGAACTGACCAAAGTCACTGATTTAACCTTTTAAACTCTCGACTGAACAAAATATGATTGCAACAGAGAAATGGACAAAATGTAATGTTAACAGCGAACTGTAAAATCAAAATTGCAACAGAGATTGAACGTATATTCTAAATGAAATTTGTTCCAAATTATGTCAAATTCAAATGACATATAAAAGATGGTTTACATTTTACCAATTTACAAACGTTCATGGTCTTAAAACAATGCCTGATTTCATAGTGCGCATTGTAATAAGTTATATGTCTGAACACGTAATCTAAAGGCTTGCGAAATAACATACTTACACGGTATTCAACTAGAAACCTTTGTAATAGAATGTCCCTCTTTTGTTTTGCTATTGCAAATAATCTTCCTGGTTCCCCGGGTAAGTGTCTAAGAAACGGCAAATTCTTCAGCAAGCTTTCTATGCCAGGATTCAGCAATTTATTAGACGAGTTAACAAAGTCTGTGATAATCATTTCATCACCATCCTTTAATTCTCCTGCTATCTGAAAATAAGATATTATAATTTAGATTAAAAATTGGCTTACTAGCCTTCCTTTTCATTAACGCATAATAAATATAAAGATTTCCTAAGCATGTTTACATTCTAGAAAGTACAGGCTACATTTGAAAGCGGGCACATCATTTAACACAGGTGCTTCGTGATTCCAAAGCTTCGTTATAATGTCAGAAGGTCTTCTTTTAGAATTATCTTTAACCTAAATGTATGGAGCTTTTTTACAGCATTTTGATGGTTATGCAGATGTCGATGATACTGAGAAAATATGTTATTTATTTTCATGTGACAGATAAGTCAATAACAACAAAAATGTCACAAATCGTGTTAAGCAGTATATATTACGTGTAGACGTGTTGACTTCCTTTTTCTAGAGTAACACGTTTAATTATTTTGACAGCAAATTCTTCAAAAACCATCTGACTGTGTTGAATACATCTTCTTAGTTATGAGGGCAAATTTCGAATTTTCCGTTTTACCTTAAAATAAATAGTTATGCACATCGCTTGTATAAAACTACTCGTGGCTTTTTAAAGCGTGAATTAGAATATGAAATGTTTTATTTCATACCAACATAGTCATTGTATTTGCAATAATTGATTCGATGGTCCTTCTGGGACAAAAATCTCCCCCGGCTTGAATTTTAAGCCCGTCAACCAGCTGCTTCAGTTCTTTATTCAGTTGGTCTGGAGACATAGATGGTTGTAAACCTTTGTGCATTACATCTTTAAGTCTGAAAGTTCTCTCATGGTATGGACCAAGTAAGATATCTGCGTGACCGAAGCATAGGTACGTTCCGAAGAACCCTGAAAATATAAGAACAGCCATAGTGTTGATGTTTTTAAAAGAATACAACTCTATTCAAATGATTCATCCTTCAATATTTTCATACAATCTTGCCTGCAAAGTAAGCTTATCCTCTGTACTTGATAAACCCATACCCATACTCTAAATGGTATTCCCATAAAATACACTAACCGGTAATCTGACATTAGTTATGACAGGCCACGGTAGATTCAAAAACTTATTTGTTAAGCTCAAGTGAGACACTTTGTAATTATAATAATTCAGACAACATGTGCTCGATAAGGAATAAAAAAAATCCACTTTCTTCATATGTGCCCATTTGCTTATGCCTGTTTAACCCTGAACATGCTGAAATTTTGTAATGGATTTGCCCAGCTTTGAATTTTGAACAGTCCATTCAAGTTTAAGGGATTTCAGTATCAAAATACAAAAATTGAGTTACCAACAGTATAGAGCCTGGTCAGACTGCACGGACGTGCAGGCTGGCCTGGCTCTATACTGGTGGCAAATGCTTATCACTTTCGATTCCAGCAGGTTAAGGGTTAAAGAATAAGTTTGATTTAGTGTTTGGGTTAACGAGACATCTCAGGTAGCTTACTTACCTTGGATCAAACACCTTTAGCATCAGGACTGAGAAATACTTTGTAACTGCATTTAAAACCTTAACTTTTAAACTTAATCATTATGTCACAAGATAGCAGGTAAACTAAACTAACATATAATTGACGGTTTGTTACGTAACAAAATCAGCATGTCGACAAAATGCTTTAATTTTATAGCTTGAATTTCAGCACATCTTACCTTTATTGAATGCGGGTGTCTGTCGGATTTTTAGAGGTAAGTAAGTTGAAAAGAAAGATGTGGCGTAAAAAAAAGATGTATGTAAATTAAACCAAGAAAGGAATATAAAGCAGTGTGAATTTGAAAAGATATTGCATAGCTAAAACTACCACTACCATCTCAGCGGATAATATGCTTTCATTGGATGTAGCCAGTATGTTACATAGTTTAAACTAATTTATTACATAGAATATACATTTACACACTCATATAGCTGTAAAGATAAAATTCCAATATATTTATTTCATTCTCAAGTAAAGTAATCCGTAGTGATAATCTAAACAATGTTTGAAATTGCTCCTATCATTAAAGTGCTTTGTTTTAGATCTTGTAAAATGAGTGCCGGATACACCCGGATGACATATTCTCAATTCTGTGCAGAATTAAAAGAGACTAGTAAATAAGGGGTATCACAAGATTCTTAAAAGAGGGGTTTATTAAAAAGGAAGAATGAACACAAAATACCATTTAAGTCAATGACAAAGTTAAAACAAAACAAAAATATGCGTGATTTGATGTTAATCACGCACATAATACCCGTACACGACAAACAAAAACGCAGTGGCAGAAAAGGTACATGGCTTACCTTTTGCTTTGTCATTCAGGGACTCCTGGAATTCTTCTGATTGAAAGGCTTTTCTCATCATATCCGATGTGTTAAGTATCACAATTTTCCTCTTTAATAACCGAATGTGGACGATTGGACCATATGTCTCAAACAATTTATGAAGACTTTGATGAACGCTCTGGGTATCTAAATCCTGAAAAAAAGTTTGAATATAGATATGACCCGCTGTTACAACAATGTATTAAAATAAAGCATCATAACTACTAGATAGGGTTGAAAATTTTGTTGATATTTTTTTCTTTAATTTTAAATGTGTGCATTCATTTTATTTTCAAGATATTCATCAGAAAAAGAAAATTGTTGCTAATCCTTAAACTTCGCTTATTTCAAGGAAATGTAGAAACTAAAGAAATCACATAAATTATAAAAAATAAAAAAAAAAATAAAAATTAGTTTTAATCATTCACAATTTTAAAACTTCCAATAATTAAATGGAAAAAAAAAAACTATATATAACCTGCACATGCTTATAAAGACTACTTTAAATACATCCAACAGTAAGACAATATTTTTGGATATAAATTGGGGATTTTACTTATTTGAAAATTCACTATTGTTAGACTACCAATGTTCGTGTTGGAGGGGGGGGGGGGTGCATGTAAACGCGCGTATATGTACTTAGGATAGTAATTTCGAAAATCAACAAAATTAATGAAAACAGAAAGAAGGAAGTTTTAACTACTAAACGGGCGAAACCAACCTGAAAACAAATAATCTATCTAATCAGTCAGTTTTGAAGACGGTAATTTATAATACAGTTACTGACTGAGAAAAAAAAAGACAACTCTATTTACCCTGAAATTGCCCCATAAGAATGTTGGCGGTGGCCCTGGTGGCAGGTTCGATATTGCTTTGCTAGAATTCTTCCTCCACAGATAAGCCAACAATGCGATGGCTACTCCAGTCAGTGCTATTTCCGAATACATTCTTTCACTGTTAGTTTGCCAAGACAAAGGTATACTGTTTATTTCTGTAAATCTCTCGCATTTAATACAAGGCAAACTTTAGCTGTCGAGTATATTTTGCTGCACTGTTGTTAACACATCTATTTACTCTTTCATCTGTTAGTTCGCTTATTTATGGTTGCAGTAAAACGAGGTCCTCACGTTTCATAACAATGCCCATTTTCAGTTTCCTGGAAATTATATGAGATAGCAGTAGGTTTTTGTTAGAATACAAACGTTTGATATACTATACCAAGTTTCAAGTTATTTGATAAATTGTTAATTTTTGTAACGATATAGCTAACAACTGATGCCTCTGATATAGCAATTATAACGTCTTTATGATAACGAACTTATTTCTAACAACAATGCGAAAATGCACTAATATTCCGAAATTAAAACCAGTCCTTAAGTGAAGAAGGTTTGTTGATTGAGTATAAGCTAGACATAAAAAAGATGAGAAAAATTACAAATATATATTCTTCATGATTGTTTATTTGATGACACCTATATAAGTGCTAATTTGATGACACCTCTATTAAATTGAATTTACGTACGTAATTTTCCTTAAGAAGTCCTGTTTAAATAAACATTTTTTTACGTATGATCATATCTGAAAAAGGCTGGCCTTCAAATATAGTCTGTTCTTTATGCCTTTCCAAGTGTGTTTCTATACCGAATCGCTTTGCAACCACTTTTGCATTCTAGCAGAAATTGTGTGTGAGAGTCGATTCTTGCAAGAGATTGGAGAGTTCGGAACAATCTGCCATTGGATACGGCATTCACATATAAAGCGCCCAGTGGAAACCTAAGCAGCGAACAACCTTTATAGACTAAATCTGATAAAAATTAAACTTTGTCCACTTTATCTACATGCCATACTATTTGGCGAAGGTCGATTCCTTTCTTTCTGAAGTTATTTACCATTAGAAACATATCAAACGTACTTACTTCCTTGTGAAAACTTATGCAGTTAACTACTACTAAACATCTATCCGTATGTAAAATTGCTCATGCAGTTATAAAGGTACATCCGTTGATAAATGTTAACAAAATAATAATGTTCAAGTATTAAATTTCCGCACTGAATACGGCGATATTTTCCGTGTCTCTGTAAAGGCGGATAGTATTGCAAACACCGTGCAATTTGTATCTTGTTGTTGCCTTTCGTATAATAGTAGTTACTGCATCCCTGTTTCAAGTCTGATAATTCTTTGCGGGTCTTGTTTATCGTATACTTAGAAAAAAACGAAGTATTTTGTAAGATATTGTCAATAACAAATACTATGTATCAATTTTAATAGATGTATTCGCTTCTTCAGCGCATTATTACGGGTCAACCGTCTTTATTTTAAATGAATGCAACCTCTACCTTAAATCAGCAATGCCATTGTTTATGACATTTTAAGCTTCATATATTCTTTAAAAAGTCTTCTGCTGAAGGAAGGGATAAGTAATTGCGATATACGTTCATATCCTGGACGAAATCTGTAACGTATTCCTGTAATTATGTGTTTAATGATTTCTCCAAAGTCATTACCTAGCCCAATAAAACAGGTCTTTTCATTGGTTAAAGAAAAACTCTTAAGAACACGGATATTTAGTCTGTACAAATCAAACCTTCTTCACAGAAAAGCAGTTATTTTAACGTTATGAAGGTATTCAATTTAATACACAAACTCTCCTATCTATTTAATCAAGGGCACTCACACAATGTTAAGTATGTGAGAATTTTGGAGAGTGACTATTTTATATCATCACCATATATCACGCTAGCATTATATTACAGTCATTTCAGTATGTTTATATATCTGATTTCATGGTGAGAAGGAATGAAAATACTTAGGTCAAATGATGTCACGCCGTTTGCAATAATATCTGCATGTTTATTTGGTTTTTTTAAGATCCGCAGCAACATTAAGAAGGCTTTATTTAACTGGCAATGTTTGGCTCAAAAAATGAATATTATTACAAAATCAGCGTGTAAAATCTTTTAGCATAGAAAAGTGAATCACAACTGAATAAATTAATAGCAGAATGGATTCCGTTCGAATTATCAAAAATTTTATTTTCTAACAATTTACTTTTTTTTCTTTTTTCCATTCGTTCAATTTTGATCATCTGACGAAACAAACTTCATATACTACCTGTACCACCAAACAAACAACATTGCCTGATACTGATGTGTTTAGGTCGAGCCAAAGTTTTGTATAAATTGTCTTTTACTCAGAAATCCTTTTTACATGTAACATCAGTGGTTTCGCAGTTTTGAATTTTAATGTAATATCTATTTAATGTCTCCTTATGTAACATTTATTCATTCAACAGAGTCCGTAATTTCAGATACCTTATGCTCGAAAAAAGCTGTAAATGTGTATGCATAGTAATTATATATAAATTATAAGGTGATTTTTCAAGTGAAAATCATGATTATTGTCCTGACAATGTGCCACATTGTCAAGTCAATAATTACGGTATAGTGTTAACAAGATTTTCCTTGGATTTGTCAGTGACCTTGTTTTTTGCCCCATATGACACTCAATCGAACTTAGCCTTGAAAAATACAAATCAAACATTTTGACAAAACATAATGACATCTGAATACAAAATGTGGTCTGTCGAGGTTTTCCTTTTATTCAACTTGGTATTCTAGTTTCTTCTTCTACGTGGCCTAGTTTCGAACTAATCCGAAATATCATCAAGACAATTACTCTGAGCAGTTTTATCAAAACTTAATAAAAAATATAGCCTATAGAGTGTTAACTAGGTAAATTGTTGACGACGCACACTGCACGACGAACGACAGACGACGGACAACCGACTCATCTCAAAAGCTCACCCTGAGCATCGCTTAGGTGAGCTAAAAAGCGCGTAAATTTAAAAAAGATCTACCAAATAATGTTATCTAATATGCGAGCCCGCTCATTATTCAGACAATCATTTTAGATATCTACCTAATGAGACAGTTTCAGTTATATACGGACCAAGGGATTGTTTTTTGACTAGTGTCAGCTCGTAAAATCACATAATTCATTTTAAAACTTATTAAATTACAATTCTATAGGTTAAACAGTCTAAGATAAGGTAGACAATTGTCAATTATGATGAAATATAAACAATTATTGTTTTATGACTTGATCGGCTGGTCATATATATAATAACTGTTAACGTCAAAATGAGTTTAATTAACAACACTATTTGTCAATCTAAACAGCTATCCCTGGCTATCTTGTTTTTCAAACTAAACACCATCTTTTTATTATGAAACCATGATTAAAACATTTGGTTTTCTAAAACAAAATCGTAATACAAAACCTCAGATACAGATTGAATATATGTTCGTTTGGTTTTGGTTCATTTATTTGTTTTATTATTAACATGACCTTATGTTCGAAGTTTTATTTTGGCTTACATAACCTGATTAAATTTCCGTATTATTTTTTACTAATTATTGAAACCATTTTTCTAACAAACGCAGCCAAGAACCTCAAGGATTTATATTTGACAGCAAAGGGTATTTTTATTTCAACGTTTTTTTTTTGCATTTTTCTTTCTATACTCCTCTCTGACAGTAACAAGACTTTCGTCGCTTTCTAACTGCTGTCTTGGCAAAACCGGAGCCATTTCTTTCTTTATAGCATAGAAAGAAAAAAGAAATCGCTTTAAAGAGATGAATTATTAATATGCCGATATCTTCTAAATGGCTTTCTACGCATCTTGTAAATAACATGTAGCTTAGTTTGTGAGAAACGAGAGTTTACTTGCTATGGAAATGTAGCTTACTGTTTCAGCAAGAACTACACCTCGCTTTGCAGCTTCTGAATATGAAGAATTCAGTTGACTTACAATGTTGTTTCCTGAATATGTCTTGTTTAACATAAGTTAATCGAAATTTAGTCAATTATTTTACTTCTTGGTATGAGAAGAGCAAAAACACGAAACCAATATAAATTTAAGCTTAAACGATAAAGCAATGAACTTCTTTTATCTTTATTTTTTCCCTTTTTTTCTAAAATTTTGTTTCGATAAATGCATTTGAAATCAGACTTTCAACATTTTATGGTACAATATATAAAACATGTAAAAAATATTACGAAATTTATTTGCTTGTGCAAAAAAAAAAAATTGTTCAGAAGTTAATAGAGAAATTTCGTTTGTTCAAAGAAAGGGCCTTAAAAATAGTCGAATCAATGTCGCTTATTTGTTTCATTAAACATTTGAATTAGACAATATTGCGTAAAAAAGTGTGGTTTGACTAACAACTACGAAGATTCAGAACCAGTAAACTAATATTTACTTTTGAAATTAGTAATTTATTATTATCATACCCCTCAAAACTTTATTAACAGGGGTAAATAAGAATAATCTTACGGTCGATTTGACGAGCGGTCGGTTTGTCGGGCGGGCCGTTGCAGAAACTTTTGTGACGCGACTTCTTCCAAATTTCTAGACCTATCTATTTTAAATAGGGATGTCAACGAATACCTAAATCGGTATCCGGATATCCGTATAGACTATTCGGATACTATCCGGATACTCGTATAAAATCGACGACTTTATGATCTCATACGCCAAACAGTGCATTTGACGTCTGTTTAACAATTGTTCCGGTAATCCTATTACAAGTGTTAAAACAGTTTTACAAAAATAATAACTGTCATTACGTGTAAATAAAGTTAATAAAACAAAGACATGATGTTTACTGTTGTTTTTTTTAAAGTTGGTGTGCATGTTCATCAATAAGTGAAGACATGCGTAATGCATACTGTCTTCATGCATGCCAATGCACGCTCTGTGATTTAACAGCCCGTTATAGCAAAACCTTCTGACGCAAACCTCTTCCACATTTCTAGGATTATCAATTTGAAACTTGGTGTGTAAGATCACCAAAAAGTGTAGATGTGCGTAACGTGTTCTATATTTCCTCTTCTGACAAGGCAGTTTTTCGGGGATATTTATCACATTTAGGGACAGTTCTACTTGATGAAATTATCACGTGAAGCTCTTGTAACCAATGTAAAATAAAAATGTGGTACAGTATATTTTATTAACTTATCACTCAAAACATAAATATCCCACGTTTTGACTTTTTAAAAAAACAAAATGTTACGAAACAGAAAAGTTCTATAGAAAGTCCTTGTACAATTCATTTTAGCTAAACAAATATCTTGTACTTCGCTTGAAAACATTTCAAAAACGATGTTTCAATACCCCCAACAGTATACATTTTACACTCTTTTTAACACATTATACTTATGCGCTGAGCCACTTTATCAGTTAACCAGTTTATATTTATCTGAATAGTGTATTAATTCTATCATTTTATCACGTCAGTACAGCTATCTAGACATATCTTATAATTATCAGAGTTCAATTTAATTCAGTAAATTAGATGTATAAAATTTCAGAAAATACCAAATCAATAACGGTATTGCCTTTCAGTTTAAGCTTAAATACTTACTACTTTTCTTAAGTTATTGATTCAGGTAGGTGTAATTTTTGTCTAAGACTTTGTTTCCATTAAGGCTGTAGCTTATATGATAACATGAAAGCTTAACATGAAAGCTTAGAATATAGTATGAAAGCTTATTAGATAACATGAAAGCTTAATATGAAAAGTTAGAATATAGTATGAAATGTTATTAGATAACATGAAAGCTTAAAATAAAGCTTAGAATATAGTATGAAAGCTTATATGATAAAATGAAACCTTAACATAAAAGCTTAGTATATAGTACGACAGCTTATAAGATAACACGAAAGCTTAACATGAAAGCTTAGAAAATAGTATGAAAGCTTATAAGATAACATGAAAGCTAATAACATAGAATGACCCTGACAGCTTACGGAATGATAAATGTTGTTGCTTCGATTACTTTTTAAAACTAAGAACCATTATTTCAATGAGGTACCTGATGAACTTGTATTTGCAAGTTTTATTTAAAAAAATATCTTAGTATTTTTTACATTTATATGGAGTAAAAACTGTGTCCATTACAGTGAAACATTAGCATTTAAAGAAATCTTAATAAATTAAATAAAAGATGTTAATAAAAGATTAGTATATACCTCAAGCTTTTTTTTTAATCTCTCTAATATTAAAAACCATTTTATTTCACCAGTTAAGTGTCCGCGTTAAAACTGTTCCCTTGATCTTTCTATTGTGCACTATCAGAATGGATTCTGCAACTTCTCTAGGAAAGACTTGTTAAAAGTATATTTTTTTGTCAATTTTGACTCAAAGGCTCTTTCAGTGTAAATTATTTATCTGCCTATCATACTTTCATATATTCTCGTACATTTTGGATTTCTCTTGACGCTCCAACATAAATATCTATCTGACTATTTTCTAAAGGAAGTGATGCTCTGTTATGTTCGAATAAAAGGCATAAAATGTAAACTAGCTGGAAACATTTATGTGTTTCCTGAATACATATCCACGTAATAATTTAAACTATAGTTTCTGAACTAGTGTCCTGACAGAAAAAAACAATGACAGAAAATACTAGAAAATAGAAGAAAGTACTAGAAAACAACTCTGCGAAAGAAAACTGTTCTTTTACTTGTGATAATGTTGATAAGTACTGAACTAATGTAAAAGAAATATTACCACGATGTCTTATGTTCGAACATATGACTTCCTAGTACAGAGCTGCAATGTTACTACAAACCTGCTACCTCTCAACTTCATATTTACTTATTACAAATTTTTCCTACTTGGGTTTATATCCGTCACTATTTAATTTATTGTTAATATCATTTAAACAATGTAGACTGGACAATTAAAACCAATTTCCGCCCGCACCGTCAGCATCCGCGTATATGTAGTGTCTGATTTACTTTGTCTTTTTAGAACTGCATCCGTTTGTTTCAAGTGTTTAGCCGGTTGCAGTGTATCATTTATTTACATATAAATGTTTGTTATAAATTTACAGTGATATAGATGTGACATGTTTTATGTTTTTTCATACAATTATGAAGTGCATTTTTGAACTTGAATATGTCATGTCCTTGGAAGAATTAAGTTTTCAAAAGGAAACATATTTGCAAATTGAACTTGAATATGTCATGTCCTTGGAAGAATTTAGTTTTCAAAAGGCAACATATTTGCAAATCAAATGAATTTGGTGCAAATATGGAACAGGCACCTTTTACTTAGTTTTGATTTCAAATGTTTCAATTATATTTCATTGCACTTAGACTATTTCAATTATATGAGAAGCAAACATGTTCTACACATGTCGAAAGATATTCAAAAGTTTCAACCCTTTCAACTCATAAAGTCACATACTCCAACCTATGTCAATTTTCAAAATAGTATCATTTAGTTAAGAGTTATGTGTGCATTGTGAAGTAATGGTTTTCTACCTGCCTATCGTCCGTGGACAGCCTTGAATGTCTTCTCACACCTATGCGTATGAAATTTTATTTCAAGCGTACGCAATTCTCCTTAAGTCTCCACTGAAGTCGAGCAATATTGCTCCGATATTACACTGCAGGAAGACCATGTGCATATATTATAGCATAATGATTTTAAGTGTCATGCTAATTATTTATTTTAAATCTAATTATTTTAATCATTGATTACTTCGTCCTATGATATAACACTCATGTTTATTGGTTTTATGTTAATTTAAACATAGAATTGATTATACTATCTGTAATGTACCAATTTTAATGCCGTATTGGTCATATTATGTTGGTCAACTACAAGTTAGCATCCAAAATTCATTTAAACGGATGCTAATAGATTACAACCAAAATATACTCTAAATGTAAATCATTAATATTGAATGTTGACATACTAACTTGTTTATTTCATGAAAATGATGTGTAATACTAATTTCCGTATCACGACTGACAATTGTACAAAACATGTGAGCTCGCCATCTAGCAAAACACCTGCCAAATCACTTTCTTCTTCTTAAACACAAGTTTTTCGTTTGTTAAGCCGTTCAGACACCATTGGGACTCATGAAACATCAATAAAACAGTCAAGTTAATTGTCAGTAGCAAATAATTGATAACACACTTCTTTTTTACAATAAATTGAAATTATGTTCCCGTTTCTTTCGCTTGACCTTCAATCTACAATATATGCAAGCTGGTCAGGTTTTGTTATAAGAGCCACATAGTTTGTTACCTGAGAGTTTTGGAAAATAAAGATAGTTTGAATAATCTAAAGCCTCCTCAGTATTTTTAGCAATTGTAAAGTTGCAATGATAACATGTAAGTGTTATTATAATTGAACACCCCACTTTTAATCACATAATATGGAGACCTTCAGCTATACTGAGACCTGAAAAGTTTCCTAGAAAATCAAGAGTGTTCGTAATCATCAACAATTGTCAAAATGTTTTTCCTTTTCCATCAGTTCCTATTTTCGAATCGTTTAAGGTATTTTTCTGTTACCGCACAAATAGACAAATATTCAAAACTTATTTAAAATTTAGATTTAGTAGATCTTTTTTATTCTTCCTTTTCTTTCCTTCGGTGTCAGGGCAGGCAAAGTTTTTTATACAAACGGCTATAATGGCTTCTATTTAATGTTCTCTTGGGGATGACATGTCGTCCTCTATTACATTAAACAGGGGAAATGCTCTTGTAATATTGATTAAACAGGGGGAATACTCTTGTAAAATTCATTGTTAAGGTGCAAACTTCATCACACATATCCATGAAAAGTCGAGAAAATAACTTAATTTGGAGGACAAGTTTTTAGCGGTAATGCGCCTGTTTCTTAAGCAGATTCTGATTTTTTTCCATTTTTCTTGATTCAAAATGTAAGAGATACAAGTTTTCGATGTAAGCAATGTCGCAATAAAGAACACAATTTCATGCTCTTATGAACATACTATAAAGTAGCTTCTACAACTGTAGTCTTCTATTGCAACTGAAATAGAAGTGATATTAGATACCTAACAGTGCACAGAATTCGGAAAAACCTTGTTTCGTATAGACCTTCAACATTTTTTGTGTATCTATTTTAAACACAGACGTGTTTCATTCTATTTGTTATTTACTGAGTGCCTTCATTGTTGTCATTTCTTTCTTTACTTTTACAAAGTCCTTAAAAATTCCTAGCAAAATAAAATACATACAATAATGACATAACGATATCAAAATATAATAAACTTTCTGATATGACTTGTCGTTTTTCTTTTGTCGTTTTTCTATTTTCCCCCAGTCCTGTTTTTCTTAATAGAAAGTATATATTTTTTCTAAAACTTTCTTACTAAAATGTTTAATTAAATCATAACATTGTTACTTTACCTGGAAAGCTTCGAGCATACATTAATATTTCTATTTATGCACATATCCTTACCTTAACATTAAATTTATAAGATTTCATTTTAGACAGCTATATATTTTATGATTACATGTATAGATGAGTTAATGATTGTCTTGACATACCTAATATGAACTATCCTAATAACAAGTACACCTAGAAATTATTTACACATTCTTCGCTAAAATTAACTAACAAAACATGAG
Organism: Cyclina sinensis; assembly: GCA_012932295.1. Lineage (NCBI taxonomy): Eukaryota > Metazoa > Mollusca > Bivalvia > Venerida > Veneridae > Cyclina > Cyclina sinensis. The sequence goes on along the minus strand of JAAONU010000009.1, from coordinate 7,960,634 downwards.
AAAGCGTAACGATTAAATTCAATTATAATGATTTTATAAAAAGAACGCACAGGATGCTCACTGTGTAAGATAAGTGCTAACTTGATAGGAAACATTTTACGTTAAATGTTATCTCAATTAAGAATATTAGTGTAAACGATAGCTGTCTGTTGAAATAGCTTAAACAAAAAATCCTTATCAGCTTTAAGTTTTTCGGTGATCAGCTTTGTAAAGTTTTACAAGCTTATGCAAAGATCTAAACTACCATATTTTAGGTCATTGGCTTTATGATATTACATTGCATTTTAGTTTCAGCTTTTATCTCGTCATGTTGTCAGTAAAATGTTTCGACATTTTGATCTACTTAGAACCAAAAATAAGAAAAATGGAAATGCTACATACCTCAATATTAACAATTTACATTATCCGAATAGGTTATTTCCGTCAGAAAACAGTTTGATGAAAATTTACAAACGATGTTATAATATTAAATCTCTCCAACAGTGTCAATTTCATACACTTTTACACACAATGTATTGTCGTACTGAACGCGGCGATGGTTTCTATTGAGACAAGATCACTTAACCATAGACTAGTGGATGTAATTTTCAACACAAAGTAACTCTTTCATTAAATCTCGTCAAATAGTTTTATAATTTTAATAATAAAAGACTAGAAAAGTGCTGATTCAGAAAATAAATCACCTTGTATTTCATACCATTATTTTAATATTTTTTTTCCGAAGTATTAATGTAGCATAAAACATGCATTATATCTTCAATAATAGAATGTTTTCGTTGTCATATCACCTAAATCATATTAAGGAATAATTTCATGTTTTATGACGATATCCGTAACACTCTCGAACCGTTTCAAAACAGTACTGTTTTACATCAAAACAGCCAAATAGTAAAAAAATAAGAAGATAGTTCGCTATTTCGCGGCTTTACTATGTCAACTGATAATCTTTACAGAACACTTTATTTTTTATACTTTAATTTAGGAAACATACAAAGCCTATTAATTCCTAGAGTTTTCAAGATCCATAAAACATTTAGGCAGTTGTCGTTAGGTTTACTTCTACCAACAAGATTTCATCTTAGTTTATTTGTATCAAAGTCTAAAAACATTACTATTCCTGTTATTGGACCCAAGGCTGACTTTCTTAGCTTTTTTTCTCAATGTGAGGTGGCTACTTCAGTAATTTATTATGATCATGCCCCGCAAAACTTTATTAGCAGGGGTAAATAAGAATAATCTTACGGTCGATCGGTTTGACGGGCGGTCGGTTTGTCGGGCGGGCTGTTGCAGAAACTTTTGTGACGCAAACTTCTTCCAAATTTCTAGACCTATCTATTACAAACTCGGTGTGCATGTTCATTAATAAATGAAGATATGCGTAATTCATACTTCGTGCGCGCCGTCATAGCAAAATTTTCTGAAGCAAACTTCTTCCACATTTCTGGGATTATCGATTTGAAACTTGGTGTGTAAGATCACCAATAAGTGTAGATGTGCGTAGTGTGTTCTATATTTCCTCCATTGACAAGGCAGTTTTTCGGGAGTATTTATCTTTAGTGACAGCTCTACTTTGTTAAATTATCACTTGAAACCAATGTAAAATTAAAATAAGATGGCCATGATGGCCCTAAATTGCTCACCTGAGTCTCAATGCTCATGTTTACAAGAATCGTTACGGGTTGTTATGGGTGTTCATTGTTCGCAAGTTTTAATAAGTTTGCAATAATTTTGAAGACTCTGGGTGTAATTGTACTCAAATTTTTTAGGCAGAAATAGTCCAAGTGACCTTCACCTTTGACCTACAGACCCAAAAAACAATAGGGTTCTTCTAATATAATTACCCCATGAAGTTTGAAGGTTCTGGGTGTAATGGTACTCAAGTTACTGAGCAGAAACAGTTTTTACTCTACAGGTCCATGTGACCTTGACTTTTGACCTACTGATCCCAAAAATGACAATGTTCTTTTACTGAGAACAGACAATCATCCTATGAAGTTTGAAGGCTCTGGGTAAAATGGTACTCCAATTACTGAGAAGAAACAGTTTTCACTCTAGAGGCCCCTGTGAACTTAACCTTTGACCTATGGACCCTAAAAACAATAAGGTTCTTTGAATACAATTATCCTATAAAGTCTGATGGCTCTGGGTGTAATGGTACTTCAGTTATTCTGCAAAAATACTTTTCACTCTACAGGTCCCAGTGTCCCTCACCTTTGACACACTAGCCCCAAAAACAATATGGTTCTTCTATTAAGTAAAAGCAATTATCCTATGAAGTTTGAAGGCTCTGGGTGAAATGGTATTCCTGTTATTGAGTGGAAATGTTTTTCACTCTAGAGGTCCCTCTGACCTTGACCTTTGATCTACTGACCTCAAAATCCAGTTTTTTCTGCTCAGTAAGGGCAATAACCCTGTGAAGTTTGAAAGGCTTTGGGTCAACTGGTACTCAATTTATTGCAAGGAAACGAAGTGTGACAGACAGACAGACAAACAGACACCCGTGAACAGGGCAAAAACAATACGTCTACATCAGAGAGCGGGGTAGGGGGAGACATAACAATGAACAATTTGAAGGCCTTGGTGTTTCAGAGCAGCAGCTTTTTTTCCACATATAAGTCCTTGTGTAAAATCAAATTACTCCCCCTAACCCCCATCCCCAGTGAGGCCAGTTTTGATCCCCAAGGGTCATAATTTGAACAAACTTGGTAAAGGTCTACTAGACAATGCTGCACACCAAATATCTAACCTCTACGCCTCGTGGTTTCTGACAAGAAGATTTTTTAAGTTTTTCCTATATAACTCTATGTAAAAAACATGTGACCCCTTGGGCAGGGCCTTTTTTGACCAAGGGACTATGATTTGAACAAACTTGGTAGAGGTCCAATAGACAATGCTGTACACCAAATATCTTAACTCTAGGCCTTGTGGTATCTGAAAAGAAAAGTTTTAAAGATTTTCCTATATAAGTCTATGTAAAACATGTGACCCCTGGGGCAGTGCCTATTTGACTCAGTGGCTACGATTTAAACACAAACTTAGCAGAGAACCAATAGACAATGCTGTACACCAAATATCTTAACTCTAGGCCTTGTGGTATCTGAAAAGAAAAGTTTTAAGCTTTTCCTATATAACTCTATGTAAAACATGTGACCCCTGGGGCAGGGCCCTATTTTGACCAAGTGGCTATGATTAAACACAAACCTAGCAGATGTCCACTAGACAATGCTACACACCAAATATCTAAACTCTAGGCCTTCCGGTTTCTGACAAGAAGATTTTTTTAAGCTTTTCCTATATAACTCTTTGTAAACATGTTACCCCAGGGGTGGGGCCAGTTTTGACCCAGGGACCATGATTTGAACAAACTTAGTAGAGGACCACTGCACAATGCTGCACACCAAATATCTAACCTTTTGTTCTTGTGGTATTTGAAAAGAAGATTTTCAAATCTTTTCCTATATAACTCTATGTAAAACATGTGACCCCTGGGGCGGGATATTTTTACCCAGGGGCTATGATTTGAACAAACTTGTTAGAGGTCCTCTAGACAATGCTACAGACAAAATATCTAAGCTCTATGCCTTTTGGTTTCTGATGTAAAGACTTTTTAAAGTGTTTCCTTTATAACTCTATGTAAAACATGTGACCCCTGGAGTGGGGCCAATGTTTGACCCAGGGGCCATAATTCGAACAAACTTGATAGAGGTCCACTGGACAATGCTGCACACCAAATATCTAAACTCTAGGCCTTGTGGTTCTATCTATCTAATTGAGCTTATTTAACGTCGGTACCGGTAGCCCATATGACCGACGCTCCTGAAGAGATTAGTTATTTTATGTTGTGGGGGTAGTGCAAGATACAGAAAGCATCCCATTCCAGAGACACCCCTGGTTCTTTTTCATGCTCAGTGTATAGCACTGATACATTGGACCTCGGTTTAAAGTCTCATCCGAAAGACTATTAGTAATGTTAGTGGAGGAGCGGGGGATCGAACTCAGGACCCCTGCTTTACCAGTCCAGCGCGTTACCACTGGACCACATCCGCCTTGTGGTTTCTGAGAAGAAGACTTTTAAGTTTTCCCTATAAAAATCCATGTAAAATCCACTGACCCCTGGGGTGGGGTCAGTTTTGACCCAGGGTCATCATCTGAACAAACTTGGTACAGGTCCACCAGATGATGCTTCATATCAAATATCTAAGCTCCAGGCCTTGAGGTTTCGGAGAAGAAGATTTTTAAAGATCCAACTTTTAAAATCTATTTTTTAGCTCCTGTGACCCAGAAATGCAATGGATCAGAACTGTTTGAAGAATTTTGGTAGAACTTCATGCAAGGAATATCCCAAGCAAGTTTCATTAAATTTGGCCCATTGGTTTCAGAGAAGATGTCGTTTGAATGAAAAGTTGACGACAGACGGACGACGGACAATGACTGATCGGCACTTTGTGCTCAGGTGAGCTAAAAAGTTTAAGCTTAAATATTTATTACTTTTTTTCTTAAGATATTGATTCAAATAAGTGTGATTTTTTCTTAGGTTTTGTTTCCATTAAAGTTGTAGTCAAAACTCGTACATTTGGGCACTTTTAAATGTTTCTTACAATAAAAAAATATTTGTACAAATTGCACAAAAATGAACGTTATCCAAACAGGATGAATACAAATGTTATAAAAGATCATAACAGAACATGAAAGCTTATGAGATAACATGAAAGCTTATAAAATGAAAGCTTATTAGATAACATGAAAGCTTATAAGATATCATGAAAGCTTAGTACATAGAATGACTCTGACAGCTTACAGAATGATAAATGTTGCTTCGATTACTTTTTTTAACTAAGAGCCATTATTTCAATAACATAGCCTGATGAAATTGTATTGGCAAGTTATTATTTCGAAACAAAAACTGTTTTATTATTTTTTACATTTATATCGAGTAAACGTTGTGTTCATTACAATGAAACATTAGCATTTAAAGAAATCTTAATAATTTTAATAGAAGATTATTATATACCTCAAGCTTTCTTTTAAATCTCCCCAATGTTAAAAACCATTTTTATTCCACCGGTTAAGTGTCCGCGTTAAAACTGTTCCCTTGATCTTTCTATTGTGCACTATCAGAATGGATTCTGCAACTTCTATAGGAAAGACTTGTTAAAGTATGTTTTTAGTCAATTTTGACTCAAAGGCTCTTTCAGTGTAAATTATTTATCTCCCTATCACACTCACATATCTTCTCGTACATTTTGCATTTCTCTTGACGCTCCAAAATAAATATCTATCTGACTATTTTCTACATGAAGTCATGCTCTGTTATTCAATTATCTTCGAATAAAAGGCATAAAATGTAAACTAGCTGGAAACATTTATGTGTTTCCTGAATACATATCCACGTAATAATTTCAACAATAGTTTCTAAACTAGTGTCCTGACAGAAAAAGCAATGATAGAAAAATACTAGAAAATAAGAACAAAGTACTAGAAAACAACTCTGCTAAAGAAAACTGTTTTCTTTTTACTTGTGATAATGTTAATAAGTACTGAAGTAATTGTATAAGAAATATTACCATGATGTCTTATGTTCGAACATATGACTTCCTGGTACAGAGCTGCACTATAACTACAAACCTGCTACCTCTCCACTTCATATTTACTTATAACAAATCTTTCCGACTTGGGTTTATATCCGTCACTATTTAATTTCTTGTAATTATCACTTAAACAATTAAGATTGGACAATTAAAACCAATTTCCGCCCGCACCAGTCAGCATCTGCATATATGTAGTGTCTGTTTTACTTTGTCTTTTTAGAACTGCATCCGTTTGTTTCAAGTGTTTAGCCGGTTGCAGTGTATCATTTATTTACATATAAATGTTTGTTATAAAATTACAGTGATATAGATATGACATGTTTTATGTTTTTTCATACAATTATGAAGTGCACTTTTGAACTTGAATATGTCATGTCCTTGGCAGAATTTAGTTTTCAATAGGCGAAATATTTGCAAATCAAATGAATTTGGTGCAAAGATGGAACAGGCACCATTTACTTGAAAGTATAATTTATTAGTTCTGATTTTAAATGTTTTAATTATATTTCAATGCGCTTAGACTATTTCAAGAATTTTATGAGAATTACTAGAAGCAAACATGTTCTACACATGTCGGAATATATTCAAAAGTTGATTAAAGTGTAAAGTTTCGACCTTTTCAACTCATAAAGTCCCATACTCCAACCTAAGTCAATTTTCAAAATAGTATCATTTAGTTGAGAGTTATGTGTGCATTGCGAAGTAATGGTTTTCTACCTATCTATCGTCCGTGGACAGCCTTGAATGTGCTCTCACACCTATGCGTATGAAATTTTATTTCAAGTGTACGAAATCCTTAAATCTCTTCTGAAGTCGTGCCATTTTGCTCCGATATTACACTTCGGGAAGACCATGTGCATATATTTTAGCATAATATTTTAAGTGTCATGCTAATTAATTCTTTTAATTATTTTAATTATTGATTACTTCTCCTCGTAACTCTCATATTTATTGGTTTTATTTTAATATATACGTAAAATTGATTATACCATTTGTAATGTATCAATCTTTAATGCTGGATACAAGGAGATATGTTGGTCATATTATGTTGGTCAACTACATGTAAAGTTAGCATCCAAAATTTGTTTAAACGGATGCTAGTAGATTACATTCAAAATGTACTCTAATGTAAATAATTAAAACTGAATTTTGACATATTAATTATTTCATGAAAATGGTGTGTTATACTAATTTAAGTATCACGACTGACAACTGTACAAAACATGTGAGCTCGCCATCTAGCAAAACACCTGCCAAATCACTTTCTTCTTCTTAAGCACACGTTTATCGTTTGTTAAGCCGTTCAGAAACAACATCTCATCAAGGTGAAAAATATGTGCCAAGGTATTTTAAAATCCTTCATTGCACAGAGAAGTTATGGCCCGAACAAGGACTATCATCAAATATTTGGACATTTGAGCTGTCACTGTGACCTTGACCTCTGAGCTAGGAATCTGAGTCTTACACTGCGACACACCATCTCATCAAGGTGAACACATGTGCCAAGGTATTTTAAAAGCCTTCCATGCACAGAGAAGTTATGGCCCGGACAAGGTCAATCATCAAAATTTGGGACCTTTGACCTGGCACTGTGACCTTGACCTTTAAGCTGGGAACTTTGGTCTTGCATGCGATACACCGTCTCATCAAGGAGAACAATTGTGCCAAGGTCCCAAACTGCGGTCCCAAATGTGACGACTATGTAGAGCTATCTGCAAGCGGGCTCGACAAAAATTAAGAGTGTTTTTTTTTTCATTCTTCCAGTCTTCCCTTGCTTTCCATTGGTGTCAGGGCAGACAAAGTTCCCTTAATACAAACGGCTATAATGGCTTCTATTTACTGTGCTCTTGGGGCTGACATGTCGTCCTATATTACATTAAGCAGGGGAAGTGCTCTTGTAATATTGATTAAACAAGAGGAATATTCTTGTAAAATTGATTGTTAAGGTGCAAACTTCATCACACATTTCCATGAAAAGTCGAGAAAATAACTTAATTTGGAGGACAAGGTTTTAGCGGAAGAAATAAATGCGCCTGTTTCTGTAGCAGAGTCTGACTTTTTCCTTTTTTCTTGATTCCAAATGTAAGAAAAAAAAGTTTTCGATGTAAGCAATGTCGCAATAAAGAACACATTTTCATGCTCTTATGAACATACTATAAGTAGCTTCTTAGACCTATTGTCTTTTATTGCAACTGAGATAGAAGTGACATTAGATACCTAACAGTGCACAGAATCGGATAAGCCTTGTTTCGTGTAGACCTTCAACATTTTTTGTGTATTTATTTTAAACACAGAAGTGTTTCATTCTATTTGTCATTTATTGAGTGCCTTCATTGTTGTCATTTCTTTCATTACTTTTTCAAAGTTCTTGGATAAAAAGATCCTAGCAAAATAAAGTACACACAATAATGCCCAATGATATTAAACTATAATAGACCCTCTGCTATGATAAGTCTCTATTTCATTTGTCGTTTTTCTATTTTCCCCCAGTCCTGTTTTTCTTAATAGAAAGTATATATTTTTCTAAAACTTTCTTACCAAAATGTTTAATCATATCATAACATCGTTATTTCATCTGGAAAGCTTCGAGCATACATTAATATTCTTATCTAGACATTCAACTATAAGGTTACATTGACAGCAATGTACTTTATGATTTTAGATGAGTTAATGATTCTTCTTAATTGTTTTGACATAACTAATATGAAATATCATAAAATAACACCTACACCTAGATTAACACATTCTCAGCTTATATTAACCAACAAAATAACGAATCAAATTATACTATGATGATTTTATAAAGAGAACGCACAGGATGCTCATTGTGTAAGATATAAAGCGCTAACATGATAGGAAACATTTTACGTAAAATGTTATCTCAATGTAGAATGTAAGTGTATTTGCGCAATCGATAGCTGTTGAAATAGCTTTAACAGAAAATCTTTATCAGCTTTAAGTTTTTCGGTGATCAAATTTGTAAAATTTACAAGCTTATGCAAAGATCTAAACTTTCTCCTATTATCTCGTCATGTTGTCAGTAAAATGTTTCGACATTTTGACCTACTTACAACCAAAATATAAGAAATATGGAAATGCTACATACCTCAATATTAACAATTTACATTATCCGAATAGGTTATTTCCGTCAGAAAACAGTTTGATGAAAATTTACAAACGATGTTATAATATGAAATCTCTCCAACAGTGTCAATTTCATACACTTTTACACACAATGTATTGTCGTACTGAACGCGGCGATGGTTTCTAATGAGACAAGATCACTTAACCATAGACTAGTGGATGTAATTTTCAACACAAAGTAACTCTTTCATTAAATCTCGTCAAATAGTTTTATAATTTCATTAATAAAAGACTAGAAAGGTGCTGATTCAGAAAATAAATCAAACTTGTATTTCATAACAATATTTTTTCGTAATATTAATGTAACATGAAACATATATCATATTGTCAATAACAGAGTGCTTTCGTTTTCATATCACCCAAATCACATTAAGGAGTAAACTCATGTTTTATGTATCATGACGACGTTCGTAATACTGCATCTCTCTCGAAACTGTTTCAAAGTGTTTTACTTCATAGCAGCCAAATAAATTAGTTCGCCCTTTTCGCAACTACGTCAGCTGATAATCTTTAAAGAACACTTTATTTATTTAAACTTTAAATTAGGAAACATACAAAGACTCTTAAATCCTAGAGTTTTGAAGATCCATAAAACATTTAGGCAGTTGTCTTAAAGTTTACTACTATTCCTGTTATTGGACCCCAGGATGACTGTCTTAGCTTTTTCTGGGAAAAGTTAACAAAGATGAATTTCTGATCTCTTTTGACGGAACGGCTCATACAGGTTAAATTATTCATACGCCAGCGTCTTGGGAAATGGCTTCTTACAAAGTTGGTCTAGGCGACACATATTCAGTAATATATACTTGTAAATGTCAATGTTCTCTTTCTACGAGAATTATTCCAGTCCTTACCTTTCAACTCATAGACGTGTTAAACCTTCGTTAAAGGATAAAAAGATATGTATATCTAAAAGAACCATTCACATAATAATCTATAGGATAATAATATTAATTATAAATTCAGACTGAATGAAGCAGAAAAAAATACTGTCATTGTCGGACCAACGGTACTAGAAACATAACTGGACTCTAACCATGACTGTGAATGAAAAGCAAAACTTTTACTGATTGTCATACCTTGCATGTATACACTTATTGTCGTAATGTATGACAATTACTTAAACATTTCAAAGGCTCCTAAATATGTTTTCTACTACATGTACTTGATATGTGTGTGGGGGGTGGGGGAGGGGGAAGAGGGTGTGCGGGGTGCGTGCGGTAAATCGAATAACTAACTTCCCGGTTAATTAATTACTTTTAGTTATAGTCTGTTACCGTAGTAGTTACGTTGATGTTTATTAACTGATATTTGTTTGTCGGAAATAAATCATCAAAATTTGATCTTGACAGGACTATAACAATTTTCGCAAACCGAAACTTCCGTCAGCGTCCGCGTTGATGTTTATCTGCAGACGATTCATACAGGTGGCCGAAACTAGTAACAAAAAGGATAGAATATTTTTACAAAGAAAAAAACACATCTCACATTAAATGTAAAGTGCATTTTATCATCATATTTCGAGGACAACATTTTTTTAAAGTCTCCTTTTTAACGTATTTTATTTCGCGTCTGTCGTATAAATTTCAGTCTGATTAAAAGATGACATTCTTGAATCCCTCTAGACTGATTATATAAATAAACAATTAAGACACACTGTTGAGAAAAGATGGCCGCCTATTTTGTATTATTCCTACAGCAGTATCAGCAACAAACTTCTATATATGAAAATAGTTTTATAATAATACCGCAAATTACAAAATAATAACAGCTACCTTCCATAGGAATGGGAACACTTGAATTCTATGTAAATTTCTTCAATTTCTCCAACAGTCCAAATTTCGGATATCTTCTAAAGTGCACGAGTATTATGTTGCAATGAAAACGGAGATTGCTTTGTTGAAGCAAACACATCTCAACTATAGAATAGTGGCCGTATCTTTCTCTGCACATAGTAACTATGCGTTTATCACATACAACCTTTCCATAAATTTTTAGCTGTTTTGTGCTAAATAAAAAGTTTGTGTTAAAGTTAAAAATTGAAAAGAAGTGTTAACAAAATATATAAGTATTACTTAGTATATATACTCTCTTCAAAATGATATAATTTCCTTATCTTTTCTTTCTAGATATATCCGTCTGTATATTTTCTAATCAAATATTATTTCCATTATAAAAAACACACTCCTCCAAACTAGAGAATATCATTCGATATACAAGTTTAAACTAATTAAGCAAAGATCACTTAATTTCAAACAGCTGCTAAGTGTTTGTTGCTGTTGCTTCATTTTGAAAGTGTTCATCGGAATCAAACACTTGATTGTTAAAGCGACTGACTCACAGAATTTAGCTAAATTGTTTTTCTTTATAATTTAAGAGAAGTTAATATACTATGGAAAAAACATAATATTATGCTTCTATACCCCATGAAAAAATGAAAAAAAAAAGTTTTCATTTTTACAAGGATTCGAACCCATTCCCTTTCGGTTGGGTAAAATTTATACTTTATATTTTGATGTTTTTCTGTAACAAAAAATGAGTCAAAAACTTAGTTTAGATATGTACTTCACAATTACAGCTAGAACTTCCAGATCTATTAACATTTTCTTTTTTTCATCATCGGCCAATCTGTGAGTCAGTCGCTTTAATTACTTTCGACTTGATATCAATGAGAAAATAAAAATTTACAAAAGGACCTGGTAAATGGACATTTGGGAATTTTCTAACTCCCCATGATATTGTAAATAAATAAGCTCACAAGCTCACAAGACAGTGTAACTTTTTTTAAAGGAAGGGATTATCATAAAGCAAAGTCTCTTTACAGCTTACATGCCTTACCTTGAAGCAATAGCAAACTTAAAACTGTTAAACTTTTTACATACAAAATAAAGTATGTGAAAACTACAAATTTAAAGCTCATATTTCATATCCTTTTATCATATGAGGATAACATATTACGCGTAGCCTGAACATTTAATTAATATATTCAAATTTCGTTTAATTGAAGGAACGACAGGAATGCCCATATCATATGACGTTTTACAATGATGTATGAGCTAGTTTTGATGAGGTAGACTATTTTAATTCACAAGTTAAGATTAGTTTACTAATACTGGCATAGTAATACTTTTAGGTATAGGCAAGTTTAAAACTTATTTAATATTTTATTTCACAGGTCAAACTGTTTTATTTCCATTTTCTTATACGACTTTTAAGTATATAGAAAAATGCACGTACATTAAACAAAAAGATAACAGTAAATACCTTAGTTTTCTTCGTAATTGTCCAGATTAGCTCCTCATAAAAAAAAACAATTAAAAGCAATGTGTCTGCCTCATATAGTATCACAATAGTGTAAGTAATTTGCCCAAGATACATTTATACTGAAATCTGTCTCAGGAAGGGAGGGTTATGAATCTAAAATTGCCATGATTAGGTTACAAACATTTTTGTAATTTAATTCAATAATTACTTTATACTCGTTGATATCATTTTTACAAAAGAAAACTGACGTCATTTACCCAAAGAAACAAAGCTTTTGATTGGTTCAGGCTATGGCACTTAGCGATCCGGATGTTTAGTAAGGTTGTTGTTTAGTATCAAAAACCAACCGAAAAATGATTCTGCTTGAAATACCAAGACGAACAAAGAAATCTAAAAAGGAGTGATTTATTAACAAACAAAATTTGCACAAAATAAGGCATGTCGGTTCAAAATAACTAATTACTTGGGTATGTAATAAATGATACCAAAACTGGAAATCTGTTGTCTCTTTAATTGCACTTGCATATTAAAATATTAAATAAAGAAGATACTTGAAATTACATCGTATCATATCACTAAACTGGGAATGGGTTATTTATTCCACCCTTTTAATTATACGGCTAAATCTGATAAACGTTTTCTATTCATTGTATATCCGTAAGATATTTGTATGTGTGAAATGGTATCAAAAATATGTAATACTATCCCGTGGTTGACAGATCCGTGTGTAGATGTGACATAGCCTTGTTAATGATTTACGATTGAGCCTTGTTTAGCTTACTCACAAAGTTGTGGTCAGTCATGGACCTGTTTACAAACACTGGAGAATTAATCATTGCAAAGTTGTGACTTACATGTTCAAACAGTCAACGCGTTAATATAGCTTCATTATAGCTCACCTGAGCCGTAGGCTCATGGTGATCTATTAGGATCGATCAATGTCCGTCGTCTGTCGTCCGTCCACGCATAGTTTATTAACATTCTAGTGGTCACATTTTTGCCTCAATTGTCATGAAACTTATTCAGAATGTTTGTCCTAGTAATTACTCGGACGAGTTTGAATATGGGTTATTTTGAATGCAAAGCTAGGTCACATGACCCAAAATTAAAAAAACATTGTTAACACTCTAGAGGTAACATTTTCAGCCCATATATCCTGAAAATTTGTCAGAAAGGTTGTTTTGATAATTTCTAGATCAAGTTTGAATATGGGTCATCTGGGGCCATCATGGCCCTCTTGTTTTATTTAGATAACTAAATGTGTATTGAATTCCTGCAAAATTTCACATCAGAAAAAGTAAACATTTTAACTTAAGTTGCTCGATTGGTTCAAAACCTATTTCATAATAATGTCATAATCAAACTGTTCAAGTTATTAAATAAGTGTTACGGTAAATGTAACCATCTCGTATTCTAAAACAAACGCAGATATTTTGTTATAGGTACACATTATGATGTAAAGTGTCATTAAGTTTCGAAGTTTTAAAAGTTTATATAAATTGAGACACCTGAAAAATGTGTATCAAGCATTCATTACAATAAAGTATAAAAGGTGGTTGAGATTGTCCTAATAGAATTGATGGATGCCAAAAATAGAAAGTCAATGTGTGATATTTCTTTAGAAACTGATCACATATCTAATAAGAATGTTATGTTTCGACAAAAATGCGATAATGTGCTAACAGAGCATTGTCTATTATTTTGTTGTTTTTGTTGTTGTTGTTGCAAACGTGTTCTATATTCCATTGGTTCCCTTTATTTGAAGCAGTTTCGCATAAGATGTATTATATATCATACAAAAAACGCATCAGACTTGGGAGAGCCATCCACCTGCAGAAAATAGGAGTAATTTATGCACTTTATTCAGTAAAAAACATAATCCAGCCTGATTTAAGTCGCAAGAGAATGCATTTACAGTAAGCTCGTGTTAGTAAGTCATTACTATTTCGTTAAGGCAAAAGTATTTCTATAATATACACAAGAGGGCCATGGTGGCCCTGGATCGCTCACATGAGTATTTTGTGTGTTTGCTGTTAAGCAAACGTAAGTAGCACTATTACATTTTCTAATTGAAGATTTGTAGGCGCCTACAAACTAAACATCTAAAATATCAGTCATGATATAAAGGCTCGATGACAAAAAAAAATAGAAAATCTATTATTATCTGAGGTGGCCTTGACTTTGACCCAGTGACCTGAAACCCCACCTAAGGGTAGAGGTCCATGCAAAGAATCTACAAACCAAACATCAAACATATTGGTCAATAAATGAACGCTCTAAGAGGTAAAGTAAATTTAAAAAAATATCCTTAGTGACCTTGACCTTGACCAAGTGACCTCAAACTCCCTCTAAGGGTAGGGGTCTTTGCAATTTGCCGACATACAAAATATCTCAGACACTGATCAATAAATAAAGACCCTATGGTGAAAAGTGCAAAAACAAAAGCCTCGATGAAACAACTGACAAATTTCCCTCTAAACAAAGAGTTGACCCCCGAGGCGGGGTCAATTTTGACCCCGGTGACATAACTTGAACATTCTTGGTAGAGATCTACTTGTCAATACTTTGTGCAAAAGTTTAGATCTTTGGGCCATGTAGTTTCAGAGAAGATTCTATATAATTATTTCTATGTAAAACATGTCACCCCCTAGGACGCGGCCCATATTTTCTCTGGGGATATAATTTGAACAACTTTGGAAGAGGTCCTCTAAAAGATACACCACACCAAATGTCTAAGGTCTAGGCCTTGTGGTTTCAGACAAGAATTTTTTAAGCTTTTCCTTGTGGTTGCCATAGCAACCAGAGTTCTTCATTGAACTAAAATCTTTGAATACCCTTTGTGCAAGAATCATCCCTTCACAGTGTCATTAACTTTTGCAAAGTGGTTTCATTGTTGACTGCACTTACTCACAGCAACGGACATCATGCCACTACGATAGCTCATATGAGCACATTGTGCTCTGTTTAGCTCAGCATTGCTAAAAATAATTTTAGGTAATAATAATAGGTTTTATTTAGACTTGCAGCGTGTTCTAGCAATGTTCTTGAATTTACCTTATAAATTAATGTTAAGAGGGTTATAATTTGCAACATGTACATGTACTTTTTTCTTGTCTTACTTTAAGAGTAACTGTAGAAAAGTTATGACTTGCAACATGAACAAGGACTTTTCTTGCTTTTACCTTAAAACTTTTGTCATAAAAGTTATGACTTCCAGCATGACAAGCAATTACACTGGTCACATTATTTGACTTTTTTATACACACTGCTGTTAGTTTCGTCTTTTTATGACTGTTGCTGACTATACGCATTTTTTTACTGACGACTCCACGTTTTTTATGTGCAGTTTATTAGGGTAATTTAGTATGACTTAGTAAGCATCCTACATCACCAACAATTAATACAATGAAATTACGAAGGACGAAGCAAATTTGCATTCTCTACAATTATTCAGTGGCATACTGCGTACTTTCTTGGTCCATTTGCATTAAAAGAATATAGCTGATAATTATTTTATTAATTAATATTATTTATTAACATTATTTTATATTAGGTACGCCAACTTTTTGTTCAACATTTTTAAAGTAGATGGTAATGCCTTTAAAGATTGCAGGGCAAACATGGCGTCATTTTCAACGCCATCTAGAAGTGCTGTTATCTTATGCAACAAGAGATTACAGTTTTAAAAATGAACATGATCTTATATTGAAAACTTACATGATCAGCTTACTTAAGGATACACAATTAACAGGCTTTGATCCGTTTTCATCACTAATTTGTGTACTCATTAAGTACGGCATTTAATTTTATGCTGATTTATTAATGTATTGATAGTAAATTAATCCATTAAATGTCTCACCAAGGATTGATATATCTAACGCGATGAGCCAGATAGTAAAAAAAGTACAGTCACATCAAATACAAAATGAAATTGATTTGAAACAAAAATTGTACTGTGTACTTCGTTGCTCGTAAATTTAATGTTATAAAAGGCCAACTGAAAAAAAAATCTATATGCACAGATTTAGATAAATACATACCTTATGCTATATTCCATAAACATGTACACTTAAAAAACACACTTCCAGACGTGCTTTCTTTAACAATTTGCCGATAAACAGATTACACCATCTAGTGTTATGTATTTTAGAAGTCAGGGGAAAATGGTCCCTTAAGAGGATTTTATCACCCACTATTGTTTGTATAAAAATGGCAGGTTTGACATTTATATATATATACTAGCTTTGTCATAAATATAACTGCACATTAACACAAGATCATGGCATACCATCTTGTTCAAATAATGCCGGGACAAAAACACACAAAAAGTAATCTAAGTTGTTTACATGGAAATTTAAATCAATAAAACTTAAGATTTATGAAAACACTTTCAGGTTACAAAAAGTCAAAAGTCACCTGTGAATTATACAGAAACATGGGAAGTGAGGGACCATTTAAAATTCAAGTCAGGAATCATAAATCAATATATCGCAAACACGAACTATCATTCCTTAGCCTCCAGATAAAATATATGTGGATAAATTAGAAACTTCTTTAAAAAAAGCTGACTATTTTTGTTCATAGCCTAATATATTTTGATTAAAGTGTCACTTTTTTTTGCACTGAGTTTTAAACCCGAGAAGTTTCTATTAGTCCCCTTATTGTAACCGCTGCAATTAGCAAAGATGATTACAGTGTTGTTTAAGCGAGAATTCAATCAATCAGTCAGTCAATTGATCGATCAATCATTCAATAAAATGCATGTACAATCAAAACTGGTTACTTGTAAAGTGTATCATCAAACTGGATTCTTGCATTCACGGGTTCTCATTGACACATCGGTTTCATACCCTATGTTATCTCTAATCTCTAAAAGCGGGTGCATTTCACATCTTTGTTTCAATTTTAAACAAGCCATCAAACTAACTTGACGCTTAATATGATTTTGATAGCATTGTATAGTTTTTGAGAATTGCTGTAAAAAGAATTAATCGAAAATTTATGGAACTGTGCTTCGCAATCTTCTTACATTATATTATTTTTGATTAGGATTATACTTTGTCTCTTTCTTGTAAGGTCGAAAGATTCTTTAACGTATAAAATTTTGCAAGGTCTTGAAAAAAAATTAATTTGAAACTTGATCTTTTACTCGAAAGCATTAAAACACAATAAAGGTACAGTCCTTGTCTTCCAATGAAATAAAGAGGAAATATATAGTCGTATAACATAAAATTATGAGAAAAATATGTCAATTTTAGTTGAATAAGACAGTCATAAAGGCAAAGGTAAGAACGATCAAAAGATAACAGCTGTTTTCTTTTTATTAAAAAGATAAGTTTTACAATGTTATGCAGAGACAGTAACGTCATAACTGAAAAAAGTGTCCCAATAGCATTTTGAATTAGACACAACCCGTTTTAAGCAAAGTGCTTTTAGCAATGAAAGATAAAAGTAACTTTAGCCTCTGTGTATTTTGATAACGAGACGTGTTCGAAACTTGACGCCGGTTGTAACTTGGCAACAGAAGAATAAAATGATAAATAAATTCTAGTCTTTTCTATATTCTTCTGCACGGTATGCTTCTTTAAGATATTAAATGAAAGTCTGTGATCGATAATTTTACTAATTGATTGGCTGGCTGGCTGACGGACGGAAATTTTCGATAATGTCTTATGCACCCATACTAAACGCTGGCCAATCACATTTTGATGATCTGCTTAAATCAGAGCCCTCGACACTTTCGTTGTAGAGCCCTCGACCAAAACAAGGCTGAAAATGGTAAGCATAATTTTTTTAATCCGTTTTTAAAGATCATGCTTGTTTTTCAAAAATCGAAGAATGTAATGTTTCGTAGAACATTTTTCTCATCATTTTGAATGCAATTTAGTCTACACATGAATATTAATCGGTATAATTCCACAATAAGAACACTTATTGAATGATAGTGTTATCTCCATCACATTTGCGAGGGCTCTTTCAAATTGCCGATGGCGCCAACACGACCACATTTGAACAAAATGTTTTTAGTTTTTGACCGAGCTCTGTGAACTATTTTTGTGTTGAGCCAAAGGGGAGGTTGGAACAATGTTACATGCACGATTAAGTGGGCCAACATATACATCAAGGTAGAGGAATCACTCAAGATGTGTCTCCTCGAAAAAGAAAACACACGAGTTGATAGTTGGTAAAAGTTCTAGCAACGTCATTTTGGGGTATTTCTTGTCGAAATTGCATCAAAAATGACGAAAAAAATGTTCTACGTGGCATGACATTCTTCGAATTTTGAAAAACAAGCAGATTCTTTAACAAAGGATATTTTTTATAAAATGTGCAGTGCTTACCCTTTTCAGCCATTTTTTTGTTCGAGGGCTCTACAACGGAAGTGTCAAGAGCTCTCGTTTAAAAAGACCACCAAAATGTGCAAGAGCCACCGTGTAAGGGTGTTATGTTTTGATGTCAAATTGATTGCGACTGCATAAAAAACAAAGATTTATGGGCCATGAATTTACCATTTTGTTAAAATATAGAGTTATCTAGAGGAATTTGACCGTCTTTTAGATAGCTCAATTTAGCGATTTCAGATGTGAAATACTGTCTTTCGCAAAACAGATAAAGGTGTGAGATAAAGCAATTAAGCATGGTTGCCTTTCTTTTTTTTTTCTTTTTTTCCCTTGTAAATAATTAAAGATAACTCAAGTGAGCCATATTTCACCATATTTCAAACGATACATTAGTAACCATCGTCTTTAAGTGGCAAAATGTAAAATCCCTGTGGCACTCATATCACCTTTACTTCAAACATATATACTACACTTCAAAATATTGATACAACAGATATTAAAACAGGCTTTATGTCCGTTTAAACCGACCTGAAAACATGACAGTCATGGTGTATTTCAGTCACGTATTTGACTTATCACAAATTTAAATCACGCCTTTAGCTTACAAAAGAGTCCGCAATGTTTAAATAGGTGTAGAAATGAGATGAAGCGATATGATTATAAGCGTTCCCGTAACAACCATTTTATGGATATTTAACTTATTTGCCTTAGGCTGTCTTTTTCAAAATCTGAATAAACAAGAGGCATCTTCGTAATATTAACTTCCAATAAACTTTTTCAGATACAGTGCATTGAAAATAATGCTATACTCTGATGAAAGAGATTAGATCAGTATAATCGCTGAAAATATCATTTAAGTATTTTATCAGTAAATTGCTGTAAAAGTTTTTATTTTAATATAAAAATGATCAATATAAAAAAATAAATATAAAAAAATCTTGAAATTTTTTTCAATATTTTGGCTCTTTTAAACTAGGAAATTCGTGGTTTAAGGTCTTATTTCATTGTCTATGCCCCCGAAAGAGGGCATATAGTTTTTGACCTGACTGTCTGCCAGTCCGTCCGTCAGTCCGTCATTCCGTCCAAAACTTAAACTTTCCCAACAACTTCCTTATCAGTAAATTGATTTACTTTATACTCGAACACAATACCCCTCCCACTGACATGACCATGATCACTGAATGACCTTGATCTCAAGGGCCAATTGTCAGAAAACTCAAGTATTGCCCATGAATTCATTATTAGTAAATGGATAAACTTCATACTTAAACATAACACCCCTTTGGACAAGACCTTCATATTTATATATATCTAAATGAGCTTGACCTTGAGGGTCCAGTTGTTAAAAATATTTAATATTGGCCATAACTTCTTTATTACTGAACAGACTTAGTTCATGTTTGCACACAATAACGCTTTGTGTAAAATCTTTCAAAGGCGTATTTTTTACCTCGACCTCTACTTGACCTTGACTTTCAGGTTAAATTGTCAAAAACACTTTTTTAGAATATTTACAGTTTATCTTCATCTGATCACATGTATCGTTTTTTAACTTGACTCGTAAATGACCTTCAATTTGAGGTCAAATTGTCAAAAAATACTTCTTTTGAAGAAACTACAATTTACAATTTACTCTGATCCTCAGCTTAAAGGTCAAATCACCTCTTTGGGGGCATTGTCATCTTTCAGTTACAGTTCTTGTTCTTCTGTACTTTTGCATAAAAAGTTATTCGCTAGCTAGTTTTAGAGGTGCATTTGAATTCTGACACACAATATCAGATAGTTGAAAGCGCCATATAGTCTGAGTGATATAGCTTGTATTTATACTTTCTTATCATTATATGTGTCAACATTATGAAATTATTTGTTAGGAATTGTTTTTAATGTCACAAGATACAAAAAAATCTCTAGTCAATTTAGGATGGCACGTTTATCAGCAACTAAAATTTTAATTTTACTTTATTTCACCTGTGGCGAAAGTTAACATTTAAATTCTCTTACATACAACAATTAATATACCCATTTATTTGTATTTGCAATAAAAATGCCATAGCTATAAAAAAAAATCTCAAAGCTATCCACTCTACCAACTTAAATTTTAAATCTTACAAGTGATGGGTTCAGATGAACATTTTTCTATACTTGACTACTCTCTTTGAATTATGACTGCATCAGGTTATACATGTACTGAATTTCATTTTTTCGTTAAACAGTCATCTTTTTATCTACTGATTTTCGTTTTACCTTAAGTGCAGCTTTGGCAAAAAAAAGACTTTTCCCATGTACGACGATAAAGGTATAACTAAGCTTGGATAAAATAGCAATAGTAAAAATATGATCAAATCATAAATCATTCTTCTTGTGAGCTTATATTTCATGCCTAAAATTCTTGAAATATTTCAAAGTACTAGAAATGCCGAAAAGAATGACGGTATCTCTATTTGAACCAGTATTTTGTAGCAACTTAGCTTGACAATGGACTTGCCTAAGATGATTGCTAAAATAAAGCAATTGACAAAATTTACAGTGAATACTTTTAGAAGACTTCTCTGATAATCAGATCGAAAGCCTTTTAAACAGTGTTTTAAATGATTCAAATTTTTCGTCAAAATTTATTTATATATATCAAAATTATTAAAATGTCCTTAAATTAGAAAGCAAATGAAAAATTCTCAAATGAATGGTTTTTGTCAAGCCTTTGACACATTATACTAAGGTACGGCATAAAAAAATACCAGTGTCTTCAAATGGAACGGTTATTCATTAATTAAGTACTTCTTTACATTAAAACAAATAGATCATTGATCCGCAAATCGTATTGTTCAAAAGACTTTCAATGGAATTGTTAAAAAACAGTTAAATATCTTTGAAAAACCTTTGTTTCAATTGTCAATCACATTATTGGATTTTAAATAACAAATTCCTCTAGTTTATTTAGGTTTCAACTCCGGGAAAGGAAAAATAATGAATAATTTTACCTTAAGTGACTTTTATATATAAGTCATGCAAAAAACAAAGTGTTTAACAGAATTTTGAAATTTCAGTTTAAACTAGAATAGTGTTAACGAATATTTACAAATGTTCTTGTAACAAGTGGTGTATCAAAAATGTACTTTTTTATTCATTAACGGAAAACAATGATCATATCTGTCTATTTTAACAATGAGATATAAAATTTGGATTATACATGTAGTGTGTATTTGGCTTCATGTATCTAGGAATGGTAAGAAACTGCACAGCACAAAAACTGAATCTTAAGTTTATAACAAAACGTGGCAAATTTAACATTAATTTGCACTGAGCAAAAAAATCTACACTTGTTTTCGACATAACACAGGCCTTTCTTAACAAAAGTACTAACAATAATAACATTAGACCAGACAGATTTGAGGAAATATGAGTATTCCCCACTTGTACGTGCTAAACATTTTTATGTTATTATTCCAAATCAATCTTATCAATCAATCAATATAACAAAGTCGAGCCAGGGATTTCTTGATTAGTTACATTTATACCTCGATATATCATTGATGACTAATATCTGAAAAACTTTTGTGTCACGTTAAGTTGTCTATTTAAATATTTTCCTAAAATAGTGGAAAATACAGTATAACAAAGTACTTTTTTATTTTTACTGGAATCCATTAAAGTATATTTTCACAGTTGAAATATACAATCAAATCAAAGCATCAGCTGTTCAGAGGATGTTCCATCAGCAATTTAGATTTTGAATAATAAGTCTGTGTTATAAAAAGGAAACATTTAAGGTTTATTTAAGGTTATTTGTGATTGAATGAACTGTGAATGAATGGAACTGCAATAAAAGAATTTATTATATACTTATAAATAAAATATTGAGAAATATTGGTGAAATAAAATGCATATTTTCATTTTCCGTACTTTCACTGTAAAAATTTATTTTTCACTGCAGTGAAACATATTTTCCGTATTTTCACTGGTGACTTGCCGAACTACTTTTTTTCTAAATTCAGCCAATACACAAAATTAAAGGGGAATTCTTTAGAATTGTAAGTTCAAAAAAGAGACAAAGTATATAATAAACAGAAAATTAAAGTTTATTCTATAAATAAGGGATTTATTTTCATCTCATGGTATGAAAATTATCATATTTCACTCGTGGATATCGCCACTCATGAAGTATTTATTTTCATACCACTGGAATTTAAATTCACTTTCTTGGCATATCCATATCTGTTTTTTTTTACTTAATAAATCTGCAACAATGGTATGTGGGTGCCATATTAACACCATCGGTAAAACAAAATGAAGAATGTAAGTGACAGAGTGAGTAATTTAGCCTGCGATCTGTGGGATAGTAATGTCATCACTAGACAAAGTATTCATGTTATAAATTAGTTCTTTCGATTTATTAAAGTTATTTTCGCCCTCTCAACAATAGAGCAACCCAGCTACCTTACTAGGCCTGGTACATATCTTACTAGGCCTGCTCTTTGCTTACTGTCGTTTTGTAGTCCTTTCCATTATTTCAGTAGATATATGTAAGATTGTGATTGTACTGAGTAGAATATTAACTTCGCTAAAATATGTCCGATATTGACCAAATAAGTCCTTGAAATACTATGTTTTCACTTATTTGTAGCAAAAAATCTTTGCTCATAGATATAGCAACTTTATTTTTATTTAAATATTCATGAGCTTTCAGTCTGTAAAAAGCTGTAAGTTTTTTCACTTATTCAATTTTGGCTAGAGAATTTTGCATGAGGGTTTAATATAGAATATTTTAAAATCGCAAATGCAAAACAAAATGTGTGTAAATGTTAACTTTGGGAGTTGATAAAGTACACTTCTTTATTAATCGAAATTGCCATTGAAATTTGAAGTCTGAAAGATATGAACGACTTCCAAGTAATGACGTCATTTCCAGTCTGCCAAGCAACAAATAGTTCATTTATATTACATATAATGTCAGTGTTGACTATAATGTCAATAATTTCAGTCAGTGAATGACAAAACATAATGATTCTTAGAACACAAGACCCACATAGAAAGATATATTTCCAATTTAGTTATTTGCATGCAATAATAAATTCATTAACATTATCTTATTAACATTTTACGAGCATCCTTTGTGTTTCAGATACAATAAGCGACCACATTGCAGACTGACCAGTCTGTTAGTATTACTGATTTCTAAGTAAGACTGTCTTTGCAGAAGATGGATGCCTTAAGTGTAGTTTTCGGTGTAATAAGTCCAAAAGATGTAGTTCCTTATTATAGTTTGGATGTTCCAGATCTTTTTAATAATTCTATCCCTTTATATTACCTTGAAAATACATACAATTTATTTGTTTCTCTTATACAACAAGACATGCTTAATAGACTGTAATAGTTGCACATGCATTATGCTATATTCATAACTATTGTATTACGTTATTTCTGTTTTGTTTTGTGTGAAAAACAAAGCGTTCTGTGATACAAGTCATGCAAATAAGCGGCTGTGATTGAAACGTGTATCAGTTTTTTTTGTGTGTTTTAATCTTAATGATAGCGCTTCATGTTACTTTTTACAGTTATTTTTTTTTGAATAAAAATAAAAACCTTTCGTGAAGATATACTTGCTTCACAGCCAGAAGTAGAGAAAGGGTGTACATTAAAATTGCGTCACAGCCTGAAATAGCGAAACGGTGAACATTAAAATTGCGTCACAGCCTGAAACTTAAATAAACACCCTATGTCTATTTCAGACTGTGAAGCAATTTTAATGTACCCCCAATGTCTATTTTAGGCACCTTATCTCTATTTCAAGCTTAAAATGTACACCCTTTCTCCATTTCAGGCTTTAAATGTACACCCTATCTCTATTTCAGGCTGTGATACAATTTAGATATACACCGTATCTCTATTTCAGGCTGTGAAGCAATTTTAATGCACAACCTATCTCTATTTCAGGCTGTAAGACAATTTAAATGTACACCGTATCTCTATTTCAGGCTGTGGAACGACTTAAATGTACATCTCTTTTTCTGTTTCAGGCTGTAAAGCGTCTTCAGCGTACACGGCTAATTATCAACACCTGTATACCTCATTGACCCTCGGTTACAACGCATACACCCGACCAGACAGTACCGTCCCTATAACGGTCTCTCTCGTAGTTTCTTCAATAAACACCCTGGTGAATATGACCTATACACATTATTGCCAAGCATTATTTTAAGCGAATATTTACACGGGAAAAAGGGCACTCGGACAGTTTTTGGAAACAGACCCTTTTTACTTGTTTTGAAAGAATGATATCCCAGGATTATTGTCTGAAAGTTTTAGCTTCCTGCATAGAACAGATGCCATACTATCATGTTGAAGAGGAACAAAAATCCATATTCCTTAAAATGAGGTCACGTACCATACTTTGATGCCAGTTTCTATCTAAGTTTCTGTTGGCAGTAAATGAATTAGGCAGATATTATATATTTAAATTTTAACTATTTTCGTTGTAAAATTACATACCTTTTCAATTCATCCCACCTTCTTACAAAACTATACACGGTATCATTCAACGTTGCTTTTTATTCAAGTAACAACATTTTACATAAGAAAGAACTGTCACAGAAAACTGTTGCCATGCAAATGGTCATCAAGAAATTAAATAAAAACAGGTATTTTTATGAAGTGCAATATTGAGGCTATCAAATTTTACACTAACCTTTTTTTGAAGAGGACGAGAAATTAATTTTGTCATTTTTTGCTGATTTTCAGTTCAGTTTATTTCAATAGTAAAACAAATGTCCGAGTGCCCTTTTTCCAGTGTCATCGGTCATATACAGCAAGATAGAGCGAGAAAATGCAATTTATGCGCGCACGAGAGCATATGCCTGAGTGTGCAGTTTAATCGCATAAGAGAAAAAAAGTGTTGTAAATATTATGTACCACCGTAATACTTTACGCAAAGGTTGGGATATGCCTGGATATACTTTCACAGTATATCTGAAATATACATAGTCGGAGAACAAAGAAATTTGTTGTGCACTTGGTATAAAAGTAATTTTGAGAAATAGCAAGGCTGTATCTTCTGACATTTTTTTTTTAAAATGTGTAAAGTTTGGGTATGTCTGTAGTAACAATGTTCAAATGTACTGCATGGGTTATTTTGTTGTAGTTTTTTGTTTGTTTGTTTTTTTGTTTTTTGTTTTTTTAAAGCATTAACTCGAAGGATTGAAGTCACAAATGACTGATTTATTAACTTTTTTGTAAAAATCAAGCATAAGTTGTTTTATCAAAATGTTTGACTTTATTTTTTGAAATATTGAATAATGTTTTCTCATTTTTACTATGATTTGGTATTTTAGGATACGACAACAGAACAATTTTCTGTCACAGGATGGTTTTCTCTGGTAAGTTTAAAGTATTTAAAGAATTTAAGTTATTAATTAGATTTTCTTTTTTTCTAATATCTTGACAATATAAAACCATCTGCATTAATCAAATATTAAAATCTAGTTTTTATAGAATACAATATTTACCATAAAATATATGAGATAATTTCCAGAATTTTGCATAAGTCGTTACTATATAATGTTGATAAGCTCAAATTATTCCTTTGTAAAAGTTATTTCTAAACTAAAATAAAAATTACAACATTCTACACAATATCCTGAAAAACAAATGTGCAGTAATTTAAAAGACATTAAATTAAACATTATTTAATTCTCTGATGCTATGGATAGGTAGAAAAAAATGTAAAACATCAAATTGCAAATAAAAAAAATTTCTTTGAAACGGTCGCCAAGAGGAAGATATATAGTAATTTTTTATGTAATAAATTCATTTTGTCTTTGTAGTCATGGACAGACACTGCCTATTACTGGAACCCTAGTACTTACAACAATATTGAGTACTTGTTTCTCACGAAGGATAACTGTTGGAGACCGTCTGTTGCTATATAGTATTTTTTATGTAATAAATTCATTTTGTCTTTGTAGTCATGGACAGACACTGCCTATTACTGGAACCCTAGTACTTACAACAATATTGAGTACTTGTTTCTCACGAAGGATAACTGTTGGAGACCGTCTGTTGCTATATATAATGCGTAAGTTGTCATAAATAGGAATCCCACACCGTCTTTACGTCTAACAAAATACAAAATTGATATAGATTTACCAATAAAATCTACATTATCTAATGTACCACCACGTGGGGCTTTGATATATAATGACGTGTAACAATTTACAACCATTGGGATTGGCATTTTTAAATTCCTATGTTTTAAACTAAATGTCAGTGTTTGCAAAATGAAAAAAAAAATGCTATGAAAAGAGTGGTTGAGGAAATATTGATAAGATTTCATAAGACTGTGACTGATAACATTTTTTAATGTGATAAATTCTATAGCCTAACGTAGTATGACAAAATATCTGCCTTATTTCCGTAAAAAAAAACTTCGTTTTTTTTTTCCTTTTGAAAAACCGAACACACAAAACTTCCCCAAATTATCTCTATAAAAATTCTTAATTACAGCTGATTATATTTCCTTTGTACTTTGATTTACAGTGACACTGGTCAGGAAGTACAATAAATATGCACTTTCTGTTTATAAGTTGGACTCTCTGTCGCACTGTAAAGAAAGTATAACGAATATACAGTATGCTTTCTATGCATTTTCTTGCTTTCTCTATTTGCTGATTTTTTTTCTAATTATCAAACTTTGTGATTCAATTTTGATTAAAATTTCAGTTCTGAATTATTTTTATCATTTGATTAGGTAAGACCAAAAGACTTAAGAATGGTTTCGTGTCCGCTTAAATGGAATTTTATTTGACCTAGTTAGATAAATGAAATGTGCTAAAAACACTGTGGGGTGTTTTTTTATATTGAAGTTGTTTGTGAGACAATTCTGAAGTTCACTGGTTTTATAAAAAATTGACATTTAATATAAATTGAAAACGTTAAAAAGCTGGCAAGAAAAATAGGCCAGAAACAATATCTCTTTCGCAATAAAAAAAGTCAAAGGTATGTATTTTCTTTGTTTCTGGTCAATAAATCTAAAAGAGGTTAACTGTTCATTTGAAGCATTGTGCATGGCCATAAACCTTATACTGGAAGATTGACATTACACATATTTTGAAAAATAAGAAACATATAACTTTCCTCTTTGAAATGTTCATATGTTAATTCTTAAAGACCTATAAAATTTTGTCTTTAAAAATAGTGATTGGTTTGGCCTTTTAGTGAAATCTAATCTTCAATATAATAAAAGAAAACATGTTCTTTCTATATTTCAAAAAATTGGAAAATTCAAACCCAGATAACATACCATAAATCATACATTTCACCCTTGACACTGAACGGAACATGATATCAAACGGATTACTGACTTTACATAAGCTGACCTACTGCTTAAAAAGACTTTTATAAATCAATGAAAATAGGCATAAATGTTTGCCTGGGTTAGTAACGTATACTCCCTCTGAATGTATTCCTGATCTATTGAGCTTTCTTGAACAATAACGCACCGCTCAAAAGCTTAAAAAAGGTACATAATAGATAAACCTGCAGCTTCTGCTTTTTCTGTTTCTGCTTCTTCTTCTACAAATGCCTACACTTTGTGCAGCCTCTACTTCTACTTCTTCTTCTACAGATGTCAACGCCTTGTGCATCCTCTACTTCTACTTTTTCTGCTTCTTCTTTTTCAAATGCCTACGCCTTCTTCATCCTCTACTTCTACTTTTTCTGCTTCTTCTTCTACAAATGCCTACGCCTTGTTCATCCTCTACTTCTACTTTTTCTGCTTCTTCTTCTACAAATGCCTACGCCTTCTGCATCCTCTACTTCTACTTTTTCTGCTTCTTCTTCTACAAATGCCTACGCCTTGTTCATCCTCTACTTCTACTTTTTCTGCTTCTTCTTCTACAAATGCCTACGCCTTCTGCATCCTCTACTTCTACTTTTTCTGCTTCTTCTTCTACAAATGCCTACGCCTTGTGCATCCTCTACTTTTACTTTTTCTGCTTCTTCTTCTACAAATGCCTACGCCTTGTGCATCCTCTACTTCTACTTTTTCTGCTTCTTCTTCTACAAATGCCTACGCCTTGTGCATCCTCTACTTTTACTTTTTCTGCTTCTTCTTCTACAAATGCCTATGCCTTCTGCTTCTTCTTCTACTTCTTCTGCTTCTTCTTCTACAAATGCCTACGCCTTCTGCATCCTCTACTTCTACTTTTTCTGCTTCTTCTTCTACAAATGCCTACGCCTTGTGCAGCCGCTACCTCTACTTCTTCTGCTTCTTCTTTTACAAATGCCTACGTCATGTGCAGCCTCTATATCTACTTCTTCTGCTTCTTCTTCTACAAATGCCTACGCCTTGTGCAGCCTCTATATCTACTTTTTCTTCTTCTTCTACAAATGCCTACGCCTTGTGCAGCCTCTTTATCTACTTCTTCTTCTTCTTCTACAAATGCCTACGCCATGTGCAGCCTCTATATCTACTTCTTCTGCTTCTTCTTCTACAAATGCCTACGCCTTGTGCAGCCTCTATATCTACTTCTTCTTCTTCTTTTACAAATGCCTACGCCATGTGCAGCCTCTATATCTACTTCTTCTGCTTCTTCTTCTACAAATGCCTACGCCTTGTGCAGCCTCTATACCTACTTCTTCTTCTTCTTCTACAAATGCCTACGCTATGTGCAGCCGCTACTCTACATCTTCTGCTTCTTCTTCTACAAATGCCTACACAACGTGCAGCCGTTACTTCTACTTTTTCTGCTTCTTCTTCTACAAATGCCTACGTCTTATGCAGCCTTTACTTCTTTTTTCTGCGTTTTCTTTCAATATTTCAAACGCCTTGTGCAGCTGCTACTCCTACTTCTTCTGCTTCTTCTTCTACAAATGCCTACGCCTTGTGCAGCTGCTACTCCTACTTCTTCTGCTTCTTCTTCTACAAATGCCTACGCCTTGTGCAGCCGCTAATTCTACTTCTTCTGCTTCTTCTTCTACAAATGCCTACGCCTTGTGCAGCCGCTAATGCTACTTCTTCTGCTTCTTCTTCTACAAATGCCTACGCCTTGTGCAGCCGCTAATTCTACTTCTTCTGCTTCTTCTTCTACAAATGCCTACGCCTTGTGCAGCCGCTACTTCTACTTCTTCTGCTTCTTCTTCTACAAATGCCTACGCCTTGTGCAGCCGCTACTTCTATTTCTTCTGCTTCTTCTTCTACAAATGCCTACGCCTTGTGCAGCCGCTACTTCTACTTCTTCTGCTTCTTCTTCTACAAATGCCTACGCCTTGTGCAGCTGCTACTTCTACCTCTTCTGCTTCTTCTTCTACAAATGCCTACGCCTTGTGCAGCCGCTACTTCTACTTCTTCTGCTTCTTCTTCTACAAATGCCTACGCCTTGTGCAGCCGCTATTTCTACTTCTTCTGCTTCTTCTTCTACAAATGCCTACGCCTTGTGCAGCCGCTACTTCTACTTCTTCTGCTTCTTCTTCTACAAATGCCCACGCCTTGTGCAGCCGCTAATTCTACTTCTTCTGCTTCTTCTTCTACAAATGCCTACGCCTTGTGCAGCCGCTACTTCTACTTCTTCTGCTTCTTCTTCTACAAATGCCTACGCCTTGTGCAGCCACTATTTCTACTTCTTCTGCTTCTTCTTCTACAAATGCCTACGCCTTGTGCAGCCGCTAATTCTACTTCTTCTGCTTCTTCTTCTTCTACAAATGCCTACGCCTTGTGCAGCTGCTACTCCTACTTCTTCTGCTTCTTCTTCTACAAATGCCTACGCCTTGTGCAGCCGCTAATTCTACTTCTTCTGCTTCTTCTTCTACAAATGCCTACGCCATGTGCAGTCCCTGCTTCTATTTCCTTTGCTTCTTCTTCTACAAATGCCTACGCCTTTTGCAGCCCCTGCTTCTATTTCTTCTGCTTCTTCTTCTACAAATGCCAACGCTGTTAGCAGCTGCCACTTCCACTCTTTCTGCTTCTGCTTTTAAAAATTCAAACGCCTTGTGCAGTCCCTACTTCTATTTCTACTAATTCTTTTTCAACAATCCCAAGACTGTGTGATAACGATTCTTCTGCTGCTTTTGCTTCTTTCCTGTGATCGAATACCTTTCGATTTTATCTTCAATACACCTGCATCCGGCTATGAAGAATGTCCCACGTGACAGTCATACAATGTAATTTCCATGTACTTGAAGCGAAATATGTAATTACTTGTCTTCTGACCCTGCGTACTATGTTTCGCATGGTTTCGAGATACAATTGAATATATATAGTATCAAATACAACAAAGTAAATGCAGAAAAAATGTCTTGCCTAAAGTATGCTTCAATATTTTAATTCTTGTAACGTAGCGCTAATGACGTAAGCATCCTAAATGACGATGAGTCAAAGATGCGGGTCAAGTCCGATGGAACAGTTCTTTGGGAACCTGGGGGAGTGTTTACTGTGAAATGTGATGTTGATGCTAAGAATTTCCCTTTCGACAAACAGGAATGCTCTCTAAGTAAGTTGTTTATATAAATCTCAGTAAATATTCAGTCATTTCACACTTTAGGGAAGCACTAGCTTCTGCTTTTATACAGCCGCCTTTTCAGCACACTGGAGCACAAGATGCTCATTGTAACCTTTTGCGTTCGGCCCGTCGTGCTTTGTCTTAAATCCCTTAGTCAAAAAAGGTGAAACTGTCATGTAAGTTTCTTGCAGAAAGCTCTTCCGAAGATGTAAATCTCAAGTTGCTGTGACAACTAGAATCAAAATATTTAAAAATCCTTTCTATAAATTCAATAGCGCGAGCTCTGAAGTTTGGTATGTTGCACTGTCGAGTTGACCTCTTCCTTAATTTTTTCCGAAGTATATCCCTGTTGTTACTATTTGGCTCATCAGAGAAGCCACAAGTTTTTCATTGCAAAGAATATAAAAATATTTAAAATTCTTGAAAGAGCTTGGTATAAAATTGTTAAAATTATGCCAATTGCGTCATCTTAGCTAAAGCGGAGGGTCAAATGTTTTAAAAAATTGTGCAAGAAAATTGTGTCGACTCTCCTTCCTGAAACTCTAAACCCGAAATTTGAAGAAGTTCGTTTGCCTTTTTGGCTGATACTCAGTTCAGTTCATTACAGTAGTAAAACAAATACCAAAGTTACCTTATTCATGTGTATTTAGACATTTTGCCCTTCGGTCGCGATTTCAGGAATCAAATAATTTGATTGTATAATACAACGAACCATAACGCCGAGAGTCCAGAACTTTAAGATGTAGTATTGTCTAGTGAGCTGCTATCAAGATCGTTCACATGTTTTATAAAAGATATCGTTGACAGTGCACTCTATTTTCAGCAGTTATACTCAATCGAACTATTCATGGCCCTCTTGTTTTCTGTGGAATATGAATTAAGAAACAAAATTTAAATTTTAACCTTAAATCTTGACAATTTCACTAAAATTGATTTATGTAAATTTTAGGATTTGTTTTTCTACCTAGATGCTTTCTTCTAAAGTTATATTTAGCAAAAAAAACACTCGGTATACTGCGTCGGATAGTTCGTTCGAAATTCCAAAAGTTAATATACCTCACACTGCTTCAGTAGCCTAGTGGCTCGGGCCATCAATCTGACTGAAGTTCACGATCTCCACATAGCGATGTTTAGGATATGATTTTAATCAGATTGCTCGGGCCATATGAGTTCAACTAGGCTATAAGAGACCGTATACCCCACCAAGAATCTATGTCACTAACGGTATAAAGTCATCACTGGAACACGCGAACATATCTTAGATAATATCTTTCCATCCTCCAGGTTTGTCAAGCCTAGTTTATGATGACACTGAGGTAACAATAGCTCACTATACAGACAAGATAACTTTGGATGGCGATCTAGACACTGAAGAGTGGACGATAACATCTACTTCCACGGAGACAGACAACAGGCAAGATGGACGTCAGTCAACATCGAAAACCTTGCTGAGGTTCATGTTTTATATATTGGTCACTCTTCTAGAGACGACTGCTAGGTTTCACCTTGTACACTTAAAAAACTGTCTTTCAGTGACACAATAATGCTCCTTCTACTAGCAAGACATATCGTACAGAGGAATCAAATACGAACTGACTTATTTGAGAAAAGTCTGAAAAGGGAAGAGTTCGAATTTATTCTTTATATCAGCATATCTTCCAGTGTGATTATATGTATATGCTTAATATGTTCTGGTGTTGGGCTGATTAATCATTTCGTCGATTATTCATTGACGAAGACGCCACTAAAGAATAATTTCTTTTACATCTAATGAACGAATTAGCTTTATAAGAAATTAGAAATGCAAATCTTATTAATAAGGTATATGTTTATCAAGTTTTCAGTGGTAATACTTATTGGATATACTTTATTAACGAAGCCATTAATGTTTTCAGTATAATATTTTTGTCTTCATGCATGAGCTTAGTTTAAACTATACTGTAAATGTTATATCTTTTATATTTTCCTTTCAGATTTACTTTCAAATTGGAGCGAAATTCTTCATTCTACGTGTGGACATTGCTGGTTCCCCATATTCTTATATCCAGCCTCGGTTTGATTGTGTTTATTCTTCCGACTATGAGCGGAGAAAAAGTATCGTTTTCAACGACGGTAATTTTTCTGGTTCTCGTTTATTTCATCATATTTTCAACGATGACACCATTGTCTTCTGGGAAAATACCAATTACAGGTGAATACATTTGTTCTAACAGCTTCTGCTTGTTAAGTAAATGAATAAACTACAAAGTCAATAAGACATTGCGCTCGGACATAGATACAACGCTTAAAACAATATTTTTTTCTGTAAAATCTGTAAAAAATAGTAAGTCCATCAGCCAAAACAGACATATTCAGTCTTCGAATTATTTATTGGATTATTTTCTATGTTGATTCATGAACAACTGAATCAGTCTTTTATTTTTAGAACGTGTTGAGGAGGAAAAAAAAATTGATATTTACGGGACCAGAAGAATTATATTTTCCTATAATTGAAAAGTACACATTTTTGTTAGTTAAAAACCCTTCCTTTTTAATAATATGGCTTCATTAGGCTTGCGCTAACTAAATGTACACGGCTTGTTTTGATATAATTTCAGGGGTGTTTTTCTTTCTTCTTCTTCTTCTAAATCTTCTGGAACTATTGACAACTGCAATGGTGGAACGCATGCGCAGAAACGAAAATGAAGAACGGCCAGTATCAAGTACTGTTCAAACATTAGCAAACAATTTTCTTTCAAGGCTTTCATGTTACCGCAACAGAGACGAGATTAATATCACGAACGTAAGCTACAAAAACAAACCTTCTAAACGATTGTCAATGCCAAAGAATACTCGTGTTAGCCCATCTTCGCTACAAAGTATTAGCCCTGTGTCTATAAGACCGAGGAAACCGGATATTGAATTTGACAGGATTAAAAGTGGGGCTAGCACAAGAACAAGTTCAGACATAACGGTATCAACTGATGCCTCAAGCGCGTCTTCCACTCGTCCCTTGCAGTATAATGTTGTGGAATATAGCTGGGAAGATATTGCAACAATGGTGGACAGAATCGCCTTTGCAGTATTTCTTCTACTTTTCCTCTCTTTAACCTCAATTTTTGTGGCTATTTTGCATGCTTCTATTGTTTGAACCGTAAAGCCAAAATATTAAGATAGCTATCAGACTTGCTTGCTAGAACAACCAGAAATATGACAAAGCATCAAAATCTAAAAGGTTCTGATTAGGAAAGGATTCAAGTCGTCCCCTGGCTCCTTATAAGTGTACACAGTGTTATTGTTTATTTGTACAATGGTTTGCTCTGTGATAGTTTTATGGGCTTTTGCTAACGGATAAATATATGCTAAAAGACAAAGTTAACCAAAAAAACTTATTTTAAGTGTTTTTATAGACATAAATAGCTGCTAGTAACTGTAATTCGTTATAACCTCATACAACCTCTTATTGTAACGTTAAGTGTAAAAGTGAATCTTTTCTGCACAAAGTAAGTTTTGAACAAATATTCAATGTATATTCAGTATGATACCCTTTCAATTATGAGCTTGTTTCAAGATGTACTGCAAGTTTTATCCAAACTAACCGTTGTTGCTGAGTGAAAAAAAAACCTATTGCTCAATTTGACGCAGTCATTGTATCACTAGGAAAGGAAACTTGGTTATTACTAGAAAAGGATTCTAAAATATATCACTAGGAGAGGAAACTAAGAGAAGGAAGCTTAGAAATCTAAATTTTTATAAGTAGACTATTCAGTATTTGAATTTTTCAGTCTGTTTTACTTGTGCAGAATGAATATCTTGTTGATCACATGTGTTTAAACGTAATCATGTTGTTGACTTTAAGAATTCTGGCTAAAATGTCGAACAAATGTTAATGTTAATGTTATATTCTTGTTTGCCTTAGAACACGGATTTCATTTATTCTGTTTGGGTTTTCTTTTATCATTCCATTCTTTGTCTTGTTTAATGTTTCTCTGAAGTATATACTGTAGTACCTCTAAAAGTAGTAATCCGATGGGCGTTTAAAAAAAGGATAACTACAAAAATAGTTTCATTTTTTTTTTCAATGATTTACAAGAACCTGTAATTATCTAACTAATATTTATCATAGATCTCTCTGTGCTTTGATTTTCTATGGATTAAACAGTAATCCTCTATAGTTTCTGTTATTGTTGATGTCTTTTTGTATGTTTATAGTACTTGTCTCTTTTTTATCTTTGAAAAGTTAATGTTGAAATAACCATTTAAATTTTCTTATCCGTTTGTCATTCTTTTTACCTAGCGTGTCGTACTGATACGTCCGTCCATTACATTTCTTAGACCAAAAAAGCAGAAATACATATTTTATACATGGATGTTATTTCTCCGTGAAAAATATTGACATAGCCAAACAAAAAAATTTCGTAAATTTTATAGTCAAGGAAAGCTCTGAGCTGCCGCAAATAATACCTGATCCTTTGAAAAGATATAACAGCAGAGCAGTATTCATCCTAAATGGATTTTTTATAACAAACAGGAACAAAGGAAATCTTTGATAGCAATAACTTGCATTTACTTGTGACTGGCAGTAAGGCATGAAATAGATTTTCAGCTCACTGTGAAAACGAACCTTCACTTTCTTAAAACTTGTTCACGAGGTTAAAACTGAATCTGACTAGGAAACTAAAACAAAGCAACTGGACCGTACCACAAATAAAACGCTTTCAATTATAAGTACAATCCTGTTTAAGTCTGACCAGCAACTACTGCACAGGCGGAAAGCAAAATTAGTCGAGCCAAGTCAATTTCTCATAACATTTTTTATATATAATCAAACATGATAAAAAGAGCACAGTGAGCCCGTTTTTGCAGATTATCTCATTACTTAAGATTTACTCATCAAACAATATCATGTGCACGCTTGTAAACGCATCTGTCAGGTTGAACGACTTCATTACTATATCAGTATTGCATGACTGTGTCATCATCTGAAAATATACGCAATAAAGTCCTAAAAAGCCATTATAAAAGTATGTATCAACAGGCTTATATATCATGATTTACTCAAGATCAGTACTGCTGTTGTTTTTTTTCCCTTTTTCTTAATTTAAGTGCTAGGTTTGTTTGTTTCTTTGTTTAAATCGATTTTAACGCCAGTTCCAACCTCTTTTTGGTCATTTCATGGCGGTCAATCCGCCTAGTAAGTGTTCTTGTGTATCCAACCAGTTTACGTACCCATATCTCCGCAGGCGACCGGCTCCTTCTTCACTTGAATCAGAGGTGAGGGACAAATGACGTTTGTTCGAGATCAGTTATTACGATAAAATTGAACCGAGAACCAATGGACTAACAATCCATGGTTCTCTACCTAAATAGCAGGGTGGGCAAAATGCTGCCTAAACCATAATTTACCTCCTCGAAAAACGAAGCTGCATTAATATTGTCCAAAAAAGATGCTACTGAAAATGAGTGCTAAAATACCATCTTAAATAAGCAAAACATTTTACTTTTAACGTGCCATCAAAACAGTCTGCCATCACACCAACATCCTTCACATGAACACCGTTGTCTGTCGAACCTACCGGTGTGTATAGCGGTATCATTTCGCAGTTATTGTAAATCTGTAATGGAAATAATAGAAGTTTGCTTAATCGTCAACATACTTTTGAAGATCAACTTCTTTTATAGTACAAACGAAATATAATGTTAAAAATGTGGATAAAAGTGGGACCGTTTTGTGTGATTGGCATACTTTGTCTAAGCTTAATCCTGTTAGTAAATTCACAGAATACTGGGATAGTCCAGATCATAATTAAAGTCATACGTATTACAAGCATTCGTAGTGATTAGTTAAAATATTAACAGTAGATAACTGATGGTTTTAAGAATTTCGTCAAATAAAAGATCTAGAATATAGATTGCATAGTTTGCATAGCAGACACCTAATATAAAGTGAAAGAAAATATTATAGAGTAAAAAAGAACGCTTTTAATTGATATCAAAATTACGATATTCGATAACAGACAGTGTTTTAGGGGCAGGTGTTGTGAAAGACGGTGCTAATAAATTAAATTATGACGGAATCATCTGTTGGGTTCATACTGTTAAAAGTGATTTGAAATACTAAAAGAACTCATGTTTATTTAATACAGAAATAAAAGTACCTTAATTCCAAGGCGCCATTTGGCTTTTTCAACCGGTGCTTTGCAGTAGGTTTCTATCAAAGTGTAACCGTCTGTAAACCCTGCAGTCTTTAAGTCACAATCAGAGGATGACGTCGTGGCGTTGGTCGTTGTGTTTGCAAGCGTTTGTGACGAAAAACGCTGAACAAGTGATTTGTCGCATATTCTAATATCTGAATAATTAATCTATATTTATATTGCAAACATGGAACAGTCTCAAAATCGTAGGATTCGTCACGGAACGATCTACGATCTATCAGTATCATTACGTTGTAGCTTGTGTTATTTTGGACTTTGAAAATAAATGAGAACAATATACGAAAGTAACCTCATAAGCTGAAAGTTCTCCTGTACGAAATGTTTGCAAGCATGAGAAAGAAAAGAGAGTTATCGACACACTTCACTCCTTTCATGATCTTCTTACAAGTACGTTTTTTTTAATGGTTACTCGTAATACATCATTGTATACATCAAACACATCAGATACAGAAACATTATCTATAACAATAATTAAAAAGCTAAAATATAACTAAATCTCTCAACATGGCCGTATCCTCTACAACGGGAAGTAACTGCGTAAAAGAGTGTCCATGTTACCTGAGGGGCACAGGCCGTTGTCACACTCCTGTATGTCTAGAGGTTCGCCCTCACAGTCTTTTCCGTTAGCTTGTGGTGAAGGATGTGTGCATGTTCTTGTCCTCCTGATATGGCCTGTTCCACATACCACTGAGCAACTTGTGAAGTTGCTCCATTTACTCCAGTCTCCGTCTACGAAATAAAGTATGTTAATATCAAAGCGCGGAGGGTACGTGAAGACACCGCAAGTAAAATGTCACAAACGATTTTACGAATATGATGTTAATTCAAACTGATAATTTAAAAGTATATCTGAGGTGTTCAACTTTGTCACGTAGAATGACCAGTCAATGTTACTTGAGATGTATTTGATCACATTTAAAGCTAAACATTAACGTTTAACTTTTGCTCAGACTTTACTTTATGTTTCCCACAACGCTTTTGGAATCAGCTA
This sequence comes from Cyclina sinensis, assembly GCA_012932295.1. NCBI lineage: Eukaryota > Metazoa > Mollusca > Bivalvia > Venerida > Veneridae > Cyclina > Cyclina sinensis. The sequence goes on along the minus strand of JAAONU010000009.1, from coordinate 7,922,624 downwards.
CATGATGGTATTCATAACTTACTTTGTTACAGCCTGTATTTGAGACGAAATTTCTTGACCGATGACTTATGTATATATTATGTGTTAAAGATACAAATTAATAAGATAATTTTAAGAGGAATATCTTAATTATGAATAAATGAACTATCACTCTAAACAACCAAACACATTTAAAACTTATTTTCCTGTAAAATGTCCTCTACATTTAAGACTATTTTCACTCAAATCCAATAAAACATTTCCTACAAATTTATATCGAGTTTATTTATTCTTCATTATCTTTAAATGTTCCGAAACAATCCACAGATTACCAATATACTTTTGTACTTCTTTGATATGTACACCGTCACGTGATAACCACAAAAAAATACTAGTAAAAATCAGCAATACTTTGTTACCAATATCACACAGTGGTTCAACGCATCGATCAAACTTAGTTGCAGACCCAACGCAGTTACTTCCCCCATACTGGGGAGGTGGGTTGTCACATTTTCTCACGGAGACCAAGACACCAACACCACACGTCACCGTGCAGGGATTGGCAGTAAAGTTTCCCCAACCTCCATCTAAAACCAGGAATTATAAACTGTTAAAAGAAAATGTACACCTTTCATTACAAAGGAAACTGTACAATTTCATATAAAAGTTTGCAAGTATTTGTTCAGTATAAGATTGAATTACTTCATCAGATGAGGCAAGAATCCAGAGGGAAGAATTTTAAACTGATAGATTAATTTACGTTTGATCTTTCAACTTCACATGCTACTTATGCGACGTATTCAAATTGTACGACCTTTAATTGTATAATGTAAACAAAATTGTACTGAATTTGATAAATTTCTGAATGATATTAAGCAACTCTGATTTAACAGACGTTTTGGTCGTTTGGCCGTGTAAAATTATATACTGATACCATACTTAGTTTATATAGATCACTAATAAACATAACCGGAGCGGTTCTAATGAAGACTGGCGTTCAGCGAGACTCTTATTTTCAAAGTTTCTCATAAACCTTACCTATTGGACAGTTGACCAGAGGACACACCCGGACCTGGTCACGTTTGCCGTCACAGTCATTGCCACCATCTTGCGGGACAGGGTTGTTACAGGACCTATATCTGACGTTATACCCTAGGCTGCAAGAGGTGCTGCAGGGACCCCATTCGTCCCATGAGCCCCAACCACCATCTGGAAAGTGTTAAATATTTCCCAGTCATTATCTGAGTATTTCAAGTTTGAATTTTGATATCTGTGTTTCTTAAACCTTTATGTAAAGATAAAAAAGTAATTTGCTCAGAATTCTATGGTGGCATAGATGTGACGTGTGTAGTTCTTATATATGTCTTGGTGACGAGATAATAAGTCGTTGTAACGTGATAACATGTCGTGGTTACGAGATTATTAAGTAGTGATAATGAGATTAATAAGTGGTGGTTTCGAGATGATATGTCATGGTTACGAAATAGTATGTCGTGGTAACGAGATATTAAGTCGTAATAGCGTGATATTATGTCGTGGTAACGAGATTATAAAGTCGTGGTAACGAGATATCTCGTGATAACGAGATAATATGTCGTGGTAACAACATATTATATCGTGGTAACGAGATAATTGAGTCGAGGTAACGAGATATTGAATCGTGGTAGCGAGACATTAAGTCGTGGTAACGAGATAATATGTCGTGTAAACAAGATATTACGTCGTGATAACGAGATGATTAAGTCGTTAGAACGAGATAAGTACGAGATATTTTTACCAGTCTGAACAGTCAATGTTCGAAGTTGAGGACAGAGACTCTTATATAACGCTGTATTTTCATAATGGCTATATGAACCAAGAAACTCAGTCAGCGTTTGGCTTGTTTTATAGCCATTGTAATCATTGTCGATAATGGTAGTAGTTCTGTTGTTGTTACTTTATGTGATGGTGGGGTAACAACTAACTTGGAAGTGAAGTCAGAGTTTGACAATTTGACAACAGTGCTTTACTTTTACTGCTGTTGATGATGAAAATGAAATAGCGACGTCGTTGGTGGTTTTAAGAACAAACTTGGATGTTAAGTAAGCCTTATGAAATACCTCTTATACAAATGTACAGCCCAATTCTTTATCTAGTTAATCTAGCAGTGATAAAACTGAACGTTTTGTCAGTTTAAACACAATTCGCATTTACGCCATGTAAACTATGGACGTCAGTGACATCACCACTTGCCATTATCGCATGATTTTGTTTCATATAAATAATATATGAATACTGCATATACACGAATAATCCATGTATTTATATAACACACCTACAGATAAATGTAGTATAAATTCTACTTAGATAATGTTCGTACCAACTGGGTGCAAGCATCTACCAAGGTTGCATTTGGTCTGATCGAACACACTTCCTTCACAGGTATTTCCGTTTACACAGTGCCGGCCCCGAAACCGTGTGCCATCGTCACAGGTGGCGCTGCAATCTGACCAATCGGACCAATTACTCCACACTGAAATTAGAAATGACGTCAAAAAGTATTGTCCATCAAACTTCATATTACACTATATTTTCGTTAAGAAACTGTTCTTTTTTCATACGGGCCAGTAGGCAAGCATGTATCATGTACGACTTCTTTTAAAACGTTTTAGACAGGACAGGATGTGACTGTGACTGCCTGGCTTGGCTTGTGTAAGAAGAGAACAGTTTCTTGCAGAAAATGTGTCCCATCAGAATACGAATAGACAGTGTTATACAGTATATTGAATTTATTCAAGTGTGAAACTTACGGCATAGAAAATGCAGTCAATTATCTGACTTTTATCCATAACCCTGTGTCAAGAAGGAATACTAGTTAGATAGATTTCTTTATTATATACTTATAAATGAAATATTGAGAATTATTGATGAAATAAATTGCGTATTTTCATTTTCCGTATTTTCACTGTAAAAATTTATTTTTCACTGCAGTGAAACATATTTTCCGTATTTTCACTGGTGTCTTGCCGGACTACTTTCTTCTAAATTCAGCCAGTACACTAAATTAAAGGGGAATTCTTTCGAATCTTAAAGAGGCTGTACTCCAGATTTGACATAAAAAAAAATTTTTCATAAATTATATATTTAGATGCCGTGAGATTATAACAACATAATATTTTACTTCAAAACTGATTATAAAAGTCAAAATAGAATAAAAAAAATATTTTCGCTCCAGCCTGATTCGAACTCTCGACCCTCATATTAACAAAATATTTCCAACACTTTTACTGTCACCACCATCGCCGCATCTGATATTACAGATATTTACTTTAAATCTTATACGATATAGTTATACCGTCGCGTTACGGTATAGCACTTTGAAATAGAAAAAAATCAATTTATAATGTAATTATTTGACTTATTTTTTGTCAGTAAGTTATTTTTTAAGCATTAGTCATAGATATTACAAGAAATTTATAATACAAGAAAACTTTCTTTTTTGTCATCTGGAGCACAGCCCCTTTAAGGTCAAAAAAGAGTAAAGTATATAATAAACAGAAAATTCAAGTTTTTTCTATAAATACGGGATTTATTTTCATCACGTGGTATGAAAATAATCATATTTCACTCGCCACGAGTGAAATATGATTATTTTCATACCACGAGATGAAAATAAATCCCGTATTTATAGAAAAAAACTTGAATATCCTCTATTTATTTCCTCCAGTAGGAGAGCACATGACGTATACATTATGTACAAACATGTATGCAATATAAGATAATGATGATAAAAAAAAAAACACAAATCGTGTGTCGGGGCGAAAGGTCAAAAACATGATAAAGTCACCGTAACATTTTAAGTGTCGTGTTTTCTCCATAAATCTTCGCGCTGGCGTAGCGAAGGTCGAAAACACTAAAACACAACAAAGTAACCGTTTGTCATGTTTTCGACTTTCGCATTTTCGCCATACGACATGGAACAAGTCAGCCACCATATTTATGTGTCAAAGTAATAAGTTTAAACCTCTGTAACGTCCCCTCCCGTGAAGAAAAAGTAAGTCCGTTAATTTGTGAACCACTTTAAACTCTCGTTCATAAAAATTAAGATTGGCCCTCTGTTAACGTAAAAAAAATAAACTTTTTAAAGCGGTGGATCAAAGCCTGTTTCTGTTATATTTTGCAAGTATACCTCAGTTAATTAATAAAAGCAACAACAGACGCCTTTCATTGACCAACCAGTCTTACCAGGACATACTGTTCCGCATCCTCTCCTGTTGTAGTCATAATGTCCAGTGTTATGACTTAAACAGTGTGATATATCAGTGGACGATTCGTGAGTTCTGTTTAATATTGTTTGATGACGTATACATGCTCTTAATCTGTACTGAGTGCCATCACATGTGGCGTTACAACTGGTCCAGCTAGTCCATTTATCCCAGTGATATGTAGTAACCCTCTTGGCACGGCTGACTGAGAAAAAAAAACATGTAAGAAAGATATATTGATTTCAAATCTTGACTGAAACGAATATAGATTGTAATGTTTAAATAAAGATTCTGAATGCTTACTGGAAACTTTGATATTAAAATCTGAAGCAAAACGCAAAATATCTGGCGTTTTCGTTGTCAAGTGAACTCTTTCTGTTTGTCAACATGATGTCACGTGATTTTTAGTGTCGGCAATCGTGATCTTATTTTGACAGCGAAAAGAAATATCAATATGAAGAGAAAAAAGAACACGATATATTTGGTAATGTGTTTAGTTCATGATACACTGTTCTCATTTAAAGTACTAAAACAATGATCCAAATTTAGCGCTTTTAATTCATGCAATTTGAGTGAGCCGTGCGAAACGATTTCTAATATATCGTAGGTGGTACATGTATTCCTATATTTTCCTATATTTTGACGAATTTCCTATAACTTTAAAACCTTTATTTTTTCTAATAATTGTGATCAGAAAAAAAATGTTTTATGCATTCGACCATGCCTCAACATATTTGTATAAAAGACCCAATATTCTAGAATAACAGTGTTTATACATATGTTTAACAACTACATTTCTAACGAATATCGCCATTATTGAAACAACTAGTTTAAACAGTTTAAAACTGAGTATACCTTCAGTGTTCTCACCAAGACACAAGTCTACACTTGACCTTTCACACCAAAAAAAGGACATAACATCAGTAATTCCAACAAAAACAAAGGGTCTAAAGAGTCTAAAATTATTTCACAATTGATCAGTATATATACTAGGTCCAAGACGTATGCCATAGTACACCAATTTACATTCATCAGTTCGTACTTTTTGGAGCTTTCTTTAGATGTCATTGGTCGATTGGCTGACCTAATATATGGCAAGTAATCAAATTTAAGGTTGATACGCAGTGCTACAAAATAAACACTGCAAACAAGGCACTTCTCTTATTTTCGAACTCAGCATTACACTTTAAGACATGCTGAGAGACATGCCGGGGTCCGATTATTCGTGCTGAAAGGCTATATGGACCTTCATAAAATAAACTCAAATACTGCATGCCTTTACTAGCTTAAGAATTCTAATGGAGCTGTCCTTTAAAAATGACCCTGGCAGCAGACTGTTTCACACCCGGACAGAAGGAGTGCTCGTCTTGAATCAATATTTTGGTCGAAAATTTCCTTTTTATATAAACATCAGGTGAAAAGGCATAATATAATGTGTTCGGGCACATCAGGAACATACCTGAGCATTCAGGAGAACATTGTTTAACTTGAATTTCCTTCTTTCCTTGAAATGTGGACTCATGGCTATTTAAAACGAGGTAGCGCTCTTCTTCGCAATGTCTAGTAAGAACAGCTGTGCCTTGTGAAATCGTTTCATTTGGTGCATGTTTCATGCATTTTCTGTATCTAGTCTGTACTCCATCACACGTGGCATTGCAAGTGCTCCAACTATTCCACTGATCCCAGTTGTGAACAGCGTCTGGGATAGTGAAAATAGAACTTTGATATTAAAGAGATGTACCCTTTAGCTATTAGATTTACATATTTACATGTGAATACATAAAAACTGAGCATACCGTTCCATTGCTATAAAACAACCAAACTCGGTGTCTTTCGCTCTTTGTGAAAGTGACCTCGGGTTTTCATCTATGGCAAAGGTTCACGGGTTAAAGAAATATTTAAGGCTAATAGAACGGTCAGTTTGAATTGTTCACTTCATAAATGGTTTTAGTTGTTACTTTTATACATACGAAAACGTCATTCTTAACATAAAGGTTTCAAAATGGTGGACATACAAATTTTCACAGAAATCTCATTTAAGTCCCTGATCACTAAGATTTTTGGATTTTGAATACATTTTTGAAGCCTGCAAAAAAAAACCTTTCCTTTTTAAGGAACTTCCCTAAAATGCAGTCAAACAATTAAGCTGAAATGATTTTAAAGGCAGTTAATGTCATTGGTACCATACTGAATGAGTTATTGCCAACACAATAAATGGTGAAGCCAGTGTTTAAACGCCTTGTATAAATCTAAAATGTAAAATTCCTTTTATGAGGAATAAATTCATTCATACCTGCAGTGTATATAAAGATTATTATACAAAACACTGCAATAATACAGTGTCCAGCCATTGTGCCTGAAATAAAGGTAACGTGCAGAATTAGGCCACATGAAATTCTGAAGCCCTTGATTTTTTCATTATTATTATTATTATTGATTCATAATATCGGCATGTTAGTCTTTTTAAAATTCAAATTTATTTTGATATACAGAAAACCTTACTGCTGAAAATCAGCATTTTCATGTGAGCACCGATCCAAATGGAGCTTGAAAGGGATTTTAAAATCATGGGTTCAAGTGAAAAAATAGTCTTTACAAAGGTATGTTTGGCCTTGTTTAATTATTCATTACTATTCATTAAATGCTATATACAATCCTTAAACATTGCCCAAAAAAATCTACGATCTGTGATATGACCAATCAAATAACTGAGAATAGTATTTAAAACTTGAAATTAAATGAAAAAAAATCAAAACAACAAAAATATTATAAGCACAAGGGCATACCTCGGCTTTGGTCAAAATCTCAAATAGGAATGGACAAATCTGAAGATAAGGTCGCTATTTTTAGAATATAAAATGGACCTTAGTACACGAATGCATACTGAAGTTTTATGATAAGGACGTAGGATATATCGAGTCTAAGACCTCTAGTGCATTAAAGTATCATATAGTCTATTATCAGCATTATGAAACGGTTACGTAACGAATTGTTATTTATTTGAAGTAAAAGACAGGGTTAATGCCGTCTGCGGTAATATTGGCCCGCTTATATCTACGAAAAAAGTCCGTGAAATATCACATTTCACGTGAGTAACTTTATGGTTGGTTGTGTGAATGTATGTCACTGATTTATTTATCGTCGGTACCGGTTGCCCATCCCCTGCAGAGATTAGTTATTTTATGTTGTGGGGGATAGTGCAAGATAAAGAAAGCATCCCATTCCAGAGACACCCCTGGTTCTATTCCATGCTCAGTGTGTACAGCACTGATACATGGGTCTCATCCGAGAGACAATAAGTAATGCTAGTGGAGAAGCGGGGGATCAAACTAGCGACCCTGGATTACCAGTTCAGTGCGTAACCACAGGTGGTTTGAAGGGTGGGTCTGTTTAAGTACTGGTGTCAACTATGAATGGACTGCTCCACTGCATGTCTTTAGTAAAAAGTTTGCACGATACATATCTAGGTAATATGAAACTAAGCAAGATGAACACCTAAACCATTAATTATCCTATCCAAAGAAGCTGGAAAATTTTCACACATGTATACTTTTGAAACGTTATTTGGTATTTACCGCCGATAATTACAAATACGTTAATGAATAATAAATCTGATCAATATTCTGGCTTCGAAAATGATGATAACCCCATTTCGTATATTCATTAAAAAATAAGTTTTGTGATGTGTATTTTTCCTGCTGAAATCAGAGACGTATTTTAATCTATGTCTCTGCTGAAATTCATTTCTAGGCAAGATATTTCCGCACAATATTTTTTCATATAGATCTATTCTTACATCTGACGAAAACCCCATAGGACATACATGAGTTGAGGCTGGATTTTCTTCAATAAATAAAATTTTAATTGAATGAAAACTAGGCACAGTGGAAAATAATTTAGTATTTAAAATAATTTAGTATACAAATACCTAAAACTGTTTCTTATAGATTATCTACTTTTACGAATCACATTGTTGCTATGAAAGTTACCTCCCCTGTCAAAATAGAGAAATCGTCGTTCCAGTGTGACATTTAAACCAAATTTGAGTGTTTGGCATTATTTTCCACAATTAGATTTCACTGAAACATGTAAAGTAGAAAGAAATTGTCCCATAAGTCCCCACTTAGTTATAAGACATTACGATAGTGTTCCCTTAGCAACTTCGCCATCTTGTTTATCAAATATGGCGGATACTAGCAGGTTTGTTGTTGTCAACAGTTTAATTTTTTTCTTATCAATTCCGAATTCAACTTATACTTACAGTTTGAATCAAATACGTCAGTCCAGTATGGTTCTGTTTTCTGAAATGTTTATATTGTCCAGGAACGTCGAATTAGATATTAAAACGCATGAAGATCTTCTCTGACTTGAAACTATAGCACAGGAGTTAAATCAATGTTATGTTTTGATTTAAACAAGGATAGATTTATGAAATGTGCATGATGAAGACTTAGTTTTTCTGTTTGTTGTTGTTTTGTAAGTCCATGAAAGATAAGGAAGTTTTGTTGGAGTTTTTAAGAAATTTGTTCATTTGAATGCCGGGCAAAGTGTTACCACTGTACTGCACAAGCAGTTGACAGATGCCATGCTCTAGTGTCTTTATATGCAGTTGTCTTTATATGCCACTTTCAAGATGTTATGCACCTCTATTGAAACATTCGAAAATAATAGTAGCATACAACGTCTTGTAACTAAAGTGGTCCATAAAGACAGGTGCATAAAGATACTGGCATTATGCTTAACAATTTATGAGACATAGTGTAATGCATTAACGAAACATTGAATAAGTTAATTGGTTTAATACATTCAACAAAATGTGTATTTAGACAGAATTACTTAATATTATATATTTTCATTAATGCTTTAAATGTATTGACTGGATTATTTTAAAAATTATATCAAGTGTCTGGAAGTAATAAACACTCATTAGATTTATTTTGTTCAGTTATATATTCAGAGAGTGTTTACGCTGAAGAGCAATTAACACTATTTAGTTATACAACATCCACTTTAATTAAATAATAGGTAAACATAGTCTATGAATGGCATGCTTTTCCACTGGTATGCTGCTGTAATTATATGCTTCATCATTCATTTAGGGCAAGGACACACGGTCTTTTTATTTAACTTCCAGTCATCATGGTAAATATAGGTACTGCTCAATTTGGGATAAATGATATTAGGTCTACATGTAAATTCTCAAAAATATTTTACTGAACTCACTTGACTTCTGCTTAATGTGTTCTCAAACATTTCAAGTTATGGGATAAATGAAAGTTTTTATTAAATGCCTGTGTGGTTCACAAAGAAATTTTTTTTCAGATTTGTATTCTGATGTCAAAGTAGTTTCTGTTAGCTAGCTAGTAGTAATACGTTAGATTCTATTTTTATTGATGTAAATTCTTATAGGATAGTGGTAACTCATTTCATATTGCTATATTGTAGTGAAGTCGCATGCTATGTTTCATCACACAGCTTTAATATTTTAGCCAGCTGTTATTTACATGTCTTCCCTATGCACAAAGGAAAAGTCATGTTGTCCAAATTCAAGGAAGTTGTTTCCCTTTCTTATTCAAAACGGATATTTCTCATATCAAACAATAGGATTAATTGGAAAGGCCAGACAAAACAAGTAAATTAATAGTCTTAACAGTTAATACTCTAGTTAGAAATGCAGAAACAGTTAAAATGTTTTTTGACTGAATATTCTTATGTATCACACTTTTTTCAAGAAAGAATGTATACCTCACCTTCAATCAAAACAACTCGGCCTTTTCCCACAACTTCGTATAAAGGCTTATTGAAGTCGCTCGAGGTGTTCTGAATGCCTCACCTTAGGCTCCATATTCACTTACATGAGTGACTGACCTGGAAAATGTTGGTAAATGTGTAAAACAAACCTAAGCTGCAATACCATGTGTGCTTTCAGTTAATTTATTATAACAGATTTAGGGGTGAGAAAATTCTTAGTGCTGTAAAATAAACAAGATAGTACTTCTTCACATACATCCCAGAACAAAAAAAAGTGTTTTAAAAACACCTGTTTAATGATGGAGACTGCTTTGATATCATTATGTTTACTTTTTGTAATATTTCAGGGATGAGTAGAATATGCCCACAAGTATGATGCAAGTTAGTCAGCCTGTCACCCATTCTCTGGGTGGACAGACCATCAAGCAAGTACCAGCACTGAAGTCCCTAGAGAAATCCACTAGTTTGAATATTGAGGTAGTTGACAGATCCATGTGTAAACCAGAAGAGCTAGGAATTGAAGTGGCTGAGAAGATTGTATGGCAGGGATGGGAGCCAGGCAGAGAATATACAAAAAATCTGGTCCTGAAAAATGTGAAGGTCAAGACACAGAAGATCAAATATAAGTATGTCTTCTTTTTTTATAGGTTCAAAACATTTTAAGCTGAGCTAATGCAGTATATTGCAAAAGTGAATCCCAATGCAATGATTCCAATGGCGAAAATTCAATTTCATCATTAAGGAATTACCTTTATGTATCCTTAATTAAAGCTTGATTTTTTTTTCTATGTGAAGAAGATCAAAACCTGTATTATCCAGGATTTGTTTTGAGAAATAAAGGAACAACTTCTTGCAAATGTTTGTTTTAGTGATTATTACATAACACTTTTTAATTTTTATGGTAAATCTTAAGCTAAATGTAAGGGGCATCATATTTCTTAGAACTGCTTCAAAACGGCTGCTAAAATTCAGAATTTATTATCAGCCTGTAATCTTTATTTGCTTATGATAGTATGGATTCCATGCATTTTCAGTGTTCCAAGCACAAGGTTTTTCACCACACTTTACCCAAAACAAATTGTCTTGAGTGCAGGGACAAGCTTCTCTTTGCCTGTGACATTTAGACCTCTGGAGAAAACAGTCTATGATGACAAACTTATATTTCATACAAAGGTGAGTTGACATCTTTCTTTCAAATTTGCAGGTAGACTTCATCTATTTCTTTTGAAAAAATTGTAAAATTTAATTTTGTATTACTATATTTTCTGTCAAAACCATTTACAGGAGGTTTTGGGCTGATGCATATTTGTTTGAGTATTATATACAGAACTTTGTAAAATATGTACTTGCCAATATGTTTTACTGTTTGGTCTAACATGAATTATATTATTACAAAGCATTGAGGGTGAAATATTGAAAATAAAACCTGTCATTTTTAAAGTAAAAATTTATGGTTCAAAAGGATCAAAGTCTGTATTGCATTTCAATAACTTCTGTGTAATTTTCCATAAGCTTTTAGTTTTAATGACATATGTTTGAGGGTATATGCAATTGAGAATTTTACATTTTGCTTTAAACATTAGTCATTAGTTTTTGAAGCATATAAGCGTGAGATATTGAGAAGAAAATTTTGTCATAATGATATCTCTGTGAAGAAAAAAATATTTATTTTATATTGTAGATATTTATGACATCCTTATTTTGCTGTTCCTTCTCATTTAAATTATGATTTTACTATTCCAGTTTTCGTTGTTTTGGAGGTAGTAAATTTGTTATTTCAGGAGGGAACTTTTGAGGTTCCAATCAAAGCAGTACTGCCCAAGTATGACATTGAAGTTCCTCAGACACTTAATTTCAACATGTGTGCTGCCAAAGATTATATTGAAGCAAGCTTTGATGTGAGGAACTCTGGGTAAGATCTGTCTCAAGCCAAATAGTGGCATGATTGATGTAACAGTACAGGCTTCAGTAATTTCACCTTCAAGTGTAAGACAGAACAGAACAGGAAGTTTATTGATTTAGAAGTTAAAGAAACTTTATCATCCATATATCCTTATACACATATACAGACATGTCAGCCAAAAATAATCATACAAAGAGAAGATGCACCAACAATACATGAACACCTTTACATATTACTCTGGTCTTAAACTGACCATTCACAAGTAGAAATAGTCAAGATCTGATCTTAACATTTCCAAATAAACAAAACTACATTTTCTGAAGAACGAATACGAGTTTAGAGATATAAAATATTCACAAATAACATATAATGACCTAAAATCTAATTTGTTCAGATTAATTTAAATACTTAATCAGTTTTTTACATGGAAAAGTGTACAGTTGTTAAAAAATGAGTTTTAAGCTTTCAGCTGGAATTTGCATACAATTTTTTTTTTTTTTTTTTTTATATAAAATGGTATTCTGCAATAAGACACATCTGGGTTATAAAATGGTTCTGGTATATGAAGTAATGTTTCTTCAAAAATAGTTTTATGCTATTACAATGTATTGTATGTTTTAGTGATTTGGAAACAGAACTTGAGTGGCAGGTGGGCCAGCCATTTACCATTCAGCCAGAGGTGACAAAACTGAGACCTAGTGAAGTGAAAACATTCAAGGCAACATTCAAACCAAATGTAAGTTATTTAGTGGTTTTAACTTACTTGGTAGACATAATCAGGTCATCATTTACTGAATATTTACCGCCAGACCTTTGATAAGCAGTCACCTCATTAAAGAGGCAGACATTCCATTTCACAGTAAAGTTCATAAGATATACCATAGCTTCATCCTGGAGTACAGTTTGTTTTACAGAATTGGCAATTTTTTTTTTTTTTTTAAAACAGCTTTGCTACAATAAATTGTCTTTCTTATATATGATATGGAGATGATACTCCTTGAAATATACATGTTATGGTACCATTGTACTAAGTCAAGTATTTTAAGAAGGTTGATTGTTCTGTCATGTGTGGAGCTCTATTTTCATCATTCAGAACTTAACTTTTCCTTTCTGCCATTGATCTGTTGTAGCTTTGTAATTGCTATATCATAGATCTTGGATTTAATTGTTAGCCTTAGTAAAGTACTATGGTGATAAATATAAATAATAATTTTTTTTTGTAGTCTGCCACAGTATACGAGGCCTTGGCTGTGTGCAGATATGGCCAGGAAGGGGAATTATCAAAGAACACCACCCTGATTGGTATTGGTATGTATATTGTATATAAGTTTGTAGCTGTTGACTTTGCACTGAGGAAACTGAGTTAAACAATATCTAAGTTAAATATCCTGATACAAAACTAACATTTTACAGATTATCTTCAGCTCACAATATTTTTATATGTAATATGTAAGTGGAAGCATTTGGCTTTCAAGGTATGAATACAAAACAAACTGTCTCACTGAAGTTTGAAAATTGTTTGTTTTTTTATTGTTTGTCAGAGCAATTGTGGTTTCAAAGAAATGTTAAGAGATCAAACTAAAGCATACTCAAAGAGTAAAATGTTTATATTTTGACTTTGCTTATAACAGTGTGATAAGTATGATACATAACTTTTTATACAGTTTATAATTATGATGACTCATATACACATGTAGAAATGTACATTTTACTATTTCACAGGAAAATATCCACATATCATTGTGTCATCAGCCGGAAAACCATCCAGTACACTGAACAAGGATAACCTAGAGGCTGTGATACAGTTTGGTCCTACTGCAGTCGGAACATCTCTACAGAAGATGGTGGAGCTTTACAATCTGTCACCTGTAAGAATATTTTTGTCATGAAATTTAGATTGTAATAATTAAAGTAGTCTAATGTAATCAGAATAGTTATATTTATAAGCGAAAGTTTCCAGACGCATGCCTGAAGACTGAAATGGACCATTTTCTCGGTAAATAAACCTTATTTAAAGAAATCTTTACCTTAACGATTCTAATTATCCTGTTTCTGGATTGTATGACTTTTAGATTTCTTCACTTTTAAGTAAAGCAGACACCTTTTTTTCCTCAACACTGCTTTAAAACTTTTTCTTTTCTAAGGTGTCAGAGTTCTTTGTAATGAATGCTTCTTTTGTAGGTTGTATGTTGGGAGGTGGGTGGGGGGTAAGAGTTTTGTTTCAAGGTAGTAGTAATCATTTTGTTGGTAGTATTTCTGAACCAGAAAAATAGTGTTGTGTGAGCATTAGAAAGTTGTGCTATTTATTTTCAGGTCCGAGCCCCATACAAAGTAGAGCATCCATCAGCCTTGAGTCGTATTGATACAGTGTTCACATGTCCAAAAATGCAAGGAGTAGTGCCACCCATGGCTTCTGTGAAAATTCCGGTAAGTTTATGTCTTTCTGTCTGAATAGAGTATGCTTATAGTTTGTTGTGGTTTGTAACAAGCATGGAAAACAGTCAAATAGCACTTTACAGTTTTACTTTAGAAATACGGCATTGCTTTGTTTTCAAAAAAAAATTTGTTTGCCTAAAGAAGTGGGATTTCTTTATAGTTGTTTATGTAAATAAAGAAATTTTGATATTAGAATCAGGCAATGTAAAGTATAGGTTATACAAAAAGCCCTTAAAGAGATCTTACCAGAACTTAAACAAAGAGACTGATGGATGAAGTCACAACTTACAATAAAATTAATTTATAAAATGTTATTTCCATTTAGATCACATATAGTCCAAACATGGTAGATGTGACAAGTGTAGATTATTTCAATGTGATTGCTATAGGAAAGGTCAGCAAAAGTGTTATCAAATGTGTGGGGTCTTCTAAAGGTAGGTGATTTATGATATATCTATAGATATTATTAATGAAATACTGGAGAAAGTCTGCCTTAAATAATGGCTGTCCAGATTATCCAGTGTATTTTTGTCTATTATTTTCATACAAGTACAGGCAACACAGTCAGTTGTTCACAGGAGTAGATGTGGTCCAGTGGTAATATGCTGGACTGGTAAACCAGGGGTCCCAAGTTTGATCCCCCACTCCTCCACTAACATTACTAATAGTCTTTGGGATGAGATGTTAAACTGAGGTCCCATGTAACAGTGCTATACACTGAGTATGCAAAAGAACCAGGGGTTTCTCTGGAATGGGATGCTTTTCTGTATCTTGCACTAACTGCCACAACATAAAATAACTAATCTTGGTCATATGGGCAAACAGGTACCGGCGAATAGATAGATCAGTTGTTCACCAATAGCAAGAAATACAAGTTGTATTAGTTTGGTTCAGTTTACCTGTGTGAACCATATTACATGAAGTAAAAGCAATAAGAACAAAGACACCATGAAATGCTGGTTTGGAAAATAGCTTTTGGTATTATAAACATATTTTTATAAAACATTTAAAACTGCTGTTATGGGCGTAATGTTTATTATAACAGGTCCAGAGGTTCAGCTAGGTGCTAGAGTTATAAACTTCTTACAGATAGATGTCGGTGAGGCAGCTACTAGAACGATAGACCTTATCAACAACTCTGATATTGATGCTGAATACCAGGTATGACATGTCTTGTTGGGAAGTCTTTTATTTTTCAGAATGTTTGATCATGTTTTTATCTTTTAATAGAAAACAAAGGTTAATTGTTTAACTGCAACATGTCCAAATGTTTTGGGCCATTCCAGTTTAACATATATCCCACCCATATATCCTATGTGGAGGATTCAAATCTGTTTCTGCTATTTTTTATTCATACATTAAAACTTATGTAAGTCTGTAACAAGGATCTGAATTTTTGACATACCAGCACTCTATGATGTTTAACGATTTGCGGAAAATGTGTGCAAAGATCAAAGTCAGTTAATTAGTATTGATTTCTGTACTGATGAAGAAACAAATAATCAGGTTCGTTGTTGTAAAAATATAAAGCTTGATAAAAAAAAATTATTTATTTTTGTAGTGAAGTATCTACTTAGCTATAGGACTGACATATGACTGTTATAACTATCAACACAGGCACTGATTCATTCTAAGGCATAACTTTTTCACCCTGAGGAAATGTACCAAAATGTGTTTATAAATTGAGTTTACATTTTTTTTCCAGTTCATGATTGACTGTGCTGAAAGTGTGTTCAAGTTCGAACAGACAGCTGGGACACTGAAAGCCAATGAAAAGAAAACTATTATTCTTAAATTTATACCACAGCACCCTATAAACTATCACAGGAGGGTGGCATGTGTGATACACAACCAGGTATGAAGGCACATTTCTGTTTCAGTTGGCTGGGTCTGGTGACCTTTGTTACCACTAACAAAGTTTTTTGTGTTTAAAACTTTTTTTATCAGCACCACGAGAGTTTAATTGTTGTCATTATCATAAGGTAAAACTTTGATCAACTAATATATCACTGATGAATGATACAGAGCTTTGAGGTATGAGGTTTGACTCTACAGGCATTCAGTATTAACATGCATAGTATATGAAAAAGACAAAATATTCACAAGATAAATGCTGAAAGATTGAGACTAAATACATTATACAATATGATGTTTCAGTTGACGTTTGTTTGGAATATTTCTGGCATATTTTTGGTCAGATGCATGCAGGTTTATACAGCTTCTATATTTTGACTACTGGTGTTTGTTTTCATGCTCAGTATAAGTTCTAATCACGTCTAAAACAAGCAAAGTCAGTTTTGACTGGCAGCTTTTTAAAGTCACAGTCAAAAGGAAAATGTTAAAAAGGTTTCATCTTTATTTTGGCTAAGTCTGTACTTACAATTTAGACTAATCCTTTATTTTAGGGGCCACTGTTTCTTGATTTACTCGGCACCTGTCACTCAGAACTTGTCAAACCAGCCGTTCTGCAGAGCAAGCACCTGGATAATTTCCGTACCCATGTGGAGCGAGGTTTTTCTGTTTATCCCCCGGAACAGTTGAATGAGCTCCGTCAGCAAGGGAGATTAGAGCTTGATGATGCCGGAGCTCTAATGGCTCCTGTTGTAAGTAAAAAAAAATTAAATGTCAAATTCTCTTACACAGTGCTTGTAATAAGAATAAAGCTAGGTCAAAACAGAAAAATACTGTGTTTATATAATTACATCTATTTATAAAAACCCTCTTTATGTATAATTTTAGATCTCTTGTGCATTTCCAATTGCTTTTGAGTTTTACCACGTAGCTGTTTGTTCTAATAATTTCCTGTTTATTCCAGTTATTTCCTTTTTTTGTATTTCTTCAAAAAAATGGATGGTTGTTAATGTTCAATGTTTAGCAAGTTCATTAATAAACACAAAATTGTTATGAAACACATTATAGCTTATTCCAGTGAAAACTGGGCAGCCAAGGGTAAAATATTTCTTGTAGCATGCATAATGTTTTATCATTGCTAACTTTAAACAGAAAGAGCCTTATCAAATAGTACCACTGGAAAATTTACGTTTTGAGAACAGTTATTCGAAAAAGTCAGAACATAGGTCAGGTGTATTGGTGAGTGAAAAAATGATGTTTGTGAAAATATGCACCACCCTGTAGAGTGTCTTTCACAGAAATTCATTGGGATATAAACATTACATCTACATAAGTGTATTATGAGACCACCCTGTACTTGGTGTTACATTCTATCAAAATACCCTCTATGTAGCATCTTAATGTCTTTGTTGTAAACTGTAAAATTTCAAGACTGTTCTTTTATTAAAACTTCTATGACTTTATACAGCACATATTTGGTTCTCATCTGTAAACTTCGTCTCTCAGAAGTTGTATTTTACACTGCATATTGAACCTTGTCAGTTTTCATGATTTTCTGTGTCTTTGACTCATTTCATTGTATCAAAGAATTCATTTAAGATAAAAGGAAATTATTACCTTTGCAATAAATTGTGAGAATAGTATAAATGTAATGGTGGATGGGATCTTTCTACACCTGTCTGGTTGTGTACGTTAGTGCTCTGAGTTTTCTGTGGTGTGGAATCATGTTTACAGCATTTCAACAACAGAGGCTTGAAATTGAAACAAAATAATGTTTGTGACTTTATACCAGAGAGGATACCAACAAGTAGATCTCTCAGTTCCCTCCCTTACCCCTTATCCAGCAGTCTTGTTGTGGGGCTTAACAACTAGATAAATCAGGCAAAGATTAGTGTTTTTAGCTATTGGAAGTGATTTGGTTTCAAGCACCTGTGGTGAACTGAACTGTACAATACACTGAAAAAATTTACCAGTTACGTAATGGTTTTGGGTAGTACAAAATGATTCCAAATCAGGACCTTATTAAGTGAAATCCCTTTTCATTGATGAGTTGATTTCGGAACATATATTCAAAAATATTATAATTATAAAAAAAACTCATAAACTGCTTTCTGTTTTATAGTATTAAAATGCTGAAAATATTGTAACAGTACTGTGTATAATTTTTCTCTTTTATTTAAAATTATGTTGTCAAATTATAAAGTATTTGATGGTTCATGTTTTCTTTTTCAAGTTATCGGTTTCAGAAAGGATAGCCAAAGTCCTTTTCTTATCTGTTTTTCTTCAGATAAATTTTAGCTTTGTAAAAACTTAGAAAATTTTTTAAAAAGGGAGAAAGTTGAGCTTTATTTTACTCTCTGCAGATTGGCACAGTTGAGAACCCTGCCGAACATCCTTTACATCAGTTTGCCCCAATGGATGAGTATTTCAATGATGGATTCCATTCAGATGTCATTGTAAGTACCAAAGCAGAAATATGAATTCTTTATAAGAAAACTGACCTATGTGGTGTATGTTGTTCAACAAAAGCTAGCTGATCAACTATTTCCTTCCTGTTTATGTGTATTATGAAGCTGTAACATGTTCTTTAGACTGTAGGTATAGTCGTCCTGAATATTGTCTGAAGTAAAATATAGGCTAACTTACTTAAACTGCATTTGTTAAAACAATTGTTCTCTAATTTGTAGTAAGTGTCTTTTATTGGAGTTAATTTCTTAAAAAAATAGTGGAAAATCAGAATGATTATCAAATACATTAAATATGTATGTAGAGGTTTTAAGTGTGTCTTTTTTGAGAGAGAAATAAATACATTTGATTGGGATGAGATAGTAGTGTTTATTCGAGCGCTGATAATTATAATATAATCAGTTGATAAACTAAACAGAAACGAAAAGATTGCCAGGATGTGTACTAGATATTGTTTTGTTTTCAGAATTTTGTACCACATGCTAGCCTAGATATAAATGTGGTAGATTTTGGTAACTGCCAGAACTTGAGGGTGACAGAGGACAAAATTCTAAATCTGACCAATCACACGAAAGGAAAGGTCACGGTCCAGTGGATTGGAGGTAAGCTATATCCTGCTTATGGTGTAAATTGTAATCAAAAGGTTTTTATGTGAAAAATTTAAATTTTTGTCAGATCATGAGCTTTGCTCTCAGAAATGTTGTTTAGAATTCATTAAAGTCTTCCTAAAAAATTTTATAAAGAATTTTAGACTGTCTGAATATGATGCAAATTTAATAGAAAATTGTGCAATGTATAAAAATAACATTGATGTAACTTAAACAGAAAGAATATCAAACAAAATTCAAGCAGCTTGGTTCTTAATTCATCATGCCTTCTAAAGAAACATACAGCACTAATTCATACTTAGTTTATATACTCATTTATTACCTTTTGATAGGACTTAGGCATAAGGATTGCTTATATATTTTTCAGGTCCAGAGAGGACATTCTCTGTGACCCCAGAGATCATAGATATTCCACCACTCAAGTCTTGCTCCTTCCAGGTCAAATTTAAACCAGTAAGTACCAAAGAATTATTTCATAATTTTCGTCAGATGTGATATGAGGGAATCACTATAGAACAGAATTACAGTGTACTTTGAAAACGTTAGCTGGTCTAGTCAGTACTTTAGTGTTGGAATGAAAAATGCAGTACAAAATCAAATAGAATTCTGTGAAATAATTTGATTAGTCTGTCTGTATATATACTCTAAGATCAACAAATGCTTCAGAGGCATGGTAAAGCACATGTGTCATTCAAACATTCTCTGTGAAAATTACAAATGAAATACTGGGGCCCTGTGTTTGTCTTTCTCAGGGTCGATTGTTAGGTACATTATACATAGTACAGTCACAGGGAAACAATTCAGAAAAAGAAGTTAGATATTGAAATACCTTGATATCACTTACATTAATTGTTCTTGATTTTTACGTAGATGTTTCTAGGTAATAAACTGATTCAGCATAAAATGTCCTAATTCTTGCTAATTTGGAGTATGTTCTATTGCAAAGTGCACTGACCTTTCGTATTTATGTATTTAATCAATCTACTGCTAATAGTTTAGATCTGCTGAGATGTTTTAATATAAATGCCTTTTTCGTTATGACAGAATGCTCCAAACCAGTTTTTCGGTGCTGAACTGGAGTGTTACGTCTACTACAAGAGTCTACGAGATTATAAACTGGTTGAAAGTACAACACACTGCCCACCCTGGTGTCTCACCTTGACATGCACAGGTACATGATTATATTTAATCCTAACTCGACTAAATTTCAAAAATTGACTCCTCCATCATTCAGTTTGGACCATACCATTTGTCAATTAGGGGTAAGAAATTGAAATCTTATTTACTAAGTCGCAATGAAGATGAGAAATTAAACCTAGGTTCAGTGCTATACACTGAGCATGGAAAAGAAGCAGGGATGTCTCTGAAATGTGATGCTTTCTGTATCTTGCACTATCATCAACAACCTAGAAATACTAAAAACTCTGCAGGGGGCATCAGTCATATGGGTAGCTGGTACCAACAATAAATAAGCTATGATAGATAGAGATGAGTAGCAAACATGGTAGCCATGTAGATCTTATACTGTCTGAGGTGGATGTGTAGGCTGATAAATGTTTTTGTTTTGTCACAAAGGTAAACACAATGGCTGGCAGAATGAAAAAAAAAAGTAAAACAGTTACCATTTCAACACTAGGCAACTGGTTTTGGCATATCATTGTTTCGTTTAAAGTATGATGATGACTGTAAAAAGGTCAAAACAAGTTTCTAAAAAATTGCTGATCACTTGTCTTTTTATTCAGTAAGAAAATAATGACACAAGATAATCAGGGTAGCTGCTCCTTTGAAATATGTTTGTGAAAACTTCATGAAATTATCTTTCTGAAATAAACATTGCTTTAAATGACACATTTTTTTTTCAACTGAAGGAAAAAAAACATGTATTGAAGTGGAAGTACTGAATTTTTTATGTGGTGTAGAATACAGATGTCATGAATGAGAATAACAGTGATTTCAAATCTAATCATATATAATGTGTTTCCTTTATACCTGTAGGTCATACATTCATGCCAAACAATGAGACATTCCTACCCAAGTATGAGCTTGACACAGAAAACCTGGTGTTCCCTGCGGTGAATGCTAAAGAGTCGACATACAGAACGGTGCTGATGACCAACCTGGGAACAACTCCTATACTGTTTGATTTAGAGAAGGATCCTGCAAAGTAAGTTTACACATACTATAATATTCATTCTGCTGATGGAAAAATTTGACCAGTATTTGTAGAGGATATAATTCATATTCTCGTATTATCTAGCAACAAAGGTAATTATCTGACCACACTACTTATGAACTGTTAAAGGTATTAAAAATAGAAAAATATGAGTAAAATACAACATTTTTTGCTGCAGCTTCTGTTGAAAATATTGAATAGAATTTTGTTTAGTGGAAGAATGGGTTTGTGGGGAATAAAGTAGAAACATATCAAATGGAATCAGAATAGACTGAAATTTTGTGTACTTTTCCAGTTCAGGGAATCAAGTTCTGACAGATTTTATTTATTTTTTGTTCAATACATGTATTTTATGATATTTGTTTTTCAGTATATACTCCGTGAAACCTGAAAAAGCTTTGATGAAAGGTCAGCGGCAGATATTTGTGGTGAAAATCACTCCAAAAGAAGTGAAAACGTACAAACACAAGATGAAAATGAGACTAAATGATAACAAAAAATATGATAAGGTAAGGATGATTGTGCGTGTGTGGTTGTTCACCAGGATTGCAGTTCCTTTATGAACAGTTACATGTAGCTTGAAAAAGTCTTGAAGTGGGTTTAGTTTAGATTTTTACTGACATTTGTTGTAGTTTTTAATGTAAGATTTTTATTTTAAGTGGTCTCACATTATAAATAATTTTGGAAAGTCACCTTGATTTTCAATTTCTTCGGAGTCTCCTGGATATAAAAAGAAATAGCAAGAAAAGTGTAAATTACAATTGTTCCATTTCTGTTGGTTAAAAAAAGTCAAGTCAAGTCAAATATTTATTGGCAAAAACACATACATGTTCATCGCCAAGTAACATTTTAACATGGAAAAAAAAAAGTTTTTAATGAAAAAAATAATTATTGTGTTTCTAAGGATGTATCGAAGATCTGTCAAGTCATCTCTTGTATTAATTTCAGTTTGAATCATTTTCTGCTTTCAAGTATAAAGAAAACAGTGAATAATATGTACAACTAAATTATGGACTCAGCATTGTGTAATTTCTTTTCTAATGTAAAGAATGGTGATTGACAGTTTCAGTTAAAAAGTTATTTTGATTGGCAGTTTCATTTCTATAAATATCTTCATTACAAATTTAATTTCAAAAAATATCTTCAGTGGAAATTTCATTTCTAAAAATATCTTGATTGATTTTTCAGGAACTACAACTGGCAGGCTCTGCTGAGGCCCCGCAAGTGTTGTTGGACACACAAGGAGAAATGTTCTTTAAACCAACCTGCATTGGAACTTCATCTAAACGAACATACAGTATCAAAAATGTCTCAAGAATACCACTCAGGTAAACAAACATTTCCTCAAAACCTGTGGGTAAAATTATACTTATCATAGTTAATTGATATCTTAAAATTACAACAACAACATCATTATCCATTAAAATAACAACAAAATTGATAAAGAAATAAGGATCATGCAGATAAAGACATGCATTATTGATTTTTTTTAAACCTATCATGTCACTTGTTTAGGGTATAAACAAACTATTTTTCTTTTCTATAATTCTTCTTAGTTGAAAAGCAGTGTGCATTCATAGACAGTCAACATAAAGTCTTTTTTTTTCTTTACATACAAACTATGTATGGCATTTATGTCACTTGTTTAGGGTATAAACAAACTATTTTTCTTTTCTATAATTCTTCTTAGTTGAAAAGCAGTGTGCATTCATAGACAGTCAACATAAAGTCTTTTTTTTTCTTTACATACAAACTATGTATGGCATTTATGTCATGAAAAGAGCACAGAAAAACAAAATCACAAGACTTTCTATTGTTGAATGCAATTTGAAAATTTCTTTTTATGTTTGAATCAAGGTTTGAATGGAAGTTGAGATTTGCAGACAAGAACCTTCTCTTAGTAACACCAGAGTCCGGAATCATTCAGCCTAATGAAAGTCAGGTAAATGTATAGTCCCATTTCACATCTTAATGCTTACACCTGTTAAATTGTATCCTGGGGAGAATTAATCATGAAGAAATGTAATATCATAAATGTTTTTTCTATTTCTTCTAAAACTAGTTAATTACTAGCTGCAATATGACCTCTAATGATACTATTTTTTTATCGGGAGAGTGGTTTTCAATAGTTCAATTACACATACAAGTTCTTACACTCGTAATAAAATCACATCCTGGTAAAACATTGTCTCTGAATAAAAAAAAATTTAACATTTCATTTTTTGAATCGGTATGTAACATAATAGTGTTAGAATGATGTCTACAGTCTCATTTTGGTAAAACATTCATCAGTATTTGAATGATTTCAAATCTGTCTAGGTGCACTTTCAATATTTTTCTGTACATGATTGGTACATCATACAGTAAGATAATGTATATTGTTATGGTTAGTGTACACCTTCCTATAATTGTATAAACTTATATTGTATTGTATATACACCCTTGATAACTGCATCAGGGAATCGAGTCTTTGGCTCAGTGGTTACAGTGTTGGCCTGTCAGGCGGGAGATCAGAGTTTGAATCCTGGTCTGGGTTGAATTGCATCTTTCTGTTACAGACTTTCATGTTCATAAGAATATGTAGCAAACTAGTACACTTTACAAAGGTGCTGAATAGTTTTTTTTATTAAAATGATTAGTTTTCCTTTTAATTTTGTACATTGTATTCAAAACTTGACATCTTTTACAGTCTCAGATTTGGTCCTTTGTTCCCAAACAAGAGCAGAAATATGTGATGAAGCCAGCCCTTGTTGTTTGGGGTCAGGGGTTCAGTTCAACTTCCTCTGGAGGGAAGAAGAAACAATTTGATGTCAGAGCAATTGGTGAAGGCTCTATCGGAGATATCAAGGTATTTTTAAGGTTTATTATTTTTCAACTTTAATCATTTTGTTTGCTGAAAATGATGTGTTCTTATTTCCTAAAGGCTGCACTGATATTTTAAGGTACATGTATATGACCCTATGTGTAATCACTGTTTAACATGTAGAGAATATGCCAAAGTGTTAAGAGATCTTTTTCTCATTTTCTAATCAGATTAACATTATTTCAGAGAAAACACCAAATTGTTTACAAACTTTCATTTCTTTGATATTTCTGCTATGTGCTGATAAGCATATAGTTGTTACATTACGGTACTTCAGATATAATGTAAGTGTTTCAAGAGCAATAACAGTATTAACACAGTTTTAAAGAAATGCCATTGGTTATAGGAAACATAAATGTCCAGGGCTAATTCAACCCTTACCAAGAAATTTTGTTAACGTAGAATATTTACTTTTGATACTTAAAATGGATTATTGCTGTCAAATCTGAATCCACCATTTTCTTATTTTACACTTATTTCATCACTCTGTTAAATTAAAAATTTGTTGTTTTATTTTCTAGGCAGAAGAAAGTTACTTGGACTTTGGAGATGTGATAGTGGGAAGTTCAGCCTCTAAGCATATCACTCTGTTCAACAATAGTATCTGTAGTCTACATTATAGACTATCTGTAGACCAAACACTGGATGGACCATACCCAGATGAGATGACCAGATCTGATATGATAGGTAATATTACATCAGCTTGATCTGTACTATTAACTGAACATGCAGGAAGGCACAGGTTGTCATCATGTTTGGTTGCTGCCAATTTACCCTTTTCTACAGAACAGTGAAATGTACTTTCTATAGAAATTTTGTTTGCCATTTCGCCATTGACTTTTATGTACACATTTATATAGGTTAGAAACATATTACAGTAATTATATGCCACAATAATGACTATTCAGCCTTGCCACCTTCCCAGGTCATGTTGCCTGTCTTTTTTTTTTCATTTCCACAGAGAAGCATGGATGTTTTTTGCTTGGCCATTTGTAGGATTTAGAAATTTGAAACAAAACAATTAAATAAATAGATTTGATAATTCTACCTATATTTGTTTCTATTTAGGTCTAGAACTAGACAAGATGGAAGGTGTTATACCAGCCAGGTCTCGGCAGATTTGATTATATCTAATATATATGTTTCTATTTAGGTCTAGAACTAGACAAGGTAGAAGGTGTTATACCAGCCAGGTCTCGGCAGATTATCTCAGCTATGGTTAGACCAGTAAGAAGAGTAACATATCAGTTTGCTATTTCATACCAGCTTATCACACCAGAAGGTAATATTTATTTGCATCAACAGTCCTTGTATTTGATACATATACTCTTAAAAACATTTTAGCTGAGCATAATATTCTTTTCTGTGACCAAGATTCTAATATTTTTTAGATTTTTTGGGAGGTGGGGGCATTAAAGTTTTTAAAAAATGACTTGCTATTTTGTGAATATCACATATCATATCTTGGAAAAGAAAAATAATAAATTTCAGAGGTTAATTTCAGAAGTTCAAATGTTCAAAAAAAAAACACACAGAGAGAATTGTCTAATATTTATCTAAATAGTCTATTTTCATTTTCAGAAAAAAATAGTATATTCATTAAATGAGAAAGGATGGTTCAGGAATAAATTTTTTAAAGAGTGAATTTCTAATACCATCCTACACAGGAGTATAAATGCTGAGAACATAGCATTGTGTGCACTAGTATTTCAAGCTGTTGTCAAAAATGTGGTTGCTTCATTTGTTAAAATGTGTACTCATTTTTTTTTGCTAGATGAAGATCGATTCTCAACACAAGAGCCCCAGCATTTATGTCACATTTTAGCTACTGGTGTGTTCCCGACAATGTCTATAACAGATGCTAGATGTTATGGTAGTGCTGTGGGCATCAGTAAGAAACAACTGTGGTCACTGTTCTCTCTTGACAGGTTAGACATTGTTCATTTTAATCAATGAATTTGGCATCAAAAGATATTTACATTTTTTTTTTTTGTCAAAGAATATTTTTGGTAAGTTACTTATCAGTTACTTTAGTTTCCTCATCTTTTGTTGGTAAAATCCATTTGATGATCAATTTCTGAAAATACAAATTTATACACCTGTTAGTTTCAAGTGCATTAAAATTTCTTTGATAACACTGAACATTTCAGAATCATGCAGAGACCAACAATTTGAATGAAATAAAGTCTAAAATAAGGAACAATTATCATTATTATACACACATTTAAACTTTAAAAACCAATTCGTTTCAGGCGTTTTTCGTCTGATCCATTTTAGTGCAAGAAGATACAAGAATATTCATTATTGCACATTAAAACAGACACAAATATGTTTTATTTTTTATTGCAGTCTCAATGTATGTCTCGACAATGACCCATCTGCTCGTGAACTAATGTACAGTGTACAAACACGCCACAGTCACCAGAGACGTCCACCTGTCTACACCCGCGCTATTATGGACTTCAACTTCAGTGCGGCTCCGTTGGGTAGTGAACCTTGTGTTGTAAACCTGATGTTTGAAAACACTGGCACTGTTGCTACAGAATGGTAAGTTTGCAGAGATTGAAACTTTCCCAGGATAAATTCCTTTCTGGCAGTCACTTCATATGATAAGTTGATATTATATATAAGTTTTATGTGTTAAATTTTTTGCCTAACAGCCTCTTTCAAAACAGTTAAAAAAATTTGCAGCATTCTTCTTTTATTTATTCAAGTTCTGATTTTACTGTTTATAGAGAATTAGGCAAAGGGATTGGTTGATATGATTGACTGTCACTTTAGGTCAGTATTGCTGAATATTGCCCTCTTTTAAGATACATTAACAATGACCTACTTTTGTTCTGTAGGGCATTCCTGTTTCCCTCAGACCTTCATATGGAGCTAGAGTATTGGGCAGAGACAGGAGAATTTGATGAAGATGAATTACATGAGGTAGGAATAGGATTACCTTCTGTCTGGAATATGAGTGTTGTGCGAATGAGTCCAGTTGTGAAATATCCATTGTTTACCCTTTTTTTGGTAACCTATTTACACCCATACCTGTTTGAAACTTTTCACTCATTTACCATAAATGAATAAGAGACTTTGTAGCAGTGATGTTCTATAGTCCTTTTCTGGTGCACTTGGACTTGTTTTTTTGGGGTTTTTTTGTTTGTTTTTTTTTTTCATTTTTTTATGATTTGGGCACCACTGTAGAGTATTTGATGCATTCATTCTATCTAAGATCTTGACACCTTTTAAAAAATGTATCTTCTTAATTTACATGTACATTTTTACTTCAAGTTGCAGTCACTGAGATAATTTTTCTATATTTTCAGATGAAAGTCATGGATAATAATCTGTTTACAATAGAACCAAAGAAAGGCAAGTTACAGCCAGGGGAGTGTGGTACTGTCACATTCCAGTACAAACATACCATGGCAGGAACAGACAGGCTACCTGTACTGCTCAAGTTGGCAAGGGGCAGGGAAATACTGGTAAGATTTGTGCTGAAAATATGTTTTGAGTTTGTTCATCTGTCAAATCTTTCACTTTCATGAAATCACAGTCTTCTCTTAACATCTTACCAAGTGTCTCATTGAGATGAATAGTTTACCAGTGGCATGAAATGTCATGAAGCTTAGACTGTATAGGACAGACATAAAAATAAATGCTCACACTTCATATTGTGACCTTGAGCATCATTGGGTCACTGGGGACATTGACTTAAATGTGCAGTGCAAAGGTCTAGAGTTAAGGTGCAGCTCACAGCAATGGAGTTTTTCATTGTTACTGATTACATTTGCTAAAATGTTTCATTATCAGTCATCCTAGGCTTCTTTTGGTATATTTAACAAGTGTTGAATTATTTTTCAGCTAAATTTCATTGGTGTAACTGTGGATTCCGATAGAAGATACATTCATTTCCCATCAAGCAAGCACATGTTTACACCAGTGCCAGTTGGAGAAAAGATTAGTCCAAAACAGGTCTGTTGATGTTTAACTTCAGAAATTTTATATCAGTTTTCAAAAGCCTGCGAAAACATTCAACAAACTTTGTTTTAGAGCAAATTTTATTGTTTGAAAGCCACCAGACTTTGTGTTTGAATTATTTAGAACAGCAGAGTTGTGGCTTTTTTTGGGGGTGTAAATCATCTTAATTCTTTCGTTGTTAAGTCTAATGTTTTTATTTCCTATAGCCTTTTTTCATTTGTTTCAGACCTTGCGTTCATATTTGTTTGAACAATGTAAGTCATAACTTAATTTTCCAACATCACTTATTGATCAAAAAAGTATAAAAGTTTAAAGAGAATAGTACATAGGATACTTTAGCAACATTAATGAAAAAAGAATTATTCACCAGGTATATGAGCTGTACAACGGAGGAGCCTTACCTGTGCAGTACCAGTTTGACCTCACACCCCTAGAGCTTATCAAGCAAGAGAACTTTGACCAGCCCATCTTTGAGTGTTTGAACCCCACTGGAGAGATACCACCAGGTCGCTCACTCAATATTGAATGGAGGTTTTCACCTATTGAAGCCAAGACTTACATGGTAAATTTGTTATCAAGATACATGTGACATAACTTCACTTATTTTATCTGTCTGGTCATACAACTCAGTTTGTACCGTGTGACCTTATAAATATATTTTAGTATCTGTATGCATGTGTGTACAAAAATCCTGTATTGGATGTTTCGGTACATAATTTTTTTATATACCTGTTTTGCAAGCTTTTTGCATGAATTACAAACAGAAGCATAGTATCAGAACAGCTGTCAGACTGCTTAGAACTGCTATTTTCAGAAATTTTATACAGTCAAGAATTATTTTTTATATAAAATGATTTATGTTTTTGGGGGGAAAAAAATAAGATATTGATTAAAAAGATTGTGGTATTGTGTGATTTTTTGTAAAGAGCAAGAAATTAGTTTGAAATGTCTTATTCTCAGTGACAAATCTAAACTAAGTCTAAACTTACATGTATCTAGCTGTAATGAACAAAATCTGGGACAAGTTTCGTAAGTTAGTTTCAGAAAGTTTGACAAATGTAAAAAGTGGTTGAAACAACTTTAAATTTGAAACTACAATTTATCATTTTAGGTTGATGTACCTATTCATGTGCATAATGGAGACACAGCAATAGTCACATTCACAGGTGTTGGTTATGACAAGAGGATTATGGGAGACACAATGCCATTGACAGACCAGCAAGATCTTACAGGGGTACCTGGCGTACAAAGTGTCGCAGTTCCAGGTCAGGTATGGAACCTGTAAAAATTCTTTGTTTTTATAATAGCTAGTCTTCTAGAAAGATTTTGAAAAACAAGAGATTTTAATCTTTTATGTTATGATGTGAAAGAACAACAGTTGAAATTAGATTTTTCGGATAAACATCACACCTGTTCATTTTTTTATAAACTGAATCTTTCACATTTTTAATTTCAAGTAAAACATATTGAACACACCTGATAATGAGTTCATTGTACAATGTAATCACATTTATTGCAATTCACTTTATTGAATTTAGAGTGTGTATTGCAAGTGCTGTATTTAAATTATCTTCTCTTTTCAGTAAAATTTAACTTTCAGGGTTTATTAATTCTAACTTCTAATTTTTCCCAGCTTGCATTCCTGTCTCAAGAAAGGATATCATTTGGAAACCTTCCATTATTTTGTCGTGGTCGTAGGATGGTATTCATTACTAACAGATCTAAAAATAGACCTGTCACCTTTGAATGGCATGTCACATGTCCAGCTGATAGTCAGGTGAGTGACTTTGTGTATTCCATTTCAGATAATATGTACATCTTAGCGTGTAGAATCACATAATGAAAATAGTTTCTGACCTTACGATAACTTTCGTTGAGAGTCTAAAAAAAGACTTCCAGTGGTTTATATTTATTTTTTTGGACAAAAGAGATCTCAGTAATTTAAGTGATTTCAAAAGCCATAAAGGCTTGTCACAATAACAGTGAGAAGGTATTTGAAAGCCTTCATGGCTCATTTCATTTCAAACACTGTGGAAAGGAAAGGCCAAATATATTGTATTACCAACACTAATTATTTCTATTTTGTAAATAGTCAAGGTTAATACCAACAAAATTTCTTACATTGCTTGTTTCAGTATTTATCTATAGCACCAGTAAGAGGTTATCTCAGTCCTGGAGAAAGTAAAATGTGCCGAGTCATCTTTATTGCTTGTGGACAGCCATCTTTCTATGACCTTGACCTTGTCTGTGAGGTAATAACTATTTTTAGATTTTTTTTCTGAGCTTTTTAACAGACTCAAAAAAAGTTGTCAGTTGCTCTTTTTTATACTTTTTCACAATTTACAAAGTTCTTCATAAATTTTAAAAAAGATGTATTTCAGTAGACAAGTACTTTTTCTGTTTTTTGTTACTGTTGATATGATAGATAATATTTCATGACGTCTGCTTGAATAGCCTTAATTTTAACACTGCAGTTTTTTCACAGACAACCTGCTTGTGGACTGGTAACAGGTTTCAGTTGTCAAAGACTATGAAATGATCTCAATTTAAATTGAACAAAAATTTGCAACAAATATTTACTTCATATCTAAAGAGAAAACTATAAGCAACAGAAATTTTAATATAATATAATATGTCCTTTACTAGGTGACAGATCAAGTGGAATATGGAGAATACAGGGAGAAACTGAATGAGTGGGAGGCAGAAAGAATGAGGCAGAAATATGAGTTTACCATAACAGAGAATGACCTGGATGCTGACAAGAGAATCGGCAGTCCTGAAGTTTCAGTAAGTATTTTAACCAGCTGACTTTATGATGACCCTTATTTTTCATGAACTAATTAAATATCAAGAGGGGTGATCTTTAGATTTTATAAATAGGAAACACAGTAGGTCATGATAAGTCAATATCAAAATGGCTTATATTCAATGTACAAGGTAATAAGTGAGTGCTTGAAATAATCTCATTGCAACATTGTTTACAAATAGCTTGAAATACGTCTAGGAAAAAATTAAGGTTACTGATGTGACTGTTTTCAGGAAAGGCCACTATCTAGACTGAAGACCATGGAAGATGGTATCAGAAGTAGCACAGACTCAGCTGACCTGGCAAAATATAGGGTATCTTCTTTAGTTAATCTTCACTTACGTAAAATTAGTGAGGTGACATCACTCTAATGACATCACACTGATGGTCTTATGGTCAGTCTGTTAAAATCTGTCATCTTTCTTTAAACTAAAACTTAGGTTAAGTATTTTTCAGATATTGTAGAATAATAGGAAAGACTAAGTTTTAGTTTCAGTCCATGCAGACTCAAAATATTGTCATTGCAGAAAAAAATTGGCATGCAGTTTTTGTAGGCAAGTGTAGTCTATTTTCTAGAAATTACAGATGCACAGACCATATGTGATACAATATTTGGAATTTAAAAAAAACATGTGTTGTGTTTGTATTTTATCAGTATATTTATAAAAAAAATACTTTTCTGCTTCATAGACTTTACCACCAATTAGTAAATTATCACCCGATGAAGAGAAATTAGAGTGTGAGCGTGTACGCAGGAAGGAAGATGCATTATGGGAGAAACCGGAACCTCCGACCCCATTCCTGCTTCATCTCGGTCTCACTGCCAGAACTCATGACATTCGTGCTTTCCAGACCAACTTCCCGGATGATTACAAGAAATATTATGTTGACAGGTTTGTTATTACCTTGATAATTCTTTAGTTTAGTAAATCATTATAACTCTTTCATTATAGTTTGATTTATAATACCGTCTTCAAAGCTTACTCGCATTTTCCCCAAATAAAAGTCCCAGTTTTGGGGAGCATTTGCCTTTTCTTCATTTTTATATATTCAAACTTTTTAATTCCGGTTTTCCAGATGTTTAAGTGAGAGAGAAGAACAGAAAGACCAGTCCTCAACAGAACATAAACACGAAACTGAGCGACCTGAAGTGATACCATGTCGACAAGCCGAGTCTGATGTTATATCTGGCGTTATGGCTAATGTCCTTAGGTAAATTACGACTTTAACATATCTGAAAAAAGAAAAAAACAATTTTCCTTGATGGTATTTCACTTTTTTTTTCACTAATAGACGTTAAAATTGATTTAGTCTGAATAAGAACTGTACATTGATGGACCAGCTCAGTACTGTGATAACAGCTTCTTTATTTATATTGACTTACCATAGTCTTGTATTGAGCCATCAAAATGTTAATTATTTCTTTTGTTTTAAACTCCTTTGAAATCTTTATTCAGCATATTAAATATATAATTACTTAACAAAATAGCAAGATTGCATTACATTGGCAGGATAAAGCTGAAAAAGTGTTTACAATTTTGTGATATGTGGACAAGTCCTTTTTGCATCCATATGTCAATTTTTGTCTTTTTTAGGGCTTTGCTTGATGACACAAGTTTCCATGAATCAGTGACCAAGGTAATGAAAGATCCTATCCCAGTTTTCGCTCAAATTGGGGATCGTAAGGTACATGAGGCGCCCCCTGAATCTCCTTCACCACCACCAGGGTCACCTGTGGAAATGACAACAGAACGAGTGACAGAGACCACTACGGAAAGAGTGACCAGTCCTGCCATATCTGTAAGCTCTACTACATCAGCTAGAAAGAAATCAAAGAGTAAATCAACATCTGCGGCTTCACAGAGGAGCAAGGTGAGCTTAGTATGCATCATTTGTAGACGATTTGTAACAAATGTAAGAATTTCAGATAAAGTTGGATATTTTCCATCAGTCAAACACTTAAACAAATTAGCATAAATTGAACATACATAAATTTGATGAAGACTGGTTAAAAAAAAGTACAGCTGTAAATTTATAAGATGGACATTTTGCGTTTTGAATGGCATAGGACAAAGAAACTAGAAGCAGTCAAGCTTTTGATTTCTTCTCTTTTTTAATTTAATAAGACATGTTACTTTTAATACAAAAGCAAATGTAACTGTTCTTATTTCTTGCTGCAATTTTTTTTGCATAAATGATTTTAAGATTAAAATTGGTCTTACATTTCATTTACAAATGTTTAATTTTAAGTTTATCTGACAAATTTTGACAGTTCTTTGGAACTATTTTCTTCGTGGATGACTTTTCAAAACCTCTTTACAATAAAGTTAAAATGAACTGTTATAGTCATTGTGAAGCCCAGTTAAAATGCTGTTTTTGCATTAACAATGTTTTTTGTCATGCGATTCAAAAGATCTGACACACATTAACAATGTTAACTTATGCGAAGTGAAGTTTAGGGAAATAATCCACATTTATTGAGCATTATGAAGTATTGATCTGTTTCAGGCTAGTGAAATAGGAGCAGACGGCTCTAAAACCAGTACACCTAGATACACAAAGGCGGAGATGAAGAGAGTGAAACTAGAGGAAGAGAGATTGAAACAAAAACAAGAACTGAAAAAGTAAGCACCTCTTTCATGTGATATTTCAGATGTAGATTTCTATTTTGTATTAATCGTTACTCTGCTAAATTTCTAAACACACCCATTTACGGGTTACAGGAGTAATAAATGAAAACTTACAGCATTGCAGACCATGATTTAATGGCTCAGATGGTCTAGCTGATGGTGGTCTGCATGGTTCATGTAGGCAGACACTGTGGATGCTAGCTTAAAGATTGAGAAGTAATTATTAACTGGTCATTTTTATTGACAATGAAGTTATTTTGAAATGATTTACAAGGTATATGTTGGAACAAAATGTCACCAAATATGCAGGACATGTTTTATTGTGAGGTCTATTTAGCAATGTTGCAGGTTGTGGGTCTTGCCACTGAACATGGAGTCCTAGAGTTCTGATATGGAGTCTTTACCCTTCTACAATTAATTGAATATATTGAAATACAGGTTTGAATGGCAGAAAGCAGTCCTATTGTTGCAAAAGGCTTAATGTTCTTTTAATATACATATACTTTTTCATTTAATTTAGATCATTTTGGGCTATGTAAGGCTATAATCTAAATATTTATTTGTTTTGATTTTTTTGTGTTTCTTTCATTATGCTCTCTTTCATTTTTTCTTATTTTTCATTTCAAATGTTATGTTTCTTCAAATGTATTGTTTATTTCTTTGTTTTCTCCTTTTCTTTTTAAGATGTTTTCAGGGTTTTTTTGTACTTGTTGAATTTAACTGTATGTTTTCTCTGCTCCACAAATGAAAAAAAAAAATTTCTATGGATAATAAGTATCTGTTACAAAAAAAGTAAATATCTTTTGATCTCAAGGCATTTATACTCTATGTGTTTGTGTGAGCCAAGAAAAGTTCCTCCCAAAAAAGTTCAGTAAAAAGTAAATTAGTAGTAATTCCAGAGGCATTACTTTTTATCTGTTGTTTTTTAAATGGCCTATACATGTATGTTTATAAAGGAATTATAAAGTAATCTTAACTTTACAGTTTAATCGCATACAAATTCATGTGGTTTTTTTTTCACTTCCCTCATAACTGTACAAATCATTTTTTCACAGATTTTAGTATCTCATAGTGGACTGTCATGCTTCGTTTATGTTTATAGCGGAATCTTTTGTACCATTTCAGACTGCCAGAGTTCGGAAACTCAGCCGAGAGCATCATAGAAAACACATTACTGAATGTACTCACAGAGGCCCTGGAAGGGGAATTTAATATCACAGCGAGGCCAAGATTTATTGCTCTACCGAAAAGAAATAACTCCTCATCAAGCAAGGGACATAAATTATAAAAGATGAACTATAAGTGACTTATTGACAAACAGTGTGGTGTATGGCTTATTAACTGATTTCTGATTTCAGTTTGTGTAAAGATTGAACAATAAAAATGTGGATAATGAGTGACATGTGTAACATTTTTTTTTTACTGATATTTATTTCTAGTGCAAGATTAAAGTCCACTCGTGTTACTGCTAACTGTCTTACTGCTGAGTGTGGATTTACAAATTTAATTATTTCACATGTATCCATTTCTTTTGAAATTGGTATTTTATTTGTTGTACAAATTGCATGTTATGTTTTTTTTCCATTTAAATGATATTTGGATATTTTGCTGTATTGAAATGACTCTTTTAGTCCATAATACAGTAACTTCACAATTCAGCAAGTTTATTGTTACATTTGTAAATCTGAATTACAAACTTTAATTAAGCCTGGAATTATTCAGCCATTTAAATTTTTTATATTTTGCGTGTAAAACTTTGTCCTTAACCAATGCTTATTTTATTTAAATGATGTTGTATTTTTAAAAAATAGTATTCAGGCAGTTAAGTATTAGAAGAAAAGTTACATTCCAAGATGTTGTATGATATTTTTCTCAGAAAGAAATAATTCTTACTCTTTTCACCTTACTTCCTGGTAATGAGCAATTCCAAATAACAAATATTGAAGAGCACATATTAGATAATTAGGGGGTTTAGAGTTGAATAATATTTTTATATATTTGTCTGTGATAGTGAAACATTTTGATGTTTGTATTAAAAACTTGTATAAAATTTTATGTTATTATTGTTAGAAAATAATGCTTGTTGCTGATCAAATTCCGTCCATTTTTCTTCTGTCGGTTCACTTGTTGTCATAATACAAAAGTTCTGTAGGTTTCATTCATGTACAGACCAAGTCTAATTGGTCTAACTGTTTTGCACTTGGTCCAGTCTTTTGTGAATCCATCATATGCACAATTTAAACTGGTTTATTTATTCTCATGCTTTTAAGACTGTGAGTCCAATATCCTTTTTGAAAGAGATATATCTTTCATTTGTTATTTAATAGTTCAGGTTTATCGCTTTTATAAACAATATGAAAAAAGCTTTGTGTAACCGAAACAAAATATGCTTTGATACGTAAACACAGACTGGCAGGTATAAAAATGATATGTGTAGACTAAAATTCTTACGATTTGTTTCTCAGAATTTCTAAACAAACAATAAATAAACACAGAAGTTATGCTGGTAAATCTGATGATCTGTATATCATATCAGTTATAGTCTGATTCCATACATTAAATGGAAATTTATTTTGTAATGAAGTACTGAGCTTAAAATCAATTAAGAATTTTAACTACACGCATAACAGTTTTATATTCCTTTTTTGAAGTGATTAACAAAGGTTACCCGTTTGACTTACCTAAGATATTTGGTGATGATACTTCTGTAATTACAAAGACTACATTTTTAATTTTAGGTCTTTGGTAATTATTTCAAATCTTTGTTACAATTATGAGTATGTGTTTTTCAAATTGTTTAGTTTCAGATTTCGAATTAGACAAAATATAAATTTCAGTGTAATATTTGATTATCATCCGACATACGAAATAAAATATGTCATTTCTAAATGTAATTTTGTCTTCATTTCCTTGTTTGTTTTTTTGTAAAAAATTGTTACTCAGAACTGAAGAAAAATACATAGTTTGTGACTGATGAAGATTGAGATATGAAAGTAAATTTGAGAAAAAGTTCATGTTATATTTAAAAAACCTGTTGAAACCACAAATAAGACAAAGTTGTTATACAAATTGTTGCCCTGAAAGTGAATCTGTTATGGCCTTTTCTTTCCTAAAATGTCTTAATATTTGGTGGTATTATATAAGCTTATTTGTTGACAGTGACATACATAGTCTTACTTAAACTGTCCTAGTATAGGTGGTACTATTAAAGCTTATTTGTTGACAGTGGCATACACAGTCTTACTTAAACTGTCCTAGTATTGGTGGTATTATATAAGCTTATTCATTGACAGTTGCATACACAGTCTTACTTAAACTGTCCTAGTATTGGTGGTATTATATAAGCTTATTCGTTGACAGTGGCATACATAGTCCTACTTAAACTGTCCTAGTATTGGTGATATTATATAAGCTTATTCGTTCACAGTGGCATACATAGTCCTACTTAAACTGTCCTAGTATTGGTGGTATTATATAAGCTTATTCGTTGACAGTGGCATACATAGTCTTACTTAAACTGTCCTAGTATTGGTGGTATTATATAAGCTTATTCGTTGACAGTGGCATACATAGTCCTACTTAAACTGTCCTAGTATTGGTGGTATTATATAAGCTTATTCGTTGACAGTGGCATACATAGTCCTACTTAAACTGTCCTAGTATTGGTGGTATTATATAAGCTTATTCGTTGACAGTGGCATACATAGTCCTACTTAAACTGTCCTAGTATTGGTGGTATTATATAAGCTTATTCCTTGACAGTGGCATACATAGTCCTACTTAAACTGTCCTAGTATTGGTGATATTATATAAGCTTATTCGTTGACAGTTGCATACACAGTCCTACTTAAACTGTCCTAGTATTGGTGGTATTATATAAGCTTATTCATTGACAGTGGCATACATAGTCCTACTTAAACTGTCCTAGTATTGGTGGTATTATATAAGCTTATTCATTGACAGTTGCATACACAGTCTTACTTAAACTGTCCTAGTATTGGTGATATTATATAAGCTTATTCATTGACAGTTGCATACACAGTCTTACTTAAACTGTCCTAGTATTGGTGGTATTATATAAGCTTATTCATTGACAGTTGCATACACAGTCTTACTTAAACTGTCCTAGTATTGGTGGTATTATATAAGCTTATTCGTTGACAGTTGCATACACAGTCTTACTTAAACTGTCCTAGTATTGGTGGTATTATATAAGCTTATTCGTTCACAGTGGCATACATAGTCCTACTTAAACTGTCCTAGTATTGGTGGTATTATATAAGCTTATTCGTTCACAGTGGCATACATAGTCCTACTTAAACTGTCCTAGTATTGGTGGTATTATATAAGCTTATTCGTTCACAGTGGCATACACAGTCTTACTTAAACTGTCCTAGTATTGGTGGTATTATATAAGCTTATTCGTTGACAGTGGCATACAGAGTCGTACTTAAACTGTCCTAGTATTGGTGGTATAATATAAGCTTATTCGTTGACAGTGGCATACATAGTCGTATTAAAACTGTCCTAGTATTGGTGGTATTATATAAGCTTATTCGTTGACAGTGGCATACATAGTTGTACTTAAATTGTCCTAGTATTGGTGATTTATATAAACTTATTCGTTGTCTGTGGCATGCATAGTCTTACTTCAACTGTCCTAGTATTAGTGGTACTATTGAATCTTATTCGTTGACGGTGGCAAACATAGTCTTACTTAAACTGCCCAAGTATTGGTGGTATTATATAAGCCTAATCGTTGACTGTGGCATACATAGTCGTACTTAAACTGTCCTACTATTGGTGGTTTATATTAACTTATTCGTTGACTGTGGCATGCATAGTCGTACTTAAACTGTCCTAGTATTGGTGGTACTATTGAAGCTTATTCGTTGACGGTGGCAAACATAGTCTTACTTAAACTGTCCTAGTATTGGTGGTATTATATAAGCCTTATCGTTGACTGTGGAATACATAGTTGTACTTAACCCTTTGTAGTATTGGTGGTTTTATATAATTTTATTCGTTGACTGTGGCATACATAGTCGTACTTAACCTGTTCTAGTATTGGTGCTTTTATATAAGCTTATTCATTGACTGTGGCATACATAGTCGTACTTAACCTGTTCTAGTATTGGTGGAACTATTAAAGCTTATTCAATGACGGTGGCAAACATAGTCTTACTTAAACTGTCGTAGTATTGGTGGTATTATATAAGCCTAATCGTTGACTGTGGCATACATAGTCGCACTTAACCTGTTCTAGTATTTGTGGTATTATATAAACTTGTTTGTTGACTGTGGCATATAACTATAGTCGTACTAAATCTTTCCTAGTATTGGTGGTTTTATATAAGCTTATTAGTTGACGCTGGCATACATAGTTGTGCTTAAACTGTCCTAGTATTGGGGGTTTTATATAAACTCATTCGTTGACAGTGGCAAACATAGTCCTTCTTTAACTGTCCTAGAATGGGTGGTATTATATAAGCTCATTCATTGACAGTGGCAAACATAGTCTTACTTAAACTGTCCTATTTATGGTGTTAGTATGACTTTTGTTGGCAGTGGCTAACATAGTCTTACTTAAACTGTCCTAGTATTGGTGGTATTATATAAGCTTATTCGTTCACAGTGGCATACATAGTCTTACTTAAACTGTCCTAGTATTGGTGGTATTAAATAAGCTTATTCGTTCACAGTGGCATACATAGTCTTACTTAAACTGTCCTAGTATTGGTGGTATTAAATAAGCTTATTCGTTCACAGTGGCATACATAGTCCTACTTAAACTGTCCTAGTATTGGTGGTATTATATAAGCTTATTCGTTGACTGTAGCATACATAGTCGTACTTAAACTCTCCTAGTATTTGTGGTATTATATAAACTTATTCGTTGACAGTGGCATACATAGTCTTACTTAAACTGTCCTAGTATTGGTGGTATTAAATAAGCTTATTCGTTCACAGTGGCAAACATAGTCTTACTAAAACATTCCTGGTATTGGTGGTACTATTAAAGCTTATTTGTTGACAGTGGCAAACATAATCTTACTTAAACTGTCCTAGTATTGGTGGTACTATTAAAGCTTATTCGTTGACAGTGGCAAACAAAGTCTTTCTTAAACTGTCCTATTATCGGTGGTACTTTTAAAGCTTATTCGCTTACAGTGGCAAACATAGTCTTACTTAAACTGTCATAGTATTGGTGGTATTATATAAGCTTATTCGTTGATAGTGGCATACTTGGTCTCACTTAAACTTTCTTAGTAATGGTGGTATTATACAAACTTATTCGTTGACTGGGGCATACATAGTCCTACTAAAACTGTCCTAGTATTGGTGGTACTATCAAAGCTTATCCGTTGACAGTGGCATACATAGTCTTACTTAAAATGTCCTAGTATTGGTGGTATTATAATAGTTAATTCGTTGCCAGTGGCATACATTGTCGTACTTAAACTGTCCTATTTATGGTGTTAGTATGACTTTTGTTGGCAGTGGCTAACATAGTCTTACTTAAACTGTCCTAGTGATGGTGTTAGTATGACAATTGTTGACAGTGGCAAAAAAAGTTATTGTGAAAAAGATGATACTGTGTAGAGAAAGATGTCTGGCTCCTTTCCATTAAATTCTAATCGGTGAAGCGGATGATGACCTACAAAATCCAACAAAGGCACAGAAAAGCCCTCATAACTCTGTTAAATCTGAAACTGAGAGTAGTTGCTGAAAAGTTGCAGAAACCTTTGTCTACAACTAATGCAGAGGAAATAAATTTAACCATCTAAACTAATTTAACTATCAACAGCAAAGCTTGAAGAACATGTCACAAACTGCTGTCCGGAACAGAACAGAATGTAAAGACTACTGTGACTATAGTTGTTCCAGAAAAAGAGGTAAATGACATCCCTACAAAAAAAAACGTTCTTTTAAATGGCTATGGCTATATTTTTCTCCACCAGTATATATGTAGTTTCAAAATGCAGATAACAGCTCTTAAATAAGTACGTATATATTTGTCAAATATTCCATGTTAACTGTACGCAGATTTGATATTGTCACAACAAGACTTCAAACCTAAATTCTTTTACTTTCGTTTTGCCAAATTCATACGCAACAAACATATTGCCGTCTGACTACCAGTCGACTTCACAACACTTGGATGTCACTGCGGTTTGCAAGAACCAGCAGGGCAGTTACTCTCTACCAAACATCTGTTTCCTGTTACTCCATCAGTAGGTGTGGCCATCAAAGCTCCTCCAGCACAGTAATAACATGTAAAAGGAAAACAAGTAACGTGAAAAACATATAACAGACGAAAGAATCGATTAAAAAGATAGAATGCAGTTAATTCAATGTAGAATTTCTTTTGGAAAGCCAGTGTTAACCCTTACTCTGTTGGAGGCAATCGACTTTGCCTTTGCGACAGGTGCAGACCAAGATCAGCCTGCGCATCCGTGCAGTCTGATCATGGTCTGCATCATTCGCTATTCATTCAGTAAATTTTAAATAAACAATAGACCATATAAACAATCATAGATTAGTCCAAACTGAAAGACGGACGAGTCCATTTCGGATATTTCGCATGATAAGGGTTAAAATATCTTAAGTACATGGCGAATCATAATTAAAAGCTTTCGTAAAGACACTCTTCAGCGACTCCCATCAAATATCTCCTCTTTCCCTCAATGCTATTAAACAGGTGAATCATACGTCTTAAGTTTAAACGGGCTTTTTTTACACAAGAAGTTACTCTTACGGAAGCTTGCGGAAACGACCGAGTCACAGGGTGAACAACATAGCTT
Organism: Cyclina sinensis; assembly: GCA_012932295.1. Taxonomy (NCBI): domain Eukaryota; kingdom Metazoa; phylum Mollusca; class Bivalvia; order Venerida; family Veneridae; genus Cyclina; species Cyclina sinensis. The sequence goes on along the minus strand of JAAONU010000009.1, from coordinate 7,881,137 downwards.
TTCTGATTCACCTAAATATGAACGTTAAAGCTTCAAATATAAGAAAAATTAAATGAATGAAAGTTAATGTAACAAGCGGAAATCAAAACTTATAACAGACAACAGAAAGTTCTGAAAATCTTTAAAAGTAACCTGGTGCACATTGTCCAGTGGGTGCCGAAAGTCCAGCTGCATCGCAATATGTACCACAGGGACATGAGATACACTCAGACATGCTTGTTACGCCAGTTTTATCCATGTAGGTACCTGTAGGGCATGGTACAGGTACAGTCGTTCCTTCAGGACAATACTGTCCCACTGGACAAATAATGCAGTCCAGAGCGCTTTTCGCACCAGGCTGATCTGAATAGGTCCCTGCTGGGCAAGACGTGGGATAGGTCGACCCTACTGGGCAGAAATAACCAGGTGGACACGGCAAGCACAATGCTTGAGATGTTAGGTCATTATAAGTCCCTGCAGGACATAATGTAGCTGTCATTGATCCTTCGGGGCAATATGTCCCTGGTGGACAATCAAGCGACTTATTCGTTGCTGTTTCAGGACAAAAGTGTCCTGCTGGGCATATGATACATGCTGACTGCTTTGTTGAAAGACTGTATGTGCCCGATTGACATGCCGTGGGTACAACAGACCCAACAGGACAGTAAAAGCCCATGTGACATGGATATTTTTCATATGATACTGTTCCCTCCGGGCAAAAGAAACCTGCTGGGCAGACAATACACTGAGCCTGTCCTGTCGTAGAGATGAAGGTTCCAGAAGGGCAAGTGATTGGTTGAACTGATCCAACTGGACAGTAGTACCCAGCTGGACATAAAGTACATGTTGTTTGTTCTGTCAAGTTGTTGTACGTGCCTGCTGGACAGGGCTGTGGTAACAATGCTCCGGGTGGACAGATGTAGCCAACTGGACAGCGTACTTTGCCATCTGTCAAAATTCTGCGTTCTATAGATTCATCTGTAAAAAATATAGCATGTAGGGATATACATGAAATAAAATTAATTTACCGATTTTCAACTTAAAGCTTTTCAGTTCTCGTTTATAAAACCAATAAAAACCAATAAAGTGGTATCACTATACTGAACAAGAATTGGGGTACATACAGGCAGAGATGTAGAAACAATCAGTCATTTACGGTTATTTCAAAACAAGACGGCCATGGTGGCTGCAAACCTGAGTACATGTATAACTGCTCAAATCGATAAGTCAGTGAAAACTGATTTATAACTAAAATGAAAGAAACAAACAGTCGATATCAAAACTTCGAAATATTTTGTCTATGAAAAGAAATTTTTAAAATACGGCGCTTGTACTCCCTTGCCTATCAGCTAGCTTTTATGGCGACGTGGCAGAGTGTCCTCTTAGCAATCGAAGGTACCCGAGTTCAAACCCAGCTAGGGGCATATGGATTTTTCCGGGTTACATTTACTATACATACTTCTCTAAGGGTTGAACTAAAACTGACCCCAATGTGCAAAGTTTGAACATTCTGTGGTTCACTGGACAATTTTTCGTAAAAAAACTTTCCGAACTCTAGGTATGTAATTTTACGCAAGGCGAATGTTTTGTGTTGAATGTTTTTGTTAGAGCTTCATACAAAGAATATCCCTCCCAAGTTTCCTCATTTTGATTAAGCGGTATAGGAGGAGATGTTCAAAGCAAAGGTTGATGACGGACAACGGACACAGGGTAACCAACCCTTTTTATAATTTAAATGCAACACTTTTACTAGATTATTTTTCTAGTTCTTTTTTTTATTAGTGTTTTTACATAAATGTGTTGTTGTTTTTTCTAAAATACTGGTTTTGGATATATTTGTAAAAAGATCTTACTTGCTTTGGAAACACTGGCGATTGTTAAACAAAGCATCAGACCTGTCTTATACAAAGCTGAAAAAAAAGAAGGAAATGCATGACTTTATAAAACGGCCTTTATTTTAACTGTTACCTTAATTCACTAATTCTATAAGCTTCGAAGAATTGTCGTAAAGATTTCTAAAATCAAAACATTGAATTCTACCTCAAAGGTATTTGTAAAGTAAACAGGCTAAAATATTATGTTTGATAAAGATTAAGTTTGGTGAAATTAAATTCATTAGATTACGAATTTATGATATAAACACATACTTCAGTTTCCCAAACAGCTACCATTGTTAAGCCTGAAAATCTATTTCGAAACTGACTTTACAAATTAAAAAATATATATATTTACCACAGGCAGTCATTGTAGAGAAAAAAAAAACAGTCACAAGTTTGGCTAAGGAAAAATAGACTCTAAAATTCCGCAATTAACTGATAAGAATATTTCGACAGGGTCAATTTTATCATTTGAAGACGAAATACTGTAAAACTATCAAAACTATGTCAAGCAGAAACATTTTTTATCAACAATCCATTTCCGATTGCTCCTGTTTTGAACATGTTTCACTGGTCAAAGACAATATTTTTTTTTGTTAACGTTAATTGTATACGGTGATATATATATAAAAACAGACACAAAGCAAAAACAAAACGTCATGAACAGTATATTTTAAAAAAAAAACTTTTGCTCTCTATTTCAACCACTTCAGTTTCGCCGCCGCTGAAAAGGATAATGATAATAGGGTAAATTTTGATATATCAAAACACATGGAAATGAATTAATTGACATATTGTAGTTATTTTCTCCATGTACATAAAATTCAAAAGTATTAATGTATCGAGGTATTGAAGAATGCTCCAACACAGCGGTATGTAGCTGTATCATCCACGGTGCTTCAAGTTCCTTTGGTTTCTACAGATAAAATTCCAATTGATAAGTAGTCAACAGTACTTCCATATACTCGTAAGATACTCACATAATTTCACACAGAGGTGTTGTCTTGAACGAACAAAGACCATCGAACCATCGAAAATCCAGATCCTTTTTTAACAGCCTCACAAGCCTCGTTACCTTGGTTAGAATTTAGCCCTCCCCCCACCCCGGGTTACAGTCCAATGAAGGTAGATAATGCGTGTCATGTCATACCATTCTCAGAGCTTTGCTGTGTCTTCATCTGACAACCCCTTCCAATTTTCATCAGCTAAAACAATTGTAAGTATAAAATGTGATATTGTGTGAATTTATGTGTTCCTTTTAACAGGATTAATCCTCTATAGTGAACATACACTGAATCATGGAAATGTAAGAGATTCAACGATAAATGCCGTGATAAACCGAATCGAGGTTGTTATCAACTTGTATGGCTGTTGTTTTTGATTTGTCAACGTCCTACTGACAATGAATTGCTATGTCTACATGCTCGCTAAAAGTAAAACAAAAATGCAAACAGTATTGGATTATGTAATAACGTGCTCTCAAAATAATATCAAGAAGCCTGCATCAATATAGAAATGAGTTATGGAGGAAAGTACAAGATACAGAAAGAATCCCATTTCCTAGAAACCCTTGGTTCTTTTCCATATTCAGTGAATAGCTGACAGTTCGGACCTCGGTTTAATGTCTCATCTGAAAGACAGTCAGAAATGGACTAGCGGGGAGTCGAACTCGCAACTCCTGGATTACAAGTCAGCGAGTTGCCACTGAACCACTGCTCCGTCGCGACTAGTTACAACCAGTCTGTCTGTTAATGTAATTATTCAAAGAACAGCTTTGCAGCATGGAAACTAAATACAGAATCTCTTGGATGAATGCTTTCCTAAAGATTCGGTAAATGTGTGACTCTTACCGTGCATAGACCGCAAAGAGTGTTAATATACAAATTTTCGGCTTGACTGTTGATATTGACAAGATGCCCTTCGTGTTGATTGCAGTAATTCTACAACTGGGGAAAACGCATATTTCTACATAAATTGGAAAGCTACAAGTGTCTGCACACGAAATGTAATGAAAACACAGTTGTAATGCAAACAAATAGCCATGTCATAGACGCTCAGGAAAGTAACAATACCTGTATTTCTAAATGGTTTACAAAGACAGAGTCACGAAGAAAGTAATCGTTTAGACAGGTTACAAACCTTTGACACGAAGCACATAGTTTTAAGCTTGTTTACCTCAATGATTATTTCGATGTTGCGAAAATGCACAAGTTTAGGGAGTTTACAGTTTTCCAAAGAGTGGGCATACCCCATGTGATATGCAACTGCTAGGCTATATTGCTTACAGTCTATATATACCCTAAGTATGCATTCGATATGAAACTAAAGTGGCTGAAGTGAAAAACAACGCTCGATTAAAGTATAGCAAAAACATATAACATACAATAGCATTGCAAATAGCACGGCATGACCTAGCCATGTCTCGACATGACATGCTTTTTTGCAAAGCTCGGTACAACTTTGAATGGCCGAGCTTGTCTCGACATGAAATGGCTAAGCCTTGAATTAGATGGCATGGCTCAGCCCGGCATGACATGACATGACTAAGCCTTGAGCTTTTAGACATGGCCAAGTCTGTATGGACATGACATGGCTAAGCTTTTCCGCAGATGACATGGGTCAGTCCGGCACGACATGGCCCGGCATTAGCATGGTGTAGCATTAGGAAAGCACAGTTAACTGATCACGTACCTAGGTTTCGAAGAACGTCTAAGCTCCAGGGTGTCCAAAAAGATAGAAAGATCCTTTAAATGTACCCGATCTGCCAAGGCAACTGGCAGAGAGTATATATACTTAAATGAAAACGCGGTGTTTATCTCGTACGAGGTAAAACTTGATCTGGTCGAAATTTAAAAAAAAGCAACTGATATTCCGTTAAATTTGTCTCGTTTATTTAGGTTTTACACAATTAATAAAAATTCAACAGATCAAGCCCGAGTCTTATTTTATAAGCTTTTGAAGATGCCGTAGTGGTTTCTTTCTGGAAATTAAAGAAGCAAACAGGTGAAACAATCCCGCTAATGTCTTTCCATAGCAACTTCCCCAGAACTAATTTTCGAAAAATATCACAGTCATTTCAGCATTCTGTAACAATATTTTTTTACAATCTGTCAGTCTGTTAAATTGTCAAAAATATCACAGAAAAGTAAGGCTAAATAATGTTTCCCACCAAAGGTGTCTTTTTCAAGAATAAATAATTTTCAGAACAAGTTCTAGTTCTTCACAAATAAAAAAGACCAGAAGTATGAAAGGCTTTTCAAGTATTGGTAAATCGGGAGAACTTTGAGTCGCAGCTTCTATACAGTTTCATTAACAAGCACAAATGGTGAAAAGAAACAAGATCTTTGTAAATAGTAATTTTGCTTCCTTTTACGGAAATCTTTATTATGCAATAATTAGTTCTTTAAAGTTCTATTTATAGTCTTGAAGAATATTTACCTAGCTGTGACGTAACAGCACTGTAAAATTCTATTTATAGTCTTGAAGAATATTTACTTAGCTGTGACGTAACAGCACCGTAAAGTTCTATTAATAGTCTTGAAGAATATTTACCTAGCTGTGACGTAACAGCACTGTAAAGTTCTATTTATAGTCTTGAAGAATACTTACCTAGCTGTGACCAAATAGCACTGTAAAGTTCTATTTATAGTCTTGAAGAATATTTACTTAGTTGTGACGTAACAGCACTGTAAAAATCTATTTATAGTCTTGAAGAATATTAACCTAGATCTGACGTAACAGCACTGCAAAGTTCTAGTTAAAGTCTTGAAGAATATTTAACTAGCTGTGATGTAACAGCACTGAAAAGTTCTAGCTTATAGTCTTGAAGAATATTTACCTAGCTGTGACGTAACAGCACTGTAAAGTTCTACTTATAATCTTGAAGAATATTTATCTAGCTGTGACGTAACAGCACTGTAAAGTACTATCATATAGTCTTGAAGAATATTTACTAGCTGTGACGTAACAGCACTGTGCCTGGCGTTAGTTCTAAGACAGCGCATTCCAAAACTGTATTCCTCTCGAACGAAGACGAACGTCGTTCTACCTTGCACAGATAGTCTGTGTCGAAACAGATATCTAAGAACATTTATCTGCCATTAACATTCTGTTCTAAGTATGTGCAGTACTACTTATTGTTCATCATTGCCTGATTTTACAGATACATGTATTGCCATTGTCTGATGCTAACCCTAACCTAACGGTGAGCAGCTCTTTGTTCCATCGTCACTACACTGCTGCCGGGCGAGCGATAATATGGTAAAGCAGTTTTCATTTATATTGACTCACCAAACTCCTGCACACAGTCATCATATTGTCTTGTTAAATTTACACTTTCCGTACATATAAAGCATGATGGTTTGTGTCGGAAGTTACATACAGGATGTGACAGGAAATAAATCATATTCAGTTGAATTAAATGATGACGGTTGGTGGGAACTAAAGGCTCAATATGTGATGTGAGAGCAGAAAGGGAAAACGGATATCCTAGGACTTAAAAGAGAACATTGCAGATAACAGTACAAACTGAAAAGATGAGTAGGATGATTTTGATTGTCTAGATACAAAGGCAGAAGAACAAATATGTCATGTGAAATAGATAAGACTGCTAAATGCTAAGGCTGCAAAATGTAGTTAAATTATTTACCTTTCGCATAAATGATAGATTTTAAATGCTCTCCGCAACTGATTTTGACAGAGAATCTGGCAGAAATCGGACCTACTCAAAGTCAAGTCACCTTTAATAACGTTAATTTTGTAAAGTACTGATGCTGCAGGAAATTAAGAATGTTAAGCTATAGTTTAGCATCATTCTAAACTTCGAAACGTGTGTAACAAAGACGGGGCTTGCAGAAAGGCAGGGGTTTCAGCAAGTTCAACAGTGTTTCTTCTGCACTCTAAAAATAATTAGCGGGTTTTTCAACGGACTTCTTTTCAAATGCCAACAAGCATAGAAACAGCTCAAAAACTACATGTTTTCCTCCATTCAAAGCCAAAGATGCAAGTTTCATTACTGTTACACTAAAAGGCTTTGATTCTTACATGTGTGACCTGTGATGGTAGACAATATTTTGACACTGGACTAAAGAGAAACAAGGAATTTTTTATGAACGTTTATTTGTTCATGATATATATAGATACACTGTATGACATTTGTTTAACAATCCTAAATTATTGAGGTCTTGCATGATACATAGGTTAGGCTTTGAATACTTCTTTTCCTGGCAGTAAATCTGAAATATTTAATGATGATTCATACATGACAAAAAGTGTCATTAGTTACAATTTCTTTACTTCTGTCAAAACTTAACTTCCTTCCAGATGTAAATCTTCTTTACCCCTGAAGTTCAACTTCAAAAAAATAATATTTCAAAATACATAACAACGGGATATTAACCCTTAACCTGCTGGAACCAAAAGTGATTAGCCTTTGCCACCAGTATAGATGCCAGGCCAACCTGCACATCAGTCTGACCTAGGCTCTATACTGTTGGTAGCTCCATTTTTGTATTTTGATATTGAAATCCCTTAACCTTGAATGGACTGTTCCAAATTCAAAGCCGGGCAAATCCATTACAAAATTTCAGCATGTTCAGGGTTAAAATGTTACCAAAGTGATTCAGTATCATGTACAGACCTCAATTACTAACAATCTAAACAAAAAAGCGGTGTTGATAGTGTAACAAGTAAACCTGGGGGTTATTAACAAAGTTGTGATCATAATTTCACTTCTGATGTGGCAATACTTTCTTTCTTGATTTCTACAATTTTCACTAAAGATGACATTTTTATCAATACTCCTTCCACCAGTTTTCAGCAAAGTCATACTCCACGAATAAAACTAGATGTAAAAATAAGAAAAAAGTAAATTGCTTTGGTATAACTTGGAGTGGATACTTCTCTATTACAGGAGATCTTAGCTTTAAATTCACCACTTTTTCTTCTTAATGTTTGTATCTGCATTGTTTTTGTTGAACTAATGTTGCCATTCTGAACTTCTTAACATGTACATGTGCATGAATCAAATTTAATACACAAGTTCAAACCACTGATCCAATGACAGGCTTAGCAATATTATAAATTTCATTTTTACAATAATTGAAATTTGCTAAAATTGACTTTCTTTTTCTCAAAAAAAAAAAATTAATATAAACAAGTCAAGAGATACTTACGTTTATTTGAAATAAAAAACAACATATATAGACTTTTGAGGAAATCTTTTGTGACTTCTCTGTGTTCTGTGATAGTGCAATTAATTGCCAATATGTTATGTCTTTAATAAGTTAAAAAAAAATGCAAGCAAGTTACATAGGAGGTATAGTAGAATCTGTAACTAAAAGCAGTTAACAATGCATGATATTGACCTTATGTGACATGAAATATAATCGCATATTACACAGTACAACAATTACAAGAAATAGCACCTTTTTAAAACCGTTAACTAAAATCATTTTAACAATTTGAGAGCTGAAAAATTTCCTACTTTTGTCTGCTCCTTGTTTATCATTTTAATACAATAGTAAATTTCCCAGTCCTCCAATTTCATTACATCTTAAAAGTCAACTGTTCACTTTCTAAATTACCTTCTCTTGCACGAGTGTTTTAAAACTTGGTGTAAATTTTGTACATCACCTTTTTAAAAGAGAACAATCTTTCCTGACCCTTAGACAAAATCATACAGAGATCTTGTTACTCAGTCCAAGATCTAACTTCCAATACCACAAATTTCTCTGAATCTATCACTGGTCTGTCACTTGTATTTGTCCAAACTGGCTTATAAACTTGTTTCATCTGTGAAAACACTTTCAAGAAATCTTTCATGATGAATTGTTTGTATCAAACAGAAGGTAATCAATGATTTACAACTGACACACTTTCAGCAAACCACATTCTTCTAACTCTCAGATCTTATACACATAATATCATAAAGGCCAGAAAACAAAAACGAAATTAACAAAAAAATGAATAAATACAAATGTATAATTATATATTTTATGTGATTTGCACAAAATATATGATGACAACTTGAAGAGAAATCGAAAGATGGTGTATACAGATAGCCTTTTCTCTTCTGAAATGTTGAAAAGTTAGGTGTTTACTGTCATAAACTTTAAAATGAGGAACACGTGCCTGACAAGCATGTAACAGGTTCCATTTCCTGGGCACTTCATTTCATTAGAGCATGCTTACTTGTGTAAAAACTGCAAATCTTTCAAGAAAAACTGTAATCACTTTAATCAAATAAGCTTTGATGCCCAAAGAAAACACTTCACAGATGATGTATATCATTAACAAGGGGTGATCATACAATGAAAAAGCAACTTATGTTTTTTAAAAAAATGCTCAACACTTTACAACATATATTAAATAGAATATATATACCTATAGTATAATACACACATTCATAACATGCTTGTGAGGTATGCCTTTTAGCAGAAGCATGACTTCTCATATCTTTCTCTTAGTAACAGATAAAAATCTCCCTTTCTTTGGAGGGAAGTGTATCGATTTTAAACCAAATCGCAGAAAAAAGGGTATTTCCTTTAAATAAAACCCCATTTTTTTCTGAACATCTTTTAGTTTGACAAGTCAGAATTGAAAGTTGTATGTAAGCAATTTTCCAGAATTCATCAAATCAATACAAAAGATGATTATTTAAACTTATTTTACTTATATTTAGAATTATAAGCTACAAATATCTTTTCATTTGGATTTCTATAACTTCACATTTTGAAAAAATCAATACAATTGAACACGAAGTACACGCCCATGCAAGACACCAAAAGAAACAGCTAAGTATTGAAATGTGTAAAATTAATGTAAAAATAGGCTTACATGAGTTTATGAACACATTACTTCCTAATGGTGAGTAAAAATCTCAAAACACAAACATGAATTTTGCCATTTGATGAAATTTCATTTTCTGATTTCATTTAAATTTCATTTTTTCGTAATATTTGTACTTCAAAACCATATTTTTGTAACATTCGAAAAAAAAACATGTATAAGCTATCTCATTCTGCAAACAGGTTTGTAACAGTAAAAAATAAACATTAAACAAATGCATTATAAATATAATAGTACATTAACTTTTCAATGGTATAACATGCTAGAAAGCATACAGATACTTAACTTAAATAATGTTTATGTGCAAAAAGCACTATGTCAAATAATTATTTTGTCATATACATGTATACAGCATAAACAGATTCAGCAAACATTAAAAAGCATTTACATGTACATATATAAAACAATTTATGATACACTTCATGAAAATATTTTTTCACATGTGCAACAGTAACAAAAAGGTATGAATTTCATAGTAAGTACATTCATTCTGAAACACCTAAAATTTATTGCCTAACTAACAAACAAATAACAAGTTTTAAGCAATATTTCTTCATTCACTAACACTTCACAATATGTTTTTATCTATACACCGATAAAATATCAAATTACACTATAAATAGAAATTGTCACAACACATAATATAAATACATCACATTTCTAAAAACAACCAATTACATTAAGCCTTTCTTTTAAATATCAAATCTGAACACAACTCTCACCGACTGGTGATCTACCCTATAACACATTCCTTATTTGACCAATCAGCCAGCACTGATTCAGAATATTTTCTTACAAAATAAACAGCAATCTATTTCTGTCATGTCCTTCACAGCAAGGCACTCTGTTCAAATTTGCATAAACACAAAACCATCCAATGAAAACACTTCTAATCATTTCTAGAAAATTTTAAACTGACGAATCAGCTATGATTTGATTTTTCCTTGTCCAATCATAACCTTTGCAACAAAGTTAACAATGGCACTTGCAGGTTGATCTGGATCACTTTCTGCAAACAGATGACAGCAGTTATCTGACACAGATCCTTGTTTCCTGGCAACAAAACCAAACACTCTCGCATCTGCTTGTACACCTGGCACATCTGTATCCCTCCTCCACCTGCAAGAGAAAATTTTAGTTTAACATCCATTACTATTAAGACGATAAATGCATCCACAGAGTTCAAGTAGACATTATGTGCCCCACATTTTTATTATACAAGTAAGACCTGGTCTTACACATCATGAAGGAAAAGGGGTTGTTTCAAAATCTTTCCCTCAAAGTAACTTCAGTACATTTTACTAATCCATATTTATATGTAACTGAAAGTATTAAGTTAAATATCCGTTATCCACAAATACTTTTGTTATGCCATGTTGACACTAGATATGCCATGTTGACACTAGTTATGCCATGTTGACACTAGTTATGCCTTGTTGACACTAGTTATACCATGTTGACACTATCATTTGAGAGAACTAGTATGAGTCATCAAACTACTTTCTTTCATTATCCTGATTAGCAGTATGAAGTGACTATCCAAAAAGGTTGTGTATGGCCTTTGTACTGTATTCCTGTGAACAGCTGATTCACTTTTTTCACAACTTGTAACTCTCATGAACACAAGTAGACAACAGAAGATTCACTAATGTCAGGTGAGCAAACTTTTTGTTAATGTTTGGCCTCTGGTTCAATATGACTACCCTCGAACTAACAGCAGGGCCTATATAAAATCAATTATTAAGTAACACAAAGTCATTAACCATTAAGTTAGGCACTTGATAATTAAAACAGAAGGAATGCACCTTCATGATAATCTACATGTATGTGTAAATTATGTCAGATGAATGTAAGCCTATATAGATACAAGTCACTTACTTTCTGTCCTCAGGATCTAAACCACAGTAGGTTACAGCAGCTACTGGATAATGGCGTCGGAAAAACAATCTACAACACCACCACAAGATAGAATCAGAGATTCATTATAACATACCAAAACACGGGGTAATGATGTTTGTTTTCAATGAATTTTACTTCCGAAGAATAGGAAAGCTATTAGAAATGGGCCACTTCAAATCAATATGGAACTTTTTTTACTTAATTCACTAACATACAAAATCTCACACTAAATCTGTACAGAACATGTTTCTACTATTCTTAGTACTGTTTCAAGCATAAACTTAGAATTTTCACAGAAAATATAACACAGGCATATTAAAGATGTAACTTTCATTAAAAGAGAGATATCTCATTAAAAATTCATTTTTTTTCTTTTTTAATACTTGATACGACATACAATTTTCTATACAACTTACTTGCGTTGGTTATCCGTCAGTGTAATACCTTGGTTAGAAACCTTGAAGTGTACTTGGGTTGTTTTAGGGGGTGGATTTTCAAATGTCAATTTGCATGCCCTGGCCACAGCCTGTGGACCTGTCAGAGATTCTGTGTCCACTGAATTCAGGTACACAACATTGCAAGCTAAAAAGAAACCATTATAGATCATTAGAACTAGGAATTAAGAAACAAAAATCAGTTCTATGAATTTCTGCATTACTCTAGTCAATGAACTTGAAACTGAGGTCAGTATGGCATTTGTATGAAGAGGTGGTGATCATTTAAAAATTACATGTGTTTCATTATCTATCTAAACTGTAAACATGTCAGCCTACAAGTATTAAACACAATACCATTCTGAAGCCAAGCTGAAAAGGTGAACCAGTCTTTGAAATTAACATCAAAACTGTAAACTGTTTAAAAACATAAAACCAGTCTCAAACAATTTTAACACTTTTATGTTCAGGAAAATCATCTCAACAACTTGAGAAAGTGAAGCAGTCTACTAATGCAAGGAACACTTTGAATATTTCCTGTATTATATTTCCTTATATATAAGAAGTACATATTTACCAGCTCCTTGAGCAAGCAGCTGGGAGGCAGAACTTGGCATCTCTGTGGTTGGTGAAGTCTCTGACAGTGTGTGTGAAGGGTCTTAAAGATAAAGAATACAACTGCTATGAATTTAAGGTAAATACATGGCTTTGGCCAATGCTGGTTTCATAAAACAAAGCAATAAAAAACTACTTTAATATCTTTTCCCTTCTGAAAGCAATACAACTGGACTTTAGTGGAGTTTCATAATGATGTTATTGCCAGTTTTAATCTCCATAAATCATATATTGCCTGTTTTGATAAACACATAGCTGCCTGTCAATGTTTCTTTACATGCCATATAATGATGGTATATCTGTCTCACATAGCAATGTTTCTAACATGATTCCAAAAAAGCTTCTTTCTTACACTATAAACAATATCTTTTTGTTACAATTTCTCTGATTGCACTTCCTAGTGAAATTCAGCAAAAAATATGTGTGCCCCTTACCTTGTTCTGGAAGCATAAGTTTGCATGGCAGTGCCAGAGGTGTGATAGAGTGCTGGTATACCAGTGAAGCAAGGGAGCCTTAAAAACAAAAGAAAAAGTTTCTTTATATTTTGTATATTATCACCATATTCAATCTATAATAAAGTTCTTGTACATGGGCATATTTGTTCTTACAGTAAAGTGACCTACCATCTCTCCTGTCTAAGACCCAGTACCATCAGCAACAATTGTAGAGAAAAATATCTGCTGATCTGCTTATTACATTTCAATTTCAGCCAATTAGTTTTAGTTAATTGATTCAAAATAATATCTAGTTACAGCAAGTGAACTTTCCTAAAAAGTCATCAGGCGGTTAAACACTGTCGAGCTGCAACATATTTGCAAGCAATTACTACCAGTTTTTGTTTAGTTTCCTGACTAAAACATTTGTTCTTTCTCTGAAATCAACTTATTTAGTGAAAAAATTAATTGGCCTACTCAATCAATATTCAGACAGCTGCCTGATAATTTAAAGTCATCACTCACCAAACACTGGTTCATTTGAACAGCCACGCAGACGGACACCTTTACTTGTTGGTTCAATCAGAAAATGTCTGACCAGATCAGCTTGGGGGTCACCTGTGGATTTGGTCTGCACATTGGGTGGCAAGGTTGCAACTTTCAAGGCAAGTCCAAAAGCTCCAGGGAAAGAATTGGAGTCCCTCACAACAAATGTTCCTGGTGCTTTGTCTTTCAGCATCATAATGGCTGGTAAGAAAAAAAAGAAACTTTTAACTTGCAGACCTTCAAAGTTTACTAATCTACATCAAATCTAACTCAAAGATTTCGAATGGTTCACAGAAAATTCAACATACTTTTTGAAAAAAGTGATTTGGTAACACCTTTATAGAGTTTCCTAGTTTTATCTTCAAAGGTTAATCCTCCATTCTCACTGCTGGTTTCATTTTGCTGATTTTAGAAACTGACAATTCGATTTTATGTCATATCACATAGCCTGCTAAAAGTATATTATTTTCAGATATCAAGAGACTGCTTCACAAATAGGCAGTCATATGCCACAGTTTTAAAACTTGATAGAAAATGGCAGCAAAAGTATAGGTATCAATTAAAATCTTACCTTCCTCTCTAGAGATACTAGGCTTGTACCAGTATTTAGATGTGTCCTTCACAAACCTTGGTGTTGTATGTACAGCTTCTGAGTCAGCCAAAGATGTCAGGCTGCCACGACGTGACAGACCAAAGTACACGCTGGGTGAACTTTGACCTGTGGCAGAGTGGGGGCCAGGACTGACAGCACTGTTAGACATGTTGTGGGCGACATGTAGTTGCTGTCTCAGTGTGTTCAAGTTTCCAGGGGAAGGTGGGCTAAAACATTCAAAAGCACAAAAATTTAGTATCTCATCAGTGATATGTTGTCACAAAATTATCACTTCAGTCACTCATATTTTACCAACTGCACACTCAAGTATTATAAACTCCTGTTTAAGACTGATCCAATCATTGTCAATACTTGTAGAAAGAGTTGCTGTATACAAAACAAATGAAAGAGCATATTCAAATGTATTTATAGCATTATGATGAAACCTACCTCCCTGGAGAAGATGGCGATCTTGCAGGTTGTGTTGTAAGCATTCTGGGATTGGTGTCTACATGCAGACTACCGTCATGTGATGTGGAGTATTGCTGTGTACTGTACTGCTGACTGGAGCTAGTGTGATACTGCTGAAATTGCTGCTGTTGCTGCTGATACTGTTGCTGCTGCTGCTGCTAAAATGGTCAACATTTTACCATTAGGACAGGATATTTGAGATGACAAAGGGAACAATTTAACCTTCAATGGTGCGTACGCTGAGATTAAGTCTTCTCTCTTTCCAAATACTGAAAATTGCCTTGAATTTTCTATGTACATATTGATTGCATCATATGAAATACAAAATAGGTCAAACATATATAATTTCCTTACATCTGTCGCTGATTACTGTTTCACTAAATCAATGACATATAAAGCTATATATATATATATTACAATAATGATTTCCCAATATTTATGTCCTTAAGGAGAAGATAGGAAACTGATTTATATCAACCAGATGTACTTTCTTACATTACAAGCAAAATTGGGATGGTCAACTGTTGTTGATATAGCAAAATTTAACCAAGGTTTAGTGCTTTGAAAGCACAGTTTTGTTGCGTAAAGCTATCAAAGGTTAACATGTAACAGATAGTTTGAGAATAGAAATTCTATCAAATAGGCCAAGAAACAACTTTTAATACTTTCTGGCTTTAAAGTTTACCTGAGTAAATCCAGACTGGTGTGGCAAGGTACTTGTTTGAAACGTTTGGCTGACTGGTTGCGGTGCTGAACTAAGGGGCAGTGTGTTTGTCAGGTACTGCTGACTGGCAAGCTGTGAGCCAGAGTGTGGGAGAGTGTTAGTTTGATACGACTGTTGCTGATTGTACTGTGTCTGGTACTGCATCTTGTCTGACTGCAGGGTACCAGTCGGGCTCATCACATTGCTTCCAGCTGTGAAACAAGCATGAGAATCATTTCATAAATGACATATTCAGAATACAGTTGTACTCAAACATGGTACAAATGTACTTGGACACAGAACAAATGTACTCAAACAAGTACAAGATTAATGTACCCATACATAGGACAGAACTAATGTACACAAAAGTACAGATGTTCGTATACACAGCACAAAAGTACAAGCTTGAGTACAAACATGAAACCAATATACTGAAACACAAAGAACCTGAGTACAATTTGACAAATTTGTCATGTTTTCTTGTTTAATGTAAGACTAAATTTTCTAAAAGCTCCTGACAGACTAAAGACCAAAGACTAAAATGACACTGCAGCTTTTCATGCTGAAAGTCCTTGACCTTCAAGTCAAGGTCAAAGAAATCTCAAAACACAGCACATAGACATTATTAATGCACTAATACCTACTGTGTAAATGCAGTAACATTATTTGCACTAGTTTTGTGAGAAACAAAATGTTTTTGTTGTGAAAAAGCATGCTCACTTAGTCAGTGGTCATCTTACATTCAACATCTACAGTGCAACATGACAAAACTAACCAACTTAACGTGTTGTTGTTTAAACAAAATGTTTTTGCGAACTACACCAAAACATACAGCTTCACTGTGTATCACTGCTAATGCATGACTGCTAATTAATCAATGTTTGAAAATGATAATTGTATCTTTCTTGGACAGTAAAATACCCTATTGTATGAACTGGGCGTTATTTTAAATAATTAACATTATATCACGGGCCGACATTCAACTGTCTTGAACAAGTTACTCAACAGGCAAACAAAAGCTGGATACTTTTCTCTCTTTGCACTTGTTTCTTTACTCTGACTTAACTGTTTAACACTTGAACAAAAAAAAGACAACTTATCATTAAACATTTTTTTACAATTTGACTTAAAAGCAAATGCTACTGCAGACTATTAACCAATTAAGCTTGTAATTCTTGTAACAACTGAAAACATTAGCAGTCTACAAAATTCATGTTGGAACAAACATTACAGCAGTGAACAAATCTGCCGATAATCAGTCTATTTTAAAATTTCCCGTTAAGCACTTTTTAAAGTTTTTAAATAACTGCTTCTTCAGCACCTTTGGGTGATGGGTTTCCATTATATACATCAGTATCTGACAATTTTAAACAAACAATTTTACAAGGTAATATTTTCCCTATCACTCTCTTAGGAAATCTGTTTAAACTTTCCTATCAAGTGTATTTTAAAAGTTACAGTTTTAGCAACGTGTTTTATATTCATCATATTTAAAATCGCTTCAAAGTTTCTTCCTCAATTTCAAAATGGTAAAGCAAGTACCCAAGCAAATTTTAAAGAATCGCGTTCACAGTAATGATCTAAACAGTTGAACAGAAGCTGAGAATGTATTGTCATGAAATTAAGTTTTAATACACACACAATCCATTGTGTTCCATAACCAAAACGTAAATTCAAGCACACCTTAGTTTAAAATGCCAAAATCACTGCTAGTAACACTGCAATGAAACCACCAAAAAGTAAATCCAAAACCAAATACAATTAACAAAGAAATGTAACAAAGAATACTAATAAAAGAATAAAATTCAAGAAGCTCTCTTTCACCTTCACACATCAAAATTTAAAAAAAAATAAAAAAGGAAGTTCAGAAAAAAATTAAACACATAAATGCAAGTTACTTAACTTAAATACTGAAACAGACTATAAGGTAAAATAAGGAAACAGACTATACAATTTAAACTGTTTAAAAATCAAAGTGATGAAAGTACTTTTTCCAAGAAGAAACCAAGCCGACTGAAAATAAGTTGTAGTAGAACTACTGCAAGAAGCCACTATGTGTTTATGATACCTTTTGCATTCCCAAAATCATTGTCTGTTATGGAAGCATATGTTGGATCGTGGGCACTATGCATAAGCTGACGAGACACTATGGTATTGTAATGATCCTGTGGGCTGTCACGTTCAAAAACGCTATTCAAAGACTGCTGGGAACTGTACTGCCCTACAGCCACAGAAGACCCGTAGGAAAAGGGGCTCTGCTGAGGTCGGGAAACGTGACCGTGCAGGTAGTAAGGGCTCGCTGACACTAAACAAGTCATAGAAAAAGCAAAAAAAAAAATTGTGATGCGATTACATAGGATAGAAACCCTTCAAACCAAGAAATAAAGCTGAAAGCTATCTGTGCATGCAAGCATTCCCTCACAGACTTCAGAATGAGGTATTAACTCTAGAGCTGTGTTTTCTACGGAACAAAAAAAAAACTAAAACTTTCTTACTACCTTCAAATTCCTTGCCCATTTTATCTAAATTTAATTACTGCAGGTTTAAAGCAGAATCAGAAATGAAATTTAAAACAGTACATGCATGAAGACATAGCTTCCAGCTTTAACTATATCAGGTGCAGCAACAAGCTATAAAACATCCAAGGGAGGATACTCTTTAACGATGAATGATTAAAGGGAGACAAATCTGCAGAAAAATGATTTTTGTTTGCAACTCGGGTGAAAAATGAAGTATTTCTGTAACAAATTTTTCACTGAAATTTCTTGCCAAATGTATTCTTTTTATTTCCCCATTTAATATTTTGTTAAATGTGAAAGTCACAAAAGCAAACTAACTGAGCTCAAAGCAAAAGGAGGAAGACAAATGCAGTATCTACTTATTTCTAATTGTTCTGGAACCTGAATTATCAGCCTCCCCAAAACACACATCTTAAAGATATATTCTAAAACATTGTAACTCACAAACTAATCTAGACTAAACTCATGCAAGAAATTAAAAACAAGAATGTGCTCTGAAAAAAAAAATATAAAAGTTTTCATAACACATATCCAGTATTACTGTCACCAAGATTTCTTAACACAGGTCAGTGATGTATGCCCAACAAAGGATGCGCACATTGCCATCCTCTGTGCTTATACCTGTTTAAATCAACCTTTACGAAAACAACCTTATATAATAATAACTCGTATTTCTTAAACTTTTTTTGTTTTAATTCGTTTTTTTTCTGAAGTATAACATTACCAAAATATGTTTTGAGAAACAGTGGTACTTGTTTGTGAAATTCCTTCTCTATTTATTTCATCTCTCACTGAAACACTGGATATCTGTTAAAAACATACAAAACTGACAGCCAATACCAAAAAGTCTAAACTAAAACATGCACTTTCTTTTCAGAATAGAATACAACATTTTTTTTAAATGTTAAACATATCAAAACAAAAGTGAAGTAAACACCTAGAAATGCCACAAAATACATACAAGGGGAGATAATATATAACTGGTTTGAAATAAAGAGGTGAAAACTCTATACCTGAGATGTTGGTGTAGGGAGTCCTAGGTGTAACTGGAAATGGGGGAGTCACTACAACACAAATGAAACAAAAACACAATTTCAATCACTGTTCATGCAGAATGATAAAAAGGTCATGTTCAAAGAATAATCACTATAATACAAATCAATTCATTTACAAAGAATTGCGAGTAAACTACAAAATCTAGTGAATTATAAGGAAATACATGAGGTTGTGTATTGATTATCTGAATGTTATATGACATTTCAACGGGTGAGGGATCATCACAAATGTGACATCATCAAACCAAAATAAATGGTATTATAGGATTTTCCAATTTTAATGAAATCTAATTTTTTTTTGTATTTTGTAATATTTCAGCACACTTTAAAGCTACTGACCTCTACATTTTAAAGCTTACAAATATTTTTTCCTAATTCAAGATAAGCCAAAATATTATTTCCAAAACATAACTGTATGCTTTACACCGCTTGAAGTTGGAAGACAAAAATGCTTGTAACAATATTAAAACCCATGACCCAGAAATTGGGTAAAATAAAATGATGAACGACTCCACTGAGCAACAGGAGCTATTCATTTCTGTGTGTTTCATTTACCATTTGAAGTAAGCATCTATCCTGTGATTAACGAGGTAAAATATTTCATTGATAAAAATTTGAAAAACTATTTATTCCAACGCGTTTCTGTGACAGGCAGATAAGTCAGTTACTAAGTTTTGGTGCATTCTTCACAAATACAACCAGACTAGATATATGTATAAACATTTCTATTGATATGCATTGGCTAACAATGTTGAGGTCAGTCACTTGAACTACAAACATTTGAAGAAACTGCATTAAAAAAAATTAAATCCAGGGAATATACAAGAATATAAAAATTAATCCATCACTGCAGGCTGACACAATGATTAATATAACTTTATAAAAATACTTTTAAAATTGGTGTAACTATATCTTTTATTATGGTATTTTGCAAACTCTGTATAAACTCTGTATAAATATCTAAAACTAAGTTCATAGTTTACACAGTCGTTGTAGACACTACCAATACTGACTAAAAATGCTAGAATAGATAAAGTATGTGTCACCCTTTTATACTCACATGCTAATGTGTATCTAAAACACTGATTATTTATACAGAAAGAGTAGAGAGTTTGATGATGTTTGCAAATTTCTTTAGGAAATCCTATATTTATGCTTACGCTTATCACCAGTATTATAACTATGGTAAGTAGAAAGGAACTTTGTCTTCCATCATTCCTGGGGTAATCAGGTGCCCAAAACATTCTCTGTCTAAAACTGCCACATTTTTTAAACAATCAAAGCACCGAAGGTGCTGACGTGTGTGGTGACTGTCATTTGTTGTATGACAGATCATACTTTTGTTCAATAACCTTAAAAATGAGTACAATTGAAGTGACTTATTGGTCAGCATTATCTGTACAGTGGGCAAGCAGAGTGGATTCTTTATAGACTTATATTTAAATTCTTTAATTTAGTACTGTGATTTTGTTGTAAATGCATTGTTATTGCTTAGGAAAAGGGGAAATAATTTCATTCCACATAAAAAAAAAAATAGAACAAAATCATTGGACAACATGCTTTTGTGCTTAAGGCATAACTAACCATTTTTTCTCCATGGAAAAGAAACAAAAGAAAACAAGCACTGCTGTTATGGAAAGGAAATCCACATACATTAACTCAAAGTGAACAACAAGAGGTTATAAAATCATTGTAATTTTGTGCAAGCAAACAATTATATAATACAAAGGAGAGAAGGAGAAAATTTTCAGGCATCTGGTATTAAACAAAACATTCACAGGACACAAAAAGGAGAAAATGAAGAAGATATTAGATATAAATCATGCTTTAAAACAGAAAGACAAAATGCAACATGGGTATAGCGTGATATATGTTGCCACGGTAACAAAGTTATCAGTATTTTTACCAAGGTAACCACCAATGCTATTCAGTGATTGGTTAGAGGAACCTATTGACATCCGACGAGCTTTCTCATGCACTGCTTGTATTATGTGCTCTGTACAAAAGCAAACATGGTCATGGTCATTAATGAAGGTCAATGAAAATGGTCAAGGTAATGAGAGTGAACCACTCAAAGTATAAAAAATCTGGCTTCATTCAAACAAAACAGTACGGCTAATTTTTAAGAAGTTTTCCTACTGGCCATTTCTGTTATAACAAGATTCATAACAAATAATAACTGTAAAGTTCTGATTTTACTTTTTAATTCTAAAAAAAAAAAAGTAACTTAAAAGTGTTAGACTACGAAACCACTGGTTAGTAGTTATGAAACTTCATTAATTCTTAAATGAAACAATATTTGTTAAGTTCTTCAACTCGCATTTCCTTCTGGCTCCTAGAATTTTCTTGTGGGTGACTGTACCCAGCGATATATTCATTAAAATCTCTGCCGAGACTTTTGTAACAATATTTAAAGCTACAAGATTTTACAGTTTCTGTATTTTTCCCAACACAAGACAGGTACAGTTTTTCATGTAACTATGGCACAAGATGCAGGCATGTCCATTTAACCAACAGTGTTGCCATGACAACAATAAGTACAAAACAACATTTTTTTTCACATTTAACAGGAACAAAAAACAGTGGAAAAAATTCTTAACACTTTTGTTGCATTTAAAATCTAAACATTTACTTAGGCAATTAATTACATTTTTCAATACATAAGTTTCTAAAAAATACTTGACTATTGGGGAAGTATATATTTTATTATGCAAATATTAATGCTTTAACTGGAATACATATATATTTTAAAGAACAGGAAAATATATTTTTAAGATGAAAAGGGGATTTATAATGCAAATATTAACCGTCTTGTTGAAAAGAACCACCTTGCCCTACTTGAATCTATTGAAAGCTCCGACTTGGCATCAGTGTTGTTACAGACTGACTGACTGGTGATTGACCGATTGATTGATGTGTATGGCAAACTAATAAAGCTTTGAATTCAACTACGATTTTTTTTTTACTTAGCATAATTGTGCACAAAAACTGCAAATAATTTTAAAAAGATCATCATCAACAGACTATAAACTTGTACAAGTGAAAATCCTATAAAGATAGCAATGTTTCATAATGTTAACATTCACCTGCGCAGAGAAACATGCTTAAAATATTCAGTCTAAATACTTCATGTGCCAAAAAAGCTTTTACATGTAAATTCTCCCTTTAAAAGCGAACATTTAATTTTTTCATTGAAGTTTATGCAAATCCCCCAAACCACAATTAATGTGAATGGTTATGTGAAATTTGGTGTAACTAAAATTTTAAATTTGATGAAATTTCAATCAGAGTAAAAGATCTGTATTTGTATTGATGGTTGATAAAGGTATAAGAAAAGTGGTATTTTTTTAACAAGACAGTTCTTAGAGGTGTATGTGTACTGCTAGCTAGCTAATTTGATCTTACCTGCTGAGGCCACTCCAGGGCTTGTAGGGAAGCTTGGTGTGGTTGCACGCCCAAGTGTACTGTCCCGCCCAAGGGTGCTGCCAGAGTGTGAGCCCTCGGGCTCTAGCTGCTGTACTCCTGGGCCTATGGGCTTCAGGGTAATACGGTCTTCCTCGGTCACTTCAATTTTCTTTGGTTCAACATGGGTTTGCTGCAGCTAAAAAGAATTGCTCAGAACATAAACCCTCCTTTCTATGCACTCAAAGATGCTTTTGTTTCTTTCTCTGTTTTCCAAATACCTGATTATTGAAAACTCTGTTGTGTGTTTTGTGCATGATGAAAACAGTTCTTTACAGACATTGTAGATGGTAAATCTATTAATGGGAAAATGACACAGCAACAGCTTTGATGACAAATCAGTTTGTATTTCTAAGAAAGTGTAACCAGGGAACCAGCAGTAATGACATAAACCATAATTACAGGAACCCAGAGTACCATCAGTAACTACATAGACCCGTAGTTACAGTAACCTATTTTGGCATCATACCATATCAAAACTAATAAGATTACTGTAAAAACATTTTTTTTCTCTTAATCATGTCTGCAAACCATTAAGTGAATAAAATTTGATATAAAACATGAAAATCTGTACATCCAACCTGGCGGCAGACTTTGGATTGGCGAGTTATCAAAAACTTAAATTCCGGAACAATGCATCATCCAGGTTGATACATTATATGGAAAACAACATGCGTTTCCGCCAAGGCTCTCCCAAAAACACTCTGTGATTGTCATGCGAAATGCATTCTACGCACTTGGAAAATGCCAAATAACATTCTTTTTTATCTCAGTAAAACCATACACAGTATAACACTTGCTCTTTTTTATGAGAAATTAAATGTCTTTTTGCTCTTTTTTTAACATAAAATTTTGTAAAGTTCAGAAAGGTTTTCACTGCTATTTACATGAATTTGGCTGAAAGTTAATGGTGCAAAGGTTTCTGAAATGTGTTTTTTATAGAAGATCATAAAAAGTGTATAGATTTAACTGAATTTAAGTTTACAAGGAAATGCTTTCTTCAAGTATTTTATACTTCAATGTTATTCAATTTAATAATGCCTACTGACACAGAATAAAATTACTGTTAAACTCCTTTTT
Organism: Cyclina sinensis; assembly: GCA_012932295.1. Classification (NCBI taxonomy): domain Eukaryota; kingdom Metazoa; phylum Mollusca; class Bivalvia; order Venerida; family Veneridae; genus Cyclina; species Cyclina sinensis. Next base: position 7,857,623 of record JAAONU010000009.1, on the reverse strand, counting down.
ATTTGAACTTATTTGTGTGTAAAACAGACTCCTATAAATGTTTAAATTACTAATTACAGAAAAAAAATTGAACCGTAATCAATGTTTTGCACCAAATTACCTGTACAGTATTTTGCATTACATATTTATTTACCTAATTATTTATGACATTTACTTTCAGACTTAATTAATAAGAAATGACAGCTGAACATCATTTAATACGAATGATTTTCTTACTCTCTGACAGGGTATTTGACATTCATATATCAGAATGAAATATTAAGTTCTGTTTAGAGTTCTTTCCCTTTATATTTGTAAAACATTTATAAACCACAAAATGCAGAAGCCACAGTTTGCTGTGTTCTTTCCCTTTATAAAACTTTGTTAAAATTTTGTGGATGAAACGCTTCATGTATGGAGATTTGCCTAAATATCTTTAAGTCCATTTGTATGGTACAAAAGTGTTCATAATAGATCTTTCATTACAAAGATGCCCCAGTTCTGTTCAGAGTTGATTCCCTTTGAGAAATAGCTCCATTTGTAATCTAATTGTGTTTTTGAGTTGACTTAAAACTATGACGGTCCTGGATTAATCAATCTGCATTTTCTGTCAACTAATTTCTTTGACTGCCAAATACACTGAAATAACATATCATTAAACCTGCTTTAAAAATATATTTTGAGTTTTATTTCACTATAAAAAGATAATAAAAGCTTGCTAAATTGCTGAAGAAATAAGTAAATAACCTTGAACGTGTTTTAAGAACTTACAAATCGCTTATAAATTAGTTACATAAGAATACTTCAAAGGCACAAACAAACAATTGATTCGAAATTTAAATAAGCACTTAGATACCTTTGAACGGAGAACTTAAGGTGATTTGAATTAAGGTTCAAATTTCTCAGGTGTGGTATGAATTGATTTCTCTTCACGAATGATATGCAAATCTGATAAGGAAAACTCACCTACCCAGATTTTTACTTTGTATCATTCAGATGCACATGTATATACCTGTGTAAAAAAGTTCCCTAAGTCTATACTAAATTTTAAATAACCTCTTCATACAAACAAATCTAGGAACGCTGAACATTGTCTGCATGGTCCAAATCATTTGTCTATTTGCCCCACTCTACCTATTTCCTATTTTTATTAATTTTCACTTTGCACTTTAACTGAAAGTTTTGTTTTATTGCCCAAATAATAAAGTTTCATAAGAATAAAAAGATAAAACAAACCCTCTCATCTAAACTAATGAAATACAGTTTAACAATCTCTTGAAATTCCCTTATCTCAAAAATGTTTTGAATGACTTACTGAAATTCATGATAAAATTTCATCTGAGCAAACAAGTTGTAAGGTCTGTAACAATAGCTGTGTCATGTTGTGAATTTATTACTCCTGTAGAAAACTATTAACTCGAAACCTTTGACAAATATTACATGGTTTGAGAATACATAGAATAAGACACATTTCATGGTTTGTTGATCTATAAATACTTCTCTGCAGAAGAATATGTATAGGGGGGGAGGGGGAGGCTGAGGGTACATGTATGAGGAAGGGAGGGGGAGGCTGAGGGTACATGTATGAGGAAGGGAGGGGGAGGCTGAGGGTACATGTATGAGGAAGAGAGGGGGAGGCTGAGGGTACATGTATGAGGAAGGGAGGGGGAGGCTGAGGGTACATGTATGAGGAAGGGAGAGGGAGGCTGAGGGTACATGTCTGAGGAAGGGATGGGGTGCTGGCTGTGGTTGAGAATATAAGACTGGACTTGAGTCTGAGTTAATTTAAAAGACTTGTAAGAAAGGATGCATGAACAATGGGAGACATGTACCATTCATCCAACCAATAACCGAATAATTATGTGACCAATATGGAGTTTTGTCACAAACAGCAAAGATACACGGTTTAAAAAAATAGGTATCAACAATGCTGTGCGTAATGATTTTTGATAGGTTTTCTTTTATTCTGATCCAGTTTAATGACTGCACTTTTTTTTTTACCTTGTATTAATCAGGTTTATAGTAGATATTGTTCTTATCTGATTATTGTGACCTTAAATATTTTGCATCTTATTTACAATCTGATTTTTAAGTAGATAAAACCTTTTTCAAATGCACCACTTTATGGCCCTTTAACTACATTCTCTTTTGCCAAAGTCAATAGACTACTGACTGATTATACCGAGGCCTTGATAACCATAGTAGAATTTTTCATTGTATTTGTCTGACCTTTTTCATCTCAATTATTTAAGAGCCCCTTTGAACTATCAATCTTATTGTCTAAAGAACCAATCAAAAGCCATTTACTGATAAGCCTATAATGAAAAGAACCAAACTCAGGCAAACTACTATCCTATATTCTATTTCATATACTATAGTTTGACCTATAAACTGTACTTTCACCTGTAATATTAATGTGGAACAGAATTTGCCAATTTTCATTTATTTATCTTTATTTATCTTTCTAGCACATCTCCAATTACTAACATTTCCTTTATTTATCTTTGCCCAAGGTTCATGTGGCCTATAACATATACAAAATCAAACAGAAATTAGGCAAAAGATGTGAAATTAGGTTTTACCACCTCTCCTTTCAAAGATGGGGAAAAAAGGCTTCAAAAGTTTGGGCATTTTTGTAAAAAAATAAAAAGCAAGGCCTATGGTGAATATCAACTCTAAAGCCAGAGATTGCTGATCTGTTACCCATAAACAAATTTTGTTCCCAAGTTCAATTCTGACATGGTCATATACCCAAAATTACCACAGTAAAAATCTTATACTCTAACAAACTTAATACAAAATGGTATAGTTCAGAAACTTTATAAACTATCAGCCCTAAACCCCTTCATTTTCAAATCTTAATGAAAGGGTGGTAGTACTGCACTAGGATGGTAATTTTTGGGTCAGTTGTCATCAAAACTTGTCAGAAATCACAAAAATGACTATAGTCCAACTAATTGTACGCAAGTCGAGATATTGTGTAGTTTTTTGTATGGGTCAATATCTCTCCTCCGCGTTATAGCGAGATTCTGACCCATAACAAAAATATCTCAGAATTGCTCAAGACGTCACTTGAATTATTTTGACTAAAATGACTAATGCCATGTGATTATAATTTTTTTTATAGCTGACCCAGCGCAGTACATGTACAAAATCTTTTTACTTAAAATACTATTTAATTCATAAAGCTTCTCTTTCAATGTCATCCTGCCAAGTATCATCTACACATTTGCATATTTCTTAATTCAAGTTACTTTACTATAATTTATAATCTACCTGTGAATGGTTTTTGGTATATTTATTCACTTTAAAGAACATCTACAAAAAAATCAGCCACTCTTTAAACTTACCTAGTTTTCACACAATCAACATTTAATTCCAGATATTTTTTATTTTATTTCATACATATCATAAATTATATTTTCCCACACTGTCCAACCTAACCTAGTTAATGTTAGTTTGTTTACAAACTATTTAATGATCACAAACCTACCACAATGTTTATAAATGTCACAATGTGCTATTCTTACACTTCATTACTCCATACCTTTACACATTTTCCAATTTTCACACTTGATGACTTCAGATTAAATGAAGTTTACTTGCACTGTTTGCATTTTAATCATTTAACATCCCTTTTTTTTGCATTAAATACTTCTTTGCTATCTACACGCAACTTAACATCCCGGTTTCCAAGGTTCATGTATATTATAACATACACATATATCTCATTCCAAAATTAAAGGTAACCTCCCTGAGGGCAGTGTGTGTATGTGTCTTCTTTAATCAGTATGTTTTTAAGTAGGGAAGGTGGGTGGAGATTAAACAGCAAGGATAAAAAGCATAAAATTGAAGATACTTCTAAGTTACATGGCCTTGGGGTTTTTTTTCTGTCATGATACACCTAGAGATTTCAAAATGTTAGAAAAATAAAAAGGCAGACATTGTGTGCTTAAAAGATCTAATAACTTAAATTCAACACTGTAAAAGATACAATCACAAAAGGTCCAATTTCATTAGTAACTGAATAAAAGAAGGCAAGTGCTTAAAAATTCAATCAAGCAGACCAGAAATTGTGATTAAAAGGTCATATTGTATTCCTAATGTAATGTGTTACACGTTATTGTATAAATGCTTTTAATGTATGAAATCTACGGTCCATGCAAAGGTATTTGTAACAAGTTTACTAATATACACATTTCTAATATGAATCTGATTTTTGTTTACATTTACTGAATGAAAGGACCAATTTAATTCTACAAAGTAAATTTACACCTGTTTTTAATTATGTTTATTTGAATAGCAGTAAGTTGTTTGGTGGAAGCATTTCGAGGCTTTAAATTTGAATTTCTTGACTGTTGTAGAATTACTATTAATTTTTGTCATTTTTTTTCTGAAAATTTAACTTCCTAATGTTTCTGTCACACACTTGCATTGGGCCTGTGGGAGGGGGTGGGAGGGGGTGGAGTGGGGTGCAGGAAGATACGTTTATACACAACACGACACAACTGTCCTATTAAGTATTAAGAACTATCCTTTTCACTGCACAAATAGCCATTATAGAAAATCAATTACATTCCATAAGTATCATTTAACTATGAAAATAAAGAAATTCAATCTGATGAGAGAAATATACCCAGGAGGTAATTTAGTGGTATGTCACCACCTGTCATTGTTGAGTAAGATAATTAACTTGAAAATGATTGATGGAAGATTGTTATGAAGGCTTTACTGATATTATCAATGCAATCTTGCAAAATTTGCGTGTTTCAAAAAGATTGTATTTAACAATTTAACATAATATAACATTAAATTGATATCTGTATGAAATCTTGTTTATATTTCTTATGTTGCAATGAGTTGTTGCACTGACCTACTAACTTATTTTACTTATGTAATATGTTTATGTATAATGATAATTGATATATTCAGGGGACTGACTTTTTCAGTGTAATTGTTTTGTGCTAAATTTATTGACTTGAGCGAATCTGCCCTACCCTGCCAGAATTTTAAAGAAACATCTTTGTTTAAATCAATCTTAGAAATATTGATATAAAATATAACATATAATATATATATATCTATATATATATTACAGGATAAAATATACTAATGACAAAAACCTTCAGAAACAAATCACACACATCATTCAGTGCCTTTGACAAATGGTGACTTCATAAAATTATGTTCAAAAACCTGAACACTCATCCGCCAACAATTTACCAACTTAAATAGTAACTACAATAGAACTGCAGTGTGGGAGTAAACTAACAGAGTGAGTCAGAAAAAGTTATACTATCTTTCTATAATGTAACTGAATTTAAATGTTTCACAAACAAATACGTTTCATTATGCACTGTCACTTCCCTTGGACAAATGTCAAAATGATATCTAAAAGTACACATGCTGTTAAATTAGGAACAGGTAAGAAAAACGATATGTGTATTTTGCGGTGAAAATGATAACTGATAGCTGATAATCCCAATTTACTTATCTTGAATCTAAATAGGAAATGGAAAGAAAACAAACTCAGTTTAACCTGGCTGGAATTGGGGAGAAAAAATATTATACTGTATAAATGAAACATAATGGTGACAGTTTTAATAGTTTGAGAAAATGTATATATTTTTTTAAGGGGGTGGGGAGGGACAGGGGAAAGGAATATTGAAGAATGAAGCGAGTCTGTGAGACTGTATACTTGCATCACCTAAAGCTCAAAATGCACAACGGAAAGAGGGGGAGAGTAGAATAAACTGCTTACATATATTCTCCTGTAAAAACTTGATATACTGTGTGACTATAACCTTAACATTTTAAAATATTTTAACATTTTTATAATTTTTTTTTTAATGGTATTCCCTGTTGTTGTTGTTGTTGTTTATGTAGACTATGGCAAACATCATTACAAACTGTACTCTTTATAAAATCAGGTTTCTGCACAGTATGTGTGTTTCACCTTCAATCTTGATCTATTTGTTTTGCTACCAGGACTACATGTATATTCACACATGTATAGAATACCTTGTAATATTTCACTGTAGACAGGTCAATCTATCTTTGCCAGACTGTACACCTTGGCAGAGTGGCGGAAACAATGCTGCTTGCCTATATGTGTCACTTAATTAACTTTATCAACTAAGATATTAGTTTTCAGCCCGAAAACAATTTACTCACAAAAGCTTTTAAACCAAGCTGCACAAATATCATACTGTTAAGGGAAGGTAACTGTATACAGATACAAAACACCAAGCTTGTAAGAGTTTCTTCCCTTAGATATATTGGGCAGTTCATGCATCAAAAACTACTGACTTCACTGAATTCTAAAATAATTCTGAAGTGTTAACTTATATAATTTTGCCATGCTTACTATAGTCTTTAGAGCTTACAGTAAATATTTTCTAATATTTTTTAAATTCTGTTTTTTCAAACCCCATTTTTTGTTTAGAAAACACAACACATACATTGCAAAAGCATGGTTAATGTATGTTAACGTCCACAACAACTTTGTACGAACTGTAAGCATACATGACTTTTTGATTCTGTAGAGCAGACAACAGTTTCTGAAGTTATAATACACAGATTTTCCTGTTTCTCTTGGCAGAGGATAAAAACAAATATTATAATCAGCTGTTTTTCAAAGGTCAAGGTCATATGAGAGTTTGAAGAAAGTCAATGACCTCACAGTCCTATAATAATAGTACAATGTCAATTTTTGTGTAAAAGACATTCAGTGCTATTTTACATAATGGGTTTTCTAATGATCACCTCTGTTAAAATAATATGTTATATAAAATTAATTAATTTTATACCTTGATTAACTGCATTTCATAGTAAAACACCAAAAGCTTAATTTACCTACCAATCAAGCATACTTTTACACATTCTTTTTTCATTTAATAATACGACCTTGACCTTTAATGATGGGTTATAGGTTAAACAGGGTAATGGATTCTTACATGCTCTGTGGGCATATTGTCCCACACAGGCGACATGCTACGAGGGTAACCTCCATTCACTTCTTCTCTACTCACACGCTGCTGTTCGTGCCTCTGTTCCTGACGCTGCTCTGTCTTTGTCTCGTAAGTACGTGTCTCAAACTGACGTACTTCCTGTTTCATGATGTTCTGTTGCTGCTGTTGCCATGGAGTTGAGGCAAGTATTGAATGCGAGGCTGCCTGTAGGGATTTCTCGAGAGCATCCAGACGGTTATCAGCATCATGCCTGTCCCGTTCACTTCTGTTAAGAGTACTGTTCTTAGAATCTGAAATTATTCAAATACCAAATACTAACATTTATTCAAAGAAAACCATGTTGATATTAAAGCAAACAATATTATCTATAAAAAGTGAATTGTTACTTAAATGTCAAAGCTGTATACACAGCGTAACACGATTCAAAAGGAGAATATCCATTTAGCAGTGTGATCATAAATTTCAAATAAATGGATAGAATTGTCTTTGTCTTATTTTTTTTATAAAGGGATCATTTCCCATTTCCCTTTCTTATTTTCTGAGCAAGCCTTTCTTAACTGAGAAATGGTAAAGCTTTTGTAAAGTTTATTGCAGAATATGACAGTGCTGACTCAGTATTTTTTAAAATCATTTTTCTACTTAAAGCTCAAACTGACAAACCATAAGAAACAACACAACAAGCTGCTCTTTCTACCCCTAGTATGATTAGTGATGGGTTTTAAAGTTTCAAATAAATGTAGTTTAACATAATATTGTTCAAAAACTTAGTTTCTAACAATATCTGAATTTGAGCCTCCAAAACGGAATCTATCTGTTTTCTGAAAATACACACCTGAACCTCCTGTTCTCTGAACTATGACCTCTGTGATGTAATGAGGCTTATTTACATCTTGTTGAACTGTTTGTTGTTCTTTTTGTGTCTGTTTTTCAATTTGCACTTCAATTGGTTGAGGTTGCGAAAAGTCTGGTTCATCATGGTGTATTGTTTTATACACAGTTTTATAGCTTTGAAAGGTATGGGGTGACACAGATCTTGGAGATAAAGGTGGAGTCCTAAACTGCTGACGTGATTCATGCTGTCTCTCGTAATGTTCACGATCATAAGCTGATTCAGAGTTATGCCTCTGAACGACTCTTGGTTGAGTGTGGGTCTCACTCCTCCAGGTGCTTGAAGACTGCTGGTGCCCACCTCCGTACCCACCTCCGCTGAACGAACGATTTCGCGGTTGCTGCTGCTGGTGTTGCATATAATCCCGGCTACTTGTCCGCTGAGGAGGAGGTACAGGTGCTGAACTGACTGTAGAAGTTACTGTTCTTTGTAAAGTAGGAGAAGGGGGTGGTTTATTAGAAACTTTTGAAGATGACGAAGACGTCTGCTCTGTAATGTAGGTCGTGTGCGACGCTGCTACTGGCAATGTGTCATGAGGACGAAATGTAGAATCCATAGGTGATTTTTCTGTATTATATGTATGAGTACGTGAAACTGTATAACTAACAGGGCTTGTGGGCCCGTTTTGTAAATGAGATGAAACTTTGGATGATTCTTCTTCACTTTGGGCACGCTTTTGAAAATATTTATTTTGAGTTTGAGATTTTTTCAGTTCCTCTATCAGTAACTGTTCATTTCTATGGCGACCGTGATCACGCTCTAAACTCTTTTCTCGCAATTTAGCCTGTTGTTGTTGTAACCAAGACAACGACTGTTCTCCATCACTAAGTGAGGATGGGCCATTTTGGTAATTATATGACTGTTTTTCATATTTATTCTCGTAATCAGTTCTATAAGGAGCTCTTGGGCTTGTTGGACTTCGCACCCTTTCCGGTGATGACGGAGTGTATGTAAATGCATTCACTGGTTTATATTTATCATCTGTAACTGTCTTAGTTTCAGTTTTCACATTATAATGTTTTTCTGACCTCATTTCTGGCACTTTATAAGTCACATCCCCTCTCTGAACCACTATATTGCCTTCCGGACTCGTATGTTCCTCAACAGTTTTGAAACTGCGAGTGCCCGGTGGAGACTTCTGACTGACAAAAGCTTGTTCATTTAACAAGTCACTCAATATTTGATCAAGCTGAGTTTGTTCATCCAGCGCAACTTTTGCTGATCGTGGACTTGTAGAGGAACTATATGATTTGCTCATACTAGTATTTGAGATATTCGGCTGATGAAATTCACGTTCTCGTGTGTTGTAAGACCAACTTTCACTGCTTTTGTGAGTGGTAGAGGTTCCCATTGGCACTGAAACAGAAAAGTAATACTTAAATAGAACATGACAATGGTAGATAAAATTAATCAATTAAGATATGATAGTTTGATTTGTACTTCCAGGCTACCAAACATTCTACTAACAGTTTGAATCATGTATATAACACTGTTATTTACAATCTAAAAAACTAATTTTTCCCATCATTTGTGATTTAATCTTTATGGTATCATAACTTTCCATTTTGACATAAACAATTACAATAAATGTAAAATTATCAATACAGAAAACAGTCAAATTTGGACGGCCTTGCTTGTGAAGACAGAAATAGATAAGTCATGTGACCAGCATTCAGAAGTACACAATAAGCAATTTACAAATATACATAGGACATACACTAAACAAACCTTACAGACCAATCAGAATATTTGCTTTGACATTTTACAACACCACCAATAAACTGCAAAAACTTATTCCAACAAACCTGTGTTGCACTGAAATTTCCTCAGAAAATCCACAGAAAAAACAATCATGTGTACATTTTACAATTCTCACAACATTTTTTTCTCAGCCCCCAAATTTCTGCAATACCTGTACTCACACTTTTTACTTTATCCACTTTAACAAACAAAGAGTTTAACAAACACCAACAAACACAGTCAAGTTTTTCTAATACAAACAAACATCATCTTATTCTCCAGTGCACACAATTAGTACTTCTCACAAACATTTAAAGTATGAAACACTTTCCATTTACACCTAAACAGTAAACAGAAACTGTTATGAAGTTTAAAATGTCTGCATTCACTTGAATGCTTCAGCTAATTCAACACACATGGTTTTAACAAACACCAAATTTTATTCTCTGAAACTCAACTTTTAACAAACAGCGAAAAGTCGTTTCCATCTTCCTCTAATATTCTTACCAAAAACACACCAGTTTTAACAAACATATACAAACACAAATCTTTATCGATAGCAAATCACCAAATCTTACAAACATCTTGAATATATTCAAATGAGATTGCAGGAAATTTTGCCGCATCAATCAAATGCATGTGAACATCACACAAAACAGATACTCTACTTCTAGTAGTTCATCAAAAAAATCTTAAAACACTTTTTTTCAAAAGTAAGTCTGAAAATGGGAGCAAATACTGATACTAAACGACTTTTATATTTTGCAAAAAAATGAAATTAAAAGATACCAAATACCATATAAGGTAACACATTAAATTTGATATGGTGTAGTAACACTGTGTCACAGGTATGTGATGTAGAAATTTGGGCATGAAGCATGAAAACCACAACACCCTACATTAATAAAGTGTACAAGTAAAGTACAATATTGAAAGCACAGCATGCATAAAAATTTGTGGTAGTGAATTTGATAAAGTTTTAAGTGCAAAGAAAAATGATGAAAGAAAACACATATGTGATAAAGAAAATCTGATTTACTTGTAAAGACGAGTAAAGACGAGTGAAAAAGACTAAACTAAAACTTTAGGGACAAGAATTTCTTGAGGAAAGTGGGGGGGGGGGGGGGACCAATAAAAGGAATACTGAGTGATAATCATGACTCTAAAATGCTAAAATGGGGATAAAACAACAAATGTGACAACATCACAGCACAACAGTCCAAACAAAAATCTCGATCCCACTCAAACTAGTTGGGGTTGGAGGGGGGGGGGGGGGGGGATTAACTGTTTGTTACGGCCTATCTGATCATAACTTAAGAGAGACAGCCAGAGATCTTAAAATTTGATTCAACACACAACATTCACTTAGTGGAAATGTACTCCTTGCTGGACTCATTCTCAGGCACAAAGCCAACAAAGGTTTGAGTTTAACCTTTGACCTGATGAAAGTAAAAGTACTGCCTACTTTTTGCGATCCTTCATCCTTGAAATGTTGAAAAGAAACATGCTGTAAAAACAAACCCTACTTATCCAAGAATGTGAGAATGTATAATTACATTCTCTGAGTAGAAAGTGTTGCAATAAAAACAGCAAGGACAATATTTAGAAGAGTATAATCACTGATGCTTTTCCCCAAGAAAGAGCTACTTCTTTACATCTGATAAGAGTTTCTTTTTGAATATTTTTGCAGAAGAAGAAAGGACCCAACCCTAAAATCTTATATTTAGAAATAAACTTTCCATACAAAAGTGAAGAAACAATTGCACTCGAAAGAAATGCATCAGTGAATCAAGAATGTCCTAGAAAGTAACCTTTCATTTCTGTCTACACCCTTTTTCATTTTCATAAACACTTCTGAAGAAAAGCTAATCCTGTACAAATGAACAGTCTCTTATGAAAAAAAATCAAATCAAAACAAATACACCAAAGACTTCAAACTTCTATGATTATTTTTCTTATCCTTTAACAAAAATTCAAAAGGTTACTTGCTGGACCAAGATGCAACAAGAAAAGGGGACAATACCAGAGAATGCAGAAATACCCGAGTCTATACTCGATGAATACGAGCCGCCATTTTGTAGTTTGGTCGGCCCGTTCTGAATAATCTGCGACTCCAGCTTTCTTTTGTTGATCTGTGCGTAAAGACTCCCGTCAACAGGACCCTGAGAATGGTCCAGCTGCGTTACTCGAAAACTGTCGACCCCGTGTTGTTGTTGTTGCTGGTAAGAACTTTGTAGGCCATTAGCATTCACATCTGGAAATTGATAAGAAAATATCAACATAAATTTCATGTGGAAAAAACACTCATTAGAAACATTTTATCAAACTTGTTTAAACCATTTTTTTTAAAATTGAATACACAAAAGATTGCTATATCTTGGCAGGTTATAAATATAGTTAACAGATGCTAAATATCTGTTTTACAGTTATTTGACTGGATGATTTGGAAAAGCTATCCATTATAGAAGCTTCTTTATTCCATCCTTATCTCTTGCTTTCTGAGCCCTCAGAATTACAATATATTACAGTTCACAAAAAACAAATCAAATTCTGAAAATATTACTGAAACTAATTTTCTTTCACTCAAAAAAAGTATGTTTACAATGAATTTGTTTCTTTCTTACTTTTATCACAATAAAACACTCTATTTCCAACCATTTTTCAGTTCAATATATCTTTTAGAAATTATTCAGCTGAATTTGAAATATTCCATTCACTACAACAACAAAATCCAGTTTGTTTTGTAGAGAGAAACTATTCAGTCCTACCTAGGAATTTTTCACAGAAACTATTCATTTACACCAACACAAGACCACAATTCCTATGTATAAATTACAAACTATTTTGATTACAATATCACATTAGACAAAGACCTTCAGGTAAAATGCAAGGAAGATATTTTTGTGTAGGCTGAGTTCAGATGAGTAACACTGTTTTCACCTGAGTAACTTTGCAAGGAGGTGTTTAGAGGTTTGTACCTAAGCCTCTGACCACAAACATACCAGGAGTGTTATTGCCAACTTCACTATCTTGTTTGAAACAGGTGAACCTAAGCCAAAATGTTGCAGAAAATGTAAATGAAATCAAATTTTAAAAATCTAATGTTTTCTCTTAAAACAGTATTTTCCTTCACACATCATGTCAATACTTAGAACCTTCATAGCAGTTTTATCATCAAACTTACACATCCTTTAAATGCCAAACAAAATGCCCTTGGAGAAAAGGAGTTATGAAAGAATGCTTGACCACAGATTTTTCATCTGATGAGACTGTTTGATATTTCATTTATAGATAACCAAAGCTTCAATTTTCAAGCATAGACTCTTGAAGTCTGCACAGTTTTTCCCAATAGTTAACAAATGTTCTAATCAAGTGATCAAAATTAAAGAATAAGAATGGTCAAGCCAGGCCTACATAACATCAGAGAAACTGTGAGTACTCCAAGGAAGCCCACTACTATCTTACACACTGAGAAAAAAAATTTGCTCCAAGGTGGAAAAAATGTCTGTTATCAATCAATTCTCAGGTTTTTATCAAAACAATTGTCGAAAACACACACAGTCTGATTAGCTCCTGGTTCTGCTTGCTGCAATCTGTGGTTAACAGGCCTGTTAATACCTTCTAAAGGTCAGAAAAGGTCGACCTTCAGAGTTCTCTGGCATTCCTAACGCTGCCCAAGTTATTTTTATCAAAAGAAATTATTTCCAAGATTGTCAGAATTTAAAAATAGCTACCTGGCATCACTCTTAATACTTCACAATGTCAAGTATCTTTTGAACACTGTTACAATCACTCAGTTGATAAATATGCTATAATCAGTGGGTTAAAACAAAATTTAAACACAAATTTTCACGGTCTTGTTGCTGTCATAAACAAAACTTCCTCTAGAACACAACTTTCGTCACTGAACACCTTTAGCACATGAGTTCTTTTTTTCAATATTGTCCAACACTACTTTGTATGACAAAGTATTCTATTTCGAAAGACAAATAAAGTTTAGCTGTAATACAAAAAGTTCTTTTGAATCAAATCTATTAGAAACAATTTTATAATTGTTCAAACAGGTCTACTGCAAAAAGGCATAAAACCTTTTGGTTTGATTCAAATCTCAATTCATACAAGTGGAAAATAAAAGTCTCCTGCAGATGTAGTTTGCAACAGCTTCCACCAAAAATTCTCTGGAGGTACAAAATCTGGAGCAGTAAGTTTTGCTTGATTAATGTTAGGAACTAGTTCTGATACACTAGAAAATTCTAATCAAAATTCCACAAATCTTGGGCTTCCAAATGCTCTTTGACAAGAAGCCTGAAAGCTTCTACAAGACACAGGTGAGCATTGAAAATTTTAGACTCCCTGAAATATCCTAAACTGCTTTCATCTTATTATATGAGCTGTGTAATTATCTGATTAATTTATAGTTTAAACAGCTGCAGAAGAAGGTTTTCATCCCAGTATGTCTGTTCTACAGATTGTGGCAAGTGGCTTTTTGACTCCAAACCATCCCTCTTCAGGTAATTGGCCCCAATGATTACAGTCACCTTCAATTATTTTGAAACACCAGGTAAGAAATTCTACATGTTGCATTCTTTCTCCAATACTTATTTCTGTATGTGCACTGTTTACTTTGACTAGAAACCACCATGCTTTTCAAGAAACCGCTTCTACAGCTAAAATCGGCTTACAGATGACAAAATATATTCTTTATAATATTTCCCATATAACTGTGTGATTCAGATAAAATAATCCTTAGTGTCTAAGTATATGTCTGTGATAACAACAACAAAAGTAACTTGTAATTAACAAAATGCATATGTGCACAGATCTATTCTTGCTTGCCTGCTACTTCACTTGGCAAACATTCAACTTAATATGCAGCCAATAAACCTTGAGAAACATGTGTGTACCAGTAACAAAGCAGTAATAGAATTGTGTTCTTATTTATTTAAAAGCTATAAATGATAAACAAACAACCATAAAATATAATTAAAGGCAAACTTAGAAAAGTATATGATCATGAAATTTTCTGCTTAAACTGTAATTTCTACACATACATATGTATTTGTTATTTCAACTTACAGTCAGCTGAAATAAATATACCAGTGCATTTATCTGAACCATTATCCAAGTGCATCAAATCATCAGATACACAGTGCTTTCATTCATATGCGAAAAGTTTCATAATTATCTAATATTCTGCTTAATTACTTTGTACTGAGCTCCAAAATTACTGAACAACCTCAGAAAGACACTGCCAAGCCAGCTGTTTGCTGTTGTCTATTTTGTGTTTATTTCACATGAAGCTCTGTTGATACAAGCATACTTCAACACACCACCACAAATATCAGCAAGCAGGTTTATATCCAAGTATCTGCCTTGAGCTGACTTATGAAGGTCAGTCTTCTATGATGATGCCAGAGTTTACACAAGGCAACAGGAAGCTTTCAGAAGGATGTCCAAATATAAACTGAGCTGATCCTTTAAACCTGGCTATGCTAAATATATAAAATTATCTCTTCCATATTTCAATTTGGACAGATCCATTAATTGTTTTTGGGTGGTGCTTATTGAAAATTTACTGACTGAATAGCAAAAAATGCAGACCATGACCAGACTGCACAGACATGCAGCCTGATCTTGGTCTGCACTGGTGGCAAAGGGAGAGTCAGTTGCCTTCAGCAGGGTAAGGGTTAAAACTTGACATAGTTAAGTTCACAACATACATATTTCACAAGGTGATCTGCACATTCCAAGGAATCTTACTGTGGACATAATGAGTTCCAGGAATACCTGGTAGAAGAATAATGAACAAAACCTGAAGAATTCCTCCTGATTATCAGTGAAACCTCCTCCATAACTTACAGAAGCAGGTGGAGGTGCATTTAAGTTGCACAACTTTTGTCATCTTTGCAGGAAATGATGTTATGGCTAGCATCAGTATGTCATCCATGTAGGAGAAACGGTCATTATGAATGTCAGTCATGACTAGGACAAGTAAGTCATCAATGTAAGGAAAATGTCTTTCTTGTGTCGACTATTTAGGAAATTACGGTATTCCCTCAACTTAAAGAAATGTCATCTTTTCAGAAATTAATGGATTATAATGAGAAATAAAGCAACAAAAACAAGTAATTGATGCTCCCGGTTGAAACAAGCCAGGTCTGAAGGCAAAAATTGAAGCCAGAAAATGCTAGAATTTAGTAGCGTTAAAATCTTCTGCTGATAAGGTATGAATCTTCTGGTATTTTCCTTTGATTTTTTTTTTATTCAGAAAAAAGGTAAATATCTTCTATAAAATCTAAAATACCTTGTACTGATAAAGCAACGGATACAGATTGTAACAGAAAACATTTTGAGGTATGTTTCATTAAACATTTTGAAAAAGATTTAATTAAATATTTCAAGGAATTTGAAATGCACAACACAACCTTCAGATGCTAACAGGTTTTCCAAGAAATATCTACAGCATTTTGAATTTTTTCTTTCATTTTTTTTTTCACTTGCATCTTCAAGAAAGGACCAGATGCAAATTGATTCAATGATGAAGGATCTTTGGCTTAAGCTCAAAACCTACACAAAACAATTCTCTGAATTTATATAAAAACAGTGTGACAAAAATTTGAAACAGTTTTGCCATTTGGCTTAAATTCAACTATTTAATCTGCTTCCTGAAAGCACTCAATTTCAACTTTTAAATCTATCTATTAAATCTTGTACCTGTTTGGTTTACATAATTTATGATTCAATTTGCCATGAACCACAGCATTCTTTAGAATTATCAAATGGTGATTATTTTTGTTTTCTAGAACTCTGAAAGGGCAGTAAAAGAAACATCTACATATTGTTAAGATTTAGCCAATACTGAGATATAGAATTTGTTAAGATTTAGCCAATACTAACTGATATACAGAATTTTTGGTAAGATTTAGCCAATACACAGAATTTAGCCAATACTAATATACTGAATCTGTTAAGATTAAGCAAACTGATGTACAGAATTTGTTAGGACTTAGCATGAACTGATTAAAAGAAATGATGAAGTTTTACTCAGACAATTATCCTAAGCCAAGATTATTGGAACCAACACTTTTTTTCTGTTACATGAATCAGGATATTTGTTACAATGGTTATGCACATCAATTTCTGATCTTGAAATGGCTTTTCAGTATTACATTAATTATCTTGTAGGTGTTTGTGCATATAATTTGAACTAGACAGAAGTAAGTGCTGAACCTTGCTGACTCATTCACAATGTTATCACTAATATTTCTTCTTGAATGCTCTAAATTGCTTAATCCTTTTCAATCACAATGTTGACTAACAAGTTCTTTGATCTAGTCTGCCTGGAGACATACAAATCTCACAGGCATCATTCCAACAATGTTAACAAACTTTCTCCCCAAGTGTCCCACTTACATTCTTTCTAAGAAGTTCATTAGAGAAGATTACAATAAATCTTCAAGAATGTACTGAGCATGTTCCTACTGTAACCGTGGCACTAACAGCATGCACTTCTCAAACTTCACACTAAATGATACCAGTAGTAGGTAGCACTTTGTAACTTGTGAGATTTGAAAAAGATGTAAATAATGCATAAAGCCAAATAAGCCTGCACTAGTTATACACTGGAACTTTTTCTAGATGTTTGCACCTTATAATGAAAAACATATATCCAATAATTTGTTACCCAAATTCCAAAAGCCTGCACCTTGAAAATATTTTCCACTAGCTTGCACACTACAATGTAAGGTTACCTTTTAAAAGCACCAATGAATACTTGCACCAACACAATATGAAACGTGAAAAAATAAAATTACGCCAAAACTGCTTTGGTGCAACACATGAAACCAAACTTCCACAAAATAATGCCAAAATTTGATCTTCACCCCTCACCTCCAAGGAGGATAAATTCCTAGTCTTATGTAAACAAATAAAAACTCCTCAAGAAAAAAGTAAACAGTTTCCATGGCAGCAATTACCTGATTACACCATACCCACAAAATGTTTGCAATGCTTTATATACAACTACTTCATAATAGACATAAGCCAAAAAAAAACCCCCAAAAATCATTCATAATAGAGCATTGTGATGCTGATTATGTTTATCTCAGGTTAAAGATAAATCTAAGGCAGAATGGACATATATTCAAGGGGGTCAATGACTTCTGTTGTCAGAACTACTCTGTAAAAAGTGTCAAGTAAAACAAATATATTATGTTCTTCCTTCATACATAAATTGTAAGTGTGCCTACAACAAACTTAACATTGTTCTCCTGTGCTCTATAAGCTTCAAGTTATGAATGTTGTGTTGAGTGTTGGGAGTGTTCAGAATGAAGTCATGTGACTCATAGACAAGATGAAGCTGCTTCTAAATTACAATCAAATTACATCAAACATGTAAAATTATGTGTCAATTTCTGATTCATCTGGTACATCAAATGCTTATAAAACTATCTAAAAATTTAACAGATAATCTCTGAACTATACCCCTACCCATCCTCCCTTTCCAAAAAAAAACGCCAACAAATTACCCTATTAGTTAAGTAATTATGACACTTTTAATTCCAAAACACTCAATCAACACTTGCAGTCTGATCATAATTCAAATTTCCAACATGTTGCTAAGAAAAAAGCACAAAATACTTGGTCACACTCTTTGTTACAACCTAGTTTTTCAATAATGCCTTATCTTCTTCTCTTCTCTAACTTTGTTTCAAATAAATCAAGCATGTTCTTGACTAATAAATCTTACATTTTAGACATACTCTTATATCATTTATGTTCTAAATATACCTGTCTGGCCTATAATAACTTTATCTCATGCAGAGGAGTAAAACAAGGACAACCTCTTAGACCTACTTCATTCTTTATCTTTCAGCATCAATCTGATAACAGATAAAAATTTAGGTAGCTAATCATGTGAATATAAGACATAGATTTTTTCACTCATTTAATGGTTAAAAGACTGACAAAATTATTTCTTCTGTATGTTTTTTTTACTTTTTCCAATCATGGGCTCATCTGGCTGTTACTGAAAAGACGCCACTTTTTTGTTTTAAGGATGTTCAATTTTTCAGCTTATCTGTAATTTGATAAATCTTTTCAGAAGAATAAATCCAGGGCTTATATTCACTGGTACAATACCTGGCTCATAATGTTGTTAAGTTTGTTTGATTTTTTTTATAGTAAAATGGGATAAAACCCCTCAAACATAAATGCCAGATTCTCAACTTCTTAATTCTTGTGATCAAGTATTTTCTTTTCCATCTAAGCTTCAGTTGTAGGCAATTTCATGTGATTCTGGGAGGAAACAAGAACTAATATGATTATTTCAATGTCACAAATGAACTACAGACTTCCTTGCATTTTTCAAATGCTTATATAATAAATGCATCAAAATACTTTCTTATATTAATTTCATCAGCTAACAGCAAATCAAAAGCCTGATAAATGCCTTTTTAAAATAATGTAATATTTATTAAGAAGAAGTACAGTGGGTTAAATCTCAACCAAGCATACAGTAGAAGATCAAGTATACACTGTTTGATGCAGAACATGCACTTCTTCCTCCCACATAACCCTTAACAGATGTGCAAGAGATAATTGAGATAAATTGGATATTTATCTGCTTAAGTAAACTCTACAGATAATCTCTGCAAATAATCTAATTATCACCTATTTACTAGTGATGTTACAGGATTATTTAACAATTCTTCAGAATTTTCTTTTATACCATCTATTTTGACTTGACCTTGATCAAGGAGTTCACACCATCATCATTCTAAACTCTCTTGCTTCTTGTTAGCTTTTATAGTGTCGACTCTAAAATCTTGAAAAAATGTGAATAAATTGAGTCAAGCTAGATTCTTCAACCTCAGGTATATATTGTCAACAGATCTATTTCCTTTGAATTGACAGACTGTTTTAAGGGTATTATTATACTGCATTCAACTTTGCTAAAGTTGTCCCATTACTAACCATAACCGCTATTCCATTTGGCTGTAACACTTGCCGAGTTAAATATATACATGTTATTTTAAGTCACACATTTATACTTTGGCCATTATAAAGATTATGACATTTTTTCTTATAAGCCTTTGCTATAAACATTCCCTTGAGATAGTATTTACTCTTTTACCATCAAGTTTCACTGTGTGTTTCACCTTTACCCTTTCCTCTCAACACTCCATTCATTACCCACATCCATGTAGGTGATTGTTCAGTGTTGAAATAATCATTAGCCACAGTATGCCACTGTCAATCAACCAATTAATAATGAACAAAAACATCATCACATGGACTCCAGCCAAACTAAAGCTTCCATACTTCTATAACCTTGATGAAAGGTTCAATTATGTACAATAAAGCAAATCCAAGCTCAGTACCAATATATCATTCTGTCTTTATGAATAAAATGCTATTTAATTACAAAACACACAGTTGTTCTCTCAAGCTATAATTCTCTTCATTGAAAGTTTATTTAAACAAAACCTTTTTTTTCTTACTAATCAATTTACCAAAAGTCCACCCACATCTATTTGAGCCATATCTCAGCTTCCTGTTGGTTGATCAGGACATTATATTACATGATGCATCCTTCTGGCATAGCAATAATATTTTCTTTATTACCTGTGTTATTCAAAGCTGAATGAGTCAAAGCTTCTGATAATCACTTTCTCCATTTCATTTCTGTATACTTCCCTTCAACAGATTCTTCCTTTACTACAAGGCTGGCTACTTTTGCAACATTTTCTTGACTGGTATCAATCATAAGAAGTTTTGTTTGTACATTCTTTTCTAAACAATTGTCTATTGACAGCTAGTGATTGTAATAACCTCTCTTTGTGTATTCTTCAGATAACCTTCACCATTGATGTCATTTGTTGATATTGCTCCAGAACACAGACAGTATTATATCTGTCATCTTTTGCCTTGTTTCCATTTTATACACTTTTGTTTTAGTTTTATTCTGTCCTTTAATGTTCTTCACAGGTAAACACTGGTTAGGTTAATTTGATAGCAGTTCAAGTTAGCATGACCTTTTCTCCACTGAAATTAATCCAGCTCTATTTCCAGTGTCAAACTGCTCCAGCTTCTTAAACAAGAGTAATGTTCAAAACAGTGCTCAAACCCACGACCTGAAGTCAGTGAGGTTTCATGGTTTTATGTTCAATGACATATTTACCAATCAACCTCAGAGGCAGACTCATTATCCTCTGTTGTTTAAATGTTGTTTTTTCTACTTTACTTCCAACATAATCCTAAACAATCTGTTACTGTTTCTGCCTGTTTCGTTTTTACTTCAAACATATTATCCTTCATAGCTTACTTCCTGTTTCTTTCTTTTATACTTTACCCTTAATATTTCCATTTCTTTCATTACTTCTTACACAATTCTTTAAAGCTTCTAATTTCTTCTCTTCCACTTCTAACACAATCCTTTGTTGCTATCTATTTCTTTGGCTTTTTTTACCTAAAAATTTCTAATATGAAGGATCTAATTTGAGACAAATATCACATGATTATCAGGGATCTGAATTTTCAACATCTGTTTTATGTTTGAGAAATAATATCTCTTATAGGAATGATAAAAAATATATCAAGATGGTACAAAAAAAGAGTCCTTACCCTTGCCTGCTTTTATATCTTTACTTTTCGACTTCATAACTCCTTTCAGGTTTAAGAATATTACCTAGAGTGAAAAGTCATGTACCTAAGCTTGGAAACCAGACTGTGTTTCATATATTTCTTTGATTAATAGCACCAGAGACTGATTCCCTGCTGTTTTCTGTGCCTACCTGTAATGATACCAGTCTACTGTCAGGATGGTTCTCTGCTGAGATATCTCATTATCTCAAGTTTTGTGCATCTTTTAGGCTGGCTATCATATCAAGAGAAATCATACAGTTATCTTTCTGAATCACAAAGTTTTAGAATGTTCTGAAGTGGGCACAATCCAGCAGCACAAGAGACAAAAGAACAGGTAACTATAGTAAACTGACATCTGAGAAACCCTTTTCAAAATATACCAGCAAGAACTCTGATTTAAAATATTATTGAACAATAACAAAAAACTGTGCAGTTCACAAATATCTGACTTAAAATCTACTGATATATTACAGTAAGAAAGCAGGAATTTCTTTGACTTGAAAAACTGTATTTAACAGTGTATTATTAAACCTGATGGAAACAAATGCTTGAAATGATCTAAATATAATACAGAAAATCAACAGCAAAGAATCAACCACAAAGAGTACAAAATATCTGCAGCCAAGGTAATATAACCAGTGTAACACCATCACTGTGTTACTATAGCCAGAAACAGTTGGCAGCCAGTCTACTCTGAATATACTACACAATATCTTGCGCAATATTCTCTAAGCTACCTTGATGATTCAATCATATGGAATTTTAACCACCTTACATCTCTTAGAGTTGTCAGGAATGGTTTTTTGAGTGCTATCTCTGTGATCCTCTGTTGGAAATGATACCTCAAGAGATTGGTAACAGGACAGGAAATGAACTTATGCTGTTAAAATGAGCAGCTTACAGATGGCTTTGAAAACTGGAATCATGTGGTTTTCAGACGGCTTTGAAGACTTTGAGCATTCAGTATTTTTGTTTTAGATTTTTGAGAATACAGGACTGGACAAGAACTTCTTACTTGTTAATCCATGTGGCTCACATTTTACTGACCGAAAGGGAATGGGTTCGAATTCTGGTAAAAGCAAAACTTTCTTTTATCAGTTTTCATGGTGTATAGAAGCATAATATTATGGGTTTTTTCCATACTATATTAACTACTCTTAAATTTTAAAGAAAAATAATTTCAGCTAAATTCTGTGAGTCAGTCGCTTTAATCTATCTGTATGATCACAATAACACCATGTGTATTGCAGACAGTATAAAACATTAATACTCCATTTCATTTACAACATTATTGTTTTAGGATATCAGATGTATTGAATGTAAACAAAACAGTTGCTCTGCTGCTGTTTGACCTTTCTGGTAGCAGATAGCTGACTGAAAATTCTGATCTTAGAGTCATCTAACCATTAAACTGACTATTTGGACAGTTTACTAATAAAACTGTATCATTAATCTTTGAGTCATCAAGTTCTGTATCACTGTTACAAACCCTAATGGTACAACCAAATGATTTAGTAATTTATAAAGTACCATAGCTGCCAGCAATACAAGCTACTAAACCACTTGAAAAAACAAATTACTGAAGAAGCATGTCTAGTACATTATTAAGTATCTCATTTATTTGGTAGAAATGTTTCCCCTACCTCCGGCAGGTTCATTTGCATAAATGTTTTGTAGTTATCTTAACAAATGTCTTTATTTTGCATTAAACCAAACACAAATAAATCATAATATTGCTTTTAACAATCACTCTGTCAAGAAATCACTTGTAATTTTCATGTATGTAAAAAATACCTTTAACATTAAACTTCTATAATTATGTATTTTTAAAAATGATTAAGAGACAATTATGATTAGCTATGAACCTAGACACTTTTGTAGTGACCTTGACCTTACAGAATTAAGTCATAGATTATACAGTAAATACAATGTGCCTTTACATCAACATTCAATAAAGAAACACTAGTATTCTAGCTTAGACCTAAAGCCTGTAAGCAGAGTGACCTTGAACTTTGACCTTAGAATATTAGACTAAGATGAGGTAAAAAAATCACAAAGAAAAACATTTAAATATCATAGTTTCATTAATTTCAAAATGATCTAATTTTAATTTAGCTGATCTAATTTTAATTTAGCCTGGATATAAAGCTAGTATGTGCAATAAGTTACCTTGACCATCATCTTTCACTAAGAGATGTAAAGTCAGCAGGCATTTCCTGAGAGCTGAGACTTTTGTCATTATACAAGAAATTTTCTTTATTGAGTTTTCTATAGTGATCATCATGCAGGTAAAATCTAAACAAGATAAAAAAAATCCATTCAGGTTAATTTTCTAAATTTAGCTCAGACATAACCCAGACATATGGCCATCATTATATATTAGTTTATTTATGAAAAACAGCCAAGTTTATGACTGGAAATGCAGGTAAAATTACTATAACAGACTGCAGACCAAACTTTGCATAGTGCCAACTATTATCATGTGTTATTCATCAATGGTGCTTTTGTTTATGTAATTGTCAGTGATGTGCAGATATTGAAGATGAATTTCATTTTATGAGAATATACCTGATTTTCCCTTAGAATGCATTTTCTGTGAAATAGGCGTGTGCATTTGCAAATTTTGATATGTAATTTATCGTTTATTGGCCTATTTTGATTATGGATATATTGTTTTCTGTTATTTCAAGAGTATCAAAAATGTAATTTCTTGGCAAAACTTCTGGAATCTAATCAGCTGCAATGTGGCTCCATATCTACATGTATTAAAATTTTGTTTTCTGAAAAAAAAAAAAAAATTGCAGCAACTTCTAGTACATCAAACTGCCAAAAAGAAATACCATGATTATAAGCCAGAGTATGAAATAGTAGGTACAAAAAGTAAAATGCAGTTTTCCCTCATCAGCAATCTTTAACAATTTTTCACTGCAATGTAAAGACACTGAAACTAACTACACTGACAACATCAATCAATGCATAACTGTCAACCTGTTTTATCATTCAAATGCACTGGTGATTTACAAACTGCAGTTTCAACCCTGTGATCACCCGAATGGGAGACTTTTTCTTGTTATGTTTTTTACTTGTAAAAAAATGTTTAATTCAAGTCTTTCTGCATTATGTCACATGACATATGTAATGACACTTTTTTTGCAAACAGAAATCACTAGACTGTAAAAGAAAATGAATTATTTAAGCATGCTTATTGCTTATACCAACCACACCAGCCAGACATTTCCAGATGCAAAAATCCAAATAATTTTGAGTTCATTTATCCAAGCACACAGTTTCAAATAAATGTTATTGTTTAGGTTATTTGAAAGAAATGGTGATTCAACTCTACAGTAAAACGAACTCAACCTGAAGCATAACCAAACTGTATCATAAAATGGCTTCATAAATATCGAAGTTGCCAAACCATGAAACTTTGAATAAAATTATATTTCACAATATTTTCACTGAAGATGTAAATAATGCAGGTATATACAACACGTCTTTTCTACTCAACGAAGTAAAATGCATCTTTAAATTTGCACAACATGCAGGAATAACTTTCAAATAATTTAACATACTTTAAAGAGAAGCACACTAAAAATATTTTAAAGACTTTGTTTTCTGACTGAAGTTCTACATGCAAATTGACAAAATACATTCTGTTTTTATGGGTTCTTTTTCACAGTCAAGGCAAAGTGACAGTCAAGTGGAACAAGAAGTAACTTTGTCAAAGCCAACACTTGGAATGCAAAGGGCAATTAACTTTCATAGCCCTTGTACATAAGTAGTCAAAATAATTTAATTGACGTCTTGAGCAAATTCTGAGATATTTTTGACATGGGTCAGAATCTCGCTATAACGGAGGCCAGATATTGACCCATACCAAAAAATTACACTATATCTCGACTTGCGTACAATTAGTTGGACTAATGGGTGATAAATATTCAAAGAAACCATGAAAATTATCAGAACATAATTTTTTTGTTCAATATTCAAAATTCTGCCTCTATATTCTACATATAGATGGATAATGTAGCCGTAAGAGTGAGTGAATAAATAGATGAAAACAGCAATGAATGGCACTTTCAGTTTAATTATATAAAACTGAGCCGAGTTTTGCATTTATTTATTTTCTGAATAATTGTAAATATTACACTTATTTTAAAGACTTCTTCAGTACTTGTGCATGGTCAACCTGCCATGATCAAATGTCTCTAGACTGAAACTCTTCTTTGGTAAGCATGAATAACAACGATACCGATCTTGTGAAAAATAGAATATAGGGACTACTGATAGTTAAAAACCCTGCCTTACATATTTAGATCAATTGAAGGTCACAACCAGAGAGATAAATCATCAGATTTAAGTAAAGATTTCTACTTTCTTTCATAAATCAAGAAATGTTACCTGATAATTAAAATGTACTTCCAGCCTAGAAGTATTTCCTGCTCTAACATAATCAAATTAAACAAATCCATCTAATTTCCAGGATTAAAAACAAAAGTTTAAAAGCTCCTACCCTTCACAAGTGGTTTATTCCAAAATCAAATAATTTAGAAGGTCCATCGAAAAAGAAATCCCAAGAAGTGGCACCTTTTTTTATCTCCAGGCAACAGAAATGAACCATAAAAGAATGGCAGGGGGATACAGTACAGTAGTAAAAGATGGATCCAATTTCACAGAGTATAGTGGATTATGCCAAGCAGAGATGTTCCTGGCAGGCATAAAGGCTTCTAAGCAGTGATGAGACTGTACAGGTATGGAATATACTGCATATACCTGCCTAAAAGTAATAAAATTTGTACTGTTTGTAGCATTAATGAAGTTGAAGATGAAGTTAATTTGATCAGTTTCTTGTATGGCTTGATAAGGCTTCCCTTGCAACACTTCTGTAGAAAATGAGTATCATTTAAGTATAGTCTGCATTCCTGATAAGGCTTCGCTTGCAACACTTCTGTAGAAAATGAGTATCATTTAAGAGTAGTCTGCTTTGCTGATAAGGCTTCCATTGCAACACTTCTGTAGAAAATGAGTATCATTTAAGAGTAGTCTGCATTGCTGATTGGTTTTTCTGTCAACACTTGAGCTTGAATATAAAATCCAGCACAGTACTTTCATCTTTGACTGTAACAAAATTATCTAAATATGCCCTCTCCTATAACAAAGCATCAACACAATGTAATAATGCTTGTCCTCTATGATCATGAGTACATATTTATATGTAGATGCCTATCTCATATTTTCAGCTTGCACATATTGAGAAAATCATTAAATAAACTTGGAAACAGCTGTTTTATCCATATACCCATATACTCTATGATGACATTTAGCATTGCTAAGTTTAACCATTTATATAACCTGTCCACTGAATAGATGGCTAGTCATTATTTCCTTTTACAGGCATCTCCAGGCAACAGAAAACTGACAAACCATCTATTAAGAACTTACAAGAAAATTTAAGTTCTATTTAATTTTTATGATGCTTGTTTTTATAACCTTAAACTTATAAAAAAGTAAAAAAAAACAACAACTTTAAATACTAATTCTCCATCAAAAGTTAATCTATTTCATTTGAATCTAAAAGTTCTAAAGTTGTCAGATTCTACCATTAAGACAGTCTTTAAGCATTTGTTTACATATCTCTGCAGGTGCTGTGTGCATAGATAAATGGATCAAGTGGGCAAAACTATTTCAAATCAAAACATGAGCATTATAATAGCAACTTGGCAAGGTTTTGAGACTGCAATGGTACAATGTGGGATTTCAAGACGTAAGTGCTAAGATGGCAATGATCACTGGTAAGATATGTACAGAGAGTATAGGGCATATGTAGTTTCTGTGAATTCTGCTCAGTGGTTGTGGAGGAAGAAACTCACATCTAATTACACAGGTATATTACCTACCTGAGTCCGGTATGTACTGAAGTAGAACAGTAATGGATTATCTGTTGATTTCAAAGCAATAAAGATAACTCAGTGTTGCAATCAGACAGACAATTATCTTTTGGAGGAAGACTAATTTATTTTATACTGGTAGAACAGAGATTTAGGTCACTATGCTTCCTATTTTTGGGGTAATATATCTGCATTCTCTTTCCCCTGAAGAATAAAGGTGTGTTTAAATATAGAATTTTTTGAAAGATATGACAGTGTTGGGTTTAGAACATGTTCCTGAAAATAGCTCTGGAAATGCTCCAGACAGTAGTATGTCTTTTCCATCAACAGAGGTGTGATACAAGGGTAGATACTAAAGTACCATTTCTTTACACATTTTCATTATGATTTCATTCATAAGCTATTTTCCTTAGTCATTCAATCATTATAAATTTTCCATAATAAAGTGAGACAAAGCAAAAGTATTTTCCTTGATGTATAATACATGTAATGAGAAAAAAATTCTTCTTTGTGTTTTAACTACAAACTTATCTGACCTGTTAGTCTACTAGACATAAAGGAAACTTATTTTCTTTGTAAAACACACTAAAGTGGCATCTTCTATCTCTGTAATTCTTTTTCTTCAGCTTCTATCTACATGTATTTTTTTATGAATAAATTATAGCAAATTATGAGTTCAATTATCACTAGAGAGCGAAATGACATTTAAAGAACAAAAAATCTGAAAGTCAGGACAATAGTTAGTTTTTGAACTGCTTCTCTTGTTGAAATTTTGGAATAAGCCATGTTAAGGTCTTTTCTTAACTTACACACTATCTTTCAATTTCCTCAAGATCTAAACACCACTTGTGAAAGATTCCTACCAAAATCTGAGATGACTAAACCATTCATCTCCAAATTTTGTGAAATATAACTTACAATTCTTATTTATTTGGTCTTAACCTGTTTTACCCTTTGATGCCAAATAGACAGAATTATTTACTGAATTATAATAAGGTACCAGTACTTCTCCAAAGAGCCAACATGGTACCTCATCTGAGGGCAAACATGGTACTTCTCTGATGGGCCAATATGGTGTTTCTCAAAAACGTCTAACATGGTACTTCTCCTGCGACCCAATTTGGTATTTCTCAAGAACTCTTACATGGTACTTCTCCTGAAGGCCAGCATGGCATTTTTCATTTTTCACATGATACTTTTCAATTATGCAGCCTATGAATCAAGTCTAAATTTGATTAAGAGCATCAGTCAGAGATGTAATCATCATAAAAGATTACATTATCTAAAGTGTTTAGGATATTACACAATGTATATGCTTTTAAATATTTCTGAATATCTAAGTTTTATTAGTCAGATACTGATACAAGGGAAAAGGGTTAACTGGAAAAATGCCTTGTGATAACTTTATATCAATCTCAAGACACAGTCATTTCTGAAAATAGTCTAACATCTTAAATGATATCATCCGTACCTGGTGTGCCTTAAACAATATGGAAAAACCTGACACTTTGTCAGAAGGCAATATTAATCAGGTAACCACTAATTTTGTGTGAGTAGTTCCGAGTGCAGTTGACTGCACGTGCACCTGTCCTACACGTGAATGTTTGCCAAACTTCTTATCTCATCTTGCTTTGAGCAAAATATCATTTCATATACAACAGTTGAGTATCTTTAATGTATATACATTTTTATCATGACTTTGGATATGTTTTAATATTTGGTTAAAAGCAAGTTTCCTACAGAATAGCCTCCGAGTACTGAAACAGCAGTTCTAATGCATTTTATTCTACAATATTTAAGCAGAATTTTTTCACAAGAAAATGGTGCAACAAGTATAATAAAAGTCTGCTTACATCCAAAACAAAGAGAAAGACAGATTCCAATTATCAGATCTTTACGGCTAAGTGTTCTGACTAATAAAAAAGGCTAATTTAGCAAGATTTATCTTTAAAATCATAAAAAACAACAACAAAACAAAAACAACAATTTTTAAACATCATAATCAAAACAAAAGCAAAAAAAGATACTGTGTATAAAACCTCACTTCTCTGCCTTCCTTAACTGATCAAGTATTTTGGCAATAAATCTTGAAAATTAACTGACAAGTTATGATGACAATCATTGATACTGAAGTGTTAATGCCTTCAATATCTTCACAAAAACTAATGCATTATCTGTAAAGGCTGACTGGTGCAAAAAAGCATTTATGAAGCAAAAATGAGTCTCCCATTGAATAAGCTGTAGACATAATTATATCACAATGATTGTGTTGGAAATACAATTTCCAGCAGGTATAATAGTCTCTGTTTAAATATTGCCACAGATAAGACAAATTTTGCATTTTAACTGTAAAGGAAAGTCTCATAATATACGAAATAAGTATTTTATTACAGGAACTTGTCAAGTACCATGCTTTTTACTGTATTTATTTGTCATGCAAATAAGATATGATATTTCATTATAAGTTTCACATCATAAACTATAAACATGCATAGTCTCTAGTACTGTACTGAATGCCACAAATCTACAAGTATGTAATATATTTTTTTATAACTATGCAGGAGCAGCGGCCAGGGGTAGTGAAGTGGACCCTCATTTATAGGGAGACAGCTGGTTTGAATCCACGCCTTTTTTCCAACCACTTTCTACGCCTTTGGCCCGAGTACTGATTTGAACCTAGGATTTTTGTATGTTTTTATTGGGGTTTAACACTAGTTTCAGCCTACTATTGTCAAATCCCATAGGTCAGACCACCTAACAAGTTTTCCTGGGTATTGAACCAGTCTACTAATCAATCTCTCCAGCAGTGCTTCCTCACTTAAATCAGACAAGGAGAGAGACAAATGATTTTTAGACGCATTGTCAGAAATCAATATCACGGAGAGATTAAGCTGGGGTTTGAACCAAGAACCCCTAAATTGACACTGATGATCTATAAACTGAGCTAGCCGGGTCGGCTTGAACCTAGGAAACAGACATTACGAAGATTTACAGTGAAGTATAACAACTTATAAATAAACAAGTACATCTAAACTAAACCAGAAATGCAAGTAATAGAAATGTCTGATAAAGCCGATACGGAGAATGGTGACTGTACAATAAATGCAAGTAATAGAAATGTCTGATAAATTCGATACAGAGAATGGTGACTGTACAATAAATGCAAGTAATAGAAATGTCTGATAAAGTCGATACGGAGAATGGTGACTGTACAATAAATGCATTTTGTCATGAAAATAAAACAGGGTGGGTTCAGTGCAATTGTTATCAGCTTAACCCTTAATATGCTGAAATTTTGTAATGGATTTGCCCAGCTTTGAATTTGGAACAGTCCATTCAAAGTTTAAGGGATTTCAATATCAAAATACAAAAATGGAGCTACCAACAGTATAGAGCCTGGTCAGACTGCACGGACGTGCAGGCTGGCCTGGCTAGGCTAATCACTTTCGGTTCCAGCACGTTAAGGGTTATTTTCCTATTAAATATAAAGTTAATCTGATGACCACATTACATTTCTATGTCACTTAAAAGTCTGTAATGGAAGTTATTTAATTTAGACAAGAGAACGACATGTTGCAATGTTAAAACAGCATTAAATTCTATTGAAATTGGCTGGTATTAGGGGCAATCTTTTATGGAGGCTGACTGATGCAGTCTCATACAAAAAGGTACAAAGAGCAATCTCAGAAATAGATGGTGCAAAGAAAGATTCATTCATCTCACATTTAACCTTAACACTCTTAATGTAATATCTCCTTTTTTCCCTTCCATTCCCGTCATACCTGACAAAGTGAACACAAAAATTCACAGCGAAACACAAAAAAACATAATCAAATAATGTGGGATTTCAAGCCTCTTGGCATTTTTTGAGATAACCTTTGACATATTTAGCAACAACCATCTTGATACCAACAGGTGCCAAAAGATAATGTTTCAGCCAATTAAAATGGAATGATTAGTTTACAGTCAATTTAAATCAAACCTCAGTCTGGCTAAAGCGGAAAAAACAACACTGATAAAAAGTAATTTACTGCAAAGTTGGGAATGCTAATAGGAAAAAAGATTTAGGTAGATAAGAGCAAATGAATTTGTGTAAACAAGTTTAAGTATCTTTCCCTGTAAGTGAAAAATAAAATATTTGCATGTTCTTTTTTAAAACATTAAGATAGCAGCCATGCACACTGCTATCTTGATTTTAGAAACCTTCATGAAATGTAACTGTAATTGCACAGTAGATATCATAGATTTTTTGGTCTCCAAAACACATCAAAGAGATTTGGAAGTCAATGTACACACCTTTTATATCAAATACTCTATATTACACTTAAGTACAATTCTAGGATGTAAAAAGCATTCCTAGATAACCTTCTACGGATACAAATATCTTTCAGAATTGGTTATACTGAGTTTAACATCAGTCTGACAGTGACATACAGTAGACAGTTTACCTAACCATAGTGACAGTTTACTTCACCATAGTGACAGTTTACCTAACCATAGTGACAGTTTACCTAACCATAGTGACAGTTTACCTTACCATAGTTCCTTAGAAAGGCCAGTACTAGACCCGCATCCTCTAGAAGAAGCTGCTAATTTGTCACATACATGGCTTTTTAAGAAAGGCAAATCAGGCATGGTAAATATTTTTGCACAAAAAAATATAACACAAAAAAGCACTTATTCCTGCCAGTAAAGTCCTTCCCTGAAGAAATAGTGACTCCTTCTACAAAACACCTGACTCAGAAATGCTAGCTAACAAAACCCTTCATATATAATTAATTTGTCTGTTCAATGCCAATAAGCAAAGTCAATATAAACAAGACATTGAAAAAAGTTGACAACTTAGTTTCCTTAGCAACCCCTCTGAACTCCCTCACCTTTTCATGTCTTGCTAAATAAACAAGAAATGTTTGTAAAACATAAATGCCCCCCGGCAGCACCTAATTGCTTGTGGTTGGGCCAAAGCATTCTCTAGTTATTGATCAATAACACCTTTAGGATCAAGGTCCCTGTGGCCTTGACCTTTGACCTAATGACCTCAAAATCAAAAGGGGTCATTTGCTAGTCATGACCAACCAGCATACCAAGTTTGGTGAACCTAGGTCAAAGCATTCTCTAGTTATTGATCGGAAACCGTTTTTAGAGTCAAAGTCTCTGTGAGCTTGACCTTTGACCTAATGACCTTTAAAATCAATAGGGGTCATCTACTGGTGATGACCAACCAGCATACCAAATTTGGTGAACCTAGGTCAAAGCGTTCTCTAGTTATTGATCGGGAACCATTTTTAGGATCAAGGTCCCTGTGAGCTTGACCTTTGACCTAATGACCTCAAAATCAACAGGGGTCATCTACTGGTGATGACCAACCAGCAGGCCAAGTTTGGTGAACCTAGGTCAAAGCGTTCTCTAGTTATTGGTCAGAAACCGTTTCTACCTACAAGGTCAATGTGACCTTGACCTTTGACCCCTTGACCCCAAAATCAATAGGGGTCATCTACTGGTGATGGACAATCATCCTAACAAGTTTGAAGTTCCTAGGCCTAAGCATTTTTTAGTTATTGATCGGAAACCATTTCTACCTACAAGGTCAATGTGACCTTGACCTTTGACCCCTTGATCCCAAAATCAATAGGGGTCATCTACTGGTGATGGACAATCATCCTACTAAGTTTGAAGTTCCTAGGCCTAAGCATTCTTTAGTTATTGGTCGGAAACCATTTGGTCTACGGACCGACCGACAGACAAATGCAAAGCAATATACCCCCACTTCTTTGAAGAGGGGGCATAAAAAAATTTAAACTGATTGAACATTTTTTTCTCTCAAAAGTTTGTGCTTCTGAGAAATTCCTAAATCCAAACTCAACTTTCAAGACACAATTCAAAGTTCAGAAGCAGTTAGAGTCTTCAAACTCTGCAATAATGAGTTTATTTCTGCAATACCATGAACTAAGACAAACTTCTCACGATTTCTCAAACTACTTGAAGCACCTAACATATTCTTTATCTGCATTCACTTACCTATTTCTTTGCCATCAACAGACTTGCCAAAGTTCTCATAGGAGTCCCATCTAGTCAATGCTTCCGTGGAGTCGTCAACGGGTACCGTTACATCAGACTTGAAATCTGCCACTAAAATAACAGGAGAAAGAGGCTTGTTATTTCAGAAGCAATATCCAGAAGCAATTTCCAGAATACAAAAATCGTACAGAAATCTCACCAATTTAAAATGCTTAACTTGTTTAAAACTGGGCAGTTTTTACAATGCTGATAGTACTAAGAGGTTTTATTTTATTTCTTATGAAATCCTGGACTGTTTTAAAATTTAAAGAAGCACTAGAAATATTAGAAGCAATTCATGTTCACTTACCATTTTGCATGTACAAAATTTAAGTACTAACAAAACCTTTATAAACTGATATCAAAACAATGTCTATTTTTTTCCATAAATCCTCAGGTATATTGAGACAAGAACAATCATTACCACAGCAAAATTTTAGTGTTTGTTTTTTTACAAATGGCAAGGTATGAAACTGTTCACATGGATGCAGTATTTGAGCAAACTTCTTGTGTTTTGTCATTCTAACAACTTGCATATATCTTTCAATCAACTTAAAATCTGTTAACTATCTTTGTCATCTCTCAAACTGAACATACATAGTATTACACTGCCAAGCATATGTACAAGAGACATTACATTACCTTGAACCAAGCCTTCTGAGTTGTTGCCAAAAACAAACTCAACTTTTCCAGGATCTGGAAACCTTGGATCTGAAAGACAAATGAACTGAAGAAACATCTCAAAAATGACAAAAAACCTTCAAACTTCAAGTCTTGGCATTTTGATATTATATATAAGTGTTTTCTTGCATATATTTGCACACATTCTTAGTAAAATAAATCAAAACTTTAAGTGGTATTTCAGAACATTAAGAATTCAGTTAAGTTTACACTTTACATAATTTTCATCAGGTTTCAATAGCAGCTGAATTATCCAAGCTTAAGTAAAAGTTCCATTGAATCCTACCCTGAGTGAGAAATCTTTTAATTTCTGATATTAAAAGTTCCATGTTTAGATTACCAAAACACATAAAATTCTTATCAGTGACATGTTAACAGCAGTTAAGGCAATTGCTCAAAGAATTATTCGCCCCATCTAGTGGCCCCAGGGTGCTTATAACATTCAAGAGGGTTGTGGGGGGGGGGGGGGGGGGCTTAAATGAGTACTAATATAAAGCCTACTGTCTATTTCAATACCCGAGAAAAGTTTGTAACATTGAAACCAGCTAAGTTTATTTTGCAAGACGGTAGTAAAGTCTGAACATGCCATTACAAAATTGAGAAGAAATAGTGACACAAAAACATGATTATTTATGCATTTCCTACTGCAAAAAAGAGGCAACTATTCATCTGACAGTCGAAAGACATGTCAAGGGCACATACAGGGGCATGGGCACTATATGGGGCAAATATGGTAGTTAAATATAAAAGTTAAAATCAAATATAGATCCTTCTTTTTTTACCATTTATAGCAAAGTCGAGTTCATTCTTGCTGAATACCAGGGAATTATGGGAAATTGCACATGTATGGAACTGGCATCCCCAGATTATTTCACGCTGTCCGGCGTTGTTCTTTTTATGGTAACATTTGATAAGAATATCTCCTCGTAATGGAATTCCTGGTGATATTGATATACACACTTTCTGCATGTTGTCTGTTACATTGCTGGAAAAGATACAAATTTGTTTCTTTGAAGTAAATGGTTGTTTTAAAGGCAACAACATACTAAACTTTGTAACTGCTGCTACCGTTGTGTTTTATTAAAGTAATGAATAAGAAAAGTGTTAGGTGTAAATGCTTAACAGCCTATCAGCCTGGAAGTTACAGGTTCAAACCTTGCTTGGTTCATGGCTCAATCTTTAGATGAAAGTTGCTGAATGATCCTAACTACCTGTGTTTTCCTTACAGAGCACAGCTTTCCTACTCCCCTTAATTTTTTCTTATGCATTTTACCTTCCTAACAGCAAATACATAAATTATGAATAGTTTTCAAAATTGAGAAGCTGGAGAGAGTCTACTTTATTCATGTCTCTTAACTGTAAGGTATTAGATTCCTTTCCTCTATAGCTTTTATCTATGAAATTCCAAAAACTGTCAAAATAAACATGTGCATTTCACTTTAACAAGGTTCATTCAGTATACCATACTATTTTGTCTCAGCCTGTACACCTTTATCTCCTTCACCCTTCTCTTTCATACAGATTTAAGAGGAAAAAGTACTACCAAGTCTAAACATGTTATAAAGTAATTTGCAGCTGTTTTATAGGCAACTTCTGTGATTTTTCCTAGACAAGGTGTACTTCAAACAGCCCAGTTGTATATATAAACTGTTTACAATTCATCTATATCTAACACATCCCCTGTTTTACATCATCTATGTGTATACCTTATAAATCAACAAATACCTGATTTTTGAAACAACAACAACAATAAATAAACTGTCTGCTTTAAAGGAAGTAAAAAAAGTTACATCATTAACTAAAGATTGATGCTCAAGTCTAAATGAATAAACAGTGGTTAGATAAACAAGAGAAGAAAAATAAGTATTCTTCAATTAAGGAGGTACAAAAGAGGTAAACACTCTTCAATTCTGAAAACAAAACTCTTCAATTTTGAAAACTACAAAGAGTTAACTTAATCATCATTAGACAGGTGAAATATACAGCGTGGCAGTAAATGAATTGTCTTAAATTTCAACAACTAGTTTGCAAAAAGTTTATCTGGTCTGATCAATTCAGTACCTCAACATCAAAGGAATAGAATTTGTGTAAATTGAAATGTAAGAAGGTACTTTACTCACATAGGAAGCACATGTTACTAAAACATTCAGATTTTGATAACCTTCTTTGCAAGTAAATGCATTCTCCTTGTAAAATGATTTATTTTTGGTTTCCATTTAATTATCTTAAAGAATGTTTATTCTTACATAGATTATTAAAAAATGAAACAATTATGGGCTTTCTAAGTGCTCTGGAATAGGCTTCATTTTCCAGTTGCAATAGATTAAGTTTCAAGGCAATGAAAAGTTTCTTTTCGACATAGTAAACCCATTGATTCACGAAGCCAACAGTCATTATATATATCACAAATATGTACAACATGGCTTCCTGAAATAAAATTCTCTCCATCACATATATGGGACACCTAGGAAAGGTGTTTCCTTTACCTAGGAAAATCATTCAAATATTCATACAGTTGAAATCCAATCTAACTCCAAAAGAATGAAATTTCAGTGTACAATGAACTTGATTTTCAATCCCTTTATGATAGGAATGAAATTCTTACAAATGGTCAAGTAAAAATGTCCTGTTTCAGTTGTAAGTAACTTTCCATGGAACAGCCCCTTTAATGATTAATTGTCAAAATTTTATACTTACTAAACACCAGATGTAAATATTGGATGCATTCCCTGGTAAACTTTGATGAATGGCCGACAGCCACCACGCGTATCGAAATTGGGCACACCGTGGATTAAGATGTGATGAAGGTACAGGGCACTGCTGTTGATTTGTATTGCACCAGAAAGAAGACCCGCAAAATAGTGAACATATCTGAAACAGCAAAATAGTGAACAAAACAGTGAACATATCTGAAACAGCAAAACTGTGAACAAAATAGTGAATAATCTGAAACAGGAAGAGTGATCATATCTGAAACAGCACATACAGTGACCAAAATAGTGAACATATCTGAAACAACAAAACAGTGACCAAAATAGTGAACAATCTGAAACAGGAAGAGTGATCATATCTGAAACAGCAAGTACAGTGACCAAAATAGTGAACATATCTGAAACAACAAAACAGTGACCAAAATAGTGAACATATCTGAAACAGGTAATTAGTGAACAATATGAAACAGCAAAACAGTGAACAATATGAAACTACAAAATAGTGAACATATCTGAAACAGCAAAATAGTGCACAGACATGAAACCACAAAGCAGTGAGCATATCTAATACAGAAAAAATAGCAAGCATGTCTGAAACAGTAAAATAGTGAACATACTGAAACAAAGGAACAGAAACAAGAATATCAGACAAAAAATGGCTGTGTTCTAAGCACTTTATTGGGTAACAGTGAAAAGGTTCTAGAGTTATTAAAGGTTTCAGCAGAAACAGCCTTTTTATTTTCATCTATGAATTTTTCCTCCACAATCTTGAAGGTGGCTGTATTTATGAAACCCACCTAGAGAACTGAGTGGGTCCTCTAGGTCACATATCTGAAGTTACAGAAACTGTAATACATAGTTAACTGTAGGTTTTAGGAACATATTAAAATAGCATGGCTTGTCTATTTATTACACCAAGCTGATTCTCAAAATGAGGGTGGACCTCAATGCCTCAGTAGTTAAAGGTATGTGTGTCCAGTTCAGAAGGTCCTTGGTCCTAATCTAGAAATTGTGGTATGTTTTAAAGCAAGACATTAGTGCTACATATGTATCAGTACACCAAGATGAACACAGGATGAAATGAGAAGAGTTTTGTTTCTGTTTTCGTAAATGCTCTGTTTTATCATACTGTGTTATATTAATAATTCAGTTTACATTGCATTACTATAAAGAACTACATTTCTTTTCATTAGCTGTCCTCAATATTTGAAGAAACATTTATATTACATTCTTTTATAGCAAACAAGCACAGTAATATCCCTCGCATAAAAACAACTTTTTTTTAGCACATTTCTGCAATTCAATACATAACACACCACCTTATATATGAGCATGTTTGTTCAGCAAACAGTTCAGAACTGTGCAAACATAGCATATTGACATATTTCAAATACAGGTTCAATATGCAATCTAATTTCTGACATCTCAAAATATAGGCTGGTTCATTTTTTGTATATGACTTATTTGATATTTATTACAACAGATGGAATTCAAAATTTGAGACACTCAAAGCAAATTTGAGCACTGGTAAATTAGTGAGTGCAAAAAAGTAATACATTCAGGTTGTGTATAAACTTTAAGCAAAACTACCTGCTTTAATGTTAGCGATACAAAGTTCTTATCTACAGGTAAACTAAGAAAATTGGTTCTAAGCAATGATATCAAAGGGAGGCAACTGCAAATTTTACCTTCTCTGAGAGGGCTGAGGTAATCCTCCAAGTTTGTCATCATAGAAACGCTTCATAGCAAACCTGTCTAACGCTTGGTCAGCACTGAAATTTAATAAAAAGATATGTGTATTAAAGTCTTGAAGGAAAATGACATAGAATTGCATGTCATAATTGACAGCTTATAAATCTACAGTCTTATGTCTTCCCGAAGAATAAAATATCAACAATACAATAAAATATGTCCTAAGGTGATCCCATAAACTTGAATTTCCAAGAATCTTAACCGTAATCTTTTTTATTTAAACGCCATAAAGTGGTGATGCAACAGTCTGGTATAATTGGAGGAACTTGAAGGTGGGAGGAACTTTTCATATTTTTTCTTTTTCTTTTTCTTAAGTCCAAAATTATTGGTTTCAGTTTAGGACAGCACACTTTCTGCAGTTTTAAACTATATTTTATATTGTTCAAAACTCAAGCTAAAGCTAGGGACTTTTTTTTTTCAAATTGTGTAAAGATGACATTTCAAAATTTCCTCTTCAAATTTAGCTGATCAAATCACCTCAGACTGGTTATTTATCTAAGCTTTACTGAATCAGAATACACAGAATTTAAGAATGCCTCTTTGTAAACAGTTTACCTAACATTAGGCCTGGATCCAGTGGTCCTGAATGATAAATCTTTGAAATATTAGAATACCTTTGTACAGTAAAAATATTTTTTTGGTCTAAAAGCTCGTATAAGTGGCTCAAGTTTTAAGTAAATAGAACAAATTCTTAATTTTGTTTACTTAGTATGTTTTAAGAATGTGTGCAGTATTTGGATGACAGCCAGTGCAAATATTTTATGTTTTCAATGTTAAGTGCACCATGTCTTACATTTTAGGAATCACAAAATACATTTAAAGTGGACAGGTAAAATAGAAATTGAAGTGCTGCAATTTTGAACCATGCTCAAAGCAAGTTCAAAACATTCTGAAAAAAGGGTTCTATAAAACAGTTATGCATATAATTAGAAAAAATTCTTATTGGGACTTTATAGGTTCAGAAATGATGTTGAAAGACAAAAGACTATTTTGCCCCATCATTATGACAAAAGTATTCTCAGTATCAAGGGTAATAAATACTAAATTCAGAGACTAAGTTATGATTGCTAGCTTGTTACTGGGAAAGTGATTTCAGACTTTAATGCTGATCAGTCAGAATTTACTATGAATCTACTGTCATATGACTTCTTTAAATTCATTTATGCTGAGATAAACATGAACTACTAATAACAGTCTATAGCAAATAGCAATTTTTCGAAACTGTTTCTTTTTTCCTAGTAAAGAAGAGATTATTTAAATTTTTAGAAATCAAGAAATTGCATTTGCTAAAAGTTAAAGCCATTTTGCCATCAAGTTCTTTATTGTTGCTCACTCACCTTGCACAAATGTTGCTGTATCTCATATAAGCTGCTATGACAACTGCAATTCTGCCACGCCCACCTTTGCAATGAACCACCACCACATGGTTAGGATCTGTGCCCATCCATTGGTCAATTGACTTACAGATGCTGCAGAGGCGTTCTAGAGGTGGAGCCAAGTTGTCTGGCCAGCCATAGTCGAGAACTTGTGGGCAGTGTTTGGCAAGGTCAGGCCTCTTCTCTGAGATGTTGATCACCTAGAAAACAACAAAAAACTTCACTGAAAACTTTGCTGTTTTCAACAAAATCCTATCTGAAGGAAAGTTCATTTTATGTGGAGACCAACTAAACTGTTATTAAATCACATCAAAATGATTTCTTTTAGGAGATAATATCAAACAAATTGACACTTGCTTTACATGTAAAAAAAAATCTGAAGACCTATGGTGCCTTTGTATTAAAAGAAAACAGTGTTTACTGTGAAATCTTTGATTTTCATGTATCAGGAAAGAATACTCTGCCATTAACTCTCTGAGACATTAAATTTTCTTGAAAAATTATAATCATAACAAACCATAAACCTTAAAAGGTCTGAACATTAATTACCGGTAATTGATTTTATAAACCCACTGGGCATAAATATAAACATGATTATTCCGTTAAAACTTATTGTTTCAGTGTTCCATTGATGTTCGCTACCTACTATTAAAAACTGAATCAATCTTTCATTTGCGTCAGTATTTCTTCAAACAAAATTTCATTGAGCAAATGTAGTATAAAGGATAAACAGCAGGAAAACCAACTATAAATCTGTTTAGTAAAACGATCATGTCCAAAAGAGTGTTAAAATAAATTATTCATTCATCAAGTTTTTGCTCAATGAATATCTGAAATGCTTTCAAATACAGTATTGATATTTCTACTATTAAATGGTCTTTGAATTTCAAGGTTTTCTATATCTTGGGCCTGGGTATGAAATATCGCATTCATTTTTTTCCTCTCTAATGTTTTACAACAGTTTTGTCAGACGATATGGTTCAGTTTAGTTAATAGAGTAACACCTATCTCCTTTTGATGTGTGCGTATATATAGATATATAAGTTCAACTTTAATTTCGATTACAGAAAAGTTATTTAAGGTGTATGTTTAACTTATGACCATAAAGAGATGAAATTAAAAGTATTACCAAATAGTTATCTCCATGCTTGGTTTTGAGCATACGTGTAACTTCTTTCAGATTGTATTTATATGTGTTGTCATGTTCTTCCGAAGCAAAGGACATCGCTGAAATAAACGTTTATATCATGTAACAAAATCTGGTATAATATACAGATGGAGATGAAATAATGTATCCAAAAAAAAAAAAAAAAAAAAGATTCTTTTTCTTTTCATTAAACATGTATTTTGAAAAACTCCACACCTGAAATAATGTGGAAAAATCTGTTCATCATTTACTCTTGCACCAATTACCCAAAGTCATCTGCAAAAATTTTAACCAATCAGCATGCAGGGATTACCTTTTTCGACAGAATTTTCAAAAACTACTGTCTAATTTAATATGTAACTGACTTTAATGGCATGCCAGGAAGAAAACCCTATATAACGATCCATCAACTTACAAATGATTCTCTCTGTAATATAGACCAGATCGAGAATACAACCAGTTTCTCCCCCATCCACACGATCCCGTGCAATCATCTCGTTCAAGTTGGACGACATCGTGCCCCGCTGCTGCGTTATCCCTGGCACAGCTTGCTGTAACATAATATTACCCTGCTAAGTGATTGCAGTTCATTTGTTCATTGACTGCCAAAACTACCAAACAAATCACACAACTTTGTCAGTATATTGCAAAAAAAAATCTAAGCAGCATTTTCTAAAAGTGCCGGTAACACTGCTTTTTTTTTCTGGTATATGTGAAAAAAAGATGTATAATAATCACTACAAAATTATCTTGTTAAAAGGAAACATAGTCATTACAAGAGCTGTCTTTCAAGGGAAGATTTGTACATACATTCAACAGCCTAATAGCAAGGTCCATATTAGGAAAAAACCTTTGGTAACTGGAAAACAAGTGGGTCATGATAGCCCTATATCACTCACCTGAGATTCACTGTATATATTGTTCAATTTTTCCTCAATATAACTTCCAAAAATATAACATTGGTCAGTATGTCAAGGTTAAAATCTGTTTTCAAAATGGTTGAATGTGTTTGAAATTTTTTTTAACCAACAAAACTTTAATAAATATGATAAAGGTCCACCTAAGGAACAATTCTGTGAAATAGCTTTATTCCTTGGAAGGACCAGTACCAGACAAGGGTACAGTCATTTTACATCCCCATATAAATGGTCATAGCTCGGTAGCGGAGCTCAAGCCCAAACCCACATGCAATTGAAATAGTAGATCAGTGGAAATTTGGCAGAAATCAAACCTTCTCACTCTGTGTGATAAATACTTCAATCTCTACACCAGTTTTGCAACCCAAGTACTTGTTCAAGACTGGAAAAACTTCATTCTGTCACTTTGGCTCTCCCATATAAAAGCAGTGACAGCTCCCCCTATTTCCAACAATTTTTTTTTTAATCATGTGAAAAACAGTAGTTTTAAAGAAACAAGGAGTAAATGATCCAGTATTCTTAAGACCTAAATTAATTATTAGCAAAACTTTACTGTAAAACAGATAAAGAATACTTACAACTTTTGGAAAGCCTGAATAGTTATGGTTCAGGGTGTCCTCATGGACTCTGAAATCAAACGAAAGAACATCATCACTAATATCCTCATATATTTTCTGTATCCGGTTTTTGATGTACTTGAAATGTCTTCTAACATGTACAGAAATAACTTTTGGGACTATGCTCAAGTCGTAAAATGCCTATTTGCTTATAAAATAAAACCCTTCATTTCAACAGACATGAATTTATATTGCAACACTTAAAATCTGTTAAGGTCATAAAAGAGTAAAATTTCTCCAGCAAACTTTCTACATTATACTTACACCATAGATATCTATCTTGTGGTAAAATTGTACATAGTGCACAAAGAATGGAGTTTTTTAACTTTTATGCAGACAAAATATGATCAAAACAAGAAAAAAAAAAGCCCACTTAGTCTCAAATGAGTTCATATATGACACTGATACCCCCAATACTTGCACCGGTCACAGATGCACCATAGTAATATATGCAAAGTATGTTTTGGTGAAAATTAACTGGTTGTAAATGTTCACATTTCTGGGTGAAGTAAAAGTGCTATTAACCAGGCTATGACCTTGACCTTTGAAACAACTAACCTCAAAATCAATGGGGATCATCTGCTGTTCATGCCCAATGTACACTACCAAGTTTCATGTACCTAGGCCAGTGTTCTGCAGTTATTATTGAACAAGAGTTTTACACAGACATTACTTCTGACCTTGACCTTTTACCTAGTCACCTTCAAAAGTAAACAAGAGCTGTCTGATGACCATCTCAAACCATAATACTATGTCGCAAAAGGAACTCATGTAGTCAAATCCCATGAAAGAGTAATGTGCATAATTATTTTTGACTCATTTTGTAAGCAAGTTATAGGTTTTACTTTAAATAAACTTTTTCTCATAAATTAAAAAAAAATAAGTTAAAGGGGTATAACTCTTAAAATACAAGAAGTGTTATAATTTTCAAAAGAATCTTCCATATTTAACAAGATGTCACACTTTATTATTAAATGAAACCAAAGTTTTAGATGACAGGGGCATATTTCTGAATTAAAAATAAACAATTTTACATAAATTTTAACTAAATTTCTAAGTAAAAAACAGGAATACTCCTGAAAAAAAAATTGCTAATACATTTATGCCCTTAGTCCAACGAGCAAGCAAAATATATATGTAAAAAGGGACATAATTTTGTAAATATTCTTCATCAGAGTTATTCCTTTGTCCGACAGCAGGGACCTTGTCACTATATGCAAGTATTTTAAGTTTCAACTTGAAACCCCTTAACAGTGAAGCAAGCTACTCACACTTAATAAAAGACTTTAACCAAAAATTTCTAAATTAAAAGGGGACATAATTCTGTAAATATGCCTAGCACAGTTATGCCTCTTGTTCAAAAGCAGGGCTTTGTGACTATATGCAAGCGTTTCTGGTTTCAACAGAAGCATAAACAAGTTAAAACTTATGATTACAACACTTGATAAAAAACTTGAACCAACGCCAACGCTGACGCTTGGCGAGTGCAGTACCCCTCCTTATTCTTCAAATTGTCGAGCTAAAAAGGGGCCATCAACATTGTCATGCCAATAATATGATGAGAGGACTAGTTGTTTAGGCTGGCTTGTTATTCATGTAATTATTATTTCATGTTTGCCTAATAATTACGTTACATAAAACATTACGTTACATAATTACGTTTACCAAAATGAGATTTTTTGTCCTTGCCCTTTATCTGTTACAATCATGATACAAATGGTTCAGTTCAAACAAAAAGATAATAGTGTAAGAATTATTATCCAAAGAGTGTCAAATTTTATATCTCTTTTTGAAGATCTGCAGTATTGTGCAAAATGACAACAACAACATTAATCAGAGTACTGACAAGCTTTACCAGTACCTTCTGAACCAAATGACTTCATATTTA
The DNA here is from genome assembly GCA_012932295.1 of Cyclina sinensis. Lineage (NCBI taxonomy): Eukaryota > Metazoa > Mollusca > Bivalvia > Venerida > Veneridae > Cyclina > Cyclina sinensis. Next base: position 7,813,364 of record JAAONU010000009.1, on the reverse strand, counting down.
TCTCAAAGTTTATTTTTGTCATTTTTTTCTGTCACAGATAAAGTTTATTTTTCTCATTTTTTATTGTTTCACTGTCATAAATAACAAATCAATTCTGATCATGATCAAAATCTTTTGATGATCTTGATCAAAATCTCAAGTATGTATCCTAAATCTTTCAGCCCTCCTCCAGTGGGTAACTTTAAATCACACTTCATCGTTAAACGATTTATAACATTATAGATCTACGTACTGAATAACTTAGTTGTCAAACTAAACCGACCAGTTCTTTAACATTTCTACAATTTATTTAAGAGCATTTTATTCCCTCTCCTTTATGTGGGCGAATAATCCTATCGTTTTTGGGGGACCGTCTCAAACTTGTCCAAATATAATGTATATACTTTTACACTTCCCAATTAGTCACAGTTGATATGACAAGCTATACAACATTTATGCAAATAAATTCTGTATGTGCCATAGGTAGATATATTATTTATATATTTATTTGTCATACAATGAATAACCTACTTATAACATCAAAGAAATACATTTATATACTGCTTAGTCGTTTTCTGAATGGTAATTATATAAATGAATGAAAGAAAACTCACCAAAAATTGGCACCACATTCAAGAAGTTTAAATGTCAATGAAATGTTAGGACTGCAGGAAATTTTTTAAGTAGAATTATAATAAAGATGAAGATCAACATAACAAATGCAAAGGAGTCTTCATCATAACACTGCCAATGTCCCGCACCTCATATTACCTTATCCCACTTCCAGCCATTAGCACCATTTTTTAAGCACCAACCATGCACAAATATCTTTGAACTACTTTTTTTGCTCAGGAATATGTTCAGTCCATAGTAAAATCTGAGAACCATTTGACTAGTGCCCTTTGCCCCTCAGAGAAGCTGTTAAAGCATCAAAAAGGTCAATATTTAAGAATGATTTGTTTGATGAAGTAACCATGTACAGTCAAGTCAAAAGATCTGATTAAGAACTTCAAAATTTGTAAGAACCTTTTTTTTATTTATAAGCATAATTTCTGCTAGAATTCCCTTGGCTTTCTGTTCAGTTATAAAGGTGGCCAGTTTCCCTACCCACCATTCTTGTGACACTTCTAATCCAATTACCCTCTAACTACTGTTTATAAGAATATTACTGTTGAATTTTTAGAGTTTGGTCTGTCATAAGCTCACACCCGGGTCACTCAGGTTGTTACAATGGCCTACAAATCCGCTATCTATACAGTGACATCAACAGATTAATTGTCTAATCAGGGTGATATGCAAAGTGTCACATTTGTTAATAATGACTCATGCTTTTATCATACATATAACATAAGTAACTCATTGCAGACTTCATTTACATAGTTTATTAGACAAAACATACATTTTTCACACAAGACACTGTCATTGCCATGTGATAATCCTTCTTACATTGAATTCAAATCCTATTTATTCAAAATTAACCGTATCAGCAGTAAGCTGTAACGCATTGGACTGCTATAAATCCAGGCACGAGCAAGTTCAATTTCCCAGTACTCTCTCACTAACATTACTTATTGTCATTCGGATGAGACATTAAACCGAGGTCCCATGTATCAGTGCTATACACTGAGCATGGAAAAGAACCAGGGTGTCTCTGGAATGCAATGCTCTCTGTATCATGCACTTTCCCCCCACAACCTAAAATAACTAACTCTGCAAGGGGCATCAGTCATGTGGACAACTAGTACTGACCATGAATAAACTCAAATAGAGAGGAAGCAACCTGTTCAACTTCATTAGTTCATTATGCAATACTTAATCCAGTACTTTAAATTAAAACCAGTAGCTTTTAGAAGAGAGGTTGTGGTTAACCACAATAACTTGACTAGCAGTATCAATTTACAGCTTCTTGGTCATTTAAACAATAACATATAATCTTTCAGAAAGTAATCTTTCCCACAGTTCTTCAAAAATTAACCTCAACATGTTAATTACTTTTACTAGTTCTCACACGAAATTGTCACCAATGAAAAACAAGTACATACTGTACATGTCAGAATAACATGTCTCTAAACTAGTTGGCGGTGTGGCCGAGTGGTTAACGCGTCGGACTATTAGTCAAATGATTGCTAGCCGCATGGGTTCAAACCCAGTCAGTCAGGGGCAAGCTGTTGTTTCCTTGAGCAAGAAACTTTACACTCATTGCTTAGTACTTGTTGGTTCCAGGAACTGATTCGAGAGTGTGTCTATAAGCTAAAAGCTGTCTACACAATTGAACTAAAATAAATTTGGTAGAATGCTAAATGCATTAGAAAAATTTTGAACTCATAAAATACATTTTTATGAATAATCCTTGTGAAAACTGGAAAAAGTTGGCAGAAAATTCCAAAAAGCTGACACCTTTGCAATTTTTTTTTTCAATACCTTTCTAAAGTCTTCAAAAACTTTACACCAGATTATTTCTTAGCTGTCTTTTTCTTTAAATCATTTGAAAGCTTAACCTCTTAAACACCCCGAGTCAAATTTTGAAGTTTGCTCATTCTATTTCAGGTATCGTTTTTCAAAGCCCAATTAAAGGAACAAAAGAACTCTTCAATACCTTTCAAAAGAAGATAAAAAAAGTGTCATCTTTGCACTAAGTCGAACTATGCACGTGTCAAAGAGTGGTTAAGCAGGTTGGTCAAAGATTTAAATCTCCACAAACTGTTACTAAAATGTTCAATTGTGCATTCAAAGCAGAAAATTTAGCATCCTAATATCTGATTACTCGTATCTTATTATCAACACGCACAGCTCTTTGCCCTTGCACAACTCTTTGCCCTCACAAAACCCAGTCAATACCATACTGCAAAGACTGATAGATGAATATCATACTAAGAAACTGTTGCATTTAAAGGAGAAATAAACCCACGTTTAAACATCAATAGAATTATTCATTAGGACATGCGTAAACCAAATATTCAAACTGTCACAGGAAACCAGATAAACTGTTCTTTGTTTTATATAGCTTTTAAATGTTTAACATGGATGACGGTCTGCTGAGACTTGGAGTGGATCGGTGGACCAGTGTATGTAAGCAGCTGGACTGGAATCCAGGGGTCACATGTTCCATCCCCCACTCCTCCATTAACATTACTTATAGTCTTTTGGATGAGATGTTAAACCAATGTCCCATGTATCGGTGCTATACAGTGAGCATGGAAAAGAGACAGTAGGAGTTCTGGGAATAGGATGCTTTTTGTATCTTGCACTATCCCTCGACAACCTAAATAACTAAACTTTGCATGGGGTGACAGTCATATGGGCAACTGGTACGAATGATAATTGACTCAGGACAGATAGTGACTTAAAATATTCTAAACTTTCAATGCTAATGCAAGTTGGCAGGTTTGGACCAAGGCAAGCACTCATATTCAATCATCAGAAGTTGCAAGAACTTGTTTTGTAACTGATGTACAATAAATAACTTAATAAGTTTAAACTAAGATGATTATACACTGATCACTGCAGTAGAAGAGTACATTTCAGTACATTGTAACCAGTCTAAAAGTGAAAACAGCAGGAAGTGTATTTCTAGTACTAGATAACCCAAATTAAAAGCCAGAGTCCATGTATTTTTATTAATGTAAGTATACGACTCATAGAAAAGTATGCATCATAAAAGACCATTAATTAAGTACCTATACAGACTGGTCAGGCAATAAAGAATTAGTAACTGTGAAGTAAAAATGTCAACAGTAAATATATGTATTTGCAGTATTTACAGCTCTTTGGTGTAAATTGTGACACCCTGAGACCTCAAGCTGTCACCTCAAGCTGTCACTATAAATGTGTAACATAAGAGATTACAGGAATATTAGCTATTCATTACAAGTTATGCAGCAAATAAGCCAAGAATTTGTTTCATCCTCTATGGTAAAATTACTAACATCATAATTTCTACATAAATAGGCCCTGGTGTTAGAATCTTTAAGATCAATCTGAATTCCATCAGACATCTGAAAACAATAGTAACCCCTGGACAAATTGCCCACCTAAAGGATAATATTATACTTAATCTGCCTTTTTCTTTATAAATAATTGGTAGATTTCACAAGAATGATGAATGACCTAATATCAAAGACTTGAAGAAAGTTAGTGGAACAGACAGGCCTTTCACAGTCGAAACTAATATGAAGCTTTCTTTTAATGGAAGATCCAACATACTGAAGAAAAAGGAGCGGAACATTGGTCCAGTTGTAACATGCTGTACTGGTAATCAAGGGGTCACCAGACTGATCCTCTGCTCCTCCACTTACATTAGTAATTGTTTTCGGATGAGACGTTAAACCGAGGTCCCATGTATCAGAGCTATACACTTACAATGTGGGGAATCACGTGACTAAGTTTGGAAAAAATGGCTGCCATACACCGTCAATTTGCCTTGAAAAATCAGGTAAGTCTGTTTTGTTATTGCACTGGTCAGGTTTTTACCTATCCTATCATATGGTCCCTTCTAAGCGCTTTTCTATCGCTATACAAATCTCTTCATATAAGGGCCAAGTTTTGGAGAACACTTCGACACAAAGTTAGATTGAGAAAGCACCAAAAAATTTTTCAGCAATCTAATTTTTTGTCGAAGTGTTCTCCAAAACTTGGCCGTTCTATGAAGAGATTTGTATAAGCCTAGGGAAATCGCTTAGGAAGGGACCATATAATAGGATAGGTAAAAATCTGACCAGAGCCATAACAAAACAGACATACCTGAAAAAGTACCGATTTTTTAGGCAAATTGACGGTGTCTGGCGGCCATTTTTTTTGTGTAAGTTACCAAATTTAGTCATGTGATTCCCTGCATTGACTGAGATTTAGGGGTGTTTCTGGAATGGAATGCTTTTTGCATCTTGAACTATCCCCCACAACGTGAAATGACCAGTCTCTGTAGGGGTCGTCGGTCATAATGGACAACTGGTAACAACAATAAATAAACTCGAATAGATGGGGAAAAAAAACAGGCTGAAGAAAATAACAGGTAATCAAATCTAAGATATTTTAACAGAACTGTATTTTCTTTTATAATATGCTGACAGTACAAGTATTTAGTTCAGGTCATCTGCACAGACCTTATAAGGTGAATTTCATTACATTCAAACCCTTTACTTGCATTTGTTTTGGAAACATTCATCCTTCAGTAAATATTAACACAACTTCAAACTGTGCAGTACAACTCTGAATGCTTCAAAATAAACCTTCAAAGGTACCTATTTAATCAAAACACCAAGGTATATTTTCAATTAAATGTTTGCACTGCCAAGTCTTAAGTAAATCTCAAATAGCCATGTTGTCTATAATAAATCTGTGAAATTGAAAAGTAACCTTCAAAGTTGACAAACGGTATAGTAAGTCAATACTGGATAAACTTGCTTATTTTGAAAACACCGAAGGTCATAAAGATCAAGTACCGTAATAACAGATAGTGTTCGTAATTGATACAGCAAAATTTGAAAGTCATCCAAGGCTGGACTGTTGAAGATGACTTACGGTACCAAGGTAAGGGAAAGTGTCAACATAAATAATGTAACATTGAAAGTTTGACTTTAAGAATTCACTCAGGGACTTACACTAACTTGCTTTTTCAGGCACTACCACCGAGCGTTTCGAGACTGTTTTTATGACACTCATGAATTTAGCTGGATGAAAGCCTTGCTAATAAAGTACAATCTAAAATTTGTTCAAGTGGAAAAAATGCCTGTCATTTACTTAAACTTGAAACAAAACTTTAAGATTTTCAGATTCAAATAAAATTTATTTTCTTAATCCTTAAAGTCATTTATGAAGAAAAAAAGAACTTTGAACCCTTGTTTAGTCATCATTGATCATCCTGAAAGACTTCTAAATTCTTACAACCACATGCCATTTACCTTTGTTTAATTGCACCCTCCCCCACACCCCCTCTCTGAGAACCTGGAATGATGTGTTTTAATTACTTCTCTTAGTACTCTTTTATTGCCCTCTCCAATTTCCAAACACTTAAGCCAGAAGTTTATGTTTAAATGCCTTTAAAATGTGTTAACTGATATTGAAATAGTGCACTATATTTTTGGAAATGTTTTTACTTAACCATTACCATGCTAAATATCTACAAGGCAGTCTGAAGGACAGCTAAATCCCCATCCGCAGCGGACATGATGTACTTATTGACCTTTAACCAACCATGACCATGATGTTGTGCCATGCGTATTATAAGCACATAGTCTCATGATAGTATTTATTTGTGCCAAGTTATTTAAAATCTTCCATAAAGTCAAAAAGTTATGGAGAACATTTAACCTTGACCTTGGGGGTAGCAACCTGGATGTTGGGTTCAGCACATCGTGTCAAAGTGGTGATCATTTGTGCAAGGTAATTAAAAACTTTTCGTAAGCCAAGTTAGTAAGTTATAGAGCACACGTAAAATGTGGATATTTGACCTTTGACTGTGACCTTGACCTTGTGGGTAGCAACCCAATTATTCCTCTCTGCACATCGTCTCATAATGGTGATCACTTGTGCTAAGTTATTAAGCGTGACCTTGACCTTGCGGGTAGCAACCCAATAATTGCTCTTTGCACATCGTCTCTTAATGGTGATCACTTGTGCCAAGTTTTTTCAAAAAAATTTTCAGCGGTTTAAAAGTTATGGAGTGGACATGAAAGTGTTACGGATGGACAGACAGATGGAGGCCATTCCTATAATCCCCTCCCCACTTTGCGGAAGGGGATTAAAAATGGACTTGTCTATCTTTCAATTTGGACAGATCCATTAATTGATTATGGTGGGTACTTATTGAAAATTTCCTGACTCAATGGCAAATAGTGCAGACCAGGGCTCCCGAAAACCGAAAATTTGCCGGTTTTGACCGAATTTTGTCTCTATGGACCGATTTCGATGTCCAAAAGTCCTTAAAAAATCGGTCCAGATAATTTCAAAAAAAAAAAAAAAATCTGTCTACCTTTTCAAAAAACAGTCAAAATCTCACACCAAAACCTCAATTGATCGCTAATCCGGTACTTCACACCTATCATAAAACCATAAAACTGTCAATGTTGCCCGCGGCAATTATCGCCAATTAACTTGTAAACAAGTAAAAGTGTGCTTGATTAGCAGCCGGCCAATCGATTAAATTTGACCGGCTCAAACTTCATCTAAATCATACTCCCCGCAGCGGTTACTTCCCCTGATCAGTACAGAAAGCAGTTAGTAGAAAAGCGTGACGTAACCGGTGCGGGGAGTGTGCATCGAAATAGGCGATAACTGTCGTCTGCTTAATTTCATTAAGGGCTTAATAGTAATTGTAGTGGCTAGCTGCAGCACAAAGCACACTTTAAAATATCAATGACTAGTTTGACGTTGTAAAATTACCTCTAATTCTACTTTCGCTTTGAAAAACACATATTTTCGCGACGTCAACACTATCATAACTCAAATTGTTCTTTGCCCTTAAATCGTTTCTATTTTTTTTGTTGGTTTGGTCTCGGCGGGGGGGGGGGGGGGGGGGGGGTCTCGGTCTCGGACCGATTGAGATTTCAAAATTTGAGGAGCCCTGGTGCAGACCATGACCAGACAGCAGGCTGATCTTTGTCTGCACTGGTTGCAAAGCCAGTGTCAATAGCCTTCAGCAGGGTAAAGATTAATATTTGTTGGAATTCATTGAATTTAATACTCTCAATGTGAGACTCCTAACATTCTGTTGCAATAAGTGGAGGTGCAGTTAATGGTGGTTTATCGTACATTTACAAGGAAGTCGGGTCATCCATTTCAACACATTTTTAAATCTTATATTACCAGCATAATAATAGCTTTGCCCTTATTTAACAAAACATAACCAGAATAACAAATATTCCATTCATGTAAATACACAATTTTTTTTTGGTAAATGTAAACCCGGAGAAATTGTAAACCTCATCTGTTCAGAATTTGGAAACATGAAACAAAAGTGCAAGCCATTAAGTTTCCATTTCACTTGCTTTGTGGACAAAATATTTCATTTGACATCAATCCGACATGATAACTTTTAAATGGATTCAGCCACTATGTATTTTATAAAAGAAGTAAAGTAATATATAAGATGATCCATTCAAGTCATCAGTTGGTCAATGAATCAAGAAAATGTTTCCAAAATTTCTCTCTTTCAAGTTTTTGGAAGTTGGTCCTGAAGCTTATTTTATTCTGGTATATCAATAACTGTAGTCTCAAGTTGAATAACAGTTCTAGATTTAAACGACCTGATGAAAAATCAAAGGGTTGAAGGTCCTCAGCATAAAACTATACAATAAAAAAATTAGTGTGAAGCAATACTGAATTTTGACCAAAGCCAGTTAGAACAATCAAGTGATGGACTTTTTTCAACAAACTTTGAAAACACAAAAATATTTCACAGATTTTTTAACTTTTTTTTTTTCTTCTTCCAAATCTGGCTTTATTCTCTGGTGACCTAATTCTGTACAGTTTTAAGAACTGTACTAAATTTTCAATTTTGAGAGTTACATCTAATAATTTCATAACCACTTCTAGAGTTAAAATGTCTTAAATTGTTTCATAAAATTAGATTTTAGAATACAAACAAAGCACGAGTGATGGCATAAAATTTCTCTATGCACAAGGTCCAATTCACCTTAATTCAAAGTTCCAATTTTCGAATTCGCAACTATTGCCTGAAATAAAATTTAAAGCTCTGTTACAAATTTGCATGGTAGGACGAAATGAATAAACAGCTTAAAAAGCTTTAACTAATGCACTATTTACTATTCAAACTGCCAGTCGATCAGAAAATTTTAGGTCGCAAGTTTATCACTAATTATACCAAACCTGACAATCCACTCAAAACACAAGTACTGCCTATTCAAATGGTTTTACTTTTATGCTTCCCGATCAATTACAGAGTGCTCAAGGTCATTTTATGAAGTTTTTAAATAATGTGCATCTCTGTGACGAATGATAAAATCCGACAACTTAGGCATCCCAGGTGACAATATGTACCCTAAAAGGATAAAGATCTTGGGCAATTCTTAAGTATCGCTTTTTTTGTTAAGGTCAACTTGACTGAACTAATTTTTTAATTTATAGTTTTTGAAGTTAAAAATTTTATCAGCCAGATTACTGCTGCATGAGTTGAATCAAATTAAAGCAATTGTTTGCTGAATTTTTGGTCCGTATATACAAATACAAGCATATCGTGAAGGACTGGTTTCGGAAGAGATGTGAGACCTTGCTTTAGTTTCAGATAATTGATTAAATTAGTCCTTGAATACAAACACATCAAGAGAGATGACATGAACAGTGACAGAAAAGATGTAGAAAGGATGTAGATTTCTTTTTCCTCTGCTATGTTGCTATTATTTCTGGATTGCTTGTACTTAGCTTGTCATGACATATTTGGGGTACAACTGCTGGCTAAAAACATATTTCCAACATAAGACTGGGTCACTTCATATCTGTATTTCTTAAAACAATTTATGTCTTCTATTGAAGTCTAGAATGCATTCTATAACTTTTTTCTGTAAATTCCGAAGTTACGTCTGCAACTTGAGACAAGCCTACTCAAGGCTAGATCCCTTAACAAAAGAGTCAAAGACAAGACTGTACTCACCAGCTCATGGTTTAGTTGTGGAACACAAGATGTAACAACCTGAAAATACAAGTAAAAGAAACAATAATGATTTACCTTTTAAAATAGGCGACAAATTTACTCAACCAAATCAGAAAGCAATTAAATCCTGGAAAAGCAAATAAAACAAGACAAAAACATAAAGTCACCAATAAACTGCCAAAAAGGCTAATATAATTTCCCCAGTCTTAACACAAACTGGCTAAATGGACAGACTAACAGATAGATGGAGAATTAGACTCTGGTTTTCTTGCAAAGATGTCTTTATTATGATGACAGTAAAGACTGATGGAAAGCTGACTTTCCATATTCCTGGCTGCATTTCTTCAAAGAACCAGTTTTACTTGCAAAGATAAAATATATCAAAATACAGGATATACATATACATATAAGATTTACAGGATTATGTCCTATACTTATTCTCCCCAAAACTATCTAAATTTATTAAAGCGACTGACTCACAGATGGGCGGACGATGAAAAAAAAAGAAAATGTTCTTACATCTTGAAATTTTTGCTTCAATTGTGAAGAACATATTTAAACTAAGTTACTGATTCATTTTTTGATACAGAAAAACATCAAAATATAAAGTTTTACACACTTTTATTGGTAAAAAATTTACCTCGTTAGTCACGAGGTAGATACTTTAGTTATAAGATTAATTTTGTAATTTTGTAACCTTACAAGTAGGCGCTGTGGCTCAGTGGTCTAGATCGTTGCTCTATTGCCTAATACTATTCTTCCTAACTATAATCTATTAAAGAGTCACTCGAAATTTGTTGTTTGTGACAAAAATAGATAAGCCTAGATCTTGTGAATACTCATGTGACCTTAGCTAATTTGAATATAGTTGACGTATCATCATTCAGTTAGTGAAAAAGGTTGTATTTCCTGGCAGATTTGGAAATACAGAATGGTATTTAGCTGTCTGAATAATGGGTATGTCCATCAGAAGTATAGCTGCAACAAAAATTTTGTAAATCCTGTAACGTTAATTACAAAGATAAAATATATCTTTATAATGTAAGTGAAAATGGGCCTTTAATCAATTGCAATGCACTCGGACAACTTTCATGTAACAAATGGAATTTTTAAGAATGAAGACCTCACTGTCTATAATTACAAAAAAAAAACATTCTTCGACCTAATTTGATTATTTCTTTGTAGCTCCAACCTTTTCTACCATTAAGGTACTTTAGGTAATTTGTATCAAATTGTGTTCCTTTAGGGCTGAATTTCACATTGACTGTAATACGTTCAATTATGTATAATCTGTCTAACTTTAAGTCTATTGTCCTTGTGGGTACAAAAAGAGACATGTTACACTTTTGTCGGACTGAAATCGTAAATCCTGCTAAATAATGATTTTCACTAATGAATGGGCAGACCATTTCGGATAATTGATACCTTAAGTTAACGAAATAGCTAAAAGCAAAATTTGTGGCAAATACCTGCACTTTAAGTGTTTGAAGTAAAATGTCATTTAATAGAGAGCTGAATAGTTCAAACCACCTTTAAAAAATCAAATGTGTTAGAGTTAACAAAATTAAATCACAACATTAAAAACAAGAGGGCCATGATGGCCCTATATCACTCACCTAAGTATGACTGCTTTTAACAAAGTTGTTATAGACCTGGTTATTTGACCTCAGATGACCCATATTCAAACTTGACCCAGAAATTATTGAAACAAACTTTCTGACAAATTCCGGGATATTTGGGCTAAAAATGTTACCACTAGAGTAATAACAAGGTTTTTCCATATTTGGGCTCTGTGACCTAGATTTTGACCCCAGATGACCCACATTTGAATTTGAGCTAGAAATCATCAAAACAACCTTTCTGAAAAATTTCCATGGTATTTGGACTGAAAAAGTAGCCACTAGATCGTTAACACACTTTTCTATTTTTGGGCCATGTGACCTAGTTTTTCATCCCAGATGACCCATATTCGAACTCTTCCAAATAATTACTGGGACAAACATCCTGCCAAATTCATGACAATTGAGGCAAAAATGTGACCATTAGAGTATTAACAAACCAAGTGTGGATGGACAACAGACGACAGACGGTGATCTATCCTAATAGCTCACCAGGAGCCTACGGCTCAGGTGAGCTAAAAAAAGCTACATGTTCATTATATGAATAACAAAATGCTTTCCAAAACAGAAACAATTATTATTATGTTTTGGCTTGAAAGTTGACTTTAATTTGATTCTCTATGTTGGGCTGTTTAGCTAAGCAGACAGAGAGGTTCTATCTGCTTTCGTTATGGTTAAAGCACTGAGCCTATTTTAACATTCATCCCCTCACTACAGAGGTTTTCCAAATTCAGCTTTTTTTTGCCATTTTCATCACTCTCATGAAGTTGCGGGAAATTTTATCTGCTGAATTTTGTATATTTTGTTAATTCTAAACTTATCATACGGAAAGACTAGTAGAATATTTAACACATTCCTGAATTCTTGAATTTGTTATCAAAATCCTGAAAGAAATCATCAGACTTTTACACTGATTTGACAACATTCATAAAAACTATTAAAAATCTTGCTATGTCACTATCTTCATATAAACATTCAAGATTAAAAATCTTTCCCACACAAATGGACAACAAAATACTGTAAAAGCCATTACAATCTTTTGCCGAAAAAACTTGAGCAATAAATTTCACTCGCCATTATCTAAATACCTCACTTCTGTCGTATCATCTCCGGAGTGATTTTTGAAATGGATTTTTTCAAATCCAAGGACAAAATACTTCAACCTAGAAGTTACGTCGCCTCTCATATAATAGCAACTACTAGACCTAATTCATGTAGTCACAATGTCTGTTTACACACTTACGATGTCCTTAAATATTTAAAAGACAGGTGTCACTCTACCTTTTAAAGGATTATCGTGTTACTGCATACTAGGGAATATCATAAACTAAAAGTATTTTCGTTTATATATACCTGTAATTTACATGTCTGACATAACGTTTGTGGCCTATATATTAAACGTGACAAAATTCACATCCACAAATCTAATGACGATCATTGAAACATTTTACTATATCACTACATGTTAGTAGATTAATAAATGTGTCTCATCTCAGATGTTCTCATGCCTATGTAAACAGTTGCAAGAATTTACCTTAGAATCAATAAGAAATTGATCCTTGTACAGGAAACTCCCACTTCAAATATATTGACGTGAGACCTGATTATACATTCCTTTTCATATAACAATGAGGACATAAAACGAAAAGCAAGAAGAGACACAAAATGTTACTGACTTGTCAAAAGGATTTCTAGATTAATTCTCTGCTATAGAAGGAACCATTATTTATAGACATGCCCCTCAAATTGACCTATTAGGTCAAGGTTGCCATTTTGTACACTACTACTGCTTCTAGCTGTCTAGTTTCACTTCAGCCCCACATTACCACCCTTTCTGTTTGTGTGGCAATGTATAATGAGAGTGTAACATAGGATCTATTAAGGCCAGAATGTTCCTACAGGTACTTAGATCTTCGACTTTCACAAGTCTTTTTCAGTGTTACAACTTTTTTGTTTGTATGCATGGTAATGTTGACCTTTTTCCTGCAAAGGATACGTGTCCTGCAGTAGAGAAATACTGTTTTAAAGTACCATAGGTAGCATATCCAAGGTCTAAACATTTATTTCCCAGCTGATAAAAGATATTCCCCGATTTTCCCATAAATATATTCTTTCAAAAAAATTTTCTCACCAAAAGTTTTTTTTTCATCATTGCATTTCACGGCATAATTTTGAAGAATTTGAGTAAACCACCTATATCTTATTATCATGTATAGGAAAGGTTGAACTGAAAGCTATCTACAATTTCACTTTTGCTTCACTGATTTTTATTACATGTCTATAAATTGAATACCATAATTTATAGCAAATTGAAAATTTGCATTGCAGCTCTACAACTTTTTTTATGCCTGCAACAACTCAACCATGTACCGAACTATCACTGTCCTCAAATATTTATCAGTTAAAGCTATACTGATGTTGTTAAGTGTTGTACCCAATTTAGATAGTATCGACTTTTGTCAAATTTTCTGATATGTTTGTCATTAAATGAACTGGAGAGGGCTGTATAAAGACTGTGGTGACGGGTCACCTTAAACTCAATCATGAGGGTCCAAATTTCATGAATCTCTTTCATTGGTTCAATTTTTGACCATTTCTTCCTTGTGAATTTTTTAATAATTTCTGTGAAGATGATATTATTTATTGTTATATTTCTTCAACATGTAACATGTAGTTCTCTGGCCTCACTCCAAAAACAACTTACTAATTGTTATAATACAGGCGAACTTGGGATTAATAATTCTTTGGCTCAACAGTTTTTATTAATGATTTTTTGTAAGCGTAATCACCTAATTTGACCTTAGTTGATATTAAATGATCGTTTAATAGCTCTAAAACCGTTTCCAGTATTGAACGGTAGCTGGATTACATCCAAATAAATCAATTTCTGTCGATGTTTATCTTAAATCATGCATATTTTTAAACAGTTTTGTGCCTAGCATATATGAGTATTTATTTTCCATGAAAAATAAAATTAGCGTATTTTAATGCCATTTTTTTATTCTCACATCTGATATGCGCACTCAAGGACACTTAACTGCATGCTTCGATTCATGTGAACATTGAAGGCATCTATTTCAATATAGGTAGTGTGTTGCATTTCTTTTTCAGATTACATTTTATTATGTGTAATGTAGAAAGTAAAGGCAAAATTACAGTAATGCAATGATGCAGCCAGTTTTCTGAATAAAAAACAATGAAATAAATCTTTCATTAATGTGTCCTGTGCTTTGAATTTTCTGAATTCAATTAATTAATTTCATAAATACTTGAAGATTTACTGTAAGAGCAAACTATATTTTGTTTTAAGTTGAGCATTGACACTGAATGCCACTGGAAAGGTGACTAATATAGCTTTCCATAACTTGCCATAGCAAGGATGTTAACACCAACGGAAGGGTGACTGCTACAGCTTTCCATACATTTTGTATAACACATTTTGTGTATATCAAGTCTTTCTCTTTTTTTATGCCAATTCCTTAATTCAAAGATATTTTTTCTTGTTTATTGATTAGTATATGAATTTTTTAAAATGATTATGACAAAATTTTATGACAAAATTATTTTAAAAAATCGGTGAATAATGAAATTTTCTAAGTATTTTTTTAATACAATCTGTCAAAAAAGGCAATTTCAGGGGAAAAGTTTTGAGAATGATTTCTTATAAGCTTCAAACAACTACCTAAGTGCCATAATATATTTGCAATAAATAACAAATACCACCTCTTGGTTCAGGTTCTAGATAGTTTTTCATAACAGTTAATTTTGTAATTTTACAATCAATAGTAACTAACATTACACAGGGAAAGAGGCACTGGGCTTATCAGAAACTGGCTGGTTCAAACTGACTAGTTGTGACAAAAAAAGCTGTGCCAAATTAGTTCAAGAACTGGGACTTAAATTGTGCATTATAAACAACCCTCAATTTGTTATGAAGAATTCTCTATGTAAGAACATTTGAAATATATTTATTTACCTGTTTGTTTTAGGGATTATATTCCAAATAAATGTACTATATTAACAGTTACAGAAACTGTATATATACATAGATATATATTTCCAGTAAGAAACTGCTAGCCTTTAGCCACGTAAATTCCACGCAAAAAAAGTTAAATTCTGTTAAACTTTTATCTATTCATTTCACAAAAGCAATACAAAACAACGTATGTTATTCCACATGTACCAAAGTTTGAAAGCTCTCCACTTTGACAAATCCGATATACTTCGCTGAACTTTACCTGGGGGACCTTATCAAAGTTGTCCTTTCATGTATTGGATACACAAATATTTTGTCAAGGGGAGTAACTCTACAATGACTTATCAGTAAAAGCCATCAAAATCATTTTTATCATACGTTTGTATCATATATTGACATACTGACAAACTTAATACAGTAGTCTCTTTCAGTATTGCCCGTAAAAAGTCGTAAACAAACAATGAACAGACTGTAGCTGTGGTGGGCCTGCGCAGACAGGACATAGCGTGCATTATGTAATTATTGTATACTTAAAACAACAAGCACTTTTAAAATTACTGATTAGATTCTTTATTACAACACTTACATTTCTACTAATCTTTTCAACTGAATATTGATTTATTTATTCACTAGCATGATTAATAAACATGAAAAATTGTTTAAGTATTAAGTTTAACAAAAAACAAAATAGCATCTTATATAATGTACCTTCACATTACCAAAAAAGTGCAAAAGAATATACTTTATTTTCAAGTTTGGTAAGCTCTAACTTACAACATTCACTGTTGAATATCATTCTGTCAAATTTGCTGTCTAATTGTTTAATATGAGAAAAACAAAAAACAGTTTTTGAACTGGTTCTCAGCACAGCTGCTTAGCAGTCTGCCTTAAATTACATATTTAAAGCTCGGTTCCTGGCCTGAGTTGCATTAAAATTTTAAACATGTAACCAACCATTCATAAGCAACTTTAAGTCAGTCTGTGTATAATCCTTGAATGCCTTGCACTTCTATTTGAGACATTGTAATCCTCTTTAAGTTATCTTGCATTTTAATGGTATCAAGTATAGTATGCACAAACTGAACAGTCTTGAATTAACATTAACAGTATATATAGTTTGTACAAATTCTAATGACATGTCAATTTAACCTAATGACAAGGGCAAGGTCACAGATCATGGTCCGAACAATTTGTGAATTCTGTTTGATCAATGCATTCAATTTACATATACATTACCACAAGAACCAATGTTTTATGCCAATATATATTATAATAATTTTTAAATCTTGTATAATATAAACTTAATTTATACGTTTAAATAGTTCAAAGATCTTTTCATATCATATCTTATTAGAAATTATAGCTGTATTTTCTCACTGAGCTTTCTGAATTAGAACTTATTTTAATTTCAAATAACAACCATCAATCATAATTTCATTCAAGCAGAATTTCATTGATGTTAATAGCTAATGTATACGTAAGTATGTGTATGTATGTATATATGTCACTTCTTTAAATATACCATTTTTTTTCAAATTCCTTTCGTGATTTTTACTATGTTTAGTAAACTATATCTTTAATATATTTTGAAGTACTTTCATACATCGTAAACCTATTTTCATCTCCTTTATTTCTGTCATGCCTCAGACACCACTATGGCATTTTCTGAGAATAGACTGAATTTGTAACACGAAACAAAACTATTTTTAAGAAAAAAATGTTCAAAAACCACTGACAAAGGGAATATTTTGTGCATTAGCAAAGTGGCAACTTTAAATTAGCTTCAATGTTTTGTCAGTTGATTGTTTAGATATTAAACTAAGGTATATGAAAAAGTTTACATAAATTGCAACATTTACAACAAAAGCAAAGGAAGATAGATTCCTTTGGAAAGTGTAATGGTATAGTAAAATGCACTTAGATAAAATTTGCATAAAAGATGAAGATAGATTATGTTTTAATGCACCAGGGGCGACAGCCAGATTACTTTCTATTTGTCTGTTTGTAAACCTATTTATTTTATAACAATACATTTTCATCAACATTATTACCTGCTCTTTTTTCAGTAAAAACCTTCTTACAAGAACACACTGCAATTATCTCAACTTTTAAAACCATTATCTCAATAACAGACTGGTTTTTGTAATGTTTTCTTTGTCCAATCTCTTATGGGCATATGAGAGTTCATAACAGAAAGAGCGGCAATGTATCTATTATTGACCACCCACAGCGAGATTCCAACTCAGGTCTGGCCCGCATTGAAAACAAACACTCTAGACCACTGAAACAAAGAATCTATTTCCTGATGCAGTTGTCAGAGAATTACAGGCAGGTGTGCACTGGACCATAAAATTTGTACCTCAATAATAGGGCCATTCCACTATATTAAGACCAGAGTTTATTGCAAATCAAAAGGTGGTCTTAATAACAGAGCTTTACTGTAGTCTCCTGGAACACAAGTTTGATACCCCAAAGTAACAAGAGTTATAACAGGAGTTATAACCATAAAGTTTTCCTCAACTCATATATCCACATTATTTAAGATTTCTCCTAACAGGACGTTGTGAAATGAAACACGGTTGTCAATAAAGTAAAGAACTACAGTACTGTACCAATTGTCTAACAACGATTTGGTTTATTGGGGTTTAATGCCAGTTTTAACAGCTGAGGTTGTATCCCGGCGGTCAGTCCACCTAACCAGTGTTCCTGGGTATCCAACCAGTGTACTAACCAAATTTCTTGGCAATCGACTGACTACTTCCTCACTTGCTGCAGAGGTGAGGGACAAATGACCTACAGATGCATTGTCTGAGATAAATTATCACAGAGAAATTTTGCCGGCCCTGATGGGGATTGAACCGGGTCTAACAATAGCTGACCATGTTTTTGTTAAATGTCCACTAACATGGTTAGTTGTGAAATGGCCTCTATACATGGTTTATCGTATTTTATTTCATAAGTACATACAAAAAAAGCTTTTGGCAAGAATTCAACAAATCAAAGCCATTTAGTTACTCCAAAACATTTTGACTGTAGAGAATGGTGTTATCAGTCATAAAGATATTTCAATGATTTGGAAGATAACTGTTACCTGAAAAAGTAACAGGGTAATTTCAGCATGTTCTAGTGTATTAATTTTATCATTCTGAAAATCTGCCAAAATGAGATACCCCTAATATCCTAATCTAGAAATACCTACTTCAATTTACATACCAAAAACATTTTCATTGGAAAACATCATTTCTTAATGCAACCAGTTATTTTACATTTCATATATTACCCCCCATTTAATGTTAGCGAAACTATAATTTTGTCATAAAGGGACATATTTTTCACTTTCAGTTTTTCAAAGCTTTGAAAATAACTGCTTTAACTAAATACAGTAATTTCCACTATCATTAGGAAACAGACGGAGTAATTTTCACAGCAAGTGAAATTACTAAATTACTTGCCCTTTGAAGCTGCCATTGTAACAGCTGCACTTCAAGAGCAGTGAAAACTGACTTTCGCTGGAAAATACAAAAACCAAATTTTCAAAACCATTACATTAAGCCAAAAATGAAAGTTTGGAGGCAATAAAAACTGTCTAACGATGTTTAGTACCTATATACCTTTGAAAAGGTAACATACATGTAACTACTAACATACTGTACTTCAAGACCAGATAGATAAATGGAAGCTGATATTTCAATGAAGTAAGCTTGAATTCATGATTTTGTTCAAATAAAAATTTTCAAAGTGTATCATGTATATTAGCAAACTTACTATGCTTTAGTTTAATAAAGATTGCCTTATAGCAAATCTGACACCACTTTTATTACATTCAAGCATTATTCTAATGGTTACATAAATTGTATTTTAATGCTATGCATAATTCATTCTCAGTTTGCACAACCACAAAGATAATGTTCCCGTCAAATCTCACTACTGTACAAAATGAAAATTACCTGTTTTTCAGGAAATTATAATGTCAAATACTTCTGTCCCCATTAATAAATTAGCCATGCAGTAAATCTTAATCCTTATTTAAGTTTCGCTTGATGCCATATATGCACCCTTGCCAAGATGGCATGCTGTGCAGTAGCTATGAGTTATAATATTCCTTCACACAAAATACCAAAATATTCTTTCCCTATGCAACAAATTTGATATGCACAATATTATGAAATGATATCTCACAAACAGATGCAATTTATCACTATCTACTGTCATTATGTAATCATAAATAGCCTTTTATGAAACCCCACAGTGCAACTTGAGATAATTTGCCAAGTACATATATTTATCAGAGGTTTCAATTCCAATCTTGATTGATTACCATGCAAATACAATGCAAAACATACAGCCTTAACTGCCCTTTCTTCACTAATTCAGGGTTATAACAAAGTCATCATATAGCTGGTGCAGGAGCAGTGGTCAAGAGAATGTCTCCTGTTAAGCAGCTGACCTGGAAGCTTCCATACCCACAGGTTACCACAGTGAGTTTCAAATGACTATCCACATTCCACACTTTTGGTGCAAGTACTGGTTTGAACCAAGGTAGAAGTTACTGAATTAGATTAATATCTAAAATAACTTGTAAATACAATGGGTTTTAAATATTTGCACTATTATTTACATTTACCGTTCCCATAGGTGATAAATGGGAAAGTTCTTATATATTGCATATAATGGAGCTGCACCATCTTTGGTCAGATCAGTGGTCCAGTAGTAACACAGGTCTTGTAATCCCGAGTTCACACGTTTGATCTCTCACTTCTCCACTAACACTTCAGTAATTGACTTTTCGTGTTCCCAGTGTTTCATACCGAGCATATAAAGAACCAATGCTGTGGAAGTGTCTCTGGTATGGGTTACTTTCTGTTTCTTGTACTACAACGAGTGTACTATTGCCTTAAATAACGCACCTGCCATAGGCAGGCACTAAACATATGGGAAACTGGTTCGAACAATGAACTAAAATACTTAGGTTAAGTACCATCAGTACTTTGATTGTTTTATCTTTATTTAACGAATTAAAAATCAGTTTAAAAAAAGAATTTAGCACACCCGTTAGATTATTTATTATGCTTCTTAGAAGAGCCATTATATGCTTATCGTTAGCAAGAAGGATAACAAAGCAACTGGTTACTACATTTCAAAATTTAGTGATTACAGTGCTTTGATTATTCCTAATATATTTTTTAATATAATATATTTTTTTTTCTTTTCTTTTCTGGATCATTGTGAGTAATGTTAATATACATTTTAACCCTTACTTTGCTAAAACCAGCTGACACTGCCTTTGCGACTAGTGCAGACCAAGATCAGCCTGCACAGTCCGTGCAGTCTGATCATGGTCTGCACTATTCGCCATTCAGTCAGTAAATTTTCAGTCAGCATCCCCATAAACAGTTAATAGGACCTGTCCAAATTGAAAGATGGACAAGTTCATTTTAGATATTTAGCATGGTAAGGGTTAAATTTATAACCATATTTATTAGTATTACACTGATTGAACTGCTGAGCAATTGTTATTCCTGTTATATCAAATTTTGCAATTGCATCACTTTTAATGTTACAGTTAAACATGGGGCTTTTAATATAAGAGTTTTTGTTAACAAAACATCAAAACTTTAGAATATTGTGTTGAATTTAATATCAAACCTTCACTTTAACATCAAACCTTCTGCATATTGTACTGAATTTAACATCAAACCTCTAGAATAATGTGTTTAATTTATATTAATAATCCACAAACACATCGGGGAGAATCCCAGAATGCCGGGGTAAGGGAGCGTTTAAAAGTGTTATAGTACTATCTAGTTTCTGAGTTTATTTACCTTAACTTTATTCAGAAAACTTTTCAATAGATGTTCATCACACAAAACTATTTGAATTCATAGTTTAAGAATAGATGTTTTTTTGTTAAGTGTAAAAATATAATAAAAACCAATAGTTCAATAACATATTGGGGAAAGCTGTCTCTTTTATATAGAAAGTGTAGGAGGCAATATTGACAACTTTACGAGACAGTTAAATAGCCGTTGAAATAACAGAAAACAGTTTTTATACCATAATCTAAATTCTCAAGGTAATCTTCAAAGATAGTTTATACTAGGAAAATTGGCTGTTTGCCATTTTGCGATAAAAAATATCTTTGATTTTCTTGTTAACACCAACTTCAATGCATGGGATATTATATGGCAAATGAAAGTTCGCTTCTGAGTGACAAAGTTTATATTTCATTTATGTTTACTTGTAAGCATGACTTCTTTACACAAGATTTTTCATGTAACGTCATGCTGTTCCTTCTCTGCAGTACGCAGGTGGACAAACAAGTTTTTTTTTCAGCATTGTGACAAAAAAACAACAACAACATAATCCATCACAGGAATAAATAAGATCTCAGTTAGCTCATGCACTCATTGAGCCCGCCCGCTTAGCTCAATAGGTAGAGCACTGGATTAGTAATCCATTGGTCGTTGGTTCGACCCCTGGGCAGGGCAAAAATTTCTCCGTGACAATTGTTCTCAGACATTGTGTCTTATGTTCATTTGTCTCTCACCGCTGATTCAGAGTAGATCATGTGGGAACAGTAGTCAGTCACTTGCGGAGAAATTGGCAATTACTGGTTAGTTATCCAGGAAAACCGGTTAGGTGGACTGACCGCCGAGATATAACATATATTGAAATCGGCGTTAAACCCCAAAACAAAACAAATCATGCACTCACACCCCCTGACAGCACATCCCTAGCCTAATTTGATACACAGTTTTGAGCAAAAAATTAAGGCGTACCATTAAGGAAAAATAAACCTCAATACTGGTATGTACCCAGACTTGAGTTCAGTGGCTCTCACATTTGACTTGTTCAGTAATAAGTATTATATCAAGACATTTATTACAAGACCTAGTTGTGATTTACTTGCTGGGCAACCGAGCCATTATAAGTATAAAGAAAAACCTGCACAGTTCGGATGTTATTCCGCTTGCATGTTAAAATACAAATCGTATGTATTTATTCTGCATATCACTGATCAATATACAGTTTCAATCGTTTCCCTGCAGGTGCATTTTCACATCTTTATCGCAACATACCAGACGAAAGTGATACCAAAAATGTCTTCTTTAAAACAACAATATTACCATTTGGTTATTTTATTGCTTTTACAGTTGACTGACACAAAACAAGTAAACTGTAGCTTTGTTGCCGAAAAAAAAAGTTTCTGACGTAATTTTAACCATTTTAAAGATGTGATCAATCTATTCTAACACTCAAGTATTATAAGCTGGGGAAGGTAAAAACATAATAGTTGATTTGAACTGTTGTGGTTTACTTTAACATGAATGGCAAGAAAACATTTTATTCACAAGAGAACCACTAAATAGATGAAAACACCGAAAAGCCTTTTATTCTGTTTCAAGTACCAATGTAAGTGTTTCATATAGAATTTTAGTTGACACAGTTTCTGCAAATGGACTTAAGCACCAAATGTCCAAAACTTATGAAGCTTTGTTTAAAATGCTGTGTGAGTTTGCAGGTGAATAGTTTAATAGTGAATGGCTTCAATTACAGAAAACGTATTACTGAATCATGTATAGCATCTAAGTATTAAATGGCATCTTCATTTATGACGCTTTTTTTGTCTGGCACGGTCTATATTTAGACAGAACCAGAATGTGTTTTTTTTTACAATATTACATCACCAGAGTTGTAAGGAAAGCTACTGTACATATGAAATAAGAATTAAGCAAATACAATAGTTTAGCACTGAGCAAAATTAACAGAAACAATTCTATGGTATCTATAAAATAATTATTAACCATGATCATAGAACGAAACTTCATGCTTGTAGTTCTACAGAATTTAGGCAGGAAATCAGATAAAACATGAATATTTCTATCTATGAACAGCATGAACTAAAAACAGAAAACACTTACATAATATTCAAATTAATGTGGCACCATTAAGCTTCTATTTTATAATTATGTAAATACGTACCAGATCACCCTGATTCAACTTACACATTCAACATTTTTGTTTTTTTTCCAAATGCCTTGCTTCTATCACACCAAGTGTCAATTTTGTCATAAATCATGCATAAATAACATGTAATTAACAGCAATATAACTTTGATCTAATTGATATGTCATACATTTTGACTTTAAAGAGATACAAGATGCCCTCCAGCTTGCCATCATGTTGTTGAACACAAATGGCCAAACTGTCTCCTTTTTAAAGCATCAAAAGTGGTGTTTTTACTTTATGACTGGGGCAAAAAAGCAAGTGCACACTTTACAAGGAAGAGTTATTTTGAATGGTTTTTTCGATTTCATTGTTAATCAGCAAGTTGCAATATATGAACTTGAGGCTGGGTGCATTTACTATGTACAGTTAGAAATGGAACAGACGAAATACTAGACCCCTTCAAGGAGTTTACTGACTCAGTTAAAAGTTGTAACTACAATAACAATACTCCCATCTTTATACTGCAGACTGGTTGAGGCGGCAATGATGTTGTTTTATTGCTGTTGTTGATAATATGTTGTTGATGAGGATGATGGTGTCAGTGATGGTGATGACAATGGTGATGATGATGATGATGATGATGAAGACAATGGTAGTGGTGGTGGTGATGATGATGACAGTAATGTTTGATAATGATGATGACAACAGTGATGGTGATGAATACGAAGATTTTGCTCCTCTCAGTGGCAAAACAGGAAACAGTCTTGAGGACAATACTGAATACATCATGAATGTTGTCGAAGATTTCATAATGAAATTTATCAATGTATAGAGTTAACGTTTCCCTTCTGAATAAATCTCTAATAAATAGAATAAGAATTGAAAACATTCATGCCAGACAAAAATTTAAACTTGCATGTTATTATAATATGTATGTCTTACGCAGAGTTGCAACATACTACTAGAACTTTGAATAAGATGCAGAAAGTAAAAAAACATTACCCCTTTATATGGTGCTTGCTCCAAATCTGGTGATTCTCCATGTACAAAACACCCACCGCATAATTTTCCTATATCTTTCATTGTGACACTATGATTTCAATCAACAAGATGCCATTAAAATCCACTTTCAACATTTTTCATATCAGAATCCAATCTTTACACGAGTACTTCAGGTAAACGTTTTAACCACTTGTTATTTTTTTGGTCATTTTCACATCCCATTATCTTCTTTCGCAAGTTTAACAAACTTTCTTGCTTAATCGTTTTCAAATCAAAGCATCCAACAATGACAGTGTCGTTATTACTGAGTTTTTGTACTGGTAATGTCATCAGATATTCCGCGTAAAAGCTGTATTATTCAAAATTATTCAGATTTATTGCAAACTTCTCCAACGAATTGTTACATTTCCAGTTTGTTTTTCCACTTCAAAGTATATTGCAAAATGTATTCCGTTTCAGTTAACTGTTGTTCGCAGTTATTTGAATAGAAACAGTTACGCGATATCTGTCAACAGATTATTTCATTTGGTCACAGTTTTTGTTGTATTACTTGTTTATTCAGGTCATATAGCAGGGTCACTAGCAAATAAATATCATATTGCATGAAAGCACACATCAATAACTGGTATATAAATCAATTAATCCATCCTTGTTTAAACTGTAAATTAATACTGAACTGGTTACAATACTTAATCCTTCTGATGCTTAATTAAACATTTTGATGGATGCTAACTAAACTGTTCCGATGCATTTACTTTTATTATGATAATCCCATGAGTTAAAGAAATCTCTTTAAGGTAACAATAACACAAAAAATCTTACAGAAACTTATTTAACCCAAGCACCGAAATAATACTCTTTCAGACAATTCTTACAATCTAAATTCCACTTTCTCTTCCTTATACACTTAACTTTAAATTTTCTGCACAGAATAAATCATAAATTATTTCAAGTACATTAAAAAAAATTCACGCATTTTTTCAAGTATCAAAAAAGTACATTTCCTTTAGTGCACCTGTGTACTCTATTTTTATCAGTTTTATTCTATGTATTTTTCTAAATCTATAATGGATTCAGTAAACATCAAACAAAATTCACATGACCATAAGTCAAATGAACTATATAATATAAACCCTCTCTATACCAATTTCCCATTTTTCACCATCTGGGCAATAAAAAAGACATTTAATGACACAAGGGCAGACCTAACACAATTTCAGTTGTCAAATCAGCCAATAATGCTAATATACTTTTCTGTTAAAAAGTACAAAGAAAAAACTAATTGAAATAGTCCTTCGCTCAGTGTCAAAGCCTCCATCTGGAACTATTTTCATGAGATTAAAACTATTTGATTCTTCATCAATATCAGTATTTAAAGCAACTAAAATATATATGACTATGAATAAGCCAATACCATTAAAGTAATGAAATTTTCATATGAATTAGCAATGACTCAGCATTTTATAATATAACGACTGGAGCACCAGAGACGGTAAAGTTGTACAAACGATCCCATAGATTTCCAGAAAGCAACATGAAGACAAGGGAGGAAACTCTCCATACTATTCCTGCATAATCATAGCAAAGGAGATAAACTCAGGATTTTTCTTCCGAAATCAAAACAATGGAAAGAACTCCGAACATTCGACCAAAAACGCCAGTTACAAGCAATGGAGAGAGAGAGAGAGAGAGAGAGAGAGAGAACAGAGAGAGAGAGAGAGAGAAAAAAAAGGTTGATAACTTGATGCATTCAAGGAAAAAGTGCAGAGTCCATGATATTCCTTGGCAAAGGACTGAAGATTTTCCTCATACAAAGTCCTCATACAAAGTCAATGAGAACGCAAGACATACTATTTAGTATGCACTGCAGGGGAAGGAACTCCAAACAAAAAGAATTAGGAATATATTCTAAAACTTATGACACTTAGACATATTATGCATTAAACAGGGATTAATAAATCAAGCTGTTTTTAAAGTAAAAATGTCAAGTGCCTTACACAAGGAAATAATAAATAACCTTACATAAAGGAAAATCCATTCACATAAGTTGTGAATCTTTGCATAGACATCACAGAAAGATGCTTCCTCACGATAAATTTAAATAATGATGACCTTTATTTCAAGTCCACAAGATATTAAATAATAACAAATATTAGTTACAAAATGTGAATAAATTATTTTAATGCACTTGAAATTGACTGACAATTATAATGCTGACATATGTTAGTTTTTCTGTTACAGGAGAGATAGCTCTGTTTATGAGACCTTGCAGTCAAAAAGTGGTGTTAATAATGGTTCAGTCTTATTAGAGAACCATAACAGTTCTGAATTTCAGACTTCGGTCATTCTTAAAACTTTCTGATTTTCCTCTGAATTTCATTTTATTATATTTATCTGTATACGAATCTCAGTGTTCTTAAAAGCGTAATTTTACCGTATTTTATTACTTAATATTCAGTATATCAAATTTCAAAAACTTGAAAACTGTAATGCAATATTTGCATTTAAGCACCCTAACACTTCAGTATTCACAATTAAGCTATCTTATAATTTTGTTAAAAAAACATTGAGAAAATTTTTCAATTAAGTTTGTGAACCTATTCACTCTTGTTTCTTAATAAATTATCCTTTCATACAAACATAATTGAATATTAATGTGTCATGCATATATTAAAACTAATAAATAAACAAGTATGAATTAATTTTACTTGAGGCCAGCCGGTTTACTACTGTAAACAAGTAATGTATGAATTAATTTTACCAGAGGGCCAACTGGTTAAATTAGAGGCCAGTTGGTTTACTTCTGTTAACCAGTCTCAATTAATTTTACCTGAGGCCAACTGGTTTACTCCTAAATTAGATGTTCAAGTCTTTATTGACAATAGATTTTTCTTAACTTAAAATAAGTGTTTGAACATGTAAAATACAAGAACACAGATAACTTACTAAGTTTAGTTACTACATGTATTAAAACTAGTTTAAACTATGAACCTTACATTCACTCTGTATAACAACTAGTTTAAACTATGAACCTTACATTCACTGTATGATAAGTTAGTTACTGTATACAAGTTTAAACTATGAACCTTATATTCACTGTATAATAAGTTAATTACTGTATAACAACAAGTTTAAACTATGAACCTTACATTCACTCTGTATAACAACAAGTTTAAACTATGAACTTTATATTCACTGTATAAAAAGTTAGTTACTGTATAACAACAAGTTTAAACTATGAACCTTACATTCACTCAGTATAACAACAAGTTTATATAACAACAAGTTTAAACTATGAACCTTACATTTACTCTGTATAACAACAAGTTTAAACTATGAACCTTACATTTACTCTGTATAACAACAAGTTTAAACTATGAACCTTACATTTACTCTGTATAACAACAAGTTTAAACTATGAACCTTACATTCACTGTATAATAAGTTAGTTACTGTATAACAACAAGTTTAAACTATGAACCTTACATTCACTGTATAATAGGTTAATTACTGTATTACAACTAGTTTAAACCTTAAATTCACTAAATAATTAACTTAAACACAGATCATAATGAGTTTCAAGGAAAAAATCAATACTACTGTATAATAACTTATATAAACCTTAGATCCAATCCACTGTGTATAGAGTCTGAACTCAAATTCTAATCACTGTATAATAAGCTTGAATTTTACTCAGATCTGAGATTCTGTATGATAAGTAAAATCATTACAGTTCCAAAACATTAACCACTAATCCACTTCAATATTCATCAGAAGCTAAAACTCAGATCTAAATAACTCATGATGAACAAAGAACATAACTGGACTAGGCCCAATTCACGTAAGTTTACAAAAAACATCAGAATGTACATAACACATTAATATATTTATATATACACACATTAATTTCACTAAAATGAAATGTATTACCAAAGTTTAAAACTATCTACTTTTCAATTTCTTTGGAAAAGAAACCATTTCAAAGTTTCAAATGCAAACATTTCTAAACAGACCGCATGATCTGACAAACTAAGGCCTGAAAACTTCAATATCTCAAAACTCCAGAGTTTATCACGTAAAACAAAGCAAACTTGTGACCTGAAAAGCCCTATGCAAATAAAGTTATTGAAAAACAGCTTTCAAAAATCTTTAATTCTGTTTGAAAACGTTCTTAAATCACAGATTTCAACCAATTTTTTCCATCACTGAAAGTGACGAGTCAGAAATTTAAATAACAAGAAAACAGCTGAGTCACACTTCAAAAGATCCATTACATTTCCCATAACTTTAAATCCATACAATTTTAACATTTACAAAGTGCGAGAACTTTGAATGCATTAACCAACTAAACAACATCTTAAGGTTTTTCTTTAAAACATTGCCTCAAACAGCACAAGGACAAAGATTAATGTTACCATACTTATCACTTCAACCTAACCCAACTAAAATCTTGACAGTTAGAGTCTTCAAAACATCAAGCGCTATTTCAAATTAAGGTTTGTGTATAATTACAGCAAAACTTTAGCGTATCTTTTTCTTATTCTCAAAATGGATACGTGCTGCATTTGAATGCATTTCTTATGCGAAGTCATGCTCATACATG
This sequence comes from Cyclina sinensis, assembly GCA_012932295.1. Classification (NCBI taxonomy): domain Eukaryota; kingdom Metazoa; phylum Mollusca; class Bivalvia; order Venerida; family Veneridae; genus Cyclina; species Cyclina sinensis. The sequence goes on along the minus strand of JAAONU010000009.1, from coordinate 7,784,631 downwards.
CAAGGTCTACTTTTAAGTCTGCTCCTTTGGCCAATGGATACATCGAAAGTGATAACATGCATATTATTAATACACTTCCATTCTTGCAGGAATGAAGAAAAAGGATAAAGTTTTGCTCAGTTCAATGCATTAAATTGAGTAGAGAAAGGAGATGAGAATGGCAACATATATATAGGGCCTTAAATGAAATCATTAATAACAATTTGATTTTTTTAACCCATGAAATTAATAGAAGAAACTATCTGTTGCAAATTTAAGAGCTACTTAAAATTTAATTCAAGAAAATTTTCTATGCAAAACACCTATCTGCAATGTGATTTAAATCCCATCTGTATTTCAATCTCTAATCTGCTATCTCTGGTTTAATCCAATCTGCAATCTGTGTTATGATTGAATACAATCTGTATACAGTGCATCATTGTTCAGTTTTGTCTATCTGCACAGAAGTTCAACAAAAACCTGGATACTGAATTAATCCAATCTGCACTAAAGAGTAAATTGTCCCAGTAAAACACTTCAATTTTTCATAAAACAATAAGCTTTCTGACCTAATTTTCAGACTGAAAGTTAAGATAATGCCAATGAAACATGTAAATGTCAATAAAGACTTAAAGGTAACAGATTTTGTCACCAGGATAATACTTTCTATGACTTTTAAATTCCTCTGTCTCTACATACAAAAGCAAACACAGAAGTAACAACCCTTCAACCAAATTGGTACAAAATTAAACATCTTGAAAAACCTCTTCAAATAGTCATGTGAACCTTCACTATTTACCTAAACTCTGGTGTCACAAGAACCTGTTTTCTTTTTGTCACAAATACTTTTTATGCTATTATCCACATTTAGGTCATTTAGAATTGTACATTCAAATGTGTCTTCTTTTACGTGGAATTTATCAGTAGTATCTTAATAAACATGGTAGAAATTTCGCTGCAACTTTCTTCTCAGATGCAATGCATGACTACATACAACCAAGCCTTTCTTGTAACTTTCAGAAGTGTTTATTTGATTTGTAAAGAAATACTCCTTCACTCTCTTGTGTGTTTCTATAAACAATATATTTGAAAAATAAAGTCTTTTAACAGGTATAAATAAGCCTTTGTCTGTTATATCTGCCTTTTATCACAACTCTTTGCAGAAGCTCTAGCATTTTGTTTTTGTTTCTGTTTTATATCCTGTTATGCCAGTTCTGTTAAGATGGTACTTTTCCTAACCACTGTTCTTTGAATATACCAGCTCTGTTAAGGTGGTGCTTTTCCTATCCACAGTTCTTTAAATTTATCCAGTTCTCTTAAGGTGGCACTTTTCCTAACTGCGTATGCACTGTTCTTTGAAATTATATAAAAGTTCTGTGAAGGTGGTACCTTTCCTAACCATGCACTGTTCTTTGAATAAATAAAAGTTCTGTTAAGGTGGTACTTTTCCTAACCACTGGTATTTGAAGCTATACCAGTTCTGTTAAAGTGGTACTTTTCCTAATCAGTGTTCTTTGAATATAACAGTTCTGTTTAGGTGGTACTTTCCTATGTTTTTTGAATATTTGAATCTATCCAGTTCTGTCAAGGTGGCAATTTTCCTAATCAGTGTTCTTTGAATATACAAGTTCTGTTAAGGTGGCACTTTTCCTTATCAATGTTCTTTAAATATACCATGCAGTTCTGTTAATGTGATTCTTTTCCTAATTATTGTTTTTAAATTGTACCAGTTCTGTTCATACTTTTGCTTAACATTATTCCTACAGTATGAAACCTCTTAAGGTGACAATTTATCTTCTTTTTAGGTGAACTTCTTAACTTCTTCCTTGAATAAATCAGTTCTTAAGGTGGTACCTCTCCTAATAATCTTGTCAAGTACTTTGGAAAAGTACCACCTTAACAGAACTTTTATATATTCACCAGTTCTGTTGTGATGGAACATTTTCTTTACATTGTTTCCCATGCAGAATATATCAGTGTTTATAAGGATATAATTTTCCCTAACCATTTTTCCAAGGAATAATTTTTACTGATCAGTGAGTGCACTCTGCAACAAATGATGCAACATTCTCTCAATAAGAGTTATTGATGTGACTTCATAGATTACAAGTCCAGTTTTCTATTATTTTGCAATCAAATTCTTTAAACAGCTGACAAGGGTAGACAGGCTCTATTCCATGACAAACCTTATTTCATGACCTCTTGCCATAATAAGACATTAACTGACATGCCAATCAACAGACATGAAATAAGCAACTCTTTGTTATTGATATATGTTTTCCAACTAAAACCACAGAGTTAGCCAGCAAGTGTTAATTAATTTATCTTTTATTGTCATTGTTATTTATATCTATGGAAATGTTACATCTTAAGTCAAGTCCTTAAATGACACTTAACTTTTCTTATAATTTGCCATTTTCTGCATAATGATGAGACAAACTAGCTATGGTGGCAAATTTAGAATCTTGTACAAGTGCTAAAACTAAAGTTCCTATGGCGAAAAATCATGGTTTCTATGAAAAAACTTTACATCTTTAAATTTTGCTCATTTTTTGCCATTGCATGAATATTAATGGATCAAGATTGATTCAGAGAAGATTGGTAATGCATGAAGGCAAACTGATCAATATTTTTTTTACAAAAGAGCTTATAATTTTAAACAGAAATAATATTTTGGCCAATGACTTCTCCTAATCATATAACTCAGTGGGTGAAAAACAATCTTAATCTCATAATTTACTGGAATGAAACAAGTAATTCCAGAAAAGATTCACTGTAAGGTTTCTAGCAGACACTTGTGGCAAATAATTCACAATAATCTACCTAAATCTCACACTGTAGATTATCAGTGTTTTCAGGGTATAATACTTATCAGTTTAATGTTTTAAGAACATTTCCTCCAGTTCTTTCCTGTTTGCTTGCTGTAGTTAGTAAAACATTTTGCAACACTTATTCTCTTATTTATTTTTAGACATTTCTGAGGAGGAACTTTGTAAGGGTTTTTTTTACCTGACTGGTGAAAACTGTTAGAATTTTCATTAACCGGCAGATCTTTGATAATAACTTAAATATGACTAGTCATTTAGACAATAACACAAACAATTTCACTCTCAAAATGAAAAATAACATTGTTACTATTCAAATTACCCTTATATCATAATTTCTATTATCACTTTAGTCTCAAAAGCTGACAACTCCATCCAAGAAAGTTCACTTACTTTTTGAGATTTCTGAGCACCTTACTAGAACTATTGGGGTCAAACAAATTAGGTCTTTCTCTGACTTTTCTGTTTACCTTAACTGACATATCCACTTTTTGTTTTACCTAATCTCTTTTTAACTGCACCTTAATTTCTTTTATATCATTTTAATGCAACAACACACTTGCCAGTTTAACTTCACAGTGATTCCATTTCAATCATTCTGCCATAAAATAAATAAGAAAATGACTTGTACTGGCATAATTTAGTAAGGAAAGTGGATGCAATTTGCATTAAACACAATATATTTTGAAAAAAAAAAAAAAACATTTTGCCAGAATACTTTCATTTGCACTGTTCCACCATCTTCCCAAAACTTTCTCCAAAACAATTTCTTTCCTTGGTAATGCCAATGAGACCTTCTTAATTGTGATGCAACATTACAAGCTCAATAACAAGAACTGGGTTTAACTCTTGTTTTCGAATAAGAAATTAACTCACTGACTCTCTTTAAGACCTTGAAAATTTACAAAAGAGCCTAGTCCTCTGGTCTTGGAGAACATTAACCTGCTACAGTTAATTTCTGCTTTTCACACACAAGCACAAATCCAGACTACCATGAAAAACTCATAAAAACACATGTTTATATCCATTTGTATATATTCCAGATTTCTTAAGAGAGAGAAAAATGCCGAGTATTTGTATGTCCAGGTTTGAGAGAAAGTTACCGATTCAGACCATTAAGAAAATGCCAAACCTGCCTACTAACCCCGACACATTATTTTGGCACTTCTTACTAACAAAACAGCATTTGTCTTGTCAATTTCAACAGGCAGTCATTATAATTTTCTTGAACCTTTTTTATCATCCGATGTTACACCTGTGAATTCAAAACAAGCTGAGGTAAAAGATAAATTCAGCCTCTTTAATTGTTACTGTTTTGAATTTTCTACTGGACTAAACTTCTATGCAAAGCTTCAGCACAAGTTTGATCCAAGCAAATTTCTGTTTACATTATGTCAAACAAATCAGATTACACTCCAAGTGGTCAGCGCCAGAGAATTTTTAAACATTTATGGAACCAATAAACATTTAAAAAAACACCCACTTATAGCCAAAATACGGTTTGTTACAATTTATTGTTGGTTGCAATAAGGTTGCAGAACAGCTTTCATAATGCTTAATGATATGGCGATATGGCTTAACAAATTTTGTCATAATCTGATTGAAATATAGCAAATAAGACCGTGCTACAGAGATTTCAGGGCTTAACTCGATCCTTCAAACCAAGTTAAGTATGACAAAAGAGGTATGCAGAGTACTAACAGTCATATTGGCTCCAGAAGCACTATTTGCCCTTAAAATATTATAGAATTTTTACTATTTCACCAATGATAACAAAATTATGTGAACAAAGAACATGACATTTGGCCAATGTTCTGTTTCTAGACTGGCTGTATATGTTGCCTCCATTTTCGAAGTGCCAAATCACCTGGAATCTAGTGGAAAGACATGTTTTAACTGACAGGTGCAGAATGGAAAGGTAGACTTTAGTACAAAAACATGAAAATCCTAATTTGTTCAGATATGCCAAAAACTAGTAAATGTGATTTAAAAGCAGAATATATTATATGCCTGAGAGCACATGGAAAACTCATAACAGTAACCATTAAACATTAAAATTGTATCTATGTTATACTTTTTGCTGAGTGAGCATGGTTTCTATAAACTAAATATAAATAAAACAGTTAAGAATCACGAATGTTATCAATAGAAAAGGTTTTATTTGCTTATTTTATTCTACTGCACTTGAAGTTCTTTGCTTCGATCAACCTTCATTCATTTACTTTATTCAGTATAAAAGCGTGAAGGAATTTCAGTCTCTTTTGAGAAATACCCGTGTTAAGAAATATTTACATCATCATGAAGATCATTTCATTTCACTGGTATAAATTTAATGTCCGGAAGCTCCAAAATAATATCAAAAATGCAAAAATGCAACTAATGACCTAATACACTGAAATGGTATAGCAATAAAGTATTTATATTTCACAACTTCATACTTCAATGAATTAACAATATAACAAACATTTTTCACAACTAGCTCATAAGCCAACTTAATCCTAATAAATAATCAATCTTTGAATTTCCATTTGGAAGATGAACAATAACTGCTGTGTAAATAGAATTCCGTGATGCAAAATCCAATCTGGTCAGCAAATCCATTAAAACACTCCAAGGCAGTATAAAAAATCCTCAGAGATTTAATGCGTACTAATGTATCTATTCCAAAAAAAAATCCAAATATCTGGAAAAACTGAAGAACAGGCTCTCTTATATTTGATAACATATCAAATTCCAGCAAGCATACTAAAAAGATTCTATCTAGAGTGTTTGTCTAACACCAGGTGAAATCTAGGTACCATATGTTTCACAGTAAACCATCAATGAAATATGAATGTTGTACTGAAATAATTGGTACATTTGGCTATGTTTTTGACATGAGCGAATATTTGGTGAAACATGAATTCACTTTGGTCTTCAGTCAGAGGAAGTCCATAGGCGTTTTTTTTTCAATCAATTAGAAAATGTTTTTTTTGTTTTTTTTTGTTTTTTCTTTTTACGAGGCTGCATATATTTTAACTGGCTAAGTGGAATGCTAACGTCAAACAGAGTTAAAAAAAAGTGTGAGTGTTCTTAACTCTGTTTGGGCAAGCTTTAGTACAGAGTTTTCCCCCTTTCAAACATGCAGAGGCACTCTTCACTGGCTCTCCAAACAAAAACAGAAAAAAATGTATCGTTATTCAATTCAAAGGTAACATAAGGTGTTCTGACATTTTCAGTTAAACTGTTAATGGGAGTTTACATCAGAACAATCAAAGACCCCCTAAAGAATGCCTGGAAACAGGTTATCTCCACAACCATTCAGTCTGAGTAACACAGGTAACACAGATTCACACTGTGTTGCTTCCTCTACTTATTTCATCTTTCCTAAGAACAGAAATCCATTCCAAAATCTCTCACTGCTTTTCATAAGACTTTTAGCCTTGTTTAATCAAACGTCTCTCTGCACCACATTATCTAATAGAACAATCTTCCCCTAAAGCCCTTCAGGTGTTCCAATCAAAGACACCAAGATAAAAGTCTTCAAAACCACTGGTTTTATTACGAATGTTTTCTGATTATTTCTGAGACTGTTCATGTGTTTTTCTTTTTTTTTTCCTGCCTCTGAATGATAAGACAGCATAAACACAGAACACCTTATTGATAGAATCTGTACAACAAACTGTGAAATTATGAATCAGTGAGAAATGGTCAAGGACATAAATATTGCCACCTACAGTTACTGATGCAAAATGCAAAAATACAGATGAACCATGAGGCTGTTCAAAGATATATACACAACTTAAGAGCTAAACAAATGATCTGGGATTTAGGAAAAAATAACCCATGTCCATAAGGTAAGAGCCTGTAGAAATGCAAGATTTCATACAATCTCCTTATCCACAATCAAACCTTTATAAATGTGACATTAACTATGTGGCTTTATCAATGTGACAAATGCTTTGAATCAGGAATGATTATGCACTTACTCTAAAGTTCTCTAAACAAGTAACACTGAGGCGAAAAAATACTAGAGGCACTTATTAATGAACAACCCTAAATGTAACATGTTTGAAAATAATCACACCAAACATTAGTAACAAGCAAACAAATATGTCTTCAGAACATTGTCACTTTTTCCAAGCATTTGAAATAAAAGTTGCAACTTTTGTATATTATATGTATAATATTATGTTTTGATATTATATATTATATGTTTGCACTTTGCAAGTAAACACCCTTTCAACTAGAAATCTGCAGTTAGACAATAAACAGGATATTCACTGAGATCCTATCAGTGCAATGAGAAGTTCTTAATCACTTTTCCAAATTCATTTCCTTGAATTTCACTTGCCATCACATTCAACTGAAATGTTATTCAAATCAACAACACAGGTAAAGCAAGCTTCTTAGATAACTGCCTGAATATCTCTTCTTCCAATTCATGATAATATAATAATGAAAGCTAAATTTAAATATAAAAACCTTTAGGATTTAATACACTTCAACAAATAAAAAAAAAATCTTTAAAACTTTATGGATTCCAGTCATCAAAATGATCTAATCCACAGGTACCCACTGGCATAAATCTCAATGAAATAATGTTTCAACAGCAAAATGTTTGTGGAAAACTTCCAGAAACTCCACATGTTAGCTCCATTAATAATTTTAGAGCTATAAAAATGGTACCCACCCATTGCTGCAATATCAAACACTCAGAAAGGCAAATTAGACTGGCAAAAAGAAGCCTATAATCTTGAAAACTTCCTCAACATCAAATTCTTACTGCTGAAGTTTTCTGAGATACAGCAAGAAAACCCAAACAAACACTTGCAATATGATTCTTTTGGTATGTTAACACAGTTCAGTAAACTGTTGAAGAGAACTCTTAATTGCTTTCATTAACTTTGCAGCAGCCTTTGACTGAATGGAATTAAGTTTAATCTCTAAACACCTGTTTATTTGAAATCATGGTCTTTCATATTGCCAAAGCTTTTGGAGAATCTTGCTATCTTCAATTGTATGATGCTGAATATCAAAAGTTGAAAATGCCTGGTTTATATAAGAAATTTTCATGAAATTCATAATGCAAATGCATGCACAATTAATTTCCCACTATTTTGTGAAACAGGTAAGCTCTTGTTAAGAGAGTCAACAACATGCACAACTTATGTTCTTAAGAGACAGTTCTATCAGCCTTTAGACGTAGACAATCATGGACATTATTTGAACATTAATTACTTTTATCATTCTTTGATTTTTTGTACTGCTTGCCTGCAGGTTCCAAGAGAGGGTCTGTCCTTCTAAAAGAGCAATGTTGACCTTGCAAGTAACTACCAATGTCTTGATCTGCAAGCAACCAAACAATGTTTATTTTGAAAGCCAATTATATATTTTGTAATGCAAAACAAATGAAAACTTTGACTTTTTAATGAAGACCATTCTGGTGTCTTTAAAAATTTTCACTCAAAGACAATTATCCTGGTACAAAGTCAACATCTAGCTTATCCTCAGAAACAAATTTCTTCATAACAGGATCATTAATAGATTCTGATTCTTGTTCTAGAGCAAGTCTACTCTCATAAATTGAGGATCTCCAAGCATCCATATCTGAGATGGCAGAAGCCAGCCAGTGGCTGATTAGTACCTTTCCATTTCAAACCTGATAAGACTTGACTTATTGCAATATTCCCAGAGGTAACTCCCAGGAGTCCATAACTGACCACCATGAAAAAGGTTAACATATAATACAGTCCACTTAATTCGATAACTCTTAACCTCTAACAAAAACAGGTAGTATTTTTCACTATTTTCAAGTCATGATTTTATTCTAAGTTCAAAATATATGTTCATCATTTGCTTCCAATATATTATTATCTTAACCTAGAGAACCTGATGCTATATCATTATAATCATTATCATTCAATATTTCCACAGTTATCATCACCCTCATCATCATCATTATTGTTTTATATCTTCATCATCACCAATATTTTTACATCATCATTACATTGTGTTGTTGTTGCCAATATAATAAGTAAGCATTAAGTTTTAACTATCAATAAAGTTTATAATCTAATTCAAAGTCAACATCCAAATATTTAAGTTTTATGCACAAAAATCAACTCTAAAGCTACACAATCCAGTATGTCCTTCCACATCCATTTTTATCCAGTCTAATATGGCAGAAAAAAATTTCTCTTGAAATATGCAAAATAAAATACAGCATTATATGTCAAAATTGAAGCTATGATTGCTCAATTACACTGTCAGTTTTATGATATGTGGGATTTTATTATGGCCTTAAAATGTTCAATTACTTTCACATTTTGTTCATTGTGAAAAATATTCACACATATGGCTTTTACCCTATTTATAACAAATAATTATTTCCCCTATATATACTTCTTACATCACAATTTTCAACCTATCACTAGTAACAGTCTCCTGTATGATCCACAGCCTGTTTATCATTCAGATTAGTGGGGATAGTGCAAGACACAGACAACATCCCATTCCAGAGATATTCCTAGTTCTTTTACATGCTCTGCTAATTAACTTTTAGTAGTATTTTCAATACATATTAATCATCAATAATATTTGAAAATATAGTTTACATCAAAACAAGGAAAGCCATAAGAAAACTATTTGAACTTCCACTCCTTTTGTTAACTTTCAAGATGCCTTTGATTCACTGTATTAGGTGGGTCTGAAAGCTCAGGCTTTGGCCCTCAGTGTTATTTTATAAGACCTCTGAAATCAAAAGCTATTTTATGATGCTTATATATACTGAAAAAGTGTAAAGTTTGTAGCATAATTTAATACTAAAACACCATTTATAAACTACATTCAGTTACCTCCCTTTAATTAACCTATACCTTGTTGTGCAAGTTAAATGCGCTGTATAATGACTCTTGCTTAACATCCCATAACAATATATTTAATTAGGAAAAAATCACAGAACAACCCACATTCAGTTAATCATAAAAATAAGTGCATTATTATAATCTTGAAATTCCATCATGAGACATGAAATGACTTTTTTACCTGTTAACATCTGGGAAACAAATTTTACATTCCATCATGATCAACACCATATGTTCATAAAATAGCAATAATCCACTCTTACTTCTATTGTAACAAATAACATCCAGCTATGCTAACTTTCTAAATATAACTGAAAAGCCTTGGAATTAAGGGATTTTTGTCAAGAAAATTTACATTTAAAATTATTCTATACTTTTTGTATGTGTTCTTATGTTTCAGTTTCATAAAAAAAAATGATTTATTAGGACTGAACATCCTTACAATCCACTATCTTCTCCACAAAAAAGATAAATCATTTAGAACAATAGTTGCTTTCCTTTTTTGCCTATGACACCATTTGTAAAATCAATTACAAATTATAGTTACTTCCCTTCAATGCAGCATGTATATCTGCTGCATCAGGCTTTGCCACAATAAATCTTGTAAGTCTGTCTTTTTCAGACATGAATTTGCAGTTTGTGACAAAATTCTTTTATAATCACAATATAGTTGAACATTACACAGAATCTGATGCTTGCAGATTTCTTTTTTAAGACTGAAAGATTATCTTACCTGTCTCTTGACATATCTGTCATTTACAAACTTGTTGTGATGGTACCATCTATAGTTAGGGTCTGCATACACCAGTTTCATCATCTTGAAGATTTTATTTTTTTCACATCAGAAATCACATAATATATTCAAGTCTCTTAGAAAATATCATTCATACAATAGTACATTTCACCATAGCACAACAGTTACTGTTAACGTTTTTTCAGCAAATTTCAATCCATGAAAGATACATATAAACAGATTAGCAGAATAATGCAAAGTATTTCATATCATCCCAACACAAAAAAAGATATATTTTGCTTTAAAGAAAGCATTTTATCATCATTTAACCAAAATAACACTGTCGGGGAAAATAATGCCTTGGCATAATGCAGTAATTCCAAACAAATATCACATATTGCTAAGTTTCCCTTTGCCTTAATTATTATGCCAAACAAGTTTTGCCTCGGGAGACGTCACTTTCAAAAGTAAACATTCAGTAAACAACTATCTCGTTAGAAAAAAGTCGCTAAAAGATCTAGCGTTAAAAAACATAATTTACCATATATCAACCATGTATCTGAATTAAGCAAAACTCATCTGAACTTAAAATCAACACCAACTCCCACTTCAAAGTCATTAACTTAAAATATGACACAACTCTATGAAGCCAAGATTATTATCAACCTTTCATATGAAAATTCAATTTCTGAAAGCACTAGCGTAAAAGTATGTGAAAAAAGTGAGCCACAAATGATACGAATTTCTTATGGTAAGTATATATGTATGATATGCAAAACAGGTTTATGTTACATAATATCATATTTCTCTCTTGCTGTGAATTTTAATTGAATCTAAAACTGTCCTAATCATGACACTGTAAAGATGTTTATGAAGCAATGGTACACAGTGTTTTGAATGTTATTCTTTCAAAATGCTAATCCAAGGGGAACAAAAATTTTGCTCATTTTTTTTTCTGTCTTTCATGTTACCTGCACTTATTTTTTTTTCCAAACAAGGCTAAAAACTATTTCAACTACAGTCAAATGTGATTGTTCAAATCAGGGAGGGAACAGATTTTTTTTTTATAGTATTAATTATTGTATTACATCTTTCATTTCTAACAGGAAGTATTAGGGGGATGAAAGAATGCTTTCACAGCACACCCATTTTTGTTACAGCACATTTCAAGAGGTGAATGTGAAAAACACTCTAAGAGGTATAAAATCAAAGGGCAGATAGCACTTTTTGCATTCTCCCTCGGACTTTACTTCATCAGGATTTCCTTTATCATTTTACATGCTAAATAAGAATCAAATGATAAATAACAAACTATCAGCAGTATGATGCTGATGTCAGCAAAGCTCTAAACTGGTCTGGACTGGTTAAGATAAATATATCAAAAATTCAAAATCATTACAGATATAAAGCTTAAAGGATTGAGCTTAAAGAACATGCAAACAAGTGTGAAACATAAACAAGTATTAAGCTTTAAACATTGAATCTCAGTCACAGTTTTAATTAATCTTCAACCCTTACTTTGTTAAATATCTGAAATAAACTTTTTTGTCCATCTTTCAATTTGGACAGATATATAAATATTTCATGGGGGTGTGTATTGAAAACTTACTATCTGAATGGTCAACTGCTTCCAGCAGGGTAAAGTTAATGCACTTGCATTAAGCTCACAAAGATATGAGCTCTAAAGCTCAGAGCAATTTAAGCTCATAAAGACAAGTATGAGAGTTGTTGAATACCTCATTTCGCACCTTGCTGCTCACCTAAAAGTTTTGCTAAAAATAAAAAAACAGTACACAAATTTTATCAATAAATTTTTTTGCATCGTTCCTTTCAGTGTAACTTAATATTACTGTCTGCCTACTGATGTATCCTTCAGCTAATAAATCAAACAGTTAAGTATGTTTCATAAATCAAAGCAAGAATGTTGTGTGGGCATGGGCCTGTACCCACTGCACACCAATATAATTAATTCAACACTCTATCTAATAAAATTGAGAATTTAACAATGTTACTCAAACTTTGATGATACTAACATCAAGTTATCAGTGTCAAAATAAATTATTTCTTAGCAAAACCAAAAATAAAAAATAAATTCACATGCGGGTTGCACAACTGTAAGCATATGATTAATTGCATTTCTGCTCTGTTTCATTCAAATAATTTGTTTAAAAGAGCAACTGAAACAGACTTCAGAAAGAAAATATGGTTTTTGCATATTTCAGTTCTTCAAAGTGCATTTAGTTTGTCATTTTAAAAGCGACTGACTCACAGAATTTAGCTTAAATAATGTCTTTCTTTGAAATTAAAGAGTTGTTAATTATACTTAGTATAATCAATTGTTAATTGTGAAGCAGTATCATGTAGATGAGATGTACTATAGAAAAACATAATTCTTAGGATGCAGCTTCTTTACACAAGAAATCCTAAAGAAAAAAGTTTGACTTCAAGTACAGGATACGAACCTATGCCCTTCCGGACAGTTAAAGTAAGGGTAGTGAAATACGCCATTGGGCCACAGCAACTTGTTTCTTCCTAGACTCAAAATTAACAATATAAACAAAGTATCTACCATGTGACTAAAGGGATAAATATCTTACTGATAAAAGTGTGAAAAAAAATTATATTATGATGTAACAAAATATGAGACAGTAACTTATTTCAGATAGTTATGTTCTCCACAATTACAACTAGAATGTCACTATGTATAAACAATTTATTTTTTAATGCATCAGCTGACCCATCAGTTGTCAAATTGTGAAAAGACACACACACTTCTGAACTATATGCTATTTCTCTTTTAACCATCAAAATGCATATACCGTTACTAATGATTCATTTTATAACAAGAGGGCCATGATGGCCCTAGATCGCTCACCTGAATACTTTCCCTTTGGGTCTGCTATTGAGCTAACATCAAAAGCTTTTTTAAGAATCTCCCTATATAAATCTATATGAATACAAGTGACCCCCAGGGCAGGGCCAAAAGTCACTCAAGGGGCATAATTTGAACAAACTTGGTAGATGACCTCTGACTGATGCTCCATTAAAAATATCTAAGTTCTAGGCTCTGTGGTTTCAAACAAGAGGTTTTTTAAAGTTTTGCCTATATAAGCCTAGCTAGGTAACATCAACTGACCCCCGGGACAGGGCCAAATTTGACCCTAGGGGCATAATTTGAACAAATTTGGTAGAGGTTCACTAGACAATGCTACATACCAAATCTTACAGCTCAGGGCCTTGTAGTTTCAGACAAGAAGATTTTCAAAGTTTTCCCTATATAAGCCTATGTAAAACCAATGACTCCGGGGTGGGGCCAAATTTGACCCCAGGGGTACAATTTGAACAAACTTGGTAGAGGTCCACTAGACAATGCTACATACCAAATCTTAAGGCTCAGGCCCTGTCGTTTCAGAGAAGAAGATTTTCAAAGTTTTCCTTATAAAAGCCTATGTAAAATCAATTGACCCCCGGGGTGGCGCCAAATTTGACCCCTTGGGCATAATTAGAATAACTTGGTAGAGGTCCACAAGACAATGCTACATACTAAATCTTAACGCTCAGGGCCTTGTGGTTTCAGACAAGAAGATTTTCAAAGTTTTTCCTATATAAGCCTATGTAAAACCAATGACCCCAGGGTGGGGCCAAATTTGACCCCTGAGGTACAATTTGAACAAACTTGGTTGAAGTCCACTAGACAATGCTACATACCAAATCTTAAGGCTCAGGGCCTTGTGGTTTCAGACAAGCAGATTTTTTAAAGCTTCACTTTATAAGCCTATGTAAAATCAATTGACCTCCGGGGCGGGGCCAAATTTGTCCCCAGGGGTATTATTTGAATAAACTTGGTAGAGGTCCACTAGACAATATTACACACCAAATCTTAAGGCTCAGGGCCTTGTGGTTTCAGACAAGAAGATTTTCAAAGTTTTTCCTTTCAATTGCCATAGCAACCAGAGTTCTTGATGGAATTAAATTCTTTGAACAAGTTTAATAGAGCTTCATGCAAGGAATATCCCAGGCATGTTTCGTCAAAGTTGGCTTAGAGGATTAGGAGGAGATGTCGTTCAAGTCAAATTGTTGACAATGCACGACACATGCCGACGCACGCCGGTCAATCAACGATCCCAAAAGCTCACCCTGAGCAGTGCTCATATAAGCTAATAAAAAAAAAAAAAATTGTACAGTAATAAGTTTCTCTGCCTTTTGTGTAAATTTGAAAATCACTATCTGTGAAATGAAAATTTAAATCGAAGATAGCTTCATTCCTCAGCAGTAAGATTAAATTAAAGGTATTCTTCAGGTTTACAAGGTCAGAGTACCATTAACCCAAACCAGAGGTCACAGGTTTGTATACTGTCAGCCTCGGATAGACTTCCTAAACTCTAATACCCGCACTCTTCAGTCAATAAGAACTGTCACTGAAAGATGACAATGCCCCTGAAGTGGTGCTTTGACCTTTGGGCTTGGACAAGATGAAGATAAATTGTAGATCCTTCAAAAGAAGTGGTTTTTTGGTTGTGGTTTTTTTTTTGCCAATCTGACCTCAAGATCTAGGTCATTTAGGGGTCAAGTTAAAAAAATTACGTCATTTGAAAGATTTCTCCCAAAAAGTTGTGTGCAAACATGAAATAAATCTATTTAGTAATAAGAGAGTTATGGTCAATTTTATATTATTTTTGACAACTGAAACTTCATGGTCAAGGTCATTCAGAGATTAAGGTCAAATAGGAAGGTCTTGTCCAAAGGGGTGTTGTGTTCAAGTATAAAGTAAATCCCTTTAATACTAAGGAAGTTATGGGCAATGATAAAGTTTTCTGACAATTGGACCTTTGGGGTCAAGGTCATTCAGGAGTCAAGGTCACATAAATATATGTCATTGGGAAGGTCTGGTCCAAAGGGATGATGTGTTTTACTATGCAGACGTAAATCCATTTACTAATAAGGAATTTATGAGTAATGTTAAAGTTTCTGGACAGAATGACTGACAGACATGCTACTTAAATAGACTGAAAGGCCGTTTCTTTTGTAATTTTCTTTTGTTGTACAGAGGGCCATGTCCCTTTACTCTATTCAAACAGAATTAAGTCTGTTGTTTTCTTTTGTTTTGTTTAATATTAGATGGCCCCTTAACCTCACCCAGTTGCTTGGACAGACTGACGGACAAATAGTTCAAAAACTTTTTGTCCTCCTTCGGGGAGCATAAAATCCTATTGGAATTCCTATAATATAGAAAGCTGGAACTGAAAATAGTTGCATGCTTATCGAATTAGGTCTGGTGCAGAACTTGACCAAGTTAAACAGAGGCATTTGGTTCAGTTTCGAACCAAGCCCTCTGGCTTCTGAAGTCTGAAACACAATGTGTTCATCAGCTGATCAGATCTGCTTTTAAAGAAGTAAAAATCAAAGGGTGCATGCCAAGTAATTCTAAGTGCTTTGAAAAAAGATGAAAGAAGCACATTTTTGCAATCACCCCTCGAAAAAGTCTTGTGTCATTTAGGAACTAAGTCAGTGGTACAGTTTAGTTGACTTTTCACTACAACAATTTACTCAGCAGGAAGGAAAACCACAGTCTCATGAGTCTATATTTATTGTTTCCTCTTTCACTTGAGTTAAGTGAAAATTGAACAGCACTTATATTATAAACATGTAATCCCTATGTAATTCTTCATGTATGGAGAGCAGTTCTAACAGATGGTTTAACCACCTTCGTCATTGTTTACAGTCAAACCTATAAACAAAAGCCACTTAACCAGTTATCCATTTTCAGAATGGACTTGTTTTTTGTTTACTTAGAACATGAATGGTGAATGGTGCCAATCATAACCAGACTGCCGGGATGTGCAAACTTAAATCATGGTCATCACTAGTTGCAAAGGCAAAAACTGACAGCAGGGTGAAGGTTAGATATGGTCTTTGTTTATGATAGGGAAAATATATGGAGGCTACCGTTTCAGGGAACTGCGAAGAAAAAAAAGACATACTGGTCTTGGTTGGCACACAGCCAAGTCATTCAGTTGTGTCTCTTCTTACTTAACTTTGACCCAATTTTGTATGAGAGATCTAAAAAGTCACATAACTGGACAGGTCACAGGGTGTCCTGACCTGAGGCCACACTATGGGAGATCAATTCAATTTGTAAATAATTGGTCCCTATATCACAGCTGCCTCCCGGAATCCTCCTAATGTGTATTTGCATAAACAAGGTTGCACTGTATATTGAAATTTACCTGAAAATTAGATTTGCAACTTTCTGAAAATTTACTGCTTTAAACAAGATTTTTTTTGTACACACTTCTGTTTATATTCAAGCATCTTCACCTGTCTTGGGAAAGCTGGTGCCTTTGTATCCAGGAAACATTCATTTTGAAAAGTTCTTGAAAACCTATCCCCAGATTACTCATACCTGCCAAAATGATTACATTGTCTCCATAGCAACAGTTTCTTGAATAACTCTAAGATAATGGATGTTTTCAAGATTTCAGAAATTCCATGAAAATGATCATGTATGGCCCAGGATATCATAAGGCAGGAAGGTAGATATGATCAGATGATATCGTTCTATATTTCCCTGACTTCTGTTGTCACTTATCAGACATAAAAAATTATTGTTAACGGCAAAACACATACAAACATGATCCTTGACTGATACCTCACATATCTAAGGTAGGCATCTGGAGGAAACCACAGAACATTCCTGATGTAACACCTTCAAGTTTATTGAGATATTTCTTAAAGACAAACTGATTGTTATCTACATAGCCCCAGTCCCATTCACCATACAGTGTAAACTGGTTGATATTTGAGCCAAGTGTCATGCCAAGATGTTCCTTAATCTTTACCCTGCTGGAGGCAATTGACTTCAGCCTATGTGATCAGTGCAGACCAAGATCATCCATGCAGTCTGATCATGGTCTGCACTATAATTTGCCATTAAGTCATTAAATTTTCAATAAGCATCCCCATAAACAGTTAATGGATCTTTCTATACTGAAAGATGGACAAGTCCATTTAAGATATTTAGCAGGGAAAGGGTTAACTGTAGCCTGGTCTTGTAAGCTTATGAAATTCATACCCTCATACTTTACAATCATAAATCAGTTTTCTGTTACAATACATATCAATAACTTATCAAAAATGCAATCACTCCATTTAAAATTACATTTTTAATGAAGCAGAAATAAGGAATAAATTACAGCGCAGGATGTGCCATTTGTGTGGGTGGGAAAAAATAAACCACTGAAAAACCACTGAAAAATCACTGAGAGCTGAAAATGGCCCCCATCCAAGCCTTAGTGAGGGATGGAGGGCATTATTAGAGTAAGCCAGAGGCTGAGAATGGTACTGAAATAAACCAAACATGTAGAACATTCCCAAACCTTTGAATCTCTAATGAATACAGCTCATCAGATCAACTGATATCATCTGATGTCAACTGATTCAACTGCTTATTATATGTTTTATTCTGACTAAGCATCTCATTAGTAACATTTTTATTACCTCCCTTTAATAAGAAGTACATGATTACCTCCCTTTAAATAAGAGTTAATCTTGAACAAACCTACAAACATACTCTGTGCCAAAATATAAGTCTTCAGAACATGAAATAGATAAAAAGCAAATGTGCATATAAGAAATACAAGTAGATACCACAGTTCTGCACCGAGTGCCACAAAGACCACTTGTTTGTTCATAGCAAAGTCTGGATGGAATGCAGCAACAGCATTAGAAAATGTAGTTATGTGAGATTTCCTTGATGATAAATTAACGAAAAACTGGCAACTGGTATCATATGCAATTATCATCATGTAACAAATATAGCACATAATCTAACTACGCAGTTTGTTTACAAACACTGTTTACTGAATGTATAATGTAAACATATGTCATTTACTGCAACCAGCTTCCAGCACAATGTCTGAAAACTAGACTTTACATATACATTCCATTTAACTTGGCACAAAAGTCATGTAAATCCCACTATATTACAAACACATTATGATGTAATAGTGTAAAGCCATCAAATCATATTTTATACATAATTAAAGGACTCACATACTGACTATAATGAACAACAAAGGCATTTTATGTTAAGATTTTTGCTTTGTAATTCATTTTTTACATTCATCTTTTACTAAAATAATCAAAGTTTCTTATTGTTTTCTTTTACATCTTAAGGTAAAACTCATTGAAAAACAGCTGTATCGAAAGACTTTTTCTTGTGGCGTCAACCACTTCTTCAACACATGTTACACATAATTATATACAATGTCTGCCAGCTCCTTTACAGTTTGCACAATTTCTTCCTTCAATATTTTTAGCTTAAGACTATGTTATAAACCATATGTCTCAATTTTATAAAAACAGGTCTACTTTTGTAACATGCTCATGCTTAAATAACAGCATTACTCACCTGTGATAATCTAACTCCTGGTCAAATTTACAGAAGACAAGAGTAACTCTAATGTTCCAGAACAATTATAATTAAGTGAGCTCTGATCATCAATCAAACCCACCTGATTCAAAATGTTACAGAGAATCAAACACACCAGAATGGCAACTGTAAATAGTGCACCAATAAAACTTATCGAAAATGTGCTCCTGTGTGCAAGTTTTCACACAATATTACCTTCTGAAGTTTCAAGTAAAGTTCAAAACTTAATCCAACGAGCAATAAAATCTGTTGAAACACTCTCCACGTGAGAAAAGTGGTAATCCTTGAAAAATCCGAAAATAAACACACCTAAATCAGGATTTCTCATTAGAAACCTTCACAGATTACACGAAAAAAAATAATGGGTAAGAAAGTATAAACCAAAGTAAAAGCATAGAACTCATCAAAATAAAAAGCTCAGATGCAGGCAGCGTATAAACTGAATCAAATAAGTTTCAACGGAACCAGCTGGGTGTTAAAAGCTAAGAGTTTATAACCACATAATTGCAGTATTGCATACACTGAGTAATTAGCTAAAAATGCTTACATTCTTGCCAGCTACTGTTCAAGGGAAGTCACTGATTATAATTCAACAGAATACGTTCAACAAGTATATATAAAACTTTGGGTTATTGCCCTTTGGTGCTTGAAAAACTCTGCATGAATTTTACCACACCCACTATTAATTGTAGGAATTTACTGGAAAATGTGTAATCTATTATTTTTTGTATGACAAATCTAAATAATTGTATGAAAACAAGCTAATCATATTAAGAGATTTCATTAGTGAAGTTACATCTGTCATAATTTTGTCAATTTTGACAGATAGCTGAAAGGAGTTTTAGGGCCCCTCTCTAATGTGAAAAAAGAGTTTCCACTTGTCATAAACCATGAAATGATGGATTCTTGATTCAAATGTATGCATTTCATAGCAAAACAGAATTCTTGCTAAAGTTTGTGAATCACAACAAACTCTGACTCATTCATTTACTATGGAAGCAAAACAAATTGTAACAAAGTTAAATGCTGTAACCTTGACCTTTATTGAGGACACTTTGCCAGCACAGCACACCATATATTATTTTAAACAATGATAAAGGATCTATGCAATATTTCAAGCATACTATACGTTTATACAACCCAAGCAATAGCAACCTGTCAGTTTATGAACATGGTCTTTAGAAAAGAAAAAAAGAACCAGAATAAAATTTCCTCTATCAAACATTTAAAAACTTTTTTAAAAACTGTCCCTGTTAAAGGTTACATGCTGAACATATGGGAAAAAAATGACCTTCACTTTGAGCATGCAACAAGAAAATCTGGCAGAGAGACAAGGAAAAATGGAACATTCATAAATACATAAATCATGATGGCACCAGAAACTACCTGTTCCACTCCCTGACGTGAAGGGTTGCCTATAAATTGTTAATGACAACGACAATTTGACAATCTGCCAAACGGAACACAAGAAACTTTCCAAGCAGCTAATGATGAAAATTAGTTTTTTCTGGACAATTTTCCTTCCCTCCTAGAACAGTTGCAGAATGTCTCTTTTGCAGACAATAATAAATGTCAAATTAAATTCCACAGCAATCTGGGCGTTGCTTGAATAAATCATGAGTTATTTTATGTAACCCACTTTACAGATTACAAGAAAACACTTGCAGAAAACACTTAAGTGTGGCCATTTATTGTGAAACTTTAGACAACTGTGATAAATTTCACAATTACTCATTTACTCTATTCCTGCACCAGCATCCAAGAAAGACAACTCTTTCCTTATAAAATCTTGTTCTATCTCAGATGACAGTTGTCTCCCTTGAAATGCAGAAAGCACTATTTGATAAAAGAATATCTCGCATTTACCTGTGGAATGATAGAGGGAATTTGTACAATATTATCATGCAAATGCCAGAAACTAGCATTAACTTTATCTACAAGGGAAAACTGTATCATACCTTGAGAAATTTATCTGTCGTAAAAAATCCAAGAAAAAATGCTTCTAGCTAAAATGGTATACAATCACAGTATTGTATTATGCACTCTCCAGGCATTATTCCGAAACAATATATTTCATCTTGGAGCCAACAATATCTGATAGTCTAAATTACCAAATATTATCCCTGAATACCTTTACAGTTCAAACACTCAGGTGGTTATTGTAACAATTCATGTCATTTATAAAAACTGGTGGTCGGAACATTTTTGTTGCTAAGATTTTTCAAACACAGTGGGTTATTTCACTCACGCTTTGCATAAATATGTGAAGTCATGTAAAGTTCAATCTGATAGTTTACAAGATGTAAACTAAAACATTACAACAAATACATGTAATATAACAACATATAACGGCATTTTCCTCATTATGACATTCATTCTAACTAATAAAGAAATAAAGTAGGTTATATTCTTAGAAGCTTTGCATTTTGAGCCTCCAGCTATAAAATATTCAAAATTATATAGAAGTGTTCAAAAAGGCAAAGATTCATCATTCCTAACACCAAACAATCTTTAAAAGATATACTGGAAAATCTTAAATGTAGCATTATAACCATCTATCTTACAGTAGTCGTATATATGAAATTAAGTTTCAGTTTAAGAACTACCACTGGTCAAATTCCACTGTCTAATTTCAATACTCAGAGTTGTATCAAGAGGGGGCATGTGCTCCCCACCCGCTAAATACCCAAAAGATTTTCAACATTTTCATAAATATAATAGACTTTTTCACAATAAACCAAATACAACTTAATTACCCTAAAACAGTTTTTTCTGGCTAAAGGGAAGCAGCTGGGAGGCTGGGCATTGACAAGAACAAATACACCTCAAAATCCTTAACTTCTATACAGTTACACTGAGTTCAAACAAAATTCAACTTTTTACATCAAATTCTTTTTTCAGAACACCCCAGACCAGGTAATGTCTATTCAACATGTGCTTGTGATAAAACTTTAATTCAAAATGTAACTGAAAAGCATATAGGTAATTGAAACCATAAAAGTATTGATACAAGCTGTTTTTTAGGAGCATAGGAAATTCCGGAATTAATGGTCTGAGATGAAAAATTCCATTTAATTTTCAATTATTTTGTAGAAAAATGATGATGTTCCATTTGTATCAGTTTATTTCAGCTCAAATGGTATGAAAGCTTAATTGCAAGCTTACCTAAATTACTACTGAAACAGAAGCTCACCTGTAATCAATTTTTCAAGAGAACAGGTAACATACATGACTGGTACTCATTCTTGAAAATGATTACTTGTGAAATAAACCAGCCATTCACTGCTGAGTGAAAGGAGGCCTGTGTGACTTAGGTATCTTTGACCAAACACACATCATGTATCCTGAAAACTTAAGATTCAAACCTGGAACCTGCCAAATCAGAGGCGAACGCCATAACCACTAAGTTATTGCATCCCATGCTCTGATGTTTATGAAATAAAGAAAATAAGGAAAGGGATTCTCTTGACATCTTTCTAACGTAACTATGACAGTGTCACAACTACTTGCTATCTTCCCCTGTAAGTAAATCCCATCTTTCTCCTCCAAAGGTAAAGAGTCACAACTTGACTAAACCTTACCCTAACTCACAGAAAACTTAGTTCTGTTTTCTTGCCAATAAACTTTAATTGCAAGACCATGGCTGCATACATTTAACTTTTTTGCTGACAGAAGACTAACCTGTTTATTATGACAACTCTAAAGCTTGAACTTTATTTCTTATCATATAAAGACAACTGACAAATGCCATTCAAATTATTTTAATACCCCTACCTACCTCACTGAAGATTTGTAGGTACTAAACAATGTTCAAATTTAGATGCTCTCTTAAAATAAATGTTTCAGGAAGTTGTTTTTGCTGTTAAATATATTACCTTTGCTCTATTTTTGCTCAGACACTTCAAATAACAGTTGTTACCAGAAAACATTATAGCTGCGTAAATATCTACTTGGAAGGAGAGAGCGCTTAGAAAAAATACGTCTTTTGATGTTAAAAGCCTCTAAAACATTCTGAGGGTGCATTATGGGAATTCTGCCTATTTGTGTTATATTCAAATAGACAGTAATAAGAATTAATTAGAAGCAATTAAAAGTGATTAGGAGAAACTATAAAAATCATCTTTATACTTATCATGTATCAGAAATCGGAGATGCAGTGGTAGAACACAGTGGTAAAATCTGCTGCTCATCTATAAGCACTACAATCGTCTTTAGGTTGAAATGACATACTGATGTCCCATTGTATCCTAGCTATACGTGACAAAGTTGTGTCAACATTATAGATGCTTTTTGTATAATTCACTATCCCCCACAACCTAAAAATAACTGGTTTCAGTCATTATGGAAAACCAGTACAGACAATAAATGAATTCAGATAGGTTTATAATGAATTAGACTGTCCGACAGTGAAGTGTTTGATGACCGTATCTGGATTTGTTCTAACCTAGATCAAACTTGGTGAGCAGAACTTTGTACATGTATTTGGGAATTTTTAAAGTTATGGCAAAGGGCATTTTCTAAACCTCAATTACCGCATTGTTCAGATCTGAAGTGATTAACATTACTTTCATACTGTTTATTATCTTAAATAATTTAATCATAATATCATCTTTAAAGATATACTCGGCTCAACTTTCAAACAAATATTGGATATGAAAAAAAATTAACCTTTTGAAACTTTATAGCTATAAAACTGTATCTGCATTAAATGTACTAGTACAAATGACTGGTTACAGCAGTTTGGTGTCAAGTCCGGTAATCTGCATGTGAACTTGACAGTTAAAAAGTTGGAGGGTAGATTCTCTCTCGAACTTCACATTCCTCCACAGCGTGAATACTGGTATGGAACCAAGGAAGCAGTCATCGAGCATGATGAATCTAAGTCGTAAGAACTTGTATTGCAATTTAATCATTGTAAAATAAATGAATCTAAATTAAACAGATCGCAAAAATATGTATTTGTTTGCAACTTTGAAGATTTTGCAGCTTTGAAAAAAAAATCTGTTTAAATACCTGACAAATCAGATATATGACATAATCTGAAGGTCATATAAGGTCACTGGAAGTCAGCACCTGACAGGAATATAGCAAATCTGTTGATTCTTCCAAGTTGTAAATTGACAGATGTCTTCACAAAGAAATTTTGAGTGTTAATGACTTTAACCATGGGCTTTAGAGATAATGTGTTTTCTATCCTAGGACTGTAAAATATTATAAACTCTGCATTTTGTGTGAGTTCTGAGAGTTCAAACATGGTAAGGTTAGTTCTTGCCTGGTGTACCCTGTTTTTGTATTCATGCAGTTATCTAGGGCTTGGGTGTGATAGCACTATATTTCAAACATTTCAAATCACGTGCAAGTGGTTCCCCTGAACATTTATTGTTATAAACTCACCCCCCCCCCCCCCCCACCTCCGCCCCACCCCTGCCATCTTTCAAATTAGCTTTCTTTTCCTCAGATAGTAACTGACTTCAAATCTTTTATTAGCCCCTTTTTGTTTAGTCTATTTGCTTACTTTTTAATGTCTTAGTGGCTCAACTGAAATCTGAAGAATTTTCCAAATGAAATAATTTTTTTCTTTCCACAAAAAAATGTGCTCACAATAAAACTTTTAATCTTGTTAATCTGCACATCAAATCAGCCATACAGATTGAGTAAATGATTCAGACATTTTGGAATCCAAGAGAAAAACAACCATCTGACAGAAACAACATGCCTCTCTGACTTTCATTGGCATTAAACCATGCAGGTATTTATATCCTGAACAATTATTCACCTTTTATTTTAAACATACACTTCAGAAGTTTATACTGATGCTCTATTGCAATATAAACAACAGAATGCCAATTTTCCAGAAATAAAACAGAGTGGCTAACCGATATATCTAATACCAGTTTAACTAAAGGTGCTATAGACAGGATGAATATGATGATAAAGACAGACGGCTCAATCACCAGCATTATCATCACCACCACCACAATCATCATCACTACAATCATCATCACCACCACTACAATCATCATCATCACCACCACCACAATCATCATCATCATAATCACAATCATCATCACCAAATGAACCACAACCATAGCTGCTGTTTATATCATCCTCCCCATCATCATCAACATCATCATCATAGAAATTGCCACAACTAACAATAGAGTCAATCATGTAACCAACATATTGTATCAGCATTATCAATTTCCTATACAGCTTCCAACATGTTATCAGAACAAAAGGGCAGACTTAATCTTATATGCTATAATCTTTTAATGAATATTGAAAGTTTGAAAGGCATCCATGTGACCAGAAAACATCTGTGGACCTGTATTAAATTGTAATGGCACATGAAATGTATACATTACACAATATTTCTTCCTGTCACCCAGTGTTACTTCCTAACAGTGCTACATTTCAAAAGGTTCAACATCCGAATGGGAATCCATTCAAACAAATTGCAATAAATAGTATATTTCAGTACTTCTTCTTATATATAAAAAAATGTTAAAATAATTAAAAAGAGGGCCATGATGGCCCTAAATCACTCACCTGCATCCCATTGCTAAGGGGCCATAACTCTGAAACCCATCATGGGATGAGGTTGGTTTGGGAAATGAGATGACCCATATTCGAACTTAACCTAGAGATCATCAAGACAAACATTCTGACAAGTTTTCATGCCACATAGACATAAAAATTGGCCTCTAGAGTGTTAACAAGGTAAATCTGTGCTTTAACCTCATCACCTAGTTTTTGACCCAAGAAGAAAAGTATTTAAACTCAACCTAGATTTCATCAAGATAAACATTCTGAAACATTTTCATGACGTTTGGAAAAGAAATGTAGCCTTTTGAGTGTTAACATGGTTTTTATATGTTTTGACACTGTGACCTAGTTTTCAAACCCAGATGATCCATATTTGAACCTGACCTAGATCTCATCAAGGCAAATATTTTGACAAATGTTCATCATATTTGGAAAGAAAATGTAGCCTCTAGAGTGTTAACAAGGTTTTCCTATGTTTTGACCCATGACCTAGTTTTCAAACTCAAATGACCCATATTAAAACTTGACCTAGATATCATTAAGACAAACATTCTGACAAATTTTCATCATATTTGGAAACTAAACTAAGCCTCTACAGTGTTAACTATGTTTTGTATGTTTTGACCCTCTGACCAAGTTTTTGACCCAAGATGACTAATAAGTACTTGAATTTCACCTAAAGATCTTCGAGACAAATATTCTGACAAAATGTGGCCTCTGGAGTGTTAACAAGGTAAATCTGTGTTTTGACCCTGTGACCTAGTTTTTGATCACAAGTGACCAATATTCAAACTTGACCTAGATATCATCTAGACAAAGATTCTGACAAATTTTCATGACATTTGGAAAGAAACTGTGCCTATAGAGTGTTAACAAGGTTTTTCTTTGTTTTGACCTTGTGACCTAATTTTTTACCTAAGATGACCCATATTCGAATTTGACCTAGTTTTCATGTCACTTCAACAAAAATTGTGGCTGCTGGAAGTGTTAACAAGGTTTTCCTTTGACTTAGCCTTGTGACCTAGTTTTAAGTCAGGCATGACCCATATTCAAACTTATCCAAGATCTTATTAAGACAATCATTCTGATCAAGTTTCAACAATAAGGTCAAAATGTAACCTCTAGAGTGTTACAACTAATTGTTAGATGATGGATGACAGATACTGGACATTCAAGGATCCTAAAACCTCACCTGTGCTTTGGTAAGCTAAAAATGCACTTTTATGAACAGAATTATCAGGACCATACCTTATTTACAGAATCAAATGTTTACTATATAAATTGCCTGGAAAAATGTAAATATTAATGCTCAACACTCACTTCACACATAGACCCAATAAAAACTTCAGATAAAGAAAAACTGTTTTTTTTTTTATTATTATATGAAAGTGGAAAAATTACATGTGTCATTACCTAGCTAACTGTAGTGAGAATGACTCCCAAAGCTCAAAGACTCCATGATAAATTGA
The DNA here is from genome assembly GCA_012932295.1 of Cyclina sinensis. Taxonomy (NCBI): domain Eukaryota; kingdom Metazoa; phylum Mollusca; class Bivalvia; order Venerida; family Veneridae; genus Cyclina; species Cyclina sinensis. The sequence continues at coordinate 7,757,803 of JAAONU010000009.1, read as the reverse complement.
GCAATTTCAGAAACCCAAAGGGAAATAATTTGATCTATTTCCAGTAATTCATTTTTCAGACACTTCTGAAGAAAGTATTTGCTCATTTTCCCACCTGGGTAGTTACAATTACTTACCTATAGCAGCTAATGTAACATGTTGAAAATAACAAATCTTAGTACAGCAAATGAAAATAAATGTGTTTTGCGTAAAAAAAATTATGGCTGACATGGTAACATATATTTTGTAAATGTATATGCCTCCATGAGGAGACAACCTTCTGTTGCATTAAACTAAATCATTTTGGCTTTCAATGTAAAGTTTTTTTTTACAATCTACTGGTTCAGGAAATATAAAGATGTACATCATGTTTCTGTTCTAATGTTAAAAATAACTGAGGCAAAGTTGGAAAGTTCAAACCAGTCAGTCAGCTGAAATGAATATCCATTAAAAATTTTATAAAATGAACCTGAAATAGAACACACAAAACAGAATGTGGCTGATGGATAAAAAAATATACTTAGAACAAAAGGTTAAAAGTAATAAGAACCTAAGAGTTGTATTCTCATACCTTACATAACTGTCTAGTGTTGGCAGTCCATATATCATTTCTCTTCACTAATTACCTAATACTCTGCTTCAGAAATCTGGGGCTTTATCTAGGCTGATGACTGATATAAAGATCTATCACAGTTTTTTTGGCAAATTTTGGGAACTTTCTTAATTGGTCATGAAATTATGTTCTGCCAAATGGAAAATGATGGTATTTTTGTCAGGAAAAATCTGTATAATTCTTTACTTTTCTTCTGACATTCCTGCTTTGATGTATCATTCTTCAATTTTTTTCCCACTTTATAATTCAGAACAGGAAAACAAAAACTGATAAAAATCTGATGGAAAGTCAGGGAACTCTTCATTCAGAACCCAATAAATACAGTGTAATTGATTATAATTTCTGAAACTGTAATGTAGTATTGCTGTTTATAATTTCTTAAACTGTAATGCAATATTGTTGTTTATAATTTCTGAAACTGTAATAATGCAGTATTGCTGTTTAAAATTTCTCAAACTGTATACAGTACTGCTGTCTATAATTTCTTAAACTTAAATACAGTGTTGTCATTTATATTTTTTTCAGACTATATGCAGTATTGCTGTTTGTGATTTCTTAAACAGTAATGCAATACTGTTGTTTTTAATTTCTTAAACTGTAATGCAGTACTGGTGTTTATAATTTCCTGAACTGAAAAACAGTGTCATTGCTTATAATTTCTCATACTATAATGCAGTATCGCTGTTAAAATTTCTCAAAATGTAGTACAGGACTGCTCTTTGGATTTCTTAAACTGTAATGCAGTACTGGTGTTTATAATTTCTTAAACTGTAATGCAGTAATGCTGTTAATAATTTCTTAAACTGGAATGAAGTATTGCTGCTTCTAGGGAAATCTATATGTATTACCACATGTTCATGTTTCTTATACAGTTTAGTATAAAAAAAATGACTCAAAAAAAAGAAGAAGTTTTTTTCTGTTATTTTTTTCTTTCATATAATAAATATAATTTCAATATAATTCAGAAAAAAAATATACGTACAATATTTTATTACTTATAGCAAGTGTTAGTTGACTAAATGTAGAAAATTAATTTGTCTAAATATTGCTGCTGTTACTTTTTTGTTGTTATATTCAAAGAGGTCAGAAACTGTCATGTAATTTTTTATCATACTTTTTTTCATTTTTGTTTTCCTTTTATACATTTACCAAAAAACAAAATTACCATAATAAATCAGATTCCATGCTGTCAGGTATAATTATATCCACCCAAAACACCAAGAAGACAAACTGCTGAAGAAAATGCAGTTCCACCATAAATCAATCTACATATAAACACTAAATTATCTGTGGATAGTTTACATGATATATTATGATACCTTAATTGCATACCTGTTTCAGGTTATGACAAGATAGAATTTCAGGAGTAGATATATCAGTTTTCCTTCAGTTGTTTGGACATTACAACATTGATTTATAAACACACTTCACTCATATGTCTCTCACTCTCTCTTACTAAGGTCTAAGTTTCTAAGATTATGAGCTTCATGGATATACTTCCTTGTCTTTCAGTCATAATAGTATAATTATCTCCCTTTATTCCCTACATATTAATTGGAATTCATTGTGACTGTTTGCTGCCAGTCACCTAGTTTGCAATTAATTTCTCTTTACTTAAACAGTTCAGTTGATTTTTATACCGCTTAATCTCTAGAATGGATTTGTCCAGCATTCAATGTGGAAAGACACTTCTTTGTCTTTCATTAAAGGGCTTGACCTCATTAATAGACAAATGCAGGGCTCCAGAAAACTGAAAATTTGTCAGTTTTTACCAAATTCCAGCTTCCAGGACTGATTTTTATGTTAAAAATTCCTTAAAAAATCAGTCCAGATATTTTCAAAAAAAAAGGCAATTTTAAGTATAACTTTTCATAAAATGCCTATCTATCTATTTGAGCTTATTTATCATCTGTACCAGTTGCTCATATGACCCACGCCCCTGAAGAGATTAGTTATTTTATGTTGTGGGGGTAGTGCAAGATACAAAAAGCATCCAATTCCAGAGACACCCCTGGTTCTTTTGCATGCTTAGTGTATAGCACTGATACATGGGACCTCAGTTTAATGTCTCATCCGAAAGACTATTAGTAATGTAAGTGGAGGAGTGGGGTATCGAACTCGGGACCCCTGTTTTACCAGTCCAGCATGTTACCACTTTATATATACTTTCAGAGGGAAAAGAGTACCAGAAACGCTATTGTTATTCAGCATAAGCTTTGACAGGGTACCAAAAACACTCTTGTTGTTCAGCCTGAGCTTTTACTGGATACCAGAAACACTGTTGTTAATCAGCCTAAGCTTTAACAGGGTACCAGTAACTTTGCTGTTATTCAGCCTATTAGCTTTAACAGGGTACCAGGAACTCAGCTGTTATTCAGCCTGAGCTTTAACAGGGTACCAGGAACTCTACTGTTATTCAGTCTGAGCTTTATCAGGGTACCAGAATCACTGTTGTTATTCAGCCTGAGCTTTCACAGGGTACCAGCATCACTGTTGTTATTCAGCCTGAGTTTTAACCGGGTACCAGAATCACTGTTGTTATTCAGTCTGAGCTTTATCAGGGTACCAGAATCACTGTTGTTATTCAGCCTGAATTTTAACAGGGTACCAGAATCACTGTTATTCAGCCTGAGCTTTAACAGTGTTCCAGAATCACTGTTGTTATTCAGCCTGAGTTTTAATAGGGTACCAGAATCATTGTTGTTATTCAGCCTGAGTTTTAATAGGGTACCAGAATCATTGTTGTTATTCAGCCTGAGTTTTAACAGGGTACCAGAATCACTGTTGTTATTCAGTCTGAGCTTTAACAGGGTACCAGAATCACTGTTGTTATTCAGCCTGAGCTTTAACAGGGTACCAGAATCACTGTTGTTATTCAGCCTGAGTTTTAATAGGGTACCAGAATCATTGTTGTTATTCAGCCTGAGTTATTGCAGGGTACCAGAATCACTGTTGTTATTCAGCCTGAGTTTTAACAGGGTACCAGAATCACTGTTGTTAATCAGCCTGAGTTTTAATAGGGTACCAGAATCATTGTTGTTATTCAGCCTGAGTTATTGCAGGGTACCAGAATCACTGTTGTTATTCAGCCTGAGTTTTAACAGGGTACCAGAATCACTGTTGTTAATCAGCCTGAGTTTTAATAGGGTACCAGAATCATTGTTGTTATTCAGCCTGAGTTTTGCAGGGTACCAGAATCACTGTTGTTATTCAGCCTGAGTTTTAACAGGGTACCAGAATCACTGTTGTTAATCAGCCTAAGCTTTAACAGGGTACCAGAATCATTGTTGTTATTCAGCCTGAGTTTTAATAGGGTACCAGAATCATTGTTGTTATTCAGCCTGAGTTATTGCAGGGTACCAGAATCACTGTTGTTATTCAGCCTGAGTTTTAATAGGGTACCAGAATCATTGTTGTTATTCAGCCTGAGTTTTAATAGGGTACCAGAATCATTGTTGTTATTCAGCCTGAGTTATTGCAGGGTACCAGAATCACTGTTGTTATTCAGTCTGAGCTTTAACAGGGTACCAGAATCACTGTTATTCAGCCTGAGCTTTAACAGGGTACCAGAATCACTGTTGTTATTCAGCCTGAGTTTTAACAGGGTACCAGAATCACTGTTGTTAATCAGCCTAAGCTTTAACAGGGTACCAGAATCATTGTTGTTATTCAGCCTGAGTTTTAATAGGGTACCAGAATCATTGTTGTTATTCAGCCTGAGTTATTGCAGGGTACCAGAATCACTGTTGTTATTCAGCCTGAGTTTTAATAGGGTACCAGAATCATTGTTGTTATTCAGCCTGAGTTTTAATAGGGTACCAGAATCATTGTTGTTATTCAGCCTGAGTTATTGCAGGGTACCAGAATCACTGTTGTTATTCAGTCTGAGCTTTAACAGGGTACCAGAATCACTGTTATTCAGCCTGAGCTTTAACAGGGTACCAGAATCACTGTTGTTATTCAGCCTGAGTTTTAATAGGGTACCAGAATCATTGTTGTTATTCAGCCTGAGTTATTGCAGGGTACCAGAATCACTGTTGTTATTCAGCCTGAGTTTTAACAGGGTACCAGAATCACTGTTGTTAATCAGCCTGAGTTTTAATAGGGTACCAGAATCATTGTTGTTATTCAGCCTGAGTTATTGCAGGGTACCAGAATCACTGTTGTTATTCAGCCTGAGTTTTAACAGGGTACCAGAATCACTGTTGTTAATCAGCCTAAGCTTTAACAGGGTACCAGAAACAGTTATATTATTCGGACTACTCTTGAACAGGTATCGGGAACTCTGTTGTTGTTCAGCCTGAGCTTAAACAGGGAACCAGAAACTTTGTTGTTATTTAGTATGAGCTTAAACAGGGTACCAGAATCATTGTTGTTATTCAGCCTGAGTTATTGCAGGGTACCAGAATCACTGTTGTTATTCAGCCTGAGTTTTAACAGGGTACCAGAATCACTGTTGTTAATCAGCCTGAGTTTTAATAGGGTACCAGAATCATTGTTGTTATTCAGCCTGAGTTATTGCAGGGTACCAGAATCACTGTTGTTATTCAGCCTGAGTTTTAACAGGGTACCAGAATCACTGTTGTTAATCAGCCTAAGCTTTAACAGGGTACCAGAAACAGTTATATTATTCGGACTACTCTTGAACAGGTATCGGGAACTCTGTTGTTGTTCAGCCTGAGCTTAAACAGGGAACCAGAAACTTTGTTGTTATTTAGTATGAGCTTAAACAGGGTACCAGAAACTTTGTTGTTATTCAGCCTGAGCTTAAACAGGGTACCAGAAACTTTTTTGTTATTTAGTATGAGCTTTATCAGGGTACCAGAAACTCTGTTGTTATTCAGCCTGAGTTAAACAGGGTACCAGAAACACTGCTGCTATGTTTTCAATGTATTACTGCTACAATCTCCACTATTCAATTTCAAATTTAAATGACACTAATTGACCATGTCAAATACAGAAATCATGTTCTTGTATTTATGCCATGATTTGTTTGCTATGAAATCATTTTAATTAACTGTAGCAAAGCTTTGGACTGTTCATATTTCCTCCTCAACATGTTACAGAGCAAATTAAAAACAGGGTGTTCCCCATTATACAGTATCACAATGCAGAAAACATTGTTTATGTACACATTCATTATTTCTCCGAGATTTCCCCAAAGTTTCAAATGTTCATCTTATATTACTTCAGTTATAAATGTAATGAAAACATCATGCAGAAAATATATTTATTACAGTTGAAACGCAATAGTTTAATCAGTAAAGGACCTGATAATTGTTCTGAAGAATCTCAATTTTTGTTCTATCACATCTTTCTCAGCAAAAAGCAACTGAATAACAGTTTTGTACCATAGTTAAGTTTCGTTCTGTCCTGATAAGTCCAATTGCGTTTTAACTGTACGCTGTTTCCTCTACGAGTACTTTATGATTTAAGCGATACTGGAAAAAGATTCATTCAGTATCAGTTTATATCACATTTTATCACTCTTAATCACATCTTGATTTTCAATGTCAAAATGTACAACACATTTTTGGGGTTCTACAGGTTGAGTTATTTCCTCTTGGAAATACAGCAATGTACATGTATCTATGAACAACACTGTCACACTGCTCTTTTTTTTTATTGATGATGTAAATGGAGAACAAAGAAAATTTTGTCAGGTAAGTCATAAACTAACCATAATCATCTTACTAAATAGGCGTTTTTTTTTTCGGTTCCAAATTTCTACAATTCAGTGTAAACCAGGCATCACCGATGGAAGACATGACATTACCACAAAACCACATATCTTTCATATCATTTGGAAAGTTATGACCCAGAAAAGATAATACCTGATAAGAATTATGGAAGGTGTTGAGAAAAGGTTGTTGATCAAAGCTGTTATCTAAATAGACCATCTTAACATAACAAACAGTCCTTAAAACTCTCAGACTCGAAGGCCTACATAACTGAATGAGAGGAATATGATGATGGTACCAAAATCATACTGATTACAATTAAAGCCCTAAGACTACCAGAGACAAGGTAATTAAAGCCTGCTTGAGAAATTTGTATTTCTGTATACAAATACTCACATTATAGCTTATAAAATGTCTTTTTCGAGTGAGGGAAGATTACTGCAGACGGAAGGAACACTAAGCCTATCAGTATGTTACATTTTTTTCATCAGGACGGAGAAAGAATAGAGAAAATAAACATGCTAAAAAAATGAAAATCTCTAATCTACAGTGTGTAAAATAGATCACTACTGGACAATCAACATTAAACTCTTAACGTTTTCAGCTTTCTTCAGATGGTGCATGCAAATAAGTAAATATTCTTACCGGACCATTGGTTGCTCCCTCAAAGTCTAGCTTTCTCCTCACCATCTTTGATCTTTCCTCTGTTTTAGAGGTCAGGCCCAGATTAAGAAATACTTCATCATCATCATAATCACCTGAGTCCTTTTCACGATATGTACAAATATCCTTAAACTGTAAATTATCTCCCTTTGAATGAAGTTTCTGCTCATTCACTTTCTGACCGTGTGACCTTTGATTTAGGAGTTCAAGGTCATTTAACATCTGACTTACATTAGGACTCTGTGTCATTTGTGGTGCATATCCTGGTGCAGTGGTGATAAATGTTGTAGGTGGAGCTGAAAGTTTTCCATACTCACGATTTTCCATTTCATAGGGTGACCTTAATCCAGCTGACCTTTCAGAAACACTTATGCTTGTTCCAGGATGCATGACTGGTTCCCTTGCACCAGCTTGAACAGAATGTGTCACAAAAGGCACTGATGAATGCTGCTGGGAACCAGGTGAAGTGTATGTCCAACTTTGAGTGAAACTTGAATCAATGTGACCATGAGTATCAAACAATCCTGATGAATGCACAAAATATTTTTGCATATCAGATTTATCCTGTTGCACTTACATAGGGTATTTCTTGACCTAGTTTATGAGTTTTTCCAAAGTTTCCATTTGGTATAGGTGTGCTGGTTGCGAATGGCCTACCATGTGTGACAAATGTATCAAATGTAACACTAGACTCTGTGGGACGCCCCAGTGTCACATAGGTGTCAAAAGTAGCTGTAGCAAACGGTGGAGTAGTTTGTAACTCATTTGTTGTCTGAACATTTTTGTCATACAATTGTGTCTTTGAAACATTACCTTGATGTAATACATTAACTTTATTTTTTTCCCTTGATTTGACACTAATGAGTTCAGATTTTTGTGGTTGACTTTCAGTTTCTGAAAAATTGTCATAGTCTTGAATTTCACTGGTCTGCCCATTAATGAGAAATGGGCGTACTGAATTGACTGGGCTTCTATTTGTGTATTCAGGTTTATTTATAGCATCACTAAAGTGTTCTTTTCCAAAAATAGAATAGTCTTTCCCAGAATGCACAATGGGATATCTTATAGCACCAGTCTGCTGGACCAAGTCATAGTCCTGCCCCAAAGTTTGGTAACTTCCTTCATAACCATTTGTAAAACCAGAATGAAGATGCTGATTTGCTTGTGTTATATCTAATTTCATTAGATGTCCTTTTTCAAATGAACTCTTTCCTGGTGTATCTTTTATCTGATAATCTTTCTTATATCTTAGAGATGCTAATTCACTGGTAGTTACAGGCTGGCTTGGAGCCATCAAAGGTTTTTTCTTTGAACGATAGTCTAAAAATTTTCTTAAAGTTCTTTTATGTGACTCTGTGTCAGAAGATCCTTTGGGACTCTTTTCTACTACTCTGACTTTGATAATCACTTTGGCTTACATCTGATCCATGATCAGGTTGATTCATCATCACTCAGTGGAAATTTTGGTAAGTTTAACAAAGAACGTAAAGAAGTCTTCTTTTTACCTTTCTTTTCAACTGGTGGACCAATATATACTGGCGGCCTTGAAATCTGACCTTCAAAATTTTGATTACTGTTGACAACCCCTGGCCCCCATCTTACGTGATGCCCACTTTTCATTCCAGAAGGGCTCTTCCTTAATGATGATGTAATCTGGCTCTCTGTTGAACCTGGGCGCACTGGTGAAGGGGATGCTTCACAAACCCCATGGGTGCCATCGCCCAACTATGTACATGATGATGTCTATGAGGTACAGGAGGTTTCTGTTCAAGTCCCATTTTTGTAACCTGAGGCATATCCATTAGTAAATCATAATCCATAGTTTCTGACACACTTTTAGATGATCGATCACCACTTGTGCTCATTGAGTCTATTGACATGCTAGCAGTAGAGTCTAAACTACTGGCTGGCCCATAGTGTCCATTTCTGTCAGCAGTCAACATTGGTGAAGGAAATGGATTTTCATGTGCAAGCCTAGGACTTGTAGGATAAGATCCTTCAAACTGTCGTTTCTTGCCATGGCTGTAGTAAGGATATTGCAGATTGCGATTATCTCCCTGTCTGTAAACATTTGACCTTGACCTGTCGTACTGACCTTCTACTGGTGAATACTGATAACCACTTCCTTTAGAATAATTTGTAGCACTTTCAACAATACTTATTCCATCTGAGTTAATATTTCTATTCACATCATATGGTCTTCTATTCTGCAATGTATTATCTAAATAACCAGGATTAAACTGTGACCTTTGACCTTGAATTTGTGACCCTGACCTCTCATTTAAAGTCTGTCCACCATTTCTGATAAATCCAACTTGTCTATCTAACTGACTGGGTGGATATTCAATTTCCTTCTCCACCTCAATTTTCCCATATTTCACATTGTAGGCTTTCCAATGTACATTAGGTTGCCCCAAACCGCTCCCTACATTAGGTCCAATATTTTCTTTATTCACTACATACGGTATCCCATCATTTTGCATAGGTCCTTCATATTCTTCTTTCTGCCTAGCTGAATCAATCATATCATCTCCATTGATTTTTTCAAAGCGCGTAAAATCCCCAGTCATGTACCCTGCCCCCTCATCACTAAAACCACGACCATGACTTTCCAGGTGTGCTCTTGCAGTAGCTTGTTCAGAATGTTTTAAACGTGGTGGCTTTTTAGTGGCAAATTTTAACATGGTCGTTTACGAGCACTGTAAAACAGCAGTAGTTAATTATGAGTAACACACAGTCTGGTTTCTCTATACAGAACACGCAGTAAACATCAGTAAATGAAACTTCCGTTTTCAGTTTCAAAATCAGGCTGTTAGCCAATGTATGGCTCCTCATGAAAACTTCAAGAAGGCACTATCCATCAGGTGTTAATATACAGGTAACTCAAAAAAAACTCTTCTGTCTAATGCATTTCAGAATTTTCTGAGAAAAATCAGCCTCTAATGCCATAGAACTGTTGAAATATTTCCACCCAGAATCCTCTATTCAATTACACTTAAAATGGATAACATATTGCAAAACAGAACACACAAAAAAAAACTTAGGCAAAGGTGATTCCACAATTAATCAAGTAAACCTGTCTTAGAAGATAAGAAATCTTATTTTCATTGAGTACCAGTCAATCTAATGACAGACTGGTTTAAACCTTATAAAAAAAAGAAGAAGAGAAATTGACTTCTGTCATGAAAAAACTTCTCCCTAGAAAAAAAATGAAACAATTTAAAATCCAAGAAAACTCCAAAGAATTATAAAACATATGTGTGCACCCTCTTCCGGCTAAAATATTAAGCCAACAGAACCATCTTTACCTTTGAAACACTGATTTACTGAGTCATAGAATCTATGAAATATTTGTTGCTGGATTAAAACACACATTAACAGTATTCTTTCCAACCATTTTTTACAGTTTTCCACAGGCAAATGATATTTTGATACAATAAAATTACATATCCTATGAGAAAATCTCAGATCATGTCAGCATGGCCATATAATGAGAGAAAAATTAATATTTCATAATCAGCAGGAGACATTTTTCTTGAAGTGAGATCTGTCAATAAATTTGATGGAAAAACTGCTGTAAGATATAGTTTTTTGTTCACTGCAATGCGTTATTGAAGAGATCTTCTGCACAACAAGAAAAGACCATTGGCTTTTGCATATGTCTATAGTGCATGATGATTTCAAATGTAAGATTGGGCCCATGAGCACAGAATAAGTTCAGTCGTACAATAAGTCACGACTATGGAGAGCATACTGATCAAAGAGCTTGAGCTAGTCAATATCACCTACAGTACAATAAGATCTGACCAGCAGCAATACAAGGACAGTCAGAGCACAGACCAGTGGTAGTTCATTTCCAGCTAGTCCTTACACAAATGCTGGGTCATATGGCTGGCTGTGCTTTTCAAAACAAAATTACTCCCACAGGACATTATAGCTCAAATGGTGCTGGCTGTACTTCTGTACCTAAAATTCTACAGGACAATGGGTCAGATGGTACTGGCTGTACTTCTGTACCTAAAATTCTACAGGACAATGGGTCAGATGGTACTGGCTGCACTTCTGTACCTAAAATTCTACAGGTCAATTGGTCGGATGGTACTGCTGCTGTGTTTTTGTAAATAAACTACAAGACAATTTGTTTCATTGTCATGTTTTTCTAAACTGTAAACCTCTACAGGACAATTGGACAAGTGGGATGGGCTGTGCTTTTGCCTTGAAGGCTGTGCTTCTGTAGAAACCAGACGATTTCTACAGGACAATGATAGGTGGTGCTAGCTGTGCTTTGTAACCAAATTTCAACAGGATGGTTGGTCAGATGGTTGGTCACTGTACTTCTGCAAAACTTCCATTCAATGAGAACTGTGCTGTTTTTTTTTTTTTTGTTATAATGAACACAAGTTCTTGCCAATGGATTTCGCGAGTTTAAATTCAACGTATACTGTTCGAAATGCAGAGTAATTTCAAGAGAAAATAACTTAACATTGATGTTACACAATCATGCTAGACTTGGCAATTTTGATGCAAAAAATCTTATCTGGTGAAAGATTGACAAACAGACTGACAGACAGACACACTATAAATTTTATCTCAGACTCATATTCCTTAAATTAGTAATACAATTTTCTGCAAAAAGGTTGGATTATCTTCGATCTTTATTGGCATCAAAACTAGACAATTGGCTTCCTTACCCAGAGTATAGTTTCCAAGGTAAATAAAAATCTGTTTTCATTAACACATACCAGACCTGTAATCTACATAAAACTTTCAATAAAGTTTCAATTTAAACAGTTTTCTTATGTCTTTCAGATATGTTATAATGCTTTAGAAACTTTCATTTTTTTATGAAAGATTAGTTTTCCCTTGTACATTATAAAAATATCCATGTTAATGGTTTTCAATGAAAACAGTTTTTTTTTCCGCACATTAATTTTGTTTCACACAGTTTTCCAGGGAAACAAATGAAAAAAGCAGTGCCATTTCATTTATAAGACATAAAACAGTATTTTCAACCCAAATATAATTTTCATTATTCTAAGAACTAAGGAATCCAAAAAGCTAAATCCATTTATAATTATAACTTTTCACATCCACTGTAATTGAAATCTTCAAAGAAAAGTAAAAATTATCCATCACTTCCTAGAAAACACCCTAAAACTACTTATGACAAAAAGTACCAGTCTGCTATATTTCAACAAGTTAACCATTTTTTATTTAAATCCCCTTGAATTTTTTTCTGGTGTACAACTAAAACAAATCCATTCGATAAGGTACTTCCCTTTCAAAGTACTTTATCTTTCGGAAGTGACAACATTATCATAATGTATCCAATAAGACAATAATATTATGAGGTGTAAGGGATATGGATTATCCAATGTGTTGAAAGATGTTATGTGTACTTTTGTTACATTGAGATTACATTATGTTACCTCATAAATAATCAGTAAATATTTAGCCCTAATTGGGCTAATTGTTCGTTTCTATGTCCAGTCAAGCCCCTCTTAGGATAAGCACAATGAATAATTGATTAAAAAAACTGCTAAACTCTTGTTTGAGTGTGGCTTAACAAAATGTCAGATAAATATACATAATTTACAATGATTAAACCTTTAATGCTTAACTTATCTTGGCCTGGATTCCAATACAAGTTGACTGCTGTCTTCTAGTGACCATGACTTAAAGAACATTCGTGCAGACCTTGGTGACTTTGTGCAGGGAAACAACACAGTAAGAGGTTGGGGTTAAAGCACTTTGGTTACTTTATATTTACTTCAGAATCAAAATTCAGGTTTATGAGACAACCATGTAATGATGACAGCTCTTACTTAGAACTATAAGCTGCCATTAACTTACTGTATTTTATGTTTTAAATACCCCAAAAACAAAAGACCTGTGTTTTCTCTTGTACTGAATAATCTTCAATTTTGAGCAGCCATGGTGTTATCTACAATCATTTTGTCTCTTGTCTGTTATGAAATAACACTGATGTGGTAACAAAATAATGGCAGCAGTTACATTTAGATAATATGCCAGAAAATAATGGTAATCACTGATAACCAATAAGAATGAAATATTAATTTACCAACTATACTGTTGTAACAACCCCAATATCATCAAGGTCAAACTGCTTGGAAATATTTTGACCTTGACACTGACCTACTTCATCAATCATTTTAAAAATAAACTTGCATAAAATTCAAAGAAAAACTGCAATCTTAGAAGCAAACTGCTGAAAAGTTTTCTTATCCATGAGAAGAAATGACCTTGACCTTTGCAATCAGAGGCTGAAGTAAAACACTGTTAAAGCCACATGCTCATCAGCCCTACCCTGTAAATCTTCATTCGGCTTGATTGCAGTGACCTTCCACTGGCTATAATGGGGTTTATTTTACATCCAATCCTCCATGAATATGAGGAAAACAAACATAAAATGAAGCAAAAACAAACTAAAAACACTCAACATCACTTTGTATCACAGGTTCCAAACTAACTGCCACTTAAAATCCAGGCATTCTTTATCTCATCCACACTTAGTATGTCCAGCACATAAGAAGCATGTGCTTGTAAGTGGTCGAGATTTAGGAATGTATAAATTGATGAACCCGTATGTTTTGTTTACAAAATTATCTACTTGTGTAGGTATAAATACAAAAGGTTAAAGGCTATTTTATGATGAATAGGACTTGCTAATAACAATCATAATGAATTGTAAAAAGGTTCTCATGATGAGAAACAGGTAGACAATAATTCAGTAATTACAACATTGGAAGTCTTTAGATGCCGATTTTAATATGTCTGCCTGCTTTGGAGGCTTAAGACCCAGCAGTCAAAAGTCAAACAGACCTAAAGGTTAATGTTACAGAAAATGCCACATTAATGTTTCCTGGCTATACGTTATGTAAGCTGGGCTATAGTTATGATCAGGGGTATTTGAATGATACCCTAACATACCTTTTTTCCTAGGCAGAACTCAAAGAAGCTATAACACCTTTTTCTATAATTTTTATAAAGTAATGTAATCTGACCTGCAATTTGTTTAGACTAAAAGGGACAATTAGCGATGAGCAATAAGTCTCTGGTATGGAGTGGGTTTCAGAAAACAAAAGCAAAAGACTAGGATTTTTTTTTGTTTCACTTGAATTTCATTATATATTGTTTTCATTAATCCTGGAATACAATATGAGCAAAACTGTGTTATATAAGCTCTGTTGATGTTTGAGTGACTGGTACTTCATGTCTCCAGAGCAATAAAAGTTCTATACATCTTAACTTGAGGTGTTTTGACATACAATGTCTACATCCTCACCAGGGGTTTGACATTAATGCAAGATTAATAGGACTGCTATAGCAGAAGTCTTCAGTTAAGCAGTGCTGTCTTTTCTTTCTTGGAATGTATTCTTTTCAGAACCAAGATGTAAGCAGTCAGCCACAATTTATTTTATTTGATAATGATTGACAAAGGTGAAAGGAAACAATAAACTACTGGTAAGCCAAACAGTCTCATAATTTACCATACCCTTTCAGAATGTGCAAAAATGCCTGGAACAATTAGTGAAACAACTGGTTACCAATTAGCAGGCTTACACAGCCAGTGGGCTCATCAGTTGATAACCAACAAAAGAAACAATGCTCATTATAAATGACTGTTCTCAAAATATTCTTTTTCCATTGCCAATCAAAACACTTCATTACAGCAAATATTGCAAGCAATCTTCTGTCTAAAGTACTGGTAGGCAACTTCTTTGCCTCTGAATTACTATTTGTTGTTATTAAGATGTCCTGACAAAGCCGCTTTTCTTTTGTCTGCACACCTTTGTCATTTTATTTGTTGTATAAATAAAGACTTTGTTAACAAACATTTATATGCTTAAAGGTCATCTAATTGAGAGAACATGTCAACTGGATTCAGAAATCACCTTGATTAAGAGGTTAACTGTTTATAACAGTTACTTTCACAAACTTTCTAAGAAAAAGCCATTTTCCTTAATCTATCCACACTAAAAATGTCATACGTTCTACTTTGAGCAAGTCCGTAAGATCACTTTTCCCCCCACATTCTCACACATCACATTCTCCCCTTTCTTTCAGACTCAGGTAACTGTGTATATTCTATTCAGAACTAGTACATATATATATTATCTTCATTACTGGTACCTATTTATATTCTCAACTATTCTTCACATAATATTCTTCATCTCTTATGGCATAGATACAAACAACACAACAAGCATTGCATGGAAACTGTCTTTTTACTAAAGTTATCTCCCCTACGTGTTGAAATAGGACAGCTCTAAGTCCCTTTTAAAATTTTCCATAATGAATATGACGCCACTTACTGGAACATATTATTCTCACATTTTCAATAAAGTAGTTTCATTTTCTCTTAATATTATTCCAGCTCTGTTTGAACATTCTCAGCAACAAATTATTACAAGAACGTATTCATTATGTCTTCACACTATCATATTGTCTGTGTATGAACCTATACATTATCATGTCATCCATGTGGGATACTAAACATGTGTTTTGCTTCAGCTCTCCACTGAGCATGTAACATATTACCAGGGTGGTATTCAATCAATCAATCATTTATGGACATGCATGGCCAACAAGAAAATGCATTCTGCTTTGAATGAATGAACTAATCAAGACACTGATGGTCAATAGAATATACTGGTACAGTTTAGAGACATCTCAGAAAGAAAATATTGCTTGATTAAAAGCTGTGAAATATAATCTTAACTGATTGAGCTTTTTCTCATTATTTTTCCCTTGCAAGGTGGACACAGTTGCTTTAATATAGCTGCAACTGGTGACCTGAGATTTGGATGCACCCTTGATAGTAAAAAGATACTTCTAAGCTAAGGTCGTTTAAAAGCCAGATTACATTAGTCTACATTTAAAATGATGAAAATTGAAAAGTAAAGTTTTACAAAGTCTAAAAAACTGCCTTGGAAACCTTAAACACATTATATGCCAGTCTAATGAATCTTTGCTCCTATAAAATCACCCTTCTCTTCCAGCCCTGAAATTTATCAATTACCTCAAACATCTATTGCTTTGAACTGGATTATTTTTGAGGCTATAAAAATTTACAGCAGCATTTGGCATTCCCAGACTGTGCATCTGGTTTTGTGATCATTTCCAGGGAAGCAGTCCACTGCCAATAGCATATTAAGGGAATGAGAAAAGAGATTAACGTTGCATTGGTGCATATCATAAAGCACCAAATTTCAAATGCATCAATTACACAAACTAATTATTGCACTAACTTAGGGAATAATTGTTTATAATTTCACTAAATAGATTTAAACCAAGTGGCTTACACTCTTCCCATTCTCTTGATTTTTTTACAGTTTTCTAAAACATGTTATATTGAGTCCATGGTACATACAGAAATTGAAGCAAGAAATTAAGGACTTATTAAGGACTTTTTAAGGCCCACTGTCTAGCATTTTTAGGGTCCAATGAAATGACCTCATCGAGGTTCCATGTCCCTGTTTTAAGATCCGTTCATTTATATTTAAGCATCAGCTGCAAGAAATGTATATTTAAGGGCCCCTATTGCTATCCACACTATTTTCAAGGACAATTTAGAGACTTTTTAAGACCAGGTTTGATTTAGGGTCTTTTTAAGGTCAATGCCAAAATTTAGGGACTTTTGCAGGCCTGAACAAACCATGGTGACATTAAAATGATTGAATCAAACAAAAGAGTAGAAAATTCTTATATGCATTTTTTATGTTGTTTATGTTTTTTGTTGTTATTGTTGTTTTTCTAGTTTTTGGTGTTGTTTTTTTAACAAGGTACTGCTATTTCTTTACCATACAATCATTTAACCATTTATTTAACATTCATTGTGAAACATTTAATAGTTTTTTAAAAATCTAAACAGACTCAATCCTGCTTCCTGGCTTTAACAAAGTTCTTGTGCTGAAACAGCTAGCTCCATGAGGAAAACTTAAATGGTGACCTTGACCTCTCTGGACAGTTTTCGAAACTATGTTGCTGCAACCTTCAAATCTGAAGTCTGCTAATCTTTTGTAAATTTCAACTAAGACAATACGATTTAGTCTGTTAGAATGTAGAATTTGCCGAAAATGTTGATTCAAATTAAAACAGAATGCCAGTACTGAAAATCTGTTGCATTATAATTCATAGCATCTCTATTTCCATATCTTATTTGCTGAATGTTTAAAGCTATTTCAATTTTCATAATTTGTATCTGAATTTTATAAGATGTTTCTTGGCAATATATATTATAACATTTCCCTAAGGCAAGCATATACAGTTTTCTCCAATTGTTTCTTTCTTTAACTGGATTTTGTTAATTAAATTCTAATAGCTTGGACTGAAAATGATTATTCTTTCATTTTGGTTCGGTGTAAAAAATTACAATCAATCAGTTGCTAAGGAACAAATGCATTCTCTAAAACTGAAAACATTTCATACTTGAGTAAAATGCATTTTGAACAATAAATCACCATGAACATGAATCATAAATACATGCCTTTATTCTGAAGTCTTGAAATTCTTCTGCCGAATTAGTTCATGAACTTTTTAACAAAGTACAATTCATGTTCTGTAGACTGGTCTCAGACCTAGCAATCAATGCTATTCCTTAGTAATGTTCAGCTAAATGACTATTAAGTCCCTTTCTAACTACAGATTTATCTTTTTTTGGCTGGAAATGCCAGCAGAGGAAAAAATGTTGCTATTAGAGAGGCAAAAACATTTAATGTATCAATGCAATAACATAAAAAGAAAACGATCATACAACCTGTGGCTGGCAGTCAGCTGCTACACGTTCTGCAATTCTGCCATTCATGATTGAAATATCATTACAATGTACAAACTTATTTATATTTAAGACCAATACTTTTATCTGCTTCCCATTATGCTTAAAAGAAAACTTAGCTACACATATCATTAAAAACTTCATTAGCAATCAATGAACTATGACTAAGAGTAAAATATCTGTTATATAGTTCATGGTTCACAATTCAAGATTGTGAACTATGATGAAGAGTAACAGATCTGTTGTATAGTTCATGGTTCACAGTTCACGATTATGTCTATGACTAAGATAAAATATCTGTTGTATAGTTCATGGTTTGCAGTTCAAGATTATGAACTAGGATGAAGAGTAAAAGATCTGTTGTATAGTACATGGTTCACAGTTTAACATTATGAACTATGATGAAGAGTAAAAGATCTGTTGTATAGTTCATGGTTCACAGTTCAAGATCACATCAGTTTAATTCTGAAGGATGATTGTGAAAAAAAAAATTGTTACGGGCTTCTTAATAAAGACTTTTTCACTTCAAATACTCGTCATGAGCATGATCGGTCATCTTTCTTTCTTTAGAAAACTCATGTGCGATTCTATTTTCTTGTATACCTGTGAAATTTTCATTGAGTTTGAATAATGAAATTAGCAACATCATTTTACGATCAACCTATTTATGGACTGAGGGGAGTTCATTATTAAATTCACTAACAGTCGAAATTTTAACATCACAAGAACAATAACAGTGCGACAGATTCTAAAGATTTTAAATGATGTTTGAATTACTCTTACGATTTTAACTGATGAATAAATGACTCTTACGATTGCAACTGATGTAAATGATTTTCATGAAGTCAGATTTTTATCGGTTTTACAGAATAAAGAAATTTTTGATGCACTAAAAGTTGTTTTACCTACATCGCATTTCATCTGCATGCATTCATACACGTGCGTTTGGCGGGATGATGATTAAAAGTATCAAAGTGATAGAGGAATAGCGATATTTTTTTTTTGTCGCTGAAATGTAACAGCTTTCTGAAAATCATTATCCATCTGATAAAATTTTGTTAAACGCCAGCTGTAATACACAAAAAATAGAATAAATCGGCGCTTTTCAGTTGCAGAACTTTTTGCCTGCAGCGAAAGCTACATTGTTTATTCTTCTTGAACTTCCTTGCACTCTTCATCAGTTTAGCCTACGGATTAAGATAAAAGTGAATCAGAGAGATTCTTATTTCAGCTGAAATTTATACCTTATATTGACAAATGAACAGATAAATAAATGAAATTAATTCTTAAAATCTTCATCTTTTTCAAACACTTGAGGAATTGTTTTTTACTAATTTACTCAAATCTAAACACCTTCATCTTAAAAACAAGAACAGTTGCTGACATCAAGCATACAGTTTCCAACTTGGCACAAATCACATTCTATTTCATACCTTAAAACTTCTGATGGTAAAGTTCCAATCAACCTGTTTGAAACAATTTTGTCAGAGGGTTAAGAGGCAATGCATCGTTGGTTACCCCCTGTACATATTCCGCATAACTACATTATGTACCGTGGGACAATTGACTGCAGATTATTCGTTTTCATGAATATTAATTAGCAAAGGGAAGTAACTCTTTGTCCAATGAGATTCCGCATTACAAACAGAACTGATACTTTTCAATGTGGCGAGCAATCATAACAACATGTTACTTAAAACAGATGTATTTCCCAGGATTTAAACATAGCCACGAAGGCAAATTATAATGAGGAATCTCATTGGCTGAGAGTGAGTAATGGAAATCTTTTGGAAACCAATGAAAGTAGGTAATGAATTATTCATGAGTAGGAACTTTTTCCAATCTGATTAAAATCATATCCTAAAAATCGCTATGCTATTAGGATCTGAGGACGACCAATAGAAGGTCACCTTCTCATGACCTATCCATCAGCCAATCAGAGCAACGCTTCCACCCTCATGGAAGTAAATGTTCAACTTGTGAAAATCTATTTATATAGCTGGGATCCCAAACAATTATCTGCCATGTATAAACTGTCACTGAACTCGGGTAAATTTATTTGTCAAGATCTTCCAAAATAATGAAATTAATGTTTGTGCAGAATATTTTTTTTTTCAAAATATCTAAGCATTTTCCGTTTCCGATAACAAACATTGTTATGCTAGATAGGTTTACACGCTGTCTGAACACGCTGTGTGTACATATAAGCTATCGAGGCGTGTCATAAGCTACAGTGTCATTGGCTCGGATATAAATAACAATAGTGGAAATTCTAGGTTATCGAGAAATAAATGCATCATCTTCAGATCCAACCGTAGGGAGATCGTGAACTTCAGTCAGATTGGAACTTTTTCCCAACCTATTGTCCCACGGTCAATGAATAGAGTGAAACAGAATGGATCAAATGTCGGTTTCCAAAGATGGAGACAATCTTGTCTGTCTTAGCCATTTTTAGAGACCACCTGTTTGAAACAATCTTGTCAGAGGGCCAAGTTCCAATCAACCTGTTTAAACAATCTTGTCAGATGGCCAAGTTCCAATCAACTTGTCTGAAGCAGTCATGTCCAATTTAATCAGTCCATCAGGTTTTATGGCACTTCTTTTTTCCCTTCTTAGTAAGAGGGATACATTACTCTTATATTCCAGGAACAGTAGTGAAGGAGCAGAAAACCAAGACGTCCAATCCAGAGGTACTTGGTTCAAATCCTACCAGGGCTGTCAGAGTCTCCAATAATTTATTATTCAGCACAAGTACTTGTTTAAACCCTGGAGGCTGTCATCAACAGGGAGTTATTCAAGGAACCAGTTTCTTACCTGACATTAAGTAAAAAAGATTTTAGAAAAGAAATTAAACAAAAAGAATCTCTCACCTTTTCCTTGTCCAGTGTAAATAATTTAAAGCCAGAAAAAATGTTTGGAAAAAGACTAAAAGAGCCAACAGTGTGATTTTTTTATTTCAAATAATCACATGGTTTAATTGGGCAAAAACATTATGTAAGATTTCACCTGTCAGTTGGAAAAGCATTTATAATTGCCTCTAAACTAAAAATATGGGAAGCACCTGTTCTCACAAAAATGCAATCAGATTTTCTAAAAATAGTTCCAATTTTCTCTGATGGAAATGAAATTCCAACATTACAAAATGTTTTCGTAATCAGCCTGCAAAGTGAGAGATGATGCAGGAAAAACATTAACAAAATGCTCGTAATTTCCATTGCTTTTGTCATATTTTACCCGCCAACGTGATACAAATAGAAGAATTGCATGTGCAAATGTCATCTGGTTATCTCACACTGCGGAATCTTGATTTCGTCAACGGTGATTGTTCTGGTTTTAAATTGATTCTGATTTGTCATTCTAAGGTAATTTACAGGCATTACTTTTGATGGAGTTCTGGTTTTTTCTTTTTTTTTTCTTTTTTTTTTGCAATTTTCAATGAGATGGGTGGTTGGAAGAAGAAGATACTATTTTGATAGCTGTTCAATTAGAATATAGGTGACAAAAATTTCAGTTTTTTTGTTGAAAAGTATAGAATGTTTATTATTTAATGTTTTATTTACAAAAGAAACACTAAAAATATACATTTATACACAAGCTTCTATACCAAATGCCCATGAATTTTGTGAAAAAGTCCATTTTTATCAAAATCCATGAGCACAAAAAATCATTTTTTTTTCAAAATTCATGAAAAGCAACTAACTACAGTTCAGAGAAACTATATGCAAGGGAGGTAATAAGTACAGGACTGATAATTATCTGCGACAGAGTTCTCTTGCAATGCAGTAGCTAAGTACAGAATCTACACTTGTTGGGTCGCTAGACAGATTCAATTTTTTTTCAGAACTTCTTTTCGTGTTTTCATATACTGAGAATGTTCTATTTTCAAAAAACAATTTATACAACAACAACAATCTAATAACGGACTACCTACCTGTAGTTCACATTTCCGGTGGCAGATGTATCGGCAAACTGTACATGCCGACCCAAGATGCCAGATCTGTTGTTTGCAGTAGAAACATATCCTTGGACGCTGGAACTGGTAAAATCGAAATTTGTGACGAATCCTCCTAGGTTCCTCTGACTGAAATAAACAGAAAATATGATCTGAATATCAGCAGAAAATATGCAGCCAATCACTTTTGAGTAAAGTGAGGGTAACTCTCCATTTCATTACTGAATGGACTGAGGTACGTGTGACATAAAGAGCAGCTCTGCCAAGGACACACTTAGGCAAAACTCTTGCATTCATGCATAGATTCACAGCATGACCTTCAAACTAGATAATAGAAGAAGCACTGGTCAGGGCTTAAAAGCACAGGACTCCTTATCCAGAGGTCACTGTTTCAAATCCCACCAGGGGAGAGATTCTGTTTATTCCACATTTTCGGCACAAGTACTCATTTGAATCCAGAAAACAGTCATCAAGCAGGATTTATATAAGATGTAAGAAATTGTTTCCAACTTTCTACTGTATCCATGATGTCTTAAAACATGCATATTTCTTAAATACAGTATTGTTTAAATTTAACTGTACTTTTTGGTAACACTCAGGGGTCTGTGGACCACTCACATTTTAGTATGTCATAATATATGTCTATAATTATAACTATAGAAAGATTCTAATATACTTCCCAAAACATTTTAACAAATTGAGTTATGGACATGAAATGTATAAGCACAAACATTAGTGACTCAAATTTGAAGAATAGAGAATTCATTCTGATTTGTAAATTGTATTTCAAGAGGAGTAACAAGACAGATAAGAAAAAGGGCAGTCACTCTTGAGTGAAAACAAAGGGAAGTAATAAATTGGTTAAAGAAAACAGAAATGACCAGAGATCATGCAATGTTATTGACCAGACCTACTTTAACACAAGGTGAAAGAAAGCAGAAGTGAAAGACCTATAAATTTACAAACTATTAATTAATATCTCTCAGGCGATTTTCAATTACCAGATACCATAGCTGATTTATACCACTATACATAACATTCCCTTTGGCATGTACCAGAAACTTGGAATGAATGAAAATAGCTTGTCAGCTGTAATATTAAATTTTCATCAGTTCTTTTTTTCTGTGTTACTGATTAATTGGAAAAAAAATAATAAGATCACAGTAACAATACTTAATCTTCCCAAATAATTGAAAACCTTGCCCCAGAATAGAACTGCTGACATTTTTCAATCTACTACAATTATTTTTTATGCCCACTATGATATACTTGCCTAACGAACAACAGTATTTTGATTATGAAGAAAAATATGCATTATGTTTTACAAGTTACATTATCAGCTGTCTTAAATAACTGACTTAAAGTTCTATGAATCTGGGATAGGGGGCACAGTGAAAAGGCTAACCCTTGCAGGGTCAGTCAAAATTTCCAGTCTTTTGGCAAGGTATGGTTAATACATATTAATAAAATTTGTTTAATTACAACTTAAATTTAAAATAATAATTAGAAATGTGTCCTTAAGGGACACAGGTGCCCCCACCTTGTGCCTTTGTCTGACAAGAACATACAGACAGAAAGAGTCACAGGTGAACAGACAAAAGCAAATCTTATTTGCCCTCTACTGTTAAAGTTGGGGCAAAACCACTGAAAATAAAACTAAGATTTTTTTCAAATGTTTGTTTTTACTACTTAAAGGGACATTACTGTGGTCATACTGAGAGGAGCTGCAAAGAAAACCTCAAATGCACAACAACTCATCATGGTTAACAATCTTGGAAGATTTCATAATTCCATTTCAAATAGTTTAGGTGCTATGCACAACACATACTTTAAAATGTTTATTTTTACTATTTCAAGGGCTGTAACTGTGTTCATACTCGGACAAGCTGAAAACAAAACCCCAGATGTACAACAATTCATCACGGCTAACAATCATGAAAGGTTTCATGATTCCATTTCAAATACTTTAGGAGCAACGCAATAAACTTTGAAATGCCCATTTTTACTATTTCAAGGGCCATAACTGTAGTTGTACTATGATGAACTGCAAACAAAACCCCAGGTGCACAACGACTCATCATGGTAAACATATAACTCATCCTGGCAAACATTCATGGAAGGTTTCATAATTCCATTTCAAATACTTCAGGAGCTATGCCTGACAAACTTTTTAGATAGACAGATGGACACACAGACTCAGAGACAGACCGACAAAGGTAAATTTTAGTGCTGGTGGAGGCATAAAAATCATCATTTATAAATAATCACAGATACTGTAATTCAACAAATGGAAACTATAAATTTTTTATGGCATGTTAATTTATTTGCTTCCATTATTTTCAAATTAATTCTTTCACACTGATGCATTTATTTACTGTCTGTCTGCCTACTTGCCACATTATAAACCTGTAAAAATTTCAGCAATAAAAATATTACAATCTTCAAATCATACTGCTTAAGCAAATCAAAAATCAGACAATCTGTCCCTTCTCAAATTTGTAAATTTATTGCCCTGTCCAACCTTTAAAGAGTCTTCCTATTCAGTCAAATTAAAGGAATTAATTAAGCATTTTAATTAATGTAATAAATAACTGGTCCCTTATCACTATATCATTGCAAAGTCTAATCAAATGACTGCTCCCTTATCACCAAATGATTGCTCCCAACTCAATGATCAACAAAAGGTCTCCACAAGGTTTTTGTGAATGGAACAAGATGACAATGGTAAACAGATAACCCTACACCTCCATGACTCTGATCAAAGGCAACCCATGATCATTAAGGCAACCAAGGTTAATTCACACTGCTATATCTCAAGGGCTCCTGTGGTTTTGAACTGTCAAAAGGAATTTTAATTGCATTTCTTTACAGCATGTTTGCATGATGTGTGGATGAGGATTTTTTTCTCAATTATGATCAAGACAATAATTATATATATATATATATATATATATATATATATATATATATATATATATATATATATATATATATATATGCAGACTCAATGAGTGAGTAAGCTATTATGAATGAATGAATGACAAAATGAAGGAAGAATGAATGACTGACAAAATGAATGACAAAATGAATGAACAAATGAATGAATGACAAAATGAATGAATAAATGACTGACTGACTGACTGAGTGTGAGTGAGTGAGTGACCAACATTAAAGATGGTACTTTGAAATAGTATAATTATGTAACAATGCTTACTAACATCCTTTTTAAGAAGAGTGTTCAAGCTTTACAAAAAATAACAAGAAATAACAGAAGGTAGTGATATGAACAAAAGCAGTTATCAATGACAAAATGCTTCATATTTGTGGGATCTCTTTTTTTTGTTATCAATCATCATGATCTGCAGCTGCTTATTTCCAATTCCTAAAAAGAGCAAAAATTACCAGTTGTCAATAAAAGAGCAAAGAAAAAAAGAAATGTAGCAACATATGGCATAAAAACTGCAAACACGCAATTACTAAATTGGAAGAATTTGCATTCATGTGAGCCCCACCACTATAATTATGCGCCTTGTTACATTCCAACACCATGTTATTACTAAGCCACTAATGATATTAATATTTTTCCATCAGGGAACTGGGTAAAAAATACATGTCTTGGAAATAATGTGTCAATATGTAAATTTATGACAGCTTCTGTGAAACTGCTTTCTGTATGCTCGCATATCATTTGATCAACTTCGGCACCTATAAAGTTCTTCTTATTTTAAAATGTGATATACAAGTTATAAAAATGGAAGTGACACTATGATGGCCTCATATTGCTCATCTAGTTTTGTCCAGTTCAACTGAACAAAAAAAGGCAACGAAAATATGAATACAACATCTTCTGCAATGAGTGTAAAATTACCGAAAGATGAAAATCCAAGTTCTTGACTATTACAGCTAATTGCTCTGAAAAAGTTATCTAGAAGATTTTTTTTTCACTACTAATATGACCTATCATTTTAGCAATTGCTTTCTGCCTGTGCAATCCAATCATTGTCTTCTGTTTAAACCCCTGTAAATGATAAACAGGGAAATAGTCATTTCCTGGACATAATCTTTTGTTTAATATAAGCTTCATAAGTGCTTTCAGCCCTTTGATTAGGTTCTGAAACAATCTGTTTAAATAAAAAACCTAATGCACCACCTGCAAAAACAGGGGGTCATAAAAACTAAACATTGTTTAAAAAAAGGGTTTTTGTTTAAGCTTTATAATTTGATTTCCTCCACATCTGTGAAAAAACAAACAAAATTCACTTGTGGGATCTAGCAGATGTAGTTAATTATGATACACAAATATTACATTAAAGTTAATTATAACCTAGAAAACAGTAAAAGCTCTCTCTGTCATCATAAGCAGAAACCCCTGAGGGCCGATGCTCAGTTACAAGTATTAAAGCATAATTATATTAAAATTATAGTCTGTGGTGAAATTTTGGTGATTCTGTCATCTAACATTAGGCCAGAAGGGATATGCCTTGATATAATTTTGAATTTTCTTTTTTTGTGAAAGCAGACTGGTTTGCATATAAAGAGGAATGTCAGTTTTTGAATAAGCAACTATTTTTTATCTGTAGAACTGCATTTTTAATTGAAATGCATCTTTCTTTTATAGCAAAAAGTACTGATGAGGCAAAAGAATGTTTTCATAGTTACACATGATTTTGCTCTTTTGTGATAAATTTGATAGCATTTTGACTGCATTTCATTACATTTATCAATGGACTGTATGATTATAAAAGTCTATGAAAGTCAAAATCCCTGCTTCCATGTGCATAATTCTTGCTATGTACTTTGTTCAGGTGAATATTTGCCCCTCAGAGTCACTTTGTTCTGGCAGACATTTGCCTCTCTGGGTCACTTTGTTCAGGTGGACATTTGCGCTTCTAAGTCTGTCACTTAGGTCAGGTAGACATTCATCCCTCTAAGTCACTTTGTTTCTGGTGGAGATTTGCCCCTATTTTATTTTGTTCAGATGAATAAATATATTTCCCCCTTTGTTTTAATCTGATCTTGTAGATATTTGCCCTTTATTCATTTTGTTCATTTCAACATTCGCCTGCCCTCACAGTC
The DNA here is from genome assembly GCA_012932295.1 of Cyclina sinensis. Lineage (NCBI taxonomy): Eukaryota > Metazoa > Mollusca > Bivalvia > Venerida > Veneridae > Cyclina > Cyclina sinensis. The sequence goes on along the minus strand of JAAONU010000009.1, from coordinate 7,731,041 downwards.
ACTTTGTTTATATGGACCTTTGTCCCTCAGTCAAGTTGTTCATATGGATTATCATAAAATATACTATTTATACAGTATGAGTTGTAAGTGTCCACATGAAAAAAGAAAAATTATTGACAAGAACAATTTGGTTGCAGGATACTGTTACCTTAGTTCTGGCTTCTAAAACTTTATAAGCCGCTTTTTTAACATTTTGTTCATTTATATGATGTGGCATATACATCCTGTAACAGTATATAAATCGTGTACGGTGAAGACCTTAAGCAACTGTTACCTATACTTACTTTAATTACTCATTGTAACATGGGTATTCCCATTCTATTTTTAAACTGCTGACTTGGTTTTTCAAGGTCAAGTTATATATATGTACCTGTATATTCTAAAATGAGACTTCTTTAGAATTATCTAGAACATTCTTTAAACACATAAAAAGGAAGACACTTTGAGACATAAGAATATTAGTTGAAGTTGTGACTTTGAATGGACATGTATATATGCTAGTGCTTAGCTTAAAACTTGCTGGATATAAACTTGTAGTGGATTAACATTCATGGACATTATCAACACCTTGAGAATATATTCACAGTTGGAATAATATTTCAATTTAAAAGGATTCTGTGAATGGAAATTATAGTGACAGTAAGTTATTTTGGATAAGTAAACATTACATTGTAAGTCATTATTGTTTCAATGTTTACATTTTTGTTGTTGAACTAAATTTTGTTTTATTAAATCAAAGTACTGCAGGTTTGTTAAACTGTGTTGTGATTATTTCTTTCCTTTAGGGGCCAGTTACACAGACGGTCGGTCCCCAATCGGTCATTTAATTTTAAATTTACTCGCTGTTATGATCGGTTGTCATGCGTGATTTTATTTCTGGTTTTCTGTGTAAACGACCGTCGGTGATGGACAAGTGTATGATAATAAAACAACAAAACGTCTCACAGAATTGTCAGAGAATCTCAGTCTAATGTGACGTGGATTAAACTACTGCAGAAACTGGAGCAAAACTACTGGCGAAGACCTATATAATACCGAGCAGCACCCGACATCACCAATCGAACGCCGCCCTGTCTCCGACTAGCCACCGATTGACCATTCACGAAATCAGACTGGTCACCGATCAAACGCGTCCGGCAAGCGATCAACAGCCGATGAGTACTTATGAATACCGATTGGCCACTTACAAATTTAAACTCACCGATGACACGATGGCGGCAATCGATTGATCACAGACTGAATCCCTATTAACCACCGATCAAAACCGACGAAATCCCACATTTTAATTCTCATCTTTTTTTCTGTCGGTGGTAAGTATTAGTTGATCGGTTGCTTATCGGTGGCCCATCGGTGATATCGGTTGTAGACAGGTTGTCAATCGGTTATTTGTAAAATATTTTCACCGATCGAGAATTTTAAACATGTTTAAAAATCCCAATCGGTAATTTTTCTCCGATAAAACTTATCTTTCCCCAATAGGAGTTGATAGATGAAAAACAGGTGACCAATAGGTGATATCGGTGTTAAATACGTTGTCATCGGTTCACTCCATAATTTGGCTAAAAAAAATACCGATCAATCACCAATGGCTCTGTGTAACTGGGGTTTTACTCATAACAATACCTGTCCTCATGAACAAAGTGACTGTGAGATAACTGTCTACATTAACAAAGTATCTGAGAAATACTTCAGTCATGAGCAAAGTAATTGAGGAGCAACTGCCCACATGTTATGCTTTGCAAACTTAAAACAAAGCAGCCTCATCTAATTCAGAATGAGGTTAACACCCATGGAAAAAACAAGTGGGCCATGATGGCCCTTTATTACTAACCTGTGAACTATTGTAGATAAATGCTTGATTCCTTCTTGTAACTTCATAAAAAGAACATAGGTTAAAAAATTTTTTCAAGATTTTCATTGTGTTTTAAAAAATTTTGAATTAACATCACTCAGATATTATAAAGGTCCTCCAAAGGACATTTCTGAGAAATAACTTTGAAACTTGGCCAAGGTTTTCTGAGTAGATGTTTGAAGTTTCCATCAATCTGACTGAAGTTCACGATCTCCCTACGGTTAGGATCCTATGTTAGCGTAGCGGCAATAAGGATATGTACTTTAGTCAGATTGAAGTTTCCATAGTCATGTTATAATGAAAATCTGTCCAACCCCTGTCTGACAATATTTGTTTTAAACAAACCAAAATAGCTTGAAAGTGTTTGATAAAAGGCCACCACAGGAGTATATCTGTGAAATTACTGGTGTTTTTGAGGAAAGATTTTCAAAATTTTTCATGAAGTCATATACATGTACTTTAGTGAAAATTGGTCTGCCTTCTATAAGTCGCGTTTTTAAAAGGATCATAATGGCTTGAAGAAATCTGATATAGAGCAACCTAAGGAACACTTTTTTGAGGCCAGGAACCAAAATGGCTTGGATGAATTTGATAAAGGGTTTTCAAAGAAACATTTTTGTGAAGTTATTTTGAAATGTGGCCGGTTGGTTCTGAGGATAAGATTTTCAAAGTTCTTCCTTAAGGTTGCCATGGCAACCAGTTTCAGTTCTGTATGGAACCATTTAATTTTAAGGAATCTGAAAAAGGGCCTTTTGAGGAACTTGTGAAGTTTGGTTAAAACTAGTACAGTGGTTTAGAAGAGATGTCTTTTGAAGGAAAATGTTGACAACTATGGACAGTCATCCATCTTAACAGCTTACCCTTGAGCAGGGTTCAGTCTTTTCTATATGTCACAGATTGTATGTTTTAGAAGTTGAAGAGACCACACAAGGTGCAATAAAGAAATTGACTGTGCACTAACTGTCCACATGAAAAAAGTGGCCAAGGGATAATTGTCTACATGAACAAAGTGACCGAGGGATAACTGTCCACATGAACAAAGTGACTGAGGGATAACTGTCCACATGAACAAAGTGGCTGAGGGATAATTGTCTACATGAACAAAGAGAGTTTCAGGGGCATTTGTGAACATGCACAGAACATTTGGAGGGCAAATATCCCAATGAACCTGAATTCTGGAAGCACACCACTAAAGGTTTCACTATACATCACAATTTTCAACAGAATAAAACAATTTTTAAAGCCAGATTTTTATCATTTTTGCCATAAATACTGACTTAAGAATTACCTTTCAGAAAGCAATATGCTTAGAATTAGGAAATCTTCCTATGAAGATCATTTTTCCCAGACATTGTAAGCCATAAGTTTTATTAATTTCTTGTCACTGACTGTCTGAGCTTTTAGTGACACCTGATGCCTAAGATTACTTTTCTTTTTCTAAGACAACATTCATATCCTATTTTCTAACATGATGTAATATTTCATTTTAAATTTGAACTAAGAAAATTAATTTTAGTGTATTTCAATTGCAATAGTAAGAAATAATTGGCTTCACCTTACAAGCAAAATGCACCATAATTGTCTGGATCAGAAATTATTAAATATTTTTCATGACTCGAGTTTCAAAATTCTGGCTTCTGATTGGTCAGTTTTAAAAAGTGAATCCACTTCAATTCAGTTCTTATATAAAACAAAACAAATGTTGAAAGATAAAGTTTATTCATTGAAATTTCTGGAAACTTTCTGTTACTTCATTAAAATTTGACAAGATCACAACTGACAGAAAATCTTGCATGACTTCTGCCACCTATAGTTATGTGGTGGGATTTATTTTACTTGAGCTACATTTAAATATTTGGTAGTGTTTCATTATTCTCTTTTTTATGTGTGTGACATTTTGATTTCTGGTGGGTTTTATACTCCCCATCATTTCTTATTTCTGTTGAGACAGTAGCAGTACGTTGCAATGCTTGATATTGTGGCCATATACAATTATAGATCATTTTTGTATTCACTTTGTCAGTTATTGTTTTACCAAATCTAACAATGGAAGTTGCCAACCTGACAAGACTTCCATTCCAATTACGGTATCTACTTCGCAATACAAAATAGTTCCAAGAGTAACAGGAAAGAGAATAGCTGACTGCAAAAATTAGTCAAATTCATAAACTCTTAGTTACATAATCACTGATCTTTCATTCATGAGATTGTTGAGGTCAGTGTCAGGTTATCAACAGAGTGGACCTTAAAGCAACTGACTCACAGAGGGTCAAACTTGGAGACAGAGTGATTGTGCCACAGGAAGAAATGTGTCCGTCAGTTATTGGCACTAACCCCGATTTTACTTCATAATGGTCCGATTTTTTGTTGTTTTATTCTGTTACATTTTCACTAACAGTTCACACCCGTATCTCTAATAATCAGTTTGGGTCCAGAAGTTCTATGAAAACTGTGTTATTGAGTATGAGTTATTCGAACGTTCGAATGCTAAATGATCTGAACATTCGAATCCTAAAATGAACAAAGTTTGCCATCCCACAAAAAAAGAAATAGTTTTTGATAGGATTCGAACCCATGCCATAGGTTGGTAAAATAAGGAGCAGCAACATACATCACTTAGCCACTACGGAATGTTCTTTACAAATGTCAGTTTTAACAATATAGAAAAAGTATCTAGTACCCCATGGCTAACAGTAAATTTTTTACCAATAAAAGTGTGAAAAACTTTATATTATGATGTGTTTCTGTAACAAAAAATGAGCCAGTAACTTAGTTTCGATATGTTCTTCACAACTGCAACCAGAATTTTTACATGTATAAACACTTTCTTTTTAATGCATCGTCAACCCATCAGTGAGTCAGTCGCTTTAATCAAAGCACTGATAGGTAGACATGTTTAAATGTTGCTCTTTCTTTTTAATAAATTTTGAACTATCATGGTTACAGATAGCTTCAGAGCAGTCATTTCATTATTACAAGGCTAAGCACTGCCTTGGGGATTGCTTTTGAACAGCAGTGAATACCCCAGTGCTTGCAGTGCTTTTATTATTCTTGTGGGTGGGCCAATGACACATAGGTATTTTCAGTGAACCTTTTTGTGCCACTGTTTGAAATTGTTTGGGACCTCTGGGGCCCTCAAATAATCTAAACAGACAATTCTTGGACTGGTCTCTGAGGCAATGTTGTCTTACATTATTATATACTGTGGACTTTCAACATACGTACCATTCTTTTCTTTTTTCAAACAGATCATTCTTCTTGGACAGTCCTTAGAATGGATTAATTCAATCAAACATGCACTTCTTTAATAGTTAGCTTTATTTTGGTTTGCATAAGTATGAACAAACATGGCCAACAACAAAAAACAACAACATAATTATAGATTTATACAGATAATAGGGAAAGTTCATGTCCTTATCTTACTAACAAGGAAATTGGATCCAAATGTGTCAAGAATTTATGTCTGTTGACACGTGCCTAACCATACTTGTAAAACATGATTTAATCACAGTTTTCATGCAGATCAATATATTTGAATAGATGGAATCATGAATCAACAGTTTTTCCTAGTTTTTTTTCTGCAAATTCTTTGACTGGTTCTCAAGTGGCTTCTCAGATATCACACTGTATACAAAAGGAGCACAGTCAACAAAAGGGACGAAGCCAAAGCATTTGTACAGGGGCCAATTAATTACTGGTAAGGTGTCAAACAATGCTCCTAATGGATTCACAATATTTGCATTTTTCAACTATTGCCAAGAAATTCTCAATACAAAATAGAGTAATATGGGTTCAATTTCTGACACAGCATGAAAACCATTAATGATTTTATTTTGACCCTTGAACCAATATCACTTTAGCATGCAAAAAAAGGAAAAGATTTTTAAATGGTAACTTTTTGCAATGATTCTACCTAATGATAAAGGAAACTGAATTACCAAACATGGACTATCATGGTTGAACATGATACAGAGTTACATGGTATCTGACCATGGACAAAATCATGACATACCAAAACAAAAGGTACATTGTTTTTTAACAAAGTCTTTCATGGTTGACCAGTGTCTGACTTGTCCCTGTAGTCAAGTGTTCAAAGTTGTTGATTCAGGGAGCATACCTCTTACTGATTGTTGGTCATGGGTCTGAGCCCTAACGACCATTACCATTTATGTCAGAAGTTGGTAGTTTCCTTAAGAAAATGAAAGTCTAGTACCGTTCATTCCCAGGCACCGTGAACTGATAAACTGCCCATGATTTTGACACTTAGAGGGCATTAAACCTCAAATGAACCAAACCAAACTAAATGACCACTGTCTCACAACTATGAACTAGGTAACATGTTTGATGATGGTAGTTCATGGAGTATTTTGTCCAGGATATCAACAGGTTATTGTCAATCCAATAATTAATTTAACAATTCTTTATTTTGTGTTGTTCTTGAAATGCAATGTATTGATTTATCAAGACCAATAACTCCTTATAAGCACTATGATGGATCTCAGAAATTTCATTACAAACACAAAATTCGTTCATTATTCTGAAGTTTCAAAGACGCTTCTAGGATCAACTGTCACACAAACAATCTAATGTTACTAAGTACATCTTTTTTACTGGATAAAGGATGCACAATAATTTACATTTAGACCTACTTTCTTTCTGGAATTTATCTTTTGCATGGGTCTGGTCCTTGACCTTGTCTTGCTATGACAAAATACTGCAATACGCGCACAGTGCTTGACGCTACTGCTAGATGGCGTTAGCTGAAAGGGTTGCAACTGCCTGTTGTAAAATAACATATGGAAAAAAAATTTAATTTCTTTAGGCTCTCACTGTATGATATTCTGTAGATGTAGATGAAGCATAATTTAACTTCAAAGCTTTGGAAGCTCCAATAACTGTTCTAGTTGTGCCAAATTACCAGTTAACAAGTAAAATAATGTCATGCATATTCAGAGACAATCTATCCAACTGTTATTCTTTACTTTGATTTCTGTATCACTGTGCAATGTCCAAATTTTATACAGGTTAAAATGACCTCAGCTAATCAAATATTTTAGAGGAAGCCAGTATATTCATTCATTAAATCAAAGTCTGATAAATCAGGTATTTAAGACATCCATTTTTAGGTACTGAAGGATTACCTGCCTTTGGTCAGGTACTTGTAGTAATGTCATCCATGGCAAGTTGATTAGTACTGACCAAAAATAAGGTAAACACCTTTCAGTTCATGCAGCTGAATTAATCAACCCACCTGCTTTCTTGGGAATAATATGACCTGAAGTTTCACAAAACACCTTTCTTTACCTGTGACTTTACTTATCTGTAAATCTAAATTTAATCTGTTCTGGTTTGGTTGTCATAAACCCTACCAAAAATTAAGAACTGCTCACAAGACAACACTTAAAATGAGACCAATCACTTGCAAGAAGAGCCAGTAACAATAATTACTTCTACCCATTCACATCTGGCAGAGGAGAGCTAGTAACAATCATTACCAGTACCCGTTCACATCTGGGTGAGGAGAGCTAGTAACAATCATTACCAGTACCCGTTCACATCTGGGTGAGGAGAGCTACATGTAGTAACAATCATTACCAGTACCCGTTCACATCTGGGTGAGGAGAGCTACATGTAGTAACAATCATTACCAGTACCCGTTCACATCTGGGTGAGGTGAGCTAGTAACAATCATTACCGGTACCCGTTCACATCTGGGTGGGAAGAGCCAGCTAGTACCATGCAATCATTACTGGTACCCATTCACATCTGGGTGAGAAGAGCCAGTAACAATCATTACCAGTACTCGTTCACATCTGGATGTGAAGAGCCAGTAACAATCATTACCAGTACTCGTTTACATCTGGGTGAGAAGAGCCAGTAACAATCATTACCAGTACCCATTCACATCTGGGTGGGAAGAGCCAGCTAGTACCATGCAATCATTACTGGTACCCATTCACATCTGGGTGAGAAGAGCCAGTAACAATCATTACCAGTACTCGTTTACATCTGGGTGAGAAGAGCCAGTAACAATCATTTCTGGTACCCGTTCACATCTGGGTGAGAAGAGCCAGTAACAATCATTTCTGGTACCCATTCACATCTGGGTGAGAAGAGCCAGTAACAATCATTTCTGGTACCCATTCACATCTGGGTGAGAAGAGCCAGTAACAATCATTACCAGTACTCATTTACATCTGGGTGAGAAGAGCCAGTAACAATCATTTCTGGTACCCGTTCACATCTGGGTGAGAAGAGCCAGTAACAATCATTTCTGGTACCCATTCACATCTGGGTGAGAAGAGCCAGTAACAATCATTACCAGTACTCATTTACATCTGGATGAAGAGAGCTTGTAACAATCATTTCTGGTACCCGTTCACATCTGGGTGAGAAGAGCCAGTAACAATCATTACTGGTACCTGTTCAAATAAGGGTGAGAAGAGCCTGATAAACAATTATTACTGGTACCTGTTCAAATAAGGGTGAGAAGAGCCTGATAAACAATTATTACTGGTACCCATTCACACCTGGGTGAGAAGAGCCTGATAAACAATTATTACTGGTACCCATTCACACCTGGGTGAGAAGAGCCTTATAAACAATTATTACTGGTACCCATTCACACCTGGGTGAGAAGAGCCTTATAAACAATTATTACTGGTACCTGTTCAAATAAGGGTGAGAAGAGCCAGTAACAATCATTACTGGTACCTGTTCAAATAAGGGTGAGAAGAGCCTGATAAACAATTATTACTGGTACCCATTCACAACTGGGTGAGAAGAGCCTTATAAACAATTATTACTGGTACCTGTTCAAATAAGGGTGAGAAGAGCCAGTAACAATCATTACTGGTACCTGTTCAAATAAGGGTGAGAAGAGCCTGATAAACAATTATTACTGGTACCCATTCACACCTGGGTGAGAAGAGCCCATTAAACAATTATTACTGGTACCCATTCACACCTGGGTGAGAAGAGCCCAATAAACAAATATTACTGGTACCCATTCACACCTGGGTGAGAAGAGCCCAATAAACAATTATTACTGGTACCCATTCACACCTGGGTGAGAAGAGCCCATTAAACAATTATTACTGGTACCTATCAGAAATCAGAAAACCCAAAACCTACGTTTCAATTTATAAATATAAGGATATCCTTTCTTTGCTAATGCCAAAGTTGAAAACCTACATTTTTCTCAATAGCATGGAAGCCAGCTAGATCTGTGAGTATTCAGTACTTTAAAATTATGTATCTTACCAGTAAAGTTATAATTACTATTACTGCAGTAATTATTATTACAGACTGAAAACGCAAGTTCTGTACCATTGGAGCTGATACCCGTATGACAATTTTAAGACCATAAACTTTGAATTGCCAGATTTTTCTTTCTTTTACAATTTGATGCTAATACATGATCAAATCCAGTACCAAACCCATACTTATAATATTAATGTCAAATACCAAACCCTCAGTTATCTAATTACGGCTTAAGGCCATTAATGTCTTTATCTGGACATGGCTAATTACTTATAATTGCTACTAACTAAGGACATCAAGTCTTATTAATAAATGAAAGGTCACTGTGATCTTACTAAACATGAATTCTAATCATCATTTTCACATTCGCTTTTTCATCAGTTTTACATTATCTAGATCTAGAACATTCTGTGGACTAGAATGGAATTATCCCTTAAAATTGTAATGCTAAGTGAAAATAACACTTTAACGTACTCCTCAGTATTTGAAATCCTGAACTTCTTAAGCCATACAATGAACTATTTATTATGAACTGACTTTAAAAAATGAATCATTTTAAGTTCATAAACCTTTAATTATCAACAGTAATTCATTTCTGTACAAGCATGATGTTGAACTATTAACTTTATTCAGAATGAGATCCCCTGAACTTTCTTCAAGAGTTAACAATAATTGTTCTTTTATGAAAAGCTCATGAACTGATGTAAGTTTATCAACTAAATTACATTCCAAGACGTTGATCAGCTACTTTCTTCTTAAACAGTTCATGAACAAACAATTTCATAATGATTTCTAATATATATATTTTTCATTAATGGGACATGAACTGAGGTAAATTAGTCCTCTTTTGTAATAGGCCATTTCATAATCTTCAGACGATCTTTCTTATAATTTTTCCTTCAGGCACATTTCATGAATTACTCATGGAAAGAAAGTATAAACTTAAAGCAAATATACAAATATAACTATTCATGAACTACAGGAATTGACTAGCAGAACTAGAAGCCTAGACTGGAATCCTTCCCACTTCTTGAACTATACTAAACAACATGTACACTGACAGTCCAATGAATCATGCGGGGACTATCCATTACCATAAAAAGTAACATTACTGTATACAAGAGCATGCCATGAACTGTCTGTGACTGCATCTAGGGTCCCAAGAGGAGATTAGATTTCTCGACATGCAGTCATTAGCTTAAAACATCCTACATAGCTTAAAATCTCCCTTCATCACTCACTGCTGTATGAGCAGTCAGTTATAAAGTAAATGTATTTTCAGCTTTTATGGAATTCTCCCTTGGATGCAATAAAAGAGCTCATAATATGATAGAAATATAATGCCAAATAGAAATCTATGCAGAATTAATGTGAAAATGTATAAAATATGAGGAAATGTCATCACCTGAAACTTATGTCACTATTTGTAGTGATGATGATGATGATGATGATTTTGTTTTGGCTTTGCAGCAGCTGCACAAAATTACAATATGATCAATAGTGCTGATGCAGCTAATACTGCTGCTTCTGATAATGATGATGATGATGATGATGAAAGTTGTTATTCCTGTTATACCAATGATGATGAAACTGCTTTTGATCATTTTGGTGCTAGTAATATTGATGATGATAATTCGACTTAACAACTATGGTGATGTTTATCCTAACTTCATGATTATTTTGTAATAGTGATGATGAAAATACCTGATAATGATCAATGTGATACAGTTTTAGATGAAATACAATTCTATTATGTAGATGTTGGTAATGGGTTCATTGCTCCTAAGCATGATAAAGGTTACACTTGCTAAAGTTTTCATACATCTGGATAATATACAGAAGCTTTTTACTGTAACAGAAAAATAGGTGGCGAACAAAATAACATGCTAAAGTAGGTGGACCTAAAAGAATGATGAAATGTTTTATATCAATAAATACCATCAATCTACTTTGGGGAATGATGAAACTATGTATAAACAGACTTTAAGAATTTATGGGTAGTTGCGATGCTAATAGGACAAAATTAATTAATCAAATTTTTATGTTAGCACTAATCCCATTAAGAAAATTAAATTTTTTATCCTTACCTTTTTGTCAGAGAAGCAACTAAGGGATCCACGCAGACTAAGCTTCCGTCGTTTTTTCGGATGCATAGTTTTAGTTCCAATGAATCCAAGAAACATTTGGGACACCTTTTAATAAACACTAGACTCACAAAACACAAATATCCACAAAGTAGTGTAAGAGTGTATTCTTTATGTTTTCCTAACAAGAAGTAATTTCACACTTACTAAATATAGTGATTCCAAGTTTAAACATGCAACTGAATAAATGGTTTACTTCAAATGCTTTAAAATCACCGATTTCCAAGAAAAAGCAGTATTCTGATATTCTGCTGAATACTTGTTTTTTTTATGCCTGTTCTTTTCTAATCCAGATAGAATTTTTCTATGACAAACATCACAGAGCGATTGAAACCTTATAAGGTATCCACATGCAGTAAAAAATCCACTTGCAATCTTCTTTACGATGTCTGAGATGTTATTATGACAAAACAATCGATGCACGTGCAAGAAATAAAATTTTCTATGATTCATATGCTCCAAGACATTGAAAACCCCTGTTTTTCCCCGTTATAGTTATAAATTCAAGTACTCTGTACAAGTGCGTATGTCCTTTAAAAAATTGGCGTTTGACACTTTCTACAAGTGTCTGTACTTTCAATATATATGACACATTCTTGAAACAAGTGGCCAATAGTATACAATCCAATCTTACTTTCACTTTCTTAATTAACTATCTGTCTCAAGAATGATTGTCACTTATCACTGTTTTGAATACAAAACATGATGACCTTGCCATAACAATAACTGAAACTTCCAATCTCAATTGATCTCTTCCAAGACATCGGCTATTATAATGATCAATTTTCTTGTACAGTTTATACTTCCTGATAATCTGTATCAAATTCTATACCAGAAAATGTCTATACTGAAATTCTGCAGGTCCACTATTCCCACAACATACTGCGCACTGATAGTTCAATTCCTGAAAATTGCAATTTCTGGTACTCAATCTTTATACCTTTAAATGTCGTCAACAGTGAGTGATGATTTAATCAATACGATGTAGGTAGACCAACTCTTGTATAAAGTCATCTATATATAACATAAGCTGCTTTCCAAACACAGAAGAAGAAAAATTAAACCAATCGAATGTTGTAATGTCGCAATCCAGGCTTTGTCATCGTTAACATTTCGTTTTACCTTGTTAACTAACAAATAAAATCAATGACATAATTAATCAGTCTTGGTTATGTAGATTTTTCATTTTCATTGATTCCTTTAAATACTTAGTCTTTTCCAAGAAATGCTTGATATACGTCATGTCAAAAATCTTTTTTTTCAAGTCTCATTCTCATATGATGCTCACGAATTTTAAATGATCTCAGCAGACTAAATTTCACAAAAATCTTCATTCAAATGCATTTATAAAACCTGAAATTTGTATAGTTATCGAAATTTCAATTCCACAGCAACTTTCATCTACTGGTAATAACTAATCAAATGTTTTATCTTCTAAAGTTAATTAGTTTTCAAGATCAGTATCTTTATTCAAATCCAATACTTGCACCGGTAACACTAGCCCCTATTAAGATTCCATTTTAAACGTTTTAACAATCACGTTGTATTGTTGTGAAATCATGCGAAGTCGAGCTATCAGGCACTTGCATCAAATCTAACATGGTATCGAAAATTGCGAAAACACTTGTTCACAAAAGATGCCCAGTATGTCATATCCTTTTGTGATCAGTTTAATCATGCTAGATTCAAAAAATGCCTCTCACGTCCCTTCTCAAGTCTAAAATTCCCAATACGTAAAAAAAATATCAAATGTTCCTAAATGTTAATGATAGAATCTTTGATATTGGGTATCAGATAGTCACATAGTTCAAGCTTCTAAATGACTTTTCAAACAAACGCCTATTGTTTTAAATGACAAACCGAACAGCTACGCTGAAAATATTTCAATTAAATACTAATTAGAACTTCCAATGGTATAATTAGCATCCCAGCCAGGTGTGTATAGAGATGGTATTTCTTAATGTTACTGTAATAACTTTAAATGTCTTTCGTAAGCAAAAATGGATAGATTTCAACACTTGTCTCACAGTGTATTCCTATGTACTGCAAAAAAAGACTTAAAGTCTCTTTCACTTGTCCTTGTCAGTTGATGTCTTTACATACCGGGTAAGAAGATTTCTGATTCTATGAGGAAAAAATCTGAAATATTCAACCCAATCTTTTTTTTCCATGTAAATTTTCCAGTATACGTATATCTTCCTGGTTTAAATGAAGAATTTATTCAAAAACGTCAGTTCTTGAAAATTAATTTCCAACTACAATTGTTCATCATTAGGTGTTTGTATCAGGAATATTTTTGTTAACATTATTAGCAACCAATGACAGTTTTCATTCTAAATTAAGTCATAAATCCATTCATGATATTTCACGAAAGTGTAATTAGGTATTTCAGACACTTACATCTAAAGTGTTTTCCTCTTGACAATTTTAGTTGTCTGTGCACTTTCCACTTATTTGTAATTATCATGAAGTGTCATCCTCATGCAATCACCACTTCTTCCATTCAAATTTCATTTTCAAGTTTATCTTTTCCAGTACTAATCAAAACATTGTAGAATTCTTATTTATAATCCAGAAAAATGTGTGTTTTGGTTTGTGTCACGCAAGCTAAGTCCAGTTTGGGATAACTTTTGTTTCAATTTGAGGTTACTGCATTCCAGTATGACTGTGTTATTTGTGTCAGGCTTTTAAGATTTTCGCATGTGTCAAAGATTTTCAACACTCCAAAATCTTTGTTTTTTTCCTTAAAAAGAAAACAGCACCATTCAAACAAAAAACAAGGTCTATAAAAATATAATGCTCAGAAAGTTCAAACCATTAAATTCAAAAACAAAAACATATATAAATATTCAAAATGGAACCAAGATGGAATGAAAATTCATAAATCATTTCAAATGAAGAAATCTATGCTTTCACGTGATAGGCATGAATTGATTGCCTGATCATGTTAATGATACTTTAAATCAACACTTAAAAGCCCAAAATAAAATTTTTCACACAATCAAATAAAAGTATCACCCCCATTTGAATAAAAGTTGCACCCGGGTACATTAAAATAATGACAGAAATGATAATAGGTCATGCCACTAAACATTTACCTGTCAAGATAACTTGACTTTTCCGTTAAAAATGTTAACCAGCCATTGAATTTATGTTATTTTTCCCATTACATAAAATGAAATATGCCAATGCAACAAAATAAATTAACAATAAAATAAATCTGTATAGTTTGTTTTTGAAATACTGACAACTTGTTCTAAAATATTTTTTTTGCAGTCGAATACTTAAAGTTACAAGGTTTTTATTCATTAAATTTTCTACAGGATTACTTTTCTTCCATCTAGTCCAATACATCAATTTTTAACGCAGAAATTTTTTACTTTTATTTTCTTATAACTTATCATTCCTATCATTCTTAAATGCTAGAAATCTTTCAAAAATAGACAACAAACTGAAAATAAAAGAAATTCTGTAAAACAGTTTTCAACTAAGACGAAATCCAGATCTATGAGATACAATACAGCAACAGGCAAAATTAAATTCCAAACAAAATCATACATGACCAGTACCATTAATTACCCTCACAACTCATTCCAACTGTTGAGTGGCAATCCAAAGACATTTACTTCTATTGATAATCTATATTTTGACAATTCGGTCAATAAGTATTCAATCAATAAACCAACCAATGGCAGATGAGTGGCCAGATATCAGCCAACCCTCGATACGAAATAAACTATGCTATAACGATACCAAAATCATTCATATACCGGTAAGGAAAAGTGACCCTTTACCAGAAATTATTGATAATTCGCACATTTAAATGCATGACTGAACATCGGTACTCAAAGACCTGTCAACATGCAATCTGAATCATGGATAAATGAATGTCCAATTTTGATTAACAGTCAATGACAAAGAGCTTAAAGCTTCAAGATCTAATATATCTTATTCTTTCTGTCAATTAATTATTCATCCAAAAGATTAATAGATAAGATGGAGTAGTGACCATACTAAATAATACAGCAACAGCATCAAAAACTTGTGAACCAATTTTTTTCTTCTTATCTAATCAGCCAGCCTGGCTAGCGCAATTGGTAGAGCATCCGACTGTCAATCTTGACTATCCCTGTTCAATCCCCATCAGGGCCGACAATATATCTCTGTGATAATTGATCTATAGGTCATTTGTCCCTCACCTCTGAAGCAAGTGAGGAAGTAGCCAAGTCACTTGCGGAGAAATTGGTTAGAAAACTGGTTGGCTACCCAGGAACACTGGTTAGGTGGACTGACCGCCGGGATATGACCTTAGCTGTTAAACTGGCGTTAAACCCCAATATAACCTAAAAACCATTTTATCTAATCAGAAAAAATCCACCAAACAAATAAAAAGAATTACTAGTAAAAATTCTAGATGCTGGTCTCTGAAATGCTTGAAATGACTTGTTAGCTGGAATAAGTTAGTTATTTTACAAGAGAGCAATCATCGCCCTACATCGCTCATCTGAGTATAACTGCTCAATGTAATGGATTCATTATCAAAGTAAAAGCAAGAACCAGACAAAGCTGCATGCCAAGTATCAAAACTTTAGGCTATTTGTTTTGTGAAAAAAAAAAAATTGTATATATATTTCTTTGTATTTTCCTTTATATTTTTTAAGTGAAGCATGTGACCAGGGTAAAAAGGACTATAACATGAACGATCTTGGTACAGGTTCAAAGACAGAACCACATATAGTTTCTGAACTCTCAATCTTATTTTTTTCTAACAAGAAAATTTTATAAAGTGTTTCAGTGCAAGTCTTATTATGTATACATTTTACCTCCTAAGATGGAGCCCAAAATAACACCATGGGCAAAATTTTGGTACAAGTCCACTTGACAACGCATTGTGCAAAATTTTATAACCTTTGGCGGCATTGAATCAAACTTTGATCAAGTGGTTTAGGTAGGAGGAGATCTTGTTTAAAGCAAAGGTTGACAATACGATGGACAATGGTTGATCACAAAAACTCACCATATCAGCACTTTGTGATGAGGTAAGCTAAAAACCTACCAGACATATATTCAGAGGTAGACCAATATAACTAAAAAGTCATGTGTTGAGTATTAATTCCTTAAAGTTATTTATAGAAACAAAAAGGAACGAACCCTAATACAGAAAAAGAATATTAGTTATTCAAGTGAGGCCCTTCATAAAGACCTGATGATAACAGAATGAAAGTAACCCCTTTTTTCAAAAATCTCAAAATGTCACAAGAAATTAAGGTTGCTATCATAATATCCCATTCATGAAACACCAAGGTTACAGTCCAAATCCGAAAGAAAATATAAATACTAACAATCAACTAGTTTGTTTACACTTTAAGTATATATCAATAATCCATCCCGATTTTGAAAATCTGATGTTATTTATCACTCAGATCACAACAGCCATATTTCTGCTGAATGTATAAAAACAATCACAGTATAAAACTTGCTTTCACACCCCCATCTGTTACAAAGTAACTCCTTTATCATTAACCAGCAAGCAAATAGGACACAAACACTCAGCAACACATTAAATTTTACGCTCAAGGTCACCGATACTGAAACAGAATGGAAGGACAGTCATTATACTGTCAAGGTACAAAAGTAAAAAAAAATGGTCATCATTTTTTTTTCTCATTAATATGGGTGTACAGAGATTTAAATGCCATGGTACACAAATAATTTTCACAGTCGGAAGGCAGTATTTAAATGCTTTAGTGCCAAGTTAATTTTTTGCGATTTTCACATTAAGGAGGCATTCAAAAAGCCATGGTGCCTAGCTTTAGAAAGTTCAAAATCAACATTAATGTACCTGTAGATCTAACTTAAATAATTCACCTCTGAATACAAATACTACAAAAACTGTAACAATCCCAACTAGTACAAAATATGAATTGACCCTTTAGTATCTTTGTTTTGGAGCCGTCAGTGTAATTATGGAAGTAAAATTTAAAGATCTCGTCATCTTCCAATGACAATAATTATTCAATTCAGAAGAAAAAACCTAATTTTTTAAAAATTCCTTATCATACTGCTACATTTGTTTAAGTTCTATATATTTAAAGAATTTAAATTTTTAAATGAATATTATCAATCATACTTTAGCGATCTAGCAAGATTATTCCGAAAGGGGAGATTTGAGCAAGACGGAAATTTAAAGTACCTTGCACCAATTGAAGATGTTTTTTCAGGGTTTAATACTAACGTAATTAAAGGTTGAAATCAAAGATCACAACAAGGGTTTTAAATTGAAAAGGCACTTGAGGATAATTGTAATGGTTTTGACACATTTCTGCCCAATAAAAGTTTAAGAGGCCATGATTTATCCTTACGCTTGAATTAAACTTGATAAGATCTGTTAGTTAAGATATTTGGTAACAAAGGCTGGATGCGTACCGGCACACTTTCAAGAGCATATGGAAGCGACAGACTGGCAACAGCATCTTTTCAATTCTAAACATTTTTCGGTAATTAATTTTCTCAAGAGTAAGGATGGATAATTAGGTTTCAGTAGCACTTGTGGTCAATTATAAATGTACATCTTGCTACTAAAGACAATTAAGAGGGATAACATATGCATCTTTGGTACAAAAGTTTTATCAATCATTAAAAGCTCATTCAATGGCCCCTGGGGGTTAAACCTTGGAAATAATGCTTGGCTGATAAATGGGCATTTTATCTTCAACTGGACATCCCATAATGAAAAGAGCAGAAGCCACCCTCTTAATGAAACTGAAGAGATAGTGACTTCTTTATCACTGTGGAGCAATTCCAGTTGACACATTGCAATCTCGAAAGGTATTAAAGTTATCATTCCTGATTGTCAGGTAACTATGGCAACCAGTTATTATCTCCCGCATGCAGGAAACTGAGAAATAACAGTAGCCCCCTGGATTTTTAAAGAGTTAATTGAAAAATGGACAGATTTATCACAGTCTATTGGACCATAATGCCCCATATCAATGCCAAGCAGTGAAACTGGTATGAGAAATGTATCTTTCAGGAGATTTAAGAGGCATTTAAGTTAAAGCAACTCTGTCAGTTAGAAGATGGTTTAAAGCAATTGATGAAAGGCCTGAGATTTATGGGAGAAGCATGTCTTCTTTGGGTGAAAAAGGAAGTAGCACTTCTCAGTCTAAATTTGACTTCCAATGTACCAAGACTTCATAGACAAAAGGAAGGTCTGTGAAAGATAACTCCCAGTAGCTTAGCAAATGATCTTTCACCTGTACCTGAAAATACAGTACTGTAACCTTGACCTTCATCTGACACTGACCTTCATAAAGTACCAATTTTTTCAAGCAAATCAAGGTGCATAACTCCATATACCTTAGTTTAACATTGGAAGCAAAATGTTTGAGCAAAAATCTTATTCAATCACAACTAAATCTTCAAGTGGCTTTTACTAACAGATGGTTCAAGGTTTTGAAATATTCAAAGAATTTAATAGGTGTACTAAATACAGAACATTCAGACAATGAATGAAATTTTTAACAGGTAAAATATTCATAACAATTTCCCTGAGTAAACAAACGGATGACAAAAGTCTTTGATCAGATTTGTTTGCAAACTTTTTATATCCTGTTCTGTGTAGAATACTTCATCATCAAGGTTTTCTTAATTTGAATTTTTAAGATTTCAAATTTTTTTACTTTACAAATCACCATATACATAGCATTTAGAATTTGGATCACTAAAATATTTTGCATGCTACATGTTTTAAAAATAAAGCAAGGAGACATTAAATATATATTGCCTAGTAAAATTGAGTTCAGAATTAAATTAATTCTTCTTTGCTGTTACATTAATTCCACACATTTTTCATTACATATCCTAGAGATTACAGAATAATATTGCCAGTTTAGGAGCTGACAAACCTTACTAAAGAACCTTTTTCTTATCGAATTTAGTAGAAGTGGGTGACGTTTCAGCATCAAAAATTAGTTCCTACTTACAATTGATCTTCTTATGTATTATTTTATTTATATCTTTTCAATTTTCTTGGTTTTTGTTCTTCTACTATTGCCTGAAAAACATACCATTTCAAAGTTCTGATCCACTGTTGACAGAAAAAAATATTGGTTACATCTCTTTGGTATAATTAAGTGTTAAAATACAAGCATTCTAATTAGGAATAAAGTGCCATTAGTTACAATAAATGACTTTTTTTCATAGATCATTACATTTTGTCAGTCATTTCCATTTTCATATGTTACATTTTAATACAGAATATGTTAAATTAAGGAAGTGATCAGATCTACTTTTTGCCACCTTATTTCACCTGTTCTTTTATCTTTTCACTTTCCACAGAGGTTTATTTCAATGACATTAAACTATTATTATAATATCTTGAAAAAACTTCTAATATATTTTCATTAAAAAGCCTTTTAACACTTGACTTTAAAGACATAAAAATGCTTGGTCATGTGGGCAGCCCATTAGTGTCAAAGTGAATAACCATTAGGAAGTGAACATGCTATTATGTCAACATGGTATAAAACTGTTGACCGGCTAATGGTACATATAGAAAATACAGTATATACTTGTACAACAAGCTAATAATATAAGGAACAAATTATAAACTGCTGAATTGTTTTCGATAATCTTGTTAAATTTGTAAAGGAAGCCACAAAATTAAAATTTCAAGTTAAAATGAGCCTATTAAAAAACAAAAACATTGCAAACAGAAGAGTTTTCAAATTTTCTTTTTTTAAGGGCATTTTACAAAGTGTTTCATTTACTAAAGGTGGAGTTCAAACTCTTGACCCCTGCTTGCAAGTCAAGGCAGTGCAGCTAGAGAGCTATGCCTACATTATTGCAGGAAACAGTCATTTTAAGTCATTTTAAATGTTATATCTTAGGTACTGTGATATTATTCTATAGTTACAGTGAAATGCAAACCTGTGACAGAGCTATTCTATCAACTAGAACAAAGGTAATATTTAAAGTTAGTTTACATGAAACAGATCAAATGGTGCATTTCGTCATCAGCAACTGCTGTATTATGCCGAAGTCAATACTTCAAAACCACAGCCAAAGCATGTGTCTATCTTTCATGATTTTAGGATTTGTATATAGAGTTTGGAAAGTTTCAATGTGAATAAATGAACAATTAAAAAAGTTAATTAACTAATAACAAACATCAAGAGTTCAGTCCCTTTATAGACACAGACTTCCAGAAACAGCTGGTTAACAAATCATGATTTCCCTTACTCTGCAGACCAGATGGATAAAATCCTCATAAAATAGCCACAAAATGACCATAAAACTGACCAGACTGGTCAATATTTACATACAAATGTACCTGCTGACCCTAGCTTTAATCTGTGATCTAGTGATATCAAATATTGGCTATGAAATTTTAACGATATTTTTATTTCAAAATTTACCCTGAGGATTTTTATCTCTGTCTGATTAAAAATTTTCTGATACCCAACTTCAGATACTAATAGGGATCTCAATACTCCAGCAGAAGTTAAAACTCTAAAAGTTCACCATTTTTGAAAGAACTTTGCATAAATGCTAATTTTAAGGAAATATTTAGCTCAGTGAAGTTTTCTTGAAAAGATCAGTTTCTACAGCACAAAATAAACCAAAAACTAAAGAAATAATTTTTCAGTCCAAAGAACCTCACTTGGGAAACAAATGAAGAATTTAATGTAAAAACTTTAAACAAGTCTTTAAGGGTTATTTTTTAGTAACTGACATTATTAATTTTTTCTGTCTTTAGTCAATGAGAAAACAACAACAACAAATATTAGCTATCATGACTACGATAACATAATTCTCCTATCTTGCATTTTGTTCCCCTTACTACTTTGCCATAAAACAGTTCTGACATTCTTTGGCCCTTCACATGTATGTCATGTGAAACAGCTTTTTAAGATTCAAGTGGAAAAGTGAAAATGGACTTTTTACAATTAACATAAAACAAATTTTCAAATAAAAGCTATAGCGAAGTTTTTCAACACCTTAAGTCAACTATAGCATAATTTCAACACCTTTTTATCATTAAGTTTAAAGGAAGTATCCAGAACAACTGTCAAGTATTTTGCTTTCAAACACAGCTCATTCATTAAAATCACCAATTATAAATCCACATTTCCATTTAATCCATTTTGCAACAACAAACAACACAACACACTTATTGCTTGTGATCCACACATGCAATATTTCCAATAAATGACTCTCAGCAAGTAAATTTTCAATCATTCCATTACATAACATATCTAAAAGTGTTTGAAATCCACATTAAATCGTTCATTGATGATCCATCAATTTTAAACATTATGGATTTTCAAAGAACACTCTGAAGTCACTTATGACAGCTTTTACTGTCAAGTTATACTATAACCAACTTATACACCACTAACAAGATTATAACGTTATCCAAAACATGCCTTTAGCTTTCCCTAATAAGCATACCCTAAGGTCAAAAGGTTAATTAAAAATACTAGTATATTTCTTTTTTTTCACTGTGCCTTTTTCATTTATGCTCTTTCCCTCTGTAAAAAAGCAGTTCTGAATGAGTTTTAAAATTAAATGACAACCTTTTTTTTGCCAAGGAAAAAAATAAAATACAGGTAGGTTCAAATCCTTTGTTCCTCTCATACAAAGGCAGGTGTGCCCCTTATGTTAATTATGTAAACATATTTTTTTCTTTAATCTTTCATAGAGTCAAATTATATGAAAGCCTTTTATGATAGCATTTATTATACAAGAAGGGTTTTTAATTGAAATATTTCAAAATTTAATCAATGTCTGTGCTATGGATGAAAAAGAAATTTAATAAATTCATAATAAAGTGAAATAACAGATGCGAACATTCAAGGTATTCAAAACTGAAAGACACTCAAGATTATTTTCATACACAACATATTTTAAATTAGTGAGCTTAAATGATTAACTTTGAATGTGTTATTTTCAAAAGCATAATAACAACTTTGTCGAAAAAAATCATTTTGAGTACGTTTTTAGATCCCAGAACAAGTAATGAAAAGAATCTAAGATACCATAAGAAAATTTAAAATTTCAATGGTAAAACCTACATTCAGAATAAGCACATTTTTACACAGAACTGATGACATAAGATGATTAAATTTTCCAACCTCTAAAACCATAGGTGACAGTATCACTGAGCATAAAACCTCAAAAACCGGAAAAAACAAATTTCAACTTTTTACTAATATATCTACAAGGTATATTTCATGCAGGACCGTCAATTTTTCTGAGTACTACAATCCATGTTAATTCAGTAACAATATTGAAAATGTTGTAATTTTCGCAATATATATATATTCTAAATAAATTATCTGCACGTTATTTTGAAAATCAGTCCAATACCTTGCGAGCAATGAAGTAATATGTAAAATACCTAATCGAGAACATCACTGAGGTGACTAAGAATCTGGGTAAAATTCCTTGAAATCTCCTAAAAATTAGTGTTTCTAACACTGTCTGTAGAGTAATTCATGTCAGTATTTAATGAAAATAGTAGATGATCATTTTTACCCACTTAAATCCCTTAACTTATATTGTTTGTTTGTGCTTCGCGTTAAAATATTTATTTTTTTCGGGTAATCCTACTTTCATTTCACCATGTTTGTTAGTGACGTCAGCCAATTAAGTTTTAAGTCTAGCTTTTTCATTGGCTTATTGGGTCACACCTCCAGATAATTAACTAATGAAAACAGTAATAACAAAAACCATTCGGAATATTTCGAAAGCGATCAAGTGCAGCAAGAAAACAGAACAATGGTTATAGGAAGAAAACAGTCTGATATGTTTAACAAAACAATCTGTGTTAGTGCATTAAATTGTTCAGTATGTTGATACATCCTTACGATGTTGATCTTTAACTCTCTTACCATTTTCTAACAAAAATAATTGCAAACATTTTGAAAACAGAAGTCACCTCAGTGATGTTCCTGGTTGTTCCGTATGAAATACACCTTGTAGATATATAAGTAAAAAGTTAAAAAAAAATTTTTTTCGATTCTAGATGTTGTATGCTCAGTGATACTGTCACCTGTGTCTAAAACCAAAATGTCAAGTGGCCATTACAACTAGACAGCAAAAGTGTTGACAAGAGGTCCCACTTCAGTCTGATAAAATAAAAAAAAGTGTCGAAAAGATTAAAATCACTTATTCACTTACATTGCATCTGATTACAATTACATTACTGATTCTTATTGAGATAAATCTTGGTAATAGGTAACAATATGTCACATGACGGCAGATAATCATCTAATACTATAACGAAACATTGTCTGCATTATTATGGTCAATAAAAACAGAGTTAGCGGCCTTTCAGATTATGGTTTTGTAAGTAACAAAAACAAAATGCTATAATGTTTACAGTATGTTAGAGAGAGGACAGTCATAAGATTGTTTAGTCCTTGTTAAATTGCACTTAACCGAAATAATCTTTAACTTAATCTCTTCTTTATCATTGTTATCGTTGTAGTTTTTAGTATAAAAAAAAAAAAACAGTGTTACTTTTTGGTATATAGATTCAATTTTTCATTATTTTTTTTAGATCTTCATATGAAAAACATTCTAAAATCATTTAATTCAAATCCAAATTTATTTCATTTTCAATTCATATTTTAACACAAAATAGCAAGAAATTTTAATACAAGGAAGTCTATGTTTTCAATACCAAAAAATAAATTGTCCCCCTTTACTAGTCAAAATAATTAAAGTTACATCTTGAGCATTTTCTGAAATATTTTTGTTTTGGGTCAGAATCTCTCTATAACAGAAGTGAGACATTGACCCATACAAAAAATTACGAAATATCTCAACTTGCGTACAATTAGTTGGACTACCCCACTACTCCCATCTTCTGTAATCAACTCTATGGTGAACGTAAAATGTTACCACTTAAAATATCAGTTCCTGTAACCATAGTAAAACTACTCAAAAATTCATATCCAATATGAATTCCCCTACTTTAATAAATGAAAAAAACATGCACAAAACCCTTTTTTTACACATATTTTCTTCACATAAAATAATAGCAAGACGTAACATCTTTTTGCTGTCACAACATCTCTAAAAACACATCACAAAAAATTATTTTTGTTCACATTCCATAAATTTCTACAAACATGTTGTAATGACTTTTAGTCACATATTTTTTTACGTCTAGTAAAATGTATGTGTAACAATTTTCCAGGAATTTCACAAAGATATTTTTACATGAAAAACATATTGTATTAATTCCCCGAAAATATCAAAGATAACACAACAACCTTGTCACTAGGGGGTTATAACCTCACACCAAAAGATAAAAATTTCATTCTCAACTTTTCCATATGTTCTTACAAGAGGGAATCAAAGTGCTGCCAGGCACCTTCAGTAATAAACATGTAAGAAATTACCCTTTGTTTTATGAGTGATCATCAAATTGTGACAAAAATCCCATAAATATCCTAGTGCTGTAAAATAGACATAATATGTATTTTTCTGACCATCTTTTACCGATGATGCTGTCAATGAGGAATCAAAGTTTGTAACCTATGAGCACAATGTTTAAAGTATACATGTTTACACAGTTCTTATTTTTTACAATTAACTTGAGAAAGGATTTTACTAATACCAAGAAACAGACTTTAGTGAGCTGTCAATTTTGTTAAATATTGTTTAGATATTTTGAAAAACATAATTACAGGAAGGCAAAAATTCTAGCCAACTAGGAATTAAACTGACTTATGGGTTTCACATAAACTTTTGAAAGGTGAAAGGGATATCTTACTTGTTCACCATTTAATATTAATTATTCATATTTCAAACAAACTGACATATAATATTTCTAAAAATATGCATCTGACATGTGGTTTTATATTTTCAAATATTGAAAATCATCAACAATGATATCTCTTTCAAATCAAATCTATAAAACCCATGAACCATATAAAATATGCATATGTTAATTTGCATATATAAGGCAAGACTCACTGGGTAAAATATCATTTTAATTAACAAACAATCTAAACCACTTTTTCCTAAGGATGTAATGGTACACCGTGGAACAGTATATGACGGTTCTTGATGCTCGGTTCAGTTCAGGGTAAGCCACTCGCAAGTCACAGTATGGGAACAGTATGGATTGGTTTTTATACTGATCAGTCATAAAAGTGGTAACCAGGTTAAAAATGGCATCGTATTGATTTGCAAAAATGTCTTGCAACTTTCAACTTTAAGATTTAGAGCCATTTCAGCTTCAGAGGTAACAGATAGATTGGTAGGCAAAGAATTCACCTTTTCAATGCTGCCTTGTCGATATTTCATTTAATACATTGATATTGAATACATCGAACTTGGCAAAGTACACCATTCAGACATTGGCATACCAGGATGCTCAAGCAAACAGGAACCCTCGACAGCATGGGGAAACTTTGAGAAATATTTGCAATAATACTTCCCTTTAGGTCTGCTCGTGCTTTTGCAAAGTCAATTTGCATGTTTATGCTGGCTCTAGACCTACATACATAAAGCAAAGCAGAAAATACATGAACATGATTTTTTCCACAGTTACTGAAAAGACTTTAGCAAGTGCTTTGCTAAGCCCATTAGCTTTTAAAGTCATCTTTTTAGTATTGTAGAGTGTATGATAGAGTATAGATCCCAGTGTAATATTTTATGTCCGTCTTGGATGAAAACTGTATCACGAAACATATTGTATCATGACCCATTTCATGATATGTATCATATCGTGATGTAGGCTTATTGTGACACCCTTACTTTTTCCTTAATTGGTTCTGTCTTCCTTCTTCTTTCTTTCTTGTCACTGTCATTCTTTCTCTATCACTTTTAGTTTCTTCTCTGCTTTGTATGAAACAGCATCAAATGAATTGCAATAGAACAAAATTATATGGTGTGTTTTCAAAACACTCTCAACTCCATCCCTTTAGTGTTTTTTGACAATTTAAAGACTACAATAAAAAATGCAATTATACACAAAATTTGACAGGTCTGTCAATTGTCTATAATTTGAAATAGATGAAACCTACTTTTAATACCCATTCATAATGAGACCTGATTTTTTGACTGATCTTAGCACATTTTTAGCCTAAGCTTATTTCTGTTAGAAACATATTTTACTATTTTAAATTGTCAAATTTCATCCATTTCAGACCAATTTACATGCATTAACTTAAATATTCTCATCACTTCAGTTTTTTTGTTCAAATGATATAATACCAGTAATCATTATTCTGCCTTTAACGTAGGTATGACGGCTAAATGAAATTGTTTGTTCGTTGCTAGGTCCAGTCTCAATGCCATTTTTCTGTGACCTCTGACCTCATGAAGCTGTGAGGGCGTGCACTTCTTAATATGGTAGCAAGTGGTCAGAAATCCCCTATCCAGCAGCAGTATTTTGTGTAGACCATTGGCTGACCATTAAACATTATTGATTAAAATCTTGAACGTCCATTAAGGAGTATTGCTGGATTAATATTCCCTGATGGTGACCCCACTCAGTAACAAGGGGTGGCCAGCCATAGTTTGCTTTTGCTGAAACCTGATAGGAGACAAAAAATATTGAATTAGGATGAGATTTTGAGATCAGGAGCCTGAAATGTTTTTATAAACTATTTATACAATTATGACCTCCCATCCACTATATATTGTTGGCTGTTATATTTATTGTTGACCTTTAAAATACCTAATATGGTTAAACCTTCTTATATGATCACTCCAACAGTATGGTAAACAATGGTCTTTACAGACTAAGATTATTTCATGTGAAGTCTATAATGACATGTATATGTTCATTCTGTCATGGTCTACACTGCAACTGCAAGCTGTTGCTGGCTTTTATGCCCTTACTTGCTGGGTGGGGGGTTGCCTTTGCACACTGTTCTTAGACAATGATGTGCATGCACCTTTTAAATATACATAACATGCACTTAAAGTTCATTCTTCAAAATGGGGACTGACCTGATCATTGTTTCATAGAAGCACTTCTTTCATTGTGTTGCATCTTTTGTCCATAGCAAAAAGTACTGTATGTTTCTAGAGTATATTGTTATTAAGTTGAATTGAAATTTATACAATCAAGTTTCAGCTTAAACTAAAAATTATTCATACCACACAGAAATGCATATACTTAAATAAAATTGCTGGGCTCCAATGAAAAATGTACCACACCTTTTTCAATGTTCCCTGCTAGACTTTTTACAACCCTTCAGAAAACCAAACTAAAGAACTGACCCCAGGGTGTTACAATACAGGACACCCATTTTAAAACTGACCATCTAGTGTCCTCTCTGATACAAGACAGTGACAGAAGCCTAATGTAAATCCAATTATCTGCTACTGTCATAAAAACATGACAGCAAAGCATTTATGTCTCGTTTATTACCTCCCTTTATTGACTATTAACTCCGAAACAATGATAATTCAGTGTGGTCACTCAGGAATTAATTTGGTTTAACACAATTCAGGTAATAAAATAATAATAGCCACGTGTATGCATGTGACATGAAGTGCAGGGTCTCACTCTATGTGGCAATCTTTCTTTTTTTGTTTGTTTTAATGCCATTAACACCACTTCACAAAAAAGAGCCTTGGATTACAAACACAAATCAATAGGAATCTTTACTGTCTAGTACTGTTACACTTCTTTTCTATTCCATCAAGGTATTCAGAAAAAGATGTGAAAAAAAAATACTGATTTCTTCTGATAGGATGTAACATAGTGCAATATACCTTGATTAGTTCTGTTCAAATTGTATAAGAATTTGATTAAAAATTAATCATATTTTCAATGAATGGCTGACAGCCTATGTTACACAATGGTTGCCCATGTTTTTTTTATCAAATGACTGTTAATCTGGTCAGCGTCCAAAGTCTGTTAATTTAGTTTATCATGTTTATAATAATTTCATACACTTCAAAAGTTCAGATGAACACACATTAGTGCTTGTATGAAATATTTAAACTAGCCATAGAAACAGTTAATATTGCTCTGAGACAATTACAGGTCAATATATTTTGTGTTGCTGTTGTTGAGACCTAGAAAACCAATAAAAAGACATGCAGATGATGTTCCCTAAATGAGCAAAATATGTTCCTGAAATTGCTGAAAAAATTTTCATTTAATCGCTCTTGAAACTTAACAAATATCTTTTGGACAAGCTATGAAAGAACTTTCTTACAGCAAATTTTTTATCAATTAAAAATTATACTTTTTATTTTGCTTTCTTTGAGGGATACAGCTGACATAAATATATACTAATCAACTGAGAAGGTACAAAGATTGGAGTATGTTTAAACAAACAGAACACAACAGAAAGAATAGAATGGAATGGAACTGAACTGAACTGAACTGAGCTGAGGAGAATCAACAATTGATTCAGACTTAGAAACCGCTCTTCATAATAACACTTCAGGCACAATTAAATTATTGCAAATAGGTTACCAATTATTTCAGATTCCTTATATATTACAATGTAATAATAAACTTAAATAACCTTTAAAATGATACATTATCCTTTTCCATACAAGCAAGTTATAAATGCAAGATTTTTGAGCACGTGCAGTGACAATATCCACCATTAATTCTACAGAAACCAGAAAGATCCTATGTAAACAGAACTACTCCTTCACTTGAGGCTGTTAAACCAAGAGGAGAAATAAACAGATTATAATTGCTACACCATACGTGAGCCTCATATTCAGCAATCAAATATCATAAGTAAATTAACAACCCAAAAGTTTGTTTTTCTTCCCCCCCCCCCACAAAATGGGACATAAACAGATTATTACCGACAAATGATTTGTTCATTTAGTTGATATCTTATACTTTGTAATAACTTCTTACTATTTTGAAAGTATAGATACAAATTCTAAAACTAGATTGGTTTTCAAAGTTAAAATGTATGACTCCCACTACTTGACTCCACTCCTCTTAAACTAGACTTGGGACTGGTGACTTTTGTAAAGTTTGGAGAGATGACAGAGACACAGAAAAAATTTAATTGCATGAAGGGCAACAACTCTGCTTAAAATCAATGAACAGGAAAATGTTAAGCACAACTAGACTTGGCACTATTTCTACTACTATTACATCTGGCTGAAATCTGACCATATAAAGAGCCATGAACCATGCTGAAAATCATTTAACAGGAAAATGGTGAAGACATGATTAAGCTTGTCATTGCACACTTCTGTGAAGTTTGGCTAAAATCATTCTAAGGACAGAGAAGAAATAGCACTGGCATTAAAAAAATCAAATGCATAAAGGGCAATAACTCTGCTGAAAATCAATGAACTGGAAAATGTTGATGATATGCACACCTAGGCTTCGCACTGACCCTTTCTGTTCAAAGAAGTTTTCCAAACAAACTTTGTGACAGACTGACAGAATATATCTAGCATTTGTATCTTAAAAGATACATCATCATTTAAGTACCTACTTGAATTTTTAACCCTTTTCATCTTATTAAAAACCCAGTAAGATCTTTTTACAGTTACAACATCTGAACTCCTTTTTTGCTACCAAACAAAGTATTTCGGTTTTTACATATAATTAAAACTTCCACATATTTTGCCTCTTTAACTTTTCTTTTCTGAACCTTCTTTTGTCTAAAAAAAATCACAAATACATTCTGTTTTCATAACTTCATGACAGTTGCCCCTAGAATAGTTTTATCAGAAAATTAACTGATCAATGTTCCAGACACATCTTATGAATAATTCTTTAAATTTGACAAACTCAAAATCCAGAAAATCCTTTCAGTTTAAAAATAACACACATTTCACAAAAACATTCGAATTAATAGGGCACTAGGTATTCTTAAACTCCTGTCTTCTCACTGAGTTCCTTTGAAGAATGCACTTTGACTATCTGAATAACATGTGTGTCAAAGCCATAGATCAAATGACCGAGTGATTGACCATTTCCTACTTGACCATTTCTATGTCACTTATAACACTGAAGTGGTCAGCAAGTGGACAAACAATACTGACCATGTAATCAATAAGGTTGCTGGGAATTATTCAACAATGTCAATGAGTAATGCCAATATTTGACGTACTTATTCAAATGAATTGTTTCCTCCACATTGAAATAATACAGTGTGACTTAATTATATCAATAAATAAAGAAGAATTAAACACCCATTTTTATATATAGATTATTACATGTCTACTTGTGACACATCTGGAAATTAATCTGAGAGAACAAATTAAAATTTCACTACTAAACACAGTATTATGTTCGAGAATGTAATTTATTTCATGAAGTCTGAAAATTTAACCTGAAAGTTCAACTTCTCTTGCGTTTCCTGTTAAACAAATTTATAGCCCATATTTCAACAACAAAACAAATTTCTACAAATATTCAAAGAAAACAAAATAGATCATTGAAATAATACAGAACGAATCTACATCCAACAGAATAAGTTCATATCCAAAGTAAAATGACAACAGAATGAATTCGTCATCCACTATTCAACAACAAAAAACACTTTCAACCAGGTTTTACATAAATTCATATTTCCCAATGTATTGCAATTAATTACAATAGCAAACAGACCAGTGTCCCATCAAATAGTGTACTTTCCTATAAACAGAAACAAGAATCGAATGGAAAAACATAATTCACCATATCACCGTTACTCAAATGTAATTAACGAGACCCGTTAATGACAATAGTGTGACAGAAGAACAGATGTTGTTGAAACGTCAACAAGTAACAATAGTTAAGTGCAGAAAAGAACAAAAGAAAATATTATATTGTCTATTTCACATACAAACTTCAATATTATTCCAACAGTTAAATCCCTTTAATGTTTTATAACACTGAAATTATTTTGGTGGAATTTTTCACAAAGATATGATGGAAGCTGGAAAGAAACCTGGGACTAATCATGCAATTTTTAAGATATTTTTCCCCTTGAACCAAAATCTTTGTGACTTTCATGAAATGTTGGACTTTTCAAATTCAAGAGGAAATAGTCACTGTCACTCTGTCAGGTGAAATATTGATAGGAGAAAAAAAAGGTGTGTGGGTTAAGAGCCAGGAGAAGTGGTTTAAAGTGAAATTAATTAATGGTCAATTTGTCAACCATAGAGGAGATACCTTGTCCAGCTGATGCCCAATTTGTTTGACACAAAAGCCAGCTTTGTAAGCAAGGTGGGAAAGATTTGGTCACTGTGGAGACAAAATTTCAAAAACTTTTGAGAACCATTGTTGACTTCATCCTCTCAAAGGTCCAAGGGTCCATTAGTATGAAAAGCTGACACACCCTCTATATTAAGGGTTTAATGAACTGAGTACAGGGGTTAGACTGTTTCTGAAAGGGGGTCACAAATGTTGACCACCAAAGTGATTAACTTAAACAGCAATGATAATTTGTCTGAAAAGTTATAATTGAATTTTTCAAAATCAACTACGGAGAATTTTGGTCTCAAAATATGGACAAATGGAAAGTCACAACATCACAGAGTAATATTGGGCTGTGTATCCCACTGTAAAATACAGACTGGAGGAACAACACAGAGTTTTATGCTTTCAAAAGGGGGAAAAGATTGACCTCCAAAAGATCCTTGTCTCTAATATCATAAAGATCATTGTAAAAGGGAATTATGTACTAAGATTATCAGTGTGTGCTTGTAATCTCATTCAAGATACACAACTCTGTTTTAACTGATTCCAGATAATGTCCCCTTACAAAACAGATTTAGTTCATACATATATGAAATACACAACTCTGCTTGGTTTGGTTCCTGATTATGCCCCCACCCCCTCCATTACAAAATAGAGTGATATCAAATACACAACTCTGCTTAAAATGATTCCAGATAATGTCCTCTTATAAAACAGACTTTGTTCATACATTAGTGATATGAAATACATAACTCTGCTTAGACTGGTTCCAAATTATGTCCCCTTACAAAACAGATCTGATGCATTCACTTGTGAATCTTTAACTGTTTATACACAATACAGAGTTCAAAATTTTGGGAGGGACATAGATCTACTAGATTTACTTACATATAATGACCTCTTACACATCATAGATCTTTATTCATTGAGTGAAGGCAAACTGACAGTGTGGGGAAAGGAGGTAGGAGCCAGTGACAAGTACAATATTCCATGTAACTGAAACTTTCAATATCATGCTGACAGAATCAATGCTAATCTGTTGCATTTCAACACATCATGTATCAGCCACAATAAATCATAAACAAAGAAACAGCAGCTGCAGCACTTTGATTACGCATTTCATTTGCATATTGTCACATGTATCATATATAACCATGTATATAAATATATATGCAATATCTATGTGCTAGAATAATACCAAAGTTAAAGCTGTTGCAAAGTTCAAGCATCTGTTACAAGGTGGGTTATGTAATTTGGAAAGTGAGTGGAAAATTGTCATACATTTTACAAACCCTCATTAAATATGGTCTCCAACAGCCATTTTTCACATTTTCATGGATGATTGCATTTTCAATAAATATGTTTGTAACGCATAGTTGTATTAATTAAAATATTTAACAGGGATGAAAGTAACAGTCTGAACAATTTCAGTACACTGAGGAATGTTTCTTCTGGAAAAATCTTTTTGCTCATGAAAAATGAATTATACTTTTCGCTGGAAAGAAGTAGTTCTATTATACATTAAGAAAACTTTAATGCATTATTGCACTTAAAGAAACTGGCCACTTAGGATATACATACTAACATCTGATAACTTCTGATACACCATACTTTATGTAAACATACCAATGCTGTAATTGTATATAATTACCTCCCTTTTATCTGATAATTCTTGACACTGGTAAACATAAATTATGTAACATTTCTGTCTTCTCCTTGATATAATTGATAGGTAGCCTTTCTATTTCAAAGGATCACTTTCAAAGGATTTCATTTAAATTACAGGGTTTCACAAATCTGTTTCATTTGCCTATCTATCAAAGCACTGAAGGTACCAAACACAACTGAATAAAGCCTTACATTGAGTCTGTAATATCTAACTTTTGTAACTTGATAACATTTTTGTTTATTTCATTTTCTGCACATATCCAATAAATATTTTTTCTGATATGATGAACATTGACCAATTTTGAAGATACCTGTCTGAACTTTTGAGTTAACCCTCCTTTCTCCCAACATCAAAGTAAGAATTTTTTGTCATGGATAAAGGAATTTTAACTTTACATATCCTAAAGTAGATAAAGAAAATATCTTAAACCTGAAATGATCTCCTATATATTTGAATGTAACAGTGTAAGTTTACTAGAAAAACTACTCCATTCAAGTCACTGGGTGCAAACTACATCATAACCAAGATATGAATGAACTATTTTATCACCAACCCCCATCCCCCCCCCCCCCCCCCCCCCCCCCCCGCAAAAAATCCTCAAAGTTATTTAAGTGTTCAAAAGGAAAAAATAACATGATAGTCAAGAAAAAAGGTTGAAAAAAAAGGATGTTAAAAACCATGTCAGTTAGACATAACAAAGACTTTGTTTGCTTTTCTCAGATATATGAATTTACATACACTTTCCGGTATTATAGCAGTTGTGACTTCTATTTTGGGCTCCAACAGTCATAAAATACTTTTATTTTATCCAATGGGAGAAAACTTTTTTATCAATGGATTCACTGTAGTAAAAAGTCTGATTTTTTTCTAAGGATACACATCAGAGCAAAATGATGTTTTTTCTCATATTCAGGGTCACCTTAACCACTTACCAGTGCTTAATCTTTTTAAACTGAAACTAAACACCTAAATAATTTTAAACTAACCCTCAAAATTAGAACTGACTGTCTCTGCAATCAGAAATTACCTGTTGTAAGAAGCCAGCACTTAGTATAAGTCCATATCTGACCATTTAAAATAAGTCTGACTGAAATGTAATCAAAACAACTCAGAAATGATGTTGAAAATACATGTTTGAAAATGTATCATAACATCTGTATATTAATTAAGTATCAGGTTTCACCTAGTCAATTCATAGCAGTAGAAAAATATCAATTTCTTGCTAGTCAAGCTAGTTTTTTTCCCATCACAACAACAACAACAACAAAAACATACAGAATTCTTAGTGTAAATGATTTTTCTTTTTTTTCTGGTTGCTTGAGACATTACCGTAAGAGCCTATGTTTTCTAGAAATCAAAAAACCAATGACCCTCACGACAAAAACAATATGTTAGAGAACTCTTACTGATATAATGTCTAATTGATTTTACAATTTCATTCATCATCATGCCTTTCAAGGGAAGCCAAACAAAATTGTCTTAATTAATTAATTCTCGGCATGTGTGGACAATAGTTCACCCTTATTATCCAAAGAAAGTACTGAACTTGTCAACCTCTATTGAACCTTTTAGCAACTGAGGGAGCGATTATTAAAATTGCCCTTTCTCTAAGATACACACAGTTAAAGTAATATTAGAATCAAAGGGCTAATGGTACTGAAGAACTAGAAAGTTAATGTTCTGGGAGTTTGATTCAGATATTTACTATAACACTAGAAATTGTGAAGAGAAAAAAATGCTGCTTACTTTTTATATAAGAAAGTACGGTTTTTGTAGAAGAAAATTAAAAATTGGTCCTTCAGTATTTCAGTCTTAACCCTGAACATGCTGAAATTTTGTAATGGATTTGCCCGGCTTTGAATTTGGAACAGTCCATTCAAGTTTAAGGAATTTCAATATCAAAATACATAAATGGAGCTACCAACAGTATAGAGCCTGGTCAGACTGCACGGATGTGCAGGCTGGCCTGGCTCTATACTGGTGGCAAAGGCTAATCACTTTCGGTTCCAGCAGGTTAAGGGTTAACCTAGGTCTGTTCGTGGATTCTAAAGGAACATACATGTACTCTGAAATTTACTGATATATTGCATATATTTTACTGACACATTAATTATTTTCAAAACGAAAAGTAATATGTTAAAGAATGTTTCCCTAATGTATATAGAAACAAAGTATGTGTGCATTTGTAATAATCTCCTATGTACTATAAACTACGAATGAAAGATGCATTGTAGCTAAAAAATGCCATTCCTTAAATAAAAAAATCAAAAAAATCATGACAATTGACAGTTCGAAGAATTGCATTCTGATTGTATTAGCTAAAACAATTTCAAAGTTTGACCACAATTAAAGATCTGTTAAACAATATACATATCTAAATGAAGTATATAGAAGATATTTGAAAAATCAAACCTGAAAAAGTGAATCTTCAACCATTTTGTAAATAAGGGGCAAAGAATGTTCATAACTTTTCATTTTCATTCATTTGATGTCTCAAAGATAGTTATGGACACACACAAATTTTCAAATTATATAAAATCTTGAAAATTTGCATCACCTTTAATTATACATAAAAATATGAAAGGACTGAAAACAGGATTTTTTTTTTTTTTGGGGGGGGGGGGGGTTGTTTCCAATCTTTCCTTTGATAAACAAAAATGTTATAAGCAGACAAAAATTCCATAATCTAGCTATCGAAATAAATTGCTGATTCTGAATCCTATTTAACTTCAAACTGTATCTGTTTGTTCAAATCCCAGTTTTTTCAATCTTCCTAATAAAATCTTTGATGACTTCAAAGAGCATAATCTTCTTTCAAATCTCGACAGCTGAAATTTACAATAACAGTCAACATCCTGTATATTATAATGCACAAAAATTCTAAAGAAAATAAACTGAATCTGTATGTTTATGCATTTTTTTTCCACAGTCACATAGCCTGGCTACAATCAAGAAAATTTTCTTAGTATAAATAAACTGGAGTTTTTTCTGAAATAAACCACAGCATTCTTTTTTTATGACCCGTATACCATAATTAAAAAAACACTGTACATTTATTCTGGTAATGAACTTCAAAGCTGTTTTGTTTTAAATCTCTTAAAGTTTTTCTAAAATAAATCTTAACATTTTTTGCATGACTCCACTATTTTGTTTAAACAATGAACTCTGACTCTAGGATAATCTTCAATGAACTGTTTTTGTCTTTATCTTTATGAACCTGCCCAAAAACTAGTTTTTTTAGCAATATCATGATCTTGATGGGAAAAAAAATTCAGGTAATGCAAGGGAAAGTTTCAATACCTGTGCTAGGAAAAAAAAGGAGATAATTCTTAAAAAATAAGTTATTTCTCTTCACTAATATTGCTAGCAATTAAAAGGGGTATTATGCTATGAACAATTTCTTGCTAGCTCTGCTCAGAAAAAGGGGAGATAATTTGAATTTTTTTTCTTACTAGAAAAACTAATAAAAGGAGGCAATACAAAGAGTAATTTCAACAGATTTGCAGGAAATAAAAGGGAGGTAATTCAGAAGAGACTGAAAGTCTTTAGCAGCTGCCAGTCTACAAATCCCTGAAAAGATAAAATATTCCCTGGATAAATCATTCTCAGATTTCATCTACAGATTTGTTTTTACTGCCACTGATTAGGTTTCCACTTGAAACCTTTCATTGACCAACTCTGCAGGAAGTAGCAGAAATCTGACCTTGCATGAAAAAAACTCACAAAACAAACAGCTTGAAACAATAAAAAGCATGCTGCAAACAAGGTTCACCTTTCACGTTGTCATTCCTGCTTTTTTCCGAGTTAAAAAAATTAGTTTCAGCAAAATAACTATAATTTGCCTAAAACTGATGATGAATTGACTATCTTAGTATGCTAAAACTTGACACCCGGGTTTTAAAAGTGAGAATCATATCACAAGGTTAATAGTTGTTCCTGGAAAGGCTCTGTTCCTCTGAAAGAAACTGCCAACTTTCTCTGAAGAATAGCTTAGAGGTCAGATGCAGGGCTCAAATCATGACCATCCACTGGTAAAACACCTACCAATTTCAAGTGCTGGATGCATGGTTTGGCTCAGAGGCTCAATCTGTCTAGAACTGGGACAAATGTAAACTTGCAATTCTAAATTTGGGGCCAAATGAAGTGCATTCTCCTTTTATGAATCCTGAAGCAATGATAACATCTATTGTTCTATAAACTGTACTTACTTTAAAACGAATCTGTTGAAGGGCTATAATGTCAAAAGCAATATGTACTTTAAATAGCCAGATAATAATACATGACATAGCAAAAGAGATTATGTTGATGAGAAGTGGGTGCTAATTGACAGAACTTCCAAATTTAGTTAAATTGAGGGTTGATAAAACTCCAAAAACACAATTATAGGAGGTTAACATTCAGTTACAGTTTCAGAGAATTACTAATTTAAAAACCAAAATAAATCTTCAGAATTTCATAAAACTACTTATCAGAGGACTATCATGAAAAAATAATGCATAGTGAATCAATACTTTATTCAAAATTAATAACTGTACATTAATTTCATTACAGATTTCAACTGGAGTTAGCAATACCCTTTATCACTGTCACATGCTTGAAGACCAGTGATAAATGACATTTATATAGTTGTCAATCTCACACAGTAGGGTACGTCATCTTTGTGAATGGGATGTTGCAACATAAATAGACTAGTTATGCATTAATGTTGTTATATATAACTCATTTATAAGGTATTGGTTTAAACTGTTGCTGAATCAAAGGACTCTACAAAGCAGAGAAAAACATAGCATAAACAAGCACAGAACAGAGCAAAACATAGAAGTGCACATCATAAAACAGAGCAGAACATAGAAGTGCACATAATAAAACAGAGCAGAACATAGAAGTGCACATAATAAAACAGAGCAGAACATAGAAGAACACTTAAAAGAACAGAACATAGAAGAGCAGATTATCGAATAGAGCAGAACATAGAAGAGCACATAACACAACAGAGCAGAACATAGAAGAGCACATACCACAACAGAGCAGAACATAGAACAACATATAACAGAACAGAGCAGAACATAGAACAACATATAACTGAACAGAGCAGAACAAAGAAAAGCACATAACAGAACAGAGCAGAACATAGAAGTGCACATAACACAACAGAGCAGAACATAGAAGAGCACATAACACAACAGAGCAAAACATAGAAATACATATAACAAAACAGAGCAAAACATAGAAGAACACATAACACAACAGAGCAGAACATAAAACAACACATAACAAACAGAGCAGAACATAGAACAACATATAACAGAACACAGCAGAACATAGAACAACATATAACAGAACAGAGCAGAACATAGAACAACATATAACAGAACAGAGCAGAACATAGAAGAGCACATAACAGAACAGAGCAGAACATAGAACAACATATAACAGAACAGAGCAGAACATAGAAGAACACATAACAAACAGAGCAGAACATAGAACAACACATAACAAACAGAGCAGAACATAGAACAACATATAACAGAACAGAGCAGAACATAGAACAGCACACACCAAATAGAGCAGAACATAGAACAACACATAACAAACAGAGCAGAACATAGAACAACACATAACAAACAGAGCAGAACATAGAACAACACATAACAAACAGAGCAGAACATAGAACACTACATAACAAACAGAGCAGAACATAGAACAACACATAACAAACAGAGCAGAACATAGAATAGCGCATAACAAACAGAGCAGAACATAGAATCAGCACATAACAAACAGAGCAGAACATAGAACAACACATAAGAAACGGAACAGAACATAGAACAACACATAACAAACAGAGCAGAACATAGAACAGCAAATTACATAACATAGAACAGCACATAACAGTACAGAGCAGAACATAGAACAGCACATAAAAAAACAGAACAGAACATAGAAGAGCACATAATAGAACACTGCTCAGAACAGAGCAGCACAGCACTTCTAACACAACAGCACAAACAGAACATAATAAAACAGAGTAGACTAACAAGTAGAGGAAAATTGCACAGAACTAAAAGAGCAGAACAGGAGTACAGCATTGTGCAGAACAGAACAATGAGCAGGAAGAAATCAGCAGATTAACTCATGCAGTTTGTTAAACATCATGGTAATGTAGGCTACTCGGCTTATTAGTAAAGCAAGGAAGTAGTCAAAAGATTCAAGTGACATCTTGAGCAAATTCTGAGATATTTTTGTTATGGGTCAGAATCTCGCAGAAGCAAGATATTGACCCATACAAAAAATTACACAATATCTTGACTTGCATACAATTAGTTGGACTAAGCAAGGAAGATACTGAAACTTTACAATTAAATATTGATACAGGAAACATTAATAGTATTACTTACTGGTGCAACACACTTTGAGAAGGGCTTTCCCATAATCCAAAACACTGTTTCTACATATTAAATCCACACATATAAAAAGCTTTTTAACTTTTTTCAAATAAATCAAAATTTTATATACCAATTAAACTTAACTTTCTACTTTAAAGTTACAATTACTTTATTTTCAAGATTAAATTCCACTTTAAATTCCACTGTAATATTCCATTTATATAATCACATATTCCAAGTTAAACAAGCATATCACTAGGACAAACTTCACATAACTCCAAACGTTTAAGCCGAATGCTTTATTTTGATAACATCCAACTGACCATGATTTGTATATCTATGTAAATATACCGTCTTGTAGCCTTTATTAGCTATTAAACTAATTTATTCTCCATTTATGAAAATCCACTTTTTATCATGCAAATTAAGCCAAAACTTTATGACTTTCTGCGTAGTTTAAAATCACTAGGTGACCACTAAAGTCAATGATTCTATAATTCAAAAATATACTACAATTCCATGAACAGTATCTTTCTAAATAGGTATGAAAACTGGCCGAAAAAGTTATGGCAAGAAAAAAGTACTTAGAGTGCTGTGATTTATCAGGATATAAATTATATCCTATCGAAATGCAGCCAGTATCACTATGGGCTGTCAGTGAAAACAAAGTGACCAGTTGAACCATTTAGAATTTTATCTAAATGCCCAAGTAACATCAATCTGTTGCCATGTACTGTAAGATACTTACTGATTTGGCAGACTTAATTTTGATAAAATTGACAGTAGGGTACATCTTATTATAAATGGGAATGGTTGTACCTGTTTCCTATTCTTTTATCTTCTGCTTTCATGTTTTTGTTATTTTACTTTTTTTTTCAACTCTTTAGAATGAATATGACAGAATTCTTTCACTGCACAAGATGTCTGTAAGTAATAAAATTACAGCCAATAAGTTATAATGTTGAAAAATTATGCCTGCTTGTGTTAACAGCTGAAAGACTAAAATATATTTACATAATGATACACTGTCATAAAAAACAAAAATAATAGTAGTTTGGAAAAGTGAGTTTTTTCTTCTGAAAAAAAAAAAACAAACTTGTTAGGTTGATAAATACTTTCTGTGCTTAGATAAAAATAAATCACAGAAATACAGTTTTTATCATGATTTAAGTTGATGAAAAAAAAAGCTTTTCATGCCATGTACTCAACTTCTCCCATGTTAACAATACTCAAATGTTAAAATAATAAAAAATTATTGCCTCCAAAAAAACTGTATAAATCATAGTACTGCACAAGTCTCTGCCATTTTACAGTAAATAACCAACATGAGACCAGCTTTCTAACAGGTGGCACTCATTATGTATGGCTTATTTGCAGAAAATTTCATTTTTCAAAATTCTGTAATGTCTGTAACATATACTTTAGAGGTTGGTAACATTTCATGTATAATTTGAAATTTTAAAGTTTTTTTTACAGCAAATGTAATTTCTTTTGTTCTTTTTTCTGATGAAACATACCTGTACTGTTAGAAACTGTTTTCAAGCCACAGTTACTTTCTAAGCTTTTTAAGATTAAACAAATTTTTCCATTTGCTAAGATAAATAATAAAAGCAAACATGAAGTACTTTTTAAAAAAAGAACTATTTCATAATTATTAATTACGATTACTAGAAAACAGTTTGAAAATCAAAACATTCCAAGTCATATTTGACACTTTAAAAATGACATATGGTATTAATGACATAAGTGCACCGAAGTGACAATGAACAGATTATGATAACCTTAACAAGGTTATTACGACAAATGTATGATAACCGTATTAATAAATATTTCAAGAATGAATTTTTATCAACAAATAGTTTTTATCATTATAAACTAACAATCGGTTACTTTCTTACACCAGACAGCTGTCTAAACAAAAAGTAAAACTACATGTACACGTGTATATAAATAACTCACTACTCGTTAACATTTCACCTCTTAATTAACTCAATATTCATTTGTTCTTCCTTTTATTCATTTGTCTGTTACTCTATTCATATAAATACTAATTTGTTTGATGACTGGTTCATTTTGCTCAATCAAATAAGAGAACGAAAATTACTGAAAGACCACCAATTCAAAATTATATGTAATCTAACAAATTGCAATACAAAAGAAATAAGGTGTACTAAAAATCTATTCTCTATTTTCCTCATAATTTTTTTGCGTACTTTTTTGCTATGGAAGAAAGATGCGAAATAACAAGTGTGATTCTACGAAGTTATAATAAGGTCTGTTGACAATTCACGTTTCTACTAAAACTTTTGTCCCAAACACTACCAAACAGCCTATATACACTGCAATTCATTATTTACATAGAAACCCCAGAATTTTTCATATTGAAGGCACTGGCCACTGGTCAAATAATCTACAGATAGGAAATTAACTACCCTAGGATAAAATATCATGCTGTTATCTCAAGTCTGTAAACAAATCTCCCACCTGGGGTACAGAATGTAAGACTTTCATCTCTTTTAAGTTACTCTTGCACTGACCTTGAGCCGATTTAGGTTTATCTTCTTTATTTTATGTCTTTCAGGAGACACATTCTAGCAACTTATGTTATTCCACTAGCTAAATTCGTACCTGGTACAGCATGTGCTCGTATTGCAGTCACTGGAGACACTCAGCTCTGGTTGGATTCCAACTAATGACCATTTGGTCAGAGTATCAGAGTATCTCTGTTCTACTCCTCATAGGTACAAATTGCTCAACATGTAAGGTGTCAAAACTGTTGCATGTAAAGAAATGTATAAGAATTAAAAAACCAAGAAAGACAAGTTATAAATGACACTGACTTTCCCCAACAGACTCTATGAAGTAAGATTCCTATGTGGCCTTTATTTGAATTGAAATAACAAGAAAAACTTATTGTCATAAACATTCTGTCAACTCCACAATAATGCAGGGGAGACAACTTATCAAAATCTACATAATGGCTACTACAATTAAATTGTTGCTCTTTGTTTAATTAAGTACAGCAATTTACACTGTTTCAAAACACTACAGAATTAAACTGGCATTTACGGATTATAGCAGACCTGTTTTATCAGCACTATGGCTGCTCCATATTGTTCTTGTAAATTCTTATCAACACATGATTTATACCACAAACAGGGTGAAAGTCAGGACAAGAAATATAAATTATATACTTTACTGCTGTATCTGTGAAATATCAACAAATTGGTTTGTAATTGGCCAGCCATAAACACTTCAACACCAGGGCATCCACTCTCAAACAGATAGGGCAAGGCTAAGGTAGAATTCTTTCTGTTTCCTTTTTATTTTTTTAAAGCAAATACAACATGAATAATTCCTTTTTCTTTTGCTTCCATTTTAACACTGCAAGAAAAGCATAAAGTGATTATGCAGAATTTCCTGTCGTTTAAAGACAAGTTTATATACACAAACTATAAAAACATGTAAACAAATGGAATATAAATAGACAGTGTCTTAAAAGAAATGCCTCTATTAAAACCTACAGACCAATACACTGGCCAGCAAAGCAATGACCGGTCATAAACCTATTTTATATTTCTAGAGTTTCAAAGCTAATTAATACACTTACAGAAATATAAAGAGGTCTGATTATACACAGTTTTTGAGCAATTAATTGCACTGCATTTGAAAGGAAAACTTCATAGCATTTAGACCCCTGGTAAAGTCTGAATATAATATGCCACTGGCGAGAGGGAAATACAAAGTAAAGTGCTTGTTTATAATAGTGTCACACCTACTGAAAGGGCCAGCCTCCCTGGTTTATGAGACACCTCTATTAGTGTACACATTTACTCCCCGATTCCTTATCCTGTGTGTCAGGTGCCAGGCGGACAGGCAATCGGTAACCATTCTTTAACTAGCTGGCGGCTCACCAACCGGCTACATCAGAACAAGCCCCTGACGGGACTTGAACCTTCGACCTCCCGCTCTGTAGAACATGTACCATGTGTTCAGTATTTCTCTGATGAGGGTAGGAGGCCTCAAGTCACAATAAGTTTTTTCTGTGTAGTTGTATTAAAATCATATCAAATGAAATTGTTAGATACAAATTCTTCAGCTGTAGAAGGAAGTTTGCCATTGGTTAAAAGTATTGCTGTTACGAAATTTTAGCACATGAAATAGGACATTTGATTACTTTGTGTGTTCAATATTTGCCAATGTCTGAAAACTATACACTAATGGGGCATTAATTTTTTAATGTATTCATGCTGATCATCATTCTGAAGATCTTTCTTGTTTAAATACAGAAAAGTATTGTCTGTCACTTATCAATACTTTGTATTTGAATTTACCATCAAACTGCTGGCCATTTTTCA
Source organism: Cyclina sinensis (assembly GCA_012932295.1). NCBI lineage: Eukaryota > Metazoa > Mollusca > Bivalvia > Venerida > Veneridae > Cyclina > Cyclina sinensis. The sequence continues at coordinate 7,687,217 of JAAONU010000009.1, read as the reverse complement.
CATCAATAAGAAGATAAGTTCTTGAAATTTTTATCAATTCGCCTTGATGAGTGCAATCCAGGTTCAATGAAGCATGGAATGCAGGGAGTCACAAGTTACTCTTACTACTGTGGGATACAAACCAGTGACCTCTGGATTGAGAGCTCACAGTTAAATGTTATTAAAACTAAAGCTAGGTTTTGTTTGATATTCATATTCATAAGGCATTTCAGTATGTGATATCTTTAATTTAATGTGATATATATATATATGTCTTTCAATATTTTAATTTATATATATTTTTATAATGTACCATGCCATGTATCATATGCTGAAATAAATTGATTGATTGAGCCCACCAGCCTTTGACCACTGCTCTCAGCACTTTTTTTTTTTTTTATATCCTTTGATTCTTTGTTGTAATATCATAATTATGATTAGGTAAAATTTAAATTTCTAGAAATAGAAATGGATAATTTATGATATTTTGAAAAGATTTTATATATACTGACACAAGATATTACAACACAGGTAAGTGACTGTTTTCACCATCTTGGTCTGATTAGTTTTGTTAGTAATCGTGAAATATTTGACAAAAACGGAGTTACACCATACAAAAATGCAAAGCAATCAAAGTTGTTGTTTTTTTTTTTTTTTCAATCATATCTTCGATTTCTTGGTAGAGTTATGGACCAGTATCCCTGTTGTTGTTACATGAATTGTTATATGAATCAAGGCAATAAAAACAAGATGATAAGGTGATTAAAGAGTTATATTCTCAGGGATTAATTCATCAAGTTTTTGAGTTGGAGGGAATACATGTAAAGTAGGTGGGAGATTTTCTAAAATAAGCCTGATTTTAAGAGAAGTAGCTGGGTGAAGATCTCAAAATAGCAGGGTAAAATACCCACCTTCTGCCTCTTAATGAAACCCCTGTATTCTAAAGAAGGATATAGCATTTTGTGAAATGTTTCAAGTTCAAGGTTTCAGACTTAAAATACATGAGTAATTTCAAAGTTTGAATTAATCTGTTGTTTTCAAAAACTTTAACGACTCAAAGGGAGCAAGAAACCATATGAAAATATATAACATTAATGGCATAAAATACTAACTTTTTTAACTACAGTAATTTAAAGTTCAAAGTAAAATCTAACATTACAGAGGAAAAACTACATCCCTCTTAAATATGATTTAATATTAGCAAGCTACATTTAACATTTGATAACACACTACAGCTGCATAACTGACATAAGGGAAGTGACTCTGCAATTAGTTTAAAGCAATATATTTACAGAGTTACTTCCCTTATCATCTGGTTTTATTTGGGCTGAGAATAAATGAGAATGAAGTACACATATAATCTTTAAAAAATTTTGTTGTTTGTTTCTTTTACAGTTCTGGCTTCCATAATGTTAAATACTGAGACTGCTATAGTATTTCATTACAGTCATACCATTCTGCAACATGCTTTTAATATTGTAAATATACCAATATTTCAAAGTTATTCAAATTCACCAGAAGACCATTACAAATATACTTGCATTTAATCACAACTTGTACTTAATGTACTTGTACATACAACTTGTACATAATGTATACATGTACAACCTGACTGATCAATATACCATCAAATTATGCATAAATACATATTTGTATGGTGTCTAAAATGTCACCTTGATTTTCATTAATTTTTGTAAATTGCAGCCATGGACAGCTGACACTGCCTTAGTCACTGATCAGATACTTGCTTGTGTTTTTCTTGAAAATTGTCCAGGCCAGTGAAACTTAAAAAAATCAAGTTTCAGATGGTCATATAAATGTAACCATACAAAAATACAAGACTTTTTTGCCAATAACTTAAATTGACAGACCTGACTGAAACTTTATGGAACTTTTCCTAGAACAGTTATGGAGGTGATTTGTTAGAATTTGGCAGAGTAAAAAAAATATAGCTTGTTAAATGGACTATTGATTGCTATTTGTCTGGTCATCTTTAAAAGTGAAATACAACTGACACAGATTTTTGGCATGATTAATGGCACTTTACAATGGTAAATGCTTCAGCTAAACCATACCTAAACTCATATGAACTGGTATGCTGAAGTCCTATAAATAGCTACTCTTTTTATTGCTCTGTAGTAGCCTGGCCAATGAGACCAGTTTTGGACACCCATTTAAATACTAACCTGAGATGATATTGTTTAACTAGCAAATGTTCCAGGCACACTTACCATGTCACTAAAGAGCTAAACCCACAGTGGGGCTGTAAGAAAAACCTTAATTATCTGATAATTACAGTTCCTCTCTCTTACCTTCAGGAACTGGGCATCAACTATATAGCTTCCTACAGAGTATAGCCCATTTCCACTCTGTCTCCAACCATGCAAGAGCCTTAACCCTGCATTCTAGTGCACACAGGCACTAGCCGACAAAGGTTTGTGGAATACTGCTGCCATAATTGTAGTTACGTGGCTGATGACATTGGTTTCAGACTGTGACACCTATCCAAGTAGGCTACTAATCACTATACATTGGAAATGCCTAATGTCAATTACAATTTACAGCTCTGATAAAATTCATTATTTTAAGACTGGGAACATGTGGAAATGGCAACAAGTGCATTAATACAAAATGTTAGAAAGGTCTTGGCTTTCAATGCTTTATTTGGATTTGGGGAACTTAGTCTAAAGCAAACATTTTTTAAATGTATCAGTACATTCAGTGCTTTGATTCTAAAATTAGTTTCGCGTACTTCAGCAGCTCTGTCATGGATTTAACGTACATACCGTAAGATAATAGATAGTCAAGCGCATAAAAACAAACAAACCTCAAATAAGCTTTTGTTCTACGAGAACAATTTTAGGTCTTTTCTCAATAACCTTTCTTTGACACGTTTTCCCGCCATTAATTAATTGAAACGGGCGTTTTTCTCAGAAAAGGAAATAAACGTTTTCCGCAGAAAAGGAAATAAACGTAACGGAATCACAAGGTCTACGGCGACAAACTAACGGATATTGCATTTTGCCAACATTTCTTTTAAGTCTCACACCAGGGACCGTATATTAACATATTTAATAACAAGTCCCAGCTGACACACACGCACACGCACACGCACATGAAAGAAGAAGACAAACTGAGGACATCTGAAATTTCCGGACAATATATAGTTTTGCAACTTCAGAATTTAAAGCAGTCAGCTTTAAATTACTGAAATTATTTGACTGGTGATCTTAAATCTTTTAAATTTTAATGCATTTTTAAAAAGAAACATTTTGAATTTGATGTCGCATTTTGGCCTGTTTAGTTTAAACATATTTATTCCCATGTAAAATTTACACATACAAGTAATCATAAATTGAACATATAAGGAAAGGATAAGAACGGAAGACAACAATGTCTTATTTATGTTCTTCTCCAAGAAGCCTCCATAATTAACGCCCTGTAAATACAATTTAAATGGGAAGCAGCAATGTTGAAAGGTAAAAAAAAAAGATAGCAATTGAATGATTGTTAAGTATTCTTAGAATAGTTAAGCTGTGATTAGAGAAGGAGAAGTAAGTAAAAAGAAGAGAAGGGAGTCTCGAGCATTTGATTATATAAACCTTTTGCTATCGCCTATAAAGCGTTGAACCTGACAAAAGATAAAAGTATTTTCTTCATTAGAAAGGGAGGAATCACCAAACAGAAATAAATCTAGACATATTTCAAAGTTTTGAAGCCTATTAAAAAGAGATCTTCGAAGGTTGTGGTATCTTTGACACTCAAAAAAATAATGGAAGTTAGACTCTACTTGTCCACAATTACAAAGAGGTGTTGGGGAGATATTACAGAGATACAAATGATAATTAAGTGAACTGCATTTTGTTCGTAGTCTAGTATGCAAAATTTGGAGTTTTCTTAAACCAGAGAAGAAATATAGAGGTGTTCTTATCTTATTTTGATCTAAAATCGACTTAAAGGACGAAAGTGATTGTACGTTTCTGACTTCAACTGGTAAATTATTCCACTCATGGATGGAAGTTGGAAGAAATGACTGTTGATAAAATGAGGTTCTGCAATTGATTCCAGCAACATCCTGATTATTTCTTAGATTGTATCTAGTATTACGCTGACGTGGAATAAGAGAAGACAAATAGTCAGGTACAAGATTGTGAAACATTTTATAGAAGTGTGTCATTCTGTGTTTGTACCTTCTGTCTGAGAGAGATTCCCAGTTTGTTTCATTTTTTAAACGTTCAAGAGAAACAAGCCGAGTGGCCCCAGTAGCAATACGAGCACATTCATTTTGAATTTTATCTAGTTTGTCAGAGTCATCTTTTGAGATATTACTAAAGAGAACATCAGCGTATTCAAGTCCAGGTCGAATAAAGGATATGTAAATAACTTCTAAGGATTTACGATCTAGTACAAACTTTAATCTCCTCATGATGTTTACTTTTATCCAAGCTTTCTCTAGGATAGTATCAATGTGATTGTGCCATCTGGCATCATCAGATAGGTGAACACCTAGATGTTTATGCACAGTCACTTCTGGAATAGTTTGACCTAGCATCTGCAAAGGTGGATGAAGAGGCCGATTGCGCTTATTTGAAAGAATCAAAGATTCAGACTTTGCCGGGTTAAAAGTGACGAGCCATTTATCAGCCCATAAAGATATCATGTCTATGTCTTTTTGTAGTATGTTAGCGGAAACGGTAGGATCTTCAACTATAACATAGAGACTTGTATCGTCAGCAAAAAGATTTACAGAAGAGTTTATATCAGTTACAATGTCATTAATAAAGATCAGGAAGAGCAAAGGACCTAAAATAGATCCTTGTGGTACACCGGCGTTAATCAAACACCACTCAGAAGCTGCTCCTGGGAGAACTACACGCTGACGTCTGCAAGAAAGATAATTTTTAAACCATCTAAAGAGAGGCCCTGTTAGACCAGCTGAGCTAAGTTTTGACAGTAAGCCTTTATGCCAAACTTTGTCGAAAGCTTTACTTATATCAAAAAATATTGCTCTGACTTCAAGACCATCATCGAGTGCCTTACAAAATGTATTATAGATATGGGTTAGTTGATTGACAGTGGAATCGCCTGGAACAAACCCAGACTGAACTGGGGTTAGAAAATTGATTGCTCGTAGATGATTAAAAACATTCTTAAAAATAATACGCTCAAAAACTTTTTCCAAAGTGTTAAGCAATGAAATAGGTCTGTAATTACTTGGCTGAAAAGCGTCGCCCTTTTTATACACGGCAGTTACATTGGCTTCTTTCCAAGCCGATGGTAATTGGCATATGTGCAAAGAATAGTTGAACAGGTTGCAAAGAGGAAGAGATAGTTCAAAGGCGGCTTCACGAAGAATCCTGTTACTGAGGCCATCCGGCCCAGAGGCTTTATTTGTATTGAGTGACTTAAGGATGTCATAAACTTCTGTTGGAGACACAGTGATCTCACTCAGGCACATTTCAGGTTGAGGGGTTTGAAGGCTAGGCACAAGACGGTCGTTGTCATTGAGCATAGTTTGTTGTTGAAAAAACGCGTTAAGAAGATTTGCTTTGTCAGGGTCAGTTGTAGCGGTAGTGTTTGTAGTAGTATCATACAGAGGTGGAATAGTGTTGCTTTTGTCATTTTTCATGTATGCTTTTAATATTTTCCACCAATCTTTTTTAGTATGGGACCCTTCTTTGAGTTTACAAGACAATTTATTAAAATACTCTCTTTTAGTGTTTCGAATAACAAGAATAATTTTATTTCTCATTTGTTTAAATGAATTCCAATGTTGAAGTGATTTAGATTTTTTCGCTTTTTTATAAAGCCTTCTTCTTTTTCGAATAAGTTTACGGATTTCGTTAGTGATCCAGGGTGGTTCGAACGGTCTTGTTTTTATAATTTTATTTGGTATATTATGTTTGGCGATATCGAGTATCGTTGTGGTTATGTTAGATGCATATGTATCTATGTTATCATTACAACAGAGGTTCCAGTTATAACGATCCATATCAGTTCGAAGTTTTGAGTAATCTCCTTGCTCGTATAACCAAACATGGCGCTCAATATATTTCCTCTTAGGTTTCATAAATTTAAGTACTCCAAAAATAGGACAATGATATCTTACGTTATGTTCAAGAAAATGTTCGCTTACTCCTGAATGAAGAATACAATCAAGATTTGATACGAGGATCAAGTCAATCAGAGAGTTTGAAGTTTCTGTATAATGTGTTGGCTCTCGTATAATCTGCTCAAGGGAAAACTGACGTGTTATAGAATCAATTTTACGCTTAGATACTTCGTTAAAAAGATTGTAGTTGAAGTCGCCCGTGACAATAATATCAGAAATATTTGTATCAACAGCAAGTCCAATAGAGTCCTCAATGTAAGAGTGATAAAGAATATCAGAGCCCGGGGGGCGATAGAAGCAGCCAAATAGTATACGTTTACTGCGATGAACTTCAACCTCCAGCCAGATGCATTCGAGACGAGGCAGTTCAAGATCAAATCGGCGTTTGTAATAAATGTTGTATTTAACGTAAATGGCAATCCCACCATGTGGATCTCCAATTCTGTCCAGTCTTTCTGGAACATGATATGACTGAAATGCTATTTTATCTGACGAGATAGTGTTATTCAACCAAGTCTCTGTAAAGGCAAGAATGTCATATTCACTAAGTTCGGTGTACAACAAGTCTGTTTTATGTTGAATGCTTTGAACGTTCAAGTGTACAAAGGAAAAAAAGTGCTGATTTGTATATGAAGAATCATGAATATCGACAGAATTTTCGGATAAAAAGCTATTCGGTAAGGGCCCTGGGTTTGGGTGAATGTCACCTGCCATAAGAAGAAAGATGTGCAACCAAAGATACATCACAGACAAAGTGAGAACTGAGATAAGTTTTAACGTAAATGTAATGTTCTTAAGGCTTCGAAGTGAAGGAGTAAGTTTCTTGTAGGGATGTTTTACGGAACAAGATGTTTTATTAAGTTGCAAAACACAGGTGTGAACAGAGAACAAATGTAGTAAATTGCTACAGAGATACAGAAAAAGTAACATGTTGGCCTGTTTTGAATGTTTTGAATCACTAAACTAACAAAACATACGCTATTGTCATCATCCGACCTTTTTTTTTACCGGTTGAAAACCTAAAAATGGATGCACCTACAAGAAACTTTAATACAAAAGTAATTATGACATAAAGTATGATTGTCATTTAAGACTCTGAATATTTATGGATGCCGTCAGCAAAATCTGCTTTTAATTTATCACTATAAATATCACGACTCCTGACAGAAAATCGCATCATTATGGTTATCATTGTATTCAGATGGAAGGAGAGAGATGATACTACGCTGTTCATCCAGTATTTACTGCGGAAGCACAATGATTCGTCTACATGATATTGTTTTCTAGGTTGAATCAGACAGTGAAAAATATTGTAATGAAAATTAACGTGTTTTTCATTAATTGTTCTGCTGTGTGCTGTCCAGTTACCTAAAATACCACGGAATGTTCTAAATAATATAAGCACAACCTTCGAACTACATAGATATAGTTTACCCATTTTACCGTGGGCGGGGGATTTAGGACAACAGTTGATCTTAAATAATATAGAGTTCATTCCTGTGACACGATGTTTCGCGATCAGTAAAACTCTGAGCGGATCAGTAATCCAGTGGTACCGGACTAGACGTGATAGTCTAGGAGTTGCGAGTTCGATCCCCCAGCTCCTGCACTTACATTACGAATTGTCTTTCGGATGAGACGTTAAACCGAAGTCCATGGTAAAGAACCACGGGTGTTTCTGGAATAGGATGATTTCTGTATCTTACACTGTCCCCAACAACCAAAGAATAACTAACATCTAACAATTAATTAACAATTATAAGCACTTTTCTGATCTGTTCCGTTTTTGTAATTCAAACATTGATTTATTTACCAGTTGTGTTTAATCTCAGTTTTTAAATTGTAAAATATTTCTAATTGATAAAAAAACAATGTCTGTTACTTTTTAATTCATTGCATGCCAGTTGTGTTTTTACAGTTAAACGAATTCCTCATTCAGCCAGGTTTTGTTTATTTCATCAATTGCCCCTTAAATAGTGTTTGATGTAATAATTCATCAATTACAATTAATTTTTATGGCTATATATGTTTTGCCTTTTTCTCCTATAAATGTGAGAAGTCATTTAAAATTGTATTACAAGAAGGTAGAGGCTTCAGAGTATCAGATAGACAATGTACAAAAAGGCAGTGACCGTGGTTATTTTGTTTACTATTGTGTCATGTTGTATGTCACAATTTGTCTCTGTTGGCGTCGGCTCGTGGACATCGGCACGTATTATTGGAGGGGCGGCCTCACAGCTTGGACTTTCTCTCGAACAGGAGTTGTCGTTATGGAAAAAGGTAAAGTTAATAAATATGCAGAAGTTATTATCCTACAGTTTATTATGAATATAATTGATTCAGCTTTAGCATACTTGAAATTGAAACTGGCATTTACATAGATAACGATTTGTGCTGGTATTTTTTTCAAAGAATAACAAAAATATAATCAGCATATTAATGATGTCATGACGTACGTCTTCATTTTAGTCTGAAACAAATATAAACTCTTTTTGATAATGTAAATATTTCTGTGGAAGGTTGATGCTCGATTGTAGTTTTCATCTCTTTTAGGTTGATGCTCGATTGTATAGAGCGACATTTTTAGGGAGAAGATTCTTCATGGTAAGTCCATTTATACAGAAAATACCTTTTTGTAACCTTTGTTAATCAATAGAACCTGCAATGAGTTTGATTTTATTGACAGCCGTAGGCTCAAATTTGACCAAAAGCTATTGCATAACTTATACTTGTTAAACCCATGTGTTAATTTATATAAGCCTTAACGATTGTCTTCAGTCGGTTATTATTACATAACCGTCATTAAACTTAAAATATTTTGAATGACGTTAACTGCATTTCAAAAGGCCACCATATATTTATTTAAATAGTCCTTACCAACCCTACAGTACTTTGATTTATGTCGACGACATTTCTCTTTCTTTCCAGACGCATACTTGCACAGCACTGGTCCATGAATTTACTGTCTTCCGACCAAAACTTCTGAGTTACAGTTGTTGGCCACCGCTATATTAATGATGGACTTATACAGTTGTGTTCATTGCCGGTGGAACTGAATATTAATTAAGGCAAATAAATCTTGAATGTTTCTCTTGGTAGGAGGAATGCCTTTCTATGATTATTTGCATCCAAACCCTTTATGGCAACGGCTTGAAACATAATATAGGTACAACGTGTTCGAATTTGGATATGATATTTAGATAGATATATTTAAAGATCTCAGCCGCTCAATTCGCCATTATTCAATTTTAGTATGAGAGAAAATTGTTCATACAGTTTAAGTGCAGAGACGTCTTTAAACACTTCAAATGTTACATTTGGTACAATTAGATTTTTATATTTACTCGTAGCGGGACTGAACCAGCAATCTCCGGATCCGAGCCATATGCTCAATATACTCGACACCTGCAACTTTTTGTTTTTCGGTTAAAACTATTTACATTGTCATCGCATACTCTGTACCTTCAGTGCTCAATCTGATTAGAATAACATCCTCATAATTGCTTCTTAATTAGGATCTAAGAACGTCCGATAGAAGGTCCCGTTCCCCTGCTCTTTTCTTTAGTTTCCGTTGTGGAGCTGTGGTTATCGTCTCTATTCAACTAATTAAACGGATCCCAGTTGACGCAATACCCGCATGTCGAGGGTTTTCTGCCATAAACGTATTGTAGCTGCTTATTGTCGGTCTTTTTAAATTTTGAGCGGGAAAATTTCCAATAGCGTTTGACATTTGATAGTTACTGTTTGTATACCAAAATAGAGCAGTTCTGTTTTCGTGAATATTTTTGTCGCTCAGTTCATGCGTTAATTAATATTCACTCCATAGGTACAGACCAAGACATAATTAGACTCGTACGAGTCAAATGAGAATTCATTTATCTGAGGAAACACCTTAAGTTATTTTCAAAATATTCAAGATCATTCGTCACTAATGATTTAAACATTGTGAAGCTACAGAAGACAATGTTTATTTTCAGATTAGAATTATAACTGCTCAATCAACCCACCGTGTTTTCGGGTACATCACCAAGACGCGTCATAAGATGAATCTCATTGGCTGTTTAACAAGGGTTGCTTCAGCGCTTTGATAACTATTTCTTGGACACCGCGGCGGGATATCTAATTTTTTACAACAGATTTTTTTGTATGATTTCTGCGGAGAAGACTGGAGTGATCGAATGCTGTGGGTCTAAAGCCGTACGGGTTCCTTGATAATATCCGTACGTAAGAGGTGTTTGGGAAAGAAAACCCCCAAAACAGTCTATCAAGTAGGTACAAAAATGTACCATCTTCGTCATAAGTATCAGAGTGAGTACTTTCCGCACAACCAAAAAGCTCACAAACTTTTCTTGGATTGATAAAAACTTTACAACATATTTAAAAATCAGTATTGTAGTGTAGTTATATTTTAGTCGGAGCCATAATATTTTCGGAGAATAACATTGCACAGTGAACATGTCAGGTACTGCTAGCTCTGTACATTTTTTTTCTTTCTTATACTTCACATGTGTCATAAAAAGGCTTTTCTTAATAGTATGTCTATACTTGAGAAGTGTTTTTCAAGTATGTTTATTTTCAGATTAGAATTATTTTGATAAATATTCTACTCAATCATTCCCCCCCCCAGAATACGAAGTTTCAATTTATCCTAAAATTTAGTTAGATTGCGTGTTTTTATTAGTATGATTTTGTTATTTTAAATTGCTTTCAGAATACATGAAAAGAATTGGAACAGTATCTTTTGAAAAAAGGGAATTACCATTACGGTACCTGTGCTGTTGGAACTTATTCATGTCTTGAGAACTTTTAGTCTGTTCAGATTTTCTTGTCAACGATATGTACTTATATTACATCAATAAAAATACCAAGCCATACAACTTGTCAAGTGCATTCTCCCCTAAAATAAAGTACGAGACGGTCGGTTGACCATTCTTTTTCCAATGCTAACCTTGTCTTATGAATCAGATGCACACCTTCTGTCGTTCAGCGCTGATACCTGTAGTGGTAATTTGTATTCATATTCATATAATTTGTATGCATATCGTGGCAATTACCTTTACTGGCATACTGATAGCTATCCAACCACAGCCAATGTTTACGACTGAGTTTTTTTTTGTATATACTTAAATGAATTTACGCAGTCACTTTAGACTTTAGATTAATAAGAACCACAATGCAGAAACAATTTGTTAGCGTCATTCTCTTGATAACATTATGCTCATCCTGCATGGCACAATGGGTCGATGTTGGTATAGGTACGCGGACATCGGCTCGAATCATCGGAGGCGGTGCCTCACAACTTGGAATGACGCTTGTGCAGGAATTATCTTTATTTAAAAAGGTACAAATTACGCTTAAGTCTGTATTATACCAGACTCTTTGTAATTATTTATAACTATTAAAAGCCTATTGTATACATGTTTATGAAATTACAGGTTTTATAATGTATTGGCAACAAGACAATTATGAAACTTTATTTAATAGTTGTAAAAGATACAAAAAATCTGTCTATAAACATTTATCTCAATATTGCAAGTTGTGTATTCAATGATTTTGTTAAAATATTCCTGGCAATCGAGTACTAGTGCGCAATATCGTATACAGCTGGAATACAGCATTTTACAATTTACTGCGTGCAGAAAGGGACGAACATACATCATTTGACGTAAAATGTTACTTGGCGAAACACATGTATATATTTTTGCCAATATAATATTTGACTTGGCTTTGACTTGACTTGTAAATGTATTTGTATTGATTTGTATGATATTATTAAATTACATTTAAAAGAAATACTACAAACTATGATCACCTTTAGACCCATTTTGTTGTTGTTTGGTTGTGTAATTGGCTGGTCTACGCCAAGGTTCTGAATTCCCCTATCTGATTAAAAATATATCAAGTCTGGACGATCTGGTCCAATTTACAAACTATAAGGTTATATATGCAAAATAATGTATAACAAAATTCATTTCATTTAATGATTTTCTTATTGCCTTTTTTCCTACTTTAGTAGGTAACTCATAGTTCACTGTTTTTCACGGAAATTTTATTTTCATTTTCTTTAACTCGCAATTTAATAAGTAAAAAAGTTATTGTCGACTGTCTCCATGTAACTAAATCAGCTAGTTAGAAACACGTGCATTTTTTGTAATGTTTGGAGAGTGACATGTCTTCTAAAAGACGTCGTTGTTACATATTCTCAAAAAAATCAGCTATGTAATGTCTGATGATTATTTTCTTGTTCTTTCACTTCTTTCAGGTTGATGTCCAACTATTCAAAGCTGAATTTATAGGAAGCAGGTTTTTCATGGTATATTTATATTTTTTGTTTTAAACCATAGAAGAAACAATCAACTCGGACAATTTCACTTTAGTAGACACCTAGTTCCGCAGTTCAATCCCAAGCATTAGTTCGTCTTTACCCCTTACATTTTAACTGTGGTTGTCAGAAAGTTTGAGGCAATTTCTTACGGAGGCTTCTAGTGCTGACCCTGTACAGGGACAGTGTTGAGGTAAAGGTTGTTATAACCCTTACTGTAAGAAGGCGATAAAAGCAAATTTAAGCAGAGAATAAGGTAAGAGAAAAAACAGTACTTTGAACGTTTAGTACCAGGCATGCAAAAGTACTCCAAATGAGCACTTAAGGACTATGTTTCGATTTCCTAATTTTAAAGGTGTTTAGACATAGATTTATATTTTGATATTCTCCTAAAATATGCAAGTGTTATGCCTTAAAGAGAAAAGAAAATTTTGTGTGAAGACATCATCACATTATCTCATGAAATGTTTAAACAAATTTCCGGTTTTCCTAACATACGTTTACAAAACAGACAGAGCAACCATAAACAATTTTGCTTTTTTTTTCAGAGGTATAGATGCTCAGCACTGATCCATGAGTTTGTACCCTTCCGACCGAAACTAATGAGTTACAATTGTAGGTCATCGATGTTCTTAAATGACTGAAGGAGTGGTACTACTCTCAAAGATGCTGTATTTATAGTAACATACAGAAGAGTTTGACGATGTTACTGTACTTGTAACTATTGGTAATGGCAAACATTGAAAAAAGAAATAAATAAATAAAAAAATGAAACGATCGTTTTTTGACCTTTGACCCGGCGAGTCTCAAAACAATATAGGCTTTTATTCGTCTACCAAGTAAGATCAAGTTATTGATCGCAAACTGTTTTCAAAGAGCAAGCCCCATGAGTTTGACCTTTGATCTAGTAAGTCCAAGTAAATAGTGATCATCTACTTATATGCCCAACAATCTTATAAAGTTTGAGAGTTCTGATTTCAGTTGTTCAGAATTCAGCTACTTTCAAAGTTCTGGCTCTTGTGAACTTGACCTACAAATTAGTAGGGGTTATTAACTTATCATGTTAAAGCAATTTATAAGGTTTATAAGATCATGAGCTGAGACGTTGTTAGTCATTGCTTGGAATCAGTTTTTCAAACACAAGCTTCATGAGTTTGAACTTAAACCCAATAAGCCCGAAAACAGAGGATGGCATGCAATTGTCATGACCAACTATTCTATAAGATTTCAGAGTACATATACTGGACGTGTCGGAAAATACATGTTTCTAATTAAAAAATGGATCTTCTATTATTCGTTATCTTTTATGGTATTATTTCTTAAAGCTTTAATATTCCCATCAACAAAAGTATGTTTCATCTTGAGATATTTCAAGCATATTTTTTTGTTTTATATATTACTCATCATCACAGCTTTTATATACAGACACGCTGTACACATCTAAATTGTACTGAGAAAACTGCATAGGTTAAACTTATTTACCTTAAATCAATCGAACAGCAAGTTTTTGAAACTTTCATTTATTCTTTTATGCTAGTATGAGTGAAGAAAGCCCAGAAGTGACGTCATCATTACTAAACGCTGTCCAAAGCTTATAAGCCAATCCGCTTGTACGTCCCGCTAAGGAACGAAGTTAAACACATAAAGCATATATAACTATAAAAGATTCCTGGGCAAAATAAAGTTTCTCTCCTCACAATGGCTAGAAAACGTCAAAAAATATCTGTACTATGGAAGGGGATATCCGCCAGTGTATTTCTACTGCTACATTACAATTTTATGTAATTTGCGTCCTACTTATTGACAACTTCATTAAAGTTGCATATATTCTATTTATAAGTAATTTGTTTTTCGTGTTTCCTATTGCTATCGTTACAATTCATTCCCATATTCAACTAACTCTTATTAGCACATTTAGAGTCCGTGGTTTAACATTTTTTGTACCGCTGTGATCTTGAAATGTTCATCTGTAAAATTATAGACTGAAAGTTATGTATTTGTAAGTTCATTTGACTTTGTTGCTATTGAATGTGACAAGTAGTTAACAACTACTTAAGTCCTTTATGTTTCTTAACTTGAATGTATCGGCTTTTTTATTCAACATCAGTATTGTTTGCTGTCACATGGCTGTTGTTTAAATTGAATATTGCAGAAGGAAATCATTAACAACATGAACGATAGAAAAATATGTTTAAACTTCAGAAATAAAGGTATTTTAACATGATGCATGAACTTGGTATAATCGTCAATCGGTTGTTAAAAGCACACTGTTAATGCAAACTTCGTAGGGAACCAGTTTCTAGCGCAAATTATTATACACGGGAGATAACTGTGGAAGAACAAAATTGACCTTCGGTGTTTTCTGTGGTTTCACGGTGAAATAGTTATTACTTGCCCGTGTATTTTGTATGAAAATAATGGCGAAGTAAGTGCATTAGTAAATATTTCTTTTTCAGTGGTAAAATTCTCCCATCTACACAAAAAGTACAAGTTTTGACCGGATGTCATTTATAATTTCATATTGTCAATTGAAATTCTCGGAAAAATGGGTCAATTAATGAAGATTAGAGGTAGAAATCCGGTTATTTGTTTATATTATAGCTTCCTTGACCGATTCACAGACACAGGCCACATCTCAAATCATTTTCAAACATGTATGGAAATACTATTTACATGTATAATAGGATTATATTAAAACAATGTGGTCTGTGGACCGATTAGATTTGAGAAAACTTTTGAGGAGGCACCGTGGTGCAGGGGTAGAGCGCAGGGCTCCGGATCCGGAGGTCACGGGTTCGAGTCACGTCAGAGACGAGATTCGAGATCTCACGATCTTCACATTCCTCACCGCTGCGCGACAACTGGTATGGAACCCAGGAAGCAGTCATCGAGCGTGGTGAATCTAAGTTGTAAGAACTTGTATCGCAATCGATGTAAAGTGAATGAGTCTAAACTAAGAAAACTTTTCCATTTTTTTCTGGACAAATCACACTTTCTTAACGGAATGAAGGAAAAATATAAAGAAATTATAGATTATGCATCGCATCACGTCGCGACTGAGAATATTGTTGAAGTACATAAGTAGAGAAAATAAACCTAAGGGTTTTTACGGGATTGAACCCCAACCGCTTGCATGAAGCCCCAACAGTGTTGGCAACAACAAGGTTAATGGAAGTGGCCTAAACCACTATGTACATTGTAGCAGGGTCCTTAAAAGAGACCCTGATTGCAGATAAATATGCCTACAAGTCAAAGACACCATTTGAGTATTTAGTCAAACTGTCAATCGGAACTGGTTGAGTGACTTAACTCTGAGATGAATTTATAAAAACAGGAGTCTTTTTCATTTTCTAGTATTTTTTCAGCTAATTGAAAAATAAATGTCATGAAAATGTTTTAAATGTCATTTTGTATGTTTTATGATTAAGCTTTTTTGAGTGAACATTAAAATGCGTGATTTTAACAAAAATGAACTGTTCATAACTGTTCCTTAAGAAGGAAGATAATCTGTATGAAGCTGGGTAGCTCAGACAGTAGATCAGCGGAACAGTATTCCAAGGGTCTGGAGTTTGAGTCCTGCTAGGCTGCACAGTCTAATATACTGAAAATTGTAGCATTTTATTTTTGAGAAATTATTCATCAAAATTTGGAAAAAATTGGAATTTTAAATTGGGAACGTGCCTTTATAGCATGCAAAAAAGAATGAATAACAAGGTTTTCAGCTTGTACTTAAGTAGGTCAACTTGTACCTCAGTGACTTTCTGAAATGGTTACTTTTTTATTGATGAAATAAATACAGAAAGCCAAATTTATAATTAATGTAGCTGATAGATTATTTGCATTGGTCAGCTTATGCCCTTGCTACTTTTAGTTTTATAGAATACAAAAAGAGAAAATTATTGTTACGAGTTTACTAACGTACGTGATGACGACGGAAATAATAGTCGGTCAGTGAAAATGTAGGTGCCTGGAGTACTTATGTCGGGAGGAAATAAACTTTGGAAAAAGCAATTTACTTTTGTGTCCTGTTGTATTGTCAGTCTTGGACTGCACTAGTTTGCCTGGTATTTTTTTTTGTCAATACATCGTGCATGATTAACCTTTTTACGGAAACTGCCGAAAACAATGGTTCCCAGCGTTATATGAATAACATGTTACAGATGCATTCGGATAGTTTCATGTTTGCTATTGCTTTGTGCTAACTGATATCTTTAAAGTGAATATGAAAATTTGTTTTAATATATTAATAAGTATTACACATAACTGCGTGCAAAACATAAATCCCAGGCTTAATCGTGTACTTTAAAAGTCTTCTGAAATAAACATTCGACGTCGAAATTAACGAAAGGAAATAATAGATGTTTAATAGCTTATGTGTGTATTAAACGATATATAGTCACAAAGAACCACGTCAAAAGTAGTAAGAACTTCTAAGCATCAACATTTCAAGGTTATACACAATCCATTAACAACCGAATTTGCATTTTCCTTTTAAATTAAAAAATGTATGATTTACATACATCAAGTTGCAAAAGCTGCAAAATATTTGCAACAAGCAGAGGGAATAAACTCAAAGGCACGGGGAAATGCAGATTATGATACCGAATTAAACAAAGCAATATGCAATTGTCATACAGCAGTATGCATACACTGGCGGATATCCCTTTCCATATGTGTGTGTGTGTGTGTGTGTGTGTGTGTTGTTGCAATTTTCTTTCAATTTACTTTCTTCCAAAGCTTTCTTTTAAAGTTTAACTGTCTTCAAAACAACGATTATCTAATTTAACCCCTTGGATCAATAAAAATATGTTAGAACTTGTTATTTGACGCCTTATGCAAGTCTAATTCCACTTTCGATTTCGGCGCTACTTAAGGCGCTCTATATGAATGATAAATGGAAATATACATGGAATGTATGTAATGATTTTATGTTAATGTTCCAATAATAGAAAACATATTTAAAACATCATCTGTTATGTAATGTATCAATAACAAATGTAATTCCAAAAATTTGCTTTGCCGTTTTCCACTATGTCACTGTATATATGTGTACATTGTATTTGTAAATATGTTATTTAATATGCCTGTTGATGCCTCCAACATAAGTGGGACTTAACATTTGGCATTATAATAATAAACTGTTGTAATATTTGCCGGTAAGGCATTCCAAAGACTTATTGTTGCTGGAAAAAAGAGTATTTATAGTAATTACATGGAGTTTGGATCTGCCTATAAGAAAGGGGATGCATTTGTCTGGTGAAACAAGAGGGGGGATTAATGTAAGACGGCATTTGCACTGCAACCAGTCCATGGACTATCTTATAGAACATAAAAAGACGGGCGTCATATCTCCTATCCTGAAGCGAAAGCCAACCCAGACTGTCATCACAAGACAGTTATCTCAACACAGTAATCCCAAGACAGTCATCTCAACACAGTCATCACAAGACAGTCATCACAAGACAGTTATCTCAACACAGTCATCTCAAGACAGTCGTTACAAGACAGCAATCTCAAGACAGTCATCTCAAGACAGTCATCTCAACACCGTCATCACAAGTCAGTCATCTCAACACAGTCATCACAAGACAGTCATCACAAGACAGTTATCTCAACACAGTCATCTCAAGACAGTCGTCAAAAGACAGCAATCTCAAGACAGTCATCTCAAGACAATCATCTCAACACCGTCATCACAAGTCAGTCATTTCAACACAGTCATCTCAACACAGTCATCACAAGACAGTCATCTCAACACCGTCATCACAAGTCAGTTATCTCAACACAGTCATCTCAACACAGTCATCACAAGACAGTCATCTCAACACCGTCATCACAAGACAGTCATCACAAGTCAGTCATATCAACACCGTCATCACAAGTCAGTCATCACAAGACAGTCATCTCAACACAGTCATCACAAGTCAGTCATCTCAACACAGTCATCTCAACACAGTCATCACAAGACAGTCATCTCAAAACCGTCATCACAAGACAGTCATCACAAGTCAGTCATCTCAACACCGTCATCACAAGACAGTCATCACAAGACAGTCATCTCAACACAGTCATCACAAGTCAGTCATCTCAACACAGTCATCTCAACACAGTCATCACAAGACAGTCATCTCAACACCGTCATCACAAGACAGTCATCTCAACACCGTCATCACAAGACAGTCATCACAAGTCAGTCATATCAACACCGTCATCACAAGTCAGTCATCACAAGACAGTCATCTCAACACAGTCATCACAAGTCAGTCATCTCAACACAGTCATCTCAACACAGTCATCACAAGACAGTCATCTCAAAACCGTCATCACAAGACAGTCATCACAAGTCAGTCATCTCAACACCGTCATCACAAGACAGTCATCACAAGACAGTCATCTCAACACAGTCATCACAAGTCAGTCATCTCAACACAGTCATCTCAACACAGTCATCACAAGACAGTCATCTCAACACCGTCATCACAAGACAGTCATCTCAAGACAGTAATCTCAACACCGTCATCACAAGTCAGTCATCTCAACACAGTCATCTCAACACCGTCATCACAAGACAGTCTTCTCAAGACAGTCATCTCAACACAGTCATCTCAACACAGTCCTCTCAAGACACATTATGCTTGTATATGTAGAAGTAAGTTAAAATAATCACAACATAACTGGGGAGGTGAGGGTTTAGACTTTCTCTTTCCTAACATGTTGCCTATTTAGCCCGAGAGGTTACTAATTGTCCCAAACATCCAACAAACGTCACCTTAACTGACAGTTTATTAAAGTGAAATGAACTGAAAGCTCATGAGTTCTGATATATATATATATATATATATATATATATATATATATATATATATATATATATATATATATATATATATATATATATATATATATATATATTAAAAAAATCCAATTAAAACTGAAAGGTTTATTCAAAGAAAACACCTGCTGACTTAAGTATTTGGAAAACACAGAACTATTGGTAGAAAGATATTAATTATAACGATTATGTTTCCATGATAAATTGGAAATGAACGTTGCAACACATTTTTTTTCTATAATTAACTTAATGAACAATGAAAAAATAATATTATATAATTCAGTTCGTACAATCTTTCTTCATCGTCACGTTTTTTTCCTCATATACCGAGACGTTTTCTGTACTTTTCTTTGTCATAATTATCAATCATTCGGTTCATATACCTTTTTAAAGGCCGGACTTATTATGGATCTTCTTATAAATTACAAAATCATTATTTTGCAAAAGACAAAGTACAAACCACAACCAACACAAAACATCAAATGTGTATTTTCTAATTAATTAAAGAATACAATTATAATTGATCTTAATCTGAGCCAAAATTTCCTTCATTTTCGTTATAAAAAGATTTTAAAAAATTATAATGGATAATAAGTTTGGATTGTTATGATCGACTGGCTGATAAAAGTGACCTGGACACTTTATTATGTATCAGCACAACAAAGAAAAAAAACATTCTAGACATAGGGATCCTAGACTGGCTAGGGTCACCTGAATTCTGTTTATTATTAATAAGTAACAGTCATTCTTACTTCGCATAAACTAACATCTTTACTTCTTTCTTTATTGAAAAAAATGACATAATACGCTTCAGAGAGATAAAAAATAAAGTACTGTTATAAAAAACTATTATAATTCAGATTTGATTATTTTATTTAGTTAATTTTGTCGGCAGCCAGACTCAAGGAGTTTGGTCCCTTAATTTTCCAATACGTAGCCATGCAACTAATTTGCAAACAAAACAAACAACAAAACATACTAAGTTAAAATTTAAAAAAATGACGTCATCATATATCATTTTGAAAAACCTCACGAGAAAACCATTATATAACGCGAGAATTGTCTCACTTGTGTGGACAGGGTAAACAGCTTTTACGACTGTTGGATATTCACGGTATGTTGTTTTCTTCGGTAACACTTAATTTAGTTTATTAGTATATTAAATTGTATTTGTAAGTCAAAAGCAAAACGACTTGTCGAAAATTAAAAAATGTAACAGATATTTTTTGGCGACAAGGTTTGATTTTTAATTATTTATTTATCATTATATCCATAGGTGCTCGGCGCGTTGATTGGTCAGTAATCTGAAGTTTTTTCATCTAAAATAGGTTTAACTATTTATTATATGACTGTCATACAATTTTCTTCTCTTCCAAAAAAATTTTTTATATGGTACATATAGAATAGAGTAAAGGTATACAACTCATTTCACCAAAAACTACAGTCAACATAGTTAACCGATCATTGTCACGTCAATTTTCCTCCAATTTTACACTTTAATTCACCAATCTGTACAGAATTGACCACTCTCTATGAAAATCGAACTGTCATCTCTTTGAAAAACACAAGAGTAAAACCATAGAAAAACGTAAATCGTGCAGTATTTACTGCATTATATCCATCTGTCTGATAAAACACTTCAATTTTACACTATACTGAACAATGAAATAGTCATAACTAAGCGAAGCTAACCTTATTTCCGGATATGCTTACTTTCGTTTTATTCATGAAGACATTTGCAAAATCTCCGCGCATGCTCCGGTATTTTTATAAGACGTTTTCTCATTGGTTTTCAACCAGAGCGCGACAAATGAGAAAACGTCTTACAAAAATACCGTGTTTTTCAAAGAGTGTCAGCGGTCAGATCTCTGACGAGTAACGTTTTCGGCCTGTTTGCCGTTTAATATTTATCAGACAGTAAAAACACTTGGGATGACAGTTCGATTTTCATAGAGAGTGGTCAATTCTGTACAGATTGGTGTATAAAAGTGTACAATTGGTGGAAAATTGACGTGACAATGATCGGTTAACTATGTTGACTCTAGTTTTTGGTGAAATGAGTTGTATACCTTTACTCTATTCTATATGTACCATATAAAATTTTTTTTTGGAAGAGAAGAAAATTGTATGACAGTCATATAATAAATAGTTAAACCTATTTTAGATGAAAAAACTTCAGTTTACTGACCAATCAACGCGCCGAGCACCTGTGATTATATCGACCGAAAAAAACATGTTCTTGCAACTTCGGAAATTACTGGATTCGAACAAGTACAAGCACGGCACCGGACACAGAAAGCCATTGGAGACTCTTTTCTCTGGAGAGACTCAAGCTAGCGTGGCATAGGCCAATGAAATATTGATGTGTTTTGTCAACCAATAAAAATTTAGCTGCGATCCTACTTTCACTTTACAGTAAACCTTATCGTCGGAGACCCACGTTCGATCCATTCCGTTTCACTCTATACAGTGTAGTTGTACGGAATATGAACCGGGGGTAACGGACGATGAGTAAACCAGAAGTAGAGGTGAAACCAGACGGCCTATGGCCGAAAAACATTCTAATACGTCAAAGCTTTTGTACTTATGAAATATATGCACATCATTTCAGCCAAATCTACTGAATCCATAAGTCTGATAACTAGCATACAAACTCAAAAAAGAAGATGGGTCCAAAGATTGTTTGCTTACTCATATTTGGTGTATTGATATCAACGTGCGCTTCGCAATATTACAATTATGATTGGGTGCCAATAGGAATCAACACTTTCACGTCAGGTCGTATCATGGGGGCCGCAGCGGACCACATCGGGGTGAGACTCTATCGGGAGTTGTATGCGCTTAAAAAGGTAGGTGTTTGCATTACGTATTTACTAATCTTTACTTAAAATGTGTTTATTTTTGTTGCGGCAAATTTGATATCTTGCATCTTATTCAATATCTCGACGGATGCTTCCTTGAAATATGAAAGGTGGTTAGACAAAAGGGTTTGTTGATATCTCGTTTAAAGATATACTATACCAATCTTTGCATAAAATAAGTTTATGGCAAAAGTTAATTGAAATCTAGGAAATTCATACTGATTATGTACACTTAAGCTACTAGAATACACACACTATTCCCTTTTACAGTTAATGTTATGTTGGTGCTTTCTTAAAAAAAACTGCCGGTTTTTTTTTAATGACACCATGTAATTATACTGTGTTGACCTATAGTGTGTAGAGTTTTAAACATAACATATCTACTCTATGTGAACTCAAACATGTTTATTTTATATTTACATAGAAAAGGTGAAGTACTTATTTGTATCTGAAACTTGTGCATATTATATCTTTAAGTTTTGTTGACCATAATCGACTGAGTTCTGCTTAAGCTATTTTGCAGCACAGCTAAAAAAGACGTATTAAACAGTAACGCTTTTTCGAATAGTTCATATGAGTACCAGGCTTGTTCCTGATGATAGTTACATTGGTGATGCAGAGCATATAAAAATATTGTCGCCATGCTTAATCATTTCCCGAGCCACTGCACGCGGATTTATGGCTTTAAGGTGCATCTTAAACAATCGGATTTTTTTTCAAAAGGCTACTCAGTTATCATGGCGCATGAGTCAATATGACAGAAAGACAATAAACATACTTTTATAACATATGAAATATATATATGAATATCTGACTATAGACTCAGAATTAAACGTATATCAAGAGGCAATATTCCGCTGATTTGAAAACATTTCCGTACACTTGCCTCAACAAACTTGAGAATGGAGAAGACTCTCTTGATTCCAGATAGGATGATTACGAAAGCAAAATGTGTACCTCGGCATGAACCTTCAGTTCCTTTCCAGCCGACTGTCTTTAAGCGCTTTAAACACGTTGAATGTAATTACAATCAGAGTAACTCTTTTTACAGATGTATATTCCACTTTACCGAGTTACCTTCCTTGGCCAAGGAATTTACGGAATGGTAAGTGCTTCTGTTGTTTTCAGATATTACTCGATTTATTACATGCTCGTATATTATTCATTACAGCTTTAGGTTTTTCAAAGTTGTCATATAACATGAATGCTGGTGCCGTGATAAATATGTATCGTAAAATTTATCATACCAATCCATATTCTCAGCCTCATCACTATCATTATTACAATCAGTGACATCATCATTGAGATGATGTTCTTTCTTGTACATATAATATTTGCAATGGCCGGTTTTAGATATAAGTAATAGCCGATAAAATGTATATTCTATAATTCTAAATTGGTACATGATTCAAAGTTACTCTTAAAATTGAAGGATTTTGTTTCCTTGTAAACAAGAACAACAGGTAAACTGATTGTTTATATATGTATACTACTCAAAATTTACCAAGCACAAAGAATATGGCATAAATTAAAATGTAAACTGTCATTTATTGTTGAGTTTATTACAGATGCACCAGTGTACAGCGACGGTGTCCGAGTATGGACTATCATTTCGTCCTCAAGTACTTACCTACAACTGCTGGCCTCCAGTGTATTCGTCCAGTTACCCACAGATTTAAAATATTCTGTTGTTAATCCCTGCCTCTTTCCACTGTGGCAAAAATTGTTAACAATTATTAAAGGTTATATGTCAACAGATTATATTCTTTGTGTTTTCTTTCAGTTATATATTCTTATTTCAAATTGGCATTTAACATGCAAACTTAATAAGATCTGGTACAATTGTTACACTGCATTACTGTTTGCAGTTTTTAAAACGTTCGCTTTCTTTCAAAAACAATTTGTTCTCGAGTCTTGGTTTTGGTTTATAGTTTGCTCCCGTTCTTGTTCAAAGGGTGAAATTCAAACGTTTTGAAGGAAGTCCTTCTTTTTTTTAGTGAGGACAAGTGACATAAATCGCGCGTGGTAACACTGTGCAAAAAGGAATATGAAAATAGAATCTTTATAAGAACTTATAATAAACATAATTCAATATTTTTAAGGACTTCTAAAAATTAAAAATACTACAGGTAAACTAAAGCTTGTCACAGAAGTGACGAATTCCCGACACTCCGCTTGGTCACAGGATTGAAGGCTTCGTAAGTAAAAGGGGTAACTGTAAAATTCTTGCATGGCAATGAAGTGAAAACATGTACAGCTGAAATGAAAGTAAATAAAATACTGCTTATGATGCTATTTAATTCGATGGTAGTAAAACAATATCATTAAGGCAAATAACCAGAGACATTTTGTGTCTTACACACGACACACGCCTCATTAAGGTGAACAAATGTGCCAAAGAACTTAAAAGTCCTCGCATGTATGGAGAAGTTATGCTTCGGACAAGAAACGGGGCGGAGGACGGACAGATTGACAGAAGGGCATCAAAGTGAATCAAATATAGCCACCACAGACTAAGTGTGTGTGGGATAACTAGAGAGTATGATAAAGAGTGGTTGTTGTATAAATTCTGGTCGCTTTGCATTTTATCTCAAATGTCACTTTCTTAGCGTCATTATGTCTTCAGGTTTTGGACATATGTTGTTCTTTACATTATCGTTTTATTTTTTATTGTATTGATACTGAGCCAATGAAAACATATGCAGTGTGACACGATATTTATAGGACATGTCCCTTTAATTTCGACATTGTAAATAAATACACGACGCCTCATAAAACGTATTTTGTCAGCTCTGTATTATTCTTTTCTCATGTTCAAACCATAAAAGCAACATTTAATTTGACACTAGATCGTGAAAGATCAAGAATCATGCATACAAACGCTCATCACTCTATTGAATGCACATATATCGTATCACCTTGTTACAGCCATTCGACATGAACTATTATTGCAAGAAAGGAGGTGTCATGTTCTCTTGGTAAATAATTCTGTAAGTTTTGATTTGTGCATGTGATAAGTTTGAAAAACAAATCTTCATACTTTCCGGGTAAGTGTTGATAAATATTCGAGAATTAACCCAAAGCACACAGCTTTCAAACAACAGAACACACACGTCTTTGCTATATAGATACAGGATAGACCTTGTTTGTGTATATTGAAACAACAGAGACCATGAGGGCATATCTACTAAATGTCTTGATTATTTGCACGATATTTTCGTGCTTTAATTGCCAGACCCAGTGGGACTCAATTCCAATAAACACTTTCACATCTCGTCGTATCATGACTTTTGCAGCCAATCAAATTGGTGTTCAGCTTATCAGGGAGATTTCGGCATTTAAGCAGGTAAGTCTTTCAATAATACTTTTTTCATAACAACTTGTTTTTATAATGTGTACGTGAAGTCTGTTTTAGTAAATGAGGCAAGTCTGTAATTCAATTGTAATGAAATAGAAAAATGTATTATAGTAATTATCATTTCTTCATATGCACAAGAAAGAAAATCATGTATAACTTAATAAGTAATTAGTAGTTTTTCTCTCACTTAGCCATATCATTATTCTTTACTCTTATCAATATTTCTTAGCCATATCAAAATCCTTTAATCAATATTTCTCAGCCATATCCACGTTCTTAACTCTTATCAATATTTCTCAGCCATATCAATATTCATTAACCTTATCAATATTTCTCAGCCGTATCAACGTTCTTTACTCTTATCAATATTTCTCAACCGTATCAACGTTCTTTAATCTTATCAATCTCAGCCATATCAATATTCTATTTCAGAGCCCGTATCAATATTCTTCACTCTTATCAATATTTCTCAGCCGTATCAATATCCTTTACTTTTGTCAATATTTCTAGGCCGTATCAATATTCAGTAGTCTTTTCAATATTTCTCAGCCATATCAATATTCTATTTCTCAGCCGTATCAATATTCTTTACTCTTGTCAATATTTCTCAGCCGTATCAATATTCTTTACTTTTTTTTTTCAATATTTCTCAGCCATATTAATATTCTTTACTCCTTTCAATATTTCTCAGCTATATCAATATTCTTTACTCTTGTCAATATTTTTCAGCCGTATCAATATTCTTTATTTTTGTCAATATTTCTCAGCCGTATCAATATTCTATTTCTCAGCCGTATCAGTATTCTTTACACTTATCAATTTCTGGCAGCCCTATCAATTTTCTTTACTCCAATCAGTATTTCTCAACAGTATTAAAATACTTTACTCTTATTAATATTTCTCAGCCATATCAATATTCTTAACTCTTATAAATATTTCTTAGCCGTATTAATATACTTTACTCTTATTAATATTTTTTTTGCCGTATTTATATTCCTTACTCTTATTAATATTTCTTAGCCGTATATATAGTTTACTCTTATTAATATTTCTTAGCAGTATTTATATACTTTACTCTTATTAATATTTCTGAGCGGTATTAATATACTTTACTTTTGTCAATATTTCTCAGCCATATCAATATTCTTTACTCTTGTCAATATTTCTCAGCCGTATCAATATTCTTTACTTTTGTCAATATTTCTCAGCCGTATCAATATTCTATATGCTTTTCAATATTTCTCAGCCATATCAATATTCTATTTCTCAGCCGTATCAATATTCTTTGCTCTTGTCAATATTTCTCAGCCGTATCAATATTCTTTACTCTTATCAATATTTCTCAGCCGTATGAATATTCTTTACGCTTTTCAATATTTATCAGCCATATCAATATTCAATTTCTCAGCCGTATCAATATTCTTTACTCTTATCAATATTTCGCAGCCCTATCAATTTTCTTTACTCTAATCAGTATTTCTCAGCCGTATTAATATACTTTACTCTTATTAATATTTCTCAGCCATATCAATATTCTTAACTCTTTTTAATATTACTTACCCGTATTAATATACTTTACTCTTATTAATATTTCTCAGCCATATCAATATTCCTAACTCTTTTTAATATTACTTACCCGTATTCTTAACTCTTTTTAATATTACTAACCCGTATTAATATACTTTACTCTTATTATTATTTCTCAGCCATATGAATGTTCTTAACTCTTTTTAATATTACTTACCCGTATTAATATTCTTAACTCTTTTTAATATTTCTTAGCCGTATTAATATACATTACTCTTATTAATATTTCTTAGCCGTATTAATATTCTTAACTCTTATTAATATTTCTTAGCCGTATATATAGTTTACTCTTATTAATATTTCTTAGCAGTATTTATTTACTTTACTCTTATTAATATTTCTGAGCGGTATTAATATACTTTACTTTTGTCAATATTTCTCAGCCATATCAATATTCTTTACTCTTGTCAATATTTCTCAGCCGTTTCAATATTCTTTACTTTTGTCAATATTCCTCAGCCGTATCAATATTCTATACGCTTTTCAATATTTCTCAGCCATATCAATATTCTATTTCTCAGCCGTATCAATATTCTTTGCTCTTGTCAATATTTCTCAGCCGTATCAATATTCTTTACTCTTGTCAATATTTCTCAGCCGTATGAATATTCTTTACGCTTTTCAATATTTCTCAGCCATATCAATATTCTATTTCTCAGCCGTATCAATATTCTTTACTCTTATCAATATTTCGCAGCCCTATCAATTTTCTTTACTCAAATCAGTATTTCTCAGCCGTATTAATATACTTTACTCTTATTAATATTTCTCAGCCATATCAATATTCTTAACTCTTTTTAATATTACTTACCCGTATTATTTACTCTTTTTAATATTACTTACCCGTATTAATATACTTTACTCTTATTAATATTTCTCAGCCATATCAATATTCTTAACTCTTTTTAATATTACTTACCCGTATTATTAACTCTTTTTAATATTACTTACCCGTATTCTTAACTCTCTTTAATATTACTTACCTGTATCAATACTTTACTCTTATTAATATTTCTCAACCATATTAATATTCTTAACTCTTTTTAATATTACTTACCCGTATCAATACACTTCACTCTTATTAATATTACTTACCCGTATCAATATTCTTAACTCTTTTTAATATTACTTACCCGTATCAATATTCTAAACTCTTTTTAATATTACTTACCCGTATCAATATACTTCACTCTTTTTTATATTACTTATCCGTATCAATATACTTCACTCTTATTAATATTACTTACCCGTATCAATATTCTAAACTCTTTTTAATATTACTTACCCGTATCAATATACTTCACTCTTTTTTATATTACTTATCCGTATCAATATACTTCACTCTTATTAATATTACTTACCCGTATCAATATTCTAAACTCTTTTTAATATTACTTACCCGTATCAATATACTTCACTCTTTTTTATATTACTTATCCGTATCAATATACTTCACTCTTATTAATATTACTTACCCGTATCAATATTCTTAACTCTTTTTAATATTACTTACCCGTATCAATATACTTCACTCTTTTTAATATTACTTACCCGTATCAATATACTTCACTCTTATTAATATTTCTCAGCCGTATTAATATACTTTATTCTTATTAATTTTTCTCAGCCATATCAATATTCTTTACTCTTATCAATATTTTTCAATTACAAAAGAAAAAAATCAGATATTGCTACACTTATTTATATAAATTATCTGTCAACTTGCAGGTGAACTTTCCAATATACAAAGTGAATTTTGAAGCAAGAAACGATGTTGGCTTGGTATGTATATGAGTTCTTTAAAAATATGGTAGTTTAATCTGTTGGGATACTATAAACTTTATTTATTACTAAAACTATTGTCAACACTTCGGTAGTTTTGATTTGATTGTTCAAGAAACTGTTAAAGGTTAATTCTGGTACCCAAGATAAAATACTAGCTCATATCAAATGTAACACGTATATTTGCAAGCAGGTTTTATAACATCTAGGACTATAAATATTTACTCAGCGATCCGACAAGGTTTTGTCTTTTGTTAATCTGCATTAATTTGTATTTTAGAAGATTGTGCTATTAAATTCTCTTCCGTCTAAGTTCCATGACTAGCGGTACAGGTGTATTCGATATGTTCAGATATACTCTCTTGAACCTTATAAAATAATATTGGTAAGTGGTTATCATTATGCAAACAATTTGAATAATTTTATTTTATTTATTTCATGTTCATTTCAGACTTTGACGTGCAATGCACTTGTGTACGAAAGAACGCCTGGAAGTGGAATTGTGAGACGGTGGTATTGTAGATTCTGAGTTTGGACATTGGGTGCCTTGTGACTGGAGTTTTTAACTTCATTTTTAATAGCATACTGTATAGGATACATATCTATTGAGAATCTTTAAGAAATTGTCTCGAAAATGTCAATTCTAGATTTTTTTCTTCAGAATTACAAATACAAGCTTGTCAAAAAAGTCTTTTTTAAGCGAATTACTCTCAATGCATGTTTGAGTGCTTCCTTTATATGTGAACTCCTGTAAGAATACACGAGGCAAACATTTGTTAGCGGCTTATACTTGTCTTATCCATCTTCTGACCTACTAAAGAATAATCAAATTTCTGGCTGAAAACGACTTCGATAAATATTTACCAGAAGATTAATTTTAATGACTTAACAGGAAATGAACTGAAGCTATAATAACAAGGTGTCACTTAACTACATACGGTCAAACTGGGATTCGAACATGGAACCTTCGGATAAGGAGCCAAACACCTAAACGATACAAAAATTCCTTTTTACCGATATTTTTAAAAATACCTTGGCAATTGTCTTCAAAAAAGAAGCACCAACATTATATTCCACCATTCAAAAATCGGAAATGAAATAGCCAGGCTAATTTTGGTGAAGTGCTTAACAGATTTTTCAGACTGTAATAAAGCCTGAACATGACTGTGTATGATATATGTGACGTCAGCTCCAAAGTTCACCGTTGGCGAACCTGTTGTACGTCTCGTGGATGAATGAGCAAAACAGATATTGCTACAGAGCAAACTCTTGCTGACACCGGCAAATGCTTTTTTTTGAAATTTAAAGTTCTAATGTTTCATGAATTTACCTGTCGCAACAATCGATATTTTTGCAATTTTTAAAAGAATAAAACAATGACACTACTCCATTTCATATTTTTGTACTTGTTGAAACAATTTTCTACTTAAATTCTTCTTCTAAACGAATTGCTTTTCTTCTAAACAATTAAAGTGAATTGCCACTGCCTTCAGGCCTGCCAAGAAAAAATACTCACGTGACCATGGGTAAGACTTTATTTCATAAAAACTGAAAAACTGAAATTGATCAATGTTTTTTACTATTATCATTATTTCTCCATTCAACAGTAACAGTATCATATTGCTTAAAGTAAAACTGTTGTCAGATTAGAGAGAGAGAGAGAGAGAGAGAGAGAGAGAGAGAGGAAAAATATATAGTTTGTACTAAGACAAAATTAACTTGTGTTTGCAGTGGGAACTTAAACGGCGTTTAAAAGCAGAAGCAACTCTCAGTTGCATTTGCATTTGGATCAGTGACTACCACAGAGATGTGAAAATTTCTAAACGAAATTTAAAGAAATATATGTAAACGATTTCCATCGATTTTACAGCAAAAAGAATGGTTCGCTCTTTTTTAAACATCTTTATAAAAAATAGGCTATAAGAATGGTATGAATTTTTCAGTTTGAATGATTTCATGTCTATTATATGCCAAGGATCACAAAAATATTACATCAATTCTAACGGCAGAAAAACAAGTGCGATGACTGCAGATATTTTAATTGCTGTCCATATTGAAATTTTAAATTGTATCACCCTTTATGTCTTCCTACGAATATTTCAACGTGTATAAGAATACATGTGAACATGTGAACAAAACTTTTATGTGCTTCATTTACATGTCCCGGTAAAAATCTGTATCCCAAATACCCACAAGAAAAGCAATGCCGCTTTTAACAAAGGGGGTCAATATGATTTGGAAAAAGGCAAACGGCTCATAATAAGCAGAGTAACCTAAAACATATCGAATGACAAAGATGGCTTACGTACAAATATGCATCTCAAAATAAAAGCTCAGATCAAGGCCTGCTTTTATTTTGGCCACATTAACATACTGTTCCTTACACGAGCACTGGCACACACAAAGCCTACAATAATGTGTTAATAAGTTTATATAAGAATATCTCTGTAAAGACTCTCGCGCACCTGTTGCTACAACATACCCGTTCAATTATACGGAGGCTATTCACTGCTAAAAATCCAGCCATGCAAGTTTATTTCAGTTTTTCAGTTTTCCTACGGACATTCGTTAAAATCTAATTATTATCCGAGAAGTGTACCATGAACAAGTAATTTCTATACTGAATATCTTAGTTTTACACATATCACCTTAACTTCTAACAAACAAGCTGGTAATATGCTGTAAATGTAAATTGTATATTTACAACTTTCAAAATCAAATTTAGTTGTACAAATGTAGACGATTTTGCAACTTCCATAAATGGCAATATCACGAAAATAACTTAAGATTAAAATGAGAGGAGTCTTTTTTCAAGAGCGGAAAAGTAAAGGTGAGGAACTTTTATGATAGTAAAATGTGAGAGTTTTTGTTTAAATACAACTTTTACACGCCACATATCAAGTGTAGAGACATTTGTTGACATTAAATAGCCTCTAATTTCGTTTGGTGCTTACCTGACACTCGTTTTCCGTCATCCAGTATGTAAAATATTTCCTAAGGAATATTGTATAAATAACTACTATCTTTCCATGTATGCACTCATTGTTTTGTTAAAACCACCTCCTTACTGTTCACTTACTTTGTACATCACAAAAGCACCACACAGCATTAAAAGGTTAGGGGCACTTTAACCATGAACACACATCCTGAGTAAATGTTTACCCTTCATTTATAATAAGTCATTCACTGATTAACTATCACTAGCAAGAAGGAAATTCTGGGGGTCATATGTGTTTTACAAACATCTCTTTTGTTCCACAGTTTCATGCAGGGCACGGCTTTATGGTGGGAAAAAAATAATTCACATGACTGTGTAAAGTGAATTGAAGGTAACGCCCTTAAATGAGCCAGTGTGGTATAGTTTGTCAGCTGTTCCCTCTTCTTCATGTATATTATTATTATGTAAGTGTGGTAAAACGTTTAAAAACTTATTATCATATAACATAGCATACACTCAAAGTTGCTTTATCTACCGATTTCTCTCTCTCTCTCTCTCTCTCTCTCTCTCTGTACGTGTGTGCTTGTTTTCTTTTCTTTGTTATAATTGTAACCATTTTGTTATCTGTTTAACTTAAAAAAAAAACAGAAGAAACAGACACACTGATAAGCAGTTTCAGACTTGGTATATTTCTAGGTGACTAACTAAAAAGGTTAAATAATATCACAAAATATCAATTAGAAAGAGGTAGCACTTCAGTTTCCACTTACTTACAATTAATACTTCGAAACTCTGGGTACTGATCGGCTTCTGTGCCCTTACTTTATTTAACGAAGGTAACTGAATGATACATTAACAACAAAATCAGTTAATTACGGGCGCAATATTCTGCATGAAATGCTCTTGTCAAAAGAATTTTCTTAGTCCATTACAGACAGAGGCTATTAAAACGGGATAGTTACTGTGTATTCCACTTTAAATTTTCACAATAAATATTTATTACCCTTCCAGATTTTTTTTCTCCTTTCTGATTGGCTATTGATCCGCCGAAAGAAATTGATATAACCGAGCCTGACAGGTAATATACACATTAAATTTCCCCTTTTGGTACCCCATGTTGTAAACGTTTTAAATAACATGCGCTGTGACGATGCGCTTACGGTTCGATGTTGTAAAGTGTAAATTCCGATATACAATCAATTTTTAATTGTCAAAAAAATATATATTTACCAAAATAGAGTAATGA
Source organism: Cyclina sinensis (assembly GCA_012932295.1). Lineage (NCBI taxonomy): Eukaryota > Metazoa > Mollusca > Bivalvia > Venerida > Veneridae > Cyclina > Cyclina sinensis. The sequence goes on along the minus strand of JAAONU010000009.1, from coordinate 7,654,200 downwards.
TAAATATTCTCATCAGTATTTGAAACAAAAATGACTTCGCCAAACCTTGATATTAATTACAAAAAAGTGTCTTCAACAGACTACTCCTTTTCTCTTGTTTACATTCGTTAGGTACAAAAGCAAAAACTTCATGTAGATCTACAGACGAACTATTGAAATACAAAAAAAATTAAGAAAATAATCTGTACCGAATGCGCGGATATATTAACCCAAATTTATGGGTTTCATTAAAGATATAAATTCAATATTAAAAAAACCCATAATTATCACTTCTGGGAAAATAACGCAATTCGCCAGCACAAATTATGCTGTGACGTCATTTTGCGGTGAAGGGTACCCTAAAGGGAATCTTATATCGACGTTTCATTTCAGCAATGATTTTTTTTAAATCGTCTTACTCGGCAGGGGAAGAGTAATAAAATTATTATTTGTTTTTTTTTCGTGATATATGTGGATATTCGATTTCGTTTTATATCACCCTCGCCTAACGGCTCGGGTGATATAAAATCTTGGCAAGTAATATATCCACATATATCACTCAAAAACCCAAATAACATATTATATAAAAGTTTTGAAATGTGCCGGGCAAGTAATTAAATATGAAAAAATAAAAGCATCACATGGGTTTTTGAATATGTAATTGCCAACAGGTTTCTTTTATCATCAGGGCAATAAAACAAAATGTGTAAAATCCTTAACAACGTGTGTACACATGTGTACACAACGTCAAAAATGATGACGTCATCAATAACCGTTAAGCTTTGGCTCAAAAATGTCTATAAAATAACGTTCTTTAGATAACCTAGCTGAAACATCATTACTATGGAATTTGAAAAATGGAAAAATAGAAAATTTAGGACATTGTTTTGAGCATATATCCAAATGTGTGCTCAATGGTAATTGTCTTGTTGACGGGTCTCTTATTTGCTGTTCATGTACTGTTTTTCTGTTTCTTAATTTATCTCCTGTTTGTCCTATATAGAATTCATTACAGCCATTACACACTAAAACATATAGAACATTTTCTACTGTACAGTCCATATTTTCTTTTATGCGAAAACATTTATTTTTAATTTTTAAAGATGATCCTTCAATTATATAATTACAAAGACCGCAACGGGACTGATTACATTTCTTAACTGACGGAGTAGCGTTATTATCACTTAACTCAGATTGAGAGAGAAGGCGTTTTAAATTTGGGAGTTGTCGCTTGCATTTTATTATCTTGGTATTATTTAAAACTTTTTTCATTTTGTTGTCCGTATTTAATATTTCCATATTAATTTTTAGTCCGCCAAATACCTCTCTGTGTTTTGGGTTGTGTGTTTATATCAACACTTGAATCAAACAAATTAATGTTTTGTAGTTAAACAAAATATATTTTGTTGAAATGGAGGAGTACAACGGCTAATCTGCAAACTCAGTCCATGAAGGCATCACTGGAGTTTACATAAAAAAGAAATACAAATTGCATTATGTCATACAACCAACAACAAGGCAACCAATAGCCTCCATACAATAATACATCAATATCTGGAATACGTTACCCGTAAGTCTGCAGAAAAACTACACCCACATACCCGGTAAAATCGCGGTAATTCAAGAATTTGGAAACAGACAAAACATTCATAATGTTAAAATATGCTCTTTAATTATACCAGAATAACCACGTTAAATATAGAAAGTAGGCCTAAACAAATATTGCTGACACCGCAGACTTCTTGTGTACACCCTATCTTGTTGTTATTTTGGGGTACAAGCAATTGTTTATACATGTTTAGTTCAAATAGCATAAGCATAAGGCACTTAATGTCATATGTAAAAACCGAAGATTGAACTTACATTTCTGCATCGTAAGAGTTTCAATTCTAATTGATTTAACAGTTCAGAGTTCTAAGATGGTACTTTAAATAAACTTAAACATCTAGACGCCGCAATCAACCGTGGCGTAAACATTATTAAAAACATTTTTAATAAAAGATGATTCTAAGGTGTGTTGATACATGAAACTTATGTAGTCTTTTGAAAAGCTAACATTCTTGTTTGTATCATGACGTGTAATTATTACGATGATCTCTGTTATATATAAAAACGTGCAAAAACGGTTGTTCTCTTTTTGGTGATATTTTGCTTTATCGTTACATAAGGCACAACATTAAAGTACTGATAATCAAAGTAGTATAGAACATCTTGACCTTCACTTTAATGAAAAATACTTAATCAGGCAACAAATACAGCTCAGTAGGTTATTAATTGCAATAAAAATCTTAACCGATAATTTCACTGTATGACACTACCTCAATAGTTGATATTTCATCAGAGTTAAATAAAGGACTTTTACCAAAAAGAAAAAAAAAAAGCTAGACGATTTATTAAATGAAGCCTGCCAATTTTTAAAAATTCAAACACAACTTTTGGTTTATACGTTATATGCTAATTGCTTTCGTACCTTTCCTTCGTCACCATTATCAATCATTCGGTTCCCTTTTAAAAATATTTTAAGTATTATGAATATTCAGATAAATTAAATAATCATTATTCTTGTAAGATATCGTATAATGAACAGGCTACAACGAGACTGAAGCAATAAATTTAACACAAAAACATGAAGTATACAATATATGTTTTAGTTAAAGAAAACAATCATAATTTTGCTGCATAGATGTAATTTTTAAACAGATTCATCATAAACAGTTTCTTACATAATAAAATGATAAATTGGATTATAAATGCATTCTGAGCATTTTCTTATTTATAAACACGACAACAAAGGATGTAAATATTACAGATACCTAGACTGGCTGAAGTCCCTTGGTATCCTCTATTTTCGAGATAAATATTTTCAGTTCCTATCAGTAACTCTTAATATGAAATAAGTTGCATTGTCTTTTCTTCAACTTACATCAACTTGTTACTGCCAAAAGTCAGTACTGACTATACTAGGCAAAAAAAAAACAAACAATATATTTGATATAATTTACAACAGAGAGAAGTTGTTATTGCCTATTCAGTGATCTAAAATTTTAAAACTCAATTGAAATTTTAAATTGGTCGTCGTAAGCCAGGCTAAAGACTTGAGGCGCTTTTTGTAGTTTTAGCTATTTTTTGAAGAGAAGAGTTATAAATCAAAAGATGACATCAACAGATATCACTTTCAAGTTTTTTTAACACGAGGAATCAGAATATAAAGCGAGAATCTGCTCACTTTGTTGTGAATTGGAGAAAAAGCTATACAGCTGGTGAACATTCGCGGTATGATGCTACCTTCTTTTTGCTAACACTTTAAATAGTTTAGGTATAAATAAAGTATCAGCATTGTCGTTTGTAAGTCAGGACAAAGTAATTGGGTAAAGGGATATTGATCATAATGTAATCGGACTAGAAAAAAGTTCTTGAAACTAATATCCCGCTCCAAGACTGTTTCCTGGGTTCATACCGGAAATCAGACCGAAAGTGCCAAATGCGGAACCTTAACCTGCCGTGGGTTTCGAACAAAAGACCCACAGATTGGGAATTCGGAGTTCTACCCCTCCACTAATGCACCGCTGCAATTTGCAATACATAAAGTACATAACAATTTCTTTATTTTCAAGAAGTATTATAAGTCAAGGAGTTTATATATCATTTCAGGTTCATTTAAATTCCTTTAATCTCCTTCGAAATGGGTCCAAAGACGATTAGCTTACTAATAATTGGAGTTTTAATATCATCATGCGCTTCGCAACATAACGAATGGGTGCCAATTAGCATCAACACCTACACGACACGTCGTATCATGGGGGCTGCAGCGGACTACATCGGTGTGAGACTCTATCGGGAGTTGTATGCATTAAAAAAGGTACGTGTTTTACATATATACAATCCCTTACCAAAGACCTATTTATTTATGTTTCGACTTTTAACTAGGTATGTGCATTTACATATCTCTCGAAGACAGCTTCCTTGAGCTTTGAAAGTCATACTATCAGAGAAATTACTTAAATTTTGGTGAAGGTCTTAGTGTGTGTGACCTTCGTATTAGCTGTTTAACGAGTATTGTCCATATGCAACTTTTCTAAAGGTGAAGGTCGTCTTAGGAAGAACGGTATTGTAAGAAATATTGTTGTTTAAATTATAATCTTCATTACTTCAAGGTCTGTATTTCATAATCAGCTGGTTAAAGAGAGCAGTCCAATTTCATTCAAGGAGGTAAACTCTATTGATAAAAATTCTTTGACCACATAGTCGACATGTAACACATGACTAAAAATACCTGGAAAACAAAATGTGAAATTCGAATTAAATTTGCATTTGTTATTTAAATTCTCTGTCCAAAAACGATGACAGATGACAGATGTAATTCCGCGAACCACTGCACGCGGAAGTAACATAAACATATACACACAATAAACATCATTAATTTACTGTTTCAAGCTTTTAAGTGCATCGTAAACATTTTGTTTTCATTTGAAAAAAAGGTATAAAACAAAACCCGAATTATCATTGTCAGCGCATATCATGTTCACAAACTGAGCAGTTGAAATCAGTCACCAAATTCGGCTTTCAAGGTTAAATAATTATGATGGGCTCTGTATTAATCAGTATATAAAAAAGACAATTCATTTTATTTTTTTTATAAAACCTTAAGAATATCAGAATGCCGTGCTACAGACTAAGAATTAAGAAGCTTATTTTTCTCTTAACATATTTTAATCGATATTCTTGAAATACTTTATTCTTTAAAAATACACACTATCAGTAAATGTTTTTGTATTGTGACTCATTACAGTTTATGGAAATGTACGAAAGAGTATACTTTCCCTCCCTTTCGTTTAAAAATAAGGCGATGACAACATACTTTGTAATGCTTTTTAAATAGTTATCAATATAGTTCATACCCATCTTTTATTTTCCGAGGCAATTATATTGCTAGAATTTTACAATTAAACTTAAATCTTATACTTCTATTAAATGAAATAGATTTTCTTCTTTTCATTGAAATTCTTCTTTCATTGTAGTAAACCGCGTTTATTTGTTTGCAAAAAGAAGTATGTTTTTGTATCATTATCTTTTCGATACATATTGAGATAATGAAACCAATTATAATTATATATAGTATACATTGTCTTTCTGAACTTATTGTATTGGCTAGATTTATTATTTCACAATTATAAATCATAATAATATTACTAGTTTAAAGGAACATTAGAAAATAACCATTATAAATCATAATAATATTACTAGTTTTCAAAGTTTGAGTTATAAGATTTGTTACAATTTCATACATAATTTTCAATAATTATTATCTTTCTTCAAATAAAACATGCTTTATGTTTGCCTCTTAGTTATTTAAAGTAAAAAATCATAATTCATATAAGTATATTTTATATCAGAGCAAGAAAGATTCCATTAGATATTATTAAAATATAAATTGTTTTAAAACTTCGAGTAGTTGAATATATGATTTCATCTTTTTTCTTAATGCGCTTTATCTATGATACAGGTTACATCAATAAAAGTGTAGACATCTTCTATATGTCAAGTGGAATAATGTATTTTCTTTATTTTTTGGCCAGTCATTGAAAAAATATATTTAAAACACTGCATACTTATAGTTTTACGATGTATAATAACAGACAAAAATCTTAAAGATCTATTTTATATATCATATAACCTGTATCATTTTTAAAAAAAAAATGTATTATGTAATGGCTTACTTTTCTGGGAAGTACCGAAAAGCTGTACTCTTCCGTAATGTATGTTTTAAATATCAGTTAGCTACATTTGATAAATAAGTCAGTTTTTAAGTAGAATGATTTGATCTATGTATTTTGACATTGCAATTAGAGTTACTTCCCTTTTACAGATGTATATTCCACTCTACCGAGTTACCTTCCTTGGCCAAGGAACTAGCGGAACAGTAAGTAATGCTTTAAATGTTCATAAAATAGTTCATAAACCGAGGATAGTGTTTTTATATAAGAACACGTGCTGGTGTTTTGGGAAAAAAACCCAACAAAAACATATTATAAATCGTAAGGTTTCATCAAAATAAATATTTTAGAAAAAAATGTAAATTTGTTATTTTTGAAATCGAGGTAAAAATTAGGATAAAAAATAACCTTTTCAACTACTGTTGAATGATACCTTATATTAAGAAATAAAAATAAGTATCTGGAAACATAGCATTATAATAAGATGAGATTTAAAATCAGTTCTTCTTGAACTTATTACCATAAATTCATTGGAGACAATTTAGTTCATTGGGTGACGAAAGCTTAGCTCCTGTTAAAAACGGAGAATACAGAAAGACCTTATGGAAGATGGACAAGACAGTTAATTAATTGTTGAATAAAATCATTACAGATGCACCAGTGTACAGCAACGGTGTCCGAGTATGATCCGTTTCGTCCTCATGTACTTACCCACAGCTGCTGGCCACCAGTTTATTCGAATAATTAGTAATAGAAGTAAAGGTCTAAACTTTTTTTATAACTATGTCAAACTTGTATTAATAAAACATACTTTGATCAATTATGTTCCGTACATTTTCTTTAGATTCTTCTCGGAAACAACATGAACCCTAATCTAGCTTGTTCTGGATTATATCTTTTCATTTCTGTTGGCAAGTGTTTGCTTTTCGTTGACTGCTGTCTCTCATTTTGTTAATGTTTTCTCCAATCCCAATCCTTAGTGTTCACATTTTACTACCGTTTTTGTTCCAAAATTGAAATTCGACCGTTTTGAAGGCCAAAAAGCATACCTAAATTAAAACGTAAATCGCACGTGGTTACTAACATACGTGTTATAAAGAAAATGCAGAAACAAGTCGCCGTTGTGTTGTTGTCTTCTTTTTTCTTGGGTTTCTGTGATTGTTCTTGACGCAATATTTTAAGTTCGACCTCGTAAATAAATACACACCACATAAAACGTATTTCTGAACTCTATATCAATTCTTTTGCCATATTAAAGACATAAATGCAACGTTTAATTTGATCCTAGATCGTGAAAGATCAAGAAGAATGCATTACAATGTTACACACCTTGATGAGTTCAAGAATAGCGTATCTCATTGTTTCAGCAATTCGACATAAACTTTTGTTGTAAGCTAGAAAGTGTCATGCTTCCTTTGTTAATTATTTGAAATGTTTCTATTATAAATACGTTAAAGAAAAAGGAAAAAATATCGTAGTATACTTTCCGCGTAAATGTTTGATAAAATAGCGAGGCTTAATCTAAAGCATACAGCATTCAAACAACAGCGCTCGGCCATATAACTTCAAGTTGTATTTTACTTGTGTAAGTTGAAACAACAGAGACCATGAGGACTTTTCTAGTGAGCGCCTTGATCATTTGCACGATATTTTCGTGCTTTAATTGCCAAACCCAGTGGGAACCAATTCAAATAAACACTTTCACATCTCGTCGTATCATGACCATAGCAGCCGATCACATTGGAGTAGAGCTGATCAGGGAGATTTCAGCATTTAAGCAGGTGAGCATTTTTATACTTGAAGCGAAAGCACCTCTCACTATAAAAGGATTAACAGGTTATAAATTATCATCATCATGAAAATAAAACGAACAACAGATAGTGATTTATATGTTACAATATTTGTGCTATTTCACTGAAAGTGATTCGTCAATTTCAACATCAATGTTTAGTTAAGACTATAAAAAGTAACACCTGCATAAGAATCAAAAACATACATAAGACATAAACAGTATTTTTGTCACTCACGTAAAACCCTTTCTTCTTCTTTTCTTTTTGTAAACCGAAAATAATGCATTTTAGATATTACATAAACTTTTAGGTGGACTACCCGATATATAAAGTGAATTTTGAAGCAAGGCGCAATGATGGCATAGTAAGTATATCAATTATTATTATTTTTTGTTTTTGTTTCTGCGGTAGTTAAATATCTGTTGAACATAGACATTACTGATTCTCTCGAAACAGTTAAATACTAATGAAAATGTGAAATACTTTTATGATTTTTTCTTAGTTTTTTAATTTGACTTCTCCTTCTTCCTTTCTTGTGTCAAGACTAGCTGTAGAAATTGAAGTAACCTATTAAAACATGTTCCCTTAAATTATTTGAAATTCAATTTTGTTTGATGTTTTTAGTAACCAAACAGTTTGAAAATGTAAACCAATTGTTTATTTCAGACCTGGACATGCAACGCGCTTGTCTACGAACGTACGCTCGGTAGTGGATTTGTGAGACAATGGTCTTGTCAGTTCTGAATTTGATCCTTATGACGTAATTTATAATAACGTGTCTGATATTTGAAAAATATTAATTATTCTAATAAAGTTGTCATAAAAAAACGTCTATTTTAAAAGTTTTTTTGTTTTCATAAGAATAACAGATATATGTTTGCCATCTACGAAACGTTTTAGTGAACAAAGCCATCTGCATGAGTTTATCAAGGCATTTAAAAAAAGTATCCTCATTTTTGGCGATAAGATTAAATTAAAACTAAGAAAGTAATTGAACCAAGCATAATTTCTTTTATTTATGTCTTGTTTAAGATCAGAAGTAAAATCAAATTGAACGTCTTAAAAGATATTTACAAACAGAATGTAGGGTTACAGGTTATCACTAAACCATGTATTCCAGCACCTGTACAACTTCCAAGGATCTATAGTTTTTTTTTAAAACAGCAACAACAACAAAATTATCTTTTTTTCAGTAGTTTTGGTCAGATTACATAAATTCCTTTAAACTATAAGGTACAATCACTATTTTGAAGTAAGCTTTGTCAAAAGAAGTAGTTTGAAGTTTGAGTGCAATGAACAAGACAGAAAAAATCTGAAGGGTATTTTTCTCCATTTTATATATAATATTCGAACATTTTAAACAACATTTTATCAATATTTTTCTTATTTTCTTTTACGTTTTAATTAAAGCCTGTCATGAAAAAAAGATATTTTTGTAGTATCCTTACGTAATTTGCACAATGTTTGTAATTGCTGATATAAAACTTTCCAAAAAATAAAAAAGCGCAAACAGGATATTCAACGATATTTAAACAGATAAATATTTCGCATCAACGAACTTGCTTTTAAACAACTAACATCGAAGTAGGTAGACAATGGCAATATCGTTGTTACGACAGCTCATTCTGTGGACTTTGGTGTCTGGCTGTTTTTGCCAGTTTGTTCCAATAGGTATAGGGTCATTCACATCGGGTCGAGTAATGACGGCTGCGGCCAACCATATTGGAGTTTCCCTAGTCAAAGAGATTTCAGCGTCTAAATGGGTAAGTTTTCGTGTTTATTCACGTAAAATTAAATATCTCTGAACAAACATTTTAAGTATTTTATCATTAAAATATAAGATAAACTTTTTTTCAATATAGTGACATATTTTTTTTTCGAAATTGAGACATAAGAACTGATAACATTGTAATGGACGAAAAAGGGTGAAATTAAGCAAACAAGAAAAGAAGTCATCATCACTTACTACTACTCTTCTTCTATTTTAAAGGTATCTGCCAACGTGTACATGGTTAAATTTTCCGCGAAGAATAGCACGGGCTATGTAAGTAAATACTCTTTGCCTTTGACACAACTTGTGGATTTGGGCAAAATAATGATGACCACTTGAATATCTTAAGTAAATAAATTAGTTCTCTAAAGAGTTTTATTTTTTTACAGGTAGAACAAGTTTCGATTATTTCTGGTTTAAGACTGAAACTTTAAAATATTTATTTTACGTATAATTTTCACTAGAAACTTAAAAAAACTTGCCAAGCGTGTAAAATCGTGATATTATTTGTAATGATTGTAACAAAATTTCGTTTTAAAAGGAAATGAAATAGTATTTCCAATAAAATATACTTCAAAGATATGTTTGTATTAGATAGAGGAATTTTGTTTCCAGATTATAACATGTACAGCAGTGGTAGATGAGACGGCCAGCATTCCCGGTAAAGTCATTGCATACGCATGTGTGACATCCTAATATGGCTAGAATTTCAGAGATATGCTTTTGATTTATATGAATATGATTTATTATTGCAAGAAATAAATTTCTGAATATGATGTGCTGCCTTTTTATATGAAACGATCTCAGTTATAAACATTTTTTTCCGAACAGAAAAAGGTAGATACACTAAAACTCTTAGATCCTAATTGCTATCTGTTCAGTTACCTCTAAATGGTTTTTTTCTTCAAAAAGAAGTGTGTTCCAAAAGAATAGCACTACTTTAGCCATTTTATGTGTTATTTCTGCATTTGGGCTCCAAATACACGAACCGAATCTATGATCTACTGAACCAATTTATTAATTTGCCGATATTAGATTAAGTAAGCAGTATGAAACTTGCTTCGAAGGAAAATGACATCAAAAACTCCAGTTCTTGTGAATTTTCGCTTTTATCATCATTTTATTTTAGTCATCTCCCGACATTTGTAACTTAACAAAATATTGTTCAAAATAAAACCATTACAAACGCTTGAAAATGTAAATGACTCAAAAGAGACAAGTTATCTTTAGTGCACCTTGATTATTAATATCACTTGTGCTGAAGGGATGAATATCGCAAAGGTTTATAAACACATATTACCACCACTACTGAGTCTACTACTGCCTGTCATTTGAGCAGACTGAACAAAACAAATAAAAAAGTAATATAAAGACTTACAAAGACCTTTAAATTAAGCAAATGTTAATTATTACAACTTTATATTTTTATAATCATTAAATTTCATTTCAATTTATTTTTATAATCATTAAATTTCATTTCAATTTATTAAAGGTCAATAGTCGTGAATCACTTTAAATGTCCAATATTATCATTTCGACTTGAAAACAGACCAGTGATTTGATACAGATTTAATGGAAATGTTAAAATATACTAGTTCCATGCTAAAAGATTAAAAAGAGTAATCAAAACAACAGAACGACAAGCAAACTTACTTTGATTTGTTTTATTATGAAGAAAACATTTTTACAGTGCCTTCTCAAAATGTATTTAAACAACTGTATTTCAAAGTCATGCGAAAGACCTCTTTTATCACTCGCCGTATCAGAGAGTCTGTGTTGTAAAATGGTTGGTCTAATTCTGTTCATATGTTAAGTGTTTCAATCGGTCATTTGACTGTGAAATATCTTTGCTGCATTTGCAGCATATCCATGCTTGTCATTTTGTTTACGCGCATGTTCAGCTATGTATATGTTCGCAGACACGTAGGATTTTATTTTTACTATCTCAGTAAATCTAAAACGCATGTCTAGATAATTCATCCGTTAAGACTGTTTATTAAACTTTCGAAAACATATAGACATTTTTCAAAGAAACAGTTTATTTTGTAAGATAAATCCTCAAACATCACAGACGAAAGTAAAACGCAGTTTTAATTAATTGTTCTTTTGTCCTTCACTTATTATTTTTGTTTTGGAAAAGTAAACATTAAATGGAGACATCACAGATATCACCACTTGCCATTTGTTTATTAGACTTTATATCCTGGTTATATTTTTTCAGTAAAGAAATTAATTTATTACGTTTACACGGATATATTCATATCACACGTAAACAGCTACTGTGAAAGTTTATTTTAAGTTTAACTTTCTTCGTTCTTCTTTTCTTACGTTGAAAGTTTGCCATGGCGTTGTATATGTTAAAAGTATTAGTTTTATGTGCAGCTATTTCTTGTGCTGTTTGTCAGTCCGAATCGCAATGGCGACCAATAAGTTTAAACCTTCGAAGGGCTTTAGGTTCGATGTATTCGGCAGCTGAGCATCTTGGAGGGACTTTTGTAAAGGCTTTGGCTGCAGATGAATTCATTGAGGTTTGTTATTTTGTTTCTAACTTTTCTTTATAACTCATATTTAGGGATTAAATTTATGTAGTCTTTATAACTTTAAAGAACTTTACACTGGCGCTTTTATGTTAGTTTTTAAAATTAATATTATACACATCACAAATAAGGTAATTTCAATGAACATTTATTCATTTATTTTTCTTTTTTGTATGTAATTATTTACCTACGTCTGTATTGTGAGCCCAGAGGTTTTGTAGAAAAGTCATATAACACATATAATTGCAATTTATTATTTTTTATTAACATTTAAAAAATGTGTTGTTTTTTGCTAATAGGACAATCCTGATTGGGACCTGTACAGAGTGACATTTGAAGCAAGTTTTAGTGATGAAACAGTAAGCAGCATACTTTCTAACTAAAAAAGTAAATCTATCATAATGTAGAAAGACATCCTTTACACTTCTTTATGTACATAACGCGTTAACATTAACCTTTTAAGACAGCAATAAAACGTCAGCAAACAATCATACCATCGAGCTTTTAATCTTTTTTGTATTTTTTTTTTGTTTGTTTACGTAAACATATTAAAACAATAGTTTGATCAGTAAAATACAAAAGTAATATGCGATCGTGCATTGTTTGTTAACATTTTGGGTTGTCAAATGTATGGACGATTCGTTGTTGGCTAGTCACTGATTTGCTGAAAAGTAACTGTTGATTTCCCTGTCTAAAAATAGAAATATTGTTCTGAAAATTAAAGTCAAAGTCAAGGTCACAGGCACCTGTAGACTGAAAACTATTTCTGCTTAGTAACTTGGAGTACCATTGCACCCAGAACCTTCAAACTTCATAGAGTAATTATATTAGAAGAACCCTATTGCTTTTGAGGCCCGTAGGTCATAGGTCAAGTTTCAAGGGACCTGTAGAGTAAAACTATTTCTGCTCAAAAAATTGAGTACCATTACAGCTAGAGTCTTCAAACTTATTGCAAACTAATCAAACTTGCGAACAACGAACACCCATAGCAACCAATAACGATACTTGTAACTTGAGCAAGGAGACTCAAGTGAGCGATTTAGGGTCATCATGGCCCTCTTGTATAATGATTTAATTAAGGCTTTCAGAGAACTCTCTTTATAATATTATCTTCTGAATATATTTTGCAAATTTTTCAGTCTTCAAAAACTTTTTCAAATGCGATTTCTATAGTCATGAGCAGTTGCGGATAAGAAACATATTATATGTACAACATCCGGCGCAAAACAGCTTGGTATTGTCTATCTGCTAAAGAATTGATTAGATTAGGTTTTTTTAACGTAGATTTATAGAAATGAGCTGATGACTTGATATTTTAAGTTCAGTGGTTTTGCTTTCTCGAAATACAGATAAAATCTGTCAGTCTTAGGTAGTATATGGCATATGATGGTTTTGTTGCATTTTTTGTTGTTTTTCTTTTAGCACGAAAACTTGATCATTTATTTTTACTTATTTCAGACACGGGTATGCAAAGCACACGTGCGATGGGAATTTGGCTCCAGTCAATTTAAACGAGTCGTGTATAATACGAAATGTAGACCTCCTTTATACGTGCCAACTTAAATATGAAAGCAGCAAGATTTTCTTTCGAATAATTCCTTGTATTGACATTTCTGACATTACTTCTCTTGAATTTTAAGATTTGTTTAGTTGTAATAAAATAATTTGACTGAGAATAAATATCAAGTGGTGTTCTAGATTGAATATTTTGTTTTTGAAGTAATTCCAACTCTGAATCTTCACACTATTCCTATTCCTAGGTAGATATTTTTAAATGGAAAAACAGTTTTCCTCGACACTCTTGGTTTTCTCATAGTTTTAGATTACCAGATAGCCAAGTCAACTGACACTATTTAAAGACTCTTTTCAAATTGATATGACAAAAATAGAATTCATTTTTTTTTTATTTTCACCTCGTTTATAAAGAACTTTAATTCTAAAATGCTTAATCACAATTTAGTTATTTTAAGAGTAGTTAAAGATACTTTTGTAAACCTTGAGTTGATTGATGTTTCAAGGAATTTAATATCTTATAAAAGAATGAAGACATGATGTAACACTTTTACTGAGAGTTTTAGAAGATATGAGAAACATAAACTTCAAATTTCACGTAAATATTAATGACTTTCAAGTAATGTGGAAAACACGTTAAAATAATTCGTTTTGTAAGTCTGCTAATAAAAACTGCAACATTCCAGTTAGTAATCTTTCACAGTAATTTAAACTTAATGACTACTCCTAAAAATAATAATGATGATAATAATAATAGTAATAAAACCAAACAAACGAACAACAAAATGTCCATGACGGCAAAAAGCTCTCATTTGAGTATAAGTGCTAATAAAGACGAATGTCATTTATCGTCAAAAAAGAAGAAAGATTTTAACAATATTCAATTACAGAGTGGGATTCGAACCCGGACCGATCGGCACCAACCACCTACCAATGCAAAGTAAGAATGCATTGACCTCTAAGCCATGGCAACATCTCCCAAAAAGATTGTGCAAATAACCGGCATACAAGTGTCTACCACACACCACACCGGTGACGGGCGTTAGATGTATGACAACACTGACTTTATGTACGGGGATAATTTTTACGGCAGCCACACTACAAAAATAGCACCGTTGTGAATTATAAATAATCAAGTTTCCGCGAACCAACACCGATCAGCACCAATAGCCGAACAAAGCAAAGTAAGAGCGCATTAGACCACTTAACCATCGCAACGACCTCTAAAAAGATTGTTTGAATAACTGGGATATAAGTATCCAACTCACACCACACCGTTGACAGGCTTTAGATGTATGGAGAGACTTTTTATGGCCGTCACCGCGCACATATAGCGTTGTTGTGAATTATAAATAAGGTACATTAATGAACAATAGTGTACTCAGCAATGCTTCAAACAAAATGTTATTATCTTATTTTCGCTTTATTTTAAATAGTTTAGTTATAAATAATCAGCACTGTTGTTTGTAAGTCAGAACAAAGTAATTGGGACTAAGGATGTTGATCATTATGTAATCCGACTAGAAAAAAAAGTTCTTGAAATTAATATCTCGCTCCAAGACTGTTTCCTAGGTTCAAACCGGAAATCAGACAGAAACTATTGAATTCGAAACCTTCACCTGCCGTGGGTTTTGAACCAGAGACCCACAGATCGGAGGTTTGGAGCTCTAATCCTAGACTTATGCTCCGCTGCAATTTGTAATACATAAAGAATTTACATTTTTCTTTATTTTCAATAAATATCATAAGCCAGGGAATTTGCGTATCATTTCAGGTTGATCGAAATTCGATATTATAAAAATAATAGATAAGTCTCCTCTTAAGACCGGTCCGAAGATGATTAGCTTGCTAATATTTTGAGTTTTAATATCAATATGCGCTTCGCAATAACGAATTGGTGCCATTAGCATCAACACCTACACGACAGGTCGTATCATGGGGGCCGCAGCGGAGTAAAACTCGGGTGAGACTCTGTCGGGAGTTGTATGCATTAAATTAAAAAGGTAGGTGTTTTGCATCTATACAATCCCTTACCAAAGACATATTAATTTATGTTACGACTTCTAACTAGTTATGTGCATTTACATTTCTTTCGAAGACTGCTTCCTTGAGCTTTGAAAGTAATACTGTGACAGAAATGACTTACTAGTAAATAGTGCCGACAGTCTAAGAATCTGTGGCTTTCGTATCAGCTGTTTTACCGGTTTTGTCCATATGCAACTTTTGTAAAGGTGAAAGTCGTCTCGACAAGAACGGTATTTTTAGAAATATTATTGTTTAAGTTATAATCTTGATTACTTAAAGACCTTCATTTCATAATCACCTGATAAATGAGAGCAGTCGAATGATTTTCCTTGTTGAATTAATGCTCTTCTTTTACTATCCAAGGAGATAAACTGTTATGATAAAAACATAAATTGTAAATTTCTTTGGCAATATTCGTTGACATGTATGCCTTATTCCATAACCGAAAATACGTGGAAAAAATGTGAAATTTGAATTAAATTTGACTGCATTTGTTATTTAAATCCTCTGTCCAAAAACGACGACAGATGCAATTCTTCGAACCACTGCACGCGAAAGTAACGTAAACAAACATAATATATATCATTAATATACGGTTTTAAGCTTTCAAGTTCATCGTAAACATTAAGTTTTCATTTGTAAAAAGGTATAGAACAAAACCTCAATGAAGCATTTGTCAGCGTATATCAAGTTCACAAACTGAGCAGTTGAAGTCAATTATCAAATCCGGCTTTCAAGGTTAAATATGATGGGCTCTGTATAAATCAATATATATAAAAGACAATTCATAATACTTTTCTTAAAACCTTAAGAATATCAGAATTCCGTACTACAGAGTATAGAATTAAGAGGCTTTATTTCTCTCAACACATTTTAATAGATATTCTTAACGTGCTTAATTCTTTAAAAATGCACACTATCAGTAAATGTTTTTGTATTGTGACACATTACAATTTAGTTTTGAAATGTAGGTTTCAAATAGCAGATACCAAAGTTTGATAAATAAGTCAGTTTTTAAGTAGAAAGACTAGAGTTACTTCCCTTTTGCAGATGTTTATTCCACTTTACCGAGTTACCTTCCTTGGCCAAAAAACTAGTAGGATGGTAAATATTGCTTTCAAGTATTACGAAATAGTTCATAAACCATCGATAGTCTTTTATATATATAAATAAATGCTGGTTTTATTAGAAAAATGTTATAAATCGTAAGGTTTCATCAAAATTAATATTTTAGAAAAAATATGTCAATTTTTTTTTATTTTTGAATTAAGATCAAAATTAGGATAAAGATAACCTTTTAAACTATTGTTGAATGATACCTTATATTAAGAAATAGTAGTGAATATTAGGAGAAATAGCATTATAATAATGAGATTTAAAGTCAGTTCTTCTTGAACTTATTACAATGATTATATTGGAGACAATTCAGTTCTTCGTTGATGAAAGCTTAGCTCCTGTTTAAGAGATGGAGATTACAAAAATAACTTATGGAAGAGGGACAAGTCAGTTGAATCATTGTTGAATAAAATCATTACAGATGTACCAGTGTACAGCAACAGTGTCCGAGTATGATCCGTTTCGTCCTCATGTACTAGCCAACAGCTGCTGACAGAAGTAAAAGACTAAACTTTATTGTAAACCTATATCAAAATGGTATTCTTGTTTTCTTCATTGCTAAAAGTGATACGAATAATAAAATTTACTTTTATGTTCCGTCTTTTTCTTTTAATTATTCAATATTACTTCAAGCTGTTTAACAGCATGAAACCTAATCTAGCGTCTAGTAAATTATATCTTTTCATTACTGTTGACAGTTTGTTTTTTAATTGAAATTTCTGCTGTCTCTCACTTGTCAATGTATTCTCCATTCCATTGTTTAGTTTGCACATGCAACTCCAGTTTTTGTTTCCAAAATTGAAATCTGACCGTTTTCGAAGGCCAATAAGCAAATCTAAATTAGGACGT
Organism: Cyclina sinensis; assembly: GCA_012932295.1. Classification (NCBI taxonomy): domain Eukaryota; kingdom Metazoa; phylum Mollusca; class Bivalvia; order Venerida; family Veneridae; genus Cyclina; species Cyclina sinensis. The sequence goes on along the minus strand of JAAONU010000009.1, from coordinate 7,636,907 downwards.
GGTAACATATGTGCTACAAAGAAGATACAGAAACAAGTCGCCGTTGTATTGTTGTTTTTTTTCATGGGTTTCTGTGAATGTTCTTGACACAATATTTCAAGTTCGACCTCGTAAATAAATACACACCACATAAAACGTATTTCTGAACTCTATATCAATTCTTTTGCCATATTAAAGACATAAATGCTACGTTTAATTCGATCCTAGATCGTGAAAGATCAAGAAGAATGCATTGCAACGTTACACACCTTGATGAGTTCAAGAATAGCGTATCTCATTGTTTCAGCAATTCGACATAAACTTTTCTTGTCAGCTAGAAAGTGTCATGCTTTCTTTGTTAATAATTCTAAACGTTTTTATATGTACGACAAAAACAGAAAAAAATATAGTAGTATACTTTCCGGGTAAATTTTTGATATAATAGCGAGGCTTAATCTAAAGCATACAGCATTCAAACAACAGCGCTCGGCTATATAACTTCAAGTTGTATTTTACTTGAGTAAGCTGAAACAACAGAGACCATGAGGACTTTTCTAGTGAGCGCCTTGATCATTTGCACGATATTTTCGTGTTTTAATTGCCAAACCCAGTGGGAATCAATTCCAATAAACACTTCTGAAAGTCGTCGTATCATGACTATAGCAACCGATCAAATTGGAGTAGAGCTAACCAGGGAGATTTCAGCATTTAAACAGGTAAGCTTTTAAAAGTTTTACCATTTCCAATTGAGTACTAGTATTATACATAAAGCAAGCCCCCTATCACTTTAAAAGGGTTAACAGCTACGAACAGATAGTTATTGATATGTAATAATAATCGTTTTATAATTATATAATTCATTTTATTGAAAGTGATTTGTCAATTTCAACATTAAGTTTTAGTTAAGACTGTAAAAGGAAACACCTGCATAAGAATCAGAAACATACATAAGTTATAAGCAGTATTTTTGTTTTTACATAAAATCGTTTCTTCTTTTTTTCTTTTTGCAAACCAAAAACACTGCATTTTAGATATTTTATAAACTTTCAGGTGGACTACCCGATATATAAAGTCAATTTTGAAGCAAGGGGCAATGATAGCATTGTATGTATATTGATTTTTATTATTGTTTCTTTGTTTTTGTTTCTGCAGTAGTTGAATATATGTAGAACTTAGACATTATTGCTTCTCTCGAAATAGTAAAACACTAATGAAATGGGAAATGCCTTTATGCCTCCTTGTTCCTGTCTTGTTTCAAGACTAGTAGTAGAAATTGATGTAAAACGTTAAGGCCTGTTCTTTCAAAATATTTGAAATTGTGTTTGTAGTAACCAAACAATTTGAAAATGTAAACCAATCGTTTATTTCAGATCTGGACGTGCAATGCATATGTGTACGAACGTACACCTGGTAGCGGATTTGTGAGACAATGGTACTGTCAGTACGAAATTTGATCGTTGGTTGCCTAATGACGGGATTTATAACGTGTCTGATATTTGAAAAATACCAATTATCCTAATAAAGTTGTCATAAAATCGTCTATTTTAAAAGTGTTTCTATTTGTTTTCATAAGAATAACAGATATGTGTTTGCCGCCTACGAAAATTTTAAGTGAACAGAGCCATCTGCATGAGTTTATGAAGTCTTCAGTAATGGAACATTAGAGCATGTTTTTTTGTTTTCGAATCAAGTGAGCGTTTCAAATAAGTATACTCATTTTTGGTGATAAGATTAATTTAAAACTAAAAAGTAATTAAACCAAACGTAGTTTCTGTTATTTATGTCTTGTTTAAGATCAGAATTAAAATTACATTGAACGGCTCAAATATATTTACAAAAAGAATGTAGGGTTACAGGTTATCACTAACCCTTCTATTCCAGCACGCAAGATGTCATCTGTACAATCCCAAGTATCTATAGTATTTTTAACAGCAGCAACAACAACACCAACAAAAACAATTCTCTTTATCTTTTCTCTGTAGTTTTGTTCATGGATATCTTTTTGTCATTTGTATCAGATAATATAAATTCCTTAAAACTATAAGGTACAATCACTATTTTGAAGTTAGCTTTATCAAAAGAAGTAGTTTGAAGTTTGAGTGCAGTGAACAAGACAGAAAAAAGTCTAAAAGGTATATGTCTGCATTTTAAAAATAATATTCGAACATTTTAAACCAACTATTATCAGTATTTTTCTTGTTCTTTACGTTTTAATTAAAGCCTGTCATAAAAAAGACATAAAAGATGTGTTTACGTACTTTGTTCAATGTTTGTAATTGCTGATATAAAACTTTCCAAGAAATAAAAAAACGCAACCAGGATATTCAACGATATCTAAACGGATAAATATTTCGCATCCACGAATTTGCTTTTAAACAACTAACATCGAAGTAGGAAGATAATGGCAATATCATTGTTACGACAGCTTATTCTGTGGACTTTGGTGTCTGGCTGTTTTTGCCAGTTTGTTCCTATAGGTATAGGGTCCTTCACATCGGGTCGAGTTATGACGGCTGCGGCCGACCATATTGGAGTTTCCCTAGTCAAAGAGATTTCAGCGTCTAAATTGGTAAGTTTTCGTGTTTATTCACGCAAAATTAAAATGTTCTGATCAAACATTTTAAATATTTTATAATTAAAATATCAGATAAAATCGTTTTTTGTCACAATTGCGACATGACATAAGAATTGATAATATTGTAATGTACGAAAAAATGTGAAATTGAGTAAATAATTAAGAAAAAAAAGTCGTCATTAGTTACAACTATTCTTCTATTTTAAGGTATCTGCAAACGTGTACAAGGTTAAATTTTCCGCGAAGAAGAGCACAGGCTATGTAAGTAAATACTCTGTCTTTGATATAACATTTGGATTTGGGCAATGATAACCACTTTAATATCTTAAATAAATTCATTTCTTTTTGTAAGAGTTTCAAATTTTAACAAGTAAAATAGGTTTTAATTATTTTAGTTTAAGACTGAAACAATTAAATATTTATTTTTAGTATAACTATCACTAGAGATCCAAAAAACTTGACAAGCGTGTAAAATGGTGATGTTATTTGTAATGATTCTAACAAAATTTCGTTATAAAAGGAAATGAAATAGTATTTTCAAAAAAATATACTTCCAAGAAATGTTTGTATTAGATGAGAAATTTTGTTTTCAGATTGTAACATGTACAGCAGTGGTAGATGAGACGGCAAGCATTCCCGGCAAAGTCACCGCATACGCATGTGTGACGGCCTAATATGACTGATCCAGAATTTCAGAAATACGCTTTTTATTTATATGAATATGATGTATTAATGTGAGAAATAAATTCTGAATTATTCTTATTCTATATGATATAATACAATTTCAGTGATAAAGATTGTTTTCCAAATAATAAACGGTAGTTAAACCTAAACTCTTAGACCCTAATTGTTATGTGCAAAGTTACCTACATTTTGTTAAAAATAGTTGAATAAAAGCTAATTGAAAATTAATTTGAAGATTAATTGAATTAAATAAAAATGCAAAAAAAACCTTTAAAGTCTGATTTTCATTGGAATAAAGTTAAATTTTAGGGGATAATATCCCTTCATAAATGGATGGCAAGATTCTCAGCCGACCGTGTTTTTTTTCTTTTTAAAAAAATGTTCCAAAACGATAACACTACTTTGGCCATTTTATGTATAATTTCTACATTTGTATTGAAGATTAATTTGAAGGTTAATTGTATTAATTAAAAATGCTTAAAAACTTAAGAGTCTGATTTTCCGGAGGATGGGATAAAGTTAAATTTAGGGGATAATATCCCTTCACAAATTGATGGCAAGGTTCTCAGCCGACTTTTTTTCTTTTTTGAAAAAAATGTTCCAAAATGATAACACAACTTTGGCCATTTTATGTATAGTTTATAAATTTGATCTCTAAATACATAAACCCATTCTATGACCAATGGGACCAATTTATTGTATTGTTATATATTTTACATTTTACCTGTACATTAAAAATGTGAATTAAGGTTAATTGAAGATTAATTTGAATGTAAATTAAAAAATATGGTAAATGCTTAACACTTAAGAGTCTGATTTACGGGCGATGGGATAAAGCTTAATTTTAGAGGTAAATGAATAGCAAGATCTCAGCCGAAATTTTCCAAAACGATCACACTTCTTTGACCATTTTATTTGAGCTCTAAATACACGAACCGATTCTATGACCTACTGGACCAATATATTATATATGCCCATATTGGATCAAGTAAACAGTGTGAAACATGCTTCGAATGAAAATGACATCAATCATTCTAGTTCTTGTGAATTTTCACTTTTATCGTCTTTTTATTTTAGTTATCTCTCGACTTTTGTAACATCAAAATCTTGTTCAAAATAAAACCATTACAAACGCAAGAAAATGTAAATGACTCAAAAGAGACAGCTTGTCTTTGATGCACCTGGGTATGCCGGAGGGTTGAGACACTTATCCGCTCAAAGGTTTATAAAGGTTTATAAAAACATACAACTAGCACTACTGCCTGTCATTTGAGCAGACTGAACAAAACAAATCAAAACAAAGTATTATGAAGACTTACATAGATCTCTGAATTATTAATACTTTACATTTTGAGTATCATCAAATTTCATTTCAATTTATTAAAGTTTTTAAACCTAGGTAGATAGTCGTGAATCACTTTGAATGTCCAAAATTATCATTTCATCTTGTAAACAAACCAGTGAATTGTATATTCTTTATTGTCATATACTTAAATCATGAAGCTGCAACAATGCGTTTTAATTTTATGACTGAATTCCACGAACTTTTTGATTCGCCCTCGTACGTTAAATGGCAATGTTAGAAAATACAAGTACCATGTTTAATGATTATGCAGAGTAATCAAAACCACATTGAACAAAGCGGCAGGCAAACCAGCGCTTTTTTCTTACTTTGATATTTTATTATAAAGAAAACAGCTTTACAGTACATTGTCAAAATATATTGAGACATAAAGTAGTCTTATGAGACTTTCATAGGAGACAAGTTTTTCAAAGTCATCCGAAAGACCCCTTTTTCACTAGCCGTATCAGAAAGCCTGTTTTAAAATGGTTGGTCTAATTCCGTTCATATGTCAACATCTTATCATTTGTGCTTCAATCGGTCATTTCGCCGTGGAATATACCATTTTTTATTTTTTGCGAATTCACGACGGTCGCGAAAAGAATGAAATATTCATCTCGCCAAAAAAAAAACATAATACTTTATTTGCACATTCATGCATGTCATTTTGTTTACGCGTATGTTCAACTACGTACATGTTCGCATACACGTAGGATTTTTTCTATCTCAGTTGTCTAGATAACTCATTCATTATAATTGTTTTATCCAGCTTTCGAAAAAAATATATAGGCAGTTTTCAAAGAAACATTTTATTCTGTAAGATATATGTTGGAATATAAATCTTGATACATAACAGACTAAAGTTAAACGCAGTTTTAATTAATTGTTCTTTTGTCCTTCACTTATTATTTTTGTTTTGAAAAAGTAAACATTAAATCGAGACATCACAGATATCACGACTTACCATTTGTTTATTAGTGTGTACATCCTGGTCATATTTTTTCAGTAAAGAAATTAATTTATTACGTTTACACGGATATATTCATATCACACGTAAACAGCTACTAAATATTTTTTCTTCGTTCTTCTTTTCTTACGTTGAAAGTTTGCCATAGCGTTGTATATGTTAAAAGCATTAGTTGTATGTGCAGCTATTTCTTGCGCTGTTTGTCATTCCGAATCGCAGTGGTGACCAGTAAGTTTAAACCTTCGAAGGGCTTTAGGTTCGATGTATTCGGGTGCTGAGCATCTTGGAGGGACTTTTGTGAAGACTTTGACTGTATTCATAGTGTGAATTCATAGCGTTTCGTTTCTTAATTTTCTTTAAAATTCAAATGTAGTTTACACTGGCACTTGATGTTAGTTTTTATAACTGATAGTATACACATCGCAAATAAGTTAACTGCAATGAACATTTATTTATTTATATTTCTTATGTTCATGTTACTACTTCTGTATTCTGAGACTAAAGGTATTGTATATATATATGTCAAAGAACTCATATAACTTCATTTAGTTATTTTTCATAAACATTTAAAAATGTAAATTTGTAACAGGACAATCCTGACTGGGACCTGTACAGAGTGACATATGAGGCAAGTTTTAGTGATGAAATAGTAAGCAGCATACTTTCTTACTAAAACAGTAAATCCACAATAATGTAAAAAGGCATCATTTAGACTTCTTTATTTACATGTTTTATTTTTCGAATGCTATGCCGGCTTGGAATGGAAAAAGACGATTTCATTGCCTATTAAAAGTGACCTATTTGTAAACGCACACCTTTTCAAAATACTTTTAATGGGGCTGTTAAAGATCTCAGAGCAGTCTTGAGCAGTTGCAGATAAAAAAACCATGTTATATTTACAACCTCCTACAAAAACAGGTTGGTATTGTTTATTGTCTGTCTTCTAAACAAACTGTCCATTTTTTTTTTATTTTGACGTAGATCTAAAGAAATAAGCAAATGGCTTAATGTTGTAATTTCCAGTTGTTTTGCTTTCTGGAAATAGTGTCAGTCTTAGGTAGCATTTAGCTCCTCAAGTCATTATTAACTTTTATGGCATATCATGGTTTCGTTGCATTATTTATTTTTATTTAGAATGAAAATTTTATCATTTATTTCTACTTATTTCAGACACGGGTATGTAAAGCACATGTGCGATGGGAAATTGGCTCTAGTCAATTTAAACGAGTCGTGTATAATACGAAATGTAGACCTCCTTTATACGTGCCAAATTAAATGTCAAAGAAGCAAGACTTTCGATCGTTTAATTCTTTGTATTGACATTTCAGACATTACTTCTCTTGAATTTCAAGATTTGTTTCTTTGTAATAAAACAAATTGACTGACAATAAATATCAAATGTTTTTCTAGATTGAATATCTTGTTTTTGATGTAATCCCAACTTTGAATCTTCACACTATTCCTATTCCTAGGTAGATATGTTTAAATGGGAAAAAATTCTCCTGGACACTTTTGGTTTTCTCATAGTTGTCTTAGTCTTAGACTTCCAGAAGGTCAAGTCAACTGACACTATTTAAAGACTGCTTATCCGATGGATATGACAAAACAAAATTCATTTCAAAATTTCACATCATTATACAGACCTTTAATTCTAAAATGCTTAATCACAATTAAGCTATATAGTTAAATAGACTTCTTTAAAGCCTCGGTTAATTAATGTTTTAAGAAATTAAAAATTTTCAAAAAGAATGAAGACAAGATTTACACTTTTTACTTTAGAAGATCTGAGAAATATAAACTTAAAAAATTTACATAATAAGTAATAAGACTGTCAAGTAATTTGGCAACTATTTTAAAATCATTCGTTTTGTAAGTTTGCTCATAAAAACTGCACCTGCACCGATCCAGCTGGTTATCCTTCACAGTATTTTAAACTTAATGACTGCTCATTCTTGAAAAATAATAATGATAATAATAATTGAAATAAAATCAAACAAAGAACAACAAAAGGGCCATGATAGCCAATCGCTCCCACCTGAGTATTACTGCTAAGGAAGACAAGTGCCATTTATCGTTAAAAAGAAGAAAGAACTTAAGAAGGTGCATTATTGAACAATATTGGTAAGTCTCAGTTTTGTGTTTTCTGACAAGAATCTTTTTAAAGAATAGTTTTATCTATATAAGTCTATGTTAAACATCCTCAACCTGTTAGAGGGCAAAAATAACTCAAAAGTTTGAACAATCTTAGTAGAAGTCAACCGGGCAATGCTTGAACAATCTTGGTAGAAGTCAACCGGGCAATGCTTGAACAATCTTAGTAGAAGTCAACCGGGCAATGCTTGAACAATCTTAGTAGAAGTCAACCGGGCAATGCTTGAACAATCTTAGTAGAAGTCAACCGGGCAATGCTTGAACAATCTTGGTAGAAGTCAACCGGGCAATGCTTGAACAATCTTGGTAGATGTCAACTAGGCAATGCTAAATGAAAACATTTAGTATTCCTATATATTTCTATGAAACCATGTGATCCCTTGTGTTGGGCCAAGAGATTGCTTATATTGAACAATGTAAAACATCTTACCCTCTAAGGCAAAGCCAGAATAACTCAGCGGGCAAAGTTTGATTAACCTTTTTAGAAGTCCACTAGATAATGCTTCAAGTCAAAGTTTAGAACTTGTTGTTTTATACAAGAATAATTTAAAAGATATTCCTATAAATCTCTATGTTAAATATGTAACACCTTGGGAGGGGTCATTGTGGATTCCTGTGATGTATTTTGAACAAGCTTGATAAAGTGCTACTAGATTATGCTACAAACCAAATTTCAGAAGCGTCAGCTTTGCGGTTTCTGACGAGTTTATTTTTAATCGATTGTCTATATTATCTATGTAATCTATGTAAAACATCTGACCCTGGAATTGAACGGACATAAGGCGATCACAAAAGCTCAGTCTGAGCGCATTGAGATCACGTGAGCTAAAACAGAAGCGCAAAGTACATCAAAATGTGAAAACATATTAAATATGACTGCACTTTATGAGGGAAAGCAAATTTCAAAGTGTATCGAAATTGTCTGAAATAAACGTGCACTATTGTTTTAAGTACTAACTGAACATGAGAGATTTTTAGATTTTTTTACATTTGTAAAAACATCAATTACTAAAATCTTTAGTCTTTACCATATATTTTTCATTTATTAACAGTGTTAAATGGCGTCATGGAAAATGTAATTTCGCATGGATAAAGTGGTAAATGTATTGTTTGATCCATTTCTTTATTATATTAAGCAATATAATCTCCGTTAGTTTCCACAAGAAAGTTAAAAACTTCCAATTGAAATGAACAATTAGTTTTATTTGATGAATAACTGTTTAATTAAGAAGCACACTCTCTTGCACTAGGAGATAGACAAAATCATTAACTATGAAGTAGGTTTATAAAACAAAATCAGAAGGCGATTTTACTTATTCTAAAGACGTCTTGAATGTTGTTGACAAAATGCGAGAAGTTAGTTTCTTTTTCATAGTGTTAGGTTTGATCGGCGGAATCACTTGTCCTCAGAATGAACCACCACAATTTTCAGCGGTAAAGCCTCTGCAACCAGGCTGGGTACCCGTTGGCGTGTTTGCTAGAAAAATTCAATCATCAATGAGAGGGTCAGCTATCTTGGCTGGTGGGACATATGTTTCTCCTGTGTCAGCCTTCCAATTAATTGAGGTAAGAGAAAAACATTTCAGCGACTGCTTTAGAAGCATTTTAAAAGTTATAGTTGTTTTAATAATGAATACGCGACTGCTTTAGAACCATTTAAAAAGTTATCATTGTTTTATTAATGAATAAGTGTAAGTAAAATAAATAAATGTCTTCTTTATTTTTTGAAAGACTGGTGGAAACTAATACATTTTTATGCGCAAGGATATATACAATGATTATATGATAATTTTACTTTAAAAGCCAAATTTATTAAACGTGAATTTTTGTATAACTACTTATTGGTCATTGATCACATGACACATTAAAGTTTGGTCCTGATGTATTCTGCGATTCATAAAGCACATCAGTGCTTTAGAAAAGTAAAGATCAAACTATTTATGTATTTTTTTAGCATGAGCCTTCTTGGGACATGTACAACGTAACCTTCATAGCTGCTTTTATGCAGGTACTACATCTTTCACACTTGTTCAAAACTTAATGTATGGTATTTTTTGAAGAATATGTATCCTTTGGTGGATTTACCCGTAACACTTAAATTCCAGATGTCCTAATGCAATTTGTTGTGACGACTGTGAAAATGTTGTAGATAATAATAGTCTTGATGATGAACATGATCAGTATTTACAATTTTAATGGAGTACACCAACGGAATTATAATTCTTTGAGATTTTGTTTATAGAAATGCTTAACAAGATGAAAATTAGATAACAAATATAAAATTTATGTGCATACAGGTTCGAAAGAATACTGATAAAACTAATTCATAGTATAATAATTTGTATTTTTTAATACAAACGTTAATACAATTAAAGCCAACACTTTGTTTTCATTTCCAGCAAAAACGGTTGTGTCAAGCCTATTCTATATGGACATTCAAGCCACTGTTTCGATCACTTAATTTCGACATTAAGTGTACTTAGTTTGAGCTGATAACAATGTTTAATTGTGTGATGTTTCATGCTCTTCAAAGATAATATAAAGAGTTAAAACTGCTTCTTTTTGTCTTGCTTCTGCCTATCGACCAATGACAGACACAAGACGATCTTGATAGCTCACCTGAGCCGCTCAGGTGAGCTGAAAATGTATCTCTATTTTGTAATAAACAAAAGATAAAGGTTTCAACTGATCGGAATTTTTTGTGAAGATGTCTCAAAATTTGCTGAGACGTTTTCAATTTTTCCAAAAGAAAAACCTGTTAGTATTGACGTGTCATTTCTATATATGAGAATTAATTTAGAAAACCATCGTGTAGCAACCATTCTTCCACTGATCTATAAATACATTTAATAATAATAATTGCTTTTGATGTCTATTACGTTAATTATCTCTCGATATTTGCTTACCACGATTATTTGAGTGCTGAAAAAACACTTATAAAATGATGTAAATTATCCTTCGAAGATTGCATGATTCTGTTGTATCTAGTTAAATAATTAAACTAGCAATAAAGAATCGGAGAAAATAATATAAGAAAATATTTTTGGTGCGAAGAATACTCTTAGAGTTTTGGATAAGTTTCATCCACCTTTTGCGTAGAATGAGCATAAAGAACAAAAAGAAACAACAAGAAAAAAAAACAGAAAAAGCACAGACACACACACACACAAAAACACAAAAAACAGAAAGAACGAAGAAAAAGACCATATTGAAAAAATACTAGACATCACAACTTCACTTATACTTAATACTGCCAGAATATAGAGGTAAAAGTATATAAAACAAAGATGAATCAAAAGAAACGTTTGATGACATCTGCTATTTATTTTGTTTACTTTCTTTTAAACCTATTCAAGATCGTTGGTAACACAACAACAACAAACAGTAAATCCTTCATAGCTAAATAAGTTGTTAGATTAAAGAATTACATTTATAGAAATCATTATTGGTTGTCTGCTATTTAGTTTCGTTTACTTACATTTCAACCAATTCGAGCTCGTTGATAACGCTCAAGAACAAAAAAGAAAAACGTTTCATAGCTAAATAAGTTATTAGAATTATAGAATAACAAAACACATAAAATGCACATAAAATTCTAATCTATTTAAAGACGAAGCAGAGTTTGTCCTCTCTGACAAGCATCTGCCACTTTTGTTTTTTTATTACAACAAGATTCGATATTCATAATTCAGGAATTCATTTCGTTCAACACTTTATAATATAAATGACCTAAAATGAACTTGAAACGTAGCTGCCTTTTTATGATAGGAATTTAGGAATCAAAATCTACCGTCAACAAACAACTATAAAAGAACAAGACGACTAGATGGTCCTAGGTCGCTCACATGAAAATAAACTACAAAATAACTGGTGGTGTGGGGGTGGTATGGCACCTAAGGATTGTGTCAAATGGCAGACAGTTCAAATACCACATTAGATATCAAAATATTTTTGAACCAAAAACGAGTCAATAGTTCAAGGTTAAACTTTTTCTTACATAACTCAATGTAACCCAAACTGACAACTGGGGCGTGGCCAATTTCGATCAAGGAGCCATGATTTGTACAAACTTGGTAGAGGTCCTTTAGACAGTGGTACGAACAAAATATCTAAACCCTAGGCCTAATGGTTTCCGACAAGAAGATTTTTAAAGAAGTTTTTGCTATATAAGTTCATATGAAATAAAGTGACCCCTCGGCTGGAGCCAATTCTGGCCCCACAGCCATGATTTATATAACTTTGGTAGAAGTCCACTAGTTGATGCTATCAACCAAAAATAGGCCTTGTGGTTTCAGACAAGAAGATTTTTTTTTAAAAACTTTATTCCCCTTTATAACTCTATGTAAGATAAAGTTAACCCTGGGGCGGGGCCAATTTTGATCCAGAGGCCATGATTTGTATAAACTTGGTAGAAGTCCACTAGACAATCATACACACCAAACATCTTAACATCTTAATTCTATGGTTTCTGACAACAAGATTTTTAAAGTGTTTCCTATATAAGTCTATACAAAATCAAGTGACCCCTCGTCTGGAGTCAAATCTGAATTCACAGCCATGATTTATATAACTTTGGTAGAGGACCACTAGATGATGCTATTAACAAAATATGTAAGCTCTAAGTCTTGTGGTTTCAGAAAAGATTTTTAAAGGTTTTCCTTCTAGTTGCCATGGCATGGAATTCCATTTTTTATATAACGTTGAAAGAAGATCGCACAAGGATCATTTCTGTAACGTTTATTTGCAAATGACCCAGTGATATAGGAGGAGATGTTGTTTTAAGTAAATTTTGGACGACGGTCAGACAAAATAGCATACTAAAAGCTACACCTGACCTTCAGTCAGGTGACCTTATAATCCTCGAACCAGCTATATTCTGTTTACTTAGGCGACTCTTAAGTTGTGAAATTAACGAACTTCTTAACACTTAGAAGCAGTATGAAAAGAATAAAGAAAATTCTAGGTATGGCATCATGTCTTATATGTTACATTTATGTATACATGATTGACTATTGTTTAAAACCGTAAGCATAAACATTTCTTTACTGTTTTAGTCTTAAATTAGTGTCAGTTAAGTTCCCTAAGCAACGCAAACGTTGACAACGTAAACCATTGCACATTTGAATGTTTTTTTCGCGTACAAAGTCCGCAAACAGTAATCCGAGTTCTCAGTGCATGTTTCACTTTAATTCGCAGCATATTATTGTGTTCACGCGCATGTTGACACTTGTAAATCAGAACGCACACTTTATGTTGATATTGCATATGTTTTTTTTTCAAACAATCTTCCAAATTTATTTATTTACTTGATACTAAGAATATCTAACGCTTCACGAATTATTGAATTATTATAAGAAAACAAAAATCTTTGAATTGTATAATTGGAAATTAATTACAGAAAATAATCATGCAAAACACTTTGAAGAAAACAATATAAATAAATGCATTTCTCTTGTCTTTTGTTAGCTTTTTACAAAGTAAACAGAAAGAAAAATGCAGGACAAAACAGATATTATGCTTGGCACTTTGTTTATAAACATCCCATATCCTGGTCAAATTACCATCTTAATTTTGATAACAAGGAAACTCTCATTTTAAATGTAAACGGCTATTGTTCAAGAAATATTTCAATTTATTTGGTACTTTTGTCTTTGTTAACGTTAAAGTTTTACCATGGGAGCGTATATCTTGAAAGGATTCATAATCTGCGCAGCGATTGCTGTTTGTCAATCCGACGCCCAATGGCGACCAGTAAGTTTGAACCTAAAAAGGGTTATAGGTTCAATGTATTCGGCTGCTAAATATCTTGGAGGAACTTTTGGAAAGGCTCTGACTGCATATTTATTCATAGAGGTTTGTTTTTGTTACATTTTAAGAATCATAATTTTTCTTGTTCTTTTTTTTAATAACAGCATAAAAGATGCTTTTTCAGATAATTACTAATCATATATATGACAGTGCCACATACTTTCTACGACTACAAGCTTTTTAATCAAGAGTTATTTACCTATTAATTGTTTAACTTATAAATAAATAAATAAATAAATAAATAAATAAATAAATAAATGAATAAGATAATTAATTAATAAATAACTAAATTAATAAATGTTTCACAAAAGTTTTCATGAACAATCTCGGTATAGCAACTAAATATCGTTTCATGAATATTTAGAATAATGTTCCTAGATGGGACTTGTACAGAGTGACATTTCAAGCATGGTTTCCTGATGAAATAGTAAGTATTGTGTTTTTTAGCTTTATAATAGTGCAAATTAAAGAAATAACGATTATAATTTTAGCCTTCTTTGACGATAAGTTGCAAATTTTGGTCGACCTGTCGAATGATAAATTAGCTATTCAGGTGATAAATCTATGGCCCAGATTCATTTTTGTCGATATTTAAATGCGAATTTCGGAGAGTTCAAGTTAAAACATTGATAAAGATATGATCATGACTTTGAATTGTTTGGTATTATCACTATATTAGTTCTCATATTTAGTTTAAATATTTAAATATTTAAATATTTGCACTGATTTGCATGCTAAGAAAAATATTTGCAATGTTTTTGTTGAAAATGCTCATTGTTAAAAAGTTTTATCAAGTAAAGATGAATCCGGAAAAAAATTTGTTTGGCTTGGCTAACTTTACAACTATACTCTTTAAAGTAATTGTCATTTAAACATCTCTTTCATAAACGAAGTCTTCAATACTTCAGCTTAACAAGATTTCTGTATATTCACTATTTTTCTATTAAACTTCACTATAAAAGATGTGAACATTGAGCTAGTAATATTTGTTGATTGATAAGTTATCGTCAATCATTGCGTGCATCATACCTGAATCATTGGATCTCGCTCGATCGGGCTTGTTCAATGACATTGCTGAACTGTTATACATTTCTTAAACTTAAAGGTACGTGTTAAAATCTAAATAAATTCATATTGTTTAATCTTAAACAGTACATTTAATCAACCTGGCTAGCCGACTTTGGAACCGCAAAGAGCTGCCGGCTTACAGAGAACTAAGCTTTATGCGCTAACATGCCCGATGATACCGCACACACTCCTCTAAGCAAAGATAACTATTTCCAAGTTTCATCTTCCGAAACAAATAACAACATAAACACAAACAAAAATCATAAAGTCTTCTGTACGTAACTGAAAGGATTTTGATGTTGAGCTTTCTGTCAGTCTGTGTTTATGTCTGTATGTCAGAATATGTTTCCGTGATTCTTCTCTTAAATAAGAAATCGGACTTCAGTGAAGCTTTCAAATAATTTCAAACACCTGATTAATAAATACATCGTCAACACGTGCTTATTTTGTTGTCGGCAGCTGTGTGCGTTTGATGTTTTATGCACTTCCATCCCGACATTACACTAGACTAAGGTCGGGTTGTTAAACTAACTAGATTTCTTGTTAGACGACCTTTACTAACCGCATGTTGCAGATATTTTTCCACATACCACAGCAGTGGGAGACAACTGACTTTTACACAATGTCCGTAATGAAATCATCTGAGAGAGAGAGGCTGTGCTGAGGTTCGAACCCACGAGCACCGGATTTACAAAGCATAGGTACAAACCAATGCACCGCCTGATCCGGTTCTTTTTAACTTTTTTACGTTTCCTGAGGTAGGGAGCTCAATGCTTCAAGGTGACCAATCGCTTTGGAAGTTGATGTATTATGACGCATAGAACTCCTTTGGAAGCTATCAGGGTCAAAAGCTCTACGAGACTCGACAGTTCGCAATGGTTAGGATAAAATGAATAAAATAAATAATAACTTAGATGTTTTATTATCGAAAAAGTAAATTGAAATACTGAAGTTGAAGTCTGAAGTTTTCAGTTCCAATTCCACAAGATATATCTGCTGTATTTTCATGACCTTCGTGTTTCACAATTGTGAATGACAGTTGTTTTAGTTTTTCGACTGAGAACATTTCCGATACATCGCGCAGGTATGTAATTGCAGAATTCGTTGCAACTACTGCACGGTTGTTGCCCCAGGTTGTGACATCACTACTACATTTTTCTGTTATGTTCGAGGATACTAAACATTTTGGACTGTGGCCCCACTGCGCGTATAAATACCATTTAATAGAAAATTTATGCTATAAATATAAGTTGTGAAATACTGTTAGGAAATAATTAGGGATGTCAACGAATACCTTAATCGGTATCCGGATATCCGTATAGACTATTCGGATACTATCCAGATACTCGAATAAAATCGACGACTATACGATCTCAATGTTCCAATTCCTATGCCAAACATCACATTTGAAGTCTGTTTTACATATTGTTCCGGTAATCCTATTACATGTGTTAAGACAGTTTTACAAAAATAATAACTGTCATTACGTGTAAATAAAGTCAATAAAACAAAAACATGTTGTTTACTGTTTTTTTTCCTCGTGTCTCTTGAAGTAAATTTTCCCGCCAATACGCACGTGCGTTAAGTCTAACTGTCTAACGAAAACGATTACCGTCAAATAATCAATCAATCAGTCGAGAGTTTTAAAGCAGAACAAGTTAAAATGCAAATGCTCTGTAAGATGTTTCTTTGACTTTTGATGTTGCCGTTAGATTTTTTTGTGGCGAACATGTTAGTCACATGATCTTATTAAAAACAAAAATGCCAAAAGAAGTTTTTATCTTGAGTAATTCTAAACTTTTTTTTCAGACACGAGTATGCAAAGCTCACGTTCGTTGGGAATCGGAACGTATCGTGTACAATACCAGCTGTAGACCACCTCTGTATCAGCCGCATTAAAGGAAACAAACACAAGACACGAACAAAAATTAATAGAAAGGACAACCTTTTATGTTTTTCCTTAATATAACATTTACAATATTTTTTCAGAATTCGTACAGGTGTAATAAAATATATTGCAATTAAATATCTCATTGTAAACTGGATTGAAAGATTTGGATTTGATATGATACACAAGTAACTTTAACCATAACAGTGGCTGTTCACACAGAGAGCCACCTGTTGCTTTTCTCAAATGTTGTTTCCTCATTTTTATTCACCCAGCAAGGCCATTTGGTTGATTTGTTCGTATCAAAATGTAAAAGGAACCAAAACTGAAAGATCTATTTTTTGAAAAGACCAGGCTCAAAGAAACTCTGCTTTTGGGATGTAACGGGGAATTTCATGCATCTACGATAAAAAAGGCAGATAAAAACTAAAAACAAAACAAAACAAAAAAACAGAAACAAAAACAAACAAACAAACAAAATGACGTTTTTCTGACGTTACGCTTTTTAGCTCCAACTTTCGACGTCGCGTCTAAGAACTTCATGAATTCTTCAATGATTAATATAAAAAGTATAGAAAAATATCATACAAAACACTTGGGAGAAAACAATATAGATAAATGCACTTATCTTGTCTTTTTGTAAGGTTTTATAAAGTAACCAGAAAAAAAATCAAGGACAAAGCGGATATCATGTTTTGCATTTATTTTTATATGAAATTGACATCACATATCCTGGTCAATATCCCATGTTAATTTTGATTACAAGAACAATCTCATTTTAAACGTAAAAGGCTACGGTTTAAGAAATATTTCAACTTACTTGGTACTGCTGTCTTTATTAACGTTATTATTGTATCATGGGATTGTGTATGTTAAAAACAATAGCAATTTGTGCTGCGATTTCATGCGCTGTTTGTCAGTCCGACTCGCAATGGAGACCGATGGGTTTAACCCTTCGGAAGACTTTAGGTTCAATGTTTTCAGCTGCTAAGCATCTTGGAGGGACTTTTGTAAAGGCTTTGGCTGCATATGAATTCATAGAGGTTTGTGGCTATTACTTTAAAAAAAAAAAATAAATAAAAAAAAACAAAAAAAAAAAAAACAACATAATACTGATATTTTATGTTAATCCTTATTTTTTTGTTCATGACTACATTTAGACATGTTTGTTTTCAGATAATGTCTAGAATCAGATATAACAATGCCATATTCTACGATTGCAAGCGTTTTTATCATAAGTTACTTACTCAATTTTTTACTTATTTATCTATTTATTTATCTTTTTATTTACTTTATTTACTATTTTCTCAACATAACAACTAAATACCATGTCCTTTGTATTTACAATTTTGTTAGCTAAAAGGATATTCCTGGATGGGGCCTGTACAGGGTGACATTTCAAGCAAGGTTTCCTGATGGAATAGTAAGTATTGTTTTTTTTTAGCTTAATTAAAGTGCAAATTAAAAAAACGCTGAAAGATTATAATTTTAGCCTTCTTTGACGTAAAGTTGTAATTTTTTGTCGACCTGTCGAATGATAAATTAGCTATTCAAGTGATAAATCTAGAATCTAGTTTCATTTTTGTCAATATTTTAATGAGAATTTCGGAGAGTTCAAGTTAAAAACATTGATAAAGATATTATCATGACTTTGAACAGTTTGGTATTATCACTCTGTCAAATAATATTGGTTCTCATAATGAGTTTAAATATTTAAAAAAACTTGCAATGATGTGTATGTTTAGAAAAAAATAATTGCAATGTTTTTGTTTTAAAATGCTCCTTGTTAAAATGTTTTATCAAATAAGATGAATTCGGTAAAAAGCAGTTGTTAGGGTCTAGTGCATACCTCATTAGAATTGTATATTGTGTATGCCAAGATGCATTGCACCTTTCTGTTACGGAACGTTTTGTTTGTAAGATGGGGGCTCGTCCGGGATGACCTCTCCTGGACTTAGTTATAAAACAAAATAATAAAAAAATCTTTAAAGATTTCTGTCGGATCTTCTAATCTAAAATATACACAACACCATTCGTCTTCATAAATGATGACTGGCTCAACAGGTGATGTTTTACGGTCTAGTGCATACATTCCTGTAATTGTATAAATTCAACCTCTGACAACTACGTCAGGGAATCGATTCTTTGGCTCAATGGTAAGAGTGCTGGCCTTTGATGCGCTAAGATCGGAGTTTGAATCCCACTTTAGGTTATGTAGTCTAAATGCATTACATCTTTCTGTTACGGACTTTCATGTTTGAAAGATGGGGGCTCGTCCGGGATGACCTCTCCTGGACTAAGTTATAACAATCAAATAAAAAAAATCTTTCAAGACTTCTGTCTGATCTTCTGATCTAAAAATATACACAACACCATGCGTCATCATAAATGATGACTTTCTCAAGAGGGAATGTGTTACGATCTTGTGCTAACCTTCCTGTAATTGTATAAATACAACCTCTGACAACTGCATCAGGGAATAGATTGTTTGGCTCAATGGTTAGAGTGTTGGCCTTTGATGCGCTATGATCGGAGTTCGAATTCCACTCTGGGTTGTGTATTCTGAGATGCACTGCATCTTTCTGTTACGGACTTGCTTGTTCGTAAAAGTTTTTAAGTGTGCCTAAATTTACAACTGTACTCTTAAATGTACTTTTCATTTACACGTGAAAGAAGTCTTCATTACTTATAATTAACAAGATTTCTGAACAGTCATTATTTTTCTATCGTTAAATTCACTATGAAAGATGTGAACATTGAGCCGGTAATATTTATTGATTGATACGTTTTCGTCAATTAGTGCTTGTATCATGCCTGATTGATCTTTGGACCACTCTCGATTGGGCATGACCAATGACATTGCAGTATTTTCCGTGTATATAGTTGTATTCATTATTTAAAATTAAAGGTACTTGTTAAAACCTTAATAAATTCATATTATATATAATCTAAACCAGTACGTTTAGTGAACCCGGCTAGATTTTATTTGTCGACTCACAGAGCACATAGAGATCTTTATGCACCAATAGCCCATGATGTATGTACTTCTGAAAGAAAGATAACAATATCTATAAAAAGTTGGGAGCTATGTGCCTAAACGTGGCCGATCCCTTTGAAAGTTAATGTAATGTTAATCCTTTGAAGCTATTTGGGTCAAAAGCTCTACGAGACTCGACAGTGCTCAATGGCTCGAATGAAATAAATGATAAAAACTAACTACTTAGATGTTTATTATCGAAAAAATAAATTGAAATACTTTAAAGGCTGATGTTTTCTTTGTTCTTTGACTGAGTACATTTCCGATACACCATGCAGGTATATAACTGCAGAACTTGTCAGTAATTGCATGGTGTGCAATCTTTGAAAACTGATGTCACTACTACAATTTTTCTCCTTAGTACGAGGTTACTGAACTCTTGGGTCTACAGCCCGTGTGTGCGTATAAATTGCGTTTACTTGAACAATCATTCTGTAGATATAACTTGTCAAACAAAATAAGCAATCAATCAATCAAGCATTTTAGGGCAGGTTTGAAGAACTTATGTTAAAAACGATGTTATGTAAATGAGCCTGTTAAAATTGTTATATAATATTTAATGACAATAGGTAAGGGAAAAGAGAAAATGAAAATATGAACTACAAGAAAAATATGTTTGAATTATCTTCATTGGTAAAACCCTGGACGATCTTGACGAATGTTTGATTATTTTATAGATTAAGTCTTTCTATGTATTTGGAGTACTTGAGTAGCAATTTAATACTACTGGCTGTTTTCTTTTAAAGCTAGTTAAAATGCAAATGCTCAATAAGATGTTTTTTTAACTTTTAATGTTGCCGTTAGAAATTTAGTGGCGACATGACTCAGTCACGTGATCTCATTCAAGAACAAAATGAGAATGTGTGTAGATTAACTTTAAAGTGTCAAAGGAATAATGTCACGGAATCTAAGTCGGGTAAGGATCTTGTTTGGCTGTCTATTTTCAGTTACCCTGAGGTTTCTGCATTTCAACAGATTTTATTTTTAATCAGACTATTAATAAATTACACGCACTTCCGTTTTATTCAGCAATAAATCATCAATCTCTTTAAGTTTACTTATCTTAATTTGGAACTTTTTTCAGACTCGTGTATGCAAAGCTCACGTTCGTTGGGAATCGGAACGAACTGTGTACAATACCAGCTGTAAACCACCTCTGTATTAAAGGACACAAACACGATACACGAACAAACATCGATGGAAAGCACAACATATTACATATTTTGTGTCGAATGATTTTGCAATGTAGCATTTATGATTTTCGTTATGATGTAATAAAATATACGTAATTGCGATTAAATATGAAATCTAATACTAGATTGAAAGTTTTATTTTTTATTGTAATACCAAACTAACTTCACCGTCTCTGTGGCAATTCCTATAAAGACAGGTTTCAATGAAAGACACCATATGATCTAGTTGAGCCACCTTTAGTTCTTCTCAGTGGGCTCAGTTCACTCAGATGATGGTTTCAAAGTGCGTTTATGAAGAAAATGACCGAGGTAAGTTAAATTTATATTTATATATATATATATTTATTTCAGCTTGTAGATCATCTTTTAGCTAAATGGCATGAGACCACGTGACAAAGTTAATACTGCTGTGCCCTTACAGTAAAAGGTGTTTGAAGTTAAAAAGAAATATGACGTGTATTCAAAATCTTTCTTTCAGCCACAACTATGATCATTTAACTTCGACATTTACTGTTCTCCATTTTAGCTGATGCTGATTTAAATCTGCCCGATGTCGAATGTTCTTTAAGAATGTAATGAAATGAGAAATGTAGTTGAAACACCTTTTTCTGCATTTCTTTGTATAGGTTGAAGTGCATATTGGTTTTCTTAACTAGTAAGTAAGAAAGCTAAAAGGAGCTTAAGTGTCTCTAGATTTCTTATTTACGAAGAACACTCAATATACATTCTAACACACTTATTGCTCCGTCCATTTTTTCTAACATGTACATAAAACAATCAATGCTAACAGTTAACACATTTCTTCCATATTTGGAAAGTTTGTTTGCCAGTTCACGGTTTCTGAGCATGCGCACTGTGTACATGTACGCTTTTCGAAGCTAAGAAGTTAGAATGTGTTTATATATCACGATTAGAGAGCCAAATGTTTAAAAACTAAAACACTTTATGTGGATGGAGCATGTTGGAAACTTTTGGCCATTCTGGTCTAAATTATCCCCTAGTAGATGCTTATAAACATTAAAGATCCTATTAGAAATCCCATGTAATGGAGTATTGACTTTTTGTAGTAGATAATGTTCAAGATTTACAGAAGTCAACGTTTTTTATGGGATAGAACTGTCGCCAACAAAAGCTGCTTTTATAACAGCACTTTTTGTATACTTGCGGAAAGAAGAAACGCAAAATTTACTTTGCCTTTATTTTTTAAAACTTCCATGGTGCTCTATTTTATTCTTTTTTCCATTGATAATATTTATTAGTTTTATTGTTGTTCTATTTTTTTATGTATAAATAAGCTTGACTTTGATTTTATAGTTTAGTGTTTGTTTTTTTCAAAAATGCATTGGGTGATCAAAATACGGAGTATACAATATGAAACAAAACACAAATGTAGAAAATAATGTAACAAAAGGTCAGAGTCTGTTCTCATTCAAATGTGTGTCCGAGTATGAACTGTAAAAAGGGGGAGGGGGAGCAGGGTGAACTTGCACCCTTACGATCACTTGATGGTTATATGATATTAATCCGACTCACGCTAATTTACACTTTCTCGCCAAGATTCATTAATTTTCTTAAATTACTGCTAAAGCTTCTTGATAATAAAATTCCCAAAAAAGCAAAATTAACCCATTCTACAATACTTTTCAGAACTGTAAAAGATACATACAAAAATATATGTACAGACATGTAGTAATTACAACTGAGTTAATGCAAAATACAATTTTTTTTAATTCAAAAGCTTTAAAAATAAAGCGATACAACATGTACTTCATCCTTTTGGGTTATTAATTCTATGAATTTTGCTATGTTTGGTCGTCTCCAAATTTTTTTTAATGTAATTGTTTCTCAATTCACTATATAAAGGACATTCTAGGGCAAAATGGAATTCATTTTTATGCGTTTCTTTTTTCTTCTAGTGTTTATTTAAAAAACAGATTGCTACATTACAGAACTAAAGAATGATACAGTGGCAGGTAAATTGTGTTATAATAGAAACGAATATATGGTCAAAACTTTGACAACAGCAACAAGTATATACTTAAACAGTGTCAAAAACGTAACACTTCGTGATAACAATTTTCATCATTTTTATTGTACCAGTGGGTTTTAAAATTTCGACATATAAACAAAGTTAGTCTAACTACTCGTCGCCTATTAAACACTACTTTACCACAAACAATTCATAGCTGATCTGTCTCTTTAAAATTTATACCACAATAAAGTTTAGTTTTAATGATTATAAGAGTGATACATGTATTTTACGTGCAAAGTGGTGTATATTTATCAGACCAAATCTTAGCGTCAATTTGACAACGTACTTCAACAGTTATGCTAATGAGTAATCAATAAGGAACATATTTAAGTGCAAACGCTCATAACTAGTGGTGAAAAAAAAGTTGTTAGGTTTAGATGCATTACAATACAGAAACACTATGAAATACAGATTGATTTTTGCTTTATCTTTATCAAGTTTATTAATTGGATCAGTTTGGACACAAGACTGGCGACCGATTGGACTTACTTTACGGAGAACTTTAGGATCTGTAAATTCGGCGGTCGAATACCTTGGTGGTAGATATAAAAGGGTTTTGTCTGCTTACGAATTAGTCAATGTAAGTATTTAGTTTTTACGTTTCTTCTATAACTGCATATTATATAGTCGCCTTTTGTTTGTTTTTTTTTCTCGACATTTTTTGTTTGTAATTCGGTTATTTGAGTGCGTATACATAAATAGGATTCATACTTATAAACATGCACCAAAGCTCAAAATATTTTGATTAATATATGACGCATTATGACTGTATGTTGAATTAAAGTTTTGAATTCTAGGATATTCCAGGATGGGACTTTTATTGGGTATCTTTCATAGCAGAATTCCCTGGAGGAATCGTAAGTATCTAGGATAGGTTAGGATATATATATATATCAGAATGCACACAATACAATTAATACCGGATAACAGTATTTACAAGTATAAGGCATAAAAACATAATACAGTTTTTGCTATTCATTAAACTTTTAACATGTTGAAAGGTGAACAATTCTTTTTTAGCAGGCTGAACTGCTTCATATCACTTGCCTATGTAGACAAAAAAAAACAGTTTTTTCAAACAAACACCACCTAAAATTATGTGGTTTGAATACTTATATTGAATTTTAATGTGACGATAATGCAGTGGGATCTTTTATATTTAACTATTATTTTATATATTAAGAAGTGATATGTATTCATCAAGTTGATTTTTTTAGATGAAACAATGCCAAGCTCAAGTGTTATGGACATCCGATCCTTTACTAAACAGAACAGTCTACAATGCAAGATGTCAACCGGCAGTGCCAGAACACTAATTTATATTCAAACTTCAACATAAAAGAATATTTTCTATATTTCAGGAGTATTTTTATGAAATTAGAACAGTACTGAACTTACAAAGCTTTTTGGCTTTTGGCTTTTCCTTTGATAGTCCTTTCTCAATGAAATTCATGTTCAAATGCACTTTTTTCATTTTATGTAACACTTAATTCGTAAATATGTTACTATTTTGCCTGTGATATTTGAAATGTTTTATTAAAATAAAAAAAGTAAATTTAGTTATGCTTTAAGAGCTTTATTAGAAAAAGTTGACCATGAGGTCTGTAATAAGCATAGCAAAGGAAAATGTAACAAAAATGTGATTGCTTCAAAGTGATCTCATGTAAGGAGTGATATCTAAAAATGAAATATCAAATCCTTATAATATGTTTAGCCGTAGTCTACTGAAACATAATCGTGTTTGACTGGTTAATCCAGATATCAAACAATGCGTTAAAGCGTTAAAGTAAATGGTAAAAGCTACGTCTATATCAAATGGAAAACAAAAAATACATATACTGACATATAGAAAAGGGGAGAGACACTGCCTGTTACTACACTGAACGGTAATTTAATGGTAAGGCGTGGATTCGAGCTTTTAAGACAGAGGACTTTTGTGTAACATAGAGGATTTAAAAGGTTCTCAGTCATTAAATTTTATACAAGTGATCCAGAGGAACATGAACATTTCATGTATGATATAAATGCAGGTTAAACAATTTATAATGATAATCCCTAAGTTCTGTTACTAACCAGAACAAAAAGTTAAGGATATCAAAAGTGAGTGAATAATCAATTCTCCTAAAAGAAGTTTGAGACAATTTGTAGTGATGCTGGCTCTCCATTTGTAGCACGAAGTAAAATGGACTATTCTGGGTATTGTCAGATAGATCTAACTATATCCACACTACAATGTAATAGTTATAAAGTATTGTTAATATATTAAATGGTGACGTTGAAAATAACCTATTGCATATCTCGCTTAAGTCAAAAACTTAAGATTTGAAATAGATTGATACAATATAATAATTTGCACTATTTTTAATAATTTAACGATTCAGTTTGATTGAATATGCACGCTGATTTATAATTGTAAAAAGGCATTAGAATATAATTATAATACATTACAACCAGTTCATCTTCATCGTTTTGAAAACATTACCTGAGCAAGACGTCGGTTTAAAATTGAATAGAAACATTCAAGTTTTGCGGATTGCTTTTTGTCAGTTACTTGAGATACGTACCTGTTTAAAGTCAAAAAAATTTACTTCATTTTTTTCCGTAAATTTTTACATATACTTGTGTAATAAAACCTCATTTTTGTTTAACTTCTTAAAATGCGTGACTCTGTTTTCGTCACGTTTTAAACTGTCATTCTGTTAAACAATCTATCATGACGAATGACAAACTCACTTAACAATTAAACAGCTATTTGAGCGTAGCCAGCATTTACGATTGTAGTTATGATTGAAGTTACCGTAGTTTAATTATATGATATAGGCGGAAGACGAAAGGTTGTACAGTCGTGGATAAACTGCTAAAATGAAATTATCTGTTAGCTACATTTTGATTCTATGCGTGCTGATGAAATATTCCACTTGTCAGTGGGTGCCAATAGGACTTAACGCTCGAAGGTCCCTAGGTTCTATGACTTCAGCTGCGGCTTTTATTGGAGGAGCTTTCGTTTCACCGAAGTCGGCATTTGAATGGACTGAGGTATTGTATTGTTCATGCCTACGTTTATGATATCTTTATGGTCTGTTAAACATTATAAACTTTAGAAACATATCAATCAAATTTGTTTTTTCGCAAGATTTTGTTTCCTTTTAAAAAGAATAAAATGGTTTTAGTGTTGATATATACTTTAACTTTATTAATTTTCTTCCACTCTTTATTTTGATATACTAAAAGGACTTTGTTAAAAAAACACAAGTCGTTTGTAGAATTTCAAGCATTTCAAATATTAGAGACTTCACTTATACATCAATCTGTTTAAATATGATGTAATGTGACACAATTTTAGGTTTGACTCTGCAATGTTTTCGTCACATAAAGCCATGGAAATTATCAACGGAAAAGCGTTGAAGACAATTTTCTTTTTTAAAAAGTAAATAAATTTAAAAACCAGAAGAAATATTACTGTCTTAATTCAATAAGCACTTCAAAGGAAATTATAGACTTTTGCCTTCGGAGTAACAGTTTTAATTATGTTGTTGTTCTCTTCATTGTAGCCTCACGCCGAATTTGATCTGTACAAAGTGTCATTCAATGCAATATTCAGAGACGGTATTGTACGTACTTTTGATAAAAATTGCAAAATGTTACTCTCCGTAAAAAATAAATGTATGAGTCAAGTGATGAAGTAAAGTGCACCAATAATTAAATTCAAGAATCCCATCGCTTTTGTCTGTGACTAATGATACATAACTGACATTTGAAGAACTGCAGCTTTTTCCAGCGTTTTAATTAAAACACTAACAGATATAACTAAGTAAATGTCTAAATTCATAAAGAATCAAACTTGAGTTAAATTTGGCAAAGACAATACAATTTCTTCACATTCCTTTTCAATTTCAGCGCCGGGTTTGTTATGCGGATGTTCTCTGGACATTTCCATCATTTGTAAGAACTCCTTTCAACACCAAGTGTATCCCACCATGGCCGCTTTCCTAAAAGGTTCAACGATTGAAAAAGAATTTCATACACAGAAAATGAATAAATTTAATCAAAACTATCTTTATGCTTGTCTGAAAATTCAATTTCACACAAATCTTTTTTTCACGAAAATATTTTTCAGAGATAATTTTATTTCCTTTTCATCTTTTTAATGTCTCCTTTGAAACTGTGGCGTTCGTAATATTTATTTTGTTTGGGAGTGTGTTCCTGGTTTTCTTTCGGCATTGCAAGAAGTATTTAGACATGAGTAAAATTGGAGGAAATAACAAAGTTATTGTCTTCGACGAAGGTTGTTAATCTGTTTAATTGGTTCGCTTCAATTATCACATCAAAGTGATATACACTGCGTAGTATTTTCTACGTGTACTCTGCAGATGAGAAAATCTTATTTCAAAGAGGGCATTTTTCAGTACCGGAAACAAAATGTCACACGGGTCTACGTCATGTGAATTTGGGGAATAAGAAGCCTCCACAATTTCTGTAACAGAAAAAATTGCACAATAGCCGCCAGGTGTGGCCTGATGACGCAGTGTCAGAACATTACTTTCACGTAACTAACATCGATGCATTTGCCTCTCAGCTTTGCAAAATGCACAACTTGAATGTCAGGTCTTTGAATTGTAAAGGAATATAGGGTACATAACCTCTTTGACACTTAAAATACACTTTTGAATGCAAAGTTTTTGTTTTCCTTTGACGACCATATTTTAGTAATCTTTCGCACGGGCTCATAAATAGTAACCCATGTCTCGTCAACAACGATGCCATTCACAAAAAATAAGAAAGAAAACAATATTGGGGTCGGTTTCAAATGAAACGAAACAAAAGGTATATTCCAAGTGCTGTATCTTTGCAACAGTAAACAAAACATCTTTGAAATTAGCTGATTTTTGATGATGGTTTCGACCGGCTGGTATGTTGAGCTTATACGACGTTACATTTTACACTAGCGAGTTTCAGACGAATAAGACAATTCATTATGTCAAATCATGTTTCATAAAAATGCCACGTTCCAAATACAGGATCATATTTGACTCATGTTAATCATTTTTATGTCTATCCCCATATCTGTTTTTGCCTTGTCCATCCGTCTGTCTGTCCGTATGTCACACTTCGTTTCCGTTCAATGACTGAAGTACCGTCTTGACTCACAACCATCAAACTTTATAGGATGATTGCTCTTACTAAGTACAAAAATCTTATTGTTTTGGGGGTCAGCTTGTCAAGGTCACACTGACTTAAATGTGAAAACAGTTTCTGCGGAATAACTGAAGTATCATTGCACTCAGAGCCTTCAATATTGATTAAAAAACGCTGTCATTTTTGGGTCAGTAGGTAAAAGGTCAAGGTCAAAGACTTTGAAAGTGAAAACGTTTCCGCTCAATAACTGGAGTACCATTAGCCAAAGAGCCTTCAAACTATATAGAACACTTGCAATTGTTAAGTAAAAGACTTTGCTTTTGTTGTCAGCAGAAAAAATGTCAAGGTTACAGTGCCACTGAATGTTGCAGGGAAAAACATCCGTCTTAATAACCTTCTTTTTTAAAATAAGTGCGTAAGTTTTCGAAAATCCGGTACCGAATGGATAAGAAAAAAATGGTATCAAAAGTTTGCAGAAGAAATACAAGGAAAAAGGATCATCACGTTACAGTCAACCTAAACGCCATTTCAAGCTCAAGATAATCACCCATTGCAGTACCCAACCAGTATAAACTAAATAAAAAAACATGGAATAATATGTATTCGGGCATGAACTACATAACGATATAGCTAGATTTCCTCATTTAAATTGACAAAATGAAAGAAAAATAATATATATGCAGATAGTCATTCAGTTTAAACAGATAGACATCTAATTCAAACAGATAGTCATTTATTTAAACAGAAAATCACTTAATTCAAACAGATAGACATTTAATTCAAACAGATAGTCATTTATTTTAATCAGATAGCAATAACTGGTAATAAAATGATAAATCGAAGTCCATACAAAAAAAGAAATAAATAAATAATAAATAAATTTTAAAAAAAGATAAAAATTGCAAAAGAGACATCATTCATTTCAACAAAACTGATTGTTTCTCTGATTAAGTCTATATTGGGTGGATTTGTTCACATACACTTGTTCATTACCTTGATTTAAGGTATATTTACAAAACTTATCTGTAAAAGTTAAACAACTTTCTGAAGTCAGATATTTGATAAGACATGTTGGTTTTGTATAAAGAACAATTATAAGTAAAACAGGAGTATTAAAACAATAGAGACGATCACGAAATGATACAAGTCCACATTAACAGCTTATTACAGTCCAGTAAGACAAACAAAAGATTAAATAACTGTTGATATATTTACAGTTCGATTTGGAAGTTCATTCACATCGAAACCTTATCGCAATCATAAATTATAAGCACTGGTCAAAAAGCATGATAAAAGAATTGTACAGGTGGCTTAATGAATATTGAAAGATCTTTTGATTATCTTGGTAAACTAAACTAATCAATGTTTCGAAGGGATAGCACTACAAATCGCTAATAATGAAAAAAAGATTACACAGAAACATGAACTGAAGAGGTGTTAATACTAGTATACGGTCACCATCGTCGGAAACCCACGTTTGATCAATTCCGTTTCACTCTATTCATCGACTTTGGGACAATTGGTTGATAAAATTTCGTACTCATGAATAATTCATTACCTACTTTCATTGATTTTCGAAAGATTTCCGTTGCGCAATCTCAGCCAATAAAATTACTTGTTCAATCTGCTTTTCGCGGCTATGTTTAATCCTGGGAAATACGTCTATTTTAAGTAACATGTCGTTATGCCTATTCTCAACATTAAGGAGTATCTATTTGTAATGCGGAATCTCATTTGACGAAGAGTTACTTCTCATTGCTAATTTATGTTCATGATAACGAATAATCTGCAGTCAATTGTCCCATGGTACATAATGTAGTTATTGTATCGGGGGATAACCGACGATGACAGACACAGGTGGCCTGTTTTGTAGCATGTTCGGCATGAGTTATCTACATCTATCAAGTTTTAATTTTATTATTGATTGAATAAACTACAAAAATGAAGAATCGGCAAATAAACAATTATATACATTTCAATTTTATACAGTTAATATCAGTTTGTCTTTTGGTATTCATAAAACTATGCACACTCCTAATTCATCCATTCAGTCTGCAGCTTATTTTCTGACAGACACAGACTATATATATATATATATATATATATATATATATATATATATATATATATATAGTTGATAAAAAGTCTTCAAAGGAAAGTAGTGCGAATTAACAAAGACAGGGTTTCCTCTGGCAACACATGGAACTGGCCTTACTTACTTGTTTTAGAACACACACAATCGAGCTTCCCTACAGGTGAGTATTTCATTTAATATTTTAACTAAGATTTTGATAATACTTACATCATATTACAAACAAAAATTGTATAACCACCATCTGCTATAAACTAATTTACGGGCAACATAATTACGTTCAGTTTAGTCACACAGCTTGCGAATGTTTGGAATTCATTAGATTTGTTAGTAAAATCGATGTTTTAATATGTTTTCCTATTTTGTTTTGACCCTAGCTATTCTTTCTCAGACAAGTGATTGTAAACAGTCCATTTTAGTATTTTATAACGTATGTCTATGAGTTCTAATTCTGTTTTTAGAAGTGAATCCCTTGTTCACCGACTTATTAAAATATTGATAACTCACCATCTCACAAAGTCTCATATTTGAAAACAATGAACTTTTAAGTGAGCAGCTATTCTTTAAGAAATCGGCAGCATTGTTTACTTAGTCAAAGTACTATGTTCATCAGGTTAAAAACAACAACAACACCTACAACATTAACTAGATATTTGTTACGGCTGCAATAGACTTCGTTTTGATATGTGCTTAAAGTATTACCACATACCTACGAAGTTGATTGACAAACTTGAAAATACAGTAATACTTCAATCTTTATTATAAGAATTTGAAGATCAATGTAAGAGTCTATTGTATCTTTTGAAACACGAGGTTTTTCATGTTTGCATTATTTTTTGACATAATCTAATTGTAAGTATTTAACCTTTACCTTACTAGAGGCAATCAACCCTGCCTTTGCGACCAGTGCAGAACAAAATTAACCTGCACATTCACGCAGTCTGATCATGGTCTGCACTCACCATTCAGTTAGCAAATTTTTAAATAAGCACCCCTATAAACACTAAAAGGATCTGTCCACATTTAAAAGATGAACAATGTGTAACTGCAAAATTATGATAATAGCAAAGCATATCTATTTTTAGAAACTTATTGACCCGAGTAAAATTGTCATTTATTTATATAATTATTTGTGTGCATATCACAAAATGTTGTTCACCAGCTGTGAAAAGCTATTTTAACAAGTTTCAAGTTTTCAAGTTTTATTGACAAAATCAGCATAATGATGCCTTTGGCCATTTACAATAAGAATAATAGAATATGGCAAAGACTTACAAAAGTATAAGTATATCAACAAGAACTCACAGAATGTACGTGTATAAGGAAAAACTCACAAAGTTTTGAAAACAAAAACAAAAATACATATTCTACAATCAAATGTAGATAGAAATATCAAGAAACAGTTACATCAGTTAATGCATTTTTTTCTTTCTTCCACTGCTTTTGTTAGAGAAACAGCAATTTTGGTGAATGTTTTTTTATATTTGGAGGACATTAGAGAACAAAATTTATTTATAGTTGGAAATGATATTCTACCTAAATATTCTAATCTTAAACTTTGGTATCTAGGACAACATAAGAGCATATGGTACTCAGATTCTACACAGCGGATGTTACACAACTTACAAAGTCTTTCAGCCCTATTTATACCTGCATATCTACCAAGTTCAATGTCAAGGCAGTGTGAAGTTAGTCGGAAACGAGTCAGTTGTGTACGGTGCTTACTATTACTAATTTTGTCTAAATAATCCTCAAAACAAAATTCAGTTTTATATTTACAGTAGTAATATAATTTAGAAGATTCTCTCATAAGAGTATTCTATTCTTGAATATATTGATCCCTTAACCTTGTTTTGAAAAGAGGTACATAATTAAATTCACGATTAAAGTTGTCAAATATATCATTAAACCCTAGAATGTAAACTTTATTTTTGATTTTAGAAACCCACATACTGTCATTACCAATATTAACATTATCAATATATACATTGTACAGAACAGAGTTTGTATCTTTCATTATTTTTGTCCAAAATTTTAATGATCTTTCTTTACAGATAAGTGAAAGCGGAAAACGACCAAGTTCTCCATAAACTGCACAATTCGGAGTTTGAGGTTTAACATAACCATCACTGACGACTGTATTAACTGTATTTAATTCTATCGTGTAATAGAGCAGAAGTGTTGGTATTAGCGAAAGAGCGGCTGAAATGAAGACGTCTTTTAAAGCCATGCTATTTCTGTGCGTATTTGTCTTATATTCTACGCGTCAGGTTTTGGCAGGTTGGGTGCCAAAAAATCGGTATCTTCGACGATCGTTGGGATCTATGTATACTGCAGCTGATTTTATTGGCTGCAAATTGGTTTCACCTAAGTCGGCGTTTAAATGGTCTAAGGTATTTGTTCTTTCTCAAATTGCTCTTTAATAATTCTTGAATATGTTTTATCTATCTCCATACATGTTATCTATATAAAGCTATACATTTATAATACTAACTTCATACTTCTTTAAAATCTGTTAAAAGAGTGATTTATTTTCTTTTCCTTTGTTTAAGATCCGCTTTCAGTAATCTACAGGCAGTGCAAAAATCACATGATACAGTAGAGAGATGTACTGCAAATAACAAAATTTAGTAGTTTAGGTATAGTGTAAAACACATTATTCAGTAGTATTGAGGTAGTGTAAATAACAAATGATTTAGTAGTATAGAGGTAGTGTAAATACCATATGATTCAGTAGTATAGAGGTAGTGTAAATACCATATGATTCAGTATTATAGAGGTAGTGTAAATAATATAAAAGACAATATCTAAGAGGTAGTGTTGATGGTGCAAACAATATATGATACAGTAGTATACGGTAGTGTAAATAACACATGATACAGTAGTTAAGATGTACTGCAAATAACATAAAATTTAGTAGTTTTAGTGTACTGTAAGACATTCAATACAGTAGTATAGAGGTAGTATAAATAAAATATGATACAGTAGAATAAAGATAGTGTAAATAACATAAAAGACTATTTAAGAGGTAGTGCAAACAGCATGAATTACTGTAGTGAATAACGTATAAAAAAGGAGTCTATAAATGGTGCAAACAATATAAGA
Organism: Cyclina sinensis; assembly: GCA_012932295.1. Classification (NCBI taxonomy): domain Eukaryota; kingdom Metazoa; phylum Mollusca; class Bivalvia; order Venerida; family Veneridae; genus Cyclina; species Cyclina sinensis. The sequence continues at coordinate 7,603,850 of JAAONU010000009.1, read as the reverse complement.
TATAGTAGCATACATGTAGTGCAAATAACATATGATACAATAGTCTAGATGCCGTGTTAAAACACGTAATACAGTGGTCTTCATGTAGTGTAAATAGCACAGTACAGTGGTATAGAGGTAGTGCAAATCGCATATGATACATTAGTCTTGAAGTAGATGAAATGAACAATGTTACGCTAGTCAAGAGTTAGTGCAAAGAATATGATATAGTTGTCTAGTGGTAGTAAACAGCTTAAAATAGTAGTCTTGAAGTAGCAAAAATAACATTAGGTAAAGTAATCTAGAGCTAGCGCAAAAATATATAATAAAGAATCTCAAAGGTTGTGCAAATAACATTAAATATTGTCGTCTAGAGGTAGTGCTAAAAATATATAATAAAGTATCTGCCGGGTAGTGCAAATAACATTAAATATAATTGTCTAGAGGTAGTGCAAAAAATATATATAATACAATATCTGCGAGGTAGTGTAAATAACATTTAATACAAAGGTCTAGATTCAGTGCAAAATTCAGAATAGCACCGATACATGGGACCTTAGATTGTTGTTTCATTCAAAAGACAATAAGTAATGTTAAGTAGTTGAGAGGGGGAACGAACTTGCAAGCCTTGAGTGAAACGTATACATTTGTAAGGATTACAAGCTTTTACATTCAATATCTGTACATTCTTTCGACACCATTTCAAAATTTGGTGCTAACATTTTATATTGTCACTGTTTTATTTATTTTTGTCTATTTCGTATTTCAGAACTATGATCATTTTGATCTGTACAAAGTGGTTTTCATAGCAAAATTTAAGGATGGCAGTGTTAGCATTTTATATTAGATATCACAACGTCTAATTCACTTACAATCAATGAATGTGCAGTTTGTGTTGTCTAACATGCAATAAAATATTTGCCGAAGTTGGCAGGGAAAAAAAACACATAAATAGCACTTATGTATAACTTGATAAACAGTTTTTGGTAAAGTCCATTTTAATGCAAATCAAAAGTCAATTGAAAGCACATTTTTGATATTGGGTTTAATTCTATTTCAGGAACGGACTTGTCGTGCGAATGTTCTCTGGACATCGAATCCAGGAGCACGAGTTGCTTTTAACACAGGGTGTACCCCAAGCACGACTGTAGTAAAAGGTTCGCCCATACCTGTACCTAGACTTGAATAAACGTCGCTCACGACTTGTAAAATCCGATTAAATTTAATATCCGATTAAAATTAATTCTGTATTTTTTTTCTTTTTTAACATTTATCTCCCTTATTCATCGCGTAACGCGCGATGTCATAACTGTATACGGCATACACAGTGACGTTCATAAATATCGACTTAATTTCTCACTGACTTCGTTCGTCGGAAAAAAAACATATACATTGTTAAATAAATAATAAAGGTCTTAGTCACAGCACTGCTCTTTAGTTCTATATCAGACCTTTTTTGAGGTAGAAATCGGGGTTCGCTAATGTTTAGTCATGAAAATTATACAATGTATACCAACATATAATCGACAAATATGATAGTATCAAATATGATACATGTAGCAACCCTTCAATATTGGATGTACATTATTTAATTATTTACACATTATTTATATTGTTAACTAATTAAAAAATACAATAGCTAGAACCCAATTTTTGTTTATTTAGGACAGTTGTCTAGAATTACACAAAAAACCTGATGAAGCATTAAAACATAATAAACTAAGTATAACCGCAACGGGATGACCCATATTTTCCCCTCAAACCCGATCTTTACTCCCGTACATTTAAAGATACAACAACAACCACAACAAAAACAACATTATACTCCAAAGCGAACCTCGACGTGAGGTTCACGGAATCCTCGTTCTCAAAACAATGAGCTTTTACTACCCGAAAATGTAACTACTATATACCGAAAAAAAAATTACAGAATTGTCAGAGAGAATCCAAAATGTGCATGGTAATAGGACTACTTATCTCTGCCTCTAGCGTGATTAGTGAATATACAACCAATCAGAATGATCCAGATTCTCGAAAAATATTCCATTTGATATGCTTTCCTTCTGGCTGATAAAGAAGCAAGCAAATCCAGTCATTAAAAATATATGAAAATAATCTAGCTTAAAAAAAGAACTGTCAGAAAGGAAATATTTTAGATTTTGATTGGTAAAATTCACCCAAGTACACTTCTAGACGTCCTTTCAAAGGCAAAAAAGATACATGTGGCTTTCTTCAACTTACGTAGATTCAAAAAGAATAAATTCTAAAACAAGATATACAGCGACTCTCCAAATCATGAGAAATGGACAATATCTTCTGTGAGTAAGTATTAAGCGAAGAGCAAAGCTTACTTTCAGTTGGTAAATCAGACGCGCTCATAACCCAACCTGCTTACAACTTTCTGCTATCCAGTACCAGTATGATCATAGTCTTCCGGACATTTAACCGCTGTCCCATATACCGCTGCTGCTAGCATGTTGAAGAACCTAACTAAATAGTGTCTCTGAAGAGGGCTGCTTTCTGTATCTTGCATAATCTCCCAAAGCCTGCCTTGTTATATATAGGCGTGCCTAAGTGTGCGTAGGCACATCTGCTTCATACACACATCCAAAGATGATTTAGGAAAAATCATGATAAAATGAAGCGTGAATAAATTAAAAATTAAAAACAATATATAAATACATATTTATCTAACTTTCTAGTTGACTAATTATATCAATGCTTGATACATATTATTGAATAATCATTCAAAATGCATATGTCAACAGTAATAAAACTGAAGGTATGCTTTTTCAGAGCTTTGCAAACATGCTAAAGTTTGTATTATATTTCTCATTTTGTGACCAGCATTTGGTTCTGTCAACATTGTATTTTATTTTGAGAGACTTGATTTTGCAGTTATCTTGATGCAGGCAGAATTTCCTGGAGTGTCATATATTCGTTACCTTTTTCAACCGATTGAACATTTAATTTATTAAATTTCTTTCATACATTAAAACATCGTTTCTGAAGTTCTCCACAGACAATATAATATATATATATGTTGTAACTGAAATTTCAAATGTTTTGCATAAGCTTCATTTATGTTCATGTTTTATCATGAAATGTAATTACCTGCGTTTCATAAATAGGTTTACTGATGCTTTCCACAATTCAAAGCCAGCTGGCTCAATTGTATACACATGTGTTGATATCATTAAATGACCATATATGATCTAAAATATTGTAGAAATTTAACTGCAACTTTAACGACTTTGACAAATTTAGCAAATGTGTTCATATCTGAATAATGTTTCCTCTCAAATAAAACAATGCTAAATTCGAGTTCTACGGACATTCTATCAAAGCGAGATGTCGGCGTGAATTATCCCTGTGAAATGAATATGAAATCTTATAGATAACAAATGTAGACTTTGTTTTGTTCATGAAACTCCTTTAAATCGAACAGATAACGTATTTCAATTTTTCTTTTGATTTACAATTTTGAAAACAGCGTATTGTCCTAATTAAAGGTAATTACATAGTTTTCACAGTTGTTCAAAAAGTGATCAAACTTTATATCATTTTACATTTCCGTTTTGAAATAAAATATGAGCCGTGTTGTGAGATTATCAACAATGTGGTGAAATTTTACATTTTCATTTTTTTCACTTTCAGAAAAAAACTGTTTCGAAATTACTTTTGATACTTTTTATCACACTCAGACTACCATTTCGATTTAAAATCATTTTCACATCATAGACGTTATATCACCTATCATGCAACATACATATTGTTACTATATTGTTGTGAGATCCATATCTAGTGACGGCAACAGATGACCGTTACAAAACGAACCTTTTTGTCCCTAACATTTACCAGTTATGACCCTTAGTTATGACTATATGGTCTAAGTCAAGCCAATGTGTATGACAAACAGCTTCTTGACCAAGTTAGTTATCCCTTGATTATAAACTCTTCATTCAAACTGTCCAAATGGTATTTTTTTCTGGTAATTATGACAGTATCAAACAATGCTAACGTAAATCATTGGTCTTCTAGAACAAGCAAAACAGCTTATTACATTTTTACATATGCTAAGTAGATTTGTCCCAACATGTATAATATTGAGAAACAAAATTTTTAAAGATATGTGTAATAACCTTAGAATATTTTCAAATAATCATAATGGTTAATATAAGCCTTGGCTCGATATGGAAAAAATATATGAAAACCCACAACATTTGCAAAAGAAACATCGAAGTTGATTCGAAATTGTTATGCGGTATCGTTTAACGATTTAAGAATTTTTTAGGGGCAATATTTTTTCTGTTATCCTAGCAGTTGAAAAGAAATCCACATATGCCCCAGCCCTTTCTAAATAAGAACAACTGGAAAAGTTGAATGCAAATTTAGATTAAAATCTAACCTGCGAGACTGGACTAGACCTTTCGCTTAGTTTTAATTAGTTAAAACTGTTTGCCTTAGATCTTAGGTACTAGATGCTTTATATTTCTTATTTCCAGTCGGATTAATATCATTATCATATACATGTATGTATAGTATATTTAAGTTATAGATCTCTCTTTACATTTTACAGATAAGGCTTAAACTATAATTCAAACGCATGGGTCAAATATTACATTCTTCCTGTCAAAGTTGAGCATATTTTTTAATTCTGTCGTTTCCGTGAACCGAACACATTATTCATTAAAAAGAACTTTTAGATAAAACCTTGAGAAAGGAATAACAAAATTCAAAGAACTTAAAATGTCAGACATGTCCTTATAGAAATATTGAGACAAACTACTTGAAAAAAATGGCATTTCAAAAGCTTGCAAGATTTGACTTAAAAGAAAATGGTTGAATGTAATTAAAATTATTAAGACTGTGTTACGTTTAAACGTTTGTTGTTACTTCACATTAACATAAGTATCCATTTAATCTTTTTCCTGATACATTGGAGGTCGACATATTTATATAAACTATTCATTAAAAACCGGTAGAAAATGCTTCATTAGCAAGTGATACATTATCGTAAAATTGACAATTTCCTTTTTTTTTAAATGCAGATGATAGAGCATTTATACTGTTCTAAATGTGCAATATCCGTATTATCTAAGTGGATCCACTTAATTGGTGATAAAAAAATTTGCTTACACAAATGATTGAGTTGTACTTATTTTTGAAAATAGAATGCTTTATAAGTTGCACTAAAATGTGAAATAAGAATCATTCATTAAAAAGGAACAATTTGTTTGCTGATAGAGCAGATAATAGGAAAAAAAATCTTCAGCTGAACCGCCAAATCAGTACTATTCTGAAATTTGCTTCCTTCATTTTAATTCTCTTTACATCTAGATCAAACGTCACTGCGAAAAATACACCAATATACGGAAGTGTACGGTCCCGTATTTTTTAGATATACGGGCATATACGGGACGTATTCGCATAATATACGGACATAATATACTAATCCGTATTCGGAACATCGGGTATACGGGAACTCCGTATATTTGTCATACAAATACGGATTTCCGTATTCTTCCAATATACATGTACGTATATGTGTCCGTATATTTGTCACATACGCGCAGTACGAAACCCGTATTTCAGCCATATACGGGCTATTACAACATCTAGTTTACAAGTATACGGGCTTGTATTTTTATAGAATACGGGAAAGATAAAAATCGTACATGATGCATATACGGGATAGAATACGGACTATGTATACTCGAGATATACGACGAATATACGGAAATGTATTTTCATAGAATACGGAAATGCTTAAAAGCGTATATGACACATATACGGGGCAAGAATACGGACTTTGTATACTGTATATATACGTAGGAAATACGGAATTGTATTTTCAATGAATACGGGAAAGCTAAACGCCGTATATGACACATATACGGACTTATTATATTACATGTACGGATCAAGAATACGGACATGATATATTACAGGATACGGACACCAAATATAGACTGATAATATACATGTACATGATGTTCGGGATCATTATATGTAGTTAGTACTCATTTCTAGAACGGACTAGTTAAGATCCTCATCGTATATACATGAAGCATACGAAAAAATATAAAGACCTGCAATGTCTGAGAGAACGGGAGGAAACATACCTTTTTTAAATAGATATACTGACAGAAAGTTTACTTTGGCGTACACAAGATATGTTATAAACATGATACAAATTATCTGAGTAACTTGTAAAGGATGAGGATGTGCACAAACAAAAGTAATTCAAATTAGTTCTGAATTTAATGAATAGTATTTTATTAACAAGTTTATTAATAAATGTAATATGATCATAAAAGAGTAACAATCAATAATAAAACCAAGCATATTGCAATGATAAGAACATAACTGAAATCATTCTTGAAGTTATGCTAACAATGACTAGTGAACCTTGGCCACTTGGAAACATATTCAAATTACAATAACATATGTAATATCAAAGATTTGTCAGCTCATGCCATTGGTATTGTTTCATACGTTATCGTAAATCAATAGAAATTCAAGTATTACTGTATGTGTATGTAGTCACGGGTCATTGTTTAGCTGAAATACATATAAATGAGAAATATTTTTTTAAAAATCTTCTAAAAACTATGTGGAAGTGACATTTTTACTTGCTACGATAACAGCTTATATGTAAGACCCAGTTTCACTTGCACAGATAAACATAATAATTTTATGGGATTATTGTGAGTTATTTCACTGTTTCTAACAAGGACATACATTTACAACATGCATTTCATAAAGTTTTATTCTTTTTGTTCTTTTATTCTGCTTCATTGTCTTGTGGCAGTGACTTTTTCTGGGACTCGTGCAAGACTCGCATCTGCTCCTGCAGCTCTGCAATGGCATCATGAAGGTCCATTTTTCTGAAAATACAAAATGATAGTATTAATTTTGTAATTTAATTATTTTTCAATTATTACTTTTAAACATTTACTGTCTGTGTTTGACCGCTTTTGCATAAACAATTGTATTACCAATTTCGAAATTGTTCCTGTCATGGAAAGATGCTGGAATGATTAAGAGTTGCATATTTCATCAATTAATTACTCTCATTCTTACTTTTTTGTGTGTTGGCAGTTTTACATACACTTCCATTACACATGTTTAAAAGTTGCGCATGCGTATTTTGCAAAAAACATGGTGTGCATAAACGTAAGGAAGTATGGATGCATAAAGACAAATAAGAAGTAAGGATGCATAAAGATAAGTAAGGATGCGTAAATATAAAAAGTAAAGATGCGTAGATATTAGTAAGGAGAAGTAAGGTAAATATAAGTAAAGCGAAGGAAAGATAAATAAGGAGTTTTTCGTCCTACATTTCTCTGAAAAATTGAATTATATACCGTTACTGAGTGATGCACGTGACTTGTCGAATCACGTGAAGGGTTGTTATGTTTCATAGAAGACGGGTAGAAAACGGATTTTTAATTTATATTTCACTTACAAATTCATTAGTTATATAACATTGAAGAAAATATATTTATGAAAATAAAAAACGGGAACAACGCTTATTACTTAAAGAAGCTGTTCTTCTTAAAATTAAAGATAAATCAAAATATCTTGAGAAAAAACAACAACAACATAATGTACGCTTCTATACACCTATAGAATGGAAGAAAAAAAGTTGTTGACCTAACGGTGTGCAAACTCATGTCCTTCCAATCAGTAAATCTTTTTTCGCTAGGTTTACCGCTGAACCACGGCACTATCTATTTCTAATGTACATTATTAACATTATGCCTGTGATGATCTGTGAGTCAGTCGCGGGACGGCATAAAACGCTAACACTATAGAATAAGGAGAAAAAAGCTAAACTGACTAACGAATAAATTTTGTTATCATGGAATAAGTATTCACTAGCTTGATAAACACTTTTACCGTAACAGGCCACGTGTATCATACAACATCTAATTAACACCTTTATTAATGACATGGTAATTTGATTAACTCCCATCTTAAGTTCTATAACAACATCATAATCAAAACTGTTTTTGTTGAAATTTTTCCTTTAATTTATAAGAATAACTTTGATAAATTAGGCCCCCCCCAAACAATATCGCTAAGTACAACGTACCGAACTCAGTAGTTATTTGTTCGTTTTTTTATATGTATTATCAGATTTTTTTTCTTTATGACAAAACTAAAGAAATTTCTTGTTCCGGAGACATTTAACTTTTGTTTCCGACTACAAAGCATTTGGTATACCCCATGTAAAAACTTTGATACAAAATATTTTTATGTTCTGTTCTGCATAATATGCTATATACACTAGTTTATTGATTAGCGTTGTGAGTTTTTAGCGCCGATGAAAATATTTATTCTAATGAAATAAAAAAACTGTTTAGTGTATGTACATGCATTGTCAATTAAAAACAATTCTTTGGTCAATCATATTAAGAAACTAGGAACAGGGTATTACACATTTTACAATTTCATTGCCAATGCGTCTTATAAAATCATATTTTGTCCTTTTAATTCATAAAATCTTTAATTTTCTTAATTTTTATTTCGATCATGAAATAATCGTTAAACTGTGGTTACTTATCTAATTGCCGACATTTGTGAATGTTTAAACAAATAATCAATTATCTATCAGGGCTTATTCACTGAATTATTCAGTCTCACTTATCTCTTAATATGCAAATGATTTACCGAAATATCGGTACATGATTTTATGTAGTAAAAAAAGGAAAAATTGGTAACAATAAAAATACTGTATGTACCCATAAAGGTGATAAAGTTGGTGTGAAAAGGCATGCTGGGGTACACTGCTGATCATAGAAAGGTGCTAACGACACGTGTCGGTCGTTAAATAGGTTATTAATTTGTCTCAGGAGGTAATTATATAATTTGTGTTTGTCATGCAATTATCATTATAAAAATTATTATAACTGATCCTAAAATTTTATAATCATAGTTACTATTTCGCACCGAAAATGACGTCGAAGGAAGTAATGTATTCAATGATTACGGCTTGATCTTTGTTTTAAATCGGTTTATGATCTAATAACGGCAATGTATTAAAATGAAAACACATTTAAAATATATAACACTTTTACAATATACCGCAACACATCAATACACGATACATCAATAACTAATATCTTTATATATACAAGTATATACTATTAGAAATTGCACGAAAACACCAATTAATCTCGGTCATCAAAGGCGCTTTTCACACCAACTTTATCACTATCTTTCTTAAACATAACGCTTCTTTCATATATTTTGCAAGATTATACATCAATTTTTTACTTTGAGATGACGTTAATGCATTGAACTTTTGTATAGTAGATCATGAACAGTGACCTAAGTGTTTGGATCATATACAGCTGTATCCTGAGCAACATGATATAAAATTATCTTCTGATTCTACTGTTTTTTGATAACATACCTTACACAATCTTTTATCTCTTCCTACATTATTATACCTTCCTAATTCTATCTCTAAAGTATGTGAACATAATAGTAGCTTGTCATTAGATATAACATCTAAATATTTTTCAAAACAAAATTCAGTTTAATATCTGCAATAGGAATTTAATTATGATTTTGAACTATAATACCGGCCTTGCAATTTACCGAACTTACCAACACCCGTTTAAAAACGGAAGCATACAAAAATCTTCATAAGCGATTCCATCAAGCATTGAAGTCTAAGCATTAGTTCAGTAAAACTGAAAAGCATTATACAAAAACTTTGACTTACCTCATTTTACTTTCAAAACGACGAAGACTTCGAAAAAATGCAATTTTTGAGACTTGAATTGCTGAAATCTACTTCTTCCATTTCGCGCCCAAAGAAATGATTGGATAGGTGAACACAAGCTAAACTTGATTGGTGCAATCTGATCACATGAAATAAACCCACGCTTCCTTTGATTGGTGGGATTGATCACATGGAATAAACCCACGCTACCTTTGATTTGGGCGATCTGGTCACATGGTAGGTGCCTTGTTACACTGACTGGTACAGTATATTTCTCTTTCTTGTCATTATCTTGTAGGGCTAGTCTTGAGAGAAAAAAAACAAAGTATCATTGCAAATAATAAAATAAAAATGAAGACTTTCAACACCACTGACTTTGTGTGATGCCTAAATTATTGTATTAACTGAGTGAACCTCTTTCAATATAAACTGTTAGCCTTTAAAAAGCTTTTTCTAATGTATGAATATTGATCATTACCGAAGATCTTATATCTGCTTCTGAAGTTTTAGCGCACATGAAGACCGTTCCATAATTAAAAATTGAACGCCGCCATTATGAAGGTCACGTGACTGTCCGCCATTAAAAGGCTGTTTAACTTCGCTGTGATGCCTAAGTCCTGTAAAACTTTGTATAACTTTAGCACATTTCAAGGTGGCATGCTGTCTTTTATCGCGTAAATTCTGTGACAGCATTTTATTGTATTATTGATACTTTTCTGTATGTTTTATTCCTGACTTGAACATATACTATTAACTTGAATTATTAAATACATGAAAGACGGTGAATAAAGACCATTGACTGTTCAAAATTAAAGATTGAGTTGTGTAAAACACATATAACTGTTCCTTTTCAAAAGTTGAAAATATGATTTCAATTATTTGAACACCTCTGAAAGTCTACAAAATGGACAAAATGACAAAATTAAATATTTCGCTCATCAACCGCATGTTGATGTAGAATGTTAACTAAAAATTGTTTTATTCCATGATACAGTTTCAAACAATACTTGACAATCAAAGTGCATTTTTTAGCGCTTCTATTATTATCACACTCTTTTGTCTTTCGCGGTGTCCTGTGGTGAAGGGAAGTGGTTACGTAATATGGGGGTGACATACTGACTTTGTTTTGATAAGTCACCGTTAATTGCCATTGTCGGTGTTCCTTGATCAGTCACAGTAAAACACTTTAGTAACAAAATTTGCTCTTAAGAAGTTGCCTGAAGGCTATAAAACATGTTCTTTATTTGTTCCTGATTGTTATATAAAATTTAGCATCTACTGCTGAATGGACATTTTCTCTAATATTTATTTCTTGCATTTCGGACTTTTTTTTCTTTTTTTGCAAAGTATTGATATGTTCAGCATTCGAGTTTGTATATGCAGAACAAAATAATAGCTTCAATGCACACGTTTGTAAGATATTTATCTTACAAATAAAACGTTTGCTTTCTTTTTTCTTATTTTAAATGTAATTGTTGATGATATTTTTTTGCACTACGGAAAACGAAATAATTATGACACCCATGTAACTGTACCCTTTTATACAGATTTCTTTTTAAGATAGGAACATGTACTTCTTAAAAGCGGTTTTTCGTGAAATTTTGATAAATGAAACGAATTAATCTACCGAAGAATATCACAAGAGCTTAATTTAACAGTTCATCAGATTGAGATGTTATCTATGATTCGTCTAAGTAAATTGTAACTGCAAATTGATCATTCGTTCTATATCTTAATTGATAATTGATATCTCTTAACAAACTTTTTGTTTATTGTTATAACATACAGCAAACTGTTTAAGCTAATTTAATGTTATGAAGCTGTTTAACTTTCTGAAGCAAACTTTAAATGTTGTATTACTGGCTTAAATTTCTTTGGTGTTTATAAGTAATCATGTTTCATCATAGGTGAAAAAAAAGATGTCTAACCAAAAGCATGACATTTTAGATAAATTACATCTACATGTTCGATGTAATCAGAGCAAAGGCAAACTAATTATTTCAACACAAGGTCGTTTTAAGAATAATTGAACCTGCTGCGTTTCTTTTTGATTTTTAAAAGTCATTACGGTTTAAATTTTCTTCTAAAAGACAGAAGCACAAGCAGACCTAAGAGCACATTTAAGTGTAAATAAGATCACTGTAGAAAACCTACTTTAAATCGCAATGTTGTTTTAAGACAATTAAGTACATCAAAGTTACGCAATAATAGATCAGCCAGCAAAGTAAATCTTAACAAGAGGTACGGTTTGATTAAATTCAGTTAAAAACGTGAAAACCCTGCTGTGAACTATGATCCATATCCGGCTTTAGTAATCCAATACTGCAGTTTGGTTAAGACAATAAAGCACATCACTGATTGCCTTTGAGATAAAAATTAGATAATAGACACGGGCAGATTGATTAAAGTTAAGTCGGTTTCATTTTAATTTAGTTTTTAAGTTTGAGACGCATGCATCGGATTATGATCTATATCCGGCATAAAATCAAGAGTGGAATTTAGTTTTGACAGACCCCCACCCCCCCCCCCCCCCCGAAAAAATAAGAAAAGAAGGAAAAGCATTATTACAAAAAGAAAACATTTTTCTTATAAAGATCCTTAGTTTCAACTAGTCATTATAACTCTATATAACTGTAACTGTGCAACTATGGATGATATTATTTTCGTATTTTCAAATATACGGAATACCGTATTCGACTAATATACGGACTTGCAAGCACACTCCCGTATTTCAGGAATATACTGAATAGTATTTCAAGTTTCTCGTATTAGTAAATATACAGAAACCCTTATTTGAGCAGTATACTGACTCCCGTATTTCCAAGAATACGGGAAGACTATCTTGATTTGATATGCCCGTCTTTTTCAATTATAATCTAAATAATCAAATATAATGATCATTACTTTTTCCAGTTTACAGATACATTGTTGACTTCTCAATCAGTAGTTTTCTAGAGACGTTCCATCTTGAAAATAATGACCTCCGAAAAACTTTCGTGTTTTAGACACATAATGGGTTCCATTATTTACAAATTTATAGAACGCCAGATTTGAGCAGATTACTGACACCCGTATTTCAGTATATACGAAAAGTACATCGTTTCTTGTTTTCTTAACTTTAAAATAAAAGGAAATATGTAGTTTAGCAGTATACGACAGTTCATGAATATGCAGTCTTTTTAGATTTACGTATTTGTATGAATACGGGATACCGTATTTTAGTAATATACAGTTTTATTATGATGTTCACGTATTTTAGAAAAATACGGACACCGTATATCTAGTTTTCCGTATTTTGTAAGTATACGGAACACCGTATTTTGGTCATATACGGATTTGCTGAATATACGACACCGTACACCTCCGTATTTTATGTTTTCCGTATTTTTACCCGTATATTAATGATATACGGAATTCCGTACACTCCCGTATATCTACATATTTTTCGCAGTGCGTTCGTCTACTTTGAGAACTTAATAGATAACACAAGCTCGTTGTGAATTGAATTCATTTCAAGTGATGATGAGACTATGGAAAACTGAAGAGCTACAAAGCTTTTTCTTCAATATTTGTAAGTCTTGAGTATAAAAAAGAATGCCATGTTTCATATTTCTCATGGCCTATTTTTACAGATCTACGGTTAAAGGCATTCATCATTAGACTAAGCGTGCAAAGTGTGCAGAGTCTCTTTTGTTTCATATATTGGCCTTTACTGTAACAGCACAATTTGCAATGATATAAGGTAGACAAAAAGAACAAAGACGGCATTTAGTTGATTCCTGGATCTGGAACAGTTAACTCCCTTTGCAATATTGTCAATGCAAGATGATCTGGAATGCAGTAGTGTAAAATGTTTTACAGGACGTTTACACAAACATACAACAAAACGAAGACAAAATATGAATTTAAAAATGCAGTTCCAATATCAGAAAAAAATCAAAGATACGTTACTGAAGATAGTCAATATAGAAGACATCTTTTCAGATGTAGAATGACCCAGGTAGATGCTTATGGTTGATAAAAGCGGTAAAAAGGTTTGTGACCAGATATTAAATGTATAAAGATGTAAAAAGACTGATATGTCTCTTAATTTCCTCCAGTAGGAGACAGCTTGTGTGTATAAAACATTTACAAGCACATATGACACATAAGCTTGGATAAAGAATAAATGACGATGAAAATAAAAACGTAATTGCAATGAAAAAAAACAACAAAAGTATATTAATTGTGCACTAGGAAAATGAGAGATTACAGAGAAAAACAACGTGAAATAAATCAAACAAAATTTTTGCTTTGTCTGAGTTCAACCTTACCGAAGTAGAAAACAAGGGTGGTTTTTAAAATAATATGCATAAATGTGTGTCTGGGCTTGTTCTGATTTTACCAATCTTGCTGAAACGAAAGCACAAAATTGTTCATAGAACAAAAGATGGAGTATAGACAAACATAACTGAACTTACGTTTTATTATTTGTAATTGACTGTGACACTTGCAAATCTGTATTATATTAAGTCAAATTATTATTTGATACAAGTATTTTTAATGACTTACACATATAAGTTAGTAACAAGGTGTTTTTACAAGATGTACTTTATTTTTATCAGGCATTTTTAACAAGGCAAGGCTCGAAACTGACTCATCTATTTAATCAGTGACGTTAATTAAGTAACCAAATGACAATCTTTTTTTCTTTCCGGTTGTCTTTGATAAGTTTAATATGAAAACAATAATGAAACAACATTTCTATGTATTTTTGTCCCTTTTCATTCATTTTTGGATGTTGGGTGTTTTCAGAATTTGAACGCACATAATCGATATATTTTACTTTTAAATGTTCATGTTTGCTTCATTTCTTCAGACTGACAGATGAAATAAATATATGGTTTTCTTTTTTGATTAAACTGGTTATACTAAACATATAACAATTAAAAATTTTTTTTAGATTTTGAAAGGGGCTTAAATGTCCTAAATTCATTCCATTTGCGTCATCCTTAGAATTTTTTTTTTGGTAACAGACATGAAAAGTTTTTATATTTGAAAGTGCACAGCCGAAATGGTATATCGATTATGAAAACCCCTCTGTTAGTTTAGTATACGGTGATTTAAATGGAAGAAAAATACGATTTTTCAACCGGCTTTTAAGAAACATTAGACAAAAGTCTTTTCATAATATAGAAGAATTATTCAATGGGTTTTAATAACGATAAGTTGCTTTAAAAACAAAATCTGTAATCTCTTCTGAATTATCGTGTTCAGGTGATAGCATGTTTAAATCATTTATATCTAACTCCTTATTGCAAAATATATTGGGAATTAACTGAGAATATTCCCTGGAAGGTCTCTCCAACAAGTTTTTGTCAAGAGTAAAAAGTTATCTATAAACATTTGAAATTACTTTTATGAAGATAGGACAAACAATTTATGGTTTAATGAGTATAGTTATGTAATCTGTTAAAAAAACTCAGAGCAAACACTTTCTTATTTTAATGAATAAGCCTAAACACTGTCTCTTTGTTTATTCATTGTTCTGTCGTAAGAAATGTAACCTTGCAAAAAATCAGTTTAGAAATAATCAAACTTTATCAGATGTTTTTGACTGAGTTGATATTACAAAACTATATAAAATGTAGGTTTACAATTAATAAAATTGATAAGGTAAGACTTCTCTTTAAATTTCTGATTTTAATCATAATGCCCCGCTACATTATTTTCATTAATATTTCTATTTTCGAATAGCAAACATCTTAACATGTGGTCAAAGTTTTGGCAAGCAAAAGTTATATTCACATAAACGGATCAATAGCAATAAACTTATTTTCTTCCTATTTTCTTCCTATTTTCATCAGTTACAATCTTGGAACCGGTCAATGATAGCAATGACTTTAACCTTTCTGAAGTCAAACATACATTTGAAAAAACGTGAGTTTTTTTGTCACGTTTCAATCTAATTTCTTTTCTTTAGTTTAATACACGGTGAAAATAGACACAAATTTTAAGATAACTCATTCTTTATTTGCAGTAAAGAACATGCAGAGCAAAAGTGGACTGGTGAAAATTTGGGTTCATGGTCGTCGAATTCCAGTCACTCACCTCACATGCACTAATTATGCATTAAAATTAATTTGATAGTTCTCAAAGAATATTATTGTTGTTCATCTAAAATATTCTATTCTGTTCCGTTTCCTAAGTCATCAAGTGTCCCTTGATTCGTCCCAGTTATAGGACTTGTGTAGGTCCAAACAGACAAGTAACGAAAACCGAAACGAATGTTCTCAACCTCTTCATTCATAAAAAAAATTTCTGCAGTTTTATGAAGCATCGACAGAAATATGATCATTTATCATACGGAACTTAAATGTAAAATAAAATGCAAAACTACATGTTCAACAGAGAAAACTGCATGAAAACTGGCGAAAATAAGAAAGATGGTGATGATAATGACAAAATTGTTGTTGTTGTTGATGATGATGATGATATAAAGGGCAACTATGAGCATGATAATGATAAGATGATTATATCAATAGTAGCAAACAGAGGGAGAAAGAGATAGAGAGAAATAGCCATTTTTTTACCTTTGATAGAAAATACCAGTGATAATAATGATTATAAAATAACAGCAGCATTAACGATTTATAACATAAAAATAACTATAAAAATGTAAATTTACAAACACACATGTAACTGTATTACAAAATGTTTTAAAATGTTACCCAACAGTTTACTTTTATCAAAGTAAGAAAATAAGAAAAAGTAGACAATGAACAAGTCTGTTCTCTTTTTTAACTACTGGCAAGATATGTAAGATTCTATTTATGTATCAGAGTTGTCATATTTACATATATCTTGTACAAAATGAATGACACTAAATAAAACCAATTATTTCTAACAAGAAACGGTTTCTACGGAACTCTGACATTATTATGGATTCATTCAGTATTGATCATGGAATCCCCTGTTAGGACAGCAGTCAGACACATTCCTTGTAGATACGAACTGGACAGATATGAACAAGTGGAATATGATATGCTGATACAAGCAGATTTTTTCTTTGGTGTATTTCTCAGGAGCTTTTTCCAAATATTCCGTTTCGCAATTTCTATTGTTGCGCCGTTTAAGATAGTAAAGTTTTATGTCTTACCATTTGTTTCCAAGATTTATGGAACTGTACATGTTAACCCCGAACAATTAAATCTACATATATTTTGATAATGTACTGTTTATGACAGATGATATTCCTGAAATTTTCTGTTTTCTGACATGAGTATCTCTGTTAAGTTAAGACTTAGACACTTTTTACAAACAAACAAACTATACAGGATACTTACCAATAATATCGGTAAAAGGGGCATCACATATCAGAATATCGGAATATTTAGCTTGGAAAATTATACCTATACATCATTTTTGAGATGAATATGAAGTATACAGTTTGGAGATCTAATGGTCCCCGGGTAGCTGGTCAATTTTATTTAACTTGAAAATGTATTATTAACTTTTAACCTATAAACAGGTGAAGTACTTATAAATCCCACTTTGCTGCGTACATGTCAAAGGAGCTGTTCGTATTCACAACACATGACAACACCGTCGACCTACCTTTCTTTTACAGCACTGGAATGGAATGTAAAGAAATTTCATAAGTCCTTTGACTCCCTCCGTAACGGAAGGAATTCCGTAATTTCCGTTACTTTGTTTACTTATCATAGCACTATCTCCGTTATTTTCACACTCATTTTCACTTATTACCGGCCAGTCAGGATTTTCAGATGGGCCTGGAAGAGTACAAGACACTGGTTGACTCGTTATTGCACGCCTGTTACCACCTGGTAACGTATTGCAGCCTACGTTTGCTTTACTTTTGCTTCCACCTGAAACATGGACAACACTACGACGCTGATGTGCTATCACTGCCGGATCTTTATTATTTTTTCTCCTGTTATAACGTGTACCATCCTGTGACGAACGCTTCTGACGTAAAGTGACGTCACTCTTTCTTCTGAAGTCATCCTCTTTGTAATTTTTCCGAATGTTCTGTGTCCCTGTACAAGTTACATGAAGCCTCACTTTTTCGTCGTAATTCGGCACTTTTGATACTATAAGGCTGTTGGTTTTTCGGAAGTTTTCGATAATCTCCGACGGTAATTCCCATGAACATTGGGCATTCTCGGGGGTTTCCTTGGAGAGTGATCTTGTTCTTGATTTAAAGCGCTATCACTACAAGATACTCCGACTTTCACTAAGTTGGTTGAACCATCTAAGTTTACAACGGTTGTGTACTCGGGAGGTGGAACATCCTGGTAGGAATGTTTTCTTTGCGCACGTGACGTCATTTTCTAGTTAATCCAACGCGCACCAAAAAGAGATATTAATAAAACTTTTATTTGCTTACATTGTTATGGTCTCGTGTTTTTTTCCTTTATTCATTTTAAACTCGACTTAGTCTACAAGATCTTAAGAATTGGAATATTTTATCCATATTTTTCCCATCAGCTGTTAAGACTTTGTTTCCATCACTCGGTTAATGTCTAACGTCGTGTATACATTATCTGAAAAAAAGAGAAGAAAATGCTTTAGTAACTTAAAACATATGAAGATACTGCAGTCAGTGTGTGCTTTGCAACTTCTGAGACAAAAATGATATCTGTCTTTGAATGCAATAATGAGACTTTCAAATTTCTTTACGCCATTTTTCTCAATCATTCCCTGTCAGGAGTGGCTAAATGCTGATGTGGATGACGGTGGGAAAGTTAAACATTACACTGGAAGTATATTCAATATAAATATTTTATTTTTAATCTTAAAATTTTGCTTTGTTTGCAATTTGTTAGTATTTAACTGAACTGAAATTAACTAAAACACAGCGTAATAAAATGGCGTTTTTTTCTACGGTTTTGACCTAGTAATATATCATATTTCTTATGTTCTATGATGATCGGTTCACGTATTTTCTATATTGATTATAAGATAATAAAACGGCAAACTTTTGACAGAACAGACGGAACAGAACAGAACAGAACAGAACATTTATTCAAGAAAACACAGCTTACATAACATGTTTACAAGTGAACAAATAGATTACATGACGAAAGTCAAATGTTTATCTCCTTTTTATTCGAAGTGTAAAGAGAGCACGGAATGTATTTACTACACCTTTATAAATTATTCATGCATTCTCTTTCACAAGTATTATACAAGATGACTTTGTGCCAAATCTAGTCCCAGAAGCTGTATAGGTTTCTTGTTTTATTTTCACTCAATAATACTGATATGCATAAGGGAATACATACTTTGAGTGTGGTGTTCAACAGACGTGTTTATCGACATAATGACACGTGTGAATTATATAACCGTACAGTAAAACTCATAAAAATGGTGTTGTTAATAGCGGGGTCTCATTTATTCTACATTTTATACTTTGATTCATACAAATTGCTTATTCTCGCATGAATTTGAGATATTCAGAGTGATGTTATTTAATAGTCTTTACTGTATTTGTATCTTATGTGGAACCCCTTTTTCTAACACTACAAAGTTTCACCGAACCATGTTAGTCAAGATTGTTATTCCTTTGTTCATAGTTAGTGGTACATTCATGGAAAAAGGGTGTTTGTTATTAGAAAGTGAAACTGAATCTGTCTAGCAACCATGACTGAATATGTTCTAAAGAGATGTCCATGAGGAAAGGGGTTGCATTGTGTATGTTTTGATCAATTATTATTTTCAAAGAATTTGATCACAGAAAAAAAAACATTTAAACATCCCCAAATAAATTTCCAAAACGAATATATTACCAGGCGCGTAGCTACCAGTACGCAGAATACGCAGCTGCGTACACATTGGTCCAGAAAATCTTTTTGAATAGTTGTTAGTAAATGTTCCATAAGAAAAAGTAAAACAAAAATCGAGTAAAATTGGTAAAAAAATATGACTTATTTTATGCCAAAAAACCGCCAAAACGCTCCTGAGTCGATCTACAGAAGAAAAATTCCGGGGGAGCATGCCCCCGGACTCCCGTACGATTCTGCGTACACCTTCGAAAGCCCTTGCTACGCCCCTGATTACTAAAAACAATTTCCGTCATTTTGCCGATAATTAATTTTTATTCCACTGTAAATGTAACTGATTTCGAATCTTGATGACAAAAATGATTTTTTATGTCTTTGAGTTAAGAGATTAAGGGGATCTCCAAAATAGACATATCAGATTCCTTAGAACAGGACATGACGTCATTGCTCTATTGTGAACTCGTTAACATCAATATCAAAGACGTAACAACTATGTGACGATGTAACAATTAGCTCACTTAAATTCTAGTCTTGTCACGTTTCTGCAGAAAAGTTTATTTTTTGTACAATATGATATTAATTTAATGTATTAAGATATTAGAACGCCGCATTGTCTGAGAGTGCATAACACCTGTTTTAGAAACACAACTGTATTAATTCAAATAACTGGCGTTACTAAAGTTATGATTAATGATAAAAGATGATTGATAAATCTCAAAGAGAATATAAAATGTGAAATAATTCTATTTTTTGCCTTTATTAGTCTAGCTCTTACAGTGTACGCCCGTCATTCTTTCAGTGGTCGCCTGCTTTATTGCTTCATCACCCACCCATAGTATTAAACTATTCATTAAAATTTCAGTTCGAACTTACTTCTTTTACAACCATTGAACAGAAAGATTCTGCTACTTTTCTGAAATTCTTTATAAGAATGTTTCATGAATATCTGTCTACAACACTCACGCCTTAATCAAAGTAATGAGATTTCTATGTCTTTCAGTGAAATAGTTGCATTAGCTTTAATGTTACAAAATATGCAATATAAGGGCATTTTTATTTAGTGCAAGTACTTTTAACCAGACAACGATTCGCGATAAAGCATGATTTATTGCAATTACTGCTGTAAAGGAAGTCTCAAGCGGTTCCTACCAGTAGACGCAAATACGGTTGTGTAAGAGGAACATTACCGATATATGAAGAAAACATATATAATTGTGTTTTTATTTCAGTATTTGCTAACATAAACGTGCGTTCTGTAAACTTTCTATTACCGAAGAGGAAGAGAAAAAGTCCAACCTGTTCGTTACTTCAGCGTTTATTGCTTGATTGAATAGCAATCAATCTAGTTCTTATAGAGCCTTCGTGGCACTGAAATCACTCAAATTAAGCAAAACTCAATCATATATATTTCTGCGCCAACACACTCGCGTCTCTACCTTCTGAAGGTGTTCATAAGACAGATTGTTTTTAATTATCGTTCTAAATCTAGTCAAGTTATACAGTCAAGTTAGTCACTATATATTTCCGCGACCGATACTATCGTATGTTACAGAGTGCAGAACATAATTGCAAACCATCGAAAACAAACACATTAAATAACTGTTTGAAGATATTCCTAATCTTCGATAATATCTTCCGATAACTAAATGTTCTTCAGGCTTTGAAGAAATTGTTGATTTTGCATAACAACGGTAATTCTGAAAAAACTGGTACCGTGTTACGTCCATGACGTCTAATAAAACAGTGTATGTAATTGCCATTTAGTGGTTTGGGAATTCAAAATTGTGAATGTCTTAATGTATCTATATTGATAGATACTAATGGGAGGTCACAATGAATAAAACATTTTGTAAATGAGTTTTTCTTTAGAATTATCTTTGTCAGAAACGACTATTCGTTATGCTATTGCCCTTATGCTATCGTAAAAACGAGTTATATTGCATAACCTGTTTGTGTACAGTACCCTTTTTAAAAACAATATCAGACTGTAGTTATAAACTGTTTAGAACCTGACGTCGTCAGTTCTTTGTAAGGTACTATCGACTCCACTTGGGTAAGGGGTAAGACGTGTTTATATCAAACCATTAAAATAATTTCAGTCCTGCTTCAGAGATAGGTTGTACGATTCAGTAAGAATACTGCTATGATTTTCAAGTTATAAAGTAGAGTAGGCATTTTTGCATCGTCCGCTCTTTCGTTTATTTTTTTTTAAAATTTATTTTCCTAGGTGCTAAATTGTGCAATTATACATACTCTATGTCATGCAAAGTACTTTTTAACAGATATTCGCAATATTAAATAATGGATATTTTATAGTCATTATTGTAAATCTAGTTTCCAAACACAGACTCTGGTGGAGAAAAAAAAGACATTGTCTTGAAAGGGAAACGTCTGATATATTGAAATAAAGTGCATATTGTATTTTGATTTCAAGAACGTCTTTAAGTCGAAATTGTTGTTGTAAAATATGGTTATTCTAAAAGAATATGTTTGTACAGCAATATTAATGCTTCGGGTATGAAACTTTAGACTAACAGACAAAATGAACATTTAATTTAGTGGTTATAAGAAAAATTGCATCGGTTCAAATAAAACGTACCAGCCACCATGCATTTCAATTAGTTTTTACAATAGCACAATGCATTATGCAATGACATGAAAGAATACTTAATACAGTCAAAGTTCGTGAAAATATCATTTTCATCATAGTTAAGAAGAATTGTGGATGGTCTAGATAGTAATGATATTTGAATCAACTACGGTAGCTGTATTTATATCGTTGCTTAATAAACGTAGTTATAGATGTCTCTGCTGACTTAAGACTACCTATTAAGAAAAATAATTGTTTGAAAAACCTGTTTCAGTCAGTTCAACATGGTTATGGAAAACAGTATAGCTTCCTAAAATAAAGATGTATCATTGAAATTTTCGAGACTCAAATTTCTTCAGAAAGTAGAATGAATCTTTTAATGTGTCAGAATCGTAAAGTTTCCGGCAACATTTTCTCAGACGTTGATTATGATATTGCTCATTGATATTTATAAATTGATATATTTCAATTAAAACAGAAGTTTGAAAGGGGAAAAAGTTACAGCTGAAAGTAAGTATTCCATTTTAAAGCAGAGAAAGTTAAAATTCTCGTTGTAGATAGTCTCGCCTGAAAGAAAAACATGAAACTCTTTTTCTATTTTTTCTTCAGTGTACGTTTTTATTAAAAAAAAATATATTGAATTAGGCAATCATAGTAAAAAGGCAACGAATATAGAAAAAAGGTGTAAAGGGTAACTGTGCTTGTGTAATTTTAGCACAAGCAATTGTTTATTTATTTTGCTTACTCAAATCAACGATGAGAAAAGAACACTCAATTGTCAGTCCTTATTGAATCAACTCAATCTCTATTCTACTTGAAATATTCTTCTTGAAATGCAAATTATTCAAGATGAGTACAATAATGAATGCTTTTGTTCGTAAAATGAATTTGAGCATGTAACGTTTGAATCTCTCTGTAAGCCAACTAAAGTTAATCGAATTTAATTTCTAAGACACTGCATTCCAATTTTATTTGTAGGAACCTTATATTGTCAATAGATTTCAATTAAAATTGCTTGACTCGTACAGTGTAATAGCTGATATGCCCTAAGCTTTCGAATTTTATAAACACGCAGAGGGTCAGTTTAAATTGTCTCGTATATTTGTAAGATCAAATACAAGCTATGCCGACAGACACCCCGCCCCAACTCCCCCCACCCACAGAGAGAGAGAGAGAGAGAGAGAGAGAGAGAGAGAGAGAGAGAGATATATATATATAGAGAGAGAGAGAGAGAGAGAGAGAGAGAACCTGCCCTCTCATAAAAACTGTTTTAGTCACACAGTTGGGTTATTATATTAAAGAAGAGCTGTCCTAATATGGCAGTCATAATATTCAAGGACTCCGTTGCCTAATTCGGATACACGTGTTATTGCATGTTGCATGTACAGGACAAACACGAAAAAAAGAGACTGAAACAGCCTAAAGCTTCCGCACAAATAAATAATGATATATATACAAGTTTCCTTATTAATCATTCTCTCTTACATATTCAATAACTTATATTCCTACAGATGAATAACATGGTTAGTAAATGTGTTTTCATAAGTAGTTTGGGAATATATAGACATGTTAATGCTTATTATACATGCATGTATTTCAATGTATATCAATTCGCATGTGATACAATTTTCATCCTGGATAAATGTTGATAAAGTGTTTTCTTCCCAGACTCTTCTTAACTCGAAAAAGCCGACTTCTACTCTTGTTATTGGTCTAATACAAAAAAAGATTAGCATGAAAATAAGTTTTACCGTACGGACATAACACTTGCTGTTGTTTTATACATTAACCCGCGTTAGGTTAAGCAATTGTCATCTGGTCGGATAAGACATTTACCTCCCCTACCTTTGTTGTTTCTGAAGGGGATAGGTCAAATCGACCGGTGTCTTAATTCTGATAAATCGTATCGAAGTCGGAAATGAGTTTGCTTTTAAACGTTCGTGTCCCTAGAGAAAATTTTAAGAGATATACATCTAAAATTTTGCAGCATTCAAGGCCCGCGGTAGTTTCTAATATTATAGATCCAAATGACTGATTACCGATGTTTTTGCTTTCGTTTCAATCAGATATGTTTGTAGGCGGTCTAGATTAGGATAAATTAGATTTTCTTCGATTTAACTAATTTAGAACAATGATTTTTGCGCTGATCTCACATACTGAAAGTATAAGAAATGAAACACATCTGTGCATTAAAATCGATTTCATTCCATCAAATATACGAGTTTCTAAACAGTGTTCCAATATGAAAAAAAAATCCCCTAAGTTACTACATCATTTTTTACAGGTCTTACAAATTCCAATACCTCAGTTTTAAGCCTAAAATTTTCAAGGAAGTAGGCTTTGAGACGGAATACATCGTGCTGCGTCATCTAAAAGAAATGCGTCATAGAAAGTCAGTCTGTCATCAAATATGCTTGTAGCAATTATCCACTGTTCCAGTCGTGGTTAAAACAAACATGACTTACAAAGACAGAATATGCTATTTAAAGTAATTTCAATTTGTCGCTCAAAATTTTTGTCCATGTAGGTGATTTTAAAAATAGTACAGGATTTGATCTAAAATAAGCATACCGTGCATCTTTCTTTTTTTAAAGCACGTTCGCACGCGTAGAAACAAGGTATATGTCAGTTATACCAACAAGGCCATGCATAATAGGAAGATGGCAGTAGCAGTACAGAGTAGCAGTTGGCAGTAGAAATTAAATCAAACGTGAAGTTGGCAGAAGCAGTAACAGCAGTACCAGTAAAACAAAACGTGAAGTTGGCAGTAGCAGTAACAGCAGTAGCAGTAAAGAAAACGTGAAGTTGGCAGTAGTAGTAACAGCAGTAGCAGTAAAACAAAACGTGAAGTTGGCAGTAGCAAAAACAGCAGTAGCAGTAAAGAAAACATGAAGTTGGCAGTAGCAGTAACAGCAGAAGCAGTAGGAAACTCTGAAAGTCTGCGAGAGTGTTTGAAACAGTCACAGACCTGGAATCGAACCGGGATGGTCGCTAGACTTTCTAGATTGGCACCAAATTACTGAAAGTTTGCAGTTATGTCAGAAACAGTAGCAGACCGTAACAATGGACACAGGAGGGTCCCTTAACATCAAAAATGACATTTTCTCGATTTTGGCACCAACATTCCTGAAAGTCTACGAAAGGGTCAGAAACTTTTGCAGACCGGTTAAATCGACACGGGAGGGTCCCTAGACATTAAAAATGACATTTTACCAATTGGCACCAAAATTCCTGAAAGTCTGCGAGAGTGTCATAAACAGTCGCAGACCGGTAAAATCGACACGAGAGGGTCTCGACATTTTCCAATTGGCACCAAAATTCCTGAAAGTCTGCGAGAGTGTCAGAAACAGTCGCAGACCGGTAAAATCGACACGGGAGGGTCCCTAGATATTAGAAATGACATTTTCCCAATTGGCACCATAATTCCTGAAAGTCTGCGAGAGTGTCATAAACAGTCGCAGACCGGTAAAATCGACACGAGAGGGTCTCGACATTTTCCAAAATGGCACCAAAATTCCTGAAAGTCTGGCAGAGTGTCAGAAACAGTCGCAGACCGGTAAAATCGACACGGGAGGGTCCCTTGACATTAAAAATGACATTTTCCCGATTGGCACCAAAATTCTTGAAAGTCTGCGAGACTGTCAGAAACAGTCGCAGACCGGTAAAATCGACACCGAGAGGTCCTTAGACCTTGAAAATGACACTTTTCCGATTGGCACCAAAATTCATGAAAATTTGCAAGAGTGTCAGAAACAGTCGCAGACCTACGCAGTAGACACGGGAGGGTCTGTTGATGTTTAAACATGTTTTATTTTCATTGAAACCTTCAAGACTTTTAAGACTTTCTTACTGCTACTGCTGTTACTGTTACTGCCAACTTCACGTTATGTTTACTGCTACTGCTGATACTGCTACTGCCAACTTCACGTTTTGTTTACTGCTACTGCTGTTACTGCTACTGCCAGCTTCACGTTTTGTTTTACTGCTACTGCTGTTACTGCTACTGCCAACTTCACGTTTTGATTTACTGCTACTGCTGTTACTGTTACTGCAAACTTCACGTTTTGTTTTACTGCTACTGCTGTTACTGCCCTGCCAGCTTCACGTTTTGATTTACTGTTACTGCTGTTACTGCTCCTGCCAGCTTCACGTTTTGTTTTACTGCTACTGCTGTTACTGCTACTGCCAACTTCACGTTTTGTTTTACTGCTACTGCTGTTACTGCTACTGCCAGCTTCACGTTTTGTTTTACTGCTACTGCTGTTACTGCTACTGCCAGCTTCACCTTTTGGTTTACTGCTACTGCTGTTACTGCTACTGCCAGCTTCACGTTTTTCTACTGCTGCGTACTGCCACTGCTCACTTCCTACAATTCACTTGGCAATTGAAGACAACTATGATCGTGACAAGGAGACATTTACAAAAGAGGAATAACAAAGCTATTGTGCTTTTATTTCAACAATGTCTGTAAGAGACAATTTGTGACATAAAATCTGGCTTTATTGTAAACTTTCCGATTGTTAAGCAAATAGATTCAGCCAAAGATAATGACAGGGTCTTACAGTGTACCAGAATTTAGAGTATGGATGCCCACAAAGTAAAAAAGAAATAATAATCATGCATTTCGTCTTCGATATCACAAGTAAAAAATAGCATAATATAGAGGATATTTGTTTGTTTTTGTAGAAGATGAGAATTTATTTCATCGAGTGAACACCATATGTGATATTTTCACGAGTGGCGCAGCCACGAGTGAAAATATCAACATATGGTGTTCACGAGATGAAATAAATTCCCATCTTCCACTAAAAAACAAACAAATTTTCTTTTTATTTTATGCCAACACGTCAAAAATGGGTATTTTATGACATTTTTAATCAAGGCCTTCCCCATGGTGAGCCCCAAATTAGTTAGTGCGTACTTTGGTTACTCCGCACACAAAAAAGTGCAGACAATCTCCAGTACATATGATAACTTTACTTCTGCTGAAATAAACTGAATACACTTTCATCAAATAACATTTATTTTTCTCTACACAGTTTATCAATATTTATTGAATTTTTGCCATACATACTTTAATTATAAAAGCGGATTAATACCGAGTAATATTCAATCAATTGAATTGAAAGTCGGCCATATTGGATATTGTCCATGTGAGTTATGTAAACAAATCAGACATTTTAAATAATTTATGGCAAATTTCATCATTGTTCACAACTAGTTAGGCTCAGGAATTCAATATTATAATTGGATTTAACAAGGTAAATAAATTTCACTCGCTGTCACAGTCTGAAATACAGCGGATTCTCTTGTATTAACGTGGTGGGGAAATTTCATAAGTTTCATCAAGCAGTAGTTCCGGCACAAACAGTGGATTATCAAAATGGTAATTTCACTGATTCAAAACAGTTGATTATCACTTTTATCTCACTGATATTTCCCTATATTTCATTGGTAGGCATAAAATAAAAGCAAATTACTGTAAATGTTATATTTATAAATAGAGCGTATGTAATAGTCTTTTGTGTTGCTTCGAATGCTCCAGAGAAGCAATATCCAGATTTAAAATGAACAAACCTAAATTACATGTCGTTTACATCAACCTCCAAGAAAACTTAAAAAAAAAACTACCTTGGCACAAGCACAAAACTATTTTCCTTATATTACAACAAAGTAATAGGTAGTTGCCATGATAAGATGATTAATGGATGAGATAGTGAAGCGATTGAAAGGTTATGCCTGCATATAAAAAAGTCATTTATGTATAAATGTATAAGCTTTTTGATTGCAGAATATTGAAGCGGTCGATATCGGAGCACTCAATTTTTGTGAGAGTTTCAACTAGTATCGACTCAGCTTCTCATGAAACTAAAACTGGAAGTTTCGGTAAAATTTAATAAAATGGTGCCTTCTTAGAAGGTTCAACCTGTCTCATTACGTACAACAACTTGCCGAGGTCAAGTTCACTTGACAAAGCAGGCATGTTGTACTTGTTTCTACTGTAAATTGATAGCAAAGCAGTTAAAGGCTGGTCAATCGTCAGAAATTTAAAAAGAATATATAAGAACTTGCTTACTTAGCACAAAAGGTATAATGAAAAGACTTAGGAGCAAAGCTGGAAAGACGAGTAATTTTCCAGTTATAACCATGTGAGCGCTGGGAATTCTGACTTGTTAATGTTTGTACATATCTTTATTTATAGACAATTATGGATAGTCATGAATAAAACATTTAGAAAGGGAAGCTTTATGTTATAAAATTGTCCAGTACAAGGTTTACTTTTTTCGGCATATGTTGTTTAGAAACATTTCTGTAACCATTTGAATATAGTTCAATTAAGATATAATAAAAAGTAACCATAACTTCTTTGTTAATAATATCAATAACAACTATAACAAAGTTTTGAATTAAAAAATCAAACCGGAAGTTGATTGATCATCCACAGTAATCTCAATCAAACAAATTTCTTTGAAATTTTAAAACTTGGGTCTATAAAACTAATTCGTAGAGCTATGACTTATTTAAAACATTTCGAGCTGGTCTCAAAGAAATTCAGAAATCGATTTGCGCATGTTCTCTCATATTGGTCGTTGCTATAAAAGGAGATTACTTTTATTGATGAAACAATTGTCTTTTTGTTTTAGTGAGCCTGTTGGATATCAAAGACTTTTGAGATGAAGGGAAAATAAATAAGATTCGCAAACATTGCAATATTCGTTAATTCTTACAAAACTGACAAGGGCAAAATATGTCCGTCCGTTTGATTTCTTTGGGAAAACCGTTTAAACGAATAATAATATTTCGATAGTTCTTGTCAGTTTTGCCTTCTTACACCAAGATTTTCAAAGGTAGTAACTAATCAGTTTATTTGCCTTCCTACACCAAGATTTTCAAAAGTAGTAACTAGTCAGTTTATTTGCCTTCCTACACCAAGATTTTCAAAGGTAGTAACTAGTCAGTTTATTTGCCTTCCTACACCAAGATTTTCAAAGGTAGTAACTAGTCAGTTTATTTGCCTTCCTACACCACGATTTTCAAAAGTAGTAACTAGTCAGTTTATTTGCCTTCCTACACCAAGATTTTCAAAGGTAGTAACTAATCAGTTTATTTGCCTTCCTACACCAAGATTTTCAAAGGTAGTAACTAGTCAGTTTATTTGCCTTCCTACACCAAGATTTTCAAAGGTAGTAACTAATCAGTTTATTTGCCTTCCTACACCAAGATTTTCAAAAGTAGAAACTAGTCAGTTTATTTGCCTTCTTACACCAAACTTTTCAAAGGTAGTAACTAATCAGTTTATTTGCCTTCCTACAGCAAGATTTTCAAAGGTAGTAACTAATCAGTTTATTTGCCTTCCTACACCAAGATTTTCAAAGGTAGTAACTAATCAGTTTATTTGCCTTCCTACACCAAGATTTTCAAAAGTAGTAACTAGTCAGTTTATTTGCCTTCCTACACCAAGATTTTCAAAGGTAGTAACTAATCAGTTTATTTGCCTTCCAACACCAAGATTTTCAAAGGTAGTAACTAATCAGTTTATTTGCCTTCCTACACCAAGGTAGTAACTAATCAGTTTATTTGCCTTCCTACACCAAGATTTTCAAAGGTAGTAACTAATCAGTTTATTTGACTTCCTACACCGAGAAGTTTAAGGTTACAGTGACAGTACAACCATTTTGATCGTGAACATCTTGAGTACTTTCCTTTCCTAGGTATTTAGTGACTGTTCTCCGGAAAATAAAGTAGGAAGGGTCGGAGATGCATACAAATTAAAGATATGTCGAAATTTATATGTTAATATATGTAGATTTAATATTTCATATTAGCTCAGATAAAATCATGATGAATCGAAATCAGACTTCATTCTTTTATTGACATGATTTAAGCTTCGATTTCAACAACAATCGAAACGTATGAAAGAAGTGCTGGTAATTTAGAAAAAAAAGACAAGTTACCATCTATTTTATTAATTTGTTGCCATATTTACTGAACGAGAGTTTTTCTTCAGAACAAAGCTTAGTCAATTTTTTTTAAATGCTATTGTTCAATTACTCTGAAAACGGACGATCAAAGAACAAGGACTGTAATTTTTAAGACATTCTCTTTTGCAGTTCTGTACTGAAGTGTGAAGCAAATGTTGAAATAAGATGTTTTCCGTGTTTGAATGTTTATTTGTTATCATGAGACAGTTAACATGTTTAAAAATCAGTATTTGTGGAGTAAAAGAAGGGAGACATTGATTCGTGATTCGTAGAAAAATACATCCTGCTGATTTTTTTAAATAAGTATGTTCTACATTTAAAAATAATCAAGAATAAAAATGGTTTTCTACAAACACGTACATTAACTTTACATGCAAATATTTGTATGACAGCCGAGAAGTTGAGTTCATTAATAGATTTTGATTAAACCAAATTTGTTTAAAAAAAGGTTTGATAGCAAACTTTTGATATTGCCTCAATAACTGAAGACATCAATAGCACGCAATATGGAATATGTTCCTTTCAACAGAATAATTAATACGTGAAAACCATGCACATTTCAATGAGAGCATAATGCAAACACAGGAAGTTATGAATACTATTAGTGTTATTATGCACATGTTCTTGTTCGAAGCGCTGGAAGTAAGGAAATTGGTTTTTGGTGAAATTGACTCATATGACAATGAATTACGCGTCATAAATGTTTGAAAAGGAACGAATGTTTGTAATAAAAACTGTCGAATAGATTTAACATGCAAATAAACAAGAGCTGTCACTGGAAATTGACATATGCCCCCGAAATGTAGCTTTGAACTGAAACTAGTGTAAATATATAATTGAATATGCCTGTGGAAAAGAGATCAGACAAAAAATAGAGCCTGAACTGAAGGTAAATGGTAAAGTAATGTTTTTCTGCTTCAGATTCTTATATGAAAGTTGAAGACATAATTATTCAATGAAATAGAAAGCTGTGAGTTTGGTCTTGAATATGATCAATATTGTTTTATTCCCAACCCCTACTGTGTTTTATATATAACAAGGCTTGGTGACAAACATTCTGGTTTCAATTAAATCCCCCAAGCAGTTTTGGAGATGAAGCTTGGACAAGATTTTAATACACAGGTTATAGTAAACAAGACCTGTCCGCAGACAGAAAACTCCATTTTTCTCAGTGCTGGATAATAAATTATAAGCCAAGTCAAACAAGAGGCCGAAGTGAAAAAAATATTTGAGTGAGGGAGGGCAAGTAATAAGTCATATAAGATGAAAAAAAAATTGTGGGGGGGGGGGGGGGGGGGGGGAAAGGGTAACGTGGTGGGAAGGTAAGAGAGGGGGTCCCCATGGATTTGGGAGTTAAGTACCTATGTATTTAAAAAAATAATGGGAAAAATGTTTTATAAAAAAGTTTATTTCAAAGCTTAAGAAAGCCTTTTTCAATATAGGAGAGAAAAGATCTTTTTTATTGTTTTTTTTTGCCGGGTTGGGGGAGGTGGGGGGATTGGGGGATGGGTAAAGTAACTTCAAACCTACATATTTAAAAAAATATATCTTTTTTTTTTTTTTTTTTTGGGGGGGGGGGGGAGGTGATTAAAGTCAATTCATACCTACATATTTAAAAAAAAAATTGAGGGGTAGGGGGGAGGGGGTCTCATACATGGTGCGGGCGGGGGGGGGGGGTAGTCAAGTACCTACATATTTTATAAAAAATATAATTATAATGAAAAAAAAATATTGGGGGGGGGGGGGTAATGCCAGGGCTAGGGGTCCCCAAATAGAGGGGAGGTTGGAATAGGGGGGGGGGGGAGGGGAAGTACTTACCCATCCTATGTAAGTTAAAGTTTATTTCTAGGCTTAAAAAGTTTTTCCTTATATATAATGTACAAGCAAAATCAAGTGACCCCTGTGGTGGGGCTAATTTTGACCCCCAGGGACATGGGTACCAACAACCTTTGTAGGGTTCCTGGTGATCAAGTATTCCAAGTTTGAATGGAATATCTTTGACACTTTTTGCGAAATGGACATTAACAAAAAGGTTAACCAAGAAATTTGAAGTTGAAAAAAGGGGCATAACTTTGCCAAAATTAATTTGAGGATTATCTGCGCTTGAGAAATGGTGTTGCATTTTTTGATAGTGAACATGTATTCCTAATTTGAAGTAAATAGCTTTGATAGATTCTGAGAAATGGACATTAACAAAAAGGTTAACTGACGCCAACGAGGGGGTCATGACAATAGCTCCACTTTTTTTCTTCGAAAAGTGGAGCTAAAATGACAAAGGGCCCATAACACTGCCAAAAATAATCCGACCAGAAACTCATGACAATATGCACAGCTAGGTTTGGTGACAAACATTCCTGTGTAGTTTCAATGAAATCCACCAGTGGTTT
The DNA here is from genome assembly GCA_012932295.1 of Cyclina sinensis. Lineage (NCBI taxonomy): Eukaryota > Metazoa > Mollusca > Bivalvia > Venerida > Veneridae > Cyclina > Cyclina sinensis. Next base: position 7,571,388 of record JAAONU010000009.1, on the reverse strand, counting down.
TGGAAATGAAGTGTTGACAAGATTTTAATACAGAAGTTAGAGTAAAAAAATGACTAAGTGCCCATAACTCTGCCAAAAATAATCTGAGCAGAAACTCCTGAAGATAAGCACAACAAGGCTTGGTGACAAACATTTCTGTGAAGTTTCAATGAAATCCTCCAAGCGGTTTTGGAGATGAAGTGTGGAGAAGATTTTAATATAGAAGTTAGAGTAAAACTGACTAAGGGCCCGTAACTCTGCCAAAACTAATCCGAGCAAAAACTCCTGACAATATGCACAACTAGGCTTGCTGAAAAACATTCCTGTGAAGTTTCAATGAAATCCTTCAAGCGGTTTTGGAGATGAAGTGTGGAGAAGATTTTAATATAGAAGTAATAGTAAAAAATGACTAAGTGCCAATAACTCTGTCAAAAACAATTCGAGCGGAATCACCTGACCATATGCACAACTAGGCTAGGTGACAAACACTCCTGTAAAGTATCAATGAAATCCCTCACGTAGTGTTGGAGATGAAGCGAGGACAAGATTTTAAAGTAAATGACTCGGTGCCAATAACTCTGCAAAAAATAAATCGAGCGGAATCTCCTGACGATATGCACAACTATACTTGGTGACAAACACTCCCGTGAAGTTTCAATTAAATCCCTGAAGCAGTTTTGGAGATGAAGCAAGGACAAGATTTTACAGGACAGACGGACGGATGGACGGACGGACAGACAGTGCGATTACGATATGCCTCCCTTCGGGGGCATAAAAAACAGTTGACACATTTCACTTTAGCTTGAGAATCGCCACATTACCTTTCAACACAAGACAGTGAAAGTTACTTCTTTTTCAAGAAGACAAAAACAAAACAAAGGCTTAGGTTTTTAACAATGGAACACATACGGCAGTACTGTGATGTTATAGTACCTTCCATTTATACATTGTTTTATAATCTGATTCTTTGTACTGAAAAAGGATAGCTCGATTTTATTCTCCTCTCCCGCCCCGACCTTTCTCCCTAAATTTGAAGCATTAACTGTTTCGTTTCTGAATGATAAGGCATGCAGTTTGTTCTCGTCAAATGCTTGATATCTGAATCTAGTCCAATTATATCCACTTAATCTATTTTTATCTCTTCTTAGTTCCAGATTTTAGGCAAGAAATAAATATTGACACTTAAAACATATGGCGTGTAAAGCGTCGCAAAATTTGATTTTTGTTATATGCATTTGATAATACTTTCATTTGTATTGTATATTCTTACGTTTAAATTGCATAATCATCATTTGTATTGTATAATTCTTTATTTGTGTTGTATCATGTGCATTTATGTTCTTTTTCTGTTATTTGTATTTAATGCCTGCTATTTATATCGTAAACGGTTCCATTTAAATTGTATGTCAGGTCATTTGTTTTCTAAAACGGATTCGTGTGAATTCAATACGCGATAAAACCAATTTATGTTCTATAATTGCATGATGTGATTTATTGTGATTTGTAACGGCTGATTCAATTGGCTATATTGCTCTTTCTTAACCAATGAAATCCATGGACACAAAATAAACAAATCCCAGAGTTCCGTTATAGGAACGCTGAATGTTATTGTTTTTGAAATCTATTAATAGTAACAAGTAACTGATAAGAGATACAGGTAACTTTTTGAAGGTTGGCAAAAATATGGCAGTAGATGAAAATGTAAAACATAGTAATTTTGTAATTCCAGTTACAAAGTCATTTTTCATCAAACAATTCAATATTTTATATCATTAAAAAGGTCTATAAACTCATATTTTACATATCTAAAAAATAATTGTCAAAACTGTTTACTTTTTTATTTGTAAATGGTTAAACTTAGTGCATCTAAGCTGCTAGAAAAATGCTGAAATGACAGTTATAAATTAGTTTAGTTTTCTTTTTTAAAAGCAAAAATTCAAAATCTGCTTATACATTAAAAATATGAATTTAAAGAGCTTCCAAATGATATAAGAATCTTAAAATTCGGCTCACAAAGAAAAAAGTTAATTAAAGTTAAAAATTCTGCTGCTATCAAATGTATATAAATACTAATTCCTTTTGCCAACCAGTAGATCAGCTATATTCTGATAACAGGTGCTTGTGATGTCATCAGTCAATGTGCCTATACATATATATATATATGACCACAGACAAGATATAACACAAACGTAAAATTATACAATACAAATAAGGAAATATGCAATTCAACCAAGCGAACATTGAATACAAATAACGAAAATACAATACAAACTGACTGATTATGGGACACAAATAGGACGTATACAATACAAATAAGATATATACAATTCATATTATAAAATACAAAATTGAATTTATAAAACAAACAAAAAATATCTCAAATACAAATACAAATTATACAAAATAAATAGGAAAATACTGAACACAAATGAAACGATATAGAATATAAATTGATATTATACAATACAAATTGAAATTACAGAATAGAAATGAAGAAATTATCAAATACAAATACAAATTATACAATAGTTATAGGATAATATTGAACAAAAATAAAACGATATAGAATATAAATTGATAAAGGATACAATACAAATATCAAAATCGAATATTGCAACGCACTACAAGCCATAAAAACAAGTTGAAATATTTAAGTATCTTTATACGTTCTTTCAAAGCTTCAAAATAAGTTTCTGCTCCCTATTTCATTCAGCAGAATACCACAATAAATGATTATCAATTCTAATGCACTTATAATGTTGTAATCATCAGAAAATATGTAACTTTCTGACCACACATCATTTTTGCGTGCGCTACACTAAAAAGAGCGCCAGACCCGTCATTACAAATGACAGGTTAACCGCATTTCCAAGAAATACTGAAACAATAACAAATAGAGACAAATGATGCTACAAATATACACAAATCATGAGATCAATGTCTGAGCGGTTTCCACAGGAACAAAGATTTTTAACTTCCTGTTTCTATTAGCATGATTTATCTACATTGAGCTTAATGCAGTTTTATGCCCCCACCACTTTGTGTGTGTGGGTGGGGGGGGGGGAGGGGTGTATATAGATTTGCCCTTGTCCGTCAGTCCCGCTGTTACGCTATCCGTACCTAGATTGGTTTGTGTTGCGTGTAATTCCAAACGTTTAACTGCTAGAGCCACGAAACTTTCTAAGAATAGTTGTCAGCATGTGAACTTACGCACCTGGGTATTTAAATAGCATTTTTAGACTTTATACGCACCTGTTATTGTGCAGGACTTTTTGTGACAATACAGCGGAATGTGGGGTCATCCGTGACTTATGGACACATCTCTAGTTTGCTATTGCAGTAACACAACGTGCAATTCAAGCACAGTATAGAAACTTGTAAGAAACTGAACACAGTGAATGCCACCACAAAAAGCACAAAAAATAACAACAAACAAACAACAACAGCAAAAAAATCATAAAAAAGAAAAAGTTACGATAAAAAATAATAGTATTAAAAAAAACACTTGTATTGTTATCTTTTCGCAAAAAGAAATGTTATGAAATATAGCATTTCTGGTCCCTTATCCAAATAAATCTAGGAAACGGGCGATACCAGAAACAGCCAGCTGGATTACAACAATCTTTTGATGGTTTAATGCATTTGACATTTTGAATGACACCGTCAAACACTTTCCTGTTGATATTAGAGATTAAAATGCATACGATAGTTATATTTTATACTACTATTACAGATACATATTACTCGAAACCAAATAGTTAAGTGGAAGTGTATATGCTCTCTGTAATTTAACAAATCATTCACAGTGACAGAAATGTTCATAAGAATCATGCCTGTAAGTAACACTGAGGACGAAACATTATTTCTGATTCTTTAAGAGGTTTTGAACACATGATTTTTGATTGTTTCTTTCATAGTTAATTCGTATTTACCTCCTCAGTTTGGTTCACTGACCAGGCAATAACATTAACCGAAATCCAACCTTTGTGCAGTAATTGTGTGTTATAATTGCCAAACAAAATATCATGTTACATTATTTCCTTGTCCAATAGCCAGCTCATTATCTATTATTGATGTCCCAGTTATGATTAGTGCTATGAACGTCCTGTCGCCTGTTTGGGTTGTGGAACACATAATATGTTTTGTCTCCTTTTTGGGTTGTGGAACATATAATATGTTTTGTCTCCTTTTTGGGTTGTGGAACACATAATATGTTCTGTCTCCGTTTTGGTTGTGGAACACATAATATGTTCTGTCTCCTTTTGAGTTGTGGAACATATAACATGTTCTGTCTCCTTTTTGGGTTGTGAAACACGTAATATATATTTCAATATAATATGGTCTTCCTCCTTTTTTTGGTTGTGGAATACAAAATATTTATTACAAATAAAATGCGTTCTGTCTCCTTTTTTTGGTTGTGGAACACAAAATATATATTGCAAATATAATATGTTCTGTCGCCTTTTTGGGTTGTGGAACACAAAATATATATTGCAAAAATAATATGTTCTGTCGCCTTTTTGGGTAGTGAAGCACAAAATATATATATATTGCAAATATTATATGTTCTGTCGCCTTTTTGGGTAGTGAAGCACAATATATATATTGCAAATATTATATGTTCTGTCGCCTTTTTTGGTTGTTAAGTACAAAATATGTATTGCAAAAATAATATGTTCTGTCGCCTTTTTGGGTTCTGAAGCACAAAATATATATTGCAAACATAGTATGCTATCATGAGGATGAAAAAAGAGTAAACTAATAAGTATTATTTTTACTATTAAAACAAGGAAAATATTTGCTGGTATTTTGGTCAAGAAAAATGTCACATGTAACAATAAAGACATGGTTGTGGACAATATAATTTTTCAAAGAACTACAATATTGTGACAATGACTAAGCGTGAACCTTTTTCATGTAACAGCCATGTCGAAATATATACTATTAATTCAGGTACGTACAGCTTTTAAATATTTGATTTTATCGTAAGTAATTCAGTCCAAACTCTTCTGAAGCAAACATCAATACCTCTAAATGGTATATCATTGGTATATTATGATTATAAGCCCATTTTGTGTACATGCTGAATAAATCGCATTTCCTTTTTTTACTTAATATTATATCAATAGTTTATTACTGTTAACTTATCCCTGCACGATAAACAGACAAACAAACAAACAACAAACAAACAACAACAAAAAACAGGTACGTAATATTTTTTCATTGAATTCTTGTATCAATAGGAGTATATTTAATCTACTGAATGGAAAATAACTTGTACTGCACTATTTCCTGATCATTAAATGAGTTATGGGCGTCCTAAAGTTTCAGTGCATTAATTAAAAAACGTTTAAATAGAAAATAAAGTAATGCATGAAACTGCAGAACGTCTTTACTGATATGGTATAAAAGAGGCCGGAGTGCTAGACAAACATCAATTCAGGAATATTATATTGTATTTACAAGTTTAGTTTGTAATTTTATGGTTTCTACTTGATAGTGACGATATTCATCACACTGACTTAGAATTTTCTAGGACTTCTTGTCTTCCGGAAAACTATTTAATATACATAAGTAGACTAGGAAAATAAAAACTACAAGTCTGTATGTAACCTATTTCTGTTTCAGCTAGGTTTGTCGAATGAACAAATATGTTGCATAAACTGCAAGCATATAAAAGTTGGAATCCTTCTATGATATTAACTTTTTTATGTCGTTTATAGTGGTTTGTTTGCTGTTTTTTGTTGTTGTAATTTTTTCTTTCTTTTTTTTCGTTTTGGCATAGCAATTAATGTACGTTGCTCATTTAAGTCAGACTTAAGTCTTGCTCATTTACAAAAAGGGAATGTCAAAGGCAAAAAAAATCAGACGATTCTAGAGAAAGTTATTTGAGACTAACAAAGATTCATACGAAACACAGGGAAAAAAGATCCAGCTTTCAATTACTAACTAAAAGGCTTCATACCAAAGACACTAAAATACAAAAAAGTGTATGTAAATTTCAATATATTGTGTGGTGTGTTATTTAAAGATCTATGAAGAGAAAGTCTTACTAGATTCTCTAAAATTCACTTTTATACTTGCTATGAAACAGCTAGAATTCTTACAAGATTCTCTAACATTGACTTTCATACTTGCTATGAAACTGCTAGAATTCACCAGATTGGCACTCTTCTGACCAACTTTTCAAAACAGAAAGTTGCAATGCATCTTTGAATACACAACCCAGAGCGGGATTCGAACTCAGATCTTACGCTTAACAGGCCAACAACCTAACCACCGAGCCAAGGAATGGATTCCCTGACGCATTTCTATCTATTTGAGCTTATTTATCGTCGGTACCGGTTGCCAATATGACCGACGCCCCCTGAAGAAATTAGTTATTTTATGCTGTGGGGGTAGTGCAAGATACAGAAAGCATCCCATTCCAGAGACACCCCTGGTTCTTTTGCATGCTCAGTGTATTACACTGATACATGGGACCTCGGTTTAACGTCTCATCCAAAAGACTATTAGTAATGTTAATGGAGGAGCGGGGGATCGAACTCGGTACTCCTGGTATGCCAGTCCAGCGCGTTACCACTGGTCCACATCCACTCCTCCCTGACGCAGTTGTCAAAGGTTGTATTTATACAATTATAGGAAGGTGTGCACTAGACCGTAACAATGTACAGATCCAGAGGAAATGAAATGGTGTTTACCAACGTCTGGGCTAAACAATTTGACTCCTGCTTTATTTGAAGCCCAGTCATGCCACTTGTTATATTATAATTATTTTACAATAATTGGCACTGATATCGATAAAATAATTAAAAACCCTAGACAGACAAATATTTGCAATTTGTTATAATACTCCATATCCTGCAAATTATGCAAGCAATTCTATAAAGCAAATGTCTAAATCGGATATCAGATGATATGAAATACCTGGTGGAGATTGCTTAAAACTAATGAAAACTTATTTGCGGACAATATCATGGAGATTGTTCATTAATTGTTTTAATGATTTTCAATTAATATTCTGCAATACTTTTTGTTCTATTCGAATATTTTTTTCCAGTTTTGAAGATTTGAAATTAGTTAAAAGAAAGTGTAATACAATTGTTTTTTTTAATTATTTTTTAACTTTCACTGAACTTAAACAATTTTAGGGTTTTTTCTTAAAACGTGTTTGACTGCTCATATTGCTGGATGAAATCTGATGATCTTAACTATACACCCTGTTTAAAAGTTGTTCAATCATGTACAGTTTACTATTTGAATTTAGATATAATGGTTCAGCATCTCCTATATTAAAAGTTCAAAAGATTTGCGCAAAGGTAAAATCGTATCACAAAGAATGATTATATTTATTGAAAATTCAACATGCGGGAGAAAGCTTTATGCGGACGTAACCCGGAAGCGGCGTGTTCGAATCCAGTCCGTGACATTGGCCTCTGGCACCTAAAGTCCTCAACTTGAGCAGACATCTAGAGGAAAGCAGTCGCAAGATATGTAGCAAGTGTCGGTTGGTTAAGATAAACTAATTTTGGAAGCTTAAAATTAAATAAGATTCCATCATTTAATATTTCAGCTTGCCCTTGCGCGAACGAATTTGTAATTTTGTTTTACGTTGTAAAATCAGTACGCTTGTACAGTGCAAATGCAAGATCATTAAAACTTTGTTTCAGAGCAGAAGGAATCCGTAAATATTTAGCGCCTAATACAATCATAACCTTAGAAAGAAAAAAAATAAGATCTAAGACCAAAACAACTTTGTAGGAAAAAGCAATCTGATTAAAAATGTTCAGAGAAACGGTGCTATAAATCATTCGGATAAATGTTTTAGGAAAGTCACATATAATTTGGCCTATGCAATCAAGATGGGGCAATACAAGACACTCGTATAAGAGAACTTGTTAAGCTTGCTCAAATCAATACTGGTGTTTACCAAAGTCAATAGTTGTCAGAATAGGCGATCATATTTTCATATTTGCTGAAATTAGCTGACATGGGAGAAAACAAATTAGAGCAGAGAGTCTGTGCATGGAACCTGGGATCAATACAAAACCATGATATCATTGTGTAAACTCTTTAACTATAAAACATGGATTATTTAATGCCCTAAGGCGTTATCTCTCGTCATTTATTGTTTAATTTATTCTTGCAAGCGTCTGAGTTGGCAAATAACGGCCAAGAGTTTCTTTGTCCAGTTTGTCTGCCGTCTTAGCCTTCTCAAATATTCACAATGGCACTTTTCGGGCTGTTTACTGTGACTCTTACGCAATACAGATTATTGGGTTCAGTGTAAGGTGAAGTTCAACGTCAGGACAATTTCAGATTTACTAAGAGGACGTGATGACGTGTGTGTATGTGTCCAATCAGAAGTCAAATTGTATTTCGCATTCAGTTAAGTTTTGGCTACTATTAATTCAGTCGGTCTTTTTCCAGAAAGGGTGGACTAGATATGTAGCAAACAATAGTATATTATACATCTATGCATATTTTTGCTAATTATAGGTATCATTCGAGAACGCGTAACCTTCTGAATCTAGTGTATATGTGTACACGGCTCTAGTTTCAATCATATAAATAAAGATTGACAGTCAATCAGTTAACCACGTATTTGAGACAAATGGTGTATCCCTTATGATCAGAACAGATATTTTACGTATAATTATCTTTGAGGAGGAATGTCTTTATGCAAATTTGTAGTGAGAAGATTATTGTGTCCGTCAAAGTTAATACTTTTTACGATATCTAATACTCAAGGCATTCATAAAAAAATACAGTTCAATTTTTGAACGTAGCCATTTCCGTTTTGTGATGAAAGTTACACAGAAGACCATATTGAAATATATTTCACTATTCATTTCACCTAGGGATAAAAAAGATCAATCAAGAAATTAAACCTCTCTCTGCAGTGAGATCGCAAAATTCGTCAGACAAAAATTAAGTTGCAAAAGACCGTTTCCGCAGGCCCAAACCCCAAGCATCACCTACAATGAGGTCCTAATATTACAAGAGAACCATTACAGGTTACGTTTCAATAGCCTTTCTGTCGGTTTACGTATCTGATAACTGATTTCATTATAAAAAGGTATTCAGCTGACAGGATTGCTCGGAACCACATGCCTCTATATTAAAATCTACACTTGTCATGTCGCTTTTGAAAGAAAAGATTTGAACCGATAACCCACTGCCGCCTAAAAATGTCTTATTTTGAAATCGGTCCAGTTAATAAAGGGAAATTTAAACTAGAAGTGTGTTGATTTACTTTAATCATGTACTGAGCTGCTTGGTTCAGTTCCGAATTGTTGATCTGTAATATTAATATTTACTGTTTAACTATTCTTCATCAGAACAAAAGTTTTATTATTTCTGTAAACAGACCAGAAGAAGGGAGACAACATCTTGATCAAATAAATCCCCGTGACGTAAGAAACAATTAAAAACAGTCTTTAGAATATGCTTAATTGGTTAAGTAATTATCAATTGAGCCTAGTTAATGCGTCTTGAGTTGAAATATAATTGTTCAGTGATTACCAATTAAATTAATGATTCAAGTCTAATTTTCTTCATTGTCAATGATGGATGCTTTTGAACATACATGGTCATAAACTCTCTACTTCATGAACAAAATCACAGTATCTATACATTATACGAAAAGGGCATATTGTAACGCAAATAAACTCAGACTTAATGACAAACAAGTACCTACCCTGTTATTCGATTGCGTGTCACTGTTCACTTGACTCCACTTACATCCAACTACATTTATCCAATAATTTTGAAAATTTGTTAATGATGGTTTAAGTCAATCCACCAGTTGATGTATTATCCGTTATTTACAGAGACAGGAGCCTGAGAATATCATGATATTTCTAGCTAAATGGCCACTATCTGCAGCGGGATACTTGATAAAAATAAAATATCATATCCGATAAATATCGTGGATGCTTCGTCATAAAGTCTAGCCCACAATCTCTCCAGATATATTTGATTCTTTAACTAGCATGCAATTTTGCCGAAAAAGTACTTTTGTTACTGCGCAAATAATGCATGTTTTGGCGTCCTGTTGCGCAAGTATTGCACAATTTTGGCACCATAGTGTGCTGGTACAGCATCATTTTAATGACATGGTTTGTCCGTAATGTCTTGTTTTATGTGCCCTTGTGTACGGTCAAGATTTTATTTTTTATTATTCTATTTATTTTTTTTTCCGCTGAAGAGTTCAAGAAATACATTGTTAAGCACTGTAGTGTGCGCATAATGCACTGACTGGGGCCTTCACGAAAACAACAACAAGAATAACAAATATTGCTTGTTTGTTGTCATTTTATGCATGTAACACGTTGTTTTTGGTGTTTCAGGGGACAAATAAGATGTATACATTGCTTTTAGTGCCATAATAAACAAGTAATAATTTGTGGCGCCAAAGTGGACAAATTAAATTTTGTTGTAGAACAGTGGTGTACAATACACACCACAATAAATAGTGTTTTATATCGTGCAAGTAATGCTTTGTTACGGCGCCATTGTGTACAAGTGGTGCTTTGCTGTGATGCAATAAAGTACAACTAATGCCTTGTTGCAGCGCCGTTGTGTACAATTACTGGTAATGCTTTGTTATGGCGCCATAGTGTACAAGTAATGCTTTGTTGCGGCACCATCGAGTACAAGTAATGTTTTTTTCTGTGGTGCCATAGAGTACAAAGTATACCATATTGTAGTGCTACAGTGTACAAGTAATGCTCTGTTATGGAGCCATAGTGTACAAGTAATGCTTCGTTATGGCGCCATAGTGTGCAAGTAATGTTTCGTTATGGCGCCATAGTGTACAAGTAATGCTTTGTTATTGCGCCAGAGTGTACAAGTAATGCTTTGTTATGGCGCCATAGTGTACAAGTAATGCTTCGTTATTGCGCAAGAGTTTACAAGAAATGCTCTGTTATGGAGCCATAGTGTACAAGTAATGCTTCGTTATTGCGCCAGAGTGTACAAGTAATGCTCTGTTATGGAGCCATAGTGTACAAGTAATGCTTCGTTATGGCGCCATAGTGTACAAGTAATGTTTCGTTATGGCGCCATAGTGTACAAGTAATGCTTTGTTATTGCGCCAGAGTGTACAAGTAATGCTTTGTTATGGCGGCATAGTGTACAAGTAATGCTTCGTTATTGCGCCAGAGTATACAAGTAATGCTCTGTTATGGAGCCATAGTGTACAAGTAATGCTTCGTTATTGCGCCAGAGTGTACAAGTAATGTTCTGTTATGGAGCCATTGTGTACAAGTAATGCTTCGTTATGGCGCCATAGTGTACAAGAAATGCTTTGTTATTGCGCGATAGTGTACAAGTAATGCTTTGTTATTGCGCGATAGTGTACAAGTAATGCTTTGTTATTGCGCGATAGTGTACAAGTAATGCTTCGTTATGGTGCCATAGTGTACAAGTAATACTTTGTGATTGCGCCAGAGTGTACAAGTAATGCTTTGTTATGGCGCCATAGTGTACAAGTAATGCTTCGTTATGGCGCCATAGTGTACAAGTAATGCTATGTTATGGCGCCATAGTGTTCAAGTAATGCTTTGTGATTGCGCCAGAGTGTACAAGTAATGCTTCTTTATTGCGCCATAGTGTACAAGTAATGCTTCGTTATAGCGCCATAGTGTACAAGTAATGCTTTGTTATGGCGCCATAGTGTACAAGTAATGTTCCGTTATGGCGCCATATTGTACAAGTAATGCTTTGTTATGGCGCCATAGTGTACAAGTAATGCTTCGTTATGGCGCCATAGTGTACAAGTAATGCTTTGTTATGGCGCCATAGTGTACAAGTAATGCTTTGTGATTGCGCCAGAGTGTACAAGTAATGCTTCGTTATTGCGCGATAGTGTACAAGTAATGCTTCGTTATTGCGCCATAGTGTACAAGTAATGCTTCGTTATAGCGCCATAGTGTACAAGTAATGCTTTGTTATGGCGCCATAGTGTACAAGTAATGTTTCGTTATGGCGCCATATTGTACAAGTAATGCTTCGTTATGGCGCCATAGTGTACAAGTAATGCTTTGTCTAGGTGCAAAGTAGTAATGTTTTGTTTGGCCTCGCAGTATGCAGGTTCTGTGTTTTGTTGTTGTAAGCAATAATGCATGATTGTGGTGTCTTGTTTTTTCGCCTATTAGTATGTGCAATTTTATGTTGATATTTTTAGGCTTTAAAGTTAATATGTTTGGTGTAGCCATTACCTTTAAAGTCATATTGTATCTAATAATTCATGAAATTATGACTTAAGGCTTTTAGTTTTAGTTTACATTTATAAGCGATTCAAACAGGCGATTTATTTTTTCGAAAAGCAGAGATCACTAAACTGACAGACTGTGCAGAAACGTGTATTAGAAACAAATAATGACGACCAAAACCATCATACCACTGGTTTTATAAATGTTTCATAAAATCTGAAATATTATATGCTAGGACTATATCGGAATACAGTGAAGTCATTTGAAAGTAATGCCAATCTCTTTACTGAAAACAGTATGTGTATAAGTTTTCGTTACTTCTTATCAATGATGTGACAAAACACAAATGCATTATATAGATGTGTATTTTGATAATAATTTATCACAGATGAAGTGCAAAAGCACAAATAAACGTATATCAAATAAAACGATGTTTAATCGTTACCATAGAAACGCACAAAAATATAATATATTTATTTCCTACGAATGAAATTGCTGAGAAGACTTATGTATACACTCTTATGTCTCTTAATTACGCTTTTGCAAGAGTTGTTAATTTTTAAAACTTTAATTTCATCCTCGTGGCAAAAGATCCGTATTTTCACGTTTCAGTTTCTATCTCGTTCGCAAGAGGTACATACCGGCATTAATGACGATATCTTTGTCAAAAGTTACATTTGATCTACACTTTCGGTTCAGCGTTTTAAACAAATGTAGCAACTCTCCAAAACTTCAGTTTCTTCCAAATTACTATATCGAATACTTTTTAGCTCAGTACTCTTGGTAAATGTTGGCGGCTTCAATACTTCTGGTGAAATGTCTTTAATAAAAGTTACACCTTTTCCATCTTTTTGTGTTCATTTTCTTTCTCAAAAGTCACATGTCTTTAAAACTATAACAATGTATATTTTCAACATCTTTATCAAAATTTGCGCGTCCTCAAAACTGTTAGCAAAATGTCTTTGGTCAAAGATGCATATGTTCAATATCTTTGTCAGAAGTTGCTTGTCCTTCAAACTTTTGAGAAAGGTTGATTGTCTTTGAATGCTTTAGAGTTATCTTCTTAAGATATTTTGCATATTTTCCGAACTTTTATGTTTACTTCCTGACTGAGAGTTTATATTATCTTAACCTTTAGTTCAGCTTCCTATAACAAAATTTGCATTCTCTCTAATCGAAATACCTAGATTATAATTTTGGAAAGTTCCTGTTCATTTTCTACACCTTTATAGATACTGTCTTTCTGTATACGAGTACTAGATGGTAAATATGTGCGTGAATGCTCTTATAATGGTAAAGTCCATATATTCTCAGTCTTGACATCCATCCAACACATTGCTCAGTCTAATGAATAACCACTGTTACATTTGGTCTCTTTGTTGAAAATAATCAAGTGTCACATGCAACATTAAAGGGTTGTTCAAATATATCAAATCGCTGGCGACAGTTGATGTGTAAAAAAGTGAACCTCGACAGCCGATCTAGTGTATAAGAGGCAACAGCTTGTCTGATGTTCAAGAGTGAACCTCGACAACTAGTCTGCTGTATTAGTGTGAATCTCGACAGCTGGTTTGCTGTATTAGTTTGAATCTCGACAGCTGGTGTGGTATATTAGTGTAAACCTCGATAGCTGGTCTATTGTATTAGTGTGAACCTTGACACTGGTCTAGTGTACTAGTGTGAACCTCTCCAGTTGGTCTAGTGTATAAGTGTGAACCTCGACAGATGGACTGGTGTATTAGTGTGAAGTTACACAAAAGTATAAGGCATGGCACCTTAACTAAACAGTCTTTTATCTTTTTCCTTTCTCTGTCAAATGTTTTGTAATCTGAATAACTATGTGCCGAGGCGTAGTGTGTAAAACACTGCACTTGAATTCTTTTGTTTTCTTTTTTGCCCTCCGTCTCATATTTTAGCCTCTTCTAGATCAGACTCTCTAATCGCTGTAACAGCGTTTCTTGCAGCAAGGCATTTGGTGTGTGCTTGCAGAGATGTACAGATTTTCTTTCAAAACACTCCTGAGTAGAGAGGATTCGGTTTGAGAGCGACGCTTGATTGGAATGATTCTGACCTGACCTACGTAACAAGTGCATGTCTTCTGGCAAGGCATGATGAAACTTGCTGGATCAGTTCTGTGCCACGTCTTCTGACGCTTCTGGACATTTTCTGAGTGATCAGACCAATGCTTGCGTTTGGTACCACGCTCTGGAAATGGCCTTTTGACGTGGAATGTCTTCTGTCGTTTGCAGTGGGGACCAGTGTGTTCATTTTCTTCCCGTTTTCTCTTTGTGCCACGCGCTAACCATTCACCATTGCCTACTTGTAAAGATTCCATATGTGTTCCGAAATTCAGAATGTCTGAAGAACCTGAAATATATTATTTAATAAAACATACTTAAATTTTATACCGACGAGGTCATTTGTCACACGTATCTCACAATATACAAAATAACGATTTAACTGCTAAGACAATTATTCCTAACTTTGACTGACAAATCTATTCAACAGTATTCGAATTGGCCGTTCCACAACTAAGAACTACTTAATCAGTAACTAAAGGCACAACAACTTCGGGATGGACAGACACTTTCGAGTTTCAAAATGCTCGCGTAGCCGACATTCTAATGCCTTGATTAAAAGTTTTGTATTATTTCAGATACACAGCTATTTTATTTGTTGTTACTCCCTAAACCTTTCAAACATATCAACCCAATTAGACTGGAAGCAGTTGTTTGATTTGTTGATTTTTTTTTTATAAGTAACAGTACCTCTTTTTTCACATAGAAACTGTTGGAGTTACTCTTTCGTAGCTTCAAAAATCTAGATATATTTCGCAGCAGAGAGAAAAAACGTCTAAGTTCCTATCTTTGAGGTAGTGGAAAAAAGTTGTAGCAGAAATAAATGATCCTTATTTTGATAAAAGCCAGTCAACATAGCAATCTGAATACATCTACAGAGTTCACTCACTTGGAATGGGGCGAAGATCTCGCGCGCATGAACTTCTTACTGGTCTTGTGTAGCCATCAATTTTGGAGCTCGTGACGGACTTCTTTCCTTTTACAGACACTTCTAGCGAATCTCCGTAGTCTGTCTTACTACAGCTAGGTTTCTGATCGTTGTAGGACAGTGGAGACTCGAGATCCAAAGTATAGTCCTCTGGCTCATAACTATAACATACAAGAAATCTAATCTCTTACAAAATCATCAATATTTTACTAGTGTCTAATAAGGACTTATATATCAATTTGTCTCTCAATCTGATTGAAATCAGCTCCTAAATATCACTGTGCTGTTACCTGTAGCTAAATCGTGTACTTCTGTCAGATTGGTTTTTCTTTTACTAGTCGCAATGAAGAAATGATACAATGCGATTAAAAGTGAGGATTTATTTTCTTTTAAAAACATTTGTGATCAAATAATTGTTTCTTTTCAGAAGTTGAGCTTTTTACAACATCCAATGACTTTCTTTTAATAATTAGGTAATAATATGTATTAACCGAAACGAGCTGACAATGAAACTACCTAGTAAGCTTTGGCATTTTGATTTTTTGTTCGATCTGTTCTAGTTGAAACCAAGGCATCTTCGTGTTGATCATTTTCACAAAAGGTTTATAAATTTTGAGATAAAGCAGTATTTTGAAAATTTGATAAGCATTAAACATGTAAGGCAGTCTCTAAGTAATCATTCTGAACTGTACAAGTAAAATTTTTGAGCTTTTCGGATATATTTAATGAAATTTAATTTTAATGATCTGTAATATAAAATAGAGAACATTCTAGATAACAAAAAAGAACACCAAAACAACAATAAGGAAAAAATAAGATTCCTCATAATGGACTTGAAATTGGCCCGCTGCAGAACTCAGAATCACAAAAAAGTTCAATTATCCTGCCCTATACAATAATTGTTAACTACAACAGAAGTGTATACAATTTGTTGGAAATAAATGAACATACCACAATGGTGATATAGGTCTGTTAAAACCTTCTTTAAAACGTTTATTCTTCGACATCTTTCTTTCAATAATTTGTTCCGTGATGGTTGCTAACGTTGTGCCGTTGGCGTAACGTCATGACGTCGACGTTATGACGTTTTATCAATACCGACATGCAATGGTGTAAAAAGAAATATAAAGATACAAACGGGGCATTTTTCGTTCTTCGATTTTACCCAGTTTTCATGTAATTCTTTAAACTATGAACAGGGCCTTAACTAGACTCCCAATTAAGGCCCTGCTATGAACAATTTGCGGGCTGTTCTACTTTTTACTGTTTGGTGAAGTGAAATCAGCCCGAATTATATTATTTTTTTAGGAAACGTGTTCGAAAATGTATCTTGATAAATCTTTTGTCATTTTGTTATGCGTTTGGTTGTTCAGTTCCTTTTTGACGGGAATGAGAGGTATGAATTATTGTATTTATGTTTTCCATTTTACTGAATAACCTTTTTCAAGGCGAGTAAAAGTTTGGAAAAGTTCTATACACGGGGAGGGGGCTGTCAAGAAAGGAAACTTATTCGTAATTTTTTTATTTCTATTTTCAAAGCATTAATTGAATATCAAAGTAAAATGTCACACCGGTTTAGATCAAGAACGGCTGGGAACGATTGTTTATCATTAATTTGCTGTCTTCCGCATGTTGCGCATGCGCGCTTCTGTACATTACCTCGTGGAAATTGAGAGAGAAGACAGCATGCTTGTCTTATTTGAAACAGCCGCTGGTTATGCGGTTTTCAAGGTTTGACATCTAAATTTATTGATAGAGATCAAATCAGAATAGGTTTCTGCTTATATCTTACATGCTTTTCTTAGCTTTTAGCACTGTTAACTGAAATAAATTTATTTGCTATTATGCCCACGTGCTTTTCTTAGTGATGGGTGGGGTACTGTATATTTAAATATGTAATGCAAGATGTATCTGTTCGTTTATATTACAGCTTTTGAATGAAAAGAAACTTCAGAATGTGGAAAACCTATATTTGGACTTCGAATCACCCGAAACTGCCAGCGAAGTGTAAGTTACACATTTGCATTTGAAGTTCTTGAAAGCATGCATGCTGTATAGTACACTTTCAGAATTTGGCCAGACTGCTTGCTAAAATTAAGGAAGAAGTTTATGAAGAGTATAAAGGTGTTATGAATCTCATTAAACCATTTTATTTCATTTACTTCACTGACATGGAGCTTCTACAAAATTTGACTGCAAAACCTCTTCATTTTATCAGGGCCTCAATTGAGAGGGAATGGACACTGGAAAATTACGAAAATATGGTGTCGCGTGCATGCGCAGTTGGTTCTTTATAAATACCTTAATGGCGGATAGTATTTGTTGTTGCTTATACAGGGTTTCCTCTGGGTCAATTTTAGTTTGTGCCAGCAAATTCGCCACTCAGAAAAAGTTGGTGCCAATGGCTCAAAAGTTGGAGCCAGTGATTTTGTAAGGAGACATGCCTTTCTCTGTTAAGATATTATAGAAGTAGTATCATTGCAACAACAAACACTATTTATATATTTATTACAATTGTTTATTAACAAAAACTAAGCACATTTGCATATCATTTTTAAAAGATACATAACATGAAAATATGAACAATATCTTTATAAGATTAAGCATGAACCATTTATTTTTTACACTTATTTAATCTTCCATACATGAAAACGACACCTGCAAACACTGACGATATTTCTTTTCATCACTGTAATTTGCTTCAAACACTAACTGACCACACGTAGTTAATTATTTTCGGATGATTAGAAATGGCAAATTATTCCAATTAACCGATTGTCAGTTGCATCTCAACACGTTCTCAGTGTCATAAAGTTTGATAAGTAAACTAGTCACACGTGACCTTATACTAAACAACTGGGCCGCTTATGTAATTTTGTTGGCCGCTTATTGATTTTTAATCGTACTAGTTGTCGGATGCTTTCTTAAACGTTGGCGCCAGTAAAATTCGCCAATGGAAGATTTTATGGGCCAGAATTAGTATTTTGGCGCATTTAGCGCAATTGGCGAGCGACAGCGGGAACCCTGCTTATATGATAGTGTAATCAAATGCTGAAAAAAAAAATTACAGTAAGAAATTACAGTATGAATTCTAGCCGAATTAGTAAATAAATATTCCCATATTGTTTTGATTATCTGGTTTGTTATTTTTCTACACAGCTGTTACTTCAAAAAACAATAAAATTGATACAAAAACAGAATCGTCGTTTTCCAAAATGGCGGTAAGTATGCACATATTCATGATTCCTGATTAGTCTCACTATTTCGCCTCCGAAGGTGAACACATTTTACAATCTGATATTTTTTTTGTTGTTCACCTTCTACGTCTCACTTTGATCTGCATCTGGCTAAACGGACTCTCCCAATTGTAGGCGATTGGGCACTTTTTATGGCTCGTTTGTCCAACAGTTCACAGAGTTTAAGGCAAAAATGATAAAAATATGATAAAATATGATAACTAAATTCATACCTGATCCTGTAATCCAAGAAAACACACAAATACGTAAGTATAGAACTGAAACACTTATTTCATACCTGATTTTTTCACCATTTTATTCAAAATTTGGCAATCAGAATACTCAGTGTTCTAGGTAATAAGTTAACTAGGGTAGGGTAAAGAATCTATATCAATCAATATCCACTCAGTTATATGCAGTTTAAAATTAGGCTTAAAGGTTGAACAACTAAAAAATATCAGAATTATAAAATGGGTTCAACACTTTAAGCTTGATAAATTAGGCTAGATTCCTGATCAACTTTCGGGGGGCGGGGTATCAGACAAAAATGGGGTAACGAAATAAGTTGGCATTAAATGGACGTAGATAAGTGGACATAGAACTGAGCTTTAAAATGTATTTTATTCCTATACCTGTGTTTGTTTATGAAAAAGAGGCTGTAAACATAGCAGTTTTGGCAAAAATACAGTCTCTCAGTGATCATCAACGTACCGAATTTCGGGTGGTATCAGTGCAAACAGACTAAATAAAAACACTAAAAATGAATTGAATCTCACTCTATTTGGATGATCTTGGGATCTGGGTATAAGTTTTCCAACCTTCTCTTCATATTTACTTCATAATGGACAGTTGAATATTGTGCTTTCATCAAATCGAGACAGATCTCTTACAAAAAAGAGAAAAACATATTGAGTTGGTATCTTTTACTTGTCTGCTTGCAAATAAAGCTTCTGTTGTTGAAGTAGAAATCAATATATTAAAATATGAATGTTTCTTATTTCTTAAAAATTTTTATGCTCCCACAAAGTGGGGAGCATATACGTTGCACTTGTCCGTACGTCCCGAAATCTTGTGAACGCAGCTCCTCTTAAACCGGATGGCAGATTTTGCTTAAACTTCCAGGGATGAACAACCTTAATGTGTAGATGGTAGTAAAGGAAGGAATTTTTGCTGCGACCAAATTTATCAGAATTATGGCCCTTTGTTGATTTTTTCACTATATACCATATAGAAATTTTGTGAACGCAACTCCACTTAAACTGGATGGCAGATTTTTCTTAAACTTCCAGGGATGAACAACCTTAATGTGTAGATGGAAGTAAAGGAAGGAATTTTTGCTGCGACCAAATTTAACAGAATTATGGCCCTTTGTTGATTTTATCACTATATACCATATAGAAATTTTGTGAACGCAACACCGCTTAAACCGGATGGCAGATTTTGCTTAAACGTCAAGGGATGAGCAGCTTTAATGTGTAGATGGAAGTAAAGGAAGGAATTTTTGCTCCGACCAAATTTAACAGAATTATGGCCCTTTGTTGATTTTTTCACTATATACTATATAAATAATTGAACATAAAAATTTTACATTTGTAATTTAATTTAACATGTACATAAGGTTACCTGTAGATCATTTTAGGTGTATGTACAGAAAAAATCTTACATATAGGATATACATGCTCTTGTTTATGAGCACTTATGCATAGTGGGGGCATCCGTGTCCTATGGACACAGTTCTAGTTAATTTTGAAAATCTGCCTATAATTGACAAAAAGACTGATGTTTTTGTAAACTAGGTGCGAGCTTTGCTTTCCGCTAACTTATGGTTGATAGATTTAATTACAAAAAAAAGAGAAAAACATATAAGTTCTCCACTTTTACTCATCGGCTTGCAAGAAAAACTTCCTTTGTTGAAGTGATAAAAAAGATATTAAAAAGGTCAATGTTTTTTCTTACTTACAAATTTTAGATTAAGAAAATCAGCCCATTATTGACAAAAAAGACTGGTGTTTTTGTAAACTAGGTGCGTTCCAACTTAGGCTATCCAAGGATAGATTATCAATTTATCGATAGTTTTTCCGTTACAGGATATACAGGTGAATGCGCGACAGCATATTTTGGTTATTCTTTCAATAGATAAGGAATGTCCATTCCCTCTAAATTAAGGCCCTGATTTTATGAAAAAAAATGCATCAATTTGAAGACATTCAGTTTTTGAAACACTTAGGTGATGAACTTGGGGAAGGTCTGAAAACAAAAAATGAAAGAAAAATAAATTTGTTTTTGCTTACAAATACACCATATGCCAATTATATGGTTTGCATTAAGAAATATCCACCAGATGGGGTGTTGGGGGGGGAAGATTCTGTTTTTTTATTTAAAATATGACAGCATAAGAAGGAAAATTTCCACCATATTTTGAATCCTGTCTGGTTTGTACTCTGAAGGTGGATATTGATCATTCAAAAAAAAAATAAGCACGATATTCAACTTTTTCAGTACAATTATTTGGACTGCCTTTTATATTTCACAGTAGTGAAGGTTTTCAGAAATAATAATGAGTTAGTATTTTTAAAATATTTTGATCTTCATAAGTATCTGGCAATTTATGGTTTCAGTATTTGCAACACAAGTTTTCTGTATTTTCGGTGTTGTGTGCTTTCATCCATGTATAACACCAGTACATTAAATTATATCAGACAATATTTATATAATTTCAGATGGCTTTAATAACTATATTTTTACTCTAACTTGTATTGCAGGGTGAAGCTGAAAAGTTTTAAGAAATTCAAAGACACAACAGAAGCCCTTGCAGGTAAGCTAACATTTAGTTTGATTATGCCCCCACTTCAAAGAAGAGGGGGTATATTGCTTTGCAATTGTCTGTCCGTCGGTCCGTAGACCAAATGGTTTCCGACCAATAACTAAAGAATGCTTAGGCCTAGGAACTTCAAAAGTGGTAGGATGATTGTCCATCACTAGTAGATGACCCCTATTGATTTTGGGGTCAAGGGGTCAAAGGTCAAGGTCACATTGGCCTTGTAGGTAGAAACGGTTTCCGACCAATAACTAAAGAACGCTTAGGCCTGGAAACTTCAAACTTGGTAGGATGATTGTCCATCACTAGTAGATGACCCCTATTGATTTTGGGGTCATAAGGTCAAAGGTCAAGGTCACATTAGCCTTGTAGGTAGAAACGGTTTCCGACCAATAACTAGAGAACGCTTTGACCTAGGTTCACCAAATTTGGTATGCTGGTTGGTCATCACCAGTAGATGACCCCTATTGATTTTGAGGTCATTAGGTCAAAGGTCAAGATCACAGGGACCTTCATCCTAAAAACGGTTTCCGATCAATAACTAGAGAACGGTTTGACCTAGGTTCACCAAACTCGGTATGCTGGTTGGTCATCACCAGTAGATGACCCCTATTGATTTTGAGGTCATAAGGTCAAAGGTCAAGCTCACAGGGACCTTCATCCTAAAAACGGTTTCCGATCAATAACTAGAGAACGCTTTGACCTAGGTTCACCAAACTTGGTATGCTGGTTGGTCATCACCAGTAGATGATCCCTATTGACTTTGAGGTCATTAGGTAAAGGTCAAGATGACAGAGACTTTCATCCTTAAAACGGTTTCCGACCAATTTCTAGAGAACGCTTTGCTCTAGGTTCACCAAACTTGGTATGCTGGTTGGTCATCACCAGTAGATGACCCCTATTGATTTTGAGGTTATTAGGTCAAAGGTCAAGCTCACAGGGACCTCCATCCTCAAAACGGTTTCTGATCAATAACTAGAGAACGCTTTGACCTAGGTTCACCAAACTTGGTGTACTGGTTGGTCATCACCAGTAGATGACCCCTATTGACTTTGAGGTCATTAGGTCAAAGGTCAAGATCACAGAGACTTTCATCTTAAAAACGGTTTCCGATCAATAACTAGAGAACGCTTAGGCCTGCAAACTTGGTAGGATGGTTGTCCATCACCAGTAGATGACCCTTATTGATTTTGGGGTCAAGGGGTCAAAGGACAAGGTCACATTGACCTTGTAGGTAAAAAACGCTTTCCAATCAATAACTTGACAACCCATGCGCCGTTGACCCTCAAACTTCATATCTGCATTTGTCTTGGCCAGTCGATGACCCCTATTGATTTTGGGGTCAAAGGTCAAGGTCACATGTATGTCAAAACAGTTCAGACCAATTACTTGGCTACCAAATGGCATCGGGTTTTGTGGACTGTGAGACTTACATTTTAGATAACATGTATATTTGGTCACTAGGTCAAAAGTCAGTCACAATAATCTGGCCACGTGACTAATTGGCTGCCGACAGGGGGCATACATGTTTTACAAACATATCTTGTTTTATTTATGCTGGCAGTATTGGTAGATTTTCTCAAGCAATTTCATGTTAGTGTTTAATTATAGTAAATACTAAATTTCTATGTAGTCATCAGTCAGTATTGAAATGAATGTCAACTTGATTTTTATTTTCGGACCATCTCAGCCGCTACAGCAACCGTGGAAGGGAAGATGAGCAAGTCACTGAAGTCAGTTATGAAAAAACTTGTCTCCTCGGACTTACAAGAAGAACTGGCCGTGGCAGATGCCAAGCTTGGAAATGTCATCAAGGTGCGGCAACCTTTGTCATCACTCGTACATGCTCGGTGATTTGAAAATATTAGTAAGAGTAAAAATGGTCAGATCTTTATGTTAACAATAAAGGTCTGGCCTAACTTTATGAGAGTATGAGCAGAGTGGTTAAGAACCAGGTGAGGCTTTTGTTTATACTTTTTGTGAAATATCGTTGGCGGCTGTTACTTAAAGTAACTGCATTGAACTGATGTTAGTCTATGCATGTAACTGAGTAAATTAAAAAAATTATGAATGGAAACAATAGCCAATGATCCCTTTGCAAGTAATATAATTTTTTCTATAGAACAATTACATGGTAGATACCATGTAATTTTTTTTTTGCGAGATGAATATTTTCTCGACTGTTGTGAATTCGCTAAAAAAATCCCAACTTTATTTTCGCGGTGTACTTTCTGTTATATTTGTTAGACTGTACGGTACACTTGATTTAAAACTGCCATGTCAGTTTCTCTATGTTCCGGGTTAATCGAGTGTATCGCAGTGCACAAATTTAGTTATCGCTTCAAGCGGATAAAATAAGTACCGCTACAATTAACGGTTCATGTTCTGTTGAATAAATTTGAGCCTTCGTGTTGTAGTTGTTTATGTTCATGCAATGAAATTGTGAGTAAAATTCAGCCCTTTGTTCATAGTTGTTTTATTTCCTGTATGTATACTGTCACATCAGAACGGTTGTGTACCCGTTGAAATTCAACATGTCTATGTTAAAACATATTGAAGAAAGAAAAAGAAAACGGATGCTTTTGAAAGAGCATCAGATTGTGTGCAAGAATCTATCAGGAAATTTTTAAGCTGTAAACGAGGGACATACAGAAATATACACCTTAGATGAGATTTGAGATCAAGAAATATGCGGCTGAGTTTGGAACCCCAAATGCAATTTAGAAAAATTTAGCAGTTCTTATTCAGTCAAGATTACCGGAAAGAAAGCAGAGCTTAAACAAATTGCCCAATATGTGTGCACCAAAACCAGTAAAAATGTGAAAAATAATTTCTGCGTGCACAAATACGCTATAATATCGCGAAAATTTAAATTATAGCAAAATCGAGAAAATTTTAGGTTGCAAAAAACCATTATAGAGTACATTTAAAAAAAAAACAACCTTTGCTGTAAAATTTCACTCACATTGTTCATCACTGGCTTTGCCCTCATAAAGTTGGACAGACAATGCCAAACCGTGTAAGTTGTTTGATTGCGTGTACAATTGTATTCATCAAGGAATGGTTAGCTGTTACAGTTATCCTAATTTGAAAGCAGCTGATATAAAATGTGAGGGTATTTTTATATGTATCATTTTGACTTTTCAGGATAAATACAATATAAGCTGTGTAGCAAATTCCTCGGTACAGGAGTTGATGAGGGGTATCCGATCACAGATGGACAGTTTAATCACATTACCAACGAAAGAAATGTCCGCCATGGCACTAGGTCTTGCACACAGGTAATTTTTAACTGAATAAATCCTATCTTTTATTGAAGATGTAATCTTTATAATACAGGACTATTTTGAATTATTGTCATGCAAATACCAATGTAGTGGACAATTCAGAAAAAGTTTATTTGAAGAGTTAAGTAATTTTTCATAATTGTATTTTGTCGTAATTGGTCTTCAAAAACAGAGAAATTTTTTTAATCAGTCACTGATTGTTAATTGAATGGATGATTTATTTAAACCGTTTTATATGGTCACTAGAATACTCTGTTTTAACAAACCTATCAAATTAAATAAGCTTTGATTGAGTAGCTGTCTTTTATTCAACCTAACACAAGAGGTAATTCTCATTTTACATGTGCTTCATTCTATATCATTAACCCCATTGTTGCTGTATGTTCTTAAGTCTTGCTGATGATGAAAACAATCAGAGCCTTTAATAATATGATCATTTATGATAACAAATGATAGGCCTGAAGCAAAATGTACAGTCGCTGAACATACATTATAGTGCTGTATTTAACATGTGGTAAATTTATTGTCTTGTTTTGTGTTTGTTTTCAGTTTGTCTCGATACAAGCTCAAATTCAGTCCAGACAAAGTAGATACAATGATTGTGCAGGCTATTTGTAAGTGTAATTAAATCACTATCCTTTAAGTGTCCTTTAAAGTTTACTAAAAACTAGTGTCAAAGTTTGACTTTAGTTGGAAGTTGAAGAACATACTATCGCTTGAAAAACTGATAAGGGTTTCAGGTATTTGGAACACGGTAAAAAGTGACGTTACGGTGTTTGTTTCAGTAGCTGAAACTTTGTTTCATTAGCTTTAACTGTCACTTTTCTGATCATCCAATCAAAGCGAGTCAGTTTTCTAGGGTATACCTGTCAATAAAACTGTCTTGCAATCTACCTGCAGCCAGAAAAATGTCTGGTCGGCACCAAAGTTGCTGTGTCGCTGCATTGCTACCGGAAATCTTCTATCAATAATTTTTTCCTATCCGCTTTTCCATTTCGTACACAGAATGACACTATTTACAGGTAAAAGGCGGAGTTTGAAAGAAAGAAACACATTGGGCGGCACTCAAATTGATTTTTGACAGGTGTACCAACGAGTTTCGTTCGTTATCTAACAGTGTATACTCTAATCAGTTTTTCAATTGGTAGTAAGGTTTTAAAATGTTTCGCTTTTTCTTCATTTGTAGATATATCTTTATACTTGGGTTTTGGATGAAATAGGTCAGTGACAATGTTTAGTGAAACAAGGAAAGCTGAAGCCTTACTCACTTATAACAAAGAGTTTGGAGTGCATATTGGAAAGGATCTGTACAGATGTTGGTTGATGAAATCATATATGACTCCTGATCCGTTATTACAAATCTGAAAATATATTTGATTTGTTGTTATTCTAAACTTGACAATCACATTGATAGTTCTGCAATATTTGCAGACATAGTTGTAGAAGTATTTTTAGTATGCAGAATTGCAAACTTATGACTGAATAAGAATGTCCAAATGACTGTTGCTACTTTGTAAGATAAAGCAGACAGCTAGAAACTTTTGACAGTTCGGACAAACATTTGTTCCACTATGTTAAGATGAAGTCTGTCAGACCAACAGTAGAACCTGTTACACCTAAAATAAGAAGAGGAAAGGCAGACATGTCAATCTGAATCAGAAGAACAGTTAATCAGACAGAAAGAAAATCATCAGCCGAGTCTGTTGGTCTGACATACTTCTGGAAGTAGTTTCAGCCAGAATGTGTAATTGCAATACATTTTTTACAGCTCTGCTAGATGACTTGGATAAAGAGTTAAATAACTATGTGATGAGAGCAAGAGAATGGTATGGTTGGCATTTCCCCGAGTTGGGTAAAATCGTACAAGATAATCTTGCCTTCGCTAAAGTCGTTAAAGAAATGGGTGAGTTGGTAGTTAAGAGGTCGTCTTGTGATTGTTTTAAGAAAAGTTATTTACTGATAATTAATGGTGTTTGTCACCTATGATGTATATTTACCGTTGAACAGAATATACCCTGTTGATTGGTATTCGTCACTACCTCTGAGGTGACTTAACACCTAAATACTTTATACAATAGTCTTTAAATGGCTGTATTTTTTATTTCATAGCTTTTAACTTAGAGCTGTTTCAGGAAAAACGGTCTGAGGGGGCAGAAAGCTGTTGTATTTGGCCAACACCTTTTTTCCTGGAACAGCACTTAACACTTACTGCCTTTGTTCAACATGTATGTCAACATTCAATGCAGATGTAATTATTTACAAAGATGTAACACTTTTAAAAACTCTTCTAGAGATATAGCCATTCAAGGCATTGACAGATTTTACATTTCTATATTTCTCAAGATTTAATTTCTTCTTTACAGAAAAGTATTTAACACACTAGAGGTTAACATTAAGCTAGTTTATAAAGCTGTGTTGAAGTGATTAAATTCAAACCTGTTTTGTAGGATTCCGGACAAATGCTGTGATTAAATTCAAACCTGTTTTGTAGGATTCCGGACAAATGCAGTAAATACAGATTTCTCGAAGATTTTGCCGGAAGAAATAGAACAGGAAGTGAAAGATGCGGCGGAAATCTCCATGGGAACAGAAATCTCCGAAGAAGATATTATCAATGTTAAATATCTCTGTGAACAGGTACAACATGTTCCAATTTGAGTTGCAATGAAATTTGATTGCTTAATGAAGTAATGCAAGTTGTAAAGACGTACGTATTTGGGTTTTGAAGATATTCTCACCTGAGTTTGTAAAGAAAACATTTCACTCGGACATTGGAAGTCAGATATGCAGAATTTAGGACAAGCAGTATTCTGTCTGCATTTATTGTAATCAAATGGCTAGATTTTTCTAACAGGTTAGTGTATTATTTCTTAATGTTGTTCTCTTACCCAGGTGATAGAAATAACAGACTACAGAGCACAACTGTACGACTATATCAAGAACAGAATGGTTGCAATAGCACCAAATTTAACAGTCCTTGTTGGTGAATTGGTGGGTGCTAGGTTAATATCACATGCTGGTAAGTTCTTACTGCTTCAGAACATGTTTTCATCGTGATAACTTAATACTGTCTTCTTGATCAGATTGAATTCTTATTCTTGAACAAAGTAAATTTGTGAAGCCGTAATCAGGGGTTTCAATAAGTTGTTGAGTTGGAGGAAGTACATGTAAAGTAGGCGGGTGTTTGCTGCCAGTTCGTTACAAATTAAGCCTGATTTTAAGAAAAGTAGCCAGGTGAAGATCTCAAAATAGCTGGGGAAAATACCCGCCTCCTGCCTCTTAATTAAAGCCCTGAGTAATGGCAAGAGATATAATGAAATAAAGTATGATACTGATTCTTTCTTAATCATGATTGTTTTAAACAAATTTTTTCTCTCCATGTGAAAAATCTCAACATAGATACAAGAAAAGGTTAGGGCCATTCTGGTAAAACATACATCCCACTCCAGGAACGCACTGTAGAAGCTTGATACGAAATGAGCCTGCCTACATAAAAAGAGTTCCCCATCACAGAATTTCTCAATTTTGCCTTCCTGTTAAATCACTGGAATGGCCCTGATTAGAGAACAGATACAATGTATCTGTCATAGTGTTTATTTGCACAGCTGCTTGAAGTCTGCATCAGTGTTTGTTGACCTGATCATTATTACTTCCTTCAAAGTGAAACAGTTTAAATTTTGTCCAGAATCTATTTCAGAAGGTTGCGTAGTTTAGATAATGTGAATCAATGTTACAAAATTTCAAAAGTGTTAAAGTCAAAGTCATTATATATCCAGTAATGTTTTATGTAGGTTCCTTGTTGAACTTGGCCAAACATCCAGCCAGTACGGTACAGATTCTGGGAGCTGAGAAAGCCTTGTTCCGAGCCTTAAAAACAAAACATGACACGCCCAAATATGGTCTCATTTATCATGCTTCACTGGTTGGTCAGGCAAACACAAAGATAAAGGGCAAGGTAAGGTTTACACACTAAGTTCTGTTTGTATGTACCAGTCTGAATGTGACTAGCGGATTTTTACAGTAATTGATGTTGACATGTTTGGAACTGTCTAAAATCCTTATTATAAGAAAACTATGAAAATACAAAGTTAAATCTTGCCGATGATGAAATATCAGAGCCTTATATTGTATGAAACACAATGAAGCTTAAATGATAGGACTGAGGCAAGATAAACACTTTTTGAAGGTAGTTTTTTCTCTTTAAGTAATGCCATTTAAAGGCTCCTGTTCTTATAGGTCAGTTTATAATTTTTGACCCCAATAACCATAGTGAATACACAGAAGTATGGTTTTCTTTTGAAGTTAACGCAAGTCTACAAGTTAGTGTTAAAGGTATCTCTCTATTGTGGGGGGGAAAATATGTTTAATTTTTCAAAAAAGCCCTTACAGTTTCTGAAATACAGAGTAAAAAACACTAGACTATGGGGCTTCTTTCAAGCCAGCTTAATGAATTCACTGTAAGAAGAGTGTGTTCCAAAAACTTGTCACATGACAAAAAGTTGTTAACAGTTTAAACACACATTGTTTGCTGTATACTGAGAACCAAGAGGTCTAAGACTTCAACAGTATCCTGTGTAGGAAAATATTTCAACCTTCGACCAGGGTATCTTGCAGATGATGATATATCAAGAGCCAAATAATTATATGATATATAATGAAGCTTAAATGATAGGACTGAAGCAAGATATTCTGTGCCCCACCCACCACTTGTGTAGCTTACCTTTTGTCTGTTACTAGACTAAATCAGAAAAAAATATTGCCAAAGTTGTATCTTTGAGTCTGAGAAAAAATGAGTAACATACAAATTTAGCAGTATAAGTATTTGGCACTTTTTCAGTTGTCATTTCTCTAATTGTAATCATATTAAACAACGCCCATTCCACATTTACAACAAATATTCCCTTAGTGCATATATCTTTAAAGCACATTGCTTTGCAGTGTTATTGTCCATTATACCTTCTTTCCCCCCCCTCTTCTATATCCTTGAGCAGAATTCACTCAAACCTCACAGAAATGATCTGTGTCAAGTCTAGTTGTACATATCTTTAACATTTTAGGGTTCTTTTATTTTCAACCGAGTTATTGTTCATTTATCAATTTTTCGATGTGCACTATTTCTCCTGTACCTTTGGGTCGATTTCAGCCAGACTTCACAGACTTTTTCACCAAGCTTATGTTTCTAGCATTTTCTGGTTCATCAGATTTTTAATCATTAACATTTAGGGCAGAGTCAAGTATTGAGAGACGCATACTTCTCTGTTGAAAAACAAATCAAGTAGAAAGAGTTGAAAGTGAAATCTTGCCGATGATGAACTATCAGAGCCTTATATTGTATGAAACACAATGAAACTGAAATGATAGGACTGAGGCAAGATAAGCTTGTGTAAAGGCAACTTGTTTTTTACGTCATTTTCATAAGGCAATTTTATAGCTTCATTTCTGTAAGAGGTCAGTCTGTAATATTCTTCTCTTTATTGTCGTAATGATAATATCTCATGAAAAATTCTGTAAGGATTAATAGAAAAAGGCTTTTTAGTCATTGAAATGAAAACGTAGAGCTGTTTGTGGTGCCTGTTCTAAACCAAATTAATAAATTCATTGTGTGAAGTTGTTTGTTGAGAATGTGTCTGGAAGAAACTTGTTGTTGGATAAAACTCTCGTTACAAAAGACATAGGGTTAGCCCATGTGTATGTATCATGTTTGTAAGTTACATTGGAAAGTAAAATTCTGTGAACAAACAGATTTAGAACTCGCACAGTATTCTGTGTAGGAAAATATTTCAACCAGGGTAACTTGCAGATGATGATATATCAAGAGCCAAATAATTATATGATATATAATGAAGCTTAAATGATAGGACTGAAGCAAGATATTCTGTGCCCCACCCACCAGTTGTGTAGCTTACCTTTTGTCTGTAACTAGACTAAGTTAGAAAAAAATATTGCGAAAGTTGTATCTTTGAGTCTGAGAAAAAATGAGTAACAGACAAATTTAGCAGTATAAGTATTTGGCACTTTTTCAGTTGTCATTTCTCTAATTGTAATCATATTAAACAACGCACATTCCACATTTACAACAAATATTCTCTTAGTGCATATATCTTTCATGCTCATTGCTTTGTAGTATTATTGTCGGTTATACATTCTTTTTCCCCCATTTCTTATATATCCTTGAATTCACTCACACCTAACAGAAATGATCTGTGCCAAGTCTAGTTGTGCATATCTTCAAAATTTTAGGGTTCTTTTATTTTCAACAGAGTTATTGTTACTGCCCTGGACCCACCTGGTCCCCAGTATTCACCCGTGCATTTATCAATTTTTCGATGTGCACTATTTCTCCTGTACCTTTGGGTTGATTTCAGCCAGACTTCACAGACTTTTTCACCAAGCTTATGTTTCTAGCATTTTCTGGTTCATCTGATTTTTAATCATTAACATTAAGGGCAGAGTCAAGTATTGAGAGACACATACTTCACTGTTGAAAACCAAATCAAGTAGAAAGAGTTGAAAGTGAAATCTTGCCAATGATGAAATATCAGAGCCTTATATTGTATGAAACACAATGAAACTGAAATGATAGGACTGAGGCATGATAAGATTGTGTAAAGGCAACTTGTTTTTTTACGTCATTTTCATAAGGCAATTTTATAGCTCCGTTTCTGTAAGAGGTCAGTCTGTAATATTCTTCTCTTTATTGTCGTAATGATAATCTCTCTTGAAAAATTCTTTAAGGTTTAATAGAAAAAGGCTTTTTAGTCATTGAAATAAAAACGTAGAGCTGTTTGTGGTGCCTGTTCTAAACCAAATTAATAAATTCATTGTGTGAAGTTGTTTGTTGAGAATGTGTCTGGAAGAAACTTGTTGTTGGAGAAAACTCTCGTTACAAAAGACATAGGGTTAGCCCATGTGTATGTATCATGTTTGTAAGTTACATCGGAAAGTAAAATTCTGTGAACAAACAGATTTAGAACTCGCACAGTATTCTGTGTAGGAAAATATTTCAACCAGGGTATCTTGCAGATGATGATATATCAAGAGCCAAATAATTGTATGATATATAATGAAGCTTAAATGATAGGACTGAAGCAAGATATTCTGTTCCCCACCCACCACTTGTGTAGCTTACCTTTTGTCTGTTACTAGACTAAGTTAGAAAAAAAATATTGCCAAAGTTGTCTTATATACTCAAGTCAAAACTATCTCTTTAAGAAAAATCCTGAGACATGCAAATTAAGCAATATGAGTACTTGATATTTCTGAATTTACCTGTCTCAGCCGGTACAAAAGCACTTGCTCCATATGTAGATCAAATGTTTACCTCAATGCATGATTCTTAATATTTTCCTTCGAGTCCAAGCATATTATTTGCTTTGAAACTGTCCCAGTTTTAATTTTTGTTTTAGAAGATTGCAAATTAGGTATTTGTTTATGAATTATTTCATGATAATAAGGAATCGTTACAAATATTTTCAGATGTCTAGAATGCTGGCAGCCAAAACATCTCTGGCTATCAGGGTTGATGCACTGGGAGAGGAAACAAATGCTGAGATGGGTCTCCAGCACCGAGCCACGCTAGAGAGACGAGTCAGGGAGTTAGAGGAGGGCAAGGTATATACTGTACAGAAATCAGTTTTAAACTTAACCGATTCTAATAAATAATTAATATTCAATAATTTTTGTGTCTGTACTTAAATCTTTGTTAAAGGGTAGTGGGATAGATTTCATGGCAGTATGAAAGTTGTTTTAAAGTACAAATACTACATGCTTTCTTAAATTGTTTTAGATTAAAAAAAAATGATAAATGGCAGTTTAGTTGTTAATCTCACTTTGTTTGATCAAGTCTAGTGGTTAATTGATTTAATGTTTTGCATGTGATTGTTAGAAGAAAACATGTCAGTGATAAGTCTTGGCAAAAAAAATGTTGTTTGTATGTCGAAAGTAATTTTGTAAAATTTGGCATGTACTAGATATGAAATGATGTTTCAATGATTATGTTGCAAAGAGTTATCTTCTCTTAACAGTCTAGAAGAATAAGTGGCAGTGGAAAGGCCATTTCAAAATGGGAGAAATATGAAAATAAAAGGTAAAGAGATTTTTGTATCATTTTAGATAGAATAGAGGAATAGGGTCAGTCGTTTTGTCCTGTACTTTCTAGCTATGTTGTTTGCGGTACTTTCAATACCTCGAGTATTGTAGCATCTTTGCATTGGTTAAGCTGAAAGAAAAATACGTAGAATTAACTGACGATATCCTGCACGCCTGTTTTATTGGCCTTTACTCTATATACAGAAATATTACTGATAATGTTAAGGAGGACATATGTGCAATTATTTTCCGTGAAGCAAATGACTTCACATCATTTACTGATGCATACAGAAGAAAATATTGATACATGTAGAAATTCTACTTGTATTTGTGAAGAATGCATCAGAAGTTAGCTACTGACGTATTGTTTTGTCACAAAAACACCGGTGTAGATAGTTTTTCATTGTTTTATCAGTTAATATTTTATCTGTTTGTGACAAGGTACTAAGAAAATGGGGGGGGGGGGGTCGTGTTGTGATAAATGACTATCCACTGAGAATGGTCTAACAACAATATCTCCATTATATGTACTAATCTATTTGCAATTAGTTTACCTGTTGTAATTTTTGATTGACAGCTTGACATTATTTTATCATTCATTCAGTATCATTCACATTGTCGTTTTTTTGAAAGCAATGAAATACTGTGAATTTTAGAGAATGCCTCTTTTAATGTTACCTGATGGTGTATCTTTGCCTTTTGGAAAGACAAAAAACATTTTCCAAAAACAAAAGCAAGATCTTGTGTTAACAGATGGTGTTCCTTAAACTCACTGGTCTGTGATGAGCTAGAGATAGATAGGGACATATGATTTATGTTGATGATTAAAACCTATCTCTCTGAGACCTGGTATTCCATAACTAAAGAAAAGGTTTGTTTGTGCTTTTAAGTGATGTACAGGGTTTGAACTTACTTGAATGTAGGGTGTGTGTGGATTCAAGAAAACTCTGAAAAAAAATTTAATTTTATGAACCCTGATTTATATGTATTTTACTCTTATATTGAGGTTTTGATAGTCCTGAACTAAAATGAACCTTGATTTATATGTATATAACTTTTATATTGAGGTTTTGACAGGATCTTTCTGTGATGATTTGGAGATAGATAGGGACAGATGAAAAGATCAATGATTTGAACCTATCTCACTGAGAAAGTATCAATTACTGCATTATTTTGTAATATAAAATCTTAGTACAGTCAAAATGACATTGTATGCCTGAAGGGGCATATGTTATGGTCCTGGGCATCCGTCTGTCTGTCTGTCAGCAATTTGGTTTCCGGAGGATGACTTGGAACTGTTTGGCTTAGAGTCTTAACTTTATATGATGATTGCCCACATTGAGTGCATGACCTCTGTTGATTTTGGGACCAGTAGCTCAAAGGTAAAGGTTACACTGACCTAAATTTTTAAAGTCATTGTCAGTCCGTCCATTAGCAATTTCGTTTCCGAAGGATAACTTAAGTACTTTTTGCCTACATTCTTCAGACTTCATATAATTATTGCCCACATTGAGTTAATGACCCCTATTGATTTTGGAGTCAAAAGATCAGAGGTCACATACTTAAACACCCTTTGGGCATATAATGCTTCGCCCAGCGGTGCTCTTGTTTTAATTGACATGTTGTACGATGTTTTACAATTAAATGATGGACAAGTCAACTTTAAAACATTCATGAATGAACAGTTCATATTTAATAAGGCTGGTTGCTCTTTGGCGTGAACTGATATCTAAATCTAGCAATCTGAAACTAATTGAATAAGTTAGCTTTGGGAATATGGCAACTAATTTAAGCAGAAGATTGCACAGTGTTAGAAGTCAGTAACTGATAATCATAAATACTTAAACATACTCGTGAAAAAGGAGTCAAGAGTGAGTTGGTTTTTTTTTGACGTTAGAATAAAATGAAGCTGTAGAAGTCACCGAATTTCAAAACCTGTATTTTGCAGTCAATGGACAGTGAATAAGTGCTATATGTCTATGATGATTATAAGCAAGGGGTAGGACCTAAATCATGTAGCTCGGTGCTTTAAGCGAGAAAAACGTGTAGTCTATGACTAATGTCGTCAGTTTTCGCGTAAACATTCAGGAATTTGGATAAATTTTCAACAACTATGGGGATTGTCTTGGAATATTTGTATAATGTATAGGACTAGTACCTAGCCGTATATGTATGCTAACTGTAGCTGCTATTTGACAGAAGAAGAAATGTGTTACAAAAAAGTTATTGAAGGGATGCCAACAAAGTTGTCCCATTTTTTTTGTGTGAATCTGCAATATTTTGCTTCGGTTTTTCAGCTTGACCAACAATTTTGCGCCATTAAAATGATATTTAAAGTAAACAGAAACAGAATTAAACATTTACAACCAGTTAGGAGCATACATAATGCATCTATATTCGATTTTTTTAACTTTAAGACAATAAACGTGTTGTTTGAGTCACTTTAAGGCCATATTGTGTAACCTCGGTTCTTTCATAACTGCATACCGGTATTCTACTACATAAAATATCTTTCTGCCACTAGCATATTGGTTTTATTTAACAGTTATTTTGTACTATAATCTAACCCAAAACCAGTGTTTGTCCAATTTAAAGGCATTACATTAACTACACATGGTGATTTTATAAAGTGGAAGCAATCGAATGTCTTTTGATACAACTTAAGTTAACGTTCAATATATGTATTCGTTCAAGATTGTTTTTACAGACAGCTAAATAATGTTAACAATAAACAATTCCTACAGTTGTGAGTTGAAGCAATAATTTAATATCATAATCTGAATTCAGATTTTGTTTGATATCCAGCGAGAATTAAAATATTAAAAAGATTAAAATATTTTAGCTCAAATTCGCCATGGAATTGTAGATGCCGGAATGATAAACTCTATACTCTGTAACTTTGGGCAACAGCTCGTTAATAAAATATCATAGCAAAATGGCATTATGACATATACTTACAAGCTGTTCATACATACCATACACGAGAAGTAAAAAGATCCTCCAAAGGTAACATTTTTTCACAAATATAGAATTAAATCTCGGATGTATTAAGATACCTGACGGCTTGGAGATAAGGGAGGTCAGTGATTTTACGTATTGCAAACTATTTCATTTTCAAAGTCTTCCCAAGTTTCCTTAGTAAAGACTAATCACTACTTGCAGGAAATACCTTAAACCTTCAATTATTAGCGACCTAATTTAATTTATTGCAAAACGGCAGTTTGAGCAAGGTGATGATATTTATCAGACAGGTCTATTTTTTACATAAAAGGATTTTAACTTCATCTTTATTCTTTTACACTGTGTTTTTAATACTATGAATAAATACGAAAATATACACGTAATTTCTCATCCAGTTATTTCAGTCATCAAAGGCTGTTCTGAATGGATTGCATTACCCATGCATTTGAAATTATGCATTGTAATGAAGACAAAGACTTCATGAAAACATTGTAATCATGTAAACATATGAACCAACTACTTATGCAAGTACATTTTACATCAAATTTTCTCTTTTATTCTGTGTGCTCACGGAGAGATGATAATGTTGTCATAGAACTTGATGTTCATTTTTTCATTTAAGTTTAATGATAGTCCAGTCAAAGCGGAAGAAATATTGACTGATATGATCGTGGAAGAAGTAAGATGATATTTGTCAAACTCCATTAAAAACTATAAATGTTTTAAGAAATCTAACTTGTCTAATTTGCGTGTATCTCTTATTTGTTTCCTTTTAACTGAAATAATGGTAAGATGCAAATGAACATTGGATACGCCGTCCAAGAATAAATGTCGCATAGATATTCTGTTGAGTCCAGGGATTGAACCATTCACCTTTGAATGACTATATGGAGCTTAGCACATTGGCAGTTTTTATATGTACCAAGTATATACAGTTACTTTAACTGTGTGGCACAGGCTGTCTGTCAGTTGACTATTTGTTTTCGCACAACTTAGAAAGTCCTTTTTGATTTTATAAATATATTGTTTTTACATGTATGTAATATCTACAAAACTGTCAATTTTGATTTTTTAAATAAAATCTGCAGATTTGTGATCAAGTCAAAACCTTTCATAGTTTAAAATTTACTTGTAATATTGTATTTGTATCTGACAATGAAAAACACCACATAACCTTCTAGCCTTAAAATCGCAAGTGTTCAAATTCATTATACAAACAGAACTCTTTAAAAATTTTCAACATGCTTATTTTCAAAAACTTAACTTTAACATCAATAAAGAACCGAGGTTACACAATATGGTCTTAAAGTGACCCAAACTACACGTTTATTGTCTTTAAGTTAAAAAAAATGAACATAATATATAATATATGTTCCTAACTGGTTGTAAATCTTTAATTGTGTGCCCTTTTACTTGAAATATTGTTTCAATGGCGCAGAATGGTTTGATAAGTTCAAAAACCTAAGCAAATTATTGCAGAATCACACAAAGAATGGGACACCTTTGTTGGCATCCCTTCAATAACTTTTTTGTAACACATTTCTTCTTCTGTCAAATAGAAGCTACAGTAAGCATACATATATGGCTAGGTACTAGTCCTATACATTATAAAAATATTCCAAGACAATCCCCATAGCTGTTGAAAATTTATCCAAATTCCTGAATGTTAACGCGAAAACTGACGACATTAGTCATAGACTACACGTTTTTCTCGCTTAAAGCACCGAGCTACATGATTTAGGTCCTACCCCTTGATAAGATAGATAGGGACAAATGAACTGTTAATGATTTAACGCTATCTTACTGAGGCATTTTACTTTTATGCAGATCGTTCCTGTGTAAACAGAGTTATGGTCCTTCTTTTTTATGAAAATTGGTATTATTTCATTTGTGTCACATGATTCTTTAAAAATTATTCATTATTTGACTTGCAACTTCAGAAAATATTAGCTAGCATGTGAGAATCAGCACTTGTGTATTTCCATGCAGACAGATCAGTATAACCAGATATTATATTATTATATAGACTCTTTGCTAAGTAACTTGGACCATGGTTTATAAACCCTGATTTATACGTATATAACTTTTATATTGAGGTTTTGACAGGAACTTTCTGTGATGATTTGGAGATAGATAGGGACAGATGAAAAGATCAATGATTTGAACCTATCTCACTGAGAAAGTATCAAACACTGCATTATTTTGTAATATAAAATCTTAGTACAGTCAAAATGACATTGTATGCCTGAAGGGGCATATTATGTTATGGTCCTGGACATTCGTCTGTCTGTCCATCAGGAATTTGGTTTCAAGAGGATAACTTGGAACTGTTTGGCCTACAGTCTTTTAACTTCATATGATTATTGCCCACATTAAGTACATGACCCCAATTGATTTTGGGGTCAGTAGCTCAAAGGTCAAGGTCACACTGACCTAAATTTTTAAAGTCATTGTCCGTGCGTCCATTAGCACTTTCGTTTCTGGAGGATAACTTCAGTTCTCTTTTGTCTTCAAATTTCATATAATTATTGCTCTTTTTGAGTTGATGACCCCTATTGAGTTTGGAGTCAAAAGGTCAAAGGTCACAAATGCACCATACTTAGAAACACCCTTTGGGCATATAATGTTTTGCCCTGCGGTGCTCTTGTTTTAATTGACATGTTGTACGATGTTTTACAACTAAATGATGGACAAGTCAATTTTAAAACATTCATGAATGAACAGTTTATATTTAATTAGGCCGGTTGCTCTGTTGGGTGAACTGATCTATAAATCTAGCAATCTGAAACTAATTTAATAAGTTAGCTATGGGAATATGGCAACTAATTTAAGCAGAAGACTGCACAGTGTTAGACGTCAGTAACTGATAATCATAAATACTTAAAAATACTCGTGAAAAAGGAGTCAAGAGTTAGGTTTTTTTTGGGTTAGAATAAAATGAAGCTGTAGAAGTCACCGAATTTCAAAACCTGTATTGTGCAGTCAATGGACAGTGAATAAGTGCTATATGTCTATGATGATTATAAGATAGATAGGGACAAATGAATTCAATGATTTAGCGCTATCTTACTGAGGCATTTTACTTTTATGCAGATTGTTCAGGTGTAAACAGAGTTATGGTCCTTCTTTTTTATGAAAATTGGTATTATTTCATTTGTGTCACATGATACTTAAAAAATTATTAGGTTTTTGACTTGCAACTTTAGAAAATATTAGTTAGTAAGAATCTGCGCTTGTGTTTTTCCATGCAGATAGATCAGTATTACCAGATATTATATTATTATATAGACTCTTTGCTAAGTAACTGGGACCATGGCTTATGAACCCTGATTTATATGTATATAACTCTTAAATTGAGGTTTTGATAGGAGCTTTCTGTGATGATTTGGAGATAGATAGGGACAGATGAAAAGAACAGTGATTTGAACCTATCTCACTGAGAAAGTATCAAACACTAAGCATTATTTTGTACTATGAAATCTTTGTACAGTCAAAATGGCATTATTTTAATTGGTCACTGACATTATTAAAATTAATTTCATAACATTAAATAGTGGAAGGATAGGCCTAAAATACTTGCCTAGCTGGTATAATTGCACGTAGTTGTAAAGGTGTAGAGATAAAAAGAAAGATTATGAATGAAAAGTTTTCACTGATTTTGTTAGGCAGGTTGCTCTGTTGAGTGAACTTATGTTAATTTTGTGATCTGAAACTAATTAGGTAACATACTTACGAATGAGACAGCCATGGGAGTTTGGCAGCCAACTTAAGCAGAAGACTGCAAAATGCCAGATGTCATTTATTGATAATATTTTTACTTACTTAAGAAACATCCTAGAAAATGGTAATGAATTGGGAATTGAGAGTTAGTTTCATTGTGGTAAAGAAAAAATTAAGCTGTAGAAGTCACCGAATTTCAAAACCTGTTTTGTGCAGTCGATGGACAGTGATAATGTGCTATATGTCTATGATGATTATAAGATAGATAGGGACAAATGAACTGTCAGTGATTTAACTCTATCTTACTGAGGCATTTTACATATTGTCACGGTCAAAATAGATTATCAAGCATCCTTTTAGTGACAATACAGGAAATCAGAATTTGGAAGCTCGATAACAGACAGTTATTCTGCAATGTTGCCTAGGTAAATGAAGTATGACTTGTTTTGTTTCAGTCAAGTGCGAACTTACAATGACACAGCAGATAGCACGCTACCACCGGTGAAGAGAAAGTTTCAAGACGATGAGGAAGAGGAAGTGAAACCGAAAGTTTTAAAATTAGAACCTGAAGGTGAGAGTTGTTACCAATGTAGTCGGAACATATTCGAGTAAATTGTGTGAGAATGATATTACAGGGTATTAAAACAACTTTCCTCAGTCTAGTCTATACTTAATTAGATCTCCACTTCAGGGTATATTTATCTGTGTCTTACAGAGCTGTACTAAAAGGGTACATCTTAATTATCACAGTTCAGTAGCATTTGGCCGACAAAAACGAAACAAACTGGGTTTGCAGAAGATAAAGCTTCTGTCCCAAACTGTTTCTGAATAGAATAGTCTTAAGCATTGCAGCACTTGGAATTCTGTAAATGATCAAATCTAAAAACTTTAGCCTAACCGCTAAATAAAATTAATTTGATGCTACATTTTTGGTTTAGACATATCATCTACTTCGAGTTAAATGAGTTAGGGCCCAGGCAAAGTGAGTATTTACATGTTTATAGTCTGTGTTGTTGAGAGACAATTCTGGAAGATCTAGAAAACACTAGTTTGTTAACATTGCAGCTACGAATGGTGATACTGAAGAGGTACCAAAAAAGAAGAAGAAAAAGAAGAAGGATAGAGAGAGTATGGGACAAGGAGACGGTAAGATTGTTGACAATTCTTCTGTAGATTAATTTTCGTAACATACCTGATAGGTTTGCCTCTAAATATTGCCATTTAATTGATGGAAAATAGATATGACTGAATGAGACAGTTGTAATTATTTTAAAGTTTTACTGGTCATTGATTCACTTTTTTGACATCAAAGAAACTCTGCCTCTCTGGACATGTGGTTGAACATCATTGGCTAACTGTTGCAGTCTGCCATTTAACTGGAATAGTTTGAGAGGGGTGGGGGGTGGCATTTGTGATAGGACTACCACTAATATTGCAGATAAAAGAAAGAATTTTACAGTTCCTCAATGAGGATAAAGGTCTGCAAGAAATTACCCCTTGGATGTGAATTTGTACTTAGATTGCTAAAACTAACTAGTGTTGCAGCCCATCTGTAAATTTCGTTCTTCAAGCATAGATTGTCCAGGCTTGTGTTTGTGGAAAATGTTGAACCCTAGTTCACTTTTTGGGTCCAAGAAAATACTTAGTAGAAATAAATAAAATTGTTTTATAGATGGACATGTATAAGACTTTAATGACTGTTGTAAAGGAAGGTAACAGAGAATAAACGAAATTCTGTTGTTTTACTTTGATGGTTGTTGTCAGATTAATTTGAAATGTTATTTCTACAGGGCAGTGGCGACTACAGGTTGGCTGAGTTTTCAAGCCTCAGGCTTATTGATTGTTTTGCAGACAGTGCTCTAAGATGGAACACTCTAAATGCATTCATCTTTATTGTTACAGTGTCAGCTGAAATATCAATGGAGGAACCAGCCAATGTGTCAGTAGAGGAACCAAGCTCAGAGAAGAAGAAAAAGAAGAAGAAGAAAATAAAGAAAGAGCAAGAAGATGAGTGATAGGATAGACAGAAAGTGTAAAAATGAATAAACTTGTATACAAGGATATGAAGAAGAGAAAAATGACAAGGCCATGGTCAGAAGTCATAATGGACAGTACTTTGTAGTACAATTTTTACAACATCTCTGTACCACATGACTTAAGTACTCTGACTTGTCCCCCCAAAAAAAAATCCCAGGTGGAAAATGGCATTTCTGAGAAAGAACAAGGGGTTATTTGGAGAAGAAATGAGATGAACAAGTGGAGCATATCTGTTCATTTCATCTTTTTGAAAATGTTTATAATTTGTTTCACTGCATACGTTTTCAGCATCATTTTGGAATTAGTTTAAAAGCAGAATTCTGAAACTAAGCATTTCTGTTTAAAGTCATAAAAAAACCTTCATTCAAGACTGATACATCCAATAAATAAGTGTGTGACCTCTTACTGGGAAGACAAGATCATTTGATACATGTTATCATAATTTTGTAAGAGGGGGTATTTTACCGGTGTAATGAGGTACTTCATGAATGTGTTCATTTTTAGCATTTTACATTTTAGCTATCTGTTATGTCTTTCATTTGTGACCAGTAATGAACTCTGTTTTGTTTTATGTGCACAATTTTCTGACAAAGACAACGCCATTTGAATAAACAGTGGATGTAAGGCACTCGTATATGAAATAAGTTTCTTGCTAGAAATTCCTCAACAGCTCACAGAGAAAATATCAGACTTTTAACAATGATGTAGTGTTAGCAACTTTGTTATCAAAAAAAAGGTGAAATCTCGTTCATGAAGCTGGCCTGTTGTGTGTGTATAGTAAATGCATAAAACAGGCAATGTCATCTGGCTAGACCAATGGACTTCTTCTGTCATGATTGCTTTTATCAGTCAAAAGTTGAATGTACTGGCTTCAGCTTGGCAAAATCTGTCAGGGTTTTTCATTTGACCCAAGGTCACAGGTTCTGACACATAAAATTCCTCAAAAACATATTTGACCTGTGGCAAAATTGGTCTACGAGTCAATTTTGACCTGTGGCTATTATAAGCAATGCGTCAGTCATCATATAAAATGGCAGTATTCTATTTCTTTTATCAATTAGAAATGAAAAAAGCACAGCCAACTGTCTGAAATTACTCAATCCCTGAAACCCCACCTATCTGAAGCATGGTACCACACCCATTCCCTTTAAAGTGCAACACTGAAATCGAATTGAATTAAGGACATTTTCATACTTCTTGACGATAAAAAGTCCATCGGACTTTTTGACATGTGCAGTAAAAAAACAAAGGAATTCCCAACTATTCTAAAATCAGAACCGTTCTACTTTCCTTTTTACATATAACTCGCAGTGCTGTCCAAATAATTTTGAAAGTTGTTGACTCCATAATATTACTGTGACCTTGGGAAATCTTGGACTGACCCTTGAAAATCAGACTTGAAGAGTCACTGACTCTGGTTTCAGAGCCTAGCAAAAACCTTACATGATACTGTTTAAAAACGACTGATTTTAAACTCTAAACAGCTGACATATATTTTGAATGGCTGACATTATCATCAATAATGAAATTCATATGTGCATTGACACTTGTTGAAAAATAAATTTATTAAACAGCCAGGTCTTGTCCTTTTCTTTTGTTATGCCCCTGTCCGTATGTCGGTAAGCAATTTTGTGTCGCCTTATCTCTTGAACAGATTGAAGGAAATTGAAAATGTAGAAATGATAACCGTAACGAGATGATGTGCGAAGTGCTGGTTCAGACTTTACCAAGGTGAAGGTCCATTTTTTGGCCGAAATATTCAGCCCTTTTCCATACCAGTTGGAGTATGTATTTTCCCCCCAAGAAAAGGCTAAGTTCCCCAACGGCAAGAGAGAAAAAAAAGCCAAATTTTGATGGTTGATGGTATTTCTTTTCACTGGCTATTACTCTATTATGCTTCACGATATTTTCTTTACGTTCAACGTCAATTCCAGCAAAAAGTTCATTAAACACGAAGCAGCGAATGAAA
Organism: Cyclina sinensis; assembly: GCA_012932295.1. Taxonomy (NCBI): domain Eukaryota; kingdom Metazoa; phylum Mollusca; class Bivalvia; order Venerida; family Veneridae; genus Cyclina; species Cyclina sinensis. Next base: position 7,528,069 of record JAAONU010000009.1, on the reverse strand, counting down.
ATCTCGGATAAATTCCGTATGTCATATATTTCCGCGACCCCATTGTATTTTAATATTTACAGAAGTGTATTAGAGACTACAAGGCGAACTTACAACATTCAATTGATTTATTAAGATGAATGGTCATAATTTGATTATAAGTTCCAGTTTGCATTACAACATTCAATTGATTAAGATGAGTGGTCATAATTTGATTATAAGTACCAGTTTGTATCTAAGTAAATATAAGCATACAAAGTCTTAACTCTGCATAATGTCTAACCTGCCTAGCAAAATCAGTATTGACTTTTGGCACTTACAAGTTGAAACCTAAATAAGCGGAAAGACTAGCGCCTGGTTTACATGCAATTACAATGTGTGTGTGAATTACGAGTGGCAGTCATCTAATGATATGATTCAGCCACCTTCTGTGCACTGTCAAAGCAGGGGACAGGTGTTGCAATGATACATAATGCTTTATTATTTTAAAATTATGAAACTATTCTCCTGTGAAAGACCTTTTTGCTTTAAAATATCTTAAAAACAACCCACTAAGCTGCAACCCAAAATTGCAAAAAATTTCGAATTGCGGAAGAGGGATACACCCTGCCGCACCCAACCCAGTCCCGATGTTTGCGCTTAACAGTTCTTGGGGAATCCGTGGGTTTTTATTTTAAATTGTATATTATGCGAAATGATCACAATAAACGCGGGAAAAGATATTTATGTGTTGTTGCTTGTGTGTTCACGTTGTTAAGGAGACCCATATGTATTGCTTTTTGACTGCATTTTAACCTACCAAAAAAATCCCCTTTTAGACGTTTACGCGCTATTTTTCTCCATCCAAGGGGCACAGAACACCTTCCCCCAAAACGGAAAAAAATTCTGAGGACTCTAAGTAGTATTTAATGTTTCAAATTTCGTGTCAAGAGGCCCTCTACAAGATTATTCAAATTATATTCCTGGGTTCATTAACAGCCCTGCCCAGGGGGGTCAATTGATTTTACAAAGACTTATATTGGGAAGAATTTAAAAATATTGTCTGAAACAACAAGGCAACTTTAAGGGCTTAGATATTTTGCATGGAGCATCAGTGATAAAATTTTGTCGCTGGGGTCATTTGATTTTACATAAGCTTAACGGGGGAACTGCAGGGTCGAGCAGGAACCTCCAGGTGGAAATTTTTAGTTAATTTTACCTGACCTGAAAACAATCCGCTAAAGAAATCCCGAAACAAAAATAAATTCTATATTTAGCGACAAGGGACATCATGGGAATGTCACGTGGTCATTCAACGGCATTTTTGAAACAAATGGCGCTATCGATAATCGGCAAGGTACACCGATGGTATTTTTTGTTGAAATGATCACATGACATTCCCAAGCACCACCGCGGCTTTACGCGGGAAATACAAAAATAGCAAACCTGTGCGCGTCGCATAGGATAGGAAACACCATTTTTATATCTTTTAGCTCACCTGGCACAGTGCCAGAGTGAGCTTTTGTTATACCCCAATGTACGGTGTGCGTCGTAAGGCGTCAATAATTTCATTCAAACGACATCTCCTCTGAAACCACTAGGCCAAATTCAGTGAAACTTGCATGGGATGTTCCTTGCATGAAGCTTTTCCAAAGTTGTTCAAAGAATTCAATTCTATGCAGAACTCTGGTTGCTATGGCAACTTAAAGGAAAAACTTTTAAAATCTTGTCTGAAACAATAAGGCATGGAGCTTAGATATTTGGTATGAGACATCATCTAGTGGACTTCTACCAAGATTGTTCAAATTTTGACCCTGGGGTCAGAACTGGCTCCGCCCTGGGGGTCACTTGTTTTACATAGAGTTATATAGGGAAAACTTAAAAAAAACCTTCTTGTCAGAAACTGCAAAGCATGGAGCTTAGATATTTGGTAATCATGGCCCCTGGGTCAAAATTGGCTCCGCCCAAGGGGTCACATGTTTTACAAAGAGTTATATGGTAAATTCTTTAAAAATCTTCTTGTCAGAAACTGCAAGGCCTCGAGCTTAGATATTTAGTATGAGGCATCATCTAGTGGACCTCTACAAAGATTGTTCAAATTATGACCCTAGGGTCAGAACTGACCCCGCCCAGGGCTTACTTGATTTACATAGAGTTATATAGGGAAAACTTTAGAAATCTTCTTGTGAAAAACTACAAGGCATGGAGCTTAGATATTTGGTGTTGAGCATTGTCTAGTAGACCTCTACCAAGATTGTTAAAATCATGGCCCCTGGGTCAAAACTGGCCCCGCCAAAGGGGTCACATATTTTACATAGAGTTATATAGCAAAAAAACTTTAAAAATCTTCTTGTCACAAACTGCAAGGCCTGGAGCTTAGATTTTTGGTAGTATGCACTGTGACCACAGTGGGGTCATCCCTCATCCCGGGGGGGGGGGGGGGGGAGGACTCCCCCCACCCAAAAAAATTTTTTTCTCATTTTTTTAAGTTTTTCGCTATGGCAATAAAATTTGGACCATTTGCACAGTTTTTCAAGATGATTTGACCTACTGACCTACTTTTTTGTTTTTTAGCTACAGCAATGACATAGGAACATTTGACCAGTTTTTCGTTTCGATTTCAAAGATGTCATCGCATGACCTATATTTTTGATCTACTGGCCTACTTTTTGTTTTTGGGGCTATGGCAATGAAATTTGGATATGTGCACAATTTTTCGATTCGATTTCAAAAATGTCATAGCATGACCTATATTTTTGACTTACTGACCTACTTTTTTGTTTTAAAGCTACGGCAATGAAATTTGGACTGTGTGTACAGGTTTTCGTTCCGATTTCAAAAATGTCATCTCATGACCTATATTTTGACCTACTGACCTACTTTTTGTTTTTGGAGCTATGGCAATGAAATTGCATTGGTCCATTACTGTGATGTGCATCATTACATTCATAAAAAATTCTTTCATCTTTGAACCCAGGTGAGCACTTTAGGGCCATTGGCCCTCTTGTTTTATAAAATATTAGCTTGAAATATTTCGGTAGTAAATCAATATTTCAGCTTCTAATAATGATATTCAACTGATTAATAACCCTTTTTGCAGATCTGTTCCATTCATTAAACATGCTCATCTGCCTTTAAAGGAACTAATGTCAAATTTAAGCTACTGTAACTGTCATGATGCCGATGTCCGTAAGCTAACGTCTTGAAAGAGAAGTCAAAGTCTTCACTTTTAACTGTTAGAATGCAAAGTTTTTTTTTTTTTTTTTTTTTTTTGTCTTGAAAAAGTCACGCCTTTACTCTTATCCAGGAAAATGTCATGGCTTTTTTATCCATGTATCTTTTAAAATTGTAGTATTAATATATTTTATCTTATTTTTGTGTAGTAAGATATCAAGTCTTAATTTATATAAACAAATAATTTAAATACTATATTCAATAATCTGGTAAAATGTTACTTTTTTATTCTGCTAGAACTGTGTCTGCACTTTCATGTATTAAAACCTATGTCTGTTTTGTGTCTTGCTCGGTAAGTTAGTTCTCCGTATTATAAATTTACCTTGAAAAGGAATTTGTTTTTACAATCTTTTCTCAACATGATAGTCTCTCTTAGTATTAACTTAATCATTGAGTTTTTGTGTAGCTTTTGTCTTTTTATACACAGTGTTCATCTGCAAGGGCTTAGTCTGTTAGTCATCGAGATACATCAAGCTAGCATGTCACAAAACAAAATCAAAACAATACAGCTTATGTATACGTAATAGTGTAAGAAGTACAACATTTCTAGCCGTGTATCCTTCTAATACTAGCGCGTATGGTCAGCAAGTCACACATTATAATCAATCCACCAATAATCGACAAAACTATTATCGAAACGACCCCAATCATTTTAGAAGACATACGTGGATCAGATCTACTGTTGAGTTTACTCAGAGCAAGGGCAGTGTCTTTTTCGTCAATCTTAGTGTCTTTGATGAGTTGCTGAATTATTTCTTCCTGTGTCAAATTGACAAATGTCTTGTTGGTGTAACATATACACGGCATAATGTAAAGACTGTTAACGGTTGGAGCAACTGTGGCTGTCTTTGTCTCTGAAATAGATAAACAGACAACAATCGTAAAACTTCGGGTATTTCCGTATGGTTCGTAAAAAAGTAGATCCAAGATGGCGCCTTATTATGTCGGAGGTCTATTGCATAGCATAAAGGCCGAGGTGATCAGATTGAAACAGACAGGTGTTTAGACGCTTTAAGTGGGAAGTAAAGATTACTCTACAATAGATTAAGGGGTGCATACTTGTACATACATATTATCATATATAAAAAAGTTAAGTTCGTGTTTTATTTGTGTTATTTTTTGGCCATAGCATAAGGTGCTCAAGGCGAGCTTTTGTGATCACTTTTTGTCCTTTTTTTTGCCTTAGACAAAATATCAACTTGGTCAAACTTGATGAAACTTGGCAGGGATGTGTCAAAAAAACAGCGGTATTAAAAAAAATCATTCTATGCAGAACTTTTGTTGTGATGTCAACAAGAAAAAAACTTTTAAAATCTTTTTGCCTAAAACCACAAGAGCCCCAAAACCTACAAAACCCCCAAAACACACAAAAACCCAGAGCTCTGAGGTTCACTTTGTAGCACTCTCTTTGTTCACTCTCTAGTGGGCTTCTACCAAGATTTCCAAAACTATTTCTCTGGGGTTACTTTTGGCCCCACTCTAGGGGTCACACATTGTACATAGAAATATATAGATAAATATTTATATCTACCACGATTGTTCAAACTTTTCCTCTGTTGTCATTTAGGCTCCACCCCTTGTATCAGATTATTTTACCTAGGCGCTTATAGAAAAAAAAAAAACTCTTGAAAAAAATCTTGTCAGAAACCGTAAGGCTGAGACTTGAAATTTGTGAACCTCTACAAAGATTTTTAAATTATGCCCCTATTGGCTCCTTCCGGGGGCCATATGTTTTACGTAAAAATATAAAGGAACTTCTTCAAATAAAATGTTTCTTCTTGTCTAAAACCACAATAACCATAGGTTTGAAAATTGGACCTTGTCATTTTTTCTCATCCCCGGGGATCAGGTGTTTCATATAAGAACAGCTTTAAATATCATCTTGTCTGAAACCAGAAGGCGCTGACTTCTGAAATTTTGCTTGAAGCATTCCACTGTGGCCCTCTATCAAGTTGTTCAAACTTTAGCAGTTAGGTTATTTTTAGCACCACCCAGGGAGTCAGATATTTTACAAAGACATATAAAAAGTCTCAGCGTAAAACTGTCAAAAAAAAACAATTGTCTTTTGTTTTGATAAGGTTACGTTAGGCCATACAAAGTGTCGGCACTCATGTGTATAAATTTAACCTTACCAAGCTTACATGTGGGGCTTGAACCAGACCATACTGCATTTCCTTGGCATTTTCTTGAAGATTGGTGCGAAGTAACATAACCAGGATCGCAAGAGAATGATGCAAAGCTGCCGAAAGCTGTTCCGTCAGGTGTGTGAACAGCCCCGTGAAGCGGATTCTCAAGAGGTCCACAGTCTGTAAAAAGAAGTAGTTAAAATAAGTTAAATAACGCATATTATCGGTAAAGTTTACTTAAAATAACGCATATTATCGGTATAGGTTACTTAAAATAACGCATATTATCGGTAAAGTTTACTTAAAATAACGCATATTATCGGTAAAGTTTACTTAAAATAACGCATATTATCGGTATAGGTTACTTAAAATAACGCATCGGTATAGTTTACTTAAAATAACGCATATTATTGCTACAGTTTACTTAAAATAACGCATATTATCGGTATAGGTTACTTAGTAGACTAAATGTTTTTAGTTAGGGATGGTCAAAATATTTGTTAACAGTAGTTGTCGGAATGACTGTTAATAGGATTGGTCAAATGTTTGTCAACAGGACTTGTCAAGCTCAGTTTGCACAAATTATTTTTAGTTGCTAACATGCATGTAAAATGCAGGTATGGTTTTAGTGTTTATCAAAGTCTTGGTCGAAATGCTTGTAAGCTGCAGGAGGAAGCTAGGTGTTTCTAAACAAAGGTGGTGTCTAAGCTTAGGTGAGTAAAATGTTTATAGACTAAGGTGATCTTTACGTTTGTGTACAAAGACTGGCAACCTGTTTCAAACACAGTCAAACTGTAAAAGTAGTGGACAGAAATGTTCTGTTCTAGCAGGAAAAACAATTCCACATACACACAGCCATCGGTGGCTTTTGTAAGTAATTTTTTTTACACCTTTATAAAACCTAGACATACACTGAGTTTTGGCGACTTTTTTCAAACGCAACAAATTAGAGATTACGCAAGAAAGTGCATTATGTAGGTTATACTGCCTGAAGAAGTTAATTGATTGACATTTTATATCGATTATTAGACTTTAAGAACATGTCGATTGAGAAAGAATGTTTATTGGCCCTAATTATATTTACAATAGCTACTGAATATTTACTTCTTTAAGAAGAAAACCAGTTTTAGAATTATATTCAATAACTTTTTATACAGACATAATGTATATAGATAAATAGAACATTTGTGAACGAGAAAGAACCCCTAAATATTACATATGGTATCATACTTCTTTTCAAATTCTGTAAGTAGAGCAGCAAAAGAAAACAGGAATCACCTCTATTCTTTACTTTATTTAAAATGTTTTGTTTACATTTCAAATGAATGTCAAGTCAGAAATTGGTTTCCGACTTTTGTGAGTCTGTTCTGAGTTAAGGTCTGAAATCTTCTTAAAAGTGAAATCAAACCTGGAAGAATTGCCTCGTCTTATTATCAATTGGCTTTCACCACCTTTTCGGCACCTTTTTAACAGTAAGAAGGTTGCAAGATATGCAGTGGTTTGCCTGTCAAACATTTAAGACGTCATAAATAGGGTGATTTTATACTGACCCAGTTTTATTAGGCAGGGGACTGTCGTACTGGCCAGAGCCCGCATTTTTAATAAGAGGTATCTTTAGAAAAGATACGCAGCCGTGGTACAAAGACACATGAAATTGGGAAAGTAAACACTGACATTTTAAGTATAGATACTGTAGCACCAGTTAAGTTACTGCCTTCAAACAGTTTGTACTGTAATTTGGCGGGAAGGATGCGCGCAATAAAAAAATAATATTTTTTTACATGCATTATAGCATCTCGTTTTGGCCCTTTTACAAAAACCGAGTAAATCATTATTTTCCATATTGACTTTGTTTTCCTTACTGGTTCAGGTAGTGAATTTCCAATTTAGCATTTAAGATTGAAATGTGACATTAATCGCATTATCAAATCCAGTATAAAAAATCATTGAGTTATTTAATACAGCTGATCATTATTTTACTGTTCCGCCAGTTTTGTTTAAAAATATCTCTCTTCTTTATAACCTACACAGTAATCTTAATCATATCACCAAAACAAGACAATCGATAAACCAAATCAACGGCAGATCTCATAGGTCTGCAAAGAGCTTCAAGTTTTACACAGAACTGATAAGTCTCTTTTAATTTCTTTGAACCATCACGGCCATAATATCGCAACAAGTCTTTAGTTCTGGTACTAGCTTGCGAAGTTATTCTAATTCGGCGATTTTCATCACAGGTGTTTCCGAAGATTTCTGAAAGAGGCGTCTATAGTTAAATAAGTTGAATAGCTTTATGGGCTTACCTCCTTCCATGTTACACATAATCTTGTAAACCGTCTTTCCAGAAGATGATTCAGTGGCACAATTGCCCCCGCAGTTTGTCGTATAAACGTAACAACGATTTAGGAATGAATCGTAAGACACTGTACAATCCTGTGTGGGCGGTAAACAGTAAGGCTAAACAATAAGACGACCAATACACGTTTTGGTGGATATCGAAAGAACCCGCTCCAAAAACGACGGCTGTGTCATCTAACTTTGTAATCGAGTAATTGGAGCAGCCTGAAAGATAAGAAAAATCGCTTCAATAAAATTTTATTTTTGCTCTCCGAGTGTGAATGATCCGGCTTCTGTAATAAACGCTGTGTTGCGCTGGTCAATTTGTCTACTTGTAAGAGACTCTCCTAAAATCACTATGACTTATCTGAACTAGTTTCAGTCACAAATTAGTATCGCAATATATGTATGTTGTACTTTAGAACCTTCGATTTATGGTTAACCATGAGGCAGGCTTACTGTCGAGAAGAAATAAACAACGTAAAGAATATAGTATACTAGGTTAACAGGCGGCCCGGTGATATGAGATGAATAGTATACTAGGTTTATCAACAAATGATTATTTGAAATGCAATTCGCCCTTTTTTATTTAAAAGATATTGTTGTTCGATAACTTTAGGCGCTAAAAGTATGAAAAATTTTTTATCTTTAAATGAAGTTTTGTCGCAACGTTAGTTATTCTACAATAAATTCAAAGTAATTAAAAAAAAAAAAAACAATTACCCGTCTCACACGTTTTCGTGAAAAGAATACGATTTGATGAATCGTACATAGGTCCAACGCATGCCTTTGTTAGAACGCATTTTCCGGTCGCCTGATTGTAAACGGCTCTTGAGTGTTCGCTTGCAGCCAGCAGATCAAAACAGGCATCCGCACTTACATCGTGTTCTTCGTCACAAAATATGTTAATGATCGTAGTACAGTTGTAGCAACTATGTACATTTGGGCAAGATGCATCTGAGCAATCACACCAGGCAATCACACGACCTATATACAAAAATAATAACTACACCAAGTCAACGAATATCGTGTACACACAAAAACTGGAAACTATCTATGTTAGGTAGTTACTGGGTCGTTTTAATGTCTTATTTCATATAATGCCGTATAAAACTGATATGGTGTAAATGGTTCAAATTTCCTTTCGTCTTGGCATGTTTTAGCCAAATTAAGTTAATAAATATAATTTGTCGCCTGTGAAAACTAATGATTATATTTCTATGACTGCATTTTTTCTGGTTATAATTTTATATTTGCTTTGTTTCGTTAAAACAGAACTAAACGCAATTTCTTGCCTTTTATGTTTGTCAAGTTCACAAAGAATTGTAACGATTATGACCATTAGAGTATTAATTTTATAGTACTTAAAATTAAATATTTACGTAAATATTTCATAAACGAAAGGCACAAATAGGTGAGACAAGTGAATAAACAAAATTACGGTATAGGAATTAAGTTTTAGACATAGAGCTATATGACAATTTGGCGATACTAGAAGTCATGGTGGTCATAAAATTCTTAACATACAAGTTTCCATGCACATTGTTTAAGTTGACGTTTTAAATTTTTAAGTTCAGTCCAAACTCATAAACTAGAATGTTGACTTACCAGGAAACATGGCTAGTAACACTACCGCCAGTCTTACACTGTTCCACATATTGTAGCTGTATTCGTTCAAAGATAAAACAAAATATTGATGACTATGTTACAAAGTCATAATATATTTCTAAATTATGTTACTGTCTCGAAAGTTTAAGCGATAAAGAACGGGGAAAACAGTATAAATAATACAACTTGAAACCAAACGACTCAAAATACTCCATTGAAACCAATACACGGGCAGTTTATATTATAGATAAGATCAACTTTCTTGCAAGAAATCAAGAGCATCGAAGTGATGCTCACTTAACCAAGTATGGTTGATAAACACGGAATCACCGAAAAAACAGTTTGGCGTTTGGAATAATTAAGGCTTAAATTTCCCAAAACTTCATTTAACATAATTGTCTTTTACTGTCTTACTCAAAAGACCAAAGTCCTACAAATATTATATTATGGTGGCTGTTCAAACTGCTAGACAAGCACACTGTATGCAACTAGAAACTGACATTGTATCATAATTTTTAATCTGGCTTCCAAATATTTAGCTAACAAGACATTTAAAGCATTTCTTTACATACTGCCTATTTTTTGAGCTTCCACTATAAGTTATATCGTCCCAAAAATGTATAATAGACTCTAAGACGACTATGCACTGATATTTTAAATATCTTCTTCTATTCATAATTTTTGTCATAAAATAAAATTCTTTCAGTTTACATTTATACTTCTCTTTGTTTCTAAATTGTTTGTCCTTAAAGATGTAATCCGCCAAAGATCAGCTAACCACATCAGTTAACAGAAAATATATATTTTAAACCATTTTGAAGAAGCACGTATAACAATCCATTTTAAAGGACTGAGAAAACTTGCAATGCAAAAAAGAGAAGGTTGTTTCAGTTTAGGGAGTCGTTATATTTCGTGAGAGATAATACACACATTTTCAACCCCAGCTGATTAAGAGCTATCATTACAAAGAATGTCTCTGCAAATCGATGACCAACTGAAGGTTTATTATATTATACAAAAACAGCTTCTATTTATTTCGTACCTTAGCTTGTAAAAACATATTTGTACAAGACAACTTGAGCGCGTAAACTCAAAACGTATGACAAGACAGTTTTAAAAATGTTACAAAAGCTTTAGATTGACTTAATTTCTACTACTGCTTATCAATTCGTTAATTAAACTTAATTTAGTCTTAAATATTCTAATCGATTGATATTAAAACAGACTTACCGATTTATTTGTGTTTCAACACAAAAGGCTGTCTACAAATGCAGCAGAGAGTTCCACGGCGAAAACCTTGCTGCTTATTATCACGCGTCACGTGATCATTGACAAGTTTGTGTCATTATTCGTTTTTTTTTCTTTACCTTTTACCATTTATAACATTTACAATATTAATTGTTTGAAATTAAACGACTTCGACATGAAAGTCTGAAGCAAAAATGAAAAATTGACAAATATAATTTTTTTTTTTCATTTTTTTTTTACTCGTAATTTTTTAATATATTTGTATTTTGATACAGCAATCTTTTAAGTCAGATTCTTGAAATCTATGGTTTATTTTTACTTTTTGTTAATTTAAATCATTCAGAAGACGATGAAGCTGAAAACAGAACTGTTTGTTTTCACATAAATCTATAATTGGTTTCGTTCCCTTCACAAATTAGCATGCTATGATCTCAGCTTCAGTGTTTTATTTTGCCGTGCAAAGTGCTCGCTTTCTTCCTGTATCGTTTCACTGGCCACTGCCTACAAAAATTCTAATGGGCCGGAAATAGATATATAAACAGTGGTTGAAATATGTCAGAAATATTTTCCTAAAGAACTTCTTAACTAATAAGGTTTGTGAAATTTGAAACGAAATTATAAATGTAATAAACGGATAAAAATGTATAAAAATGTTTGTAAGTTACTTATTCAAACCATTTAGTTTATGTGTGAAAGAAGTTACAATAAATGTTTACATTTCCAAGTGTAAATTAAATCTTCTGTAACGCTTATCATTTCTGTACTTGAATAAATTTTACAGAAATAGAATAGAAGTGATTTCTTTTGATTTTAAATTATCATTATTATTATGTGTTATACATTAACTCATTTTATTGCTACAAATCTTCCAAGTCAGCCAACTTTTGTTTCGTCAGTGACATAAAATTGTCGAACCAAAAAAGTCTATGAGAATATAATATGCAAAATTATGGGAACTATTTGTGGGCATTATAAAAATTTGTCACATATATGATGTCTTCTTTTAAATCCTTCTTTTCAGAGTCTCACCTGCAAATATGTTAAAATCAAGGAATCGTTTTCGTTCATTTTTTCGGTTACAATTTTCATGTTTTTTTAATTCAGAAATATTATAATTATATGATTTATATTTATCAGAATAAAAATTTCATTTTTTCTATCTCTGAACCCGGTTTAAAGTCTACTAAGGAAGACAAAATGTGTTGTTTCTTTTCTAACTAAGAAGTCATACAATTGAAGACGTCAAAATTGTATCTCTTTCACAGAAAAACTATTTCATAGCAACATAAAACAAACACAATTTCTGGTTTTTTATGCATGCTTGAATTATTTCTTACTATCTGAAAGTTTAATAACATGTGGATAAATACATAGACATTCTTCAATTCAAAATATCATCATTTTGTTTTTCAACTGCAAGACTGAATCACTTGTTTAAACTTAATATTAGTCACCAGTGACGTGAATTTGACAGGGATGGACACTAGAGTTTCAGAAAATCAGGGACTTTTCAGCCCTAGCCGTTCATACATCGGATCCAGTGTCAGGAGTTGGAGGTATCAATAATTGCTTGAATATAAGTCGGGGACACAATAATAAGTAAATTAATTATTTACTCCGATTCAGTGATTGTTCCAGAGTATGAGAAGGGAGCCGTGAGCTGAAGGGTCAATCAGCTACCGGTTTTCGGACCCACCATTGGAAGGGAATTTCTACAGACTTACCAGACAAACCAGTATTGACCACAAACCAACAAGCAATGGAATGCCACGCCGTTATATCAAACCCCCAACTTTGACAGCTCATCTGGATTGAACTCCTATTTACCTCAGCTTTAGATGACCAGTGTTTCTAATGTGTGGTCTTTAAAAAAAATTGTCGTTAACTGTCTAACAGTTGACGTGAATTCGTTCACGGAAACTACCTGGTTATAATACATTTTGCTGGACTTAAGCGTACTTTGCCTCTGTCTCCAGAGCAGATCTTTCTTCTTCTCTCGCTGTTCCTTACAATTAATGATATTTACTTACTAACACCTGTTAACATTACAGCAATCAGGCTCACATATAAATATATACTAAATATATATAGTTTTTCATGAAGAATGCAGTGCGTTTACATATTTGTCTATTTGTTACAGGCACCTTTCGGACTTTTAAATCTTTCGATCTCATATAAATAATTTGATATTTTCCTGATAAGATTGCTTTCTAAGGCCTTTATACCAATATAGAATTAAACATGTTAGTTTTGGTTGAATATCAACTTCAGTTTACTAGGCACTATATGTGCTTAAGAAATTTATTTTAAGCTATGGAATCTCTAAAAGAGTCGATTGCAGATGTTAAACCTGTTGAGAGACCTTACAATACGCTATCGCAAAATAAACAATTTCGGATCATGTTTTTTGCAACAGATGTTCAAATAGAACATACTTGATGAGGAGAGAACAAAGTAAAGAAATATGTCTATTCATTTCATTCAACTAAACTAAAAAGAATTATTAATGATATAAAAAAATCAAACATTATATTCTTCAACTAAATTTCTAAAGTACTGTTTACTTAACAAACATCAATTTAGTTAAATGTTGATATTTCTATGAACACATGGTAGGAAATAACCTCTGAAGTAAGGTGACGTTTTATCATGGTCAATAACAAGTACATACACTGTTATTTTCTCATTTATCTCAGGGTAGAAAAATAAATGAAACATGACTGTCACACCTAAAGTTTATCTCTTTTACACGTGCAACTATCCATGGAAACCGGTGATCGTATAAAACAATGAGATAAATGTCCTATGATGACATAATTATGTCCTTCAATGACCTAAGATGGGTGTAAAGTTTGTTTCTGAATAGCCCGTCTTTAATCTGACGTAGAAATAATAAAAAAAAACATTTCACTTCACTATAATGGAATTAAATACACAAATAGTATACTAATAAAAAATAAACACTATTGAGAGACAAGAGTCAGTACGATAAAACAGTGTTCCGTAACTAATTATATGCCCAGAAACATCATTATTTGTCAGTCAGGATTTTGCAGAAAGAAATTTATAATGACAGGGCTCGACTTAATAAACAGGAACGGAGTACCTTACTCACCTGTAAAAGAAATTATAATGACAGGGCTCGACTTAATAAACAGGAACGGAGTACCTTATTCACCTGTAAAAGAAATTATAATGACAGGGCTCGACTTAATAAACAGGAACTGAGTACCTTACTCACCTCACCTACTCCCATCAACGCCGTGTGCAATTTACAAATGAATTTGTTTTATTTGCGATGTGAGTGATTTGATTTGTAGCTAAGCAACACAAGATTTTTTTTCATCTTTAACAGTTTTCCAGCTTTCCAAACTATACAGCTTTTGATTACGATATTAACCCTTACCTTGCTGGAGGCATTTGACTCTGCCTTTGCAAACAGTGCAGACCAAGATCAGCCTGCACATCCGTGCAGTCTGATCATGGTCTGCACTGTTCGCCATTCAGTCAGTAAATTTTCAATAAGCACCCCTATAAACAATCAATGGATATGTCTAAATTGAAAGGTGGACATGTCCATTTTAGATATTTAGCATGGTAAGGGTAAATGTATATTTTTTCTCACTAATAAGTACTGCATGTCTAGTCGTGTAACCTTCTTATTCTAGCACTTATGGTCACACAAAATCGGTCCGCCATTAATCGATTTAACTACTATCGAAACAGCCCAGTTATTTTGAAGACATAAGTAAATCAGATATGTTTGTAGTTAATTTAAAGCTAGGGAACTGCAAGTTGGCCAATTTTAGTGTCTTTTGTTAGAATTTCTATCTGTAAAGCAAATCTTAGGTATGACATAAAAGTTAAGAGGTTCTGAAGCAGCGAAAACAAAAGTCATGTCTTCATATTTCACCATGTCATAAAGTGATTTATATTCAAATAAAAAATCCATTGTTCTGTGGACAAAAGTGGTCCAGAAAATATATGCTATGCATTATTTGATTCAAGTAACAAAGACAATCAATATTTCAACTCAGATATTTTATTTAAGAAAAACGCTGAGATGTCATTGAACATCACAACTTAAGATTAAAAATTGCTTACAAAATATGTTAGACAAGAGGAATGACTAAACGCTCTCCCTGAGCATTGCTCAGGTGAGCAAAAAATCTTGATGACGCGAGCTCGAACTGTGGCTTCTTGAGCATTTACAATATTTTTCTTTGATTTAAGCCATTGGCCTAGTTTTTGACCTGTGATAACCCATAACCAATTTCTGACGTAGATATCACCAAGACAAACATAAAATCATGATAACTGAATTCAAACTATGACTTCTAGAGTGTTTGCAAGATTTTCATTTGATCTAAGTCGGTGACCTCGTTTTTGTACGCAAGATGACAATCCATATTCAAGAATTTCATCAACACAAACATTTTCACTAAAATCATAATGATTCACTAAAAAATCTAAATTCTAGAGTGATAAGCCAGTGACTTGGTTTTTGACCCAAGGTGACTCTTATTCAAACTTGATTTAAGAATATCAACAGAAACATAGTGACTGATATTCGAGATGGCTGTCTTAAAAATGTTCTCTCTAGAACGTTTATAAGAATTTCTGTTAATTTAAGCCAGTGACTTTTTTTTCTTTGTTCTAGATAACTCATATTCGAACTCTACTAAATATCAGTAAAAACATTGTTACTAAAAATCATATTATAATGACTGACTTCAAAATGTGGCCTCTAAAGCGTTAAAAAGATTTTTCTTGGATTTAAGTACGTTTTTTACATCATTATGACCGATATTAAACTCGACTTAGAGATCACCAAGATAAATATTTTGACTAAAAATAATGAAATTTTTATTCAAAATGTGGACTGTCAACAAGATTTTCCTTTGAATTGTTTCATGACCTAGATTCTGATGCTGTATTACCTAGTTTCACAATCTTCGAGATAACATCGAAGTTAACATTCTGAGCAAGTTTTATTAAGACTTGGTAACAAATGTGCTCTCTAGATTGTTAACAAGGTAAATTGTTGACGACGGGCGACAGACATCAGACCATCACAAAAGCTCACACAGAGCATCACTTTGGTGATCTAAAAGTAAACAAACAAACGAACTATGCTGGATTGTTATGTTATTGTAATTTTATATCCAAATCAGACGTGAAAAATATCTATATATCTATGTTCCATCTTGTTTATTTGTCTCTTGGACAGTCAGCTTGTTTTCAGTAAATTCTGTAAGAAGTTTCATCATATATCTACTAAGGCTATCTGTAACAAATCAAAGATTATAAGAATCTTAGACTGGTTGCGGGTACAGACGGGAATATCCGTCTCGAGGGTAACTGTTTAAGGAGGTAACGAGGCTCTGTAAGATGGGTTTTTCTAACACCGGTGTAAACAGTAACAAATCCTGTCTGATATGCAAGAATAATGAAGAATAAAACATAGATTTGCAAATTTATTTTATTCCAAGTAAAATAAATGCATTGTTGAACTCTCATTTCTAATTTAATACCTTTTAATCTGTTTATTTTAGACTGACAGTCTTTCTATGCTGGCACGTATTGTGATCATATCACAACACAATATCAACCCGCCGATAACCGACAAAACTATAATCGCCACAAGGCCAATCATTTTAGAAGAGGTACGCGAATCAGACCTGCTTTGCAGTTTACTTAGTGCTAGTGTGGTGCCTTTTGTGTCGATCTGTGTTTCTGTGATGAGTCGTTGAATAATTTCTTCCTGTGTCAAATTCACAAATGTCTTATTCTTGTAACAAATACAGGGCATGATGTAAAGAATTTGAGGTTCTGGAGCAGGCGTTGTTACAGCACCTGAAAAATGCATCATAATTTAGTTTTTAGCTGCTAGTTTGGTTAACCCTTAATATTTCGCTAGTTCGTAAACTTCTGACTTTTTTCCGATATCATTCTTAAAGAAGTATTCCAAGTAAAAATGTATAAACTATATAGTGGGTTCCACTTGAAAATGGACACTTGCAATAGTTGCCTCGATATAAACATGATTCGTAGCCACCAATGAAAAAGTCTGGGAGATAATACAAAACAATTTGTCAACACTTGCATATATTGTATACATTCTTTTCGAAATCAAAATCTGCTCTTACTCTTGAATTTGATCGTGGTTTTCTTGGAGTTTATTTACACTTACTTTACAATTAGTAACTTTGTAGAACGTATAGTTATAATAACAAAATAAGATAATTACAATTTTAATGGTATTAAACGCATGGAAGATATTTTTCGTTTACTATATTTGAAAAGAACACACGACGACTGGAATCTTTGTAAATAAAATAAATGAACTATGCCTTTTCTGCTTTTAGATTTTACACAAAACCTGTACAGGATATTTTCATAAGATATTTTTCAAGCTGATTCCCTGAAATATAGAATTGTTCTGATGTACTCGCTTAAAGTATAATAATATTATATATTTTAGAATAATATAATATAAAAATAATATAACTATTTATTATTGTACCTGGAATAATACAAGTTGGGCTTGTATTAGACCACAATGAATTCCCTTGACAGATTCTAGGAGCGGTATGCGAAAGGACAAACCCGGCGCCACAAGTAAATGTAGCTGTACTGCCGAATTTGGTTCCTCCTGTTGTCTGAACAGTCCCATTAACTGGGTTGACCAGAGGTCCACAGTCTATAAAAGAATAAGATGTAAAATATTGGTGAAAAACATTCTTATGTGAACACAAAGAGATTATGGATCTTTTAGACTCTTTATTCTTATACAATTTGTAGTGATTCCACAAAAGACGGAACATTGAAATACTAATCAAATTACATGACGGTCCAATAAATTTTGTTCATACTTTTTAAGCAGTCGATTTACAAGTACTTACAAATATTGACATTGTTGAAAATCCTAGAGTTCTAAGCCTCCGTAGTAAAGATCAGTTATATACTTGCAATACACAGAACATTTTTACAAGATCCTCTTTCGTATACATGTTTTTAGCACAAAGTAAATTAAAGAAAATGCTGTACATTACCAATAGACACACAGTTAGGTTCAGCAGACACCCATGTTCCATTTGAATGACATGTTCTAGAGCTTGACCCGACAAGTGAGTAGCCCGGGTTACATGTGTAGTTAGCTTTAGCACTGTACAATGTGTCCGAAAAAGCAACAGAGCCATTTGAAGGATCAGCCAGTGCTCCACAGTCGATAGGTATGCACGTTGGGGCTGAACTGTTCCAGTTTCCATCCGCACCACAGGTTGAAGAAGACGAGCCACTCATTGTGTAACCAGTATTGCAATCATAGATTGCCTGAGAACCAAAGGTAGTTGATGAATATGTAACAGTGCCATAAGAAGGATTAGAAAGTGCCCCACAGATTACAGGAACACAGGTTGGTGCTGAACTATTCCAGTTTCCATCAGAGCCACAAGTTGTCGAAGACCGGTCACTTACTGTGTAACCAGTATTACAATCGTAGATTGCCTGAGAACCAAAGATAGTTGATGAATATGTAACAGTGCCATTAGAAGGATTAGAAAGTGCCCCACAGTTTACAGGTACACAGGTCGGTGCTGAACTATCCCAGTTTCCACCTGAACCACAAGTTGTCAAAGACGAACCACTCATTGTGTAACCACTTTTGCAATCATAGACTGCCTGAGAACCAAAATTAGTTGATGAGAATGTAACAGTGCCGTCAGAGGGATTTGAAAGTGCCCCACAGTCGACAGGTACACAGGTCGGTGTTGAACTGTCCCAATTTCCATCGGAGCCACAATTTATCGTAGACGAGCCACTCATTGTGTAACCACTATTGCAATCATAAACTGCCTGAGAACCAAAGGTCGATGATGAATATGTTACAGTGCCATCAGAGGGATTAGAAAGTATCCCACAGTCGACAGGTACACATGTCGGCGCTGAATTGTCCCAATTTCCATCGGAGCCACAATTAGTCGAAGACGAACCACTCATTGTGTAACCACTATTGCAATCATAGATTGCCTCAGAACCAAAGGTAGATGATGAATATGTTACTGTGCCATCAGAGGGATTAGAAAGTGTCCCACAGTCGACAGGTACACAAGTCGGCGCTGAATTTTCCCAATTTCCATCTGAGCCACAAGTAGTTAGATTCGATCCAAATAAAGCATATCCTTGGTTACAGCTGTATGTTGCTTGATCTCCAGATGTAAAACCAGTTGACGGATTTACGTCACCATTTGTTGGAGCTGATAATGCTGGACAAGCTGAAAAAATGTTTGATACGTAAGTACAAAACAGTACGCACCAAAACAATCGAATTCAATTGGTTGACTCTTCCGGGAACATCAACAATTCTTACAATCTTTGTTTCAGTTAAAAATAATATATGTCTTTTAAAAACTGTCCACGATGAAAGTATACGATATTCTGCTCCTTCTGGCTTTTAAATCTATATACATAATTAAATTAATTTCAGTTTTTGTCTGAGTCAGATTGCGATAGCTAAATAAAGCCACCCTACAGCTGACGGTTCGACGTCTTCGCTTCAGTGCATGTATGAACATACATGTGTCTGTCAATGTGCATTTTATTGTTCTGGCGATTACTTTGTTCTATTTAGAGGGACTTTCAAACTACTTAGTTCGATCGTCACTCCAGGCAAAAGCAACTCTTTTTTAATTGAAGTCGTAGATTGTAAAAAGGGTTTAATATTTATGTCCAGACCACAACGTCATTATATTTGAAAAGGGTTTTAAGTAACCTGTTACAGATGTAGTTAAAACGGTGTTGAGTTTAACCAAAAGAAGTATCAAGGTCACAGAAAGTTGTTATATGAAAGTAACATGGCTTGTCTTGAGCATGATGAGGTCAGGACAAGCTGTTATTTGTAAAAAGGAAAATATAAGACCAACATGATATTTCGAGACATGTAATGGTTTGATGGATTTTGAAATGGTTTTGAAAAAAAAATGCACTAAGGCTTTTCTAAGCTATTTGTCTGCTATGCACAAACTGATTGTAAGATAACATTGTATAAATGGTTATTATTGCAGGCTGTTTGAACCAGGTTTGTAGCCTAAAGTTCAATGCACTAAAAGGTCAAAGGTAAGCATTAGGTACTATTTAGATTTATAGTTTCAACTGCTCTTGGTTACACATACGGACACATTACTTGCTCGATAAAGTTGCTTTCCGGATAACATTCATGTAATATCATTTGATAAACAGATATAGTGTCCTGTCGTCCTTTATACTGTGTTTTCTTACATTGAACTCTGATTTCCTAGAAGGAAGCCCTTGCAAAACAAACACTGAAAACTGCGCTTCAGAGTCATTAGTTCATTGATATTGCATTTTCTTTAAACGTCTTATCGTTTTAAACAAATTTCGGATTTTGTTATGTTCCGATGTCATTGATAAATCTTCTTCGAATTAGGCATTTTTTTACTGCACTCAGTTTAACCTATTATGTCATATAGTCACTATAGGACATGCACAAATTACTGAAGGAAACGAAAACTACATATACGCCGCCACTTTATACGGAATACCGTTAGGGCCATCGTGGTTAGACGTTATAATCCAGAGGGCGACAATGCGATAGTGCGATAATGCGATGGCGACAGTGCGATAATGCGATGGCGAAAATGCGATAACACGACAGTACGACGGCGACAATGCAATGGTCATATCGTACTGTCGCCATCGCATCATCGCAGTGTCGCAATCGCACTATCGCATTGTCGCCTTATCGCACTATCGCTTTTTCGCATTATCGTACCGTCGTCATCGCATTATCGCACTGTCGCCATCACATTATCGCACTGTCGCCATCGCACTATCGCATTGTCGCCATCGCATTATCGCACTGTTGCCATCGCACTATCGCATTGTCGCATTGTCGCGTTATCGCACTATCGCATTGTCGCGTTATCGCACTATCGCATTGTCAACTATCGCCTTCCGGTACACATGCGCAAATCGTTTTTTGTACACAAGCGATTTTTACGAAATAAAAGCAATTGCAGAAACATAAAATGGATGGCTTTATAATACGGAATACCGTTAGGGCCATCGTGCTTAGACGTTATAATCCAGAGGGCGACAATGCGATAGTGCGATAATGCGATGGCGACAATGATGCGATGGCGACAATGCGAAAACGCGATAATGCGATGGCGACAATGCGATAGTGCGATGGCTACAATGCAATGATGCGATGACTATCGCATTATCGCGTTATCGCACTGTCGCCATCGCATTATCGCACTGTCGCCATCGCATTATCGCACTATCGCATTGTCGCCCTCCGGATTATAACGTCTAACCACGATGGCCCTAACGGTATTCCGTAACTTTATGTATATCTTTTGACCGTGAAGTATTGTAATTTCGTAGTAAACTTTTCTGAAAGTCTTAGGACCAGCATCAACGGTTATAAACTTATATAATTTGAGGAAACATGACCTTTCTTACTCGATCACACAACATGTCAAGTTCTTAAGCTGAGGTTTTCCCATGTGCATGAAAATAAAATAATGACTGTTGCTAGGTTTAAAAATTTGCTCATGACTCATTAATATGCAAAAAAAATGAGACTTGACAACAAAGAGTCTTTTAATACACAAAGCTATCAAATAGGTTTGTCTGATTATAAAATATACTCTTACAAAATAACGTCCAAAACAATTCATTTTGAAGTCCTTCTTTGAACAGGACCTGGAATCCACCATTTAGATTAGATGCAACATATATATTTTCTTAAAACATTATACAAAAACTATGCTTGATCTCATACACAGTCACTTTCATTTAGCTAGGGAGTGTTCTACGAAGACGGGAGTGTTCTATGGAAACGAGAGTGTTCTATGAAGACGAGAATGTTCTTTGAAGACAAGAGTGTTCTATGAAGACGAGTGTGTTCTATGAAGACAAGAGTGTTCTATGAAGACAATTGTGTTCGAAGAAGGCGAGAGTGTTCTTTGAAGTCAAGAGGGTTCTATGAAGACGAGAATGTTAAATGAAGACGAGAGTGTCCTATGAAGTACGAGAATGTTCTATGAGAACAAGAGTGTTCTATAAAGACGAGAATGTTCTATGAGAACAAGAGTGTTCTATAAAGACGAGAGTGTTCTAAAAAGACGAGAGTGTTCTATAAAGACGAGAGTGTTCTATGGAGTCGAGATTGTTCTATGAAGACGGGAGTGTTCTATGAAGACGAGAGTGTTCTATGAAGTCGAGAGTGTTCTATGAAGTCGAGAGTGTTCTATGAAGTCGAGAGTGTTCTAGGAAGACGAGAGTGTTCTATAAAGACGAGAGTGTTCTATAAAGACGAGAGTGTTCTTCAAAGACGAGAGTGTTCTATGAAGACAAGAGTGTTCTATGAAGACGAGAGTGTTCTATAAAGACGAGAGTGTTCTATGGAGTCGAGATTGTTCTATGAAGACGAGAGTGTTCTATGAAGACGAGAGTGTTCTATGAAGTCGAGAGTGTTCTATGAAGACGAGAGTGTTCTATAAAGACAAGAATGTTCTTTGAAGACAAGAGTGTTCTATGAAGACGATAGTGTTCTATGAAGACGAGTGTGTTCTATGAAGACAAGAGTGTTCTATGAAGACAAAAGTGTTCGAAGAAGGCGAGAGTGTTCTTTGAAGTCAAGAGGGTTCTATGAAGACGAGAATGTTAAATGAAGATAGACGGTTGCACATCAAACAATGCTTTCTTCCTAAATGTTTCACAGTCAACACAAACATACAGGTATGCAGAACTGTATTTCATTTGGCTGTGCAGAGAACAGTCAGACAGACAGAAGGATGAACATTTGCAATACATAAGCTAAATTTGGTAAATATTTGTTTCTTTTATTTAAAGACTGTTTTAACTAATAAAATTAAGAGCTGACACAAAATTAAATGTACGAACTAATATGACTTAGCGGCAGAGACGATGGAGAGACCAACATAAGGATACTTGGCTACCCTTTGTCTGAATATAAAGAACTGTTCTGCCAAATTAATTCTAAAATCCTGTAAATCATCAATGAGTAACAGAGCTGAATCAAACGTATAGTAGGTGGAATTCTGTATTTCTTGGCGATTCAGATAGGTAGGCAATTCGCGACATATTAATTCTTGTACCTAGTTATTTCTGGAATCCTTTGATGTAAAACATCGTTACAGAGCGGATACGAACATAAAGGCTGGTAGTATACTACATTTTCCTATCTCGACTATGACCTTGGAAACCCTGGGTTTGATTAAGTTACGTCAACCCACTATGATGAGCATGTGTTGCACGTGATATCAAAATCCGAATATGCATTAACCAGGATTTTTTAAAAATCGGAAGAAACTGAAAACCGACACAAATTGGACACGGATGGACTGACGGTGCTTTTATTTATCTATCATTTATCCTATTTCAGGGGCATACAAATGACTCCAAATATACATTCTAAATTAAGCTATGTAAAAATAATTCATTTAAAAATAATGCTACTTTTAGATAAAATTGTGCATATCAGTGTTATTTAATTCTATTTGTGAAGTTTCTGTTTGAAATGTATAGTATATTTTACTAGCAGCGGTTTGTTAACAAATGGTCCGATTCTTGATCTTTGTTTCTTACGTTTATGATTTATTTGAAAAGGATGTTTTGAAGTCAATATCTGTTTGCTTTTTAGCCAACAATTTTAACGCACGGTGACACAAAAAAATATACTCTACAAGAGTTGAAAAAGCAGGGTTTCGAATGAGTCCAAATAATCTCAACCATAAAGTTTTACAGGGGGAAACCTCATACTTTATGCACTGAAAGTACACGGATTCATTATATTTCGATGCATCCCATAGGATATTAGTTCGAGTTTAGTTCCGGTATATCAGCCTTTGTCTAAACCGTAAAGCTTGTACCGGTATATCATTTTCGATCTCTGTGAAAGTTGCCATGTTAGGCAAACGTATCACTTACAGCCTCTGATCTCATTACATACCTGCATTACACGTTACTGTGTAAACCATCCAGTCAGATGATGACACTGTCGCACACGTCCCGCCACAGTTTGTCGTAAACACGTAACAGTCATCTTCGTCAGGATAATACGATACTGTACAGTCCTGTGAGGGTGGCAAACATTTTGACAGACATGAATAATGGTCGTCGACATCATTGTAGAATACGTACGATCCAGCACTACTTGCGACGGCAGTGTTGTCTTGCTTTTCAAGTGTGTAATTACTGCAACCTACGTGAAAAAAGACATGTACACTGAATCACATATGCAAACTGAATCGCTCTGAGTTGATGACGTCATTGTTATAACAGCAATCACTAAAATAGATCATCAAGACAAAAAATCTGAGCAAGGTTCATGAAGATGTGATAAGATATGACCTCTTAAGTGTTCACAAAATTAAAGAGAAGAAGAATGAATAAATTACCTGTGTTGCATGTCTTAAAGAAAAGTACGTCTATTGTAGACGAATACCACATCCAGCAAGTACTCCTGGCCATGGTGCACTGTCCAGTTGACTGTATATACTCAGCTGTTATATGAGAACTGCTAGCCAGTTCGCTGCGACAAGTGTCTTCGTTTGCAACCGTGTAGGTGTCCATGCAGTCAGAATTGAGATAGGTATTGCAGTTGTAGCATGCATGTATGTTTGAACATGATGCAGTTTCACAGTCCGAGCAAAAGGTCACAACATGTCCTACAATATGAACAACGAGTTGCCAAAATCTTTAGTAGTCCTGTATATTATTTCCTTCTAACTGATTAAAAAAGTATTTATTTAATGTCTTATTTAGACAAAAGCTTTACAGAAGTATAGCATATGAACAAAATGGTTCAAATCCTCTTCAAAGAATTTTGCCATTAGGTACATATCACTAATTCAACAAAGTAATAAAAACAAATACATCTAAAATGTACAAAGTACTTACACTGAATATTGCAAATAGTCATCTATGGGAAGATCTTTTTTAATATTTTTTTATGGTTAACTTGTTTCTTGGACGTTTCAGAAGAAAATACGATTAACTTGATTATTGACCAAAAAAAATCTTTCTTTTTCATAACTTTGTGAAGATTGTTTCTCCTTTGCAAAATATTGCTGTGACTGTGAACATTAATTTAAGACTATTATCAATATTAATACATTGAAAGCTCGAAAGTATTTGATAATTTTCATTTCTATTCAATAAATTCAATTTGTATTCAAAAATATTTGTTATTAATGGTTTGTTTGTTGAGTTTTAGACGGTGGACTTCATTGGCTAAAGGAATCCAAGACCACAACTCTCATTCTATACTATTCTTTTCTATTGCTGGTTATGTAATTTCAGAAATATGGCTCTGGTTTTGTTTAAGTTTCGACCAACTGGAGACATGGAGGCTGTCATGTTGTTCCACACAGAATCAACTAACAAATCCCAGAAAAATAATAACATATTATGATATAAAAATGTAAAAAATGTCAACAAGACAAATTTGTTCAGAATTCATAGTAACGAAGTAATTATTAAGTATAAATGGACGTTTTACAACAAATATAAAAGAAAAATAGTAATAGAAATTTTACAATATAAATTAATCAGTATAGATTACAAATATGCGACATACGATACAAATTGACGGTATTGATCAGAAATAAAATTATTAAATACAAATAGATGTTATACAACATACTAAAAATAATAAAAGAAAAAAATACAATATAATTAATCGGTATTAGAAACAAATATGAGATATACGATACAAATTGACAGTATTGAACAGAAATGGAAATTATTAAATATAAATATAAGGTTATTGATATTACGAAATACTAATTCAAATTATACAAAACAGATTAGTTTTATTATATTATGCAAATGATGCTTTAAACAATACAAATTTACAAAAACGAATTCGTCGGTCATTAGCTCTTTAGAAATCAACAGATGTGCCCAACATGGCAGAAATTTCCATTTCCTTCAAAACCATATAGATGTGAATTATATTACACGAATAATTACCTGATGTCAGTGTGCTAGTCATAAGTTGTAAGTACAGCAAGTAACAAGTAAACTTAATGCATTAATATTAGGTTTTTGTCGTTGTACATTTTAAGTGGAATAGAATATTGAACACTTTATTATAATTAGTGTCAGTATGCCCTAATTGTCTTTAAAAATGCGTTCTTTTTTTACAATATAAAATATTTCTAAATTTTATTCAGAATTATTTAGCACACTTCAAATGCAAAATATCATTGGTTAAGGATATGCCCCCTTTAAGATGACAGGACACAAAATTTGAGTAGTACTCACCGAACAGTGTCAGGAATATCACAGCCACCTGACTGCTATTTCTTCCCATCATTGTGTATCTGCGTGTAATTATATAGTAACACTCATGTAATAAACAAGGCAATTTGATACAAGAAATTTCCTTTTAAAAGATGCCCAGCGTTTATGTGAAAAGCACAAAGTGAACAATGTATACATACATAAGGGGCTTCATAATTTCAGTCATGATTTTCTTGCTATGTTTTCCCTTTAAACGACTATCCGATAATTAGACATGCAACTTACTTTCACGAAAATTGTTCTAGTAATGTCAACTTAAAATTAAAGTTTTAGAATTAATTTCACTACGCCGTTACTAAACATTTGGGGTCATATACAGATTTTCGGCGACATATAGTACTCAAAAATGGCCAAGGGTCACTTTTTATAGCAAGGTTTTTTGTTGTTTTTTTTTTCGTGTCCGGTAATGACAATTTTTTACACATTTCAAATTCATTGTTTTGGCAAATCATTATTGTGAAAACGATGGTCAGTGTAGTGTTTTTTGAAATGTAACTGTGGTTAAAGTCGAGAATCAACATTTTGGTATCACAAACGACGGAAAGTCACACTTAGGATTTAATACCGCGTATGATGTCTGTAGCTACGTCGCCCCAATCTACAGATAAGACCGCGGACCCTTTGCTGCGGAAACAGAGCCCATTTCCGAAAGCATCGCCTGTCTAAACTCCTGGATTGTTGCTGGCAGAAATTACTGTCAACAGCATATCCATTGCGATCTCAACAGGAATAAAATTTAGCGAATCGATTCGTGCATGATTGCACGAATGGGATTAGCTGCAGATAGCAATTTTTGCTCCCCAAGTCCAACTGGAGACAACTTAGGAGCTTAAACAGGTGCACAATAAGGAAAGGCCACAGCTTCCGCAGCTAACAGGACCAGGAGTTTATCGGTGGCGGCGATATCAGGTGTTTATGAATGTCAACTGGCACTATAATTAAACTTATCTAAGTCTTGATTATCCGCATTTTTGGTATTCTGGTGTTGATTTTCGGCCATCTCGTTCTGTCACGCATCAACAAAATCGTTTCATGACAATGATTTGCTAAAACACTATATGCGAAATAAATGAAATAGATTAACCATCAAACAGAAGTAACACTAGTTATAAAATGTGATCCTTTGCAAATTTTGGGTAGTATATTTCTTCAGTTCAGCAGGTCAAAAGTTGGCTCAGAAAGCAAACAAAGAATAAAACATTTTTCCGAGTCAAAAATACAAACGCTAATTTCTTCATCTACGGATACATTAACTGTAATGTTCTTTGTTCCAAAGCTTATATGTAACAATATAAAACATGACATACAAGTTAAAACATCTTAGTATGATAATATGGTATAAGCCAACCGTTGAGTTCATTTCTGAACACACATTTCCTTTTCATTTCTTGAAAGAAATAATAAGTTTTGTTGAAAAGTACAGTTTTCATTTAAATCCTCAGTAAGAATGTTAATGTATAATTATCAAAAACATCTCACTTAATGATGTTTCGATAACCGAAATGTTAACGTAATTCTTGTCATATGTCCCTGCTATCTTGGACAATGCAAGAAAGTAAGCCGTGTATCAGAAAGATTACAATGGTCCACATGTAATATGCGAATATTTGTTTCACCCGTCGTGTGTTCTCTTCAATGTCTGTCAAACATGCAAAAACATTTAATAAGGAAAACATAGAAAAGGCAAATACTTCCGAGTTCTCACTAAAAATCCGTTTCTATTTAACAAACTAGAAAATGCCATAAATGACAGAATGTAGAAAAACATTTATTAATAAAAATATTCCAAAATATTCACCTGTAAAACATGCAACAGCATTTATTAAGGAAAATGTATAAAAGGCAAAATTTTCCAAGTTCTCACCATGAAATCTGTTCTAGCTGTGCGCTACGTGAACGAAAATTACAGTTAAGTGCACAAAAGAAGCCCGTCACAAAAGTTAGTTCAAATGTTAGATCTTTTTGCTATAGAACTACGGCGGGACTGATAATGAATTAAATATATGAAACAAATCAACCAATTTTTAGAAGGCTATATATTTACAATCGATCCAGGTTTGACAAAAGTACATAAACCTCTTTTACATTGTCGTAAAAATGTATATATTTCTAGATCTCATTAGTTTCTGGTCCAGTTAAGGTTTTTAGTTTGTTTATACAACGTGTAGGTATTGTATTAAGTTTGTTTAATCTTATAACCGTTATAACTGTTCTTTTGACTTTGATAATGTTTAGAAATTAATGGATTCAAACTTCAAATATTTCAAAGACCGTTCCTCTGCGTGTTGCGATTTTTGAAACTAAATGTTTACAATCTCAACTGGGAAGTTCAAATATGTAGCTCTATATTGTTGATCTTAAACAAATATAATTATAACAAAAATTGGATAATATTAAACAAATAAAAACTACATTTTACGTCCGAATTTACGCATTCGCACTTAAAACAAGAAGAAGAAAAAACCTTCGAGAACAGATGCAATATACGCCAGTCAGCCTAGGCTGCGAACTGATGATACCAGACATTTCACATGGCCTGCACAAATATTTGAAAACCATCATGTTCAGCAAGAATATTTTTACAACTTTTTGTTGAAAGGACACCAAAAGACTCTTATTAATATACAAAGAAATATTTATATACCGAACATGTTTTAAGAGGGGAGATCATTTAACAGTAAGGCCTGACAGAGACATATTTCTTGCACACTGCACTTCTACTTCTTAACACATATCTTTCTTTTAAGTTTCAAGCCAATCCCTTTCACAACCATCAAGTTATGCTCCGGACATTCCATTTTAAAACCAATGAAACGTAGATAACTTAAAAACTGGATAAGGTAGAGTTATGCTTCTTGGGCAGTGAACTTCTCCTTGTCACCAGCGATCTATATTTTGAGCTTCACATCAAATCACTTCATAGATTAAAGTAATGCACCTGACAAAATTCATTAGAAGATAGATAATTCAAAATGGGACCAGGTAGAGTTAGAGTTCTTAAGCATTACATTTTTACCTCTTACCATCTATCTTTATCTAAAGTTTCGAGACAATCACTTTCATAGTGTTCAATTTATGCTCCGGACAAAGATTCATTATAAAAATTCAAGAAGGGGAGATTACTCAAAGACTGGATAAGGTTGAGTTATGCTTCTATGGCAATGCACTTTTCCTTGTCGCCAACTTTCTTTAATTAAAGTTTCACATCAATAAACTACACGAATATAAGTTATGCTCCAGTAAAATAAAATTTAAAAGGGGAGATAATTTTAAATTTGAAACAGTTAAACTTATGGTTCTTGTGCAAAGCACTTCTTCTTCTTCTTATTATTATCTATCTTTGTTTTATGTTTTAAGTCAATCCATTTCATAGTCTTCAAGTCATGATTTGGCAAACATTCATTATAAGATAGAAAAGGGAAATAACTCAGGCATTGTATTTTTTCTTGTAATTATCTATAAATATTGTAAGTTTCACATCAATTCACTTCATAGTTTTAAACTTACAGTCTAGACAAAACAAGAAAAATTCAAATGGACTTGAGTCCATTTGAGTGTACGATTTTTATTGTATTTTCAAGGAACCTTAACTACACTATTTTGTTTGCAGATGCCAATAAAAAGGAATTTAATATATATCTTTAAATTGAAGACCTGCAGTTCAGACATATTATAACTAAGGTAATGCACATTTTTTGAAGAACAACAACTTTTTATTTCCATATCTCTTGATGTTTATGGTGATAGTTATGATTCTGAAACATTGTTTGTTTTGTTAAGTAACAAAATAACACGAATTTCACTGAATAACATGCTTGAACATAATAACAGACATGCTTGAATAGAATAACAAATATCAATTTTAATAATAAACTATGACCATGCTTTGATTACTTTGATTATACAACATAAAGACCAGGTGAGATACAGTCACTTATTACTATGCTTCTGATCTGTCATACATGCATAAGAAATTTCAACAGGTAATACATTAAGATGAGGTCAAGCAATTCGAAATATTTATAAGGGTTCTTGTTCATACTCATTGCAAAACAGTATAATGGTCCTGTATTAATGCAAATTTTGGTAATAGGTTCTATTACTGTACTAACAATATTTTTAGACACAATATTTTTTTAAAAATTATACAGTGTTACACTGAACTGAACGAAAGAGTGAATTAGCAGTTCATTGATATTACAGTGCATTCTCATGCCTTGTATCAATACTTGTAATGACATAAGGAATTATAATGAAAAATGTCAGTAAATTGTTATAATTATAGGCAGGGTGATGCGGTGTTTCCTTTTTAAATAGAGCATTTTTATACCCTTAGCATTTGCACTGAGTATCTCTAATGGTTTACAAAGGAAGTATTATGTTGTTACAAAGTAATAAAGGACCAGGTTTTGAGATAGCAAATGTAAAGTACAATGTCATTTCAAGATATCTGCAGGTTGATTTTCTTAATGTCATCTTATTCTTGTCAGATATTTCGAGGTGGGTAAAGCTGAATGGGGTTAAATTTGCATATACATGTATGTAAATCACTAAATGTTGAAACCGTACTTAGAGCCACATATGCCATTCCAACTTGGAAGATGTCACCGCAAATATCTATGCTTGTTGTCTTTAATGTCTGACACTTTATGTATTGTTACACGAAAAGATATAGCCAGGTGCAGTTGTGTCCGCTGGACCATAATTCTTGATTTTCGCACAATGAATTTGGACTGTTATTGGTTTTATTTCAATTGGTGTATGTTCGTTTTCTTTGTGTATTGCTCCTACTTTTGGATCCTTGACTGTATCATCTGAATGCCGTTTTCTGTTTAGCTACCTGCTCGTACACTCTTTAGTAGTGACGCATATCAACAAAATGAACAGCAGTAATTTTCTTTGCCATGTGTGAACAATTACTGTAACAAATCTTGCCTTATAATGCATTTTTTCATATGAATGTTGAAGTTGTAACCTAAAATTAAGTTTACAGGAGCTTTAATATATATTTTGGAACAAATTATTCAAACTGCCACTATTTAAAAATTCAAACAATATTGACATGAAAATCAATTTTCAGCATTATCTCCCTTGACTCCACTATTCGGGCACCTGCTATGTACAGAGCATTTACGATAACCCGCTATGATTTTGTTATTATGTTGCTCATTCTCCAAATTAAACACAACTTTAATATTAATGTTGACTTCATCAATTAAGTTAAGCTGCTTCACCCTTTGCAGAAATTTTAGACATAAAACCTCCCCATAAATCATGTATATAAACACAATGGAGCATAACGTCCATATATATGCAGATATAAACAATATTACTACACCAGATTCTGTTCGATATTTTCCGGAATAACACAACATCCGAATTAAGCATTCGCAATTTGATTCAACAGGTAGTACATCGTAAAAATACGTAATGCTTCGGCAATAATCGGATCTTCTAACAGCCAATCAAAACTTAGAATTACATAATATTAGATA
This sequence comes from Cyclina sinensis, assembly GCA_012932295.1. NCBI lineage: Eukaryota > Metazoa > Mollusca > Bivalvia > Venerida > Veneridae > Cyclina > Cyclina sinensis. The sequence continues at coordinate 7,496,703 of JAAONU010000009.1, read as the reverse complement.
ACACTAACCCCCCTCCAATTGTACATATAGGAATATAATAATGGCAATTTCCCGTACAGAAAATAAAAATAAAGAAGGACGATCATTAAATACTATGACCAGGTAGAGTTAAAATTCCTAAGCACAGCACTCCTATTTCTTACAATCTTTCTTTGTTTAAAGTTTCAAGACAATCACTTTCACAGTTTTCAAGTTATGTTCCGGACAAAAATTCATTATAGAAATTAGGGAAGGGGATATCTCTCCAAAACTGGATAAGGTACAATTAGGTTTTTTGGCTCTACAGTTTCTCTTGTTGCCATCTATCTATGTTTTAAGTTTCACTTTTATTCACTTCTTTGTTTTTATGTTTCGCTCCCAACCAAAAAATTAGAGTAGAGAAAATTCAAAAATGGAACCAGATAGAGTTATGGTTTTTTTGCACTGACTTATACTTCTTACCATATAAGAAGGGGAGGGTACGCAAAAACCGGCCTTGGTAGAGTTATGCTTTTTGGCCAATGCACTTCTCCTTGTCGCCAGCAGGATCTTACTATATGGAAGACCCTGTCGCCAGCTATCTTTAAGTTTCACATCAATGAACTAGACATGCTCCAGCGATTGGGCTCGGCAAACCCCCTCCCCCCCTTCAAACTTTATTTTTAGTCAGCTTAGTGTTATGCTTACCTGTGCACTAAAACCTACACAAACAAATCCCGAGTGCGTAGTCGTCAGATAACGCACAAGACTCGTAATACAGGAGAGTAGAAAGTCTGATATTCCTCCTCTCAACTAACACTCATATTGTCCGGGAAGGACGTTGTTTCTTTTCAAAAACAGAAATAACTACAGTCCTCACAGAGCAGCGGACCTTCCGGCGAACATTGTTGATTAAGTAACTTAAATATGCATGGGGAAACAAGGACTCAAAGTTTATTCTTTATACCTTAGTACCCTTACCCCAAACGTAATGAAACGGCAAGAAATTCAGTCATTGGCAAAGTGGAATATACATTTTTCCTCTTGCTATGAAACTGAGACAACAATGCTCCTAAACGCAGTCGTTGTGAAAACAAAGATGTTTATCTTCCTATAAACTTAAAGGGAACGTATGAATATTAGTTTGACTTAGAAGTACGATTTTTCGTTAACTCGCACTTACATGCTCGTGAAGTTGGCGGTCTTGTGGCCTAGTGGCCTAAACGTAGCGGCCTGTCGGCCTGCGATATACATTGTTCTCAAAATTAAAATGATATCTATGAACTAAGTGTCAACAAACAACAACAACAAAAGGGGTTTGCGGTATACTTCTGCTAATTAATAAAATAGCGTCTTTTCATGAATTGTCATCTAAAGGCTGCTAGCGACCCAGCGGCCTAGCGACTTTAGATAAACCTTGTCTTTCACAACAAGAGATATATCTTTGAACTGTCTATAAGCAACAACAATAAAAAGGGTTTTGGGTTTATTTTACAAATTAAAAAAAAAACATCCTTAAAAGTTTCATTATCTATTATCTGAAGGGTGCTAGCGGTCTATCACTATAAGAATTATATCTTTTAAGTAACTGTCATCAAACAGCAACAATTAAAGACGGTTTTTTTTTTGTTTTTTTTTTTGTTGTTGTTGTTGTTTTTGGAAATTAAAGAAGGGTTTTCATGACATGAAATATATGGCTAGCAGCTCATCACAGTATTTAAATAGTATCCTAAACTCAGTTCTAACCTATATATTCTTAACAAAAGGGGTTTGAATGTATTTTTGAAATTTAACAATGACAACATTTTTCCATGAAAAAAGTGCTTGTTATCTGTAAGCTGCCAGCGGCCTATGATTTACATTGTATATCACAGTAAAATGGTTTTTCTGTGTTCAAAAACATAGAATAAACAAAAGGTGTTCAGGGCGTTGTTTTCAAATTTAAAGAATATTGCTATTTGTATGCTTCAAGCAGCGCAGCGGTCTGAGGTAAACGTTGTTTTTCAAAGTAAAAAAAGTACTTTTGCACTCAGTTTCAACAAACGACATAACTTATTTATTTCTCATGATTTTAAAAAGAAAGAATGTCAGAAAGAAAGAAGGCAAGAAAAAAGAAACAAACAAACAATGTCGAGCGATCTGTCGGTCGGTCAATCAGCCAGGTGGCCGGTCGATCAATTGGTCAGACAGTGAGTGAGTGAGCCAATCAGTAAGTAAGTTAATAAAAATATAAATATATAAAAGGTAGGTCGGATTAGAAATATTCGTACTTTACTTTCTTATTGATGACTTACTAAACTGACCGACCCACCCACACACAAACTCGTTCACTTTAATTTCTTTCTCTCTATCTTTTTTCTTCTTATTTTCTTTCTTTTCTTTTTAAGATTATGAGAGATAGATAGATTATGGTATTTGCTGAGTTTAGAAATAATTCTCTTATTATGAAACACAACGTATACCCAAAACACAAGACTGCTAGAGCGCCGGCAGCCTACAGGTGCCAAATACTCTTACAGATGTTCTTTTATAAAAAAATGTCATTTTTAAAGTTGCAAATATACACCCGAAAGCCCTTTCGTTTATGTTTTTTGTTTGAACTGAGTTTAAAAATACTAGTTCAACTGTGAACTCTATGTATATCACAGGCCTGGGCCGCTAGCAGCCTAAAAGAAAGCTAAAACTTCTATTTATGAATTATTTTATTTTGAATTTGCAGATTGACAACCAAAACCCCCTTTTGTTAATGTTGTTTGCACTGACTTCAGAAATACTTTTTTAACTGTAACTGTAAATGTATATCTTAGGCCGCTAGGCCGCCTGCAGCCTAAGAAAGCTAAAACTTCTTTTCATGAAAAATCTTAAATTTTTAATTTACGAATATACACAAAAGCTGTTTGTTTGAACTTAGTTCAGAAATACTGTTTCAACTTTGACACTCTGGACCGCTAGCAGCCTAAAAAAGCTAAAACTACTGCCCATAAAAACCTTTTTATTTTGAAAATACAAGTGGACTGCCCAAACCCCATTTGTTGATGTTTTTATTTTTTTCAGCTGAGTTCACAAATACTTCTTTAACTGTGATATATGTTCATCTTAGGACGCTGGGCCGCTAGCAGCCTAAAACTGCTAAAACTTTTCTTGTTTTGTTTGTTTTGATTTTTTGTTTTGTTTTTTTGTTGTTGATTTTTTTAATTTGCAAAAGGTTACCCCAAAACCCCTTCTGTTTATGTTGTTTGTATTAACTGAGTTCAGAAATTCTATTTAAACTATGATAAGCTATGTGTATCACAGGTAACTAGGTCGCTGAGCCGCAAGCAGCCTTAAAAAGCAAAAACTTCTGTAAATGAAAAACCTTCTGTTTTGAATTTAAAAGGACATCCAAAACACCTTTTGTTTATGTTGTTTGTTTAAACTTTGTTCACAAGTACTTTTTTAACTATGATACACTATGCATATCTCAGGCTGCTGGGTCGCTAGCACTCTAAAGAAAGCAAGTTCTTTTTAAAACTTCATTTTTGTATCTGCAGAAGTACACACAAAAAAACCCATTTGTTTATTTTGTTAGTTTGAACTGGGTTCAGAAATGCTATTTTAAGTGTGATGTGCTTCTGTATATCTAAGACCGGTTGGTAATAACTTCTTTCATGAAAAACCCATTTTCAATTTTCCAAAGGACACCCCCAATTCCCATTTGAAAGTCTGAATCAAATGTGAAAATTTGACGAATACAATTTGATTTTTTTCTTATACTCGTAATATTGAATATACTTGTATTTTGATACAGCAATCTTTTAAGTCAGATTCTAGACATCTTAAAGTTTATTTTTACTTTTTGTTAATTTAAATCATTCAGAAGACAATGAGCTGAACTTATACTTCGTCTTGTTTCCACCACAAATTAGCATGCTATGATCTTGGCTTCAGTGTTTTCTCTTTCTGTGCAAAGTGCTCGCTTTCTTCCTCTATCGTTCACTGGCCGCTGCTTTAGCAAATTCATATAGGCCGGAAATAGATATATATGAAGTGGTGGAAATATGTCTGAAATATATTCCTAAAGTACTTCTTAACTAATAAGGTTTGGGAAATTGGAAACGAAATAATAAATGTAATAAACGGATAATGTTATAACAAGAGGGCAGTGATGGCCCTGTATCGCTCACCTGAATATGACTGCTTTTAACAAAGTTGCTATGGACCTGGTTAATTAACCCCAGAGGACCCATATTCGAAATTGACTTAGAAATTATTGAAACAATCGTTCAAACAAATTTCCAGGTTATTTGGACTGAAAATGTATCCTCTAGAGAGTTAACAAGGTTTTTCGATATTTTGGCTCTGTGACGTAGTTTTTGACCCCAGATGACTCATATCCAAACCTGAGCTACAAATTATCAAAAACAACCTTTCTGACAAATTTTCCGGACATTTGGACTAAAAATGTAGCCTCTAGGGCATTAACATAGGTTTTCGATATTTTGGCTCTGTGACCTAGTTTTTGACTCCAGATGACCCATATTTGAAACTGAGCTAGAAATCATACAAGCAACCTTTCTGACAAATTCAGACAAGGTTATTTGGAATTAAAATCTTACTTCTAGATTGTTAACAAGGTTTATCGATATTTCGGCTCTGTAACCCATATTCGAACATGAGCTAGAAATTATGAAAACAACCTGTCTGACAAATTTCCAGGATATCTAGACTGAAAATGTAACCTTTGCAGTGTTATAATGGTTTTTACATTTTGGGCTCTTTGACCTTGTTTTTTATCTCAGATGACCCATATCCAAATTTGAGCCAGAAATCATTAAAACAATTTTTCTGACAAATTTCAAGGATATTTGGACTGAAAATGTAACCTCTAGAGCATTAACAAGGTTTTTCTACTTTTTGGCCCTGCGACATAGTTTTTGATCTCAGATAACCCATATTCAAAATTAAGCTAAAAATCATTGAAACAATCTTTCTGACAAATTTCAAGGTTATTTGGACTGAAAATGTAACATCTAGAGTGTAACAAAGTTTTTCCATATTTGGGCTCTGTGACCTAGTTTTTCACCCCAGATGACCCATATTCGAATCTGAGCTAGAAAACATTAAAACAACCATTCTGACAAATTTCCAGAATATTTGAACACAAAAGTAGCCTCTGGAGTGTTAATTTTTTTCCTATTTTTTGTCTCTGTAACCTAGTATTTAACGGAAGATGATCAATAGTAAAAATGCACCTAGAAATCATAGAAACAACCTTTCTGACAAATTTCTAGAATATTTGGACTGAAAATGTAAGCTCTAGAGTGTTAACAAGGTTTTTCTTTTTTTGGGCTCTGTGACAACCTTTCTAACATATTTCTGGATTATTTATACTGAAAATGTTACCTCTCCTTCTACAAGAAAATTTTCAAAGTCTTCATTATATATGCCTATGTAAAACCAATGACCCCGGGGTGGAGCCAAATTTGACTCTAGGGAAATAATTTGAACAAACTTGGTAGAGGTCCATTCAACAATGCTACATACCAAATCTTAATCCTCAGGGCCTTGTGGTTTTAGATAAGACATTTTTCAAAGTTTTCTCTATATAAGCCTATGTAAAATCAATTGACCCCCGCAGCAGGGCTAAATTTGACCCCAGGGGCATAGTTTGAACAGACTTGGTAGAGGTCTAAAAGACAATGCTACATAACAAATCTTAAGGCCAAGGGCCTTGTGGTTTCAGACAAGAAGATTTTTAAAGTTTCAATATAAAAGCCTATGTAAATCAAGTGACCTCCGGGGCGGGACCAAATTTGACCCTATGGTTATAATTTGAACAAACTTGGTAGAAGTCCACTAGAAAATGCTACATACCAAATCTTAAGGCTCAGGGCCTTGTGGTTTCAGACAAGAAGATTTTCAATTTTTTTCCTTTAAAATGCTATAGAAACCAGAGTTCTTGATGGAATTGAATTCTTTGAACAACTTTGCTAGAGCTTCATGCATGGAATGTCCCAGGCATGTTTTGTCAATGTTGGCCTAGTGGTTTAGGAAGAGATGTTGTTTAAAGGAAAAGGTTGACGCATTTACGCACGACGACGGACGACGGACGAAATGAGATTACAAAAGCTCACATGAGCACTTCGTGTTTAGGTGAGCTAAAAATGTTTGTAAGTTACTTATTCAAAGCATTTAGTTTATGTGTGAAAGAAGTTATAATAAATGTTTGCAATACATTTCCAAGTGTAAATTTAATCTTCTGTAACACTAATCATTTCTGTACTTAAATAGTACTTAAACAAATTTTGCAGAAATAGAATAGATGTGATTTCTTTGACATGAAATTATCATTATCAGGTGTTACACATTAACTCATTTTATAACTACGATTCTGCGAAGTTCTCCAACTTCTGTTTCGTCAGTGATATAAAATTGTCGAGCCAAAAATGTCTAAGAGAATACAATCTGCAAAATTGTGGGAACTATTTGTGGGCATTACAAAAAATTGTCACAGATGTTATGTATTCTTTTAAACTCTTCTTTTCTGAGCCTTACCTGCAAATATGTTAAATTCAAGGAATCATTTTCGTTCATTTTTCGGTTACAATTTTCATGTTTTTATAATACAGAAATATTATCTGATACTTTAACCACACAATAAATCCTATAATAATACAAGAGCCGGTCAAACTGGGTGATGCTACCGCGTAAGTTTTGGAAAAAAGAACAGCGTGTCCATAAAAAGTTTACTTTCATTTACACTGAAGTTATCTGGCACATTGTGAATCCATGACAACTGCCAAAAGCCTCATGACATCAAATGAGAGAGGAAGTAGTTAAACATATATTACAGAATGAAAATGTACATATGAAACATATTAAAAAAACAATTATGATAATTAAGGACAATAAAAAGAATGAAAATTAACAAAGGGCAGTAACTCCAAAATAAAAAAACAAAGAGGTATGGTTCTTGTGCACTGCACTTCACCATTATTAGTTTTATCCACCTGTGAAGTTTCAAGTCAGTTGTTTTCATACTGTTTGGGTTACTTGTGGACAAAAAACAAGTATGAAAAATTTTAAAGGGCAGTAACCCAAAAGTTATAAGCGCAGAGTTGTGGATTTTATGCACTGCACTTTTACTCAATAAGATCTATCAACCTACAAAGCTTCTTGTTGATACCTCTTGTAGTTTCAGAGTTATGTCCCGGACAAAGTTCTAAGTGCAAAAAGTGAAAAGGGGCAATAACTCACGGCACTGCACTTCTACTCAATGAGATCTATCTACCTACAAGATTTCTTGTTGATACCTCTTGTAGTTGTAGAGTTATGTCCCGGACAAAGTTCTAAGTGTAAAAATTAAAAAAAGGGCAATAACTCAAAAATTAAGCAAGGCAGAGTTACCGTTTTTCTTTTCTGTACTTCTACTTAATAAGATCTATCTACCTGCAAAGTTTCTAGTTGATATCTCGTGTAGTTTCAGAGTTATGTCCCGGACAAAGTTCAAAGTGTAAAAAATGGACAAAGAGCAAAAACTCAAAAATAAGGCAATGCAGAGTTATGGTTTTTATGCAGTGCACTTCTACTCAATAAGATCTATTTACCTACAAAGTTTCTTGTTGATACTTCTTGTAGTTTCAGAGTTATGTCCCGGACAAGAAAATGCGGACGAACGGACACACAGACGGACAAAGCGGCGGCTTTATGCTCTCCTTTCGGAGAGCATAAAAATGATCGACCCCGACAGGAAACTCCAGGTTTCACAAAATTAACAGGGGAAATATTGAAAGAATGTATACCGCATCTTTTTATTCAGAATTTATGGATCGATTGTCACACAATCGATACAGTGTTACAAAGGACACCGAGCTTACAGTAAATCACCTATCAACGACCAGGATTTTCTACCTACATCTAAAACAAATAGTTCTGTTTATTCAAACATTTTAAAATGATATTTACCTAATTAGAAGTTTAGTGATCATTTAGCAATATAGACATTACATGATTCAAAACGTTTCTTACTACCGTAGTATTTGAGAAAGTTGTTTTTGATTTTGCATTTTTCTTTTAACAGTTTTTTTCCTAATGTTCTATGTAGCGCAGCGATTCAGTCAGAGCTATTTTTAGAATATACGTTATTAATTGTCTGCTAGCCTATTCATGTGTGTTAAGGTCATGACTTGGCCTAGCTACGAAACGATTCAGTTTGATTAGAAAATAAGCATTGGTAAGCAAGAAGCGTTATAATAAGATATTTTGGATGTAAACAGCAGCAATTGTTTTGTTTTGATTTTTAATTATTGATTTATCTGGTTATACATAGTACACTTCTCAAATTAATTAAAGAAGCGCAAATATGTGTTGGCGTAATTTGCCAACCATACAAGATATTCGCTGCAAATTTCGTTTGTAGGTATCGACGGTCAATATCCTCGAAAAACCCGTGCACTTTACAGTACATTTACAAAGCATGGATATATTGTTTTTCTTTTTGTTGTGTAACCCGCGAATAAGATTTAGACTTTTGCACGTTTACAGTTCGTTCACGATAGCACATTAGAAAACATGAATGTTTCCACAGGACCGATATCTGAGATCTTTAGCACTCAGAAATCGTCAGTGTACTGCTACTGGCATTGAAATTGACTTCCGGCAAGCTAAAGGGGTTCGTGTGTCCACACAAACTGTCCGAAATCGTCTTCATGAAGCTGGTTTGGATGCCCAAAGACCTGCCAGAGAATCAATTCTGACCGTAGCTCACCGGAGAGCTCGCTTAGAGTTTGCCCAGGAACACGTCACTTGGCAGCTGCGCCACCAGCGATCTGAGCTCTTCACAGACGAGAGCCGCTACCATGTTTCGACCTGTGACAGGAGTGTGAGGGTGTGGCATCGCTGAGGAGAAAGGTATGCAGAATGTAACATTATTCTATATGACAGGTTTCGCGGTGGGTCAGTTATGGTGTGGGCAGGGATAACCATTGACGGGCGCACAGACATTTATGTGTTTCCCTGAGATATCGGGACGAGATCCTAAAACCAAATGTTAGGCCATATGCTTGTGCAATAGGTGAAACTTTTCGTTTAGTGCAAGATAATGCTCGAGCACACACTGTAAGAATCTTCCGGAACTTCTTTGATGATGAAGGTATTGAGGTCATAGACTGGCCAGCGAGGTCTCCCGATCTGAACCCTATAGAGCATGTCTGGGACATGCTTTCTGGTAGACTTTCTTTGCGTCCGAACCATGTGCAAAACATCCGTGAGCTTTCTCATGTTCTTGTAGCAGAATGGGATGCCATAACACAAGATATGATCGGACGTGTCATCAGGAGCATGCCCAGACGATGCAGAGAGTCCCTAAACGCCCGAGGGGGATACACGCATTACTGACACTGACTATGAAATGTTTTAAGGCCTGATTCTGCTTTTACAGACATAGGTTGTTCTGCTGTAAGACTACCATTTCAAAGTTAATTTGGTAGTATTCATATCTTGGACACTGTCACTGTTTGGGAACGTGCCTGTTGGCGATAAAAATGCCCATTTGTTTGTGTAAAAAGAACGATTTTGTTTTTTCTGTAAAAGATATTCATAAATAAATATTCTACTCATATGGTATTTTATGAATTATAAATGCGCTCCTATAATTAATTTGAGCAGTGTATATTTTATCTATCTGTTTAGTTTTTTTAATCTCTAGAGCGGACCTAAAAACGTGGCCGAGTTTGCAAAAACGAGATTACACAGTATGAAAATCTTGTGCAGTTTACATGCAAATTTTATGTGGTTCAAAGACATTTTGTAAACTTTGATTTACTAGTAGACGAAACTCATGGTAATCAGAAGGTTTTCATAGGAGTTTTAAGCTTATGTGAAAAACACAGCAGGCAGGCTCTATTCTGTCCACATGACAGTATCCTCTGTTTCGCTCATACTTTTCAGTAGTTTGGGGTATAACGGTGGATTCTTTTACTTATTAAATAACTGCGCGCAGTGACATTAACAGAATATAAATTTCACATTTTTTTCTGTTTTTGAACCCAGTTCGAAGTCTACTTTGAAAGACAAAATCTGCTTTTTCCTAACTGAGAAGTGATACAATTGAAGATGTCAAAATTGTATCTCATTTAAAGAAAAGATATTTCTTAGCAACAGAAAACAAACACATTTTCTGGTTTTTTATGCATGCTTGACCTATTTCTTACTATCTGAAAGCTTAATATCATGTAAATAAATACATAGACAGTTCTTCATTACAAACATCATCATTTTTATCAATTGCAAGATTGAACCACTTATTGTAGCTTATTGTAAATACAATGTACATTAGAATCAGTCAGTAATCATCTGTGCAGTCAACAGTGACATGAAATTGACAATGGACAATGGAGTTTCAGAAAAGCAGGGATTTTTCAACCCTAGCCGTTATTACATCGGATCTACAGCCAGCAGTTGGGGTGTGGGAGTATAAATTGTTGCTTAGATATATATATATATAGGTCGATGACACAATAATAATTAAATTAATTTATTAACTCCGATTTGGAGATAGCAACTGTCTCAGTGACTTTTCCAGAGTATGAGAAAGAGCCTAGGGCTAAAGGGTCAATCAGCTACCGGTTTCTGGACTCTCCATTGAAATGGAATTTCTACAGACTTACTAGACAAACCAGTACTGCACACAATGCAAAAAGCAGTGGCATGCCACACCGTTATATCAAACCCCCAAGTTTGACGGCATATCTGACTTGAGCTCCTGTTATCATCAGTTTAAGATGACCAGTGTTTCTAATGTATGGTCTTTTTAGAAGAAGCATTGTAGTTAACTGCCAAACAGTTAACATAAATTCGTTCAAGGAAACTATTTGGTGATCATAAAGGATACTTCTTCTCTTGCTTTTCCTTACAATTAATGATATTTCCTTACTAACACTTGTTAACATTACAGCAATCAGGGTCACATTTGATATACAATATATACAGTTTTTCATGGAGAATGCAGTGCGTTTACGTCTTTGTCTATTTGCAATAGGCACTTTTCGGACTTTTGAATCTTTCGATCTCATATATATAATTTGATGTTTTCCTGACAAGATTGCTTTTAAAGCTCTTTATGCCAATATAAAATTGCACATTTAAGTTTTGACTGAATATCACCCAGTTTATTGGGCTCTCCATGTGCGCTTACTCTTACCAGTACTGCTGTTTAAGAAATCTGTGTTAATCGTAGGAATCCATAAAGGAATTGATTGCAGACATTAAGCCTGCTGAGAAACAGAACTTAGACCTTACAATGCGCTATAGCAAAATAAACAATGTCGGATCATGTTTTTTGCAACAGATGTTCAAATAGAACATATATATTTGATGAGGAGAGTTTAAAGTAAAAAGAAAACAATTGTCGACTCATTTCATTGAACTAAACCAAAAAGAATTATTAATGATATAAAATATCAAACATTTATTTTCTTTAACTGAATTCGAAAAGTACTGTTTACTTTGCAAACATCAATTTAGTTAAAAGTTTATACTTCTTTTTATTTTAAGGTACAGTATTTTCATTTTATCAATTGTCTGATGTGAAAAAACTTTGTGATTTACCAGTTAACATAATATGCCCCTTATAGTGAAATATATAAATGCCAATAATTCCAGTAAAATAGTCTTTACAACGTTTTTCTTTAAAAATATTTATAAGCCAATGTTGTTCATCTCTAAAAGTGCAGACCAAATCCTTACAAAAATGCACCAGGCTTTCTATACACCCAATATAGTGAACAAATTAAAGGACCATAACTCTGGTGAAACAAAGCAAAACATTCTTCCTTTTCGACCATCTACTCATCTGTGGATGTTTTAAGCAAATCAACCAAAAGACGAAAGAGAAGTTTGACACAAGATTTCGGGAATAACAGACGTATGTTTGAATATACAAATTGGTGCATAAAAACTCCATTCTTGCATGGTCCATTTGAAATGTGTACAACAAAGTATTTTAATGTTGTACTAAAATAATCAAAACTTATGACGAAAACTAAAAACGTATAACTCAGAGCTGCATAAAAACAAAAAGCTTTTTTGCGGTTTTCTTAGTATGAATACCATTGCACTCAAAGGTCCATAGGATACTCTACGCTTTATTTGGAATACTGAAAAATGACATGTCTGGTTTGCTATATATTTGTTAAACGGGTACATATAAATAAATTATGAAGGAACAGATGTAGAAACATTTTAGTACGATTCAAATTATTGAATGCTTGTGTGTTTCTTATGTACATATTTACATTTTCGTTGCCACATAAAGGCTTGTCCACTTCAAGGCACTATGCATGTTACATTTACATTAGAAGTTCGACGAATACTTTACTACAGGGCTTGTTAAGCCTTTAGGTTAACAAAGTGAAAGATTTAAATTTCATTGCCGTATTGAAAGCTTTAAAGAAGACCATATGCACGCGATTGACTTGGAAAAAATCCGTTTCCTTAAAAATATTTCTTACAGTAAAAATGTTCGATGTTTATAGTCCCTCAGAAGGACAACATATAGAAATCGCACTGCCGTCAGTCCGTGTACAATTCGAAACGGCTCTGATAGTTTTTCATTTTTATCAGAGTTTGATATTAATTGTCAAATGTTCATCATATTGAGAGCACCAGATGTGTAAGATGCCTCAAATCGTTGACGAAGTAGTACTTAATACTGTCCGTCTTTCTGTCAGCGTCTGCTCTGTATCTCTGGTACAATACAGGACAAACAGGTTGTCAGCTTGTCTCAATGCGTAAACCGGTCAGCCCGCCGTTTTTTCTGTCCTGTCAAATAATGAAAATACTGCAAACCCAAATGTTCCTGTTCGTTTTTAATAGGCCTAGTTTTTAATTAACTGATGCATGATTGTAGAATAAATTTACGCAAATATTGCTCAGACTGAGGCAACGCGTTGTTTGGCTTTATCGCAAAGTGATAGTCTGTCTGTTTGTTGCTTTGAAATACAAATGGTTCATGGCCTATTTTTAAATTAATGTGCCGCAAATATTTATCAAATACGGCTGAGGTCTAGCTTAAGGTCAAACTTTAATGCACACAACTTAGAAGATATAATAATACCTATCTGTATGTTTGATTGTGAAGATCGAAACAGTTGTCAATAGTTAAATATGTGTAAGTGGCGTTGCTTTACTTACAAAAGGTTTTTCCTTCAGTTTGTACTGATTTATTATTTCCCTTTGATAGTGCCTCCTCCAGCCAATCCTTTTACAGACAATACCTTTCGGGGCATTTGACTTTTGGTGTTGCTGTTTTATATATATAAATCCTTGAAAATATTTGTAAACTTAAAAACTTAAGTTTAGCTTTCTCACCCATCAAATCGAACTTATATCTTGACTGAATATTAAGAGAATAAAAAATCGTAAACTGTGATAGGGAAAGTGACGTCACAATATATAATGCCATCACTGGGGATTTAGAATTTCGTGCAAGAAAGGTTGTTCTTGAGTTTACTGCCAGTTTTATTGAGAGACAAGAGTCAGTATGATAAAACAGTGTTCTATAATTAATTATATGCACAGAAACATCATTTTTACTTGTCAGTCAGGATTTCGCAGAAAGAAATTATAATAACAGGGCTCGATTTAACAAACATGACCTGAGTACCTAACTCACCTGTCCTAGTCCCAACAACGCCGTGAGCAATTTACATTTTAATTTGTTTTGTTTGTGATGTGAGTTATTTTATTTGTAGCTAAGCAACACAAGAATATTTTGTTATTTTAACAGTTTTCCAGCTTTCCAAGCAATTCAGCTTTTAATTTAGATATTAGCGTCTATTTTTTCTCACTAAAAAGTTCTGCATGTTTAGTTGTGTAACCTTCTAATTCTAGCACTTATGGTCACACAAAATCAGTCCGTCAATAATCGATTAAACTACTATCGAAACAGCCCATTTTTTCGAAGACACAAGTAAATCAGATAATTTAGTAGTTGATTTAAAACTAGGGAAGTGCAAGTTGTGTCAATTTTAGTGTCTTCATTTAGAATTTCTATTTGTGAAGCAAGTCTTAGGTATGACATAAAAGTTGAGAGGTTCTGAACCAGCGAAAATAAAAGTCTTGTCTTTATATTTCACCATGTCATAAAGTGATTTATATTCAAATCAGAAATCCATTGTTCTGTGGTCATAAGTGGTCCAGAAAATATATGCTATGCTTTATCTGATTCAAGTAAGAAAGACAACCAATATTTCAACTTTTTTGACCTGTGATAACCCAAATCCAAATGCTGACTACATATCACCAAGACAAGCACATAAAACTCATAATAGCTCAACTCGAACTGTGACTTCTAGAGTGTCTGCAAGATTTTCATTTGATCTAAGTCGGTGACCTCGTTTTGTACCCCAGATGACCCATATTCAAAAATTTTAAATAGACATCATCAACACACGCATTTTCACTAAAATTTTAATAACTCATTTAAAAATCTAAATTCTAGAGTGTTAAAAATGTGTATGTAAGATTTAAGCCAGTGACCTAGTTTTTGATCCTAGGTAACTCATAATCAAACTTGACTAGGGAATACCAGCAGACACATAGTGACTGAAATTCGAGATGGCTGACTTAAAAATTGCTGCTTCTAGAGCGTTAACAAGAAATTGTATTAATTTAAGTCAGTGACATAATTTCTTTTTTGCTCTAGATGACTCATAATCGAACTCTAGTAAATATCAATAGATACATTGTTATTAATATCAAAATGGCTGACTTCAAAATGTGGCCTCTAGAGCGTTAGCAAGATTTTCCTTGGATTTAAGTAAGTTTTTACATCTTTATGACTGATATTAAACTCGACTTAAAAATCACTATGATAAATATTTTGAATAAAAATAATGAAAATTTAATTCAAACTGTGGTAACTAGTGTCAACAAGATTTAACTTTGGTTTTGTTTCATGACCTAGATTCTGGTGCTGCATGACCTAGTTTCACAATCGTTTGAGATATCATCAAGTTTAATATTCTGAGCAAATATTATTAAGACTTTTAAAAAAAATGTGGTCTCCAGATGGTAAAGAAGGTAAATTGTTGACGACGTACGACAGACATCAGACCATCACAATAGTTCATCCTGAGCATCGCTCTGGTGATCTAAAAACAAACAAGCAAAAGAACTATGCTGGATTTTATTTTAATTTTACATTTACATCAACACCAGACATGAAAGAAATCTATGTATCTATGTTTTTCTAATTTATTTGTCTCCTGAACAGTCACCTTGTTTTTAGTAATTTTGTTGACCGTCCAGAACCTTGGTCATTTTTTTCAATATTACAACTTTAAAGAAATTTCATAATATATATCTACTAAGACTATCTGTAACAAATGAAAGATTAATGTATAACATAGATTTGTAAATTCATTTTATTCCAGGTAAAAAATATAAAAATGTGTTGTTGAACACATTTTAAATTTTATACCTTTTTATCTGTATATTTCAGACTGACAGTCTTCTTATGCTGGCACGTATTGTGATCAAGTCACAACACAATATCAACCCGCCGATAACCGACAAAACTATAATCGCCACGAGGCCAATCATTTTAGAAGATGTACGCGAATCAGACCTGCTTTGCCGTTTACTTAGTGCTAGTGTGGTGCCTTTTGTGTCGATCTGTGTTTCTGTGATGAGTCGTTGAATAATTTCTTCTTGTGTTAAATTCACAAATGTCTTATTTTTGTAGCAAATACATGGCATAATGTAAAGATTTAGAGGTTCTGGAGCAGGCGTTGTTACAGCACCTGAAAAATGCATCATAATTTTGTTTTAAGCTGCTAAGTTTGTTAAGCCTTAATATTTCGCTAGTTCGTAAACTTCTGACTTTTTTCCGATATCATTCTTAAAGAAGTATTCCAAGGAAAAATGTTTAAACAATATAGTGGGTTCCACTTGAAAATGGACACTTCCAATAATTCCTTTGAAATAAACTTGATTCGTAGCCACAAATGAAAAAGTCTCAGAGATATTACAATACAATTCGTCAACACTTGCAAGGGAAGTATACATTCTTTTCGAAATCAGAATCTACTCTTACTCTTGAATTTGATCGTGGTTTTCTTGGAGTTTATTTATACTTACTTTACAATTAGTACCTTTGTAGAACGTATAGTTATAATAACAAAATATGATAATTACAATTTTAATGGTATCAAAGGTATGAAAGATATTTTTCGTTTACTATACTTGAAAAGAACACAGGACTATCGGAATCTTTGTAAAATAAAATGAACTATGTCGTTTCTGCTTTTAGATTTGACACAAAACCTGTACAGGATATTTTCATAAGATATTTTTTCAAGCTGATTCCCTGAAATATAGAATTGTTCTGATATACTTGCTTAAATGAAATGATATTCTATAACTTAGAATAATATAATATAAAATAATATGACTATTTATTTTTGTACCTGGAAGAATACAAGTTGGATTTGTATTAGACCATAATGAATTCCCATTGACAGATTCTAGGAGCGGTATGCGAAAGGACAAACCCGGCGTCACAAGTAAATGTAGCTGTACTACCGAATATGGTTCCTCCTGTTGTCTGAACAGTCCCATTAACTGGGTTGACCAGAGGTCCACAGTCTATGAAAGAATAAGATGTAACTGTAAATATTAGTGAAAAACATTCTTATGTGAACACAAAGAGATTATGGATCTTTTAGACTCTTTATTCTTATACAATTTGCAGTGATTCCACAAAAGATGGAACACTGAAATAATAATCAAATTACATGACGGTCAAATAAATTTTGTTCATACTTTATAAGCAGTCGATTTACAAGTACTTTCAAATATTGACACTGTTGAAAATCTTAGAGTTCTAAGCCTCCGTAGTAAAGATCAGTTATATATTTTGCAATATACTGATCATTCTTAAAAGATCCTCTTTCGTATACATGTTTTTGGCAAAAAGTAAATTAAAAAAAAATGTACATTACCAATAGACACACAGTCAGGTTCAGCAGACCCCCATGTTCCATTTGAAAAACATGTTCTAAAGCTTGAGCCCACAAGTGAGTAGCCCGGGTTACATGTGTAGTTAGCTTTAGCACTGTAAAATGTGTCCGAAAAAGAAACAGAGCCATTTGAAGGATCAGCCAGTGCTCCACAGTCGATAGGTATGCACGTTGGGGCTGAACTGTCCCAGATTCCATCCTCACCACAAGTTGTCGAAGACGAGCCACTTACTGTGTAACCACTGTTGCAACTATAGACTGCTTGAGAGCCATAGATAGTTGATAAATATGTAACAGTGCCGTTAGAAGGATTTGAAAGTGTCCCACAGTTGACAGGTACACAGGTTGGCGCTGAACTATTCCAGTTTCCATCTGAGCCACACGTTGTCGAAGATGAGCCACTCATTGTGTAACCACTATTGCAATTAAAGACTGCCTGAGAACCAAAAGTAGTTGATGAGTATGTTACAGTGCCGTTGGAGGGATGAAAAAGTGTTCCACAAAAGACAGGTACACAGGTCGGTGCTGAACTATTCCAGTTTCCATCTAAGCCACAAGTTGTCGAAGGCGAGCCACTCATTGTGTAACCAATATTACAATCATAGACTGCCTGAGAACCAAACGTAGTTGATGGATATGTTACAGTGCCGTTAGATGGATGAGAAACTGCTCCACAGTCGACAGGTTCACAAGTCGGCGATGAACTGCCCCAGTTTCCATCTGAACCACAAGTTGTTAAAGACGAGCCACTCATTGTGAAACCACTATTGCAATTATAGATTGCCTGAGAACCAAAAGTAGTTGATGAATATGTAACAGTGCCGTTAGAAGGATTTGAAAGTGTCCCACAGTTGACAGGTACACAGGTTGGCGCTGAACTATTCCAGTTTCCATCTGAGCCACACGTTGTCGAAGATGAGCCACTCATTGTGTAACCACTATTGCAATTAAAGACTGCCTGAGAACCAAAAGTAGTTGATGAGTATGTTACAGTGCCGTTGGAGGGATGAAAAAGTGTTCCACAAAAGACAGGTACACAGGTCGGTGCTGAACTATTCCAGTTTCCATCTAAGCCACAAGTTGTCGAAGGCGAGCCACTCATTGTGTAACCAATATTACAATCATAGACTGCCTGAGAACCAAACGTAGTTGATGGATATGTTACAGTGCCGTTAGATGGATGAGAAACTGCTCCACAGTCGACAGGTTCACAAGTCGGCGATGAACTGCCCCAGTTTCCATCTGAACCACAAGTTGTTAAAGACGAGCCACTCATTGTGAAACCACTATTGCAATTATAGATTGCCTGAGAACCAAAAGTAGTTGATGAATATGTAACAGTGCCGTTAGAAGGATTTGAAAGTGTCCCACAATCGAGAGGTACACAGGTCGGTGCGGAAGTATTCCAGTTTCCATCAGAGCCACAAGATATCGAAGACGTGTCACTCATTGTGTAACCACTGTTGCAATGATAGATTGCCTGAGAACCAAAAGTAGTTGAGGAATATGTAACAGTGCCATTAGATGGATCAGAAAGTGCTCCACAGTCGACAGGTTCACAAGTCGGCGCTGAACTGTCCCAGTTTCCATCTGAGCCACAAGTTGTGAGAATTGATCCAAATAAAGTATATCCGTGGTTACAGCTGTATGTTGCTTGATCTCCAGATGTTAAATCAGTTGACGGATTTACGCCGCCATTTGTTGGAGCTGATAATGCTGGACAAGCTGAAAAATGTTTAATACGTAAGTACAAAGCAGTAGGCACCAAAACAGTCGAATGCAATTGATTGACTCTTCCGGGAACATCACCAACTTTTACAATCTTTGTTTCAGTTTAAAATAATATCAGTCTTGATTGTCCACAATCATATTATACCAATGTTCTGCTCCTTCTGGCTTTTACATCTATATACATAATTAAATTAATTTCAGTTTTTGTTTGAGTCAGATTGCGATAGCTAAATAAACCCACCCTACTGACGGTTCGACGTCTTCGCTTCAGTGCATGTAAGAACATACATGTGTCTGTCAATGTGCATTTTATTTATTTTTATTAAAGTCGTAGATTGTAAAAAGGGTTTACTATATGTTCAGACCACATCGTCATTATATTTTAAGGGTTTTTTTAAGTAACCTGTTACAGATGTATTTCAAACGATGTTGAGTGTAACCAAAAGAAGTATCAAGGTCACAGAAAGTTGTTAAATGAAAGTAACATGGCTTGTATTGACAATGATGAGGTCAGGACAAGTGAGCTGTTATTTGTAAAATGAAAAAAGTAAGACCAACATGACTTTTCCAGATATGTCATGGTTACGTGGATTTTGAAATGGTTTTGAAAAAAAATGCAATAAGGCTTCTCTAAGCTATATTTCTTCTATGCAAAAACTGATTTTAAGATAACATTGTATTAATGGTTATTATGGCAGGCTGTAGGAACCAGGTCTGTATTCTAAAATTGAATGCACTAACCGGTCAAAAGTAAGCAATAGGTACTATTTAAATTTATAGTTTCAGCTGCTCTTGGCTACACATACAGACACATTACTTGCTCGATAATGTTCTTTCTGGATAACATTCATATAATATCATTTAACAAACAAATGTAGTGTCCTGTCGTCCTTTATATTGTGTTTTCTTACATTGATCACTGATTTCCTAGGAGGCCCTTGCAAAACAAAACACTGAAAACTGTGCGCTTCAGAGTCATTAATTCATTGATATTGCATTTTCTTTTCACGTCTTACCGTTTTAAACACATCTTGGATTTAGTTATGTCCCGATGTCATTGATAAGTCTTCCTTGAATTAGGCATTTTACTGCACTCAGTTTAACCTTTGATGTCAATAAGTCACTACAGGACTTGCACAATTTACTGAAGGAAATAAAAACTACATAATTATACGCCGCCACTTTATGTATATCTTTTAACCGTGAAGTATTGTAATTTTGTAGTTAACTTTTCTGAAGGTCTTAGAACCAGTATCAACGGTTGTAAACTCATATAATATGAGGAAACATTACCTTCCTTACTCGATCATACACCATGTCAATTTTTTAAGCTGAGGTTTTCCCATGTGCATGGAAATAAAATAATGCCTGATGCTAGGTTTGAAAATTTGCTCATGACTCATTAATATGCAAAAAAATGTGACTTGACAACAAAGGTTTTTTAATACAGAGGGCTAACAAATAGGTTTGTCTGATTACAAGATATACTCTTACAAAATAACGTCCTAAACAATTCATTGTGAAGTCTTCCTTCGAACAGCATCTGGATTCCACCATTTAGTGTAGACGTAACATATAAATTTTCTTAAAACGTTATACATAATCTATGCTTTATTTCATACACAGACACTTTCATTTAGCTAGGGAGTGTTCCATGAAGACAGGAGTGTTCTATGATCACGAGAGTGTTCTATCAGGACGGGAGTGTTCTATGAAGACGGGAGTGTTGTATGAAATCGGGAGTGTTCTATGAAGACGGGAGTGTTCTATGAAGACAGACGGTTGCACATAAAACAATGCTATTTTCCTAAATGTTTCACAGCTAATGCAATCATACATGTAGGCAGAATTTCATTAGCTGAGCAGAGGTCAGTCAGTCCGACAGACAGACAGAAAGACGAACATTTGCAATACATAAGCTTAATTTGGTAAACATTTGTTTCTTTTAATTAAAGACTGTTATTTACTAATAAAATACAGAGCTGACACAAAATTGAATGTACAAACTGATATGAATTGGCGGTACAGACGACGTAGAGACGAGCATAAGGATACATAGCTACCCTTTGTCTGAATATAAAGAACTGTTCTGCCAAATTTATTCTAAAATCCTGTAAAGCATCAATGAGTTACATAGCTAAATCAAACGTATAGTAGGTGGAATTCTGTATTTCTAAGCGGTTCAGATAGGTATGCAATTTGCGACATATTGGTTCTTGTACCTAGCTGTTTCTAAAATCCTTTGGTGCAAAACATCTTTACAGAGCGGATACGAAGATAAAGGTTGTTAGTGTACTACATTATTTTGATAATGATTACCTATCCCGACCATAACCTTGGAAACCCTGGGTTTGTTCAAGTTACGTGAACACTTGTGGCATGTTGTATAAAAGTCCGGATATCCATTACACGGATAAAAACAGAAGAAATTAAAAACGGACACAAATTGGACATGGATGGACTGACACTACTATTATTTATTTATCATTTATCCTATTTCAGGGGCATACAAATAACTCCAGATAAACATACTACATAAAGCGATGTAAGAATAATTTATTTAAGATTAATATAACTTTTAAATAAAATTATGCATACTAGTGTCAATTTAATTGTATTTGTGACATTTCTTTTGAAAATGTATGATATATGTTCATTTGCAGCTGGTTGTTAACAAAATGGTTGAGTTCCTGATGGTCGTCTTCTTACTGTTTTCTTATTTAATTGAAAGGGATACGTTGCAGTAAATAATATTTAAGTTTATTTTGTAATATTTCTCTAAAGTGATGCTTAATTTAATGCTAATGCTACCCCAAATAATGGTAATTAAATGCATTACTTTTGAACATATCTGGTAAATATCCGTTTGCATTTTGCAAACAATTTAACGCACGGTGAGACAAAAAAAACTCTACAAGAGTTAATAAAGCAGGGTATTGATTTAGTCTAAATAATCTTAACCATAGAGTTTTACAGCGGGAAACCTCATACTTTATGCACTGAAATACACATATTCATGATATTTTGATGCACCTCATAGGATATCATTTCGAGATTAATCCCGGTATCACGGCCTTTGTGTAATCCATAAAGCTTGTATATCATTTTCGAACCCTTTGAAAGTAGATACATGTATGCTAGGAAAACGTGTCACACTTACATCCTATGACATCATAACATACCTACATTACAGGTAACTGTGTAAACTACCCAGTCAGATGATGACTCAGTCGCACACGACCCACCACAGTTTGTTGTATACACGTAACAGTTGTTTTCGTCAGAATCATACGATACTGTACAGTCCTGTGAGGGTGGCAAGCATTTTGACAGACATGAAGAATGTTTGTCGACATCATTGTAGAATTCGTATGATCCAGCACCATTTGCGACAGCAGTGTTATCTTGCCTTTCAAGTGTGTAATTACTGCAACCTACGTAAAAAAGACATGTACACTGAATCGCAAATGCAAACTGAATCGCTCTGAGTTGATGACGTCATTGTTATAACAGCAATCACTAAAAGAGATCATCAAGACAAAACATTCTGAGCAAGGTTCATAAAGATTAGGTGAAGATATGACCTTTTAAGTGTTTACAAGGTTAGGGAGAATAAAGAATACATACCTGTGTTACATGTCTTAAAGAAAAGTACATCTATTGTAGAAGAATACCACATCCCGCAATTACTGCTGGCCATGGTGCACTGTCCCGTTGACTTTATATACTCAGCTGATATATGAGAACTATTAGCCAGGTAGCTCTGACAAGTGTCTTCGTTTGCAACCGTGAAAGTGTTCATGCAGTCAGAATGGAGCCAGCTATTGCAGTTGTAGCATGCGTGAATGTTTGAACATGATGAAGTTTTACAGTCCGAGCTAAAGGTAACAGCATGTCCTACAATATGAACAACGTATTGCATATGAACAAAATGGTTCAAATACTCTTCAAAGAATTTTGCCATTAGGTACATGTCACTAATCCAACAAAGTATTAAAAACAAATATATCTAAAATGTACAAAGTACTTACACTGAATATTGCAAAAGTCATCTATGGGAAGATCGTTTTTAACAATTGTTGTTTTTTTTTCAAAATAATGTCTTTCGTCTTAGAAAAGCGGACGTTTCAGAAGCAATTATGATTAACTTGTTTATTGGACATTTCAGAAGAAATTACGATTAACTTGATTTTTGACCAAAAAGATCTTTCTTTTTCATAACTTTGTGAAGATTGTTTCTCCTTTGCAAAATATTGTTATGACTGTGAACATTAATTTAAGAATATTATCGATAATGATACATTGAAAGCTCGATACAAAGCCTTTTTGTAACGATTTTCACAAGTTCAATATCGCATATCTACCTATGTATTTGATAATTTTCATTTTTATTCAATAAATTCAGTTTATATTCTAAAAATATTTGTTATAAATGGTTTGTTTCTTGATTTTTAGACGATGGACTTCATTGGCTAAAGGAATCCAAGACCACAACTCTCATTCTATACTATTCTTTTCTATTGCTGGTTAAGTAATTGCATAAATATGGCTCTAGTTTTTGTTAAAGTTTCGACCAACTGGAGACATGGAGGCTATCTTGTTGTTTCTCGCAGAATCAACTAACAAATCCCAGAAGTATACTAATAATAACATATTATCATGTTAAAATGTACAAAAATATCAACAAGACAAATTTGTTCAGAACTGATAGTAACGGATAAATTATTAATTATAAATGGATGTTTTACAACACATATCACAGAAATGCTACAATATAAATAAATCAGTTTAGAATACAAATACGCGACATACGATACAAACTGACGGTATTGATCAGAAATGAAAATTATTGAATACAAATTGATGTTAAATAACATACTAAAAATACTAAAAGAAAAAAAATACAATATGATTAATCGGTATCAGAAACAATTATGAGATATACGATACAAATTGACAGTATTGAACAGAAATGGAAATTATTAAACATGAAGATAAGGTTATTGATACAAAAATGATTAGTCATATTTTATTATGTAAATGATGCTATAAACAATACTAATTTGCAAATTTGTCGGTCATAGACTCCTTAGAAATTATCAAATGTGCCCAACAAGGCAGAAAATTCTATTTCTTTCAAAACCATATAAATGTGAATAATATTAAACGAATAATTACCCGATGTCAGTGTGCCAGTCATAAGTTGTAAGTACAGCAAATATCAAGTAAACTTAATGCATTAATATTAATAATAATATTGTTGTTGTACATTTCAAAATGGAATAGAATATTGAACACTTTCATATAACTAGTGTCTGTATGCCCTAATTGTCTTTGACAATGCATTCTTTT
This sequence comes from Cyclina sinensis, assembly GCA_012932295.1. NCBI lineage: Eukaryota > Metazoa > Mollusca > Bivalvia > Venerida > Veneridae > Cyclina > Cyclina sinensis. The sequence goes on along the minus strand of JAAONU010000009.1, from coordinate 7,472,662 downwards.
TTTTTTTTACAATAAAAAATATTTCTAAATTTTATACAGAATTATTTAACACACTTCAAAAGCAAAATATCATCGGTAAAGGATATGCTCCCATTAAGATGACAACCTTGGAAACCCTGGGTTTGTTCAAGTAACGTGAAAATCCGAATATCCATTAACACAGATGAAAACGTGAAAATCCGAATATCCATTAACACAGATGAAAAAAATGAAGAAATTAAGAACGGAGACAAATTAGACACGGATGGACTCACGTGCTACAATATATTTATCATTTATCCTATTTCAGGGGCATACAAATAACTCCAAATGTACATCCTACATTAAGCAATGTGAAAATAATTCATTTGAGATTAATATAACTTCTTAATAAAATTATGCATACTATTGCCAATTTAATTGTTTTTGTGACATTTCTTTTGAAAATCTATGATATATGTTCAATTGCAGCTGGTTGTTAACAAATGGTTTAGTTCCTGATGTTCGTCTTCTTGCTGTTTTTTTTATTTAATTGAAAAGGATACGTTACAGTAAATAATATTTAAGTTTATTTTGTATTATCACTCTAAAGTGATGATTAATTTAATGCTAATGCTACCCCGAATAATGGTAATTTAATGCATTACTTTTGAAAATATCTGTAATGCTAATGCTAATTTAATGCCCATTTTTTGTCAAATAATGTAAATGCATTACTTTTGCAGGTAATTCTACTAACCCTGGTAAATATCCGTTTGCTTCTTTGCAAACAATTTTAACGCACGGTGAGACGAAAAAAACTCTACAAGAGTTAATAAAGCAGGGTATCGATTTAGTCTAAATAATCTCAACCATAGAGTTAAACACCGGGAAACCTCATACTTTATGCACTGAAATACACATATTCATGATATTTTGATGCACCTCATAGGATATCATTTCGAGATTAAACCCGGTATCACAGCCTTTGTGAAATCCATAAAGCTTATATATCATTTTCGAACCCTTTGAAAGTAGATATGCTAGGAAAACGTATCACACTTACATCCTATGACATCATAACATACCTACATTACAGGTAACTGTGTAAACCACCCAGTCAGATGATGACTCAGTCGCACACGACCCACCACAGTTTGTTGTATACACGTAACAGTTGTTTCCGTCAGAATCATACGATACTGTACAGTCCTGTGAGGGTGGCAAGCATTTTGACAGACATGAAGAATGTTTGTCGACATCATTGTAGAATTCGTACGATCCAGCACCATTTGCGACAGCAGTGTTATCTTGCCTTTCAAGTGTGTAATTACTGCAACCTACGTAAAAAAGACATGTACACTGAATCGCAAATGCAAACTGAATCGCTCTGAGTTGATGACGTCATTGTTATAACAGCAAGGTTCATGAAGATTAGGTGAAGATATGACCTCTTAAGTGTTTACAAGGTTAGGGAGAATAAAGAATACATTACTTACCTGTGTTACATGTCTTTAAGAAAAGTACGTCTATTGTAGACGAAAACCGCATCCCGAAAGTACTGCTGGCCATGGTGCACTGTCCCGTTGACTTTATATACTCAGCTGATATATGAGAACTATTAGCCAAGTAGCTCTGACAAGTGTCTTCGTTTGCAGCCGTGAGAGTGTCCATGCAGTCAGAATGGTGCCAGCTATCGCAGTTGTAGCATGCGTGAATGTTTGGACATGATGTAGTTTCACAGTCCGAGCAAAAGGTCACAACATGTCCTACAATATAAACAACGAGTTGGCAAAATCCTCATTTGTCCTGTACATTGTTTCCTTCGAACTGATTAAAAAATATTATTTATTTAATGCCTTATTTAGACAGAAACTTTAAAGAAGTATTGCATATGAACAAATGGTTCAAATACTCTTCAAAGAATTTTGCCATTAGGTACATGTCACTAATCCAACAAAGTAATAAAAATAAATATATCTAAAATGTACAAAGTACTTACACTGAATACTGCAAAAGTCATCTATGGGAAGATCTTGTTTAACAATTTTTTTTAAATAACGTTTTTTGTCTTAGAAAAGCGGACGTTTCAGAAGCAATTATGATTAACTGTTTATTGGACGTTTCAGAAGCAATTACGATTAACTTGATTATTGACCAAAACTATCTTTCTTTTCATAACTTTGTGAAGATTGTTTCTCATATTTACCTATGTATTTGATACAAATACAAATTTACAAACAAATTTGTCGGTCATAGACTCTTTAGAAATCAACAGATGTGCCCAACAAGGCAGAAAATTCCATTTCCTTCAAAACCATATAAATGTGAATAATATTAAACGAAAAATTACCCGATGTCAGTATGCCAGTCATAAGTTGTAAGTACAGCAAGTATCAAGTAAACTTAATGCATTAATATTAATAATAATATTGTTGTTGTACATTTTAAAATGTAATAGAATATTGAACACTTTCATATAACTAGCGTCTGTATGCCCTGATTGTCGTTGAAAATGCGTTCTTTTTTTACAATAAAAATATTTCTCAATTTTATACAGAATTATTAAACACACTTCAAAAGCAAACTATCATCGGTTAAGGAGATGCCCTCTTTAAGATGACAGAACCTAAAATCTGAGTAGTACTCACCGAACAGTGTCAGGAATATCACAGCTACCTGACTGCTATTTCTTCCCATCATTGTGTACCTGCGTGTAATTATATAGTAACACTCAGAAAATAAACAATGGCAATTTTATACAAGAAATATCCTTTAAAAAGATACCCACCGTTTGTGTGAATAGCACAAGAAAACAGCGTTTACATACATAAGGGGCTTTATAATTTCAGTCGTGATAGTCTTGCTAGGTTTTCCCTTTAAACGACTGACCGATAATTAGACATATAATTTACTTTCACGAAAATTGTTCTGGTAATCTAAACTTAAAATTAAAGTTTTAAAATTTATTTCACTAGGCAGTTACTAAATATTAGGGGTTATAAACAGATTTTCGACGACATACCGTACTCAAAAATGGGCTAAGGGTCACTTTTAATAGCAAGTTGTTTGGGTTATTTTTTTCGTGTTCGGTAATAACAATTTGTTTTACACATTTCAAAGTCATTGTTTTGGCAAATCGTTATTATGAAAACGATGGTTTTAGAAACGTAACTGTGGTTAAAGTCGAGTATCAACATTTTGGTATCACAAACGACGGAAAGTCACACTTAAAAGTTTAATACCGCGTATAATGTCTGTAGCTACGTCGCCGCAATCTACAGATAAGACCGCGGAACCTTTGCTGCGGAAACAGAGCCCATTTCCGAAAGCATCGCCTGTCTAAACTCCTGGATTGTTGCTGGCCGAAACTGGTCTGCAGAAATTGCCGTCAACAGCATATCCCATGCGATCTCAACAGGAAAATTTAGCGAATCGACACGTGCAAGATTGCACGAATAGGATAAGCTGCAGATAGCAATTTCTGCTCCCCAAGTCCAACCGGAAACAACTCAGGAGCTTAAATAGGTGCACAGTGAGGCAAGACCACAGCTTCCGCAGGTAACAGGTCGAGGAGCTTATCGGTGGGGGCGACATCAGGTGTTATGAATGTCAACTGGCACTATAAGCGGTAGTAAAATCTTAAACTTATCCAAATCTTGATTATCCTGCATTTTTTGTATTCTTGTGTTGATTTTCCGCCATCTCGTTCTGTCACGCATCAACAAAATCGTTTAATGACAATGATTTGCTAAAACACTATATGTGAAATAAATAAAATAAATTAACCATCAAACAGAAGAAACACTAGTTATAAAAAGTGATCCTTTGCAAATTTTGAGTAGTATATTTGTTCAGTTCAGCAGGTCAAAGCAAACAAAGAAAATGATCATCAAAATAAAACATGTTTCCGAGTCAAAAATACAAACGCTAATTTCTTCATCTACGAATACATTAACTGACATGTTCATTTCTCCAAGGCTTATATGTAACAATATAAAACCTGACATACAAGTTAAAACATCTTAGTATGATAATATGGTATATACCAACCGATGAGTTCATTTCTGAGCATACATTTCCTTTTCCTTTAAAATTTCTTGAAAGAAATAATGAGTTTTGTTGAAAAGTACAGTTTTCATTTAAATCCTCAGTTAGAATGTAAATTTATAATTATCAAAGACATCTCACTTAATGATGTTTCGATAACCGAAATGTTATCATAATTCTTGACATATATCCCTGCTATCTAGGACAATACAAGAAAGTAAGCCGTATATAAGAAAGATTACAAAGGTCAACATGTAATATGCAAATATTTGTCTCACCCGTCATGTGTTCTCTCCAATGTCTGTCAAACATGCAACAATTAATAAGGAAAACATAGAAAAGGCATAGACTTCCAAGTTTTCACTAAAAAATCTATTTTTGTTGCTCGCGAAAAATATAAATTCTATTTAACAAACTAGAAAATGCCATGAATGACAGAATGTAGAAAAACATTTATTAATAAAAATATCCCAAAATATTCACCTGTACAACATGCAACAGCATATAATAAGGAAAATGTATAAAAGGCTAAGATTTCCAAGTTCTCACCGTGAAATATATTCTAGCTGTGTGCATGCGTGAATGGAAATTACGGTTGAGTGCACAAAAGAAGCCCGTCACCAAAGTTAGTTTAAATGTTAGATCTTTAAAGAGCCGGAATACACAGAAAAGAAATAATGCTATAGAACTAGGGCGGGACTGATGATGAATTAAATATATGAAACACATCAAACAATTTTTAGAAGGTCATATGTTTACGATCGATTCAGGTTTTACAAAGTACATAAACCTCTTTTACATTGTCGTAAAAAAGTATGTATTTCTAGATTTCTCATTACTTTCTGGTCTAGTTTAGGTTTTTAGTTTGTTTAGACAAGTGTGTGGATATTGTATTAAGTTTGTTTTGATCGGTATAAGCAAATTGTTCTTCTCAGTTTGATAATGTTTAAAAATTAATGGATTCAAACTTTAAATATATATACTTGAAAGACCGTTCCTCTTGTGCGTTCCTCGGATTGTTGGATTTTTTGAAACTGGATGTTTACAATCTGAACTGGGAAGTTCAAACAGGTAGCTCTATATCGCTGATCTTAAACAAATATTATTATAACAAAAAATACATAATATTAAACAAATAAAAACTATATTTGGAGTCCGAATGTAAGCAATGTAAACAAGAAAAAAAAACATCGCAAAACAGGTGCAATATACGCCCGTCAGCCTAGGCTGCGAGCTGATGATGCCAGACATTTTACTAGAACTGCACAAATATTTGGAAACCATCAAATTCAGCATCAATATTTTACAACTTTTTGCTTAAAAGACACAAATAGGCTCTTATCAATATACCAGAAAATAATTTTATACCGAAAATGTTTTAAGAGGGGAGATCATTTGAAAATGAGACCTGGCAGAGATATATTTCTTGCACACTGCACTTCTACTTCATAACACATATTTATTTTAAGTTTCAAGCTAATCCCTTTTACAACCATCAAGTTATGATCTGGACAAAAATCCATTTTAAAACCAAAGAAACGTAGATGACCTAAAACTGGATAAGGTGGAGTTATGCTTCGTGGACAGTGAACTTCTCCTTGTTACCATCTATCCAAAATTTAAGTTTCACATCAAATCACTTCATAGATTAAAGTAATGCACCTGAAAAAATATTAAGAAGAGAGATAATTCAAAAATGGGACCAGATAGAGTTATGGTTCTTGTGTTTTGCACTTTTACTTATTACCATCTATCTTTATCTTAAGTTTCATGACAATCCCTTTCATGGTGTTCAAGTTATGATCCGGACAAAAATTTATTGTAAAAATTCAAGGAGGAGAGAATATTCAAAAACTGAATAAGATTGAGTAATGCATTTATGGCAATGTTCTTTTCCTTGTCTTCAGCTATCTTTTATTTCAGTTTCACATTAATAAACTACACCAATATGTTATGCTCCAGTAAAATAAGATTTAAAAGGGAAGATAGTTTAAAATTTGGACGAGTTAAAGTTATGGTTCTTGTGCAGTGCACTTCTACTTCTTGTCATCTATCTTTGTATTAAATTCCAAGTCAATCCCTTTCATAGTTTTCAAGTCATCATCCATCAAAAATTTATTTTAAGATAGAAAAGGGGATTAAATCAAAAACAAGAAAAGGTAGAGTTATACTTCTGAGGTGAAGCAATTTTCCTTGTAATCATCCATAAATATTGTAAATTTCACATCAATTCACTTCATAGTTTTAAAGTTATGATCAGGACAAAAATAAAGAAGGGAAGATAATTAAAGAATGTAACCAGTTAGAGTTAAAGTTCTTAAGCAATGCACTTCTACTTCTTACAATCTTTCTTCGTCTTAAGTTTCAAGACAATCACTTTTACAGCTTTCAAGTTATGCTCCGAACAAAAATTCATTATAGAAATTAAAGTTGTGGAGATTTCTCCAAAACTGTTGGTTTTTTTCTTTGGGCTTTTTTTTTCTTGCATTACAGTTTCTCTTGTTGCCATCTATCTTAAGTTTCACTTCAATTCACTTCATAGTTTTATGTTAAGCTGCTGACAAAAAAAAAATAACAGTAGAGAAAATTCAAAGGTAGGACCAAGTAGATTTATAGTTGTTTTGCACTGACTTCTACTTCTTACCATCTGTATTTCAAGACAATCCTTTGTATGATGTTCAAATTATGCTCCAGACAAAAAAAATAATATCAAAATTAAAGAAGGGAGGAAAGCCGGATTATGTAGATTTATGCTTTTTGGGCACTGCACATTATGCTCCGGTAAGAAGTCATTATAGAAATTAAAGACGGGGAGATTTCTCAAAAACTGGATAAGGTAGAATTATGGGGTGGGGGCACTACGGTTTCTCTTATCGCCAGCTATCAAAATTTTAAGTTTTACATAAATTAACTAGACATTTTGGAAAGTTATAGCCCAGTTTAAGCGGGAGATAATTAAAAAATTGGACCAGATAGAGTAAAGGGTCTTATGCATTGCACTTCTATTTATTATAATGTCATTATCCTACGATCGAAGTTAATCCCTTTCATAGTGTTCAAGTTATGTACCAGACAAGAATTCATTATAGAAATTAAAGAAGGTATGTAACATTAATAAGGTAGAGTTATGCTTCTTGGGCATTGCACTTTTTCTTGCAACTAGCTAAGTTTCACCTCGATTCAATTAATAAAGTTACGATCCGAACGTCATGAAACATAACTAGAACCCTTAACATGCGAGTGATTGAAAAATCTTAACTTTTAATTGTCATACCTTAATATATAAGACGATATACAACTACGCTTTTAAATTTACAGCGACCTAATTCCTAAGTCTGTTTATTAAATACTTTTGGCAGTCAGTGAAAACGCACCGCCGAAAAATACTTACCATAGTTTGATGCTGATTTAGTTCTTTCATGATAAAACCTACTTTTAAGTAAAAGTATAGGGCCTCCCTGAAATGGAACAAATTCCAAAACATGTATGGAAGTCCATATCGAAGGTTCAACGTAACAGTGTCGTAACGCAATCATTTCTTAAAACAAAATAAAAAATCAAGTGCAAATTTCTAATTAAAAAAATGACTTTCAGCTAATCTATAGTAAGACATTAGAAAAATGAAAATTAGTTATTAATCTCTTCATTCGAAATATTCTTTAAAGCAAAAAGGGCAAAGTAGCGTAACCCATTTCACACAATTTAGTTCACTTAACATTATCTTATATTAATTATAACAGTGCTGCGCTAAAAATTATCATCAAAATTCAAAAGATTTTTAGGACAACACTGATTTCCAGAAATTGTCTTTAAAAAGACCTTAAAGCAGCACTTCACAAATTTCATAAAAATAAAACTATCTAAGTTTCCTGAATAAAAGGTATTTTATGTCTAACCGTGCTCTCATTTTGGTGCGAAAACGAAGAAAATGCTTTTTTAAAGCGTGAACCACTTTGACCTCCTTATACGAAAATGAAAGTAAAATTCTGGTTTACATATGAAACTCCGCCTTTGGATCATTAGGATACATTCGAACAACACGAAAATCAACAAGCATGTCGTCGAGTAGCAGTTCAGTAAGTCGTTTTCCGATAATTATTCATCGTTCATCGTTGGCATTAGTGACGTTTTAGCATTTGTCAATCTCTCAAATGTGTTAATCAAACTTTTTATTGTGGAAGGATGTCTCGTATTTTTATTTTTCTTAAATCCTTTTTCGACGCTATTCTCTCTTCTTTCGATTTTTGTTTTAATCTTGCTTTCCGACATGTGTCTCTATACCTAGTTTATCCAGTGCTGATTTTATAGCCTATGCGCATGTGCGAACTAAATTTATTCATTAGCATATTAAACGTTTGTATACGAAGTTTAGTGATGCCGAGGGATTTTCCCTTGAAAATAAGTATTCCTAAACAGATTTTCTTCAGATTTAAGCCATAAGTGTGAAAAGGGTTATTCAAAAGCTAAGATTACCTAAACTTGTTATCTTCACAAAAAATATTTTCATTTATTTATGAAATGCTGCTTTAATTGTATGTTCAATGGTCAGTTTCAGCTATCATTAACCAAATTAGACATCTGTAAATTATCAAACGATTATAAATATGAAACAAATTAGATTGCCGTGACTGATTTATTTTCAACCTGGTTCTACTAAATTACCATGACGATAAATATGCAATGAATAACAGAAGAACAAGGATAAACAGTGAATGAAAACATTCAACTTCCTTTATATCTTGCCTTGAACTAAACATAAATAAATTTTAACCCTCTATCTCCATTTAATCCTCTTCTGCAACACATGCTTACAACTTATTTTGAAGACTACAAGAATTTCAAAGTCTCTTGTACTATTGTTTTGGCTTCAAAGCTGAAACCTTCTGTTTGCAGTCACGTAGATGACACTCTGAAATATAACTGGAGTTTCACAATGGTTTTTTTACACGTAAAAGGAATTGTCATGAATACATTAGCAGTATATTTGTAAGCATGTTGTTAGTTTGAGACCCTTTTTTGGTTCGTACTATGGTACGTTGATGAGTAGCTAGCCAGTCATCATCGCACTAGCATTGATATAACAGGCTTGAAGTTGAAATGAAATCTATAAAGTTTTCAAAACTATATAACTATAAAGTCATTTAACACCATCCTTTCTAAGAGGAGCATATGTTTTATTTTTAGAACAAACTCGCTAGATATGCTAGGGTTATATACAAACGTTTCATAAAATACAAGGATACCTTTTGTCATAATTTATCACTTTACGTAAGTGTATGGCTCAACACATGACTTGATGTTTAAAAATTCTAAAATATCTAATGTCATTCAGCCTTTTAACTCATAGCGCATCTTTTACTTATTAGTCAGTTTATAAATTTAAGTCTACAACTATTAGGCTGAACCAAGGGAGAAAAAAGTATATCGGGCATATAGACATGAACGCACAATTCCACAGAACATTAGTATGTAGCCTGAACGATTAAGCCAGCTGAACATTTGTCTTTCTACTAATTGCCACCACACTCCTTTACTCTTTGGCATTTTAAGATGAACATTGCACACCAGGCAAACATATCTACCACCAGCACGAATGGTGAAAATACACCTTATATAGGATGATTTAACTATAACAAATGAAAAGACCGACCAACAGTCATATTTCTACACAGAAATTGAAACTACACTTGACGTATGCTGTGACTCTATAAAATCTGCTACAAAGTATTAGTTATTTTCTAAAAGAAAACATGTTTGCCTCACTGGAGAGATTATTCTTTGTGATGTTTCACAAATCATTTCAACATTTCTACAGCAAACACGACTTGAAAATAAAGAACTATAAAAAATGTTGCCAAGTTTTGTTCTTATAGGGAGGTTAATTATGTGTCCTTTCTTCTGGGGTGCGCCCAACTATCAAAATAACTCGGCAATTACTCTTGAAATAGCTTCAAACACCTTATAGCGCCTCTTTAATACAGTTATTTAGGTAGAACGGATATTCGACTATTCATTTCGATCTCAGTTTCTATCACTAATTAAACTTATGCCATATATCTAAATCTTCAAATTAAATTTTGCTTAATTTCTTTTTAGGATAATTATACTAGTGATATAGATATTTTCTTTACTGAAATAGTTTACCAAAATCTGGCGTAACCAAAAGTTTTACATTATTTTTGGATTGAATAACAGCTCAAGCTATAGGACCTTGTCAAAATTTTACTTACAGTTAGCCAAACTTGCATGTTTTGTATAATCAATTTATGTGGAGTGCACCTGCCACTCTTGCAAAATATTTGTAAACGTGCGATTAAAAGAACAGAACAGAACATGATTTATGCCAGACTTATGCATAAGTACTTCGTCTTGTTTACATTCAGCGTAAATATGATATATATATATATATATAATCACGTGAATATGTACAATGGAAGATGTGATATAAATATATATACATACACACAACAAAACACTCACTAGTATACGAATATTTTTTAGAAAAAGAGGCTCAACAGTTTATAAATATATTCTATCGGGAATAAAAAAAATTCGTTTCTTAATGACATGGCTTCTTTAATATACCTTAAAATCTTAATCAAGATAGCTCTATTTTGAATATTCAATAATTCAATAAATTTATACATCAATGATCTAAAAAATAATATTTGTTCAAATATTTAGTGCGACTATTATGATAACTTGGACATACGCAGACAAAGTGGTCTTCGTCTTCTAAATCTAGAAGATTACAACATTGGCAATATTTCTGTTCACGAGAAATATTATTCCTCGCATATCTTCCAGTTTGCATCTGTAATGAATGTGCAGATATTCTCAATCGACAAAAATAAAATCTATAATTTCATGGTAATATATCAAGGTAATTTTCATACTTAAGTACAGACTTACAATATTTATAGTTACAAAGTACTGGACTTCTATCCAATGCACCACTCCATTCTTGCTTGAAGATGTCTATCACCCTAGATTTGAAAACATACGGGAATACTTTAGGGTCTACAAATTTGTTCTCATTAAAAATGTATGCAAAACCGTAATCACTTAACATTTTTAACATTCGACACCCAGTTATTGCAACCTTTCTTGCAGTCTTCTAAACTTACTTTATACATAGTTTCTAAATTTGTATTTTTAAGTTCACACCAGTATTTGATAATTCCAACATAACGTGATACATAAAATGGATATCGACCAAGTTCGCCGTAAACTGCTGCAGAGCATGTATTTTGTCTAACAATCTTTTACAGAATTTTAGGTGTATCATTTCTAATTCCTTTGACATATTATAACCCCCTAAAATAGAACCAACAAAGGCATCAAACAGCTGAACATAAAATTTTTTGCTTCATGTCAAAGTTCTTACAATTATAAAATAAAGTAATTAAGGCTTTTAATGCTTTACCTATCAAGTATTCTTGATTTAATGCAAAATTGCCGGTATAGTTAAAACAGTACCAAGGTAGTTAAAATTATTTACAAAATCAAGGCAATGGCCATCATAGATCCAGTGCTTCGTTGGTAACAGTCTTTCACGTTCTCGAAAGACCATAATATTTGTTTTAGTTGTATTAACCTTTAAACCCCAAGTATTGCAGTATCTGTGTAAAAGATCTAAATGATTTTGGAGTTCTATGGACTTGCCTAAAAACGGTCATATCATCAGCAAAAGTAATAAAATCAAGACAATATCATCGATCCAACAACTCAGAGCTCATATTATGTTTTAGATACAGTTCTAAATCCTCTACGAAGGGAGAATATAAAATTTGGCAAATTACCTTCCATTGTCTTAATCCGACAGCGTAATTAAAGTAGTCGGAGTAACCAAAACATGAATTTGCACACGATTTAACTTTTTTGATACATATCGCGTATAATTCTAAGCCTTTTACTTTGAAGACCTATTTTGTACATTTTCGTCCATAATCCATTTCAATAAATACTATCAAAACATTTCATCATGTCTACAAAAACAACATATAACCTTTTATTTTCATTGAGATACTTCTATATTAAGGACATAAGTACAAATATAGGATCTATTGTAGACCGGCCTTTGCGAAAACCAAATTGAGCATCTGAGACAATATTGTTATTTTCACAAAATGATTCAATTTTAATATTAAGTACAGTTGTAAATAATTTTTACAAACAACTAACAAGCGTTATGCCCCTGTAATTGTTAACATCATCAGTGGGATCTTTTTATGGAGCTGTATAATCACACCCTCTGTCCATTTTCAGGCTAATATCTGGAATTTATTATTGCATTGAATAGTATAGCAAGATGGCGGATAGTGGTGACTTATGAAATTTTGCTCTGAAGTTTTTTGCGTGGATATATCGAATGATCGGTTAAATAGTTGAATAAATGTGTCAGAATTAACTTGAATAGCGTATTTATTCAATAAGTGTTACAAAATTGGAATATACAGAAACATGGCTTATTAAGCGGGTTTTCAAATACCTGTTCAAAATCGGTTCCTTTTTCTGGGTGAGCTGGAAATGGCGGACAACACCTTTCCGAGGAAAAATTTTATTGTTTGCTCAATGGAGGACAAACTTACACATTTATTCGATGAACTGCATTTTATTAGATCTGAGCAGGTGACATTCAGTACTAACATTGTGAATTTTCAAAGCATGTTAGGTTAAATGAACAGCAAAAAATTACAAATAGTAGATGTTACAAAAGCCCAGACCGAATTTACACGTGCATTAGCGTATAAGTCGATTGATTTAGAGGCACGGTCTAGAGGAAATAACTTGATATTCAGACGGATAGTAGAAAGCAGAAATGAAAGATGTTTTATGATTTTCTGGAATCGAAACTGGATATAGACACACGGCAGATATACATAGCGCGGGCACACAGGATTGGCGCAAAAGTCAGGGGTAAGAACTTTAACAAGAGACCTATTATAGAAAATTTAGAGACTACGGGGACGTAGAATACATTATGAGCAGGGTGTATATGCTAAAAGATTTTCCTGGTTTTTCTGTTGATCACGACCTACCAAAGGAAATACATTCTGCCAGAAGTAGGCTGTGGCCTAAATTTAAGGAATATCGTTCAAAACACCCTAGGGCAAAAATTTACGTTGTTTACGTTGTTCTTGAAGCCAGAACATCCTCCTCCGGATGCTAAGCTGTGTGCAGCTTCTTAGGCCCTTTTGTGATTTGTTTTTCTCAATTTGATAATATTTCAATTTTCAACACTCTGTTATACATGTTCTATATAATAGCAGTTAGTAATATTCACTTATAATATTTACATACACTGACTTTGTACACCTCTTGATATGAAAATACTTTATATGTTTGTATTAGTAGGGGCTGTAACATTTTGCCTTAAACTTGGTATTACCTGTACAGTGTCTATTTATCCTGGCTTCGAAGGCGTTTAAAGATGGTGTTTCAATTATAGTGGATGACAGAGAGTTCCAGCTATCAACAACTCTATGGCTGAATGATGATTTTCTTATAATGCTTCTACCTCTTGGCTTGAACAGTTTCTGTTGATGTCCTCTTGTAACTGTATTCTTTTTTGTCATTATAATGTGAGAAGCTGTTCTTTCAATTTTGTGCAATAATTTGTAAACCTCTATGACATCTTCCCTGGTTCTCCTGTATTCTAGTGTAGGGATTCCCAAATAAACCAGTCCGTCACAGTATTTCAATCCTTCCAGATCTTTAAGCATCCTTGTAGCCCTACGTTGGACATTTTCAATAGCTATTGCATGTTTTTTGTACCATAGTGTCTAGATAACTGAAGCATATTCCAAGTGAGGACGTACAAGTGACTTATACAGTTGCAGAAACAGTTCTTTGTTCGTTTAGGTAAACTTTTTGAAGATCAGACCTAGATTTCTGTTTGCAATGTTAACTTTTGAATTTATATGTTTATCAAATACCATTTTTTCGTCGATGATAACTCCAAGACCTGTTTCTTCCTGAATTTGCTGTATTTTCTCTATTCTGTTATCTTTATCTTTCATGAAATATTCTGAGTTTGGTTTTCTGCCTATGTGGAGAGTTTTACATTTTCTAAAGTTGAACAGCATTTGCCATTTGGTTGCCCATTCACAAGCACTGAAAATGTTATCCTTGTCTTCATGGTTTATTAGAACTGAATACAACTTCGTGTCATCAGCGAATAGTTTGATTGCACAGTTAACTACATTGGGCAGGTCATTAATAAATATCAAAAATAGAACTGGGCCTAACACACTTCCCTGGGGAACGCCACTAGTAACGTTTAGCCATGTGGAACAGTGTCCATTTGCTGTAACTCGCTGACGCCTACTATCCAAAAAATCGTTTATCCAGTCATAAATTTGGCTTCAATACCCCAGATTTTTTCACCAATCTTTTATGTGGAACTTTATCAAAAGCTGCTTTGAAATCCATGTGGATGATATCTATATCGTGACCATTATCAAGTGCTTCAGATCATTCCTCAATACATTCTGGGTTATACATGACCGTCCTTTTCTGAATCCATGTTGGTGGATTGACAATAGATTGTTTTTTTCCAAATGATCAACGATTGCATTTCTAATTATTTTCTCCATTACTCTACAGCAAATTGAAGTTACGCTTATTGGCCTATAATTTTCTACGTTGTTTTTATTTCCACTTTTATGTATGGCTGTTACATTTTCCTTCTTGAAACGATTTTTCAAATAAACTAGTGAGAATTTTACACACTGAATTTCTACATTCATAAATGACTCGAGGATGAATTTCGTCCGTTCCTTGAGATTTAGAGGGATTTATTTCCTCTATTACTTTCCTGGTGACACTCTCATTTATTTTAATGTCGTATATTGCTTCATTTATTGATATTTTGGGTTCCGGTACAAGATATTGTTCAACGGTAAACACAGTTGTAAAGTGCCTATTAAATTTGTTAGCTGTTTCAGAGTCATTTGTAGTATTTCTTTCATTTAATGTAATTGAGTTTATCCCTGACAGAGTTTCTTGTAACATACTTCCAGAATTGCATGGGATTCTTTTTTATGCTATCTGCAATATTTTTTCATATTTATACTTAGAGCTTTTTAAATGGTGTCCAACTTTATTTCTTGCTACTTTGTAGTTGTTGAACGTAAAATGATTTCTGTTATGTTTGTATTTCAGCCATATAGTCCTCTTTTCTCTGATGGCGTTAGGTGTATCTTGATCAGTGTCGGGAGAGTCCCATGTCTTGGTTTAGCCATTTTTGGAACATTGTTTTCAATACTGTTGGTAAGTTTGTCAACAAATAACTTCTAAGACATTTGAATTCCTAGACTGTCAAAATCTGACCATTTCGCATTCATAATATCATCCCCAATTGCTGTATAATTAGCTCTGTTGTAATTAAACTAGGGTTAATCATTAGTTTTTATTTCTTTGTAACATTAAAAATGGAATATCAATGTTAATTGGTCACTTTTTCCTAGACTTGGATGAAATGCTAGATTATTAACCATATCCTCTTCATTTGTAAAAGTTAAATGTAGTATTGACGGATCACTATCTTCCCTGAATCTAGTAGCTTCATTCACGTGTTGGTACCAGAACAAATATTGACTCTGGTTGTTCTTCACCGATTTCAGTTGCCATTACCTCCCAATCAATATTTTTTTAAGTTAAAATCCCCCATTACTAGTAAATCTGAGTATTTTTAATAAATTCATATGTTCTAATGTTATATACAAGTTTTCCATATTTGCTCTATCCGTATTGGGACTTTTGTTTACAGAACCTATCAGTGGTTCATTAGTGCTTACAAGTTCAATTTCAATCCATACCGATTCTGCAAATTCAATGGGATTTTCTACCATGTTAACCCGATATTCTTTTTTGCATAAATCACGGTACCTCTTTTACCATTTTTTCCAAAGAAGCAGTCGTATCCATTAACTTTATACATTTCTTCTAAAGTACTGTCGAATGTGGAATTTTTTGGATACACCTCAGTAATTGCTATCATGTCAACATTCTTTTCTAAGCTAAGTGTGTGTAGCTCAAGCTGTTTTTCCTAATGGAAGCAGTCAGCATTTGTGTACAGTATGGATAGATTTCTCTTTGTTATCTTCTTGCTGCAATGTGCAGAGTTCAAAACTCTACACCTACTATCGTTAATAATTTTAAAATCATTATTTACATTTGAAACAGTTGGATGAACTGGAGGGATAAAACCTCTAAATATTTAGAGCATGGGTCTGCAAGGTACTGCGGTCAGTCACACCTGCAGACCCTACCTTGTTGACATCATCTACTCCTCCCATAACGGTTGCATCTTCTTGTTTCATTTCCGAAATGATATCTAGTACATCATTCACAATAGTATCTAGACTCTTGAGCTGCTTGACTAAGAGAAAGATTTGACCTGTCAGGATTGCTTCTTTCACTTATTTCAGATGGAAGAATTTCTGGAGGTACCAGGAGTACATTTGTTACTTCTCTTTCTCTCCTTTATCCTCTTCTTCTTTCTTTCTCTTTTCTTTTCGTTCTTTTCTTTGCTCTTCAGTTAAGTCTCTAAAAAGAACAACATCCTTGCATCATCTTCCCTCTCCGCCATATTTCTTGCATTATTCCAAAAGGGATTTTCTTTGTTTCTTATCCTTCAATATGACTTTAAGGATCCTATTGGTAGTTGTATTCTTCAACATTTTGCCTAATCTATAACATGTAGTTAATTTTAAATCTGAAAAGTGACAATAGCATATCCTGCGAAATTTATCGCTGACGGGCGCATCATACTTAATGAACTTCCTTAATGGAACCAGTACGTGTATTACGATAGGCTAACACAAATAAGGCATGTAGCAAATCATGTCAGTAACAGTCAGTCTCGTCAAAACTTGAATGAAAAATGCACAGCCTATGGATTATGTATCTTTACCAACAGACAACAATAGTCAGACTCAAAATCTAGACCTCTTGCCTAGTACACATATTCCGTCCATACAAGATGATAGACAGGTCGATCCCAATCCCGGATTTCACACTGCAAGCTACTGCACCTAAAGAACCTAGCGAACCAAATCATCCGTGCGAATTTACAAATCTGCTGAACACAGATACGATCAGTCAGCCGTGTCAGAGTGACAACAGATCAACATATATTAGTTGTAGTACACAAGACATAGCTCATACCCAAACAGTTATACTGGAATCGGAATTCAGATAAGACATGTTACCAGGTGAATCGCAAGTGACAAAGGCTAGTGAACAAATATCATTCTGTGAAAACACAACATTAGCTGAATTCTTTCTTTAATAAGAGACACTTCTGTTATTTTGGATCACACAGTCAGTTATAATCCAATTAGTGAGCATCCGTGCTCATCAAAAGAACAATCAACCTTACGTAATGAACAAGTTCCAAGAATACATGTTTCGCGTGCAAAAATTCGGTCTTTTAGACGAACTCAATCAGCCGGCCCATACAAGCCCAAAAAGCAGTATTTAAAGTATTTAAAAAGTATTAACATACGTATCACTCCTAAAATATACATATATATTTGAAATATGTGTTTTCATGACCTATTCCGATTTACTACCTGTTTGTTTGTTTGTAAGTCTTTATGTTTGTAAGTCGTTTCGTTTGTTTGAATGTTTGTTTGCTTGTGTGTTTGTTCTGTGGACTATAGCGCATGTTAATATACTTAAGTGCTTAAGTGTTCAGGTGTTTCATATACTGAAAACAATGTGATACTATATTCAACAACAACAACAAATTTTTATTTAGCATTGAATACATAAACATATTCATAGCTAATAAATCATTCAAAGACATAGAGTAAGTGTGTGAGGAGCTCTCTACCAGTGTAAGGGTTAACAGAGAAATATAGAATAAGCTTAATATTTTAATTACCTATTTCGCTCTCTGAACGCAAAATATAAGTATTTGGATAGGTTAGTCAACGTTTTGGGATTTCTTGAAGACAATAAAATTTCTAATTTATGGAGTGTGGGCCAACGACAAAAATAAAATTTCAAAAACTGTCTACGAATCAAATAATATTTTGGACAAACCAGCAAAAAATGAAATTCATTTTCTATCAGATTCATATTGCATTGTCTACATTTTCTATTTTCTTTAGCTATATTGACATGTCTTCCGATTTCTATTTCTAAATTATGTGATGAAAGCCTTAATTTTGTTAGTGCAAATCTATACTTATTTAATTTAACTTGTTTCAAATATTCTTCAAGTTCAAACTCATGTTTAAATAAGCAATATGTTTTAAGTCTACTAGAGTTATTAATGTTGGTATACCAGGATTGTTTATATATATCTAATATTCTTATTTAAAAAGTATTAACTTACGCATCACTCGTAAAATATACATATATTTGAAATATGTGTTTTCATGTCCTATTCCGATTTACTATCTGTTTGTTTGTTTGTAAGTCTTTATGTTTGTAAGTCGTTTCGTTTGTTTGAATGTTTGTTTGCTTGTTTGTTTGTTCTATGGACTATAACGCATGTTAATCTACTTAAGTGCTTAAGTGTTCAGGTGTTTCATATACTGAAAACAATGTGTTACTATATTCATAATGTATGCCCCTGTCCGTTTTGAACTTTGTATTTGTTATGTCATCATAGGCTTTTAAACCTTAATGATTGAAATAAACTCGTCTGTCTGTCTATCTGTCTGTCTGTCATACATGTGCACTTATTATATATATACTCTCAAAAAAATACTCATTCATTAAACAGTCACTTCCGAGAGCCTTACCACGCTTTAACAACTTTACAGCATTTAATAGTTCGTTAATCGTAATTGACTCATCAAGTTCTTCAAATCAGGAATCAGTGTCGTTAAAACAATGTTCATTACAAAATGATTCAGCATCATCATTGGTACAATTAAACACATAATTACTAATATCTGAAAAATAATCTTTAAATACATCGATAGGAATCTCATTATTTAACGCAGCATTTTTACACTTGAAATATTTCCAGAACTGCCAAGGTTTACATTTTTTCTATTTCTGACATCTTTTTTTTATATAATATAACCTTTTCTTTTTTACGTGTAACGTCTTTATATTCCTTTTTACATTTGCATAATTGTAATCTGCTTCTGTCGTTCTTACTGAAATAAAGTACCCGTAATGCTTCTAGATATAAGTTTCTTGCGTTCATACATTCCCTGTCAAACCATGTCTTATCATCTCAAAACAAACAGATGAAGTTTTTTTTTTCATTTGAATCTATTTCTCCATTACTACGTTTACCTTTTCACCCATTAACACAATATGATCCAGTAGATATTTTGACTTGACCGATTTGCATGAAAATTAGGGTAAACAAATAACTTAAAAGTAAACAAAACACTGCACATATACGGTTCACAAAAAAGTAGAGGATATTATGTTATTTTGTTATGATAACCTACTCTTTATAGGCAGTCATGTATATTTTTACAACGGTCGTTTATGTGTAGACAGCGTGGTCACTAAAGTATAGGAATCTCGTTGAAATTAGTGCTGCACGTGCAACTTTAAGACATGAGGGATAGCACATGAATTTTAACATTGACCGAAATCATGGTGATTGTGACTTTAGTCGGGCAAAACTTTCAGAATATTGTGTTGTGAAGATGTCAAACACAAATTCACGATCAAGTTCGCAGTTGGAATTATGAGACGTCTAACGGGTGGGTCAGTTATGGTATGTGTGGCATCACTATGACTGCAAGAACACAGCTACATGTGTGCCACGGCAGTGTGACTTGCCAGTACTACCGTGACAACATGTTGGCTCCGCATGTTGTCCCGTTTACTCAACGTCATGGCGGAAAATTCATCTTTCATGATGATAACGCTAGGGCCAATATCGGAAGATTTGTCACTGAGTTCCTGGAAGAGCAACATATCCGTACTTTACCGTGGCAAGCAATGAGCCCGGACTTATCAGCTATTGAACATGTGTTTGACATTCTTGGAAAATGTGTCCGAAGACGTGATCCTCTACCCAGAACGTTACGTGAGCTCGGTGCGGCACTGCAGGAAGAGTGTGACATAATCCCTTAGCACACCATCAGTCCTGTTATTGGGAGTATGAGACGTCGTTACATAGCTTGTTGTGACAACAGAGGTGGTCCAACACGTGATTGAGGGCGTATGAAAATGATGACTTTGGGCGCTGTTTGAAGTACCTAAAGATGTCATGAAAAAGTTAAATTTTCAATTAAAATGTGTGAATGAATTTGTTTAATTGATTAAATAAACATCAAAAGGTAAGTGTTTTCTTAATTACTTGCAGTAACAATATTACCTACAATATCCCCTATTTTTGTGAACAGTATATTTATTTAAGCATCTACAGCTATTTGGGCATAAAAATGGACAAGGCAAAGTTTGCATTCAAATAGCAACAGTAATATATTTCCTTGTAGCCGTCTATAAATCTATATTTGAAGAAGCAGGACAAAATAACCTGTATATTTCAGATCGTAAACTCTAGTCATTTAATCTTCTTACTATTGTTGAGTATTGTGATTAGGTCACAACACAATATTAATCCACTCATAACTGACAAAATAACTATCGCAACGACCCCAATCATTTTAGAGGACATTCTTGGATCAGACTTGCTTTGTAGTTGACTCAGGGCTAGAGAAGTAACTTTTTTGTCAATTCTAGTGTCTTTGATTAGTTGTTGAATAATTTCTTCCTTTGTCAGATTCACAAATGTCTTGTTTGTGTAGCAAATACAAGGCATGATATACAGATTCTGAGGTCCTGGAGCCGGTGTCGTCACCTTGCCTGAAAACAGAAGTTAGGTTTCACTTATTTATTTATTTATTTATTTATTTCACACTAATCATGATACTTTCTGGTTTGTTAGTTCTAAAAACTATTTAGTAGTCTGATTGCAACATTTATCTATGAAGTTCTCACAGAATATTATTTAGTACAAAACTATTCTATTTGAACATTGACAATTTAAATGGTTTCTTTGTAACTGGCTCATCCGTATCCACTAATGCAAGAGATTTTGGAGCAATAACTATGAGAAAAAACAATTCTTTCTTAAACCGAAATCTTAACCATTCGAATTAGAACCTTGACCAAGATAACGGCTTTCATTAAGTCAGATAGTCGGGTACCCAGCGTGCTTTCCGCAGCAAAAGTGACGTACGGAATCAGGAACAGATAACACCAGACTATTAGTCTGAGAGCAACAAGTTCATTTACACTGACGTAACAATGATTTTATGAAACATATTAAATATTACTGATTTTAACTGGTAGTACACTAATGTACATCTTAGCATGATACATAATTAAAACAGTCTTTTAGGTCCCTTTACAGCTTGATAAAACCATTTAGTTTTGGATTATAATACTTTTTTGTTCAAGCAAGCGCGGTCATAAAAAAAAAATTATCGTTCACAATATTTGAAAAGCACATGACTAAAATTAATAAATACGCGAGTATTTCTATTAGATTTTACACGAAAATTTGATTTTTTTTTTCGTAAGACAATAGACAGACCTAAAACGTTCATATAAATATATCTTTGAGTTATAAACTTACCTGGAATATTACAAGTAGGGCTTGTACCAGACCACGACGAATTCTCTAGACAGATTCTGACAGCGGCATGTGAAATGACAAAACCGGGAAAACAATTAAATGTAGCAATACTATGGAAAGTTGTTCCTAGTGTTGTCTGAATAGTTCCATTTTCTGGATCGTTAAGAGGTCCACAGTCTGTGAAAAAAAAACGATACAGATAAACTCCAAATTATTGAGAGGTGTTTTTATACTTTTCGTCTTTAAATTAAAACTGTTTCCCTTCAGATGGCATTAGCATCAATGAAAGCGATCTAAAATTATTCTCAGGAGTTATTTTGAAGTGTTAATATCGATATCGCTAAATTGTTAAGAAACAAAAGTACGTCTATAAATAGAATTCCATTGGGCAGCGTGTCGGGCCCGCCATTGAGAAGCCGCTTACGGGAGTAGGATGATTGTAAGCTAGGAAGAACCAACAGTCCTATTAACTGCACTTCCTCTTATTGTTTTCTCTGCCTCTGTGTAAGGTTCCAGCAAAAATTTTCTTATATTTATTAAATTATGCTTCAAAAGGAAATAAAAAGGGCAACAATTTAAAAAAGAGTTACGCGCCTTTTAAGTACACTTCTGCTTAATGACCATTGTAATTTTGTGGAGTTTCAACAAGGTCCCTCTAAAGTTTACAGCAATGCTATAGAAAATGAAACAAGGGGGCCAATGACCCCAAAGCGCTCATCTGAGGACAGACTGTTATTTGTGTGAAAACGGACAAAGCTAGTATTTATTACAATAATTTGAACACTTTTTTACTTTATACATGGTCCAAATTTCAAAGCTGTACATTAAACGACAAAACAGTAGGTCACTAGGTCAAAATTAATGTCATCCAATATCAGAGTTCCATTTCGACACCTGAAACTGTGCACATGGTTGGAATTTCAAAGCTTTGTGTAAAAAAGCAAAAAAGTAGGTCACTAGGTCAGAATCTAGGTCAGCTGATATCTAAGTTTATATCTACATCTAAAACTGTGCACATGGTCCAAATTTCAGAGATCACTTTTTTATATGTATATAAAGAAAACCCATGACCCCAAGGGCAGGGCCAATTATGACCCTAGGGCCATAATTTGAACAATCTTTGTAGAGGTCCACAATGTTTCATGCCAAATATCTAAGCTCAAGCCTTTGAAGCTTCAGAGCATAATTTTCTTATAAGTTTTTTACTATATGCATATCATGAAAATCTATGACCCCCGAGAAGGCCCAGTTTTTACCCGAGGGATATAATTTGAACAAACTTGGTACAGGTTCACTTGAAAATGTTTCATGCCAAATATCTAAGCTCTAGCCTTTGTCATTTCAGAGGAGAAGATTTTTCAAATTTTTGCTATATACATATAAGGAAAACATATGACCCCTGGGGCGGGGCTAGTTTTGAAACTAGGGGCATAATTTAAAGAACTTTGATAGAGGACCTATAGTTGATGTCATATACCAAATACCAAAGATCTAGCCTTTGTCATTTCAAAGGAGAAGATTTTTCAATTTTTTACTATATACATATAAGGAAAACCTATGGGGCTGGGCAAATTTTGACACTTGGGGGATTATTCGAACCACTGGTAGAGGACCTATAGATGATGTCATATACCAAATATCAAAGCTCTGGGCCTTGTACTTTCTGACAAGATTTTTTTCAATTTGAATTTTTTAAACTTCTTTTTTGGCCCTGTAGGCCTACTTATGCAACAGACCGGAACCATTTGAACAATTTGAAAGGGGACTACCCAAGGATCCTGTGTAGTTTGGTTAATGTGCAGTCAGTGGTTTCAGAGGAGATGTTGTTTTTAAGAAATTGTTGACGACGGACGAAGCACGACGACGGACACAGGGGGATCACAAAAGCTCACCGTGAGCACGCTGTGCTCAGGTGAGCTAAAAAAAAACATGACAAAGGGAAATAATAAAATATGTATGCCAGGCATAGTTATTGGTCTTGTACTCTGCACTTTCCCTTTTTATCCTCTTTCTTTGTATGAAGTCTCAACGAAGTTTCTCTTATGCTGAGTTTTGATCCGGACCAAAAAAAATAATAAAGGGAAATAAATTAAAAATAAGGTAGATTGCCTACTGGAAAGGTTTCAAATCTGTCGCTTTTACACTTAAAGGTTAATCATCCATGAAAAATCTCACTGTGACCTTGGCCTTCAAAATTTCACTGTGACCTTGAACTTCAAGCTTAGGACGAGGATCTTGCGCTGACACATCGTCTCATTAAGAAGAACAAATGTGGCGAGGAATTTTGAAATTCTGCTATGAACAAAGCAGTTTTTGTGCGGAAAAGGTCTACCATAAAATGTTTTACCTTTAAGGCGTCACTGTCACATTGACCTCTTAGCTAAGAATCTTGGTCTTGCACGCGACATGTCGTCTCATCAAGATGAACAAAAGTGCTTAAGTATTTTTTAAAAATTCCATGCATTGAGAAGTTATGGCACGGACAATCAAATCCGGACGATAACTCACACACATGCACGTACACTGTACTAAAATGTGACGACTATGTCGAGCTACCTGCAAGCGGGCTCGACAAAAATTAGTTATTTTTCAATTTTCAATCAGATGATTCTTTAAAAAATCCTTACGAAAGACCCTTTCCGCATACATGTTGACACCAACTGAAATATGAGCGAATAAACACCAACGGAAGAGGTAGATTGAATTACCGACAACAATGCATGCAGGTTCAGTAGAGCTCCATGTTCCATTTGACAGACATGTTCTAGTGTTTGAACCGACAAGTGCATAGCTCGAGTTACGTGTATAGTTAGCTTCGGCACCGAACGATGTGTTTGAATAAGCAACAAAACCATTCAACGGATCAGTCAGTGGTCCACAGTCATTTGGGACGCACGTTGGTGCAGAATTATTCCAGGTACCACTGACGCCACATTCTGTTACATTGGATCCTGATAAAGTAAATCCTAGATCACAACTGTATGTTGCTATGTCACCGGAGGTCATACCAGTTGACGGATTCACAGTGCCATTTTCTGGGTTTGAGAGAGCTGGACATGCTGTAATTATTTTTAAACAAACCACAAATTATATCTTAAGGCTTTCAGAATCAACATATTGTTATACGTTTCTCAGAAATATATAATTACTTTTCGTTCGCCGAAATCTTTCAAAAAGAAATTAAGAATTGGACATACCCACTCCATTGCACGTGATTGTGTAGACATTCCAATCTCCAGAAGCTGATTGCGTCGGGCACGTTGCTCCACAGTTTGTGTACACGTAGCAGTTGTTTGGGCCCGTGTCATACACGAGAGAACAGCTCTGGGTGGGTGGGATACATTCTGCTTCACATGCTCTTCTGTTGTCGACGCCACCGTAAAAAACAGGCGTACCAGTGCTGTTTGCGAGTTTTTTATTATTAATTCTTTCTACAGTGTAATTCGTGCATCCTAAAAGAACAGTACAAAATTTGGTCATCAAAAAAGGTATTGACGTCATTACAAATGGAAAGAAACATTAATTAGAATGCGATATCGTTTATATAGCAGCGGTGAGTTGCAGAATTGAAGAAAAGACGAGTAAACTTAAATAAGCTTTAGTTAATCATCCAATCATAATATATGTTTAAACTAAAGCCAAAATGCAGCCGTTTACTAGTTTCACAGTAGATCTAGTGGAACATTATATATGCCCTTAAGAAATAGAATGGCAAGGATACAGTGAGGAAGAATGGGGGAAGGGACCTGGGCAAAAAGAACAGAGTCAAAATAGGGGCGGGGGCAAAAAAGGGGAAAAACGGGATAAGACCTGCCTAGGTCAGTATACATCCTATAAAGTGCGTCCATCAATTTAGTCTTATCAGCGCAATTATTTTTTTTCTTTGAACTTCAAAATTACATTAAAGAAAACATTTCCGAGCCGCCGCGCATTCTAAGACCATTAAAGATTGTTCCACCTAGCGTATCCTTTTAATGAAATGCTTACGCTAATTAGAAGGAAAATTCTTCACGGAGAAAGTAATGCCAAAAGGTAATAGGAACGTTTTAGCTTTGTATTTGTATACAACAATAAACGACGATTTTGTGAAAAGGCCTTTGACTTTTGACTCTGAAGATTGAACAATATTTAGTCGTTTTCAAAAATAGACACCAAATTGTGTACGGCAAATTGTATTCCTGCATATTCATTACAGCCTATAGGAACTGAGCAGTAGCAGTACACTGCAGTGGGAAAACAGTAAGTTGGCAAGCAACAGTAAGACCAGTAGCAGTAGGAAAAACGTGAAGTTGGCAGTAGCAGTAAGAGTAGTAGCAGTAGAAAAAACGTGAAGTTGACAGTAGCAGTACGAGCAGAAGCAGTAGGAAAAACGTGAAGTTTGCAGTAGCAGTAAGAGCAGTAGAAGTACGAAAAACGTGAAGTTGGCAGTGGCAGTATGAGAAGTAGCGGTAGAAAAACGTGAAGTCGGCAGTAGCAGTACAGCAATAGCAGTACGAGCAGAACCAGTAGGAAAAACGTGAAGTTGGAAGTAGCAGAAAGACCAGCAGCAGTAGGAAAAACGTGAAGTTGACAGAAGCAGTACGAGCAAGTAACAGTTGAAAAAAAGTGAAATTTGCAGTAGCAGTACAGCAGTAGCAGTAGGAAAAACGTGAAGTTTGCAGTAGGAGTACAGCAGTTGCAGTACGAGCAGCAGAATAGAAAAAACGTGAAGTTGGCAGTAACGTTTTGAGCAGTAGCAGTAGGAAAAACGTGAAGTTGGCAGTAGCAGTTTAGCAGTATCAGTAAGAAAAACGTGAAGTCGGCAGTAGCAGCACAAGCAGTAGCAGTACGAGCAGAAGCGGTAGGAAAAATGTGAAGTTGACAGTAGCAGTACAACAGTAGCAGTAGGGAAAACGTGAAGTTGGCAGTAGCAGTAAAAGCAGTAGCACTAAGAAAAACGTTTAGTTGACAGTAGCAATACGAGCAGTACCAATAGGGAAAACGTGAAGTTGGCAGTGATTCATGTTCATATGCCATACATACCATTATTTTAGTGCAAGTTCCTTTGAGCAGACTTGAATAAGCACCGTCCACTGACCATACGTCTATGCATGTATTAAAGACTACACTTACAGAAATAAACTGATACAGTCAACATCGACTTCCTCTTATCTTCTACACACAAAACAGGTATGAGCAGTAAGAGCAGTAGCAGTAGGAAAAACGTGAAGTTGGCAGTAGCAGTACGAGCAGAAGCAGCAGGAAAAACGTGAAATTGGCAGTAGCAGTACAGCAGTAGCAGTACTAGCAGAAGCAGCAGGAAAATCGTGAAATTGGCAGTAGCAGTACAGCAGTAGCAGAACGAGCAGTAGCAGCGGAAAAAACGTGAAGTCTGCAGTAGCAGTACGAGCAGAAGCATTAGGAATCAAAGCACTGAAGGCCCTGTAATTTGTTTGGGTCACAGAACCAGTAATCAGTGTTGTCAATAATTTCTTTTCCTTCCACTTTGCAGAAAGGTTAATTGTTTAAATGTTCTCATATCTCATAATTATTGGCTTATCCTATAAGAGACTGAATACTCCTATACATGCTGCAAAACTTATATGCACCAGTATACTCGGCTTTGAAAACTGCCCCTGTCCTAACGAAAATACTCCTACATGTCACTTTGTCAGTAGAATATTATGTAGTTTCATGTTAATACAAGATATTGCCTTAAAGTTATGAACAATAATTAAATATGAAAAATCACATTAATTGCAACATTATGCATCGTCATGGTTCATATGGCACTGCACTTTCTGAATGAGATTTAACAAAGTGCTAAGTTTCAAGTTGATATATGCTACACTTTTGAGTGATTCAGCGGCCATAAATTAAGGATGAAAAATCACAAAGGGCAGTAACTGCAAAATCATGCATAAGAAAGTTGTGATACTTGGACACTTGGACTCAGTAAGATCTGTCCATCTATGTAGGCAAGTATGATAAATTACAAATGGCAATAGCTCTAAAATTATGCAAAAGAGATCTATATTTTTTCACTGAGGTCTATCCATCTGTCGTTTCATCAAAGAAGTTTCAAATTGATACCGCCAATACTTTTGGAATTATGCCCTCGACAAATAACCCAACCAGTCTGTAAGCTGGTCAAGTTGATACCAGTTCCCCCCTCCCTTCCCTGTGCGGGGGTTGGCGGGGTTGATATAATGAAATTGGAAATGAAATCCAAGTAGTCAGTATCTATAAGTAACCAAATTGCATCTAGTGAATGCTGTATTAATAGAGTTTTGATCGATCAATACATAAAATTCAGGTTGGGTACATTGCAAACAAACAAATGCAAACCTGTTAAATGATGGATCAGACGCGAATCTGTTTTCCAATTTGATATCTTAGAATGAATTAACACTGTTTGCTAGATTTCCATTAAGATTATGTTGGAATCTGTCATTGGAAGTAAAGGGAGAGGTATTTAAAGTTATATGGCATTATCTTTGATAGTATTGAAATTAAATAACTTCACAATACTTTGTATATGAAAAGAACTATATCTATACATGTGTATAATATTTGAAATAGGGGAACATTAATTGTTTCAAAACAAAACAGGTCTTTGTGTTCATAAATCATTCCTGAACAGTTATTATGTAAAGGGAACAAGGAATTAAATATACAAGTGGTATATGAAATACAAAGATGTCACAAAATGCAATGGACAGACAGTAAATCCTCCTCCAAATCCTTCTCCCATTCAGTGTCAGGCGATCAAATTCTTACGAAGAAGCAAGTTCGTAAAAGAAAGATGCAATGCATTTAAGATTACAAAAATAGCTAAACGGATTTCTTTATATATCTTTCTCAGTTGTCCAGGTTTTACACATGCCCACAGATCTGCACTTCGTCACTCGTTAGTAATAAACAGAAAAACCGTGACCTAACTAAAATAGATGCGCTTTTCTCATGGTTATAACTGTTATAAACTCGTTTTCTATCGTTAAGAAGATAGCACATGATAATGTACAAATAAAGTTACGTGAAAAGAATCTACAAACTTTTCATGAGCGTGACCATCTCTTCTGTTTATTTTTCGGCGAGGTTTGGTAACGTGACAGATTAATGCGTAATTTCATATAAACGAACGCCTTTTCATAAAAGAGTACGAAATCGACATGTTTATAATCAAATTTGTTTGAATATATTACCGATAATTTGCCTAAGTGTAAAGAATTGCACAATATTTGGAATCTTTGACCAGTCGGAAACTATTTTTCAGAAGGGTGTAAAAATTAATGCGCCAGACATTTTATACAGACGGACTATTTGCGGATTTTGTAACTAAGAAATGAATAGAGACTGAGATAGTGCTAGCATTATTTGTTTGGTCTAACGAGCCAAACAAATAAAAACGTGAAGTTGGCAGTAACAGTTCAGCAGTAGCAGCAGGAAAAACGTGAAGGTGACAGTAGAAGTAAGAGCAGTAGCACTAAGAAAAACGTTAAGTTGACAGTAGCAGTACGAGCAGTAGCAGTAGGAAACTCTCTCTAACTCCTCTAACTTTATCCTTGTTTCTTTTTATGATAGTCTTGACACTTAGTTGTGAAAATTGTCACTTATATATTAATTAAGAAGTTAGGATTATCAAAAACAAACATAGTTGTGTTAACAAAACATGTTGCTAAACTAAATGTGTAATCTGACTATCATTGTTGCAAATAATAAGGTTTAATTTTCACCATACCAAACATATGAAAATAGCGAGGAAAGCAGGGGAATCCAAATGGAAGAACCTATGTGATATCAGAGTGTCGCCCGTTACCACTGGACTACTGACCCGTTCCAAGTTTCATTTAAAGATCAATAGTCTCTTTTATATCTTTCTGATAATTTAAAATAAAGACAAAAATACAACAACAGCAAACAAGAGGGCCTATGATGGCCCTGTATCGCTCACCTGAGTATGACGTCTTTTAACAAAATTGATATGGACCTGGTTAATTGACCCCAGATGACCCATATTCGAACCTGACCTAGAAATTATTGAAACGATCTTTCTGACAAATTTCCAGGTTAAATTGACTAAAAATGTAGCCGCTAGAGTGTTACAATATTTTTCCATATTTGGGCTCTGTGACCTAGGTTTTGACGCCAGATGACCCATATCCACCAAACTTAAGCTACAAATCCTCAAAACAACCTTTCTGACAAATTTCAAGGATATTTGGACTGAAAATGTAACCTCTAGAGCATTAACAAGGTTTTTCTACTTTTTAGGCCCTGTGACCTAGTTTTCTATCCAATTCACCCATATTCGAATCTGAGCTAGAAATCATTGAAACCAACTTTCTGACAGATTTCCAGGTTATTTGGTGTTAAAATGTTACCTACAGAGTGTTAACAAGGGTTTTTCCATATTTGGGCTCTGTGACCTAGTTTTTGACCCAAGATGACCCATATTCAAACTTGAGCTAGAAATAATCAAAACAACATGTCTGACCAATTTCCAGATATTTAGACTGAAACTGTTACCTCTAGAGTGTTAACAAGGTTTTTACATAGTTGGGCTCTGTGACCTCGTTTATGATTCCAGATAACCCTTATTCGAACTTGAGCTAGAAATCATTGAAACAACCTTTCTGACAGATTTCCAGATTATTTGGTCTGAAAATGTTACCTTTAGAGTGTTAACAATGTTTTTCCATATTTGGACTCTGTGACTCGGTTTTTTACCCCAGATGACCCATATCCAAACTCGAGCTACAAATCATCAAAACAACCTTTTCTGACAAATATCCAGGACATTTGGACTGAAAATGTAGCCTCTAGAGTTTTTACAAAGTTTTTCGATATTTGGGCTCTGTGATCAAGTTTTTGACCTAATTTCACCAATATTCGAACTTGAGCTAGAAATCATAAAACCAACCTTTCTGACAAATTTCGAGGTTATTTGGATTTAAAATCTTACCTCTAGAGTGTTTTTCCATATTTGTGCTCTGTGACCTAGTTTTTGACTCACGATGATTTATATCCGAACTTGAGCTAGAAATCATCAAAACAACTTGTCAGACGAATTTCCAGGATATTTGGACTGAAAATGTTACCTCTAGAGTGTTAACAAGGTTTTTACATATTTGGGCTCTGTGACCTAGTTTTTTATTACAGATGACCAATATTCGAACTAGAGCTAGCAATCATAGAAACATCCTTTCTGACAGATTTCCAGATTATTTGGACTGAAAATGTTACCTCTAGAGTGTTAACAATGTTTTTCCATATTTGGGACTCTGTGACCTAGTTTTTTATCCCAGATGATCCATATCCTAATTCGAGCTACAAATCATCAAAACAACCTTTCTGACAAATACCCAGGACATTTGGACTGAAAATGTAACCTCTAGAGTGTTAACAAAGTTTTTTCGATATTTGGGCTCTGTGACCTAGGTTTTGACCCCAGATGACCCATTTGAACTTGAGCTAGAAATCATCGATTGAACTTTTCTGACAAATTTCAAGGATATTTGGACTGAAAATGTAACCTCTAGAGCATTAACAAGGTTTTTTCTACTTTTTGGCCTTTGACTTACTTTTTGTACCAGTTGAGCCATATTCGAATCTGAGCTAGAAATCATTGAAACAACCTTTCTTACAGATTTCCAAGTTATTTGAAATTAAAATGTTACCTCTAGAGTGTTAACAAGGTTTTTCCATAATTGGGCTCTGTGACCTAGTTTTTGACCCAAGATGACCCATATACGAACTTGAGCTAGAAATCATTTAAAAAAACCTTTCTGACGATTTTCAAGATTATTTGGATTAAAAATCTTACCTCTAGAATGTTAACAAAGTTTTTCCATATTTGGGCTCTGTGACCTAGTTTTTTATTACAGATGACCCATATTCGAACTAGAGCTAGAAATCATAGAAACATCCTTTCTGACAGATTTCAAGTTATTTGGATTTAAAATCTTACCTCTAGAGTGTTAAAAATGTTTTTTTCCATATTTGGGCTCTGTGACCTAGTTTTCTTAACCCAGATTACCCATATTCGAACCTAAGCTAGAAATCATCAAAACAACTTTTTTGACAAATTTCCAGGGCATTTGGACTGATATTGTAGCCTTAAGAGTTTTTACAATGTTTTTCGATATTTGGGCTCTGTGACCTAGTTTTAAACTCCAGTTGACCCATATTCGAACTTGATCTAGAAATCATGGAAGCAACCTTTCTGACAAATTTCCAGGTTATTTGGAATTAAAATCTTACCTCTAGAGTGTTAATAGGGTTTTTTTATATTTTGGCTCTGTGACCTAGTTTTTGACCCAAGATGACCCATATTCGAACTTGAGCTAGAAATCATCAAAACAACCTGTCTGACAAATATCCAGGATATTTGGACTCTGAAAATGTTACCCTTTAGAGTGTTAACAATGTTTTTACATATTTGGGGTCTGAGACCTAGTTTATGATCCCAGATGACCTGTATTCGAATCTGAGCTATTATCTGACAGATTTCAAGATTATTTGGACTGAAATTGATACCTCTAGAGTGTTTAAATGTTTTACCATATTTGGGTTCTCTGACCTAGTTTTTGATTCAAGATGACCAAGGTGTTTCTATTTTTGGGCTCTGTGACCTAGGTTTTGAACCCAGATGACCCATATTCGAACCTGAGCTAGAAATTATAGAAACAACCTTTCTCACAAATTTCCAGATTATTTGGACTGAAAATGTTACCTCTCCTTTTACAAGAAGATTTTCGAAGTTTTCACTATATAAGCCTATGTAAAACCAATGACCCACAGGTGGGTCCAAATTTGACCCCAGGGGTATAATTTGAACAAACTTGCTAGACGTCCACTAGACAATGATACATACCAAATCTTAAGGCTCAGGGCCTTGTGATTTCAGACAAGAATATTTTCAAAGATTTCCCTATGTAAAATCAAGTGTCCCCCGGGGTGGGGCCAAATTTGACACCAGGGGCATAATTTGAACAAACTTTGTAGTGGTCTAATAGACAATGCTACATATTAAATCTTAAGGCTCAGGGCCTTGTCGTTTCAGACAAGATTTTCACAGTTTTCTCTATATAAGCCTGTGTAAAATCAACTGACCCCCGGGGCAAGGCCAAATTTGACCCCAGGGGCATAATTTGAAGAAACAAGGTAGAGGTCTTCTAGACAATGCTACATACCAAATCTCAAGGCTCAGGGCCTTGTGGTTTCAGAAAAGAAGATTTTTAAAGCTTCACTATATAAGCCTATGTAAAATCAAGTGACCCACGGGGAGGGGCCAAATTTGACCCCTGGGGTATGATTTGAACAAACTTGGTAGAGGTCCACTTGACAATGACACATACCAAATCTTAAGGCTCAGGGTCCTTCTGGTTTCAAACAAGAAGATTTTCAAAGTTTTTCCTTTAAGTTGCCATAGCAACCAGAGTTCTCTATGGAATTGAATTCTTTGAACAATTTTGGTAGAGCTTCATGCTAGGAACACCCCAGGAAAATTTCATCAAATTTGGCCCAGTGGTTTCTGAGAAGAAGTCGTTTGTATAAAAAGTTGACGACGGACGCACGGACGCACTGACGGACGAAGGACGCCGGACAAATTGTGATCACAAAAGCTCACCTTGAGCACTTTGTGCTCAGGTGAGCTAAAATACAAAGAACAACTGTGGCGAGGTCTCACTGAAACATAAATGGTATAAAAGTCAGTTTTTTCTCGTTTGGAGTACCAGAAGGGATAGAGATAGACATTAAAGAGGCTGTACTCCAGATTTGACATAAAAAAAAATTTTTCATAAATTATATATTTAGATGCCGTGAGATTATAACAACACAATATTTTACTTCAAAACTGATTATAAAAGTCAAAATAGAATAAAAGAAATATTTTCGCTCCAGCCTGATTTGAACTCTGGACCCTCATGTTAACAAAATATTTCCGACGCTTTAACTGTCACCACCATCGCCGTATGTGATATTACAGATATTTACTTTAAATCTTATACGATATAGTTATACCGTCGCGTTACGGTATAGCACTTTGAAAGGGAAAAAATCAATTTATAATGTAATTATTTGACTTATTTTTTGTCAGTAAGTTATTTTTTAAGCATTAGTCATAAATATTACAAGAAATTTATAATACAAGAAAACTTCCTTTTTTTGTCATCCGGAGCACAGCCCCTTTATGATCGCGGGAAGATGATATTTGCAGTTAAGAAACGTTTTTAGGTTTATACCAAAAATGTTCGAATCTCGATTTCAACGTAAATAGTATTTCATTGTCTTCTCGATTTATCGAAGCAATGATCAAAAACGATATTTATAAAACTGTAAGCATTTGTCAAAGCATTTTCTTCATTGAATTAATGCTTTTTACAGTCCCTCGCACATTCTCCAAATGGGAAACGAACTGTAGTTGTTTTCATTTACGTTTCAATGGGAACTCACCATATTTGTTCACGATGTAAAAATGACTACAGATATGTAAATGAAACCTCACCACTTGTTCTGTGGCGTATTTTTTTCCTACACGATCGCATTGCTAACAACTACTACCCGTCATTTCTATAAAGTAATAGCGGCAATTATCAACAGTAGTCTACTTTTTCCATTTTCAATGGCTTCAGTCGTCAGATTTAGATTTTTGAATTGGAGCAAGATCGTGTAACCAGTGACGTATTCTATGAATACTGCTTAGGAAGTTATAGGAATCTGCAAGGTCAAACAGAGTACAAAACGATTTAACATAATTTCAATTCCAGTATGGTGCCTTTCTTCATAAAATAAATCGGCAAAAATGAGTTTACACTTACACGGAGGTAAAATGTGCCTTTTAATAGATTCCTTCAACAACTCCTTAAAAACCATATACTAGTAGTTTGTGTACGTACCTCACATAAAATGATAGCCTTAGATGGATTTAAACTTATTCTTTCCTTTTAATCTTAACGCACGGGGAAACATCGGCCAACTTCAGTAAAAAGTTAGCGAAACCTCTCAGTGATTCTTGCAAAAATAAAGTTCACCTGTATATGAAAACATTTGTATACATAGCTCCATTCACTACCCTAGGGGAACCATTCACTACACTACGGGAACCATTCTCTACCCTACGGGAACCAAATTTGATTGGCGCACTTTGCTGAATGTACACCGCCAGTGTTCACCCGGTTTTATTGCCAAATTTTTGTCACCGTTCCCCCTTTATTATTTCCCCGTTTCATTTTGTTCTTGTTTGTAACAGTACATATCATTCTGCTTACGTTGCTAAACACGATTCACAATGAGTGTAAACAGAAAATACTTCTTCATGATTATGGCAAAGAGGTCATCAAAAAGTTCGAACTGATGTATGCATGGTTACGACGTAAATGATTCTTGTTTCAAAAAAAAGGCACATAAAGAAAACGAACATTGATTTTAGAAGAGGCAAATGAGTTAATTTTCAAAATGGCCGCCATTTTCATAACATAAGATATGCATCATTTGAACTAAAATTCCTTAATTCAAACAATGAATCTGATTAATATATGGTGATGGAGCCCTTGCGGGTCAGAAGGATAGTTGGAAGGTTAGAATAAAGTCTTTTCACGTGAGATATTAGATGTTATTCAACGCTGTCTGTACTGGCCTTTCAAGTCATGAACAGAGTTTGTAAGATAACACTCTGATTTTATCTTGATCTTCAGAAGAAGTCAAAAATTTTCAATTAGGCTAAGATCTGGGAACTGTGCTGGCCACATTAGTACAGAAAGGTTATTTCTCCTTTTCCTTTCCTGTAATAGACGACACTTATTGGCTGCAGCATTGTTTTCTTGAAATATCTATAAATTATCATCAAAATCATTGAGCGGCTCAATCACTGAAAGGCCAGAGGTAGTTTTCCAGAGTCAGAGTGTCAATGTACTTTTCAGAGTTCATGTTTCCAACAATGAATACGAACATGCCAACACCTGTACGATAACAAATGCAGCCCACACCATCAACTTTATATAAGAACATGGTTTAGTTGCAGAGTAGCCTTAGCATTCTGATGGCTACTTTTCTTTGCCTGCCACACTTTTAATAG
The DNA here is from genome assembly GCA_012932295.1 of Cyclina sinensis. Taxonomy (NCBI): domain Eukaryota; kingdom Metazoa; phylum Mollusca; class Bivalvia; order Venerida; family Veneridae; genus Cyclina; species Cyclina sinensis. The sequence goes on along the minus strand of JAAONU010000009.1, from coordinate 7,437,020 downwards.
ACCGTCAGGTTTCAAATTTATCATCATTAAGTCGCTGAATTTTACTTTTTCCAATGAGAATCAACTGTCCAGTGTAATTTACTCCTACATCAATACATTTGCTTGCAAAATATCGATACGCTTCCGAACTGTACGCCTAATGTAGACAAGTGAAAGAAATTTCTTTGTATGGTTCTTACAGGGCCATCTTCGACATATGCTTTATTGAATTTAGCAGCAATATCACGTAATGATTGCCTTCTGTCGCCTTTAACAACCATCGAAATTTTGTGTAATTTATGATCGCTGACGACTTATCTTAATATTCTAACAACTGACGTGTACATGAAATCTCTTTAGAAATCGAAATATTGTAGAATTACTCTTTCCAAGAAGCTCACATATTTCAGACGCTCTACTGCCTGCTTCGAACATTGAAACAAAAACATTTTTTTTTCCTCCGGTGGACACCCAATTTGACAAAATGTAAACAGACGACATTTATTCCTACTGTCTATACTTGTTTGACCATAAAAAAATTGCATAACGTAATTTAGACGCGAAAATAAAAGCAAAGTGGCATCACTTTTGATTTGGTCAGCTTGGTTTAAAGTGAATATTCATGCCGAAACAAAACTTGCTTTACTCATTGGACATAATTTTGGGGGGAAAAGAGTTTTCAAGTAAGAGGAATGTTAATGCTTTAAAAACGTTATTAGAATTTCCAAGATCATTTTGAATTTTTTAAACGTTCTGTGAATTAAATAATTATAAAAACTAGTAACCTAACTATTATTAATAGTTAATATCTTATTAGGCAAAATGACCGAAACTTACTATAATTTAGTTATTTCAAATGTTTATAGTGGCGTATCTATCATTTAAATAAATGAAACAAATTAAGATAACCTCATGTATTTCATACCTTGTAGAATCTTGGGGATCTTATTATAAGCCCCTAAGGCTTTACTCCCCCCTCTTTTACAACAATGCATGTAGTTGTTGAAGCCAGAACTCCCATGTTAAGCTGCTGCTTTTTTAGGCTCAATAAGTTTTGTTTTCCCTTATAAGCTTTTATTACACCTTTCTTAGTTATTTTACAAAATAATCAGCGATAGTATCTGTTAAGCTGGACTAAATATTAAAAGGGCGTAAATTTGATCCAAATCGAGGAAATGGACTTGTCAAAAATGCTCTGAAATTCGTAAAAAATATTTACCATTTTTTCATGACCTGGGCTAAATATTAAATATGTTCAATCAGGCTGATGAGTTTCTCAGAAAAAAATGCATTTTTGATTGGCTGTTAAAAACAATATTTCTAGACAGTCACCAGATTCTGTTCGAGAATTTCCGGAAATAACACAACGTCTGAATCAAGCTTTGCAAATTGATTCAACAGGTAGAACATCGTAAAAATACGTAATGCTTCGGCAATAATCAGATCTTTTAGCAGCCAATCAAAACTTAGAATTACATAATATTGGATAACACTAACCCCGCTCCAATTGTACATAAAGGAATATAATAATGGCAATTTCGGGTACAGAAAATAAAAGATAAAGAAGGACGATTATTAAACAATGTGACCAGGTAGAGTTAAAGTTCTTAAGCACTTCTTACAAATTTTCTTTGTTTTGAGTTTAAAGACAATCACTTTTACAGTTTTCAATTATGTTCCGGACAAAAATTCATTATAGAAATTAAGGAAGGGGAGATTTCTCCAAAACTGGAGTAAGGTACAATTACGTTTTTTGGCACTACAGTTTCTCTTGTTGCCATCTATCTATGTTTAAAGTTTCACTTCGATTCACTTCGTTTTTATGTTACGCTCCCAACAAAAAAATAAGAGTAGAGAAAATTCAAAATGGGACCAGATAGAGTTATAGTTGTTTTTCACTGACTTATACTTCTTACCATCTATTTATATAAAATAAAGAAGGGGAGGGTACTAAAAAACCGGATTTGGTAGAGTTATGCTTTTTGGGGAATGCACATTCTCCTTGTCGCCAGCAGGGTACGTCTTTCTATTTGGAAGACCCTGTCGCCAGCTATCTTTATTCTAAGTTTCACATCAATTAACTACACATGCTCCAGCGATTGGGCTCGGCAAAAATGATGTTTATAATTTAGTAAACAAGTTTGTTTCCCCCCCTTCAAACTTTGTTTTGAGTCAGGTTAGTGTTATTCTTGCCTGTACACTAAAACCTACACAAACAAATCCCGAGTGCGTAGTCGTCAGATAACGCACAGAACTCGTAATACAGGAGAGTAGAAAGTCTGATATTCCTCCCCTCAACTAACACTCATATTGTCCGGGAAGGACGTCGTTTCTTTTCAAAAACAGAAATAACTACAGTCCTCACAGAGCAGCAGACCTTTCGGCGACCATTGTTGATTAATTAACTTAAATATGCATGGGGAAAATTAGTTGAGCATATTTTTTACAATGTTCATTTACAAGGCTTTCTTATTTCTCAGTCAATCGTTACAACTTGGTTTTCTCCGACAACTTCGTATAAAGACCTCGTATGCAAGTGTATGAATACACCAAATGGTAATTTGCCTCGACTTTAAAAGAAATATACATATGTAAACAAACATGGCAGAATTCAAGCAGTGTTTGTCTTATGCATTAGATAAAAAGAAAATAGATTTTAATTTAAAGCATGAACAGGTAGAGGCTTTAAGAAATGTTTTCAATTTAGCAGACTCCTTTTGTATTATAAAATATTCCAATATGGCGCCTACCACATTAGGGGGCAGGGGACATATTCGAACTTGGCCCTTGTGAAATTTCTTAATAAAACAGACTTGGTGTTTTGAAGGTATTGACAATTATTGAGAATGTTTTGTCAGTGTAATTCTTTCTCATTTGTGTGTAGGAAATGAGCAATATTTCTGGATTTGTGCACGAAACTAAACATTTGGTAGTTTTGTATGCATTTTTGACTCTTCAAAAGGAGGTATGGAAACTGAAAATGTAAACACTGACCGCTGCTGCAACCGGTGAGGGACTTTGATTTAATTTTGTGAAAAATCTAAACGTATGACCGCTACTTTATTGGGCATTTTTGAAGTTTTCAATAACTGTACTGCAGATAAATATTAACATTAAAAAATTGGGGCTATTTTGAATGCTGTACATCTTTATGAAGTTTGGCCTTATTCAGCTTTTTCCACTGTGATTTTGGGTGGGTGGGGGGAAATATAAATTGCTATCAGATTTTATTATCAGGAACAATGAATGGAAACTGTTATTTTCTTAAATGTATGTTATATATCCTTGAATAATGCAAAGTGACAGGTTTGTTGCTTGTGTAGAATGTTTCGAAATAATAAGAATGGTGTTCACGGCCACTCGGACCTTAGAAATTGCTCACTTTTATGTCAACTGCCCCCTTAATTTCCAAGATGACTTATTGAAAACGTCCGTGGTGTTCCCAATAATTTCTCAGTTTATACAGTTATCAAGGTAGAACGGATATACGACTATTTATTTTGGTCTCAGTTTTTATCTCTAGTAAGCTTATGCTTCAAATAAAATTTTGCTTCATTTCTTCTCATTTTAACCACTGACTGACTTTCATGAAGATTAGGGCCAAAAAATAACATGAAAGTAAACAAATCACTGAATATATACATTTAAGCATCTACCGCTTTTCTGATATAAAAAAATGGACAAAGCAAAGTTTGCATTCAAATAGCATGTTTCATAAGCTACAGTTATATATTTATTGTAGCCAAAAATGTTTTTGTCTATAAAATTAAATTTGAAGAAGAAGGACAAAATAAACCTTTGTATTTCAGATCGTAAACTCTAGTCATTTAATCTTCTTCTATTGTTGCGTATTGTGATTAGGTCACAACACAATATTAATCCACTCATAACTGACAAAATTACTATCGCAACGACACCAATCATTTTAGAGGACATTCTTGGATCAGACTTGCTTTGTAGTTTACTCAAAGCTAGAGAAGTAACTTTTTTGTCAATTCTAGTGTCTTTGATTAGTTGTTGAATAATTTCTTCCTGTGTCAGATTCACAAATGTCTTGTTTGTGTAACAAATACAAGGCATGATATACAGATTCTGAGGTCCTGGAGCCGGTGTTGTCGCCGTGCCTGAAAACAAAAGTTATGTTTCATTTATTTATCTATCATTAACGTGATACTTTATGATTCGTTTGTTCTAAAAACTATTTAGTAGTCCGATTTATCTAACATTTATCTTTGAAGTTCTCGCAGAATATTAATAAGTACAAAACTGTACAGCGGATTCTATTTGAACATTGACACTTCAAATGGTTTCTTTGTAATTAAACAGACCTAAAACATTTATATATAAATATATCTTTGAGTTATAAACATACCTAGAATATTACAAGTAGGGCTTGTACCAGACCACGACGAATTCTCTTGACAGATTCTGACAGCGGCGTGTGAAATGACAAAGCCGGGAAGACAATTAAATGTAGCAGTACTATGGAAAGTTGTTCCTTGTGTTGTCTGAACAGTCCCATTGAATGGATTGTCAAGAGGTCCACAGTCTATAAAAGGAAAGAAGGAAAGTAAACTCAACATCAAATTATTGAGAGGTGTTTTTTTTTCTTTTCGTCTTTAAATTAAAACTATTTCCCTTCAGATGGCATTAGCAACAATAAAAGCGATCTAAAATTATGCTCAGGAGTTATTTCCAAGTGTTAATACTAATATAGCTAAAATTGTTAAGAATAAAAGTACTTCTTAAAATAGAATGCCCTTGGGCAGCATGTCGAGCCCGCCAATTGGAAGCCGCCTACGGGGGTAGGATGATTTTAAGCCGGGAAGAAGCAACAGTCCTATTTACTGCACTTCCTCTTATTGCTCTCTGCCTCTGTGTAAGGTTCCAGCAAAGAATTTCTTATACTTACTGAATTGTGCTTCAGAAGAAAATAAAAAGGGCAACAATTTAAAAAGAGTTACGCGCCTTTTAAGTACACTTCTGTTTAATGTCCATTGTCATTTTGATAAGTTTCAACAAGGTCTCTCTAAAAATTTTGAGTAATGCTCTAGACATAACAAAGGGAAATAATAAAATATGTATGCCAGGCATAGTTATTGGTCTTTTACTCTGCACTATCTCTTTTTGTCCTCTATCTCTGTATATAAAGTTTCAACAAAATCCCTCTTATACTGAATTTTGATCCGGACCGAAAATTCAGAAAGAGAAAGACTGTGTTAAGATTTATTTACTGACACAATTTCAAGTCTGTCGCTTTTACACTTAAAGAATAATCGCCCAGACAAAAATTATATATAAACATGTCAATGTGACCTAGACCTTCAAGCTAAGGACGAGGATCTTGCGCGTGACACACTGTCTCATTGAAGCCAAGATGAACAAATGCTATGAACAGAGCTGGTATTGTACGGAAAAGGTATATCATTAAATGCTTTACCTTTAAGCTGTCACTGTCACATTGATCTTTGAGCTAACACGCGACACGCCGTCTCATCAAGGTGAACAAAAATGCCAAGATATTTAAAAATATTTCCATGTATTGAAAAGTTATGGCCCGGACAGTAAAATACGGGCGAACGCACGCACACGTGTACGTAGACAGAACTGAGTTGCCAAATGTGACGACTATGTCGAGCTATCTGCAAGCGGGCTCGACAAAAAATAGTTTGTTTTCAATACAGATCATTCTTAAAAGATCCTTACGAAAGACCCTTTCATGCATGATACCAATTGAAATATGCGCGAATAAACACCAACAGAAAAGGTACAATGAATTACCGACAACAATGCATTCAGGTTCAGTAGAGCTCCATGTTCCATTTAACAGACATGTTCTAGAGCTTTGTCCGACAAGTGCATAGCTCGAGCTACATGTATAGCTAGCTTCGGCACCGTACGATGTGTCTGAATAAACAACAGACCCATTAAACGGATTCGTCAGTGGTCCACAGTCATTTGGGACGCACGTTGGTGCAGAATTATTCCAGGTACCATTGACGCCACATTCTGTTACATTGGATCCTGATAAAGTAAATCCTAGATCACAACTGTATGTTGCTATGTCACCGGAGGTCATACCAGCTGACGGATTCACAGTGCCATTTTCAGGGTTTGAGAGAGCTGGACATGCTGTAATTATTTTTAAACAAACAACAAATTATATCTCAAGGCTTTCAGAATCAACATATTGTTATACGTTTCTCAGATAAAGGTCAGTTGATTACAAGCTATATTTGTAAAAATATACAATTACTTTTCGTTCGCCGAAATCTTTCAAAAAGAAATTAAGAATTGGACATACCCACTCCATTGCACGTGATTGTGTAGACATTCCAATCTCCAGAAGCTGCTTGCGTCGGGCACGTTGCTCCACAGTTTGTGTACACGTAGCAGTTGTTTGGGCCCGTGTCATACACGAGAGAACAGCTCTGGGTGGGTGGGATACATTTTGCTTCACATGCTCTTCTGTTGGCGACGACACCGTAAAAAACAGGCGTACCAACGCTGTTTGCGAGTTTTTTATTATTAATTCTTTCTACAGTGTAATTCGTGCATCCTAAAAGAACAGTACAAAATTTGGTCATCAAAAAGGGTATTGACGTCATTACAAATGGAAAGAAACATTAATTAGAATGCGATATCGTTTATATAGCAGCGGTGAGTTGCAGAATTGAAGAAAAGGCGAGTAAACTTAAATAAGCTCTAGTTAATCATGCAATCATAATATATGTTTAAACTAAAGCCAAAATGCAGCCGTTTACTAGTTTCACAGTAGATCTAGTGGAACATTATATATGCCCTTAATAAATAGAATGGCAAGGATACAGTGAGGAAGAATGGGGGAAGGGACCGGGGCAAAAAAAACAGAGTCAAAATGGGGGGCGGGGACAGAAAAGGGGAAAAACGGGATAAGACCTGCCTACGTCAGTATACATTCTATAAAGTGCGTCCATCAATTTAGTCTTATCAGCGCAATTAATTTTTTTCTTTGAACTTCAAAATTACATTAAAGAAAACATTTCCGAGCCGTCGCGCATTCTAAAACCATTAAAGATTGTTCCACCTAGCGTATCCTTTTAATGAAATGCTTACGCTAATGAGAAGGAAAATTCTTCACGGAGAAAGTAATGCCAAAAGGTAATAAGAACGTTTTAGCTTTGTATTTGTATACAACAATAAACGACGATTTTGTGAAAAGGCCTTTGACTTTTGACTCTGAAGATTGAACAATATTTAGTCGTTTTCAAAAATAGACACCAAATTGTGTACGGCAAATTGTATTCCTGCATATTCATTACAGCCTATAGGAACTGAGCAGTAGCAGTACACTGCAGTGGGAAAACAGTAAGTTGGCAGCAATAGTAAGAGCAGTAGCAGTATGAAAAACGTGAAGTTGGCAGTAGCAGTAAGAGCAGTAGCAGTAGGAAAAACGTGAAGTTGACAGTAGCAGTACGAGCAGAAGCAGTACGAAAAACGTGAAGTTTGCAGTAGCAGAAAGAGCAGTAGCAGTACGAAAAACGTGAAGTTGGCAGTGGCAGTATGAGTAGTAGCGGTAGAAAAACGTGAAGTTGGTAGTAGCAGTACAGCAGAAGCATTAAGAAAAACGTGAAGTCGGCAGTAGCAGTACAGCAATAGCAGTACGAACAGAAGCAGTAGGAAAAACGTGAAGTTGGAAGTAGCAGTAAGAGCAGCAGCAGTAGGAAAAACGTGAAGCTGACAGAAGCAGTACGAGCAGTAGCAGTAGAAAAAACGTGGTTTGCAGTAGCAGTACAGCAGTAGCAGTAGGAAAAAATGTAATGTTTGTAGAAGCAGTAAAAGCAGTAGCAGTAGGAAAAACATGAAGTTGACAGAGCAGTACGGGCAGTAGTAGTAGGAAAATCGTGAAGTTTGCAGTAGCAGTACAGCAGTTGCAGTACGAGCAGCAGAATAGGAAAAAAGTGAAGTTGGCAGTAGCGGTTTGAGCAGTAGCAGTAGGAAAAACGTGAAGTTGGCAGTAGCAGTTTGAGCAGTAGCAGTAAGAAAAACGTGAAGTCGGCAGTAGCAGCACAGCAGTAGCAGTACCAGCAGAAGCAGTAGGAAAAACGTGAAGTTAACCATAGCAGTACAACAGTAGCAGTAGGGAAAACGTGAAGTTGGCAGTAGCAGTAAAAGCAGTAGCACTAAGAAAAACGTTTAGTTGACAGTAGCAATACGAGCAGTAGCAATAGAAAAACGTGAAGTTGGCAGTGATTCATGTTCATATGCCATACATACCATTGTTTTAGTGCAAGTTCCTTTAAGCAGGCTTGAATAAGCACCACCCACTGACCACACTTCTATGCATGTATTAAAGACTATACTTACAGAAATAAACTGATACAGTCAACATCGACTTCCTCTTATCTTCTACACACAAAACAGGTATGAGCAGTAAGGGCAGTAGCGGTAGGAAAAACGTGAAGTTGGCAGTAGCAGTACAGTAGTAGCAGTACGAGCAGAAGCAGCAGGAAAAACGTGAAGTTGACAGAGCAGTACGGGCAGTAGCAGTAGGAAAATCGTAAAGTTTGCAGTAGCAGTACAGCAGTTGCAGTACGAGCAGCAGAATAGGAAAAACGTGAAGTTGGCAGTAGCGGTTTGAGCAGTAGCAGTAGGAAAAACGTGAAGTCGACAGTAGCAGCACAGCAGTAGCAGTACCAGCAGAAGCAGTAGGAAAAACGTGAAGTTAACCATAGCAGTACAACAGTAGCAGTAGGGAAAACGTGAAGTTGGCAGTAGCAGTAAAAGCAGTAGCACTAAGAAAAACGTTTAGTTGACAGTAGCAATACGAACAGTAGCAATAGAAAAACGTGAAGTTGGCAGTGATTCATGTTCATATGCCATACATACCATTGTTTTAGTGCAAGTTCCTTTAAGCAGGCTTGAATAAGCACCACCCACTGACCACATTTCTATGCATGTATTAAAGACTATACTTACAGAAATAAACTGATACAGTCAACATCGACTTCCTCTTATCTTCTACATACAAAACAGGTATGAGCAGTAAGGGCAGTAGCAGTAGGAAAAACGTGAAGTTGTCAGTAGCAGTACGAGCAGAAGCAGCAGGAAAAACGTGAAATTGGCAGTAGCAGTACAGTAGTAGCAGTACGAGCAGAAGCAGCAGGGAAAACGTGAAATTGGCAGTAGCAGTACAGCAGTAGCAGAACGAGCAGTAGCAGCAGAAAAAACGTGAAATTGGCAGTAGCAGTACGAGCAGAAGCATTAGGAATCAAAGCACTGAAGGCACTGAATTTGTTTAGGTCACAGAAGCAGTAATCAGTGTTGTCAATATTTTCTTTTCCTTCCACTTTGCAGAAAGGTTAATTGTTTAAGAGTTCTCATATCTCATAATTATTGGCTTTTCCTATAAGGGACTGAATACTCCTATACATGCTGCAAAACTTATATGCACCAGTATACTCGGTATTGAACTTTTAAAACTGCCCCTGTCCTAACGAAAATACCCCTACATGTCACTTTGTCAGTAGAATATTATGTAGTTTCATGTTAATACAAGATATTGCCTTAAAGTTATGAACAATAATTAAATATGAAAAATTACAACGGACATTAATTGCAACATTATGCACGTCATGGTTCATATGGCACTGCACTTTCTGAATGAGATTTAACAAAGTGTTAAGTTTCAAGTTGATATATGCTATACTTTTGAGTGATTCAGCTGCAAAATCATGCATAAGAAAGTTGTGGTACTTGAACACTTGGACTCAGTAAGATCTGTCCATCTATGTAGGCAAGTATGATAAATTACAAATGGCAATAGCTCTAAAATTATGAAAAAGAGATCTATATTTTTTCACTGTGGTCTATCCATCTGTCGTTTCATCAAAGAAGTTTCAAATTGATACCGCCAATACTTTTGGAATTATGCCCTCGACAAATAACCCAACCAGTCTGTTAGCTGGTCAAGTTGATACCAGTTCCCCCTTCCCTTCCCTGTGCGGGGGTTGGCGGGGTTGATATAATGAAATTGGAAATGAAATCCAAGTAGTAATTGCCTAAGATCAGGTGTATGAAATTGAAATACTAGACAGTTAGTATTAGTGTGCTAATCAGTATCTATAAGTAACTAAATTGCATCTAGTGAATGCTGTATTAATGGATTTTTGATCGATCAATACATCTAATTCAGATTGGGTACATTGCAAACAAACAAATGCAAACCTGTTAAATGATAGATCAGACGCGAATCTGTTTTCCAATTTGATATCTTAGAATCAATTAACACTGTTTGCTAGATTTCCATTAAGATTTTGTTGGAATCTGTCATTGGAAGTAAAGGGAGAGGTATTTAAAGTTATATGGCATTATCTTTGATAGTATTGAAATAAAATAACTTCACAATACTTTGTACATGAAAAGAACTATATCTATACATGTGTATAATATTTGAAATAGGGGAACATTAATTGTTTCAAAATAAAACAGGTCTTTGTGTTCATAAATCATTCTTGAACAGTTATTATGTAAAAGGAACAAGGAATTAAATATACAAGTGGTATATGAAATACAAAGATGTCACAAAAATGCAATGGACAGACAGTAACTCCTCCTCAAAATCCTTCTCCCATTCAGTGTCAGGCGATCAAATTCTTACGAAGAAGCAAGTTCGTAACAGAAAGATGAAATGCATTTAAGATTACAAAAATAGCTAAACGGATTTCTTTATATATCTTTCTCACAGTCTAAGGGAGATAATCATTACTATAAATGGGAAGATTAGTGCAAGGATCAGTTTGGAGCGGATCAGTGATCCGGTGGTAACGCGCTGGACTGGTAACCAAGTGGTCCCTAGATCGATCCCCCGCTCCTCCACTGACATTACTAATTGCCTTTCGGATGAGACGTTAAACCGAGGTCCCATGTATCAGTGCTGTACACCGAGCATGCAAAAGAACCAGGGGTGTCTTTGGAATGGGATGCTTTCTGTATCTTGCACTACCCCCACAAATTAAAATAACTGATCTCTTCATGGGAGGGGGCGTCGGTTACTGACGATAAATAAGCTCAAAAAGATAGATATCTTTCTTACTTTTACTAGTAAATTTAACCATTACTGCTGTCTGCTTATCGTGCATATTCTTTATTAATCTAAACTTAATTTAAAATGATTTCCAGAAAATCGATGTTTTTCCGGGTTTTCCGTATAATCGGGTTAATTCTTTATCAAATTAAACTTACTTAACGTCATTAAATCAAGCTAAATTTCATAAAAAATGTTTCATATTGAAACGTAATTTAAACATATCTGGTATTTTTTTTAATCCATCTTTACTACCTTTTTTACTCTTAAATGATTTCCGGAAATTCAGTGTTTCTTTCGGCGTTTTCCGGCTTTTTCTTTATCAATTTAAACTTACTGAGCGTCATTTAATCAAGCATTTTTTTATAAATGTTTGATATTGAAAGGAAAATAGCGCATATATAGTATCTTCAGTCATTTATCTTTGTTATTTTTTAAATTAGAACGTCAAAAATGAATTGCGGAAAATCGATGTTTTTCCCAGTCGTCCAGGTTTTACACATGCCCACAGATCTGCACTTCGTCACTCGTAAGTAATAAACAGAGACACCGTGACCTAATTAAAATAGATGCGCTTTTCTTATGGTTATAACTGTTACAAACTCGTTTGGTTATAATCAGCCAACTTCTACAATGATGTATCGTTAAGAAGACAGCACATGATAATGTACAAATAAAGTTACGTGAAAAGAATCTACAAACTTTTCATCAGCGTGACTATCTCTTCTGTTTATTTTTCGGCGAGGTTTGGTAACGTGACAGATTAATGCGTAATTTCATATACACGAACGCCTTTTCATAAAAGAGTACGAAATCGACATGTTTATAATCATATTTGTTTAAATATATTACCGATAATTTGCCTAAGTGTAAAGAATTGCACAATATTTGGAAACTTCGACAAGTCGGGAACTATTTTTCAGAAGGGTGTAAAAATTAATGCGCCAGACATTTTATACAGACGGACTATTTGCGGATTTGGTAACTAAGAAATGAATAGGGACTGAGATAGTGCTAGCATTATTTGTTTGGTCTGACGACCCAAACAAATAAAAACGTGAAGTTGGCAGTAGCTGTACAGCAGGAGCAGTAAGAAAAACGTGAAGTTGGCAGTAGCAATACAGCAGTAGCAGTACGAGCAGAAGCAGTAGGAAAAAGGTGAAGTTGGCAGCAGCAGTAAGAGCAGTAGCAGTAGGAAAAACGTGAAGTTGACAGTAACAGTACAGCAATAGCAGCAGGAAAAACGTGAAGGTGACAGTAGAAGTAAGAGCAGTAGCACTAAGAAAAACGTTAAGTTGACAGTAGCAGTATTAGCAGTAGCAATAAGAAAAATGTGACGTTGTCAGTAGCAGTACGAGCAGTAGCAGTAGGAAACTCTCTAACTCCTCTAACTTTATCCTTGTTTCTTTTTGTGATAGTCTTGACACTTAGTTGTGAAAAATGTCACATATATATTAATTAAGAAGTTAGGATTATCAAAAACAAACATAGTTGTGTTAACAAAACATGTTGCTAAACTAAATGTGTAATCTGACTATCATTGTTGCAAATGATTAGGTTTAATTTTCACCATACCAAAAATAAGAAAATAGCGAGGAAAGCAGGGGAATCCAAATGGAAGAACCTATGTGATATCAGAGTGTCGCCCGTTACCACTGGACTACTGACCCGTTCCGAGATTCATTTACAGATCAATAGTCTCTTTTATATCTTTCTGATAATTTAAAATAAAGACAAAAATACAACAACAGCAAACAAGAGGGCCATGATGGCCCTGTATCGCTCACCTGAGTATGACGGCTTTTAACAAAGTTGATATGGACCTGGTTAATTGACCCCAGATGACCCATATTCGAACCTGACCTAGAAATTATTGAAACGATCTTTCTGACAAATTTCCAGGTAAAATGGACTAAAAATATAGCCTCTAGAGTGTTAACAAGGTTTTTTTTCCATATTTGGGCTCTTTCACCTAGGTTTTGACCCCAGATGACCCATATCCACCAAACGTAAGCTACAAATCCTCAAAACAACCTTTCTGACAAATTTCAAGGATATTTGGACTGAAAATGTAACCTCTAGAGCATTAACAAGGTTCTTCTACTTTTTGGCCCTGTGACCTAGTTTTTGATCCAATTCACCCATATGAGCTAGAAATCATTGAAACAACCTTTCTGACAGATTTCCAGGTTATTTGGTATTAAAATGTTACCTATAGAGTGTTAACAAGGTTTTTCCATATTTGGGCTCTGTGACCTAGTTTTTGACCCAAGATGACCTATATTCGAACTTGAGCTAGAAATCATCAAAACAACATGTCTGACCAATTTCAAGGATATTTAGACTGAAACTGTTACCTCTAGAGTTTTTACAAAGTTTTTCGATATTTGGGCTCTGTGACCTAGTTTTTTACCCAAGATTACCAATATTTGAACTTGAGCTAGAAATTATAAAACCAACCTTTCTGACAAATTTCGAGGTTATTTGGATTTAAAATCTTATCTCTAGAGTGTTTTTCCATATTTGGGCTCTGTGACCTAGTTTTTTATTCCAGATGACCCATATTCGAACTTGAGCTAGAAATCATAGAAACATCCTCTCTGACAGATTTCCAGATTAGTCGGACTGAAAATGTTACCTCTAGAGTGTTAACAAGGTTTTTTCATATTTGGGCTCTGTGACCTAGTTTTTTACCCCAAATGATCCATATCCTAACTCGAGCTACAAATCATCAAAACAACTTTTCTGACAAATACCCAGGACATTTGGACTGAAAATGTAGCCTCTAGAGTGTTAACAAGTGTTTTCGATATTTGGGCTCTGTGACCTAGGTTTTGACTCCAGATGACCCATTTGAACTTGAGCTAGAAATCATCATAACATCCTTTCTGACAAATTTCATGGATATTTGGACTGAAAATGTAACCTCTAGAGCATTAACAAGGTTTCTCTACTTTTTGGCCCTGTGACCTAGTTTTTGATTCAGTTGAGCCATATTCGAATCTGAGCTAGAAATCATTGAAACAACTTTTCTTACAGATTTCCAGGTTATTTGAAATTAAAATGTTACCTCTAGAGTGTTAACAAGGTTTTTCCATAATTAGGCTCTGTGACCTAGTTTTTGACCCAAGATGACCCATATACGAACTTGAGCTAGAAATCATTAAAAAAACCTTTCTGACGAATTTCAAGATTATTCGGACTGAAAATGTTACCTCTAGAGTGTTACAATGTTTTTCCATATTTAGGCTCTGTGACCTAGTTTTTTACCCCAGATGATCCATATCCTAACTCGAGCTACAAGTCATCAAAACAACCTTTCTGACAAATACCCAGGACATTTGGACTGAAAATGTAGCCTCTAGAGTGTTAACAAGTGTTTTCGATATTTGGGCTCTGTGACCTAGGTTTTGACCCCAGATGACCCATTTGAGTTTGAGCTAGAAATCATCATAACATCCTTTCTGACAAATTTCATGGATATTTGGACTGAAAATGTAACCTCTAGAGCATTAACAAGGTTTCTTTACTTTTTGGCCCTGTGACCTAGTTTTTGATTCAGTTGAGCCATATTCGAATCTGAGCTAGAAATCATTGAAACAACCTTTCTTACAGATTTCCAGGTTATTTGAAATTAAAATGTTACCTCTAGAGTGTTAACAAGGTTTTTCCATAATTAGGCTCTGTGACCTAGGTTTTGACCCAAGATGACCCATTTACGAACTTGAGCTAGAAATCATTAAAAAACACTTTCTGACGAATTTCAAGATTATTTGGATTTAAAATCTTACCTCTAGAGTGTAACAATGTTTTTCCATATTTGGGCTCTGTGACCTAGTTTTTACCCAAGATGACCCATATTTGAACTTGCTAAAATTTATTAAAGCAACCTTTCTGGCAAATTTCCAGGATATTTGGACTGAAAGTGTACCCTCTAGAATGTTAACAAAGTTTTTCCATATTAGGGCTCTGTGACCTAGTTTTTGGCCTCAGATGACCCATATTCGAAATTGAGCTAGAAATCATAAAAGCAACCTTTCTGACAAATTTCAAGGTTATTTGGATTTAAAATCTTACCTCTAGAGTGTTAAAAATGTTTTTCCATATTTGGGCTCTGTGACTTAGTTTTCTTACCCTAGATTACCTATATTCGAACCTGAGCTTGAAATCCTCAAAACAACTTTTTTGACAAATTTCCAGGGCATTTGGACTGAAATTGTAGCCTTTAGAGTTTTTACAATGTTTTTCGATATTTGGGCGCTGTGACCTAGTTTTTAACTCCAGTTGACCCATATTCGAACTTGAGTTAGAAATCATGGAAGCAACCTTTCTGACAAATTTCCAGGTTATTTGGAATTAAAATCTTACCCCTAGAGTGTTAATAGGTTTTTTTTATATTTGGGCTCGGTGACCTAGTTTTTGACCCAAGATGACCCATATTCGAACTTGAGCTAGAAATCATCAAAACAACCTGTCTGACAAATTTCGAGGATATTTGGACTCTGAAAATGTTACCCTTTAGAGTGTTAACAATGTTTTTATATATCATAAACTAGGTCTATGATCCCAGATGACCCGTATTCGAATCTGAGCTAGAAATCATTGAAAAAACCTTTCTGACAGATTTCAAGATTATTTGGACTGAAATTGTTACCTCTAGAGTGTTTAAATGTTTTACAATATTTGGGCTCTCTGACCTAGTTTTTGATTCAAGATGACCAAGGTGTTTCTATTTTTGGGCTCTGTGACCTAGTATTTAAACCTAGATGACCCATATTCGAACCTGAGCTAGAAATTATAGAAACAACCTTTCTCACAAATTTCCAGATTATTTGGACTGAAAATGTTACCTCTCCTTCTACAAGAAGATTTTCAAAGTTTTCACTATATAAGCCTATGTAAAACCAATGACCCACAGGTGGGTCCAAATTTGACCCCAGGGGTATAATTTGAACAAACTTGCTAGACGTACACTAGACAATGATACATACCAAATCTTAAGGCTCAGGGCCTTGTGGTTTCAGACAAGAATATTTTCAAAGTTTTCCCTATGTAAAATCAAGTGACCCCGGGGTGGGGCCAAATTTGACACCAGAGGCATAATTTGAACAAACTTTGTAGTGGTCTAATAGACAATGCTACATATTAAATCTTAAGGCTCAGGGCCTTGTCGTTTCAGACAAGATTTTCACAGTTTTCTCTATATAAGCCTGTGTAAAATCAATTGACCCCCGGGGCAAGGCCAAATTTGACCCCAGGGGCATAATTTGAAGAAACAAGGTAGAGGTCTTCTAGACAATGCTACATACCGAATCTCAAGGCTCAGGGCCTTGTGGTTTTAGAAAAGAAGATTTTTAAAGCTTCACTATATAAGCCTATGTAAAATCAAGTGACCCACGGGGCGGGGCAAAATTTGACCCCTGGGGTATAATTTGAACAATCTTGGTAGAGGTCCACTTGACAATGACACATACCAAATCTTAAGGCTCAGGGCCTTCTGGTTTCAGACAAGAAGATTTTCAAAGTTTTTCCTTTAAGTTGCCATAGCAACCAGAGTTCTTATGGAATTGAATTCTTTGAACAATTTTGGTAGAGCTTCATGCTAGGAACACCCCAGGAAAATTTCATCAAATTTGGCCCAGTGGTTTCTGAGAAGAAGTCGTTTGTATAAAAAGTTGACGACGGACGCACTGACGGACGAAGGACGCCGGACAAATTGTGATCACAAAAGCTCACCTTGAGCACTTTGTGCTCAGGTGAGCTAAAATACAAAGAACAACTGTGGCGAGGTCTCACTGAAACATAAATGGTATAAAAGTCAGTTTTTTCTCGTTTGGAGTACCAGAAGGGATAGAGATAGACATTAATGATCGCGGGAAGATGATATTTGCAGTTAAGAAACGCTTTTAGGTTTGTACCAAAAATGTTCGAATCTCGATTTCAACGTAAATAGTATTTCATTGTCTTCCCGATTTATCGAAGCAATGGTCCAAAACGATATTTATGAAACTGTAAGCATTTGTCAAAGCATTTTCTTCATTGAATTAATGCTTTTTACAGTCCCTCGCACATTCTCCAAATGGGAAACGAACTGTAGTTGTTTTCATTTACGTTTCAATGAGAACTCACCATATTTGTTCCTTTTGATTTTCAGACGATGTAAAAATGACTACAGATATGTAAATGAAACCTCACCACTTGTTCTGTGGCGTATTTTTTTCCTACACGATCGCATTGCTAACAACTACTACCCGTCATTTCTATAAAGTAATAGCGGCAATATCAACAGTAGTCTACTTTTTCCATTTTCAATGGCTTCAGTCGTCAGATTTAGATTTTTGAATTGGAGCAAGATCGTGTAACCAGTGACGTATTCTATGAATACTGCTTAGAAAGTTATAGGAATCTGCAAGGTAAAATAGAGTACAAAACGACTTAACATAATTTAAATTCCAGTGTGTGTGCCTTTCTTCATAAAACAAATCGTCAAAAATTATTTTACACTCATACTGAGGTAATACTTGCCTTTTACTGGATTCCTTTAACAACTCCGTAAAAATCATATGCTAGTAGTTTGTGTACGTACCTCACATAAAATCATTTTAAATGGTAGCCTTAGATGTATTTAAACTTATTCTTTCATTTTAATCTTAAAGCACGGGGAAATATCGGCCAACTTTAGTAAAAAAAATAGTGAAACCTCTCAGTGATTCTTGCAAAAATAAACTGAAAACATTTGTATACATAGCTCCATTCACTACTCTAGGGAACCATTCACTACACTTCGAGAACCATTCACTACACTTCGGGAACCAATCACTACACTACGGGAACCATTCTCTACCCTACGGGAACCAAATTTGATTGGCGCACTTTGCTGAATGTATACCGCCGGTGTTCACCCGGTTTTATTGCCAATTTTTTGTCACGGTTTCCCCTTTATTATTTCCCCGTTTCATTTTGTTCTTCTTTGTAACAGTACATACCATTCTGCTTACGTTGCTAAACACGATTCACAAGAGTGTAAACAGAAAATACTTCTTCATGATTATGGCAAAAGAGGTCATCAAAAAGTTCGAACTGATGTATGCATGGTTACGAAGTAATTGTTTCTTGTTTCAAAAAAGGTACATAAAGAAAACGAACATTGATTATAGAAGAGGCAAATGAGTTAATTTTCAAAATGGCCGCCATTTTCATAACAGAAGATGTGCATCATTTGAACTAAAATTCATTAATTCAAACAATGAACCTGATTAATATTTGGTGATGGAGCCTTTGCAGGTCAGAAGGATAGTTGGAAGGTTAGAATAAAGTCTTTATGTGTGAGATATTGAGATGTTATTCAACGCTGTCTGTACTGGCCTTTCAAGTCATGAACAGAGTTTATCAGATAACACTCTGATTTTATATTGATCTTCAGAAGAAGTCAAAAATTTTCAATTGGGCTAAGATCTGGGAACTGTGCTGGCCATAAATACAGAAAGGTTATTTCTCCTTTTCCTTTCCTGTAATAGATGGGACCTGTTGGCTGCAGCTTTGTATTTTAAAATATCTATAAAATATCATCAAAATGCTCAATCACTGAAAGGCCAGAGGTAGTTTTCCAGATTGTCAAAGTACTTTTCAGAGTTTATGTTTCCATCAATGAAAGCTAACATGCCAACACCTTTACAATAACAAATGCAGCCCACACCATCAACTTTATATAAGAACATGGTTTTGTTGCAGAGTAGCCTTAGCATTCTGATGGCTACTTTCCATTTGCCTGCCACACTTTTAACTGACCGTCAGCTTTTAAATTTATCATCATTTAATCGATGAATATTATCTTTTTTCCAATGAGATTTAAATGTCCAGTGTAATTTACTTCTACACCAATTCATTTGCTTGCAAAATATGGATACGCTTTTGAACTGTACGCCTCATGTAGACAAGTGAACGCAAATTTCTTAGTATGGTTCTTACTCGGCAATCTCCGATATATGCTTTATTGAATTTAGCAGCAATATCACGCAATGGTTGCCTTCTGTCGCCTTTAACATCCATCGAAATTTTGTGTAATTCATGATCGCTGACGACTGATCTTAATATTCTAACAACTGACGTGTACATGAAATCTCTTTAGTAATCGAAATATTGTAGATTTACTCTTTCCAAGAAGCTCACATATTTCAGACGCTCTACTGCCTGTTTCGAACATTGAAACAAAAACATTTTTCTCCGGTGGACACCCAATTTGACAAAATGTAAACAGACGACATTTATTCCTACTGTCTATACTTGTTTGACCATAAAAAATTTGCATAACGTAATTTAGACGCGAAAATAAAAGCAAAGTGGCATCACTTTTGATTTGGTCAGCTTGGTTTAAAGTGAATAATATTCATGCCGAAACAAAACTTGCTTTAGTCATTGGACATAATTTTGGGGGGAAAAGAGTTTTCACGTAAGAGGAATGTTAATGCTTGAAAAACGTTATTAGAATTTTAGCATTAACACAAAAGTAGCTATTGTTTGTAACACTCGGAGGAATGTTTAAACAAAATTTTCAT
This sequence comes from Cyclina sinensis, assembly GCA_012932295.1. Taxonomy (NCBI): domain Eukaryota; kingdom Metazoa; phylum Mollusca; class Bivalvia; order Venerida; family Veneridae; genus Cyclina; species Cyclina sinensis. Next base: position 7,417,421 of record JAAONU010000009.1, on the reverse strand, counting down.
TAATTAAAAAATAGTATTTACCGATAACCACACGTGTGCTTACTTTCTAAAGTTGAATCAAACATGGTCTAAATTCAGCAATTTAATTAGTTAATACTTTTCTTAGAAAGTTTGATTTGCTAAAACATATTTAATATAGTTTTGAAGAGTCCGTTGACATGTGTTCTCTAAACATCATTATAGTCTTCAAAAGATTACTGAGATTATTTTCTAAGAGGTATCACCCATCCATTAAAAAAATAACATCACTTCAGTACTTTGACATGATTTATATTCAATACGTATGTGGTCTAGAAAACGCGATCGCCAGAAATCTAAGGCATTGAAAATTAATAACTATCTTCAATTAATTATTTATAAATCTAACTTAAAAATTAAGAATAATAATGATAATAATTCTTACGAATATGAAAGTCCGTAACAGAAAGATGCAATGTATCATAAAATGCACAACCCAGTGCGGGACTCGAACTCCGATCTCCCGCGGGACAGGCCAACCACTGAGCCAAAGAATCGATTCCTGACGCAGTTGTGTTTATACAATGTTAAGACTAGACCGTAAGTTCATTCCAAATACATATCGACCAGTTTATTAGTATTTTCTTGAAGAATATTGAACTGTGAATATGTTTGATGTGATTGCTATATACGTTATCAAACTAATAAATCGTTTCAGCTGGTAGAAAGCGCCGAGGTTCTGTTCATGTCAGTACACCACTGAACAATTTGTCCGAGTTTCGGAGCGCAGTGACTGATAATTGAAAAGAAGACACGCATATACATAGCAAAGATATTCTAATATTCCGTGCACTCATTAGTTTTTAAGCGACTCATCTCTTTGAACTGATGTCTGTGCGATTTGTCTGCCTATCGTCCAATGCAAGCTGTGTTTACAGTAGAGAACAAGAAATACAGTCATACAAAATTATCACAGCGGACCGACAAACAGAGCTGCACGAAAATATTTTTATATTAGCCATTTTGACTTGAGGCAGGTATAACAGTAGTTTGTTCACTTCATTTGTACTATGTGTACACACTTCTTGAAGTAATGGACTTCTCAACGTGGTTAGGTAGTAGTATAGCAATATTGAGAATGACAGATGGAAAGTCACTACAGCAGAACAACATGTTAGATCCACTTTGAGAGGGAATTCACTAAGAAATTGGAGTCTATATTGGGCAGGGAATATGAGCACAGTATCAAGTGTTTGGACTTTAGTAATTCGGAGAGAGATCATTAAGGAATCTTAAAATTCGGCTGACAAAGAAAAAAGTTATCTAAAGTTAAAAATTCTGCTGCTATCAAATGTATATAAATATTGGTTCTCTTTGCCAATCAGTAGTTCAGCTATATTTTGGAAACAGGTGCTTGTGATGTCATCAGTCAATGTGCCCATAGAAAAAGAAACACAAACTAAAAGCATTGTATTTATTCAAAAATAAAAAGATTTTAAATAAAGTTCACATACAGAAATATTTAAAAAACAACAAATATTTAAACAACTACTAAGCATTTGAAACACTTGTGGTTTCATGAAAAAGCAACGATCAAACAAACATTGCTTTATATGTGTGAAATATGAGATGACTATAGTCTAATTTTAGATATTCTGAATGTTGGATTTATTGTACACAGGATTTGCAATATAAAAAAGATGTAAAGATGGTTACTATGAAGCAGTTTGAAGCAATCTAATTGGAGATCATCTTAATTTTAATGTGAAATAACCAAATATACATGGAAAGCTAAACTATACCTTAGTGTTACCAAGCATAAAAATGACTATGCCTAAATGTATGTTAGGATACAGAGTTTACTCTGGTTGAAAATTTCTTTAAGTTAAGTTTGTTTGATTTTCTGATTTTATGTGAAATTTTATTAAAATAGCAAAACAACTGCGAGATATCCTGTAGCAAAATTATAATTTTTGTAGCCAAATTAATATAATTTTAGCAAATGGCTAAAATACCTAATGGCAGGTGAGCCTTGAGGGTATATAAGGAAGAAAAATTACAGGTTTTGTAGAAATTATATCACCTCTCCAAATATTTTGACTAATTAAGGGAACAATTTACTAGGCAACAGGATCATTGCTAACCTGTGGTAGGTTTGTACTATTAAATGAGTTGCTCTCAAGGTCCTCAGAAGGACAGGGCAAATGAACAACAGAACCATGTTGATTTTAACCTATCAATAATTAACTAAAAGATTTACAAAGCAATTATTTAGAAAATAACAAGCAATGACACCAAATACAAAAGCTGTCTGTAAGACAGTATGTTCGACTGTTCAAGAAAGTTGTTCAAAGTTGTTAATTATTTAAAATGGGTAATATTTTCTATATTTCAAAATGCAGCTATAGTTATCTAACTTGTTAGTTTGATGTCTTTGCAAAACAAAATGCAAAAAAATCAGTCAGGAGTTAACTAAGCTGCTTCTTTGATGCCTCTGAACATTTCTTTCACTTTTCAAGTTACTACAAAACAGTTAACTGAAATATAGCACAAAAATATCCATCATGCAAAAGCTAAACACAAATTTTTAGGTCCATAAAGGCATTAAAGGGCCTTAATTTGCAATAAAATCTACTCATGTGTGACATTTTTGATCTTGCTGTCTGAAGTAACATGAGCAGAAAATATTATAGGTAACTAAGACACCAGTAACATTATGATTTCATCTTCATCAATTTTGAAGCCTTGTACATTTGCAGGCAACTGTTTCCAACTCCAGAAAAAAAGAACAGCCTTTTCCAAATGTCCATTAGTACACTGGAACATAAATTCTTTGTGGCAAGTTGAGGTGCCTTCCTTGTTCTGGAACAGTTGACATTTGCCATCCACAAAACCCTTAGACCTGCACCCTAAAAAGAAATAATGGACATAGAACAATTATTTTTATAAATAGAACAAACTTAATTAGACAACCAAGAGTTCATTTAATTATCTGTTTGCAATCCTTAGTCATTAAAGTGTATAATATTAGCATTAGACTTTTATCTATTATAATAAACTTTAACATTTGCAGGCAATTATGTAACCAACACATTCGAAATGTTCATGCGCACTATCTGAAAATGATGTTTCCTATGATCTCTGCCACCACTTTCCAACTTTTTAGTTTTAACTCTTTCTAGCTGGGTACACATGTATGAATATTTCTAAGAATTCCCCCTTATTTTTGTTTTGTAAAATGGACATACAATAATAAAACTGAAAAGGAAAAATATTTTAAGAAGGTTTACATTTTTTTATTTGCTTTCTAATATCATTACAGTGACAAATTTAGCATCAGTGTTTACTGTTCTGAAAAAGAAGTAACAGTTGTTATGTAGTCCACTTATTAAGTTACAGTGGAAAAAATTATCAAATTTATGTCGTTAAATAACTATCTCAGTTAGCTATGTTACAACCAGTTCATCTATATTTCAACATGAAATGACACTGGTATGTTCATGTTTGACTTGACACATGCCTGTATTAAATGTTTCAGCAAGATGAAGGTTGACACTACATGTACCTTCTTTATTGTGCATTTTGCTTTGGAAAAAAAGTTAAGTTGGTTTAAACATACTTTATTGCATTCTTGAAAAGCAAAAGGTTTGGGCCACAAGTGCTTACCACTTATAAATCGGCCCTTCCCAAATACAATACAATTACAGATTCACATAGGTCAGAGGACAATTTTAACATATTTTTTAAATTTTAACTACAAAAAAGACGATAAGCAGACATATAAGATATATAGAGAAATAGTTCTAGTGCTGCACGTACAAAGATGTGGTGTGCTGCGCCCAGATCCCCCCCCCCCCACCAACTTTATCGCCACTGAACAAACACGTACATATTAGAAGACACCAATAACTAATTAATTAAATCTGCCGGTTTCGTGTATATATTTTTGTACTGCTCTAAAAATGCTCGTGTTGTCTACATCTGAAAGTTCTTCTTTACCACATAGTAATGTTTGAACATTTAAAGGATGAAATTTGTGTGTGTCCCTAAATAAGGATTTTCTCTGTTGTAAGAACAATGGACATTTAAATAGGAAGTGTTCAACATTTTTAATACCTGTATTGCAAGTACAAAGTGCATCATTTCTTAAGTTGTTCTTACATAGATCATAATTTAAGTTACTAAATCCATTTCGCAAGCGTGCATGTATAACTGACAGTTTCCTTTCCCCATCTAAATAAAAGGGAGGCACATTCTTTGTTTTAAAAAAAATAAGCCTTAAGGTTCTGTTTGAAATTCATAAGTGTTGGCAGCTCTTTCATATGATCTGGTAAACTGTTCTATAAATCAACACTAGATGGCACGAAGGATTTTGAAAACAGTGTAGTTCTTCTTGGCATGACGGTATAATTTTGTGAATTTCGTAAATTATAAGTGCTATTTTCATTCACATTTCTTGGAAATATTGTTGAAAATTCATTGGGTAATAACCCGTTTTTAAGTTTGAACATTATGACCAACTTCTGAAACTGTCGCCGATCATTTAATGATAACAAACCTATTTCACCAATTAAGTTATTTATAGAGACAGAACGGGTTAACCCTGTCACGACACGTGCTGCTTCATACTGTAATTTTTCTAACCTATCTTTATCAAGTTCTGTACAGCTATCCCATACTACTGCTGCATATTCCAATAATGGTCGCATGTATGACAAATAAATTTGGTTTAACGTTTTCCTGTTTAATTTAAATTACAAAACTTTCATCAAATTCAGAACCTTAGAAGCTGATTTATAAATGTAATCGATGTGCTCCTGCCATTTACCATTATTACTAAACGTAATTCCTAAATGTTTATGGTGTTCACAAAACTGAAGCTGGACTCCCTCAAAGAAAAGTACCGTAGGAGTTTGGTCCCTGGATGTAGTAAAAAACAGAGCTTCCGTTTTGTTAGGATTAAATTTAACAAGCCATTGTTTAGACCATTTTGATATAATATGTAGATCATATTGCATAATACCTTCTAGGTCTTGGATATTAGATGTTGTTTGAGCTATTGAAGTGTCATCTGCAAATAATCTTGTTATACTTAGCAAATTTTCTGCTACGTCATTAACGTACACTAGAAAAAATAGAGGTCCTTATATAGGGCCTTGTGGAACACCAGCATTTGTATAACACAATTGTGATTGACTCGATCCGATTGTAACGGTTTGTGTTCGAGAGATTAAGTAATTTTCTACCCAATTTAACAGTTTCCCGTCAATCCCATTTTGTTTTAATTTAAATAGCAGACCTTTGTGCCAGACACGGTCAAATGCTTTAGAGATGTCACAGAATTTCATACACATGTGTTGTTTAGAATCTAACGCTTGACAAATTTGGTGATATATTTCTATTAACTGATATACACTAGAATAATTAGGCCTGAACCCGGATTGGTTTTTAAAGATAAGGTTGTTATAATGCAAGTGATTATATATATGTTTGTAAATAACCCTTTCCAGAACCTTTCCTAAACAACATAAAAGAGAAATTGGTCTATAATTACTTGGTTTGTCGGATTCACCTTTCTTGAATATAGGAATAACGCTCACTTTTTTCCAAACTCTAGGAAACACACCTTCTTGTAACAATCGGTTAAATATAATTGATAATGGTTTAGCAATAGTACTGGAGGTAGCCTTTAACATTTTATGACTAATGCCATCAGGACCACTGGCTTTGTTAACATTTAAATTGTTAATAACATCTAAAATTTCGGTTTCGAACATTTCAATATTTTCTAGTTAAGCTTCACTCTTCCTTTCAAAAGTAGGCAATGTTGCGTTAGAATCATCAGTATTAGAAATCGAAGAGAAATATGTATTCAAACAATTTGCTTTTTCTGTGTCTGTAACTGCATAATTTACATTACCATCTGATAGTGTAGTAACTAACGGTGGTATTGATGCATCTTGTTTATTTCTTTCTTTACAAGTTTCCAATATTTACGTTTGTCTGTTTGTTCAGCATCTATCAGAGATTCTTCAATATTATTGTAAAATTTAATGCTTGCTTGCTTAATGTAATTGTTAGCTTTATTTCGAATTTTTTAAACTCTTTCAAATCTTCTGAAATATTCGAATTTAATGCCCTTTTCCTTACTTTATCTCTAAAAGTTAAGTATATACAGTAACAAGTGATAGCACACATCACAATGTCCCCCATTTGATGCTTCCTTAAAATAATGGTAAAAAGGCTTAGAACAATTCATGTACCTTCCTTCTTGCAGTATGGGTACACAGTTACCCTGCAATGTTTAGGAATGGTCACCTTCACTAGCAAGTCTATAACTCTTGTTGAAATAAGTGTGTGTTATCTGCATCAATACTGATTTCATCACTGCAAATTTAAATAAAAGTTTAACACTAGAATGAAATACAAGAGCAGCTTAGAAATCTATGACTTACTGGGATCTTTTTCCTCTCAACAGATTATAAAGATTTAAAATGGATTGACAGTGAAACGCTTAATAGCCCGCCCGCTTAGCTCAATAGGTAGAGCACTGGATTAGTAATCCATCGGTCGTTGGTTCGACACCTGGGCAGGGCAAAATTTCTCCATGACAATTGTTCTCAGACATTGTGTCTTATGTTCATTTGTCTCTCACCGCTGATTCACAGTAGATCATGTGGGAACAGTAGTCAGTCACTTGCGGAGAAATTGGCAATTACTGGTTAGTTATCCAGGAAAACCGGTTAGGTGGACTGACCGCCGAGATATAACAAATGTTGAAATCGGCGTTAAACCCCAAAACAAACAAAATGCTTAAGCAGCTTCGAAGCTTGTTATGGACGACAATGTCTACAAATAAATGTGTCACTAAAATACTAGCTAGTGAAAAAAGCTAAGCATTAGCAATGATCATTTGACCAAAAAAAGTAAATGACCAAAAGAGTAAAATGCCCATATGCACTTAATTTTACAGGTGATAATAAGTGTCATTTCTGTGTATGCAGGGCTTTAATTTTTTGTAAATTAAAGCCCTGGTGTATGTTATTCAGTAAAAGCACATAGCGTATACGATTATGAAATGTGACAAACAAATGCTTTACAGTAATAATCCAACATGGCCGACTTTTGTTTACACATTATGGTGTGCAACTATTACCAAATCCGTGTTAAAAAATTCGTACAACTTACAGATTTTCCTCCTTTTTAAAAACTGTCACTGAAATTTCTGTTTCTAAAATATGTTCAAAACGAAAGTAGATCATTGGATCAAAATAGATACAGCCCGAAAAACATTTGAAATTACACCATTCCCTACGACAGATTTACTTAAAAATAATGCTGTTTAATATATTATCAGCAAGAAAGACTAGAGGAGATATTTTTAATTTTACTGAAAACAAAGACTTAATATCTTAAACTATCGAGAACACATCTATCCAGGATATGTAAACAATTGTGACAGGTCGTAAGCATTCAAGCATTAATGTAAGAATAATTGTTTCATCTACGAAACTACTTTGTTCGTTCATAAATATCATGGGCATGTTTCTAGCAAACCATATTTTTTTTAATTAAGCATGTACATGTATAGCTATAAATAACTCTTACCAATATGCTTCACGACTTCGTCAAAGATGGCGGCTTATTTAGGGCGCGTTGCGAAGAACGATAATTAAGGAACGACAACTGCATGTTTTAATAAACAAAAATAGACTGTGTCCAAAACTTTTCGTAACCACTGAACAATATTTGCGCTGATGTTAGGACACATTCTACTTATAACATCACCCCATAGGTTTTTTCTAACCCCGGATTAAATATAGCGGACCGGTCCGCAATAACTGGTGCTTATTCAGAGAAACCGCCGATAAAGCAGATTTCGCAGAGAGACTGCAGATATGTATGGTGGCTGATTTACTCCATGTCGTATTTCCGCTTTTTCGCCACGAAAATGCAAAAATGCGAAAACACAAAGATACAACAAAGTCAAATTTTTTGTTTTTGAATTTTCGCATTTTCGAGGCGGAAATGCGAAAGGACGACAAAAGAAGGACAACAATACGACACATAAATGTGTCGTGTTTTCGCATTTCATCTATGGAAGGGGATATCCGCCAGTGTATGTCTACTGCTAAATTACAATTTTATGTAATTTACTTTCATATGCGTCCTACTTATTGACAACTTCATTAAAGTTGCATATATTCTATTTATAAGTAATTTGTTTTTCGTGTTTCCTATTGCTATTGTTACAATTCATTCCCATATTCAACTAACTCTTATTTGCACATTTAGAGTCCGTGGTTTAACATTTTTTGTACCGTTGTGATCTTGAAACGTTTATCTGTAAAATTATAGACTGAAAGTTATGTATTTGTAAGTTCATTTGACTTTGTTGCTATTGAATGTGACAAGTAGGTAACAACTGCTTAAGTCTTTTATGTTTCTTAATTTGAATGTATCAGCTTATTTATTCAACATCATTCTTGTTTGCTGCCACATGGCTGTTGTTTAAAATGAATATTCCAGAAGGTTATCATTAACAACATGAACGATAGAAAAATATGAATAAACTTCAGGAATAGAGGTATTTAAACATGATGCATAAACTTAGTATAATCGTCAATCGGTTGTTAAAAGCACAGTAGGGAACCAGTAAAGAATTTAAGATTCTAGCGCAAATTATTACACGGGAGATAACTGTGGAAGAACAAATTTGACCATCGGTGTTTTCCGTGGTTTTACGGTGAAATAGTTATTACTTGCCCGTGTATTTTGGACGAAATGTTAAATAATGGCGAAGTAATTATGCCCCCTCTTCAAAGAAGTGGGGGTATATTGCTTTGCATTTGTCTGTCTGTCGGTCGGTCCGTCGGTCCGTCGGTCCGTAGACCAAATGGTTTCCGACCAATAACTAAAGAATGCTTAGGCCTAGGAACTTCAAACTTGGTAGGATGATTGTCCATCACCAGTAGATGACCCCTACTGATTTTGGGGTCAAGGGGTCAAAGGTCAAGGTCCCATTGACCTTGTACGTAGAAACGGTTTCCGACCATTAACTAGAACGCTTAGGCCTAGGAACTTCAAACTTGGTAGGATGATTGTCCATCACTAGTAGATGACCCCTATTGATTTTGGGGTCAAGGGGTCAAAGGTTAAGGTCACATTGACCTTGTAGGTAGAAACGGTTTCCGACCAATAACTAGAGAACGCTTTGACCTAGGTTCACCAAATTTGGTATGCTGGTTGGTCATCACCAGTAGATGACCCCTATTGATTTTGAGGTCATTAGGTCAAAGGTCAAGATCACAAGGACCTTTATCCTAAAAACGGTTTCCGATCAATAACTAGAGAACGCTTGGACCTAGGTTCACCAAACTTGGTATAATGGTTGGTCATCACCAGTAGATGACCCCTATTGACTTTGAGATCATTAGGTCAAAGGTCAAGATCACAGAGACTTTCATCTTAAAAACGGTTTCCGATCAATAACTAGAGAACGCGTTGACCTAGGTTCACCAAACTTGGTACGCTGGTTGGTCATGACCAGTAAATGACTTCTATTGATTTTGAGGTCATTAGGTCAAAGGTCAAGCTCACAGAGGCTTTGACTCTAAAAACGGTTTCTGATCAATAACTAGAGAAATGCTTTGACCTAGGTTCACCAAACTTGGTATGCTGGTTGGTCATGACCAGTAAATGACCCCTATTGATTTTGAGGTCATTAGGTCAAAGGTCAAGGCCACAGGGACCTTGATCTTAAAAACGGTTTCTGATCAATAACTAGAGAACGCTTTGGCCCAACCACAAGCAATTAGGTGCTGCTGGGGGGCATTTATGTTTTACAAACATTTCTTGTTGAATTAGTAAATATTTCTTTTTCAGTGGTAAAATGCTCCCATCTACACAAAAAGTACAAGTTTTGACCGGAGGTCATTTAAAATTTTATATTGTCAACTGAAATTCTCGGAAAAATGGGTCAAATAATGAAGATTAGAGGTAGAAATCTGGTTATTTGTTTACATTATAGCTTTATTGACAGATTCACAGACACAGGTTACATCTCGCATCATTTTCAAACATGTATATAAATACTATATACATGTATAATAGGATTATATTAAAATAATGTGGTCTGTGGACCAATTAGGTTTGGGAAAACATTTCCATTTTTCTGGGCAATTCACCCTTTCTTAACGGAATGAAGGAAATATATAAAGAAAATATAAATTATGAGTAGTATAACAACAACGAGAACCAGCGCAATTTCCATCCAAAAATTACGCTGAAACATCCCCTGCTGTTATACTACTATTATGCATAGCGTCTATATGACTTAGAATATTGTTGAAGTACACACGTAGAGAAAATAAACCTAAGGGTTCTCACGGGAATTGAACCCCAACCGCTTGCATGAAGCCCCAACACTGTTGGCAACAACAAGGTTGTTGGAAGTGGCCTAAACCACTACACTGTAGCAGGGTCTTTAAAAGAGGTCCTGATTTGTAGGTAAATATGTCTATAAGTTAAAGACACCATTTGCATGAGTATTTAGTTAAAATGTCATTCGGAACTGGTTGAATGACTTAACTCTGAGATGAATTTATAAAAACAGGAGTTTCTTTCATTTTCTAGTATTTTTTCAGCTAACTGAAAAATAAATGTCATGAAAATGTTTCAAATGTCATTTTGTATGTTTTATGATCAAGCTTGGTTTTTGAGTGAACATTAAATTGAGAGATTTTAACAAAAATGCTTAAGTGTGTAGAACTGTTCAGAACTGTTCCTTAAGAGGGAAGATAATCGGTATGAGGCTGGGTAGCTCAGACAGTAGATCAGCGGAACGATATTCCAAGAAGTATGGAGTTTGAGTCCTGGTAGGCTGCACAGTCTAATATACTGAAAATTGTAGCATTATATTTTTGAGAAATTATTTATCAAAATTTGGAAAAAAGTGGAATTTTTCAATTGGGAATGTGTCTTTATAGCATTAAAAAGAATGAATAACAAGGTTTTCAGCTTGTACTTAATTAGGTCAACTTGTACCTCAGTGACAGTTTGAGATGGTCAGCTCTTACCTTGTTACATTTTTATTGATGAAATAAATACAGAAGCCAAATTGACAATTAATGTAGCTGATAGATTATTTGCATTGGTCAGCTTATGCCTTTGCTACTTTTAGTTTTATAGAATACAAAAAGAGAAAATTATTGTTACGAGTTTACTAACGTACGTGATGACGACGGTAACAATAGTCGGTCAGTGAAAATGTAGGTGCCTGGAGGAAAGTGCAAATTTCTCAACGAAATAATCTTTTGAAAAAGCAATTAATCGTTGTGTCCTGTTGTATTGTACATCTTGGATTGCACTAGTTTGCCTGGTATTTTTTGTCAATACACCGTGCATGATTAAACTTTATACGGAAACTGCCGAAAAAAATGGTTCCCAGCGTTATATGAGTAACATGTTACAGATGCATTCTGTTAGTTTCATGTTTGCTATTGCTTTGTGCCAACTGATATCTGTAAAGTGAATATGAAAATTTGTTTTAATACATTAATAAGCATAACACATAACTGCGTGCAAAACATTAATTCCAGGCTGAATCGTGTACTTTAAAAGTCTTCTGAAATAAACATTCAACGTCGAAATTACCGAAAGGAAATAATAGATGTTTAAAAGCTTATGCGTCGATATATAGTCAAACAGAATCACGTCAAAAGTAGTAAGAACTTCTAAGCATCAACATTTCAAGGTTATACACAATCTATTAACAACCGAATATGCATTTTCCTTTTACATCAAAAATTGTTCGATTTACATGCATCGAGTTGCAAAAGCTGCAAGATATTTGCAACAAGCAGAGAGAATAAACTCAAAGGCACGGGGAAATGCAGATTATAATAACGAATTAAACAAAGCAATATGCAATTGTCATACAGCAGTATGCATACACTGGCGGATATCCCCTTCCATATTCATCTGTCGTGTCTTTGCTTATTCGTGGCGAAAATGCAACAATGCGAAAACACGAAGATACGACAAAGCCAAACTTTGCCGTCCTTTCGTGTTTTCGCATTGTTGTATTTTCGCTTTTTCGCATTGTTGCATTGTTACATTTTCGCTTTTTCGCATTGTTGCGTTGTCGCATTTTTGCTTTTTTGCTTTGTTGCATTGTCGCATTTTCGCGTTCCGGTTGTTTAAGCGCACATCAATTACACATATGCTTTAACAACAATGCATGGATATGTTGACCGCGGTATCCTTTTAAAACAATACTTTTGTTATTATTTCCCTACTGGTTTGTATTTAATAAACAACGCGACTGCCTAGTACATTTAAAAGGTAAGGTTTCAACACATTCAACATATGTGTAATAAATCTGCGTATGCGTAACCGGAACGCGAAGAAGCGAAAAAGTGATAACACAACAATGCGAAAAAGCAAAAATGCGACAATGCAAGAATGCGAAAAAGCAAAAATGCGAAAAAGTGAAAATACGAAAAAGCAAATAAGCAAAAATGTAAAGACACGGCCAATTAGAGGCGAAAACGCAACACATTTTATGTGTATTATTGCCTAATTTGACGTCCTTTTTGCTTTTTCGCATTGAGAATGCGAAAATGTGCAAACACAAAGATACGACAAAATTTGACTTTGTCGTATCTTCGTGTTTTCACATTTTCGGATTTTCGTGGCGAAAAAGTGAAAATACGACATGGCGTAAATCAGCCACCATAGATATGCTTATACGCCGGGTCATTTAATCATACTGGACTTGAAGCATACAATTATTGAAGACTTTAATTAAGAAATAATAAATAAGTCCCTATATTTTATCTTTGAATAAAATATGGGCGGAGTTCGGATGCGTAGTAAATTAAATCAAGAGTGCGAAAAAAATTCATTACCTGCGTCGCACGTCTTCCTAAAAGTTACGTAACCGTCTGAAGTGTGAATTAGAGGACAGGTTGTTGACGACAGGACGCACGCTCCAAAAGAAGGACTATATATGGCAGTTATGTGAGAACTGCTTTCAAGGGAGCTAAGGCAACTGTCTTCGTTTGCACCTGTGTTCCCGCTCACGCAGCTGGGATCGGGATCGGGTTTACAGTTGTAGCATACTTTAATTGTTGAGCAGGATGTAGATTGGCAGTCGTTGCAACCGGTAAAAACGTGCCCTGTAATTTATCATAAGCTGGTTAAAGATCGTATCTTTTGCAATGTACAATTAAGACTAGAAACGTGTCCTTTAATTTTGGACTGAGATATTGAATGGTGGATACCAATGCAAATGACAACTTAGAGCTTTATATAGATTGGCGCAAAAAGGGGGAAATTTCCTGAAATGAATCATTGATATTCTTATGACAGTTATCAGTAAAACATACGACTGGGAGTTTCACATTTAAGTGCAAAAAAGGAGAAACATGTTCTTTACCATTTTTAGGTGAAAAAGACGGTTACCAATGCAATGTACGTACAACTGAAATGATTTTTTCTTTAAATTCTCAGTACAACATTGCAATAATCTTTTACCATTATAGCTGTGAGAAAATATACATTGAAATAGTAAAAACGGTTCAAGTGTAATGTAATACTGAGAATTGTATAGATTATTGCAAAAGCGCAAACAGTAAAAAAAGTCCTGTAATCGCCATAAATTGTACAACTGAAAGCTGTTAGGTCAGCGCAAATGTATAACGGATGGTAAAAGACGGTTATCAATGTAATGTACTGTTGCGACTTTAATAGTTTAGTACAAAGCAGAAGGTAAGATATGGTAAGTAATACAAAGAGAAGCTACTAAACATAGAAAAAGCTAAACATATTTACTTTTAACATACATCATAAAGATTATGACAATTACTGTCATTTGCGATAAAAAGTCAAAATTTGAAGAAAAATGTATGATACATTTTTAATAAGATGTTATGTTTCAAAGATCCAAGAAATAACTGAAATCATGATGTTTTTCTCAAAATGTGTCTGTCAGTCAGTAGATTATTAATAACTGTTAAAGAGATAAAGAAATAGATGTTTGTAGAAAATGCAAGGGCGGATCTAGGATTTAAGGTTAGATGGGCGTAATATTTCGGCCGAATTTGGGTCTGTTTTCTACAGTGTCACAACGCTTAATAAGTATACGCACAATATGCAATATGCAAGCAGGATAAGATAAAAAGGATAGATCAGAGCTATATAGTATATCAGAGTCAGTGAGCATCGGAATTAAATGATATTTCATTTTCGTGTGGCTACACCTCTGGTCGGGCGCTGGGTGCGCCCCCTCCGGATCCTCTAGTGACATGTATGCCCCCCATCCCCTCACCCAATTTCCCTTTGACATCAACATTATTCACTCTGAGCTTGAAGTCTGACTAAGTGAGTTACATCTTCTTGTCATGTCTAACCATCTCTAGCTGCATGTTAGTCCTTATCACAGTTTATCCTTAGTATTTCGAAAGTTGTTTCAAAAGAACAGGTCTTCAAACTTAAATCTCCCTTCTTTTCAAAATACAGAAACAAGCGAGACACAAAACAATAGGTTTATCTGCATTTACATCATAATGCCTATCATCCGAAAAAAAACAACCATTATGAGTTAAATTATGTTTGAGTTATTGTTCAGAAACTTTTTTCAAAGTGAATGCCCCTGAGGACTTGACCAAAGACCTAGTTTGCTTGAAAACAGTAGGGGTCTCTTAACTAAACAAGCAAAGTCTACCTACCAGTAAAAGAACGTTCTTAAGTTATCGATCGGAAACCGTTTGATCATCAATAGATATCTTGGGTTCATATATGTGTGATATATTTAATGCAATTTTTGAGTCTGGGATTTTTCCAGATAAATGGACCGAAGGAATAATTGTTCCTATACATAAAAAGGGCGATGTTAATAATGTACAAAACTATAGAGGAATTACCCTTGTGAGTTGTCTTTCTAAACTTTTTACATCTATTTTAATTAAACGATTAGAAGCATTTTGTGAAAATAATCATGTAATCTCAGATGCTCAGTTTGGATTTAGAAAAGGCAGGTCTACTGTTGATGCCATATTTATTTTACATTCAATTATACAACATTATATAAACAACAATAAACGATTATTTGTTGGATTTGTTGACTTGAAATCTTGTTTTGACAGTATAAATAGAAATTGTCAATGGCTAAAATTATATGTGTGGTGTTCAAGGTAAAATCTTGTGTATTATTAAAGATATGTACGATAAAGTTAAATCTTGTGTACGTTCTTGCAATTCATATTCCGATTTCTTCATGTATGCAGTGGGTCTAAGACAAGGGGAGGTAATTTCACCTCTGATGTTTTCATTATTTGTTGAAGACCTAGAATTATATCTCCAAAATGATATCAATGTAGGTTTACAAATTGATGATATAGTTATATTGTTGTTGTTATTTGCTGACGATATGGCAATACTAGGTAAAACACCAGAAGATCTCCAGACAAGTTTAGATATTCTCTATAATTACTGCAACTGTTGGGGACTAGAAGTTAATACGTTAAAAACTAAGGTTATGGTTTTTAGGAAAAGAGGTAGGGTACGTGAAAATGAAAAATGGCACTACAATGGGCAACAATTAGAAACAGTTGATAATTTTAACTACCTGGGTACTATTTTCAATTATACAGGCAACTTTGCTTTAAACCAGGAACACTTAATTGGCAAAGGCCTTAAGGCATTAAATGTTTTACTATATAATTGTAAAAAATATGATATAAAACCTAAACTCAAATGCCAACTGTTCGATTCATTTGTTGGTTCTATCTTAAATTACTCTGCTGAAGTATGGGGACATTCTAAATCTAAAGAAATTGAACGTATTCACCTTAAATTTTGCAAAAATGTTCTAAATGTCAGAACAAGTACATGTAATGCAGGGGTTTATGGTGAATTAGGAAGATGGCCATTATATATTGCTCGTTTTGTTAAAGTAATTAAGTTTTGGTGTAAAACAATCCAAACTGATAATATAATTATGAAAAAAGTTTATGAACAAAGTGTTATTGATTGTGAACATGGATATAATAACTGGGTCTCAAATGTTAAAAGATTATTGTATACATATGGTTTTGCTGATTGTTTTATAAATAATGATAATGTTGATGGTAAATTATTTCCTAGAATATTTAAACAAAGACTTATTGATAATTATGTACAAGATTGGCATGGTAATATTGAAAATAGTAATGTTTTAGATCTATATAAAAATTGTAAAACTAATTTATCGTATGAAATTTACCTTGACCTTTTACCAAGTAGTTTAAGAATGTATATTTCCAAAATAAGATTATCAGCCCATTCTCTCAGAATACAAACTGGTAGATATAGTAGACATAGATTACCACGAAACGAGAGATATTGTCAGTGCTGTAATAATCTTGATATCGAAGATGAATATCATTTTGTTCTGGTTTGTCCTTGTTATAATAATATTCGTAAGACATATATAAAAAAATATTTTTATGTTAAACCATCGATGTTCAAATTTACTCAGTTATTGCAAACTTCAAACAAGCTTTTATTGATGAATTTAGCAAGATACATTAAAGAAAGCTTGGCAATCAGAAATACTCTCTTAAATATTTGATTTTTTAAACATCCTCTATGAAACAGTTCTCATATATCATAACAACATGTTTGTTTGTGTAATCATGCATTGTTCTTAAATAATAAAGGTATTTTCTCTTATTTGATACATTATCATATGATATTTTTGTGTTAGCATGTATAACTTTTAATGATACTGTTCTCTGTCTAGAAAGAAACTGCTCAATAAGTATTTAGTTTTGCTGCTGGGTAACATCTATCCTTCGCCTTTATCGGGAGGGAGTTTTACTTTCAGTGGGATGGTTAGACTCACTGGGTAAAATATGGTATACAATATCCTATGAGGTTGCCAGTAGAATTTCTATTACTGCTATGATTGAGAAAATATTTACTTATTACCCACAACATTATTATTGTAAACAATGTACATTCTATTATATATATTGAGTATCATATTGTACTTTGTGTTACCATGATCACGTGACGTGATAATTGTTTTATTTATCTATTTGCATGACGATGTACTATGTACAAGTCTAAATAAAACGTATGTTCTGTTCTTAACTAAACAAGCAAAGTCTACCTACCAGTAAAAGAACGTTCTTAAGTTATCGATCGGAAACCGTTTGATCTTTAGACCGAATGACGCAAGCAAAGCTGTATGTACCATTTCTATATACGAGCTAGTCTCTGGAATGTTTGCGTCCATGGCATTTTTTTATCGAATTTAAAATGGTATTGAGTATTTTAAATGCGCAGCTAAAAATATGTCTAAAAACTGCAACATCTACCATGCGGTTGCTTCTAGTTCTCGTTTAACAGTAATACCTGCGATTCCATGGTTTTTCATGGCGAACATTTTTAAATTCTGTAAGTGTTAAATTTTGATGGCTAGCTTGCTATTATATCTATTGCTCAAATTTCAATGCTTTAGCTACAAAACAAGGACGACGGTCAACTGGTCAAAGTGAAGGTACAAGAAGCTAAAAGACAAAGTAAGGTATATGAACATGAAAATTTATCAATAAACCATATAGCCGATTTGTTTTGCAGTTTTGATCCGCGACCATGACTTGAACAACTTTGTTACAGAACTAGCGGACAATTCTATATATCAAATATCATAGCTCTGAGGTCTACGGTTTGAGAAAAAGTTACAAAAGGCAAATAAAAGTAAAATTTTGACTTTCTTGGTGGGATCACTTTCGACCCTGGGGCTATGATCTGTAAAAGTTTGGTACAGTTCCCTAAATATATTCGCTCTCAGCTTTATGACCTGAGATAAGACTTAACTAAAATAAATGAACCCCAGGACGATTCAATTTTAACCCAGGGGTCATAATTTAAACAATTTTGGTAGAAAACTACAGACCATGCTCCATACCAAATATCAAGACCTAAGGCCTATCAGGTTTAGAAAAGATTTTTTAATCCTACATTACTGACCCCAGGACGGAATCACTTTTGATCCCACGTTTATGATTCCAGCAAATTTCATGGAGGACCACAAGACATTGCCACACACTGTATATCTAAACTCTAGGCCTTTTGGTTTTTGACTAGAAGATTAAAAAAAATCCCTATGGATCTCTCTGTAACAACAAGTGATCCCCTCGGCAGAACCAGTTTTTAGCCTATGGTAATCATATGGACAATCTTGGCAGAGGTCTACTAAACAATGGTATACACCAAATTTCTAGACTCCGGACCCTGAGGTTTCAAAGAAAATTTTTAAAGTTTAACCTCAAAAAGACAAAGACCCCATTGGTGGGGCCAATAATGACCCAAAGGACTTAAGTAGAGCAATCTCTTTAAAGGTGCTCTTCGCCTGGCGGTTTTAGACAAGAAGATATTTAATGTTTTTTAGTTGTCATAGCAACCAGAGTTCTGCATGGATTAAAATTCTTTTTGACAATTTTGGAAGAATTTCATGCAATAGCATGAAGTTTCATCAATTTTTCCCAGCGGTGTCAGAGGAGATGTTGTTTAGAAGAAGCGCTGGACGACCGATGCCATTCGCCAGACGAAGGATGCTATTCGCCAGACGACGGACGGAATGTTATAACAATAAAACAAATACAAACTTGTTCGGTAAAACAGTCGTACAAGATTATCTACATTAAGAACTATTGGTTTTTATGTATAGCTTTCCAACTTGACTGCTGTCATTGGTGTGAATTCAATGATTTTACTTATAACGAGCTCCAGTTCGTGAAAAATTATTTCTGTAGTATAATTATTTATGTAGATCTACCACATTCAAGCCTCCCTGAAAAACAATTCTCCTCTTGTATGGTTTTTTTTCCGCATTTTATGGATATGATTTATTATTATAATCAACATGTTAAAATGTTAAAATCTATCAGTTACATTACAAACGACAAACGCAAAAATGATAATATTTAGAAGAAAATCACTATGACTGCGACTTCGTATTTGTGTTGTGTATATGACTACTAGTATGTTTTATGTACACGTCACCAATAAGATTATATGTTATGACGTCAATAACAACTTGCGCGAGACTCTGACTGATATATAAAGTGGAAATCAGCATTTAGACTGACTGAGAAAAAATACAATGTAGATCTAGTATTCAATATTCAGATAATGAAATATTAACTTCAACCTCAACTTCAACTTTAAAATGAATAGTAGATCTACTTACCAAACAGTGTAAATAGAAGCCCAGCTATAATGTTGCTTTTGTGTTTCTCCATTATGTACCTGCAGGTTATAAAATAAGATATTGCTGCAACTGTTGCTGCTGCTGATGATACTGATGCTGCTGATGATAATGATGATGACAGTGATGATAAAAATACAAAAATTACAACATCATCCTTTCGTCCAAATATATTACCCCAAGTTTGCTAAGCACCAGACATTTAGTGAATAATACCATTCGTGGTTCGATATTTTTCGGTACATTTGTATTCTATTTCGTTTCATGAACATATTAATAGTGTTCTCATTGTAAACCACAACCTCCTAAACTCAGTTACTGTATGACTGGTCTTTGAACACCAGATCTCTTGTTTTCAACCAGAGTATGTTATTGTGCATTTTATGTATAAAAACGTCCACATTATCCAATTGTAAATTCATGAGGAAGATCTCTGATTTTTAGCTTAAGCTGACCTATGCTAACATTTTGCCTTAATTAACGGAACCAGACATCCGACGTACTGTAGGGATGGTGGTAGAAGGGGTTAGTCACCGTGAAGCCTGGGAGGTCTTGAATGTATATGACACTTCGATCATCAGAGCCCGTTCAATGTATTGACAAGATTGTACACCTGTTAGACGATAAAATGGGAGCAGAGAAAGGGCTACGTCAAGCGCTGATGATAGGTTTCTGCTAATTCAGGCAAAAAAAGAATCGTTTTGAAACTTCTAGCCAGTTACGTGAAGACTTATTAAATGAGGGTGACTGTCTCGACCCAGATTATCCTGTCCAAGGCTACGAGACTAGTCTTAGGTCAAAATGATATTGTACACGCATCCTAATATCCCAAAGCCATCGACAAGATTGGTATGAGAGGAACATATTGGTTTGACCAGAAATCAATGAGACGAGTTACCTGCACAGGCTAGTGTCTGGATTACCTGCCCCTGACACTACGTGTAGTATAGTAGGCAGGGAACCAGACTACACAGGCTAGTGTCTGGATTACCTGCCCCTTACACTACGTGTAGTATAGTAGGCAAGGAACCAGACTACACAGGCTAGTGTCGGTATTGCCTTGACTATACATGCAGTCGTGGAAGAGTTTGGCGGAGACCGGAAGAGAGTTTTCGTTCGCCTTACGAACTGGAACAGGACCGATATGGCGGGGGCTCGGTGACGGTCTTGAGCAGCATCAGCTGGGATGGAAACACCGACCTCTGACCGATTATACCCATCCTTACACTGCAAGGGTTACCCAGGAGTACCTGGATTAGGAGTGGATCTAGCGTATATAGTGACCAGCCCGATCTCCGCACTTTAATCCGATCAAGCATCTTAGGAATGACAAAAATCCAACAATTTCTACTTCTCCATTGTCATCCATGTCATAGTGTTAAAAAACAACAACTAATAACCAAAAAACAAAAAGATTGACCAATCACCCAGTACCTAAAACACAGTAAAGAACTGTAGAATAATAGTTCACTGCTTAAAATCGTTCACCGTATAACTTAGCAAACTTTGACTGTATACTATATGTAGAAGGTTGCCTTTAAGTGGCTCCGTGCTGGTTACTATCACAGACAATTTTTGCAAGTTTTTTCACGTGAGAAAAATGAATAAAGAAAATAAGGTACTAAACTGAGTAAAAGCTGTTAAAGCTGTAAGACACTGAAAAGGGGCTATAAGATTGTGTTTGTTGAGCTGATTAACATCATTCTATGACATTGTAACATACGGTTTTGTTTTCTTATGGAGATAATGGATTTGTTTTACCAAAGTTAGCCATATGACTTTCATTAAGCTGATTTAACTCTGTGAAATATGAGATATATTGCAAACTTGAAGATGATTATAGTGGTTAAGAAATGCACTTTTGTCACACTAATCATCTGGATGCTTAAAAGTCATAATTCAAAGGCTATAAGCAGTACAAAGAATGACAAAGCACTGGAAGTATGCACTTTGTATCAAGCGCACGTAATGTCTTCTCGTTAACAAGAAAACTCTCATGAGGTCCGCTTCTTGGTCTGAATCGCAGAACTTACTATATCAGACCATTTATAACCACCCGAAAGGCAAAATGGCGGTCATTTAAACTCAATTAGGTATTACTTTTTCGGCCGTGATATACGACCCAATTAAAGTTATCGGGCCAAGAGTAAATGCTATATGCAATACGATTGAGACGAACAGCGTCGTCGGAAACCCACGGAAACCACGAACATTCCGTTCCACTCTATTCATAGGTACTTAATGAGTTCCGTGGGTAACCGACGATGTATTTAATAAGGTTTTAGTATTTTACAAGCCAAAGAATTACTAGTAATTAAAAAATATATGTATTGTAAGTGTCAAATAAATCTATTCAGGCAACACCTAAAATCCTTAAGTTCTCAACTCTTGATACAAACTTACTTTTTATTCATAATTCATTTTAACGTTTAAAGGATTTTATCTTCTGATATCAAGAAATCAAAAAATTTACTTCTTTACTTCGTTTTTCTGATATCAGAAAATGATATTTGATTTCTTCATAGAAAAAATATGAGTTCTTCATATAAATTCCTACATTTTAGTATCAATAAATTTTGACGTCAACAATTTGGTCAGTTTGACATCATCTATAAAACGACCGCAAAGCAATACGCATCATAAACTTATTAACGGTTTCTGCGAACACACCATGTCTAGTGCCTTCTCTAAACTTCCATAAAGTGCTGTCCTTAAAATATGCGAGTTAAGCCATCGAAGGTCACTAAAACATGGATGTGGACCACACAACAACCTCGCAACTATATCGCATGTTGCATGTTACGTGGTCTCACGTTCGTTATGTCAATATGTTTAATAGAAAAGTAAAATAAGCATTGTTTATTTCACTAGGAGTATACTCTTTTGATAGTGAAATTGTCATAAAAATATGCAAAATTAATTTAAAAACCGTCCTAAATATGAAAGTGAAAAAACATGAAAATGTAAACTTAATCCACATTGTTGATAATTTCACGACACAGCCCAATTATATTTTGATATCAGGAATTGAATTTTTTACATCAACACCCCTACTAAACGGTGGCTCTTTCACATTTTGGTGATCTGTTTAAATGAGAGCCCTCGACACTTCCGTGGTAGAGCCCTCGACCAAAACAAGTCTGAAAAAAGTAAGCAGATTTCATAAAAATATACGGAGGAGGTTGGAACAATGTTACATGACGATTAAGTGGGCCAACATCTACTTCATGGTAAAGAAATCACTCAAGATGTGTCTCCTCGTAAAAGAAAACACACGAGCTGATATTTGGTACAAGTTCTAGCAATGTCATTATGGGGTATTTCTTATCGAAATTGCATCTAAAATTAAAAGAAAAATGTTCTACGTGGCATGAAATTCTTCGATTTTTGAAAAACAAGCATGCTCTTTTAAAACGGATATTTTTATAAAATGTGCTTACCTTTTCTAGGCTTGTTTTGGTCGAGGGCTCTACAACGGAAGTGTCGATGGCTCTCATTTAAACAGATCACCAAAATGTAAAAGAGCCACCGTTTAGTAGGGGTGTCAAAGAACTCTCAAAAACATATTTAAACGACCCCCCCCCCCCCACCCCCACACAAAAAAAGAATAAATAAATAAAATAAAAATACAGGAGGATGATATTTTACTTAAATAATTCTATATAAAGTAACACGAGTTACATTTCAAAGGTTGCCTTTTGAAATTAAGGGGTAAAATACTTTACGTTATGCTTAACTCCATAACAAATTTTATATCATAAACCGGAGATACTCCCTTGTTCTACTTTCATTCTTTTTATAAAATACTTTTCATTTTCTATGGTTCAAAGATTTTTTTTCTATTATATATTTCCATATTACTTTATAGTCTGAAAGAATACGACTCATAGCTATATTCAAACACAATTACATGAAACAGACAGGTGTTTTATTCTTCATAAACTTTATGAGAAACTTTATGAGAGAGAAAAGTCCAAAATGGGGCGGTCAAGTAATTTCAACGTGAAAAAATATATTACATACGGGTGGAAATGTATATTTGCCAGAGCCCGTTTCACTGAAATCAACAGGAAATAATTATATCATATATCAGTTGTACTTTTAAAAAGTTAAGCAAACGCCATCGAAAGTTTTCGCAAAATTATCGTAATAAGGCATACCTCATCCAGCAGAGTGTTAGCCAAATGTTCAAAATAGCATCTGTAGGAGTGCGCAGTAACTAGTCAGTACTACTTATGCGACATAATACGAGCTCACCGGTAATATATTCATAAAGTGGTTGTTGTTTTCCTTTAATAATTCGTAGACTTATTTTGATCAATACATTTAAGACAAAAGCTCAGCCTGACTTTTTGACCATAACAGAGGTATATACGACAAACAATTAATACCACCATCGATTAAACGCTGACGAAGTAATTTGTTTTGTTGTCGAAAACCTAAACACCGCCAGGACTATGTCTCTTAAACAAATAGTCCCAAAACGACAGACTAATTGTCCATGGGTGATCTTAGACGGGCTGTTGTTCAAATATTAGAATTTTAATAATGCATTATGCTTACATAATCTTTCTTACACAACATTTCTGTGCTAATATTTATCTCCAGAATGCAATTATTTCTCGGTTTTGTTCTTCTTACATGGGTAAATATACTTACTTTATTTATCAAATGAAATTTACATTTTGTCCGTTTATATAATGCTCAAATTTATTAAAGGAGCGCCCATATAATCTATAATATAATGTTATTAATTAGTCGAATTCATATTGACTTTATTATAGGCCTGAAGACAGTCATATTGGCCTGAGGCCTTCGGCCTCAGGCCAATATGACGTCTGAAGCCCAATAACAAAGCCAATATGAATTCGACTAACTAATGACAATTTTATTAATTAACTTTATAATATTATGTTCAATTATCAAACTAAGTAATTCAAAACTCGTTATTTGTAACAGGGTAAAACTTGTGATCGTCTGCTTTTCACTTCCGCGCAACATAATATTTGGTAAATATGAAAATCACTAAATGAAAAGTTGAACACTGCTAAATTTACTGTGATCCGATAGCGCAGGTTCTTCGCGAACATTTTTTGCTACTTTTTGAACTTTTTAAGAGATAAAAACATTTATGTAAAAACTAGGCTAAGCATAATCAAAATGGCGTCCAACATGGTGAAAATCCTAGGTTCATATAAGGCCGAGTTTTTCCTGAATCCTGATTGGCTAAATCTCGTATTGGCCGACTTTTTACTTATTGGCCGTGTTTTTTTCGTATTGGCCGAGTTTCGAGCTTTATTGGCGAGGCTTTGGTTGTATCAAGCCAACAACATGGTCAGAATCTAGTTCAATATTATAAAGTTAATTAATAAAATACCATACGCGTGGAGTAGATTTATGAATATCTTTTACAGAAATAACAAAATCGTTCTTTTTACAAAAACAAATCGGTATTTTCATCGCCAACAGGCACATTCCTGAACAGAGACAGTGTTCAGGATATGAACACTATCAAATTAACTATGAAATGGTGGTCTTACAGGAGAACAACCAATGTCTGTAAAAGCAGATTCAGGCCTGGAAACGTTTCATAGTCAGTGTCAGTAATGAGTGTACCCCCTCGGGCATTAAGGCGCTCTACATCGCCTGGGCATGCTGAAAATAACACGTCTGATCATATCCTGTGGGCTGGCATCCCATTCTGCTACAAGAGCATGAGAAAGCTCGCGGACGTTCTGCACAGGGTTCGGACGCGAAGAAAGTCTACCAGAATGCAAGTCCAAGACATGCTCTATAGGGTTAAGATCGGGAGACCTCGCTGGCCAGTCTATGACCTCAATATCTTCATCATCAAAGAAGTTCCGGACGATTCTTGCAGTGTGTGCTCGAGCATTATCTTGCACTAAACGAAAAGTTTCACCTATTGCACCAGCATATGGCCTAACAATTGGTTCTAGGATCTCGTCCCAATATCTCAGGGCCGTCAGACTACCTGGAATCTCATAAATGTCTGTGCGCCCGTCAATGGTTATCCCTGACCGCACCATAACTGACCCATTGCCAAACCTGTCATAGAAATTATATCGTATATTTATGTACATTTTTCCGTTTGAAAAATATGAGCCTATGTTTTTTTCCGCTTTTAAGAATGTGCAATATATATACATAATATCCTTCTTTAAGCCTTGTCA
Source organism: Cyclina sinensis (assembly GCA_012932295.1). Taxonomy (NCBI): domain Eukaryota; kingdom Metazoa; phylum Mollusca; class Bivalvia; order Venerida; family Veneridae; genus Cyclina; species Cyclina sinensis. The sequence continues at coordinate 7,392,011 of JAAONU010000009.1, read as the reverse complement.
TAGCACGTGCAATTAGATTCTTGATTACATCATCGTCGTCATTATTCAGCAGGAAATGAACAAACAAAACAAAACATACAATGTAGGTTTCTCAAGTTCCCATCTTTTCAAGTAACTTATTACCGTAGTCCTCCCCCTAAAATGGAATCGTCCAGGTGTGACTGGACTCGTGCGCTGCAGGGTCGTTCTCATTCACGTGTTAGTGATACCTATTATTTGAGGCTGTTAGTGTTTCGAGACTGTAAGATGTGGACTATGGAAACATTTCGAGTTTAATATGTACAGAGTTGCCCTCGTTATTTAACGGAATGATGAAGAAATTAGCGCTCAGTCTCTTCAAGGTAAGCGTTTATTTATTCAAATCCATAAACTGTCGTCTGCTATTTCTACTTTCACTTTTGATTCATCATGTTTACTCAGATTACTCGGATAAGGCATTATATAAGTATATATGTAAAATGTTTAACTGAAATAGATTTCAATGTTTCATTTCTGTACACTGTGTACGTTTGGAAACGAACGAAATGAAATGTTTAGAAAGTTTGAGATGCACAGAGTTAAGAAACAGACTGGTGAAACGCAACAGTTACTCTGAAGCAGGAGTTTCGCTAGTAGTTTGGGGACACGATAGGAGGAAACAGGAAACCGAAAGTCATGGGTTCATTTGATTTTCACACACCATAGTCTTTTAGACAGTGGAAACACATTCATGAATGAATTTGAATATTTCAAAAGTCTGAATAAGTTTGGGTTCTGAATTTCTGTGATGCTAGATATGTGTGCTAAGTATCAGAGAAAAATGGAAGGGTGATGATGGTGGTGAGAAGCCTTTATTAGTGCATGAAATTTTTGAGTACATACAGGAAGTACTAAATTTAGGTGTGGCACAGTGCTATAAGCCTGTATAATATAAGAGGAAGAGGCAGCAAAGTTATGGCAGAGGTGGGTTAATTGAGAGAATTCAGTAAACTTAATGGAGCAGAAAGTCATTCTGTATTAACAATAATGTTGACAATTGAGGTTCTTGGAAAGAAAGCAGACAGCAGGAATTAATAAATATTGAGTAGATCATGGGAGTGGGCCGGAGAGCAGATCAGTTTTCCAGTGGTAAAGCGCTGGATTGGTAATCAAGGAGTCTCAAGTTTGATCTCCCATTCCTCCACAGACATTACTAAATATGTCTTTCAAATGAAAAGTCAAACTTCATGTCCCATGTTCTAGGAGTGCTGTACGCTGAGCTAATTGGAACAGACCAAGGAAGTATCTCTGAATTGGGATGCTTCTCTGTCTTGCACTATCCGGCACAACCTGCCTCTGCAGGGGCGGAGTGAGGGGGGGAGGGGGTAGGGGTGGGGAGGGGTCAGTTGCGACGATAAATAAACTCAGACAGACAGGTAGAATTGCAGTATGTGTATATTTGAACAGGATGTACAGGAAAGAAAGTTATATTCAAGTGTATGTGTAATAAATCCAATTGTTTGTTTTAACTGTTTTATTATGAAGCAGTCCTTTGATCAAAAATTATTTCATAAGTTAACATTAAGTTTACTTTTGAAGGTCTTGTTTGGCAGAAATCGAATTGAACACAATATTGATTATTTTCTTTTTGAATATTCAAAAGCAATGAGGGCAAATAAACAATTCGATATATCAAACAAGTCTAGCTTTATGCTCCACTGTTGTGCCATGTACCCTGTGAAATTAATATTTAATTTAATTGAATAATACCATTAGGTGGAAAATCTATAAATTGACTAGAAAGCACACTTATAAACTATGTCACTTTTCTCTTCAGGAATGCAGATGAATTTCTGTGGCAAATATTTATATTTCTAATATATATTTTATCAGCAGAAATCTACCTTACAGTTTCCTGTCTAATAAACTGAGTGATAATATAGCTGATATATATTTTTCTCTAGAACATCTTTAAAAAAATATAACAGATGATTTGATAACTCCTATCTAACACTATTTGATATGTATAAATGTTCCACTGAAAATTTTTTATTGACAAGAAGTATTTATTGGGCATTTTAGTATGGTGTGATATCTTTTTTTTTTTTTATAGTTTGTATGGATGAGTAAGGGCCCATTTACACAATTACAAATTGAAGAAACAAACCTGAATGAATTGCAGAAATTTGGCAAAGTTTGAATATGCCAAAAAGTATTTGAGCAGTGTGGGCAAAAGGAAATAAATTAAATAAAAATTTAAAACAACATCAGAACAAGATAGTAACCTATCAGTAACTACATAAAAACAAACCAGAATGTATGCAAAATGAATGTCAACAATCCCAAAACAAATGTCTAACAATTTGTGCATGCCCTAGCTCTGCTTGCATTCTGCATATGGTGCGCATGTCCGAATCGATCTTGGACACACAGGATAATAAAGCATTTACTGCACTTCGAATGATCATTCATTCCAGTCCCACTTTCTGACCACAATTAGTAGAGTGACATATAACTTAACACGTATTGTATTATACCAAAACAAATATAACAAGCCCAACGCATAATGCAAAACTGCAAGACAAGTGGTGGCAGCACTGTACTTCACTCAATGCTAAGAAACTCATTTGTTATGCATATGTATATTGGTATACGTTAAACACTTATTTTTGTATGGACATATTTCATTGAATAAAATCAAACTTAAAACAGTGTGTATGGAAAGAAACTTCGGTGAATGCCAAAGTTCCTTCTTGCGCTGGCATACTTTAGGCCAATTTGTTTATATAGTGTAGACAAACTTCTTGCACACATACGGTCATGCAAAAAGACAAGTGTAGAGTTTAGGTCATAAATTAATTCAGAATATCATTTACATAGTTAAGAAAATGTTTATATTGATATGAGCTTTAAACTGTATTTCTGCATAAACTGCTCTATGTACATGTTCAACATTATACAAAGTTCCTGGCTTGAGGCAAACCCAGACTGCTTATCAGTAAATTAATTCTAATGAGTTATTTATACTGGTTATCAGAATGCTATCATTACTTCCAATTTGCTTCCCAAGTCTGTTAACATTACAATATCCCTAAAATACAAACTGCATTTCTCACTTAGTTCAAAGTGACCTGTTGGCAGTACTTCCATACATTAATTGTCAGAGTAGTTACCAGATTATGACATGAAAAAGTCTGGTTTTAGTTATTATGGATTTTTACAACCACTCTTTTTTCAATTCATGTTAATATAGGTTCTGTAAGTGGACATTTTATTAGGTTTCAGTATAAATGTCTATCTGGTCTGAATGCTCCTTTAATTTTTGTCAAGCTGGGGTTCTTTTATAGTTCCTTGTTACAGCACTGAATTTATGACTGGACATTCAAACCAACAAACCACTTAAAGATTATGCAGACATTTTCTGACTGGTTTACAGTGTTTAGAAATGTTATCTTGATGGGGTAATATCTTATCTATAATCAGTGAATCAGTCTGAATCCTGACAAACAACAGATGGGTCACTGGCCTGAATTTATGAGTAACAGATTGGCAGCAAAGTTCCTTGATTTCCTCACAGTATATTTTCTAATGTAGAAAACAACATCAGTGAGACATAATGTTGCTTCAGGTATATACTTGGCATACATATAAGTGGTTATAGGCATGGTATTGGCTGGAACTGTTCACAAACTATCATATTTCATGAAATTATGGACTACTTCTGCTTGCAATTAAAACAATTTTTCATAAGTTGAGTCTTACAAGCCAAAAACTATTAGGTCTTGAATTTTCTACAGTTAATATACTTGTCATAATGTTATATTTCATCTTGTGTAAATATTCTTGTAAAGTCTCTGTTAATGAAGAAAATACAGGTGCAAGGCCATTAAACAAATCATGAAATGATAGTCATTGTGTATAACAAAAACACTTTTCAGGTGTTTCAGTACTAAATTTACAAGGAAATTAAGACATATGATATAACAGAAAAAATTAGGCTTCTATGGAAAAATGATAAGGTCTGTTGCAGAATCAAAGTGTTATGCTTTGTATTTCTGCATGCCAAAAGAGTTTCTTTTTCAAAGGAGACAGTAATCTTGTAAAAACTTGTTTCACAAAAATTTTGATTTCGGATGTCAGGTAAAAAAAATTTGACATCATTCTTGTGTAAATATTCTGCAAGAGCAGTGTTAATAGAGATGTGAAACCAAAATAGAGTTGCCAAATAACCACCTGTGAAAAGAATTACATTTATCAAAGAAAGAAGAACAAAAGGCAATAAAAAAAGAGGAAAACAGGAATCCACATAAATATTTTCTGATGGTTTGCAATTAACTGGGTGTATTAATTGTGTAGGAGAAAAGCCAGGGAAAGTCATAATTGTTAATTATGCATTCATATACTTCTGATAAAACACAAATTTCCAGAAATGCTAGGGGCTTAGCTGAAGCTGTGAAAGTGCAAGCCCTCTTTCAGAGGGTTCATAATGGAGCCCAATTAAAGTTTCGATATTCCAAATTTATGTGGCACATTTCACAGACAGCTGGAGCTGACATTTTCCACTCATTGTAAAATACCTTTCAGTTTACTTACAGGCATTACATTTTTATATTTGTATCTGTTGAACTGCATGAAGGAAATTGAAACCATTTCCATGACGAGATGATAAGCAAAGAATAGGTTTCAGCTGTCAAGGTCACACAGGTCCAATAACCTGCTCTGTGTTCTTTGAACTGCTTGAAGGAAATTGAAACTATTTGATATTTTGTGTCCATTTTCACTTCCAACAGCTTAAAAGACATTGAAACTATTTCACAGAAAATTTTACCATTCTAAGATGATGTACAGGGCACAGGTTTTGGCCAACTCAGTGCACAGTCGAGAAGACACACAGAAGCAACATGTCATACTAATATAATGTGTGAATATTTCTTGTCCTCTCTGTTTGTCTAGAACAGCATAAGGTAATACATGACCAAAGTACTCATCAATAAACATTATTTACTTAATATCAGACATATTATAATAGTAAAATAAACATTGCCACATTTTCTTGCTGCTGATAAAGTTTTTATCAGTTGTGTAAAAGATCATTCACTGTCAATAGCTTCCTTAGGGAGTATATTGCCACTCTTCAGCATAGATGAAGGGAGGCCCAGCTCATTTATACAGTACCAGCTACGCTAGTAGATGACCCTGTGTAAACCTGATTAATAATGTCTTTTAAAAAAGACATGAATGTTAACCACAAAAATAAGTGGGAATATGTTTTATTTTATGCCTACCAATGAAATATAGGGAAATATCAGTGAGATAAAAGTGATAATACACTGTTTTGAATCAGTGAAATTACCATTTTGATAATACACTGTTTGTGCCGGAACTACTGCTTGATGAAACTTCAGGAATTTCCCCACCACGTAAATACAAGAGAATCCGCTGTATTTCAGACTGTGACAGCGAGTGAAATTTATTTACCTTGTTAAATCCAATTATAATATTGAATTCCTGAGCCTAACTAGTTGTGAACAATGATGAAATTCGCCATAAATTATTTAAACTGTCTGATTTGTTTACATAACTCACATGGAAAATATCCAATATGGCCGACTTTCAATTCAATTGATTGAATATTACTCGGTATTAATCCGCTTTTATAATTAAAGTATGTATGGCAAAAATTCAATAAATATTGATAAACTGTGTAGAGAAAAATAAATGTTATTTGATGAAAGTGTATTCAGTTTATTTCAGCAGAAGTAAAGTTATCATGTGTATTGGAGATTGTCTGCACCTTTTTTTGTGCGGAGTAACCAAAGTACACATTAACTGATTTGGGGCTCACCATGGGGAATTTATTGAAGGCCCTGATTAAAAATGTCATAAAATACCCATTTTTGACGTGTTAGCATAAAATAAAAAGAAAATTTGTGTTTTTTAGTGGAAGATGGGAATTTATTTCATCTCGTGAACACCATATGTTCATATTTTCACTCGTGGCTGCGCCACTCGTGAAAATATCACATATGGTGTTCACTCGATGAAATAAATTCTCATCTTCTACAAAAACAAACAAATATCCTCTATGTAATATGACATGCTTTTTATCAAGATGTGCTTCTGTTCCTTTGAGTTAAACTAAGATTTTTCACCCCAGGCTGATCATCAGGTATTATAGGTACTCACTGTTGCAGATTAGAGAATTGTTCATGTTAAGTTTACTATTGTCACTAGTATTTGATATTGATTTGATTGTCATTGGTCAGGGCTCTCGTTAGCATTTTGAGACTGGGACCAGGGTCAATATAAGGGGGGAATTTTGCATGATTTTCAAGATATAGGTGAAAAAACTTACAATGTTAAGGGGCGAAAAGGGCTGATATTTAGCCCCAGATTTTGCCAAACGAGAGCCCTGTTGGTGTAAAGGAAAATAATGTATACAGAGCAGAACCTCCCCTCTTGCAAGTCAGGTGCATTTTAAACAGATACCAGGGCTAGTTAAACTGTATAAACTAAGTGTTGGTTCTGTGACATCATTATCTGTGGTATGGTTCTGTTATGAATGTCATCGATTTTATTTTTCTGATGACCTTCTTTTGCTCTCAATAATTGATTTAAATAAAATTGAAACAGTTGATACTGCAGTTATCTTGATGTCTTACCATAGTTTTAGTGTGTAAAAAATGTATGTGTTAATTACTATATTTTCCTTGACATGCATTGCCTCAGGTGAGCAACTAATGAAACACTTGGCTCTCTTGTCTCAGGTATTTTCTATGTTTATGATTCTTCAAATTCAGTATAAGTTGACTGACCTCTTGTCAATAATGGACAGTGTTTTGATTGTTAATTCAAATGGAACAGGTTTTCAACCCAATTATTTCTCTAGACAAGATTTTTAAAACATTTATTTGAATATTCCATTAGATTCAGGTGTTTATGATTATGATAAATCCTCAGTCAAGCACTTGTTAGAAATAAAACTAAGGCCCCTTACTGATACAAGCATGAGTTATCTTTCCTTATCTTTTTCTGCCATTAAAAATGGACTTAGTTACTCATAATTAACTGGGAAGAGGAGATTAGTATATACAACCTTTTCTTTATCAGACTTAAATCTAGGGGTGCATTTTTTTTATTGATAATATACTGTTACAACATTTTAACAGCAAGGTAAGATATTTACAGGTGAAGAAAATCAAGTGTGTAGAAAGAGGTAGAAAAAATGGTCAAATCTTCTATATGACAAATTGTTGAATTTCTCTGCTTTGTGATTTCTTGCAGAAGAGGTCTTTATACAAAGGTGGTCTCTGGAGTAGGGTTTTCAGAATTAAGGATTTCGTATCAAGGTTTTGATTATTTGAAACTTGATTTATGATCTTACTGTATTTTTACAAAGAAACTGAAACAGTCTTGGGTTTCTTGGTTTTGAGATCAGATGTGTATATTTCAGGTCTTTCCAGTTGTGAATATAACTGCTAATTTCAGATTGTCTAATAACACTGCTAGTACCTTGTGTCTAGATCCACTCCATTCATAGCTTTTGTCAAAACGGTTGTTGTTGTTGTTTTTTTGCAAAGAAAAAATTTAATGACACAATTTCACCAGTTAAATAAAGTTTTAACAAGGAAAAGTTTAGACTGAGATGCATTTTTAAGAAATCAGTTATTCTCGGATTAATGTTATTCAGCTGTACTAGCTTTAAACATAGTTATTATATGCTGAAATTTTTTTCCACACTGGAAGTTCTTTTCAAAGTCAGACAGACACTTGCTTAGAATTGGTAGAACAGCTTTGAAATAGAGCATACATCTGAGTCACTGACAGCTATTTACTGACTATTAGTCAGTGAGGAAATCAGTAACTACCTATTTAATGTTTATCTGTGTAAACTTGTTTGAAATGTTAGATGTTTTCTTGTCTGCTCTGCTGAGATCTGAAGCCAAATGTCAGCCCTTATCTCCCATGTTTGCTCGCAAGATCACCATGAAGATGAATATCACTTCCGAGAAGAAAAAAATCTTGCTCTTAACATTGTTTTTACCATATGGTGCAGGAAAAATGGGGACATGGTTGCTTTTTTATAGCTTTACTAAGAGAACTGAGAAGCAACATTTGAGAGAGACTTTAGGGAAATATTTGTTGAATGTGATTTTCAACTTTAAAAAACTGCTACACTCATGGGTAAATCAAAATTGCTTTCCCATGTTCAGTTTTACCCAATTCCTGTCCGGTATGTCATGTGCCATGCATACAGGGAATGTATAAAGCTTAGCATGTCACACATCTTAACCAGTCATAGGCTGTACTTTATTTTTGTATAGTTTAAAGTGACTGACTCACAGATGGGCTGACAATGAAAAAAAAGAGAATGCTTATACATCCAGAAATTCTAAATGTAATTATGAAGAACATATCATAACTAAGTTTTGGTACAGAAAAACATCACAATATCAAGTTTTACTCTTTTATCAGTAAAAAACTTACCACGTTAGTCACAGGGTACTGATACTTATGTTATATCATTAATTCTTATAAAACTTGATAAGTTGCCTTTGTGGCTCAGTGGTGTAGATCGCCACATATATTTTACTGACCGAAAGGGCATGGGTTCGAAACCTGGTAAAAGCAAAACATTTTTTTTTTTTGAGTTTTCATGGTGTATAGAAGCATTATATTATGTTTTTTCCATGGTATAGTAACTTCTCTTAAATTTTAAAGAAAAAAAAAATTCAGCTAAATTCTGTGAGTGAGTTGCTTTAACTGTCAAAATCATATCTGGCAGGCAGTTTACCAAACTATGGTTCCTAGGAAAGATGAACTAAATATACTGCCATCCTTGTAAGGAACTTTCAATTTCCTCCCTTAAATGGTCATGGTCTGTACTGAAGGTTAAATCTATGACTTCATTTAGAGGTTTCATGATGTCAGGTCATTGACCTTATCCACTGGATATTAGAATAGCTACATGTAGCCCAGACTTCTGTTCTGAATCCTTTTACAAAATCTTTGTCACGGCATCAGTTAAGACCACAAGTATGTTTCCTGAACTGCATGAGTTTAGAGATACTAGTTTATTTTATACAGGTAAAATTGAAATGTAAGAACTCCCTTCATTCCATCTCCACCCCTAATTCCACCCCCACCCCCGTCCCCCTCCTCCCACCCCCACCCCGCCCAGCTGATGATGACACTATTACTTGATGATAGTATTTAAATCACTGATATCCTTTTTGAAGTCAACACTTCATTCTCTCTAGAAGCTGCAGCCTTCCTTGATTGTATATGCCACTGTATCTGTAAACACTTGATATGATAACATTGTTTATACTCCCATTGTCATAAACCATCAACAACTTGCTACTGATACAAAACACCTGTATGAGATGTATGTAAGGGAGGTAATTCATAAGAAAAATATGATTAGCAGAAGACTTTATTCTCTCCCTCTAATAGCCAGGTAGCACCTTTCTTCCTTTCCAAGAAAATGAAATTTATTTCAGCAGAAATCATCTTATGCTTGTTTATAGGGATGTCAATGAATACCAAATTTAGCATTCAAGTACTCGAAAACTTTTTCAGACAGTTAAATACCATTAATTTATTAGTGTTTACATTGTATTTATACAACCGGCATATCTTCTAATATTTCTTAATATAGGGTGTACCAAGTATTTTCAAAAGAAACAATCCAAATTACAACAAGTATGGTTCTGTGATCTTGCTTTTGTTGAAATGTTTATTAAATGCTGTATTATCATCAGAATTTATAAAATTTCAAATTACAGAGAAATTAAAAGATAAATATTTCTTGTAACTTATGTTTTTCAGACAGACACTTATTTTATTTGTCTTACTCAAGCACATAGCATTATCACATAATTTTTATCATAAAACTTTCAGTTATAACACAAGAATGAAATTTAAAAGAATAATATTTTTTTAAAAACTGTGAAAATGCAATGTGTTTTGTTTATGAAATAATTTGTTCAAACATTCTTTTTCACACTGATAGAACATATTACTTATTAACCATATTAGCTGTTCAGTTTAAATAATTAGAAATATGTATCAAACTGTGTAGGCTTATTACAAGTTGACCCCCAGCTATACAAATTGCAAAACTTTAACCAGTTACTTGTTGACGTCTGTTCACTTGTTCCTTGTTGACATCTGTTCACTTGTTCCTTGTTGACATCTGTTCACTTGTTCCTTGTTGACATCTGTTCACTTGTTCCTTGTTGACATCTGTTCACTTGTTCCTTGTTGACATCTGTTCACTTGTTCCTTGTTGACATCTCTACATGTATCATGATGGTTGTAGGAACATTTCATGTTATACATTTAAAGATCCCTACATCAAAATTTAGTTGGAATTGACAGCTTGTTACTTTTAATCTAAAACTAAATTAAAGATGGCTGTAACTTTCTTTGGAATCAAATAAATGATGAAAAAAGTTAATGAAAATCAAACAATGGGGATTTAATCTTCAACTTCAAGTTATTACTGCTAACATTCAATACTGACTATACTAGGCAGGCAAGTTCTTGCAGCCAACTTATATGATGACTGCTTTCTGCGTTTCATACCAGTACTCATGCCAAAAGTGAGGAATGTGGAATGTCACTGGAGACTCTATATCTGTAGTGGGATTCGAACCAGCAACCTCCCGATCAGGAGTCCTGCTCTCTACCCCTCGACCACCGCTCCACCTTATTATAGAAAATTTCAATGCTTGTCATGAAAACCAAAGGGAAAATAACAAATATTTATCACCTATTTTTGTATTCTATCTCATTTCCATGGAGTTTTAGCCAGACATTGCCCCTTTTGATAAATGCCTAAGAGTAGTGTCCCTTGATTTTAATCAGTATTATGTACCAGCCTTGCAGTTCTTTCAGGGTTTTTGTGGGTTAGGTTAACATTACCTGTGAAATTGTAAAACATAGATACAATGTTAAGGTACAACTGATAAGCCTTTGGCAGCAAATTAAAGTTTATTTTCATGTTCTTAACAGTGTAATCTCCGGGAATTCTAGCAAATGTCTGATAGTTCTTTGATTCATCATGTCTAGCTCTGACATCTGATTTAAAACCGTAGTTGCCTAAATGAATAGTCTGGCCACCCAAAAGATATTTAGTACCATCATGTACTGTTATTTGAGTAATACTATTTTCCACTGCCAAATATTCAGAAACATAGAGCTGTTGGCCTGAAAGTTTTTCAATATTGGGTAAAATTGTTACAGAAACAGGTAATTTCCTCAATTAATTACAGTTTCAAGTAGACTGTGCAGTTCAGCGGTAAGACTGGTTTTCAATCATTAGATTTTGGTCTTCATTTATAAGTTAAGTAACTCTTTCACACAAAATTGATAGAGACTTTATATAATTTGCAAATGATTTAAGAAGAATTTCAAAGTTGCCATTTGTTCGGTGAAAGAAAATATTATTATTGGAATTATTTGTTGAACAAATGTTACTGTAGCAAGATTTGTTAAGCCCCAAATAAGCAAAAGCCCTAAATAAGCTTAATCTTCTACTATTTATTTTTAAAATGAATTTTATATTATAGACAATGATAGAACAGTTTTTCTTTAAACTTAACATTTCTGGAAAAAATTTTGCTTTCTAAAACACTATTGCTATCTTTATCCTGTGCAGCAGACGTCTGAATGCAGCAGACGTCAAAACAGCTTCTCATTGCAGACAGTTTATATTTATATAGTCAATAAAATGTGCATAAAACTGCCAGTCAAGTGTGCTCAAACCTGTTCTTGTCAGTTTTTCTAGAGCAGGGGAAGAGAACCACCTCTGCAATAAAAGTTTAATTCTGCTCAAGAAATTACTATGATAGTCTTGAAACCTTGCAGCCTTTAACTATGCAAGGCCTTAGTACCAACATTTTAAGCTACTGGTATTTTCACTATCTAAATTAATTGTAGACAAAAAAGATATATCCATGTTATTAAATAGACTTATGATAGATTTACTTATGAGGGTTTGAGCCCTAAATGCTAGGTGATAAAAAAAAATTCAGTAAGCAAAATTAATTATACCCCCACCAAACTTTGTTTGCGGGAGTATATAAGAGTCATCTTATGGTCGCTGTCCATCAGTTTGACCATCTGTTGGGTGGGTGGGCAGTCGGTCCGCAGAAATCTTATGATGCAAACTACTTCCAATGTTTCTAGGTGAATTGATTTGAACTTGGTGTGATGTTCACCAATAATTGTAGATGTGTGTGCCACATCTTTCATGCAAGCCAATGCCCACTTTGTGGTATTACGGCCCGTCATAGCAAAAACTTGTGATGTGAAATTCATCCACATATCCATAAGGACTATTGATGTGAAACTTGGTGTGCAAGATTACCAATAAGGGTTGATGTGTGTGTTTCCCCTTTTCTTTTGACAAGGTGGTATTGTTTGGGTATTACTGACAGTGACACCGGTAATAACTCTAGTTATTTCTAGAATTTAACTTCAGTTTAAAATTGCAAACATGGTAAATTGTAAAAGAATGGTAAGCCCTCTTCGGTTACCAAAACTCTCTTCTCTGTATAAACAGAAGTCCAGAAATTTAGAGAAACCTTTCTATATAATGTATAAAATTGTACAAAAGATTTCTGTTAAATGGTGCCATAAATAACAAAAAACTGTCACCATTTACTGTGTATATCACTTGGATGAAAATAATTTAGTAGTATTTGCTGTTACCCCCTGACAAGATTTGGAAACTCACCAAAAAATAACCCAACCTAAACAAAACAGCTCACTTAGCACATTGCAGTATCTTCCAAGACAACAGTGAATAAATTGACCACTTCTTGTAGCAAATTCCAGGATTTTTTTGCCTTGCTTTTGACATATTCTGGCTATCATTTATACCGATATTGCAGACAAGATCCATAATCTGGAATTTCAGTTGTGTTAAATATTTCATTTTCAGACACTTGGAAGTGCTTCTTTCAACAAAAAGGAATAGGTGAATGGAATAACTTTGTGCATATGTTTAAAGCATCTGAACATCTGTTGGAAGTAAAACTAGGTGGAGATGTTTTTTCAAAGTGTTTTTGTAGTTATGCTGTTTCTCAGAATAATTGTTACAAACTTGACAGTAAATATTAGAAATGGTATTCGGCTTCAGTCACATTGTGAGAGCATATAGCACTAAAAAAGCTAACTCCTTTAATGCTTTTTAGCTCACCTGAGCTGGCTCAGGGTGAGCTATTAGGATCGATGAATGTCCGTCGTCCGTCGTCCGTCATCTGTCGTCCGTCGTCCGTTCACATTTAGTTCGTTAACACTCTACTGGTCACATTTTTGCTCCAATTGTCACGAAACTTGGTCAGGATGTTTTTCCCAGTAATTACTCGGACGAGTTCGAATATGGGTCATATGGGATCAAAAACTAGGTCAAGGAGCCCAAAAATAGAAAAATCTTGTTAACACTCTAGAGGTAATGTTTTTAGCCCAAATAATCTGGAAATTTGTCATAAAGGTTGCTTCTATGATTTCTAGCTCAAGTTCAAATATGGGTCATCTGGGGTCAAAAACTAGGTCACAGAGCCCAAAAATAGAACATTCTTGTTAACACTCTAGAGGCTACATTTTCAGCCCAAACAATCTGGAAATTTGTCAGAAAGATTGTTTCCATGATTTCTAGCTCAAGTTCGAATATGGGTCATCTGGGGTCAAAAACTAGGTCACAGAGCCCAAATATGGAAAAAACCTTGTTAACACTGAAGAGGTAACATTTTCAGACCATATATCCTTGTAATATGTCAGAAAGGTTATTTGGATTATTTCTAGCCCAGGTTCGAATATGGGTCATCTGGGGTCAAAAACTAGGTCACTGAGACGAAATATGGAAAAACCTTTTTATCACTCTAGAGGTAACATTTTCAGCCAAAATATCCTGGAAATATGTCAGAAAGGTTGTTTTGATGATTTCTAGCTCAAGTTTGAATATGGGTCATGTGGGGTCAAAAACTAGGTCACACAGCCCAAATATGGTAAAACCTTGTTAACACTCTAGAGGCTACATTTTTAGCCCAAATTTCCTGAAAAACTGTCAGAAAGCTTGTTAAGATGATTTCTAGCTCAAGTTGGAATATGGGTCATGTGGGCTCCAAAACTAGGTCACACAGCCTGTATATGGAAAAACCTTGTTAACACTCTAGAGGTAACATTTTCAGCCCAAATATCCTGGAAATATGTCAGAAAGGTTGTATCAATGATTTCTAGCTCAGGTTCGAATATGGGTCATCTGGGGTCAAAAACTAGGTCACAAAGCCTGAATATGGAAAAATCTTGTTAACACTCTAGAGGTAACATTTTCAGCCCAAATATCCTAGAAATATGTCAGAAAGGTTGTATCAATGATTTCTAGCCCAATTTCGAATATGGGTCATCTGGGGTCAAAAACTAGGTCACAGAGCTTAAATTTGGAAAAACCTTGTTTACACTCCACAGGTAACATTTTCAGCCCAAATATTCTGGAAATATGTCAGAAAGGTTATTTTGATGGTTTCTAGGTCAGGTTCGATTATGGGTCACCTGGGGTAAAAAACTAGGTCACAGAGCCCAAAAATAGAAATATCTTGTTAAGGCTCTAGAGGCTACTGTTTCAATCCAAATATCCTGGCAGTTTGTCAGAAAGCTTGTTTGGTTGTTCACATTATTAGATTAGGTTAAAGGTCACGGAGGCTAAAAATAGATTTATCTACTGTACCTCATAAAGCCTTCATTTATAGACCAATATCTTTGATATTCAGTATATAGGGTTTGAGGTCACTGGGTCGAGGTCAAGGTCACCATAGCTTATAATAGATATTTCTACTTTCTGTCATAGAGCCTTTATTTATTGACTGATATTTTACATATTTGGTTTGAAGGCACTTAGATATTTTCAATTAAAAAATGAAATACTGCTTAACAGCAAACCTACAGCCAAAGTACTCAGGTGAGCGATCCAGGGCCATCATGGCCCTCTTGTTTTGCTGAAGTAATAGAATGGTTCCACTGTTTTTCCCAATGATATTTACAGGTTCCAGTCAATATAACAAAACAGAGATACAGGTTTCAAGCTTAAAAAAATATTGATAGCTGTAAATCAGAAATGATGTACAGTATATAACTGACTTGATCATTTATCAACACTTGAGTTGATTACCAGGTTCTGTAAACATTTACAGGCAATGAGGCATGTTCAAAGAAATTAAATATATTTACTGGTAATGCTTTTTTCAACAGAAAAAAGCATATAGGGGAATTATGTTTCTCTTCAGTTCTTTTGTAAGTATCATCGTGAAATGATAAAAAATGTAAATCTATTAAAATATCTTTCAGCCTTTTACAATTCTATTCATTATAACCATTTTTGTTTGGCATAGGAAAAATAGTAATGTTTCATTATTTGAAATGTTACAGTACAACTGGCCTTTTTTAATGAAAAGTTCAGCAATGCTTTTTTGTTCTGTAATTGCTTTCTGGTACACTGCTTCAGAAAGATAGGAGAAAATGAAATGAGTGCAAATTCACACCTTACGTCATTTAACACTAATTGCTTCAAATGACTAGTGTTTTCCTGAGGTAACAAGGGGCTTATCAGTTGGCAGAAATGTTTACAGAAATTTAATGGCTATGGTTAACTGTCAGTATCTAAAACAAAACACTGTTTTGTTCTTCAGGTATTGGTCTTTATCACGACTGAACATTGAAAAGTTAAATTTTACATAAATTCTCAAAAATATTATGAAAACTTAAATAGGATTTCTTCAAAGGTGGCAAGATTAGTTGTATAATTTCACTTCATGAAGTACATGTTTACATGGCGATATGATTAAGTATCTTAAACTGAAGGAAAAAATAAGCCAGTTTCTAAACAAGTTTCAGAACTGATGATAGAACTATTAATCAAATTGAATTATGGGTGAGAGATTATTTCTATAATCCAAAGCATCCAACAGATATTTTTTTCTTTATGCAGATGTAGATAAGTGTTCTGAGATATTCTACATAGCAATGAAGATTTATTTCTAGTCTGTAGAAGTAGGTGGTTAACCTGTACCCTGCTGGTGGGACTTGTTCTTCACCTTGCCAAAAGTGTAATATCAGCTTGCACATTCATGCTGACTCTAAGGTCTTGACCTACACTGTTTACTGCAGGTTTTTAGTTGTATCCCTGTATAAAATTAGAAACGGTTCACTATTATTGCCTAAAGGGCAGACCTATTTCACAGGGTAAGGGTTAAATTGTTAATACGAAAAAAGTGCAAGTGCTATGAAATAAAGAAACTGGTAGCATATTTTTGCATTCACTCCTCAATATTGACTCATTGAACTCAACTTCAAGCATTATTTTTTCAAACTAGCTTCCTGGCTTCATTCCTCAAAAAAAAAGTTTATCAAAGTTTTCAGTAAATGACAGTGATGTTTATCAGAATTTATTTCTCTTCTCCACTTATCTTTTATTTCATTTGCTGATGTAACTACAGTAACATGCTGTATCATGTGGTAAAGTAAACATTTTATGTAGGTTCCATGCATGGACCTCTACCATTAGGTGGGGTTTGAGGTCACTTGGTCAAGGTCAAGGTCACTGCAGCTGATAACAGATTTTTCTACTTTCTGTCATAGAGACTTTGTTTATTGACTGATGTTTTAGATATTTGGTTTCTAGGCACCAACAATCCTTCAGTTCGAAAATGTAAAACTGCTTCTGATGTTTGCTAAACAGCAAACCCACAACCAAAGAACTCAGCGATCAAGGGCCATCATAGCCCTCTTCTATCTATTTCAGCTTATTTATCATTGGTACCAGTTGCCCATATGACCGATGCCCCCTGAAGAGATTAGTTATTTTATGTTGTGGGGATAGTGCAAAATACAGAAAGCATCCCATTCCAGAGACACCCCTGGTTCTTTTGCATGCTCAGTGTAGCACTGATACATGGGACCTCGGTTACATGGGACCTGGGTTTAAAGTCTCATTCGAAAGACTTTTAGTAATGTTAGTGGAGGAGCGGGGAATTGAACTCAGGACCCCTGGTTTACCAGTCCAGCGCGTTACCACTGGATCACATCTGTTTCTATAGCCCTCTTGTTCTTTGACCGCCATTTTATATCTCATCCTGTTCTTCCTGGTCATGTTACTTTCTGTCTTGTTATATCCTATTTTAACATGTCTTATCATCTATACCATGTGATGTCATGTTCTATCCTGTCCTGCTAAAGTCCCATGACTCTTTCTAGATATATGTGTATTTATTTTGTAAAACTTTGATTTTATTGCTAAAAACAGAAGTTTGGTTTTTGATAACCTTAAAAAAGAAAAAGAAACACTTTATTTGATAAAAAGAGTATTCATCTATATTGATTGTACATTTAGAATAGTTATAATGATTGATATGCAGAAACTCTCTGAATCAAACACACGCAGTATTGTAACATTAAAAAAGACATCTTTTAGTACAATTGACTTTTTTTAAGGAAAAAGAAACATTGTTCATAAAATGATCTAGATGTAGAATTTTCCGCATTAGTTGTTTTGAATGAGAATACAGGCAAACTGTAAATTTATACCATTGATGATTGTGAAAAAGATATGTCAAAGGGAGATAACTAAAACGCTTAAGGATGTTTTCCATGGAAACAAATAACTGTAAGTAAATATATTTGTGGTTACAAAATATTTTACCACTTTTTGATCTAAAAATAATTAATTCTGAACTAGAAATACATTGTGTTTGAATACAGTAATAAAAGAAGAAGTTCAAATCAATTATCTAGGACTTTTTAGGTTGATTTAAAAATTCATTTCTGAAAGAGGAAAAATTAGTAATTTCTAAATTCTTCATTTGGAAAGCTTTATGCAAGGTGATTAATGTTAGTTGTTTTCAAGTTGTCAGTGTGATAAAAACATTAAAGGAAATACTATTTTATTTGTAAAAAATAAATTCATGAAAAATAGATTAATTACAGTTTGGAATTTGCTTGTATGCATATCAAATGATCAGAATAATTTCTGTTTGTTAAGCGGTGTTTTGGTAAGCAAAAAAAGCATTAAGTGAATTTATATGAGCCATGGTTATATGTTTGAGATATTTGTAATACACAAAGGATTTTTTTTTCAAATTTCAATAGAAAAGAAATACTATTCATTCCAGAAGAAATGAGTCAAATTTGAAATTCGGTTCTCTTGGAAAATACACAGCTTTCAAACAAATAAACTTTGTAAGTTTGGCATTGCATTACATACCAGTGGAATCTGAACATTTAAAGCTTGTATTCTGAGAAATATTTTTAATTCATACAGCAATATAAGTTTGGCATATTATGTCTGCAGTGGGAGATTTTCATTTATAGTATATGAGATTTTTGTGGGATTATTCAGTAGTTAAAGATAGAGCATTGCTGGAGATGGCCTAACATGATAACACAAGTGCATTATGGAGTTTTAATCTCAAGTTGGAACATATGGGTGAAAAATTCCCTGGAGATTTGATGGTAATCTTGATAGACAAAGCTTAACTGAAGTCTGGATGTTATGATGTAGGATTTTTATGAAATTTCCATGTTCAGTAGCTAAAAATAGGACGGGGTTGACCACTCTTGTGACTTCCTGTTGATGTTAAGAAAGATGACTCAGCAAAAAAAATTTTGGAAGTTATTTGCAGCTGAAATATGATAATGATATTATAAAATAACTGTGAATAATAGTAAAACGCGAAGTGCACTTCAGTTTCATCATTTAAAATGAGTAAATCATTCTCTCATAGAGTGAGAAGGATATTTAAGTCAATGAAAGTTAGTGTTTGTGGTTGCCATAGAAATGAAGATGTGCTGGTTGTCATGGAAACTGATACAAAACCATACACTAGACCTTCCTCAGATATTGAGGAAGAGGGTTTTGATGTAAGTATAATTACTGAAATTAATACCTGTACACATTGTATGTTTCATTTTTAGCTCACCTGTCATGTAGTGACAGAGTGAGCTTTTCTGATCACCATTTGTCAGTCGTCCGTCCGTCCGTTAACAATTAGTTTGTTAACACTCTAGTGGTCACATTTTTGCCTCAATTGTCGTGAAACTTGGTCAGGATGTTTGTCTCATTAATATCTCGAACGAGTTCGAACATGGGTTATCAGGGTTCAAAAACTAGGTCACAGAGCCCAAATATAGAAAAACTTTGTTAACACTCTACAGGCTACTTTTTCAGTCCAAATATCCTTGAAATTTGTCAGAAAGATTCTATTGATCATATCTAGCTCAAGTTCAAATATGGGTCATCTGGGTTCAAAAACTAGGTCACAGAGCCCAAATATTGAAAAACTTTGTTAACAGGTAACATTTTTAGACCAAATAATCTGGAAATTTGTCAGGAAGGTTGCTTCTATGATTTCTAGCTCAAATTTGAATATGGGTCATCTGGGTTCAAAAGCTAGGTCACAGAGCCCAAAAATAGAAACATCTTGTTAACACTTTAGAGGTTACATTTTCAGCCTAAATAATCTGGAAATTTGTCAGAAAGGTTGCCTTGAAGATTTCTAGATCAAGTTTGAATATGGGTTATCTGGGGTCACAAACTAGGTCACAGAGTCAAAATATGGAAAAACCTTGTTAACATTCTAAAGATAGCTTTTTCAGTACAAATAACCTGGAAATTTGTCAGAAAGCTTAATTCTATGGTTTTTAGGTCAAGATTGAATATGGGTCATCTGGAGTCGAAACGTCAAGGTCACAGAGCCCAAATATCGAAAAACTTTGTAAACATTCTAGAGGCTACATTTTCAGTCCAAATGTCCTGGAAATTTGTCAGAAAGGTTGTTTTGATGATTTGTAGCTCTAGTTTGGATATGGGTTATCTGGGGTCAAAAACTAGGTCACAGAGCCTAAATATCGAAAAACCTTGTTAACACTGTAGAGGCTTCTTTTTCAGTCTAAATATCCTGGAAATTTGTCAGAGAGATTGTTTTGATAATTTCTAGCTCAAGTTCGAATATGGGACATATAGGTTAAAAAACGAGGTCATAGAGCCCAAATATGGAAAAACCTTGTTAACTCTCTAGAGCTAACATTTTCAGTAAAAATAACCTTGAAATTTGTCAAAGAGATTGTTTCAATAATTTCTAGGTCAAGTTCGAATATGGGTCATCTGGGGTCAATTAACCAGGTCCATAGCAACTTTGTTAAAAGCGGTCATACTCAGGTGAGCAATACAGGGCCATCATGGCCCTCTTGTTAGCTATGCTAAGAAAACATCTAGATCATTGTCATTGCCCTCACGTCATCTGTGTCTGCATGCAAAAACTTTCAAATATTTCTGTAATAACTTCACATATTCTCTTCTAACTCACACTACCCCTAAATAATGACCCCCCTCCCACACACTTAACTCTCTTTTTTTTCAGAATTAATACTGCCCTCTTTTCAACTTGGAAAATTCCTTAAAATTCAGTATAATTTGCAATATCTTTATTATTACTGAACACATTTTTTTCCGCCTTCAGATACTTCTTTATAGTGGCAAGCTATTATAGTAGGACAAGTTCCAAAACTCTGTCTTGTTCATTTCTATAATTATTCCCCTTTTTAACTTTGAACATTGATTTAAACAAGTTATTTACCTTGTTAACACTTGTCACATATAACATCAAATCATTCTTAAAGTTGGTTAGGGTCTCTATCTTGATTATCTCTAGGTCAAGTTCAAACTCAGGTTCATTAGTCAAAATCTAGGTCACCAGGCCCAATCAGAGGAAACCTTTGTTAACATTTTAGAAACCACATTTTTGATAAAGTCTTATGGAAAGTTGCTCAGAATGTTTGCCTTGTTGATATCTCGAACCAGTTAGAAGCCAGGTCTTGTAGGATCAGGTCATTTTTGATCAGAAACTCAGTCACCTGGCCAAATCAAACCTTGTTAACACTCTACTGTACTGGTCATCTTTTCTATATAATCATCACATGAATTAATCAGAATGTTTGTCTTGAGGATCTTTAAGTCCAATTAAAAACTGGGTCACATGAGTTCAAAAACTAGGTCATCAGGTCAAATAATAAAAAAATAATTGTTTACACTCCTGAAGCCAACATTTCTTTCCTGTGGTCATGGAAATTTGTCAGAGTATTTGTCTTGATGATGTCTAGGTTAATTTCAGAAGTGGGTCAGTTTGGGGTCAGAAAGTAGGTCACCAGGTCAAATCAAACAAATACCTTTCTTTGCACTTCAGAGACAATATTTTCTAAACAATCACACTAAAAATTTTATGAGAATGTTTATCTTGATGTATATAGTTCATGTTCAAAAGTGGGTCACATGGGGTCTAAAAGTAGGGCACCATGCTAGAGACCATATCTTCTACACAAAGATATTGAAAATTTGTCAGAATGTTTGTCTTGATCGATATCCAGGTCTTACTATGAAGTGGGTCAGGAGGGGTAAAAAATGTTGGTCACCATGCTGTATGCAATATTTTCTTCATGATCATCTTCAAAATTTTTCATAATAATTGTCTTGATGATATTTGGGTGATGTTTCAAAGTGGGTCATGTGGGGTCAAAAAAGTAGGTCATCATGCCAATGGCCATATTTTCAACCTGATCATCATGAAAATTTGTCAGACTGTTTGTGTTGATGATATCTAGGTCATGTTAAAACTCAGTCACATTTGGTAAAAAAGTAGGTCACATGACTAGAAGCCATATTTTCTAATCATTTTTCATTGAAATTTCGTTAGAATAATTGTGTTGATGATATCCAGGGTATGTTTAAAATTGGGTCAAGTCGAGTCAAAACAGTAGTTATATTGTTTATATTCAAATACAGCTTTTAGTATTTTCTAAAAAGTAACTGCAGCCAAGTGTTGGCACCCGCAGGCCATGCTCTTGTTGATACTAGAACCATACAACAAACTGTTTGTTAAAAGCGATGAGAAATGTGGCTTATTCCTGGCATGTAGTTTGAATGCTTTAAGAAATGTTTCAGCTGTAAAGTGTGTAGACCAGTATAAATGTCTGTAGATTTCATAAGTGATTTTTGGCCTTTGAACTGAAGACACTTCTGTCAAAAATAAAATAGGCTAGGTGTTTTGGTCTTACATAATAATAATTATCTTCAAGTTAATAATGGATTAGGAAAAGAGGTATTTCTCTTACATTTTACTAAATACATTGAAGTATCAAGCATTTACAATGTATTAGAGTTATAGCCCTTTTTGCAAAGTATTTGAACCTAATATGTGTGTCAAAAAACTGTTTCAGTTTTGAAGCAAGCAGATTAAAAATTTAAAGTATGTACAGATTAATTAACATATTTTTGAAAAAAAAAATGTTAAAAATTAGGCTTAATACTTCAACCCTGTGGTGAGCATAACATGTTTTATAGGCCCAAAAGGATGTTTTATTTTATACTACTGATTGAAGGAAATGAAAAATATTATGGCAGATATGCTAACCATAATGAGTTGATGTGCAGAGCACAGGTTTCAATTGGCTGAGATCAAGGTCACACATAGAGGTCAAATGTCATACCAACATAATGTGTGAATAGTTTATGTCTACTCTGTATCTCTGTAAGCAACATCTCCCCACTTTGTCAAGGTTGATGAAATTTGGTAAGAATATGTTCATTGCATAAACCTCTACTAAGACTGTTCTAGGTATTCCATTCTTTTGGCAACATTAGAATTAGAATTCATGGTCCTGAGCTCTGAAATTGGATGTGTAGCATTGTCTAGTAGACCTCTACCAAATCTTTCTTCAAATTATGTTCTGAAGGGTCTCTGCTGGCCTATCTGAGGGTCACATGTTATCATAGAAATATATCACAATATCCTTAAAATTCTTCTTGTATGAAAGCACAAGGCCCAGAGTTCTAAAATGTTGATGTCTCGTAGACCAAATAAGTTGTTCAGACTTTGGTCCTTGGGTATAGAGCATGCCACAAGGGTCAGATGTCTTACATAGACTTGCATTGACCTATTCTTGATTGAGACTTTAGAAATTTGTTGTTCAGTGCATTCTCTAGTGGTACCTTACCAACATTGTTCAAAGTATATCCTTTGGGTTATTAGTGATTTGTCACATGTTTTCCTTAGAAATATATTAAAAGGATATTTCTGTAATTTTCATCTTGTCTGAAATCATGAGACAGAGAGTTCTGAAATGTGTATGACATCTTTTTCACAATCCTTGACCTCTTTAAAGTGAAAGTGATATAAATTTGTGCAATAAGTTTACTGCAACAGGGCTTATACAAAGGATTATCAAACAACAAAAACCCTGCGGTCATAAGAGTTAAAAATACTTCAAGCATATGTATATGTATATGTTCTGATAAAAGCATTATTATTACTGCCACATTTTCCCACCTTAACAAATTTATTGTCATGTTTGAGTTTGAAATATTTATTTTTTGCGGAAGATAATTAGGTAATTAGAGGGTAAACACAAATTGTAGCTTCCATTATCAGGAACAGCGACTCCTGAGAAATATTGATATAATTTTTCTTTGAGTTAACTCCCTTTGATTATCAAATTTAGAGGGAAAATGCATAGGTAGGGAATGATATTTATAAACTGTAAATGTGGAATTACTCTAACAACCAGCTGTGCTAGGCTGATAAGCGGCATTTAGTCTGTTAAATCTTTATATTTTGTAAGCACTTGTGTGTATATTTATATGTCAATGTATTCATAGGAAATTATCAAGTTACAGACTAAACCAAGGCATTGTGATGTCAATGATTGTAAATTGCTCTTAATTAGCTTAACTTTTGTTGTTGTTGTTCAGCGTAATGAATATATCTTAAATGAAAAAGTTATAAGAACTTTTTATATCGGGAATGTTAAACAAAATGATAATACTTTGTAAATGGGATAAGACTTGCCCTATAGATGGATATTTTAGGGAACTGTAGTATAGTTACTATGCTGATGGAAAAATCATGGCACACTTAATATGAATTCATACACAAATTTTCGTTGATTTCAATAGAAGGATATCTCTGATAAATTTGAAGCCATCACAGACTTAATTCTACTGACTTAGTATTTTTTATATTTATGTCCATTTTACATGACCTTTAGAACTAAGTTTCATCAGTTAGATATGTTTTCCCACAAAAGTTTTTCATGGAAACCAGAAAAGTGAATTTCCAATGGCAATCAGATGTAGCTTATATCTTAAAACCAAAATTACAGTTGAGTTAACTTTATTTACCTAACAGTGTTTGCTCCATGGGGTAGGGGCACCATCCAGGAAAAAGACTGAACCATCCTTTCTGAAAGGGAGATTTGGGGACTGTTTAAGAAGCAATTATGACTCACAAGGTTTAGATAGAATACATTACTTCAAGGTTGGTAGTTAAAGGACAAGATATGCAGTTTATCTATATGCAGTTTATCTAAACCCCCTAGGTATGCCTACTGCCACCCCACCCCAACCCCACCTTTGTCCCTAACTTTCTGTCAGTGACACAAACCATTGACAGACACATCTATAACCTTATACCATGAACTTAGTTCTTTTTGTCATTCAAAAGTACTCTACCATCAGACACAAAGTTCTGAACCAAGAACTTAGCTTAGCTTACCATATACCTATTCCACTGGAAGTAGATTTTGAGCTATAAGATCGAAGCTTCATTTGATTCCATGATATAGATTTTTACCTTACCGGTAATTCTTTTCAGATAAGATCACACAATATTAACAAACAACACGGTTTATAGCTGGCAAACAGTTCACAAAATTTAAAAAAAGTAAACATCCAAATCTGCCTTAAAATATAAAGATGAATGGATTTTTACTTATCAGTGAAATTCTTAGAGCTGCAGATATAATTGGAAAAATGTACCATTTGATATTTAGAACATAAAAAGTTAGGGGTGGGGTAGGATGTGGGGGGAAACTAAGCCCCTGTTAACCAAAGAACCACACTCATTCCATGGACTTAAAATAATAACAGTATCACAAGAACCACATAGTAAATTTCTTTGACCTAACAGTTATACCTTTCCCATTGGAGTTAGATGCACTCAGACCTAATTTGTTGAGAGAATGCCAACTTTCCTTGTATACACTCAGCCTTCTGGAATCCAAAATGGCTGCCAAGGTGCAGGAGATTTCCTAAACTACCCAATTTATTGCATTTATTTATGACAGTTGCTAATGGGATAAATGATAGTTTTTGGAGATTCCTTTTACCTTCTAGCAGTGCTTTTGTGACATTATGACATTATAATCGTATAAACTGTTGTTTTATTTATTTATCGTATTTATGTTTTTTCTGACATATTTGTATGAGGAAGTTATTCAAAATTGTGGGAAGAACTTTGAAAAGTTTTATAAAGGTGAGTCTGTTAGGACTTTCATAATTGCAAGCTATTATATTACATGCACTTCAACCCTGAAAGTTTATATAGTATATAGATATATAAATAGACTGTATGTAAGTAATTGGAGCAATGCACAAGTGTTTACTGCAGTCCCTGAGGTAATTTTTGCATGGTTTGCTGTAAACAGACCATAGAAAATTCACTTGTTTTGTCTGAGATGTCTTTTGCATAAGAGAATTTGACCACAGTTTGCTGCATACATATGGCTAAAGTATCAGGTGAGGCAAGAAGATGTCTTGGAGTTATTTGTAACATTTTATTGGTTGTCAAGTTACAGCAGTGTTGTGAATTTATTTTGTTGACCTCTCCTGTAGTTTATTGTTTCAGATGAATCTCTACTGTCATTTTGATGGCTTTTTGTTGTTTGATGTCTTTTTGTTGCAGTCTTCTATCAGATATAATACTGTTGTCATTCTCCATGGCTGTATGTTTGATATCTTTTTGCTGCAGTCTTGCAGTGATTCGGTAAGAAAATTGCCCTTTGGCTTTCAAATCCAACTTTGATGGGCAATTTGTAATTTTGTTAGAAAAGAAAAATTTTGAAGTGTTTCTGTAAGTGTCAAAATTTTTGTCCAAATTGGCAGAGGAATCTTGAGTGACACTCATTTGTCGGCGATATTTCAATTTGTTCTGGTACATTGTTGTATCGTTCAGTTTGGGATGTTTTTGTCTGAATAAACTGATGTAAAGCTGATTGTTTTTCATCATTCTTGAGTTTTTTTCCTTTAGAGGCATGTTTGAAACCAAAAACAGAAATGTCACGTGTCACAGTTGATAAAACCTGCATGCCATTACCTGTTGCGGCAAATGTATTTTTGCATGCCGAAAAGGTTTCTTTTTGTCAGTAAATAATAAATGAATGATAATATTGTTTTGTTAAGAAAAATTTGGTTGTCAACAATTTTTTTTTTTTATCATGATCTATTTTAGCAATGGAATTGATTTTACTGCAGGCGAATCCACATACTGATAATGCTTCGCAAAGTAACCCTGTAAGGTGCCATATATTGTACAAGAAGTTCGGAAAAATGTTTATAATCGGATTTCAATTTGTCATCAGTTTTTCTTTATTTATTTGTTGCTTTTCATAAGATTTTGAACAAAATTTACTTGGGGCATACTGTGCGTCCAAAAGTAAAATCTTTAGGCATTTTTTCAAAACAATGCACAAATTGTGGGTCGGCATGACTTTTCCAATCACTGAGTTCTGTATCAGATATAATACTGATGTCATTTTCAATGGCTGTATGTTGTTTGGTGCCTATTCCCTGCAGTTGTTTCAGATACATCTTTGTTATCATTTTGATTCCTGTAGTTTATATAGTTTGATGCCTTTTTAATGATGGAAATGTATTTTTTAATGTCATCTTGCCATAGGTATTCAGGGTACTATTTGATTTCATGATAAAAATTAATTGGATATTGTAACATGCAGTAATTCAGGAGCTTTTGAAATTCAATGTCTGTCATTCATATGTTCAAAACAAAAATCTATTCTTAGTAATTGGGATACACACCATATTGTGGTATGATTTGGTTGATTAATCAAATAGTTCATTATAGCATTCTGGAACACAAGAACAGACTGCATTAGAATTTGTGCACAGAAGTTGTGCATAATCTACACCCTTTTTTGTGGTCACTTTTATATAATCAAAATCAGTTTGAAATATCAAAGCACTGATGGTGCTGTGTTAGGGATTGTCTAGGATGTGTTAAGAAACTTACAACACCTTCACTTCAGCTGTGATCCTACAGTGCCTTGTGCACAACACACTATAGATCTCTAACATGTAAAGTTCAGACCTGCAGAACTATATATAGTTCAAAATTTAAAACTTTTTTGAAATGCAGATTTGATAACATAAAGAATGGTCACATTCATGATTTGATGCAGTGTGAATTAGTTCTTCATACCAAAAATATAATGGCATATGGCATAAATCCAAGCTTGGCTGTGTGATGGACATAAATCGGCAAAATATGAAATTAGGTAACGTACTGGCCTTGTAATTTACATGAAAACTTTTGTATGGTTTCATAGTATGTTTTATTACACACACCCATGTAGCTGACAAATAATTATGCTATTTGACAATTCTGAATCTTAAAATTGGACAATTTTCAAATGGGAAAGCATCTGCTCAGTAACAATTATCATAGATTAGATTTTGCAGAGTAAAGAACTATTTTTAGGCAGTTAATTTGCCTTAAGGGGAGTTATTTGGTTTTGCATCTTTTTCTCAGATAATAGCTGAAAGATGGACCAGATATAGGCATCTTCATCTCACTTGTCATAGGGTACCTATGGTACACTTTCAGTACAACTATAGCTGAAAGATGGACCAGATATAGGCATCTTCATCTCACTTGTCATAGGGTACCTATGGTACACTTTCAGTACAACAATATCAAGTAATTTAGGGCAATTGATTGCTGATTACTTACTTTTATGAATATAAATGAGAAAAGGGAAGCAACTCTTCATTCTCTTCAATTTGAAGAATTGACATAATTTCATATTGGGGTTTGTTAATTTTTTCCACTTGAATTTAAAACAGACTTCTTGTAAAATAACAAGCTATAATAGTGACTGAAATTGCAAATGGAAATCCATTGGAAACCAGTGAAAGCACCTCATTAATTATTCCTTGGTACAAAGTTTTCACAACCAATATTTCCATGTTTAATGATTGAAATTGAAAAAATCAAAATCATGTTCCTACTTTGTGGCCGTAGCCTGACAACAGTATCCTCAAAAAGTTTAATCTATATAATGAAACCAACCTACCTTAGGATAAACCATAAAGTGTCATTAAGTGCTGAGATAAGTGAGAATTTCTTTGTTTGCTGGTGGTAATGACTTCTAGACAGACAAGAAAATCAGTAAGCATGAAGATAGGGTGTGACCCATATAAATCAGAGTGCTGATAAGCGATGACCTTTTCAGCAGTTTCTCAGTTAATCTGATGCTCTCACTTCCTGGTGTGGACTGGCTTCTTGATTATACATAGTAAGTCATAGTACACTAAGGTCTTCTTTTATTTGTGTTTTTAACAGAGAGTGTCTTTGGAGACAAGATCTTTGAAACATCTGGGTGGTTGTCTCTGTAACACATGGTAGTTTGTAAAACAAAGGAGGTATAGTCTTTGTAAAGTACAAGATGATAGTCTTTGTAACACAAGTGGGTGGTAGTTTGTAATACAACAGAAGAAGTCTTTGTAACACAAGGAGATGGTAGTTTGTAACATAAAGGAGGCATTATTAGTCTATGTAACACAAGTCGTGATGGTCTTTGTAACTCAAAGTAGTGGTAAATTTTGTTAATAATATTATGGCTTATATAAACCTTTGACACAATTAAATAAATGAAATGCTGGTATCAATAATTCTTTTTATGACAAATTATCAATTTGGTGTAGCATCACCTTGATTGACGTTTTGCATTACATTTTGCTCCCAGGGATTTTCGTGGTGTATAAACAACCACAACCTACATACCGGTATTCAAAATAGACAGTAGACTGAGACACATAGGAATTCATTTGAAAGAGGCAGTTTTTTCAAGATTTGAAATTTAACCCTCAACCTGCTGGAACCGAAAGTGATTAGCCTTTGCCACCAGTATAGAGCCAGGCCAGTCTGCACATCCGTACAGTCTGACCAGGCTCTATACTGTTGGCAGCTCCATTTTGGTATTTTGATATTGAAATCCCTTAAATTTTGAATGGACTGTTCCAAATTCAAATCTGGGCAAATCCATTACAAAATTTCAGCATGTTCAGGGTTAAAGATTACCTACTGAACGAGGAAACGAAATGTAATATATTCAGCTGACATCTCCAAAACTTGAAATTTTCTGAAAATCAGGCTCTAGCCTTAATTCAGCTATCCAACTTAATTACAAACTAGATATAATCTTACACTTTTACTTAATTTATACTGAAGGCAAATTATCTTATTATCTAATCTGTGTATGTCTGTGTGAATATAGCTAAGGTATTGAGGTATTCAGATCCCTGGCTTCTGTTCACTTAATTGCTTCCAGTTTCACATAGCCTGATGAGTCATTATGAGGTATTTCAAGATGTTTCCTTACTTCCAGCTTTTGAAAAGGATTGGTACTTGAAATTTGTTTGCTTTATGTAAATTAATATATTACTGCTTTCGTAATTATCCCCCGCCGAAAAGGCGGCAGGGGATATGGTAATAGTCTCCGTCCGTCCTTCCTTCCCACGTTCATTTTTGTCCGGAGCATTACTCATTGACATATCAACTTGAAACTTCATAGGTGGAGATATCTCATTGAGGAGGAGAGCAGTACACAGGAATGATACCTCTACTTTATATTTTTTTTTAGTTATTGCCCTTTGTTATTTTTCATGCATAATTTTTGTCTGGAACATAACTTGAAAAGTGTTTGTGATATCAACTTGAAACTTCAAAAGTGGATAGATCTCATTGAGGAGGAGTGCAGTACACAAGAATCATAACTCTACCCTTCATAATTTTTGAGTAATTGTTCTTTGTTTGGTTTTTTCAAGCTTAATTTTTGTCCAGAGGTTAACTCAAAAAGTGTTTGAGATATCAACTTGAAACTTCATAGGTGGATATATCTCATTATGAAGGAGTGCAGAGCACAAGAACAATAACTCTGCCTTTCACGAATTTTGACTTATTGCCCTTTGTGATTTTTCGTGCTTAATTTTTCTTCGGCCAATAACTCAATAAGTGTTTGAGATATCAACTTGAAACTTCATTATGAGGTTGATAGATTTCATTGGGGAGGAGCGCTGTCCACAAGAATGGTAACTAAGCAAACACATTCAGCAGGGGATGGCCATGTCAACATGGCACTTGTTATAAGATATATCTTTTGTTATTTGTTGATTGTAACAACATAACAGAAGCTAGGAGTCTTGATGCATGATATGATGAAGTTTGCAGTTTCTGATGGAAGACTTTAGTCCAATCCTAATAGGCTACTTAAAATAGAATTTTGCAGATTTGATGGACTGGTTAATGGCATCTCTTTCTGACTAGAAAATGTTAAAGAAGATATTAAAAAATCCTTGGAATCTATAGCTCATGTTGAAACCTTGATGCCTATCTTGGTGACTTGTGAAATAGAATCTAATAATGTCCATTTGGCCCAACTGTTCAGTGGCCAAAACTAGCTTTCCCAATTTTCTGTTACTGTTGATGTTGTCACATTGAAAAACCATATTTTTTTACCTTCAGATCTGACTGTTTACAAATTGCAAAGCACTGGCTTCATTCATTCTGATTTCTTTGCCTCAGCACAGCAACTTAAATGAAATCAGCAAGTAGTTTTTTAATGTAACATGATAACATGAAAGTAGAAGGAAGTATTTAAAGTTATTTCACCATTGCATTTACTTTTTGTTGGTTTACCCTTTTCTCTTTTGTGTGGTGGTGTACTTATATCTTGTGTCCAGTGTGAATGCGGTTATTTCAAGAAATTGATATTAAAAGGGTATTTGTTTCTCATAAACCCTAAATCTGTAATTATGATAAACTTCTCATAAATGCATTTTTATGGGGACATAACGCTTGTGTAACAGCTCTGAGAGTGGTAAAGTATGCTTTTAATGTTTTATCCCTGCACCTCACCTAAGCCTTTTTAGTACAAACAACAGCAGGACCTTTTGATAGTTTCTGTAGATCTTCCACATGTTATACCTGTATGTTTATTCAGAAGATAGTTATCAGGTATGATTGCCTGGCTAGTTTATTATACATGTTACCTTTATATACCTTGTACCTGTCTCTCCTGTCTATTTTCCTACATTCCCTGATTAGTTTTAGCAAGTGATATATTTTTCCTGGAGTTTTCAAGATAATTTCTGACATATTCATGATCAAGTAAGACTTTCAGTGGTTAGCCAGCATTTTTTTCAGACCTGATTTTTTCTCAAGCAGTGTATTAGGCGTCAGCAAGTTCCTGTCATCATTTTACCATCTTCAAAACAGGAGAGTAAGCAAGAATAATATGTATACATGTCTCCATGGCCAAGTGGTTAAGGCATCCACCTAGGGCATGGGATGTGGAAGGATCAAGTCTTTCAGGGACTTGTTCTGATAAGACCAGAGTGTGTCAGCCACCAGCTTTGTTAAAGAATGTGACAAACCGACTGACTGCCTGGTGTCTGGCATAAAAGGGAGTTTAGGGGTCAGTAAATGTGTAAGAAGAGATGTCTTGTAAGCCTGTAAGGCACAGTGACATGGCAGTTAGGGAGCACTTTTCTCTTTTCTTTTTGCCTAAAGGATTTGCTTTGTAAAGGTATCAGTTATTGCACTTTGCAAAATTAACATAATTATGTTTTAGCATACAAAAGAATAAATGAACTTTAACTTTTCTAGAAGAGGCAGACATACGTATGGACATAAATCTAGTACAAAATATGGTTACCTTTCAAATTATCCAGACAAGGTTTGCCAACAGTATCACATGCCAGATAGTATATATATTCACTTCCCTACCCCTACAAAATTCTAATGCATTAAGTTTATAATTGCACATCCTGTATGGAAGGTGATTAACTTTAAAATAAATCATCCTCACCTTAATGTATTATTTCTATTTATATAATAAGGGAATCATCTATAATATGCAATATTAGAGTTACTAATGCATGTCTTCAGCCTAATAGAACATCATTAATATGTTCAATACCTTTTTACACACCTACATTTAGGATTTGTAAGTGAACCTATACTTCATATTAGGTTACCTCAGTGTTAACCTGACAGCATCTTGCAATACTACTTGATCAACAGTCCATTTTAGGGGTGTGTTTTATATGTAAGTATGTCTTATATGGGTAACAGTTTTCCTTCAGTAATAAAGAGCAAGCATAGAGGGTTGACACACACTTTCTTTTTTACCTAGACCATTTCCTGGAATGCATGGAGAAGATTATCTTATCAAATCTCAAAAGATTATCTTAATCTGATGAAAACTGACAAGATGAGGTTGTGTTTTTGTTCTGTTTAGCCTGGTTAAGTACAGTCTGACCTTTATTGTTGATGTTGAGTTAGTCTAGGAGAATATATGGGTTAAAATATTTATAAAGAGGGTAAATCTAGGAAATATGAGGGTAAATTTTTTATAATAACTTATTCTATTAAAATTAATGGTAAAAACTTTCATTTAGGGTGTTGTTACTCTCATGAAATTGAAAGACTTGACTTAATTACAGAGAACAAAGTTGTAGATAAACTTTGAGTAAGCTTTAACAAGAAACAAGGGCTGTAACTCTAGGGTTTCATATTATTGAATTATTTTGTTCTACAGGTTAATATATAATTATGTTCAGTTTAAAGTTTGTGAGATACTTGTTTCATTATGATATTAAAAATCATCAGAGAAATATTTTCTGTTCAAGAAATCTTTTTAACCATATATGTTAGATTCGCAGATAAAAATCTCAGAAGCACTTATAATGTAAAGATACCTGTAAAGATTTCTTTTGTCATAATGAAGTTTCCCTTTTGCAGTTTCTCCATCCTGCTGTCTGGTTTATATCAGTTTTTGGTTGTTTTTTTTTTTCTTTAAACAATTTTGAATCTTTAGTCCAAAAGGATGTACTGTTGTTATTGTCAATTTGCAAATTATTTATAGTATATAATTAGGTCACGATTTATTGCTCCTGGAAGTTTCAAAAAGCAAGAAATGAAATAAACTAATCAGGACTGATCTTGTTTGCTGACCACCTGTTTGATTCTAACAGTAAAACTGTGATTTCAATAGGTCCAAAGGGTGTGAGGAATTCTGTAAGTACCTGTGTTTGTTTAGAAAACAGAAGTTAATTGCTGGAAGTTTGGGTGTCTGTATTATGTTCTTTCCAGTATCTAGGAGATTGTTTGAAAAAAAAAGTCTTGAGTGAGAAAGATGTTTCACTAAGAAGCTTTTGAGTTTAATTCAGATGGAAGAGGAATGTTTAAACTCTTAATTAACATAATTATGTCAGTTTCTTTGTTTTAGTTGCTTGGAGAGTGTAGAGAATATGTGTTGCAGTAGTGTTTCCATTTGACACTTGTAGATGGGTTTGACCCCTGAAATTTCATAAAGACCCCATTTTGACCCTCAGGTATTTTGACTGAAGGGTCATTTTGTTTTAAAATAAGGTATATTTTAGCTTAAATTCAGGTATTTTTTACTGCAATTTGTAAAATTTAATTGATGAAATTCCTTTATCAGAGATTATATAGGGTGTCATGCTCAGTTTTGTCTGTTTAACAGATGACCTTCAGTATCACTGTTTTGTTTAAATTGGAGTTAAAAAGATGTTTTGAGTATTACAAATGGTAGCCTTGTATGTTTGAATATTTATCTATTTTTTTGTACCATTTTAAAAAAGATTTACACAAAAAATTTAAACTGAATGAAGCAATTATCCACTGCAAGGGGCATGTTCAATATTTAATTGTGTTTATGTGTTTATGTGTTTATTGAGTCTCAAAACATTTATTTAAGGTCAAGTTTGTTTTGTATTAAATGTTTAATCAAAATATCAAATTATTTACAGATAACCAATACAGCATTATATTGTAGCAAAATAGATAATTGAAAATGCTGAAAATGTTTTAAAAGATATGTATTGATAAACAATACTGTGGCTTGAATGTCAAAAGAGTACATGATTAAATGTCACAGTTTATATGGTATTTGTAGTTTGGGGGTGATGACTTGTAAATTGTAGAAAATTTGGAGCTGAAATTGAACAATTTATATGATTATACGAGGAAATGATAAAAAAATGTTTTTTGTAATAGTTTTAAAGTCTTTGGAGGATAGCGGGGACAAATTTTGTCTGGTATGTGGCAACATTTTTATTTGCTATATTAGTAGAATTATGGTTATGCAAGAGTTTTAAATTATCTTTCTTCTTTTCTGTATAAGTTTGTAAGTAAATCTTCAGTTAAAGTATGTGTTGCTATAGAAACCAAATCTAAGTTCCTCAGGTGCTTAAGATCTAGATTAAACCCTAAGTTCTGTCTTAGACAAAAGATAAAACTGAGCCCAAAGCAGTGTGTTTATATGATAATGTAATAATTAAATGTTATGACTTCAGATCTTTGTTTTTGATAGCATTTTATAAGCCTAGAAAGTTAGTCTTTTGTATTTTATAGCTTTTAGAAAATTGTTTGTGATCTTAATGCAACAAACATGAAGTACACAGAAGCTAGCTGCCAGGAAAAATCTTGGCCAGAATTTCAAGATAGTTTTAACCCTTTCTCTGTTGAGGGCAATTGATACTACCTTTGCAACCAGTGCCGACCAAGGTCAGCCTGCATATTCATGCAGTCTGATCATGGTCTGCACTTATTATTCGCCATTTAGTCAGTAAATTTTGAATAAGCAACGCCATAAACAGTTAATGGATCTGTCCAAATTGAAAGATGGATAAGTCCATTTTAGATGTTTAGCATGGTCAGGGTTAATACAGTGGACATGTGATTGACCAAATCACGATAGAAGAAAGTTAAGGTGTACTATAGAAACATTTTTCATTCCTTGCAGCACTTTTTGCTAAGTTAAAAGGAGTTTAAATTGCAAGTTAGAAAATCCTGCAGTTCTACAAAAAAAAAAAAATGGTCATGACTGTAGATACTATAGTTTCAAGAAATGCAGTTTTCATCAGAATTCAGACATTATATATGGATTGATAAATAACAGTTCAGGGAATACCATTTTAAGTGCATGTGAGAAAGATGACAGCTACATACAGAGAATAGTACTGGTTCTTTGACTGGTAGAGGGTTATCTGGGCATGGGAATTCTACCTGGAAGTAAAATAGCTTGGTATGAAAAATTCTGACATCTTGGCGCTGAGACAATAACACATTTTTTATGCTTCCGAAGGGAGGCATATAGTTTTATAACTGTCCATTGGTCCGTCTGTCTGTCAGTCCGTCCGAAAACTTTAACATTGGCAATAACTTTCTTATTAGTAAGTGGATTTACTTCATACTTGGACACAACACCCCTTTGGACAAGGCCTTCCCACTGACCTATATTTTTTTGATCTTGACCCATGAATGACCTTCACCTTGAAGATCCAATTGTCCAAAAACTTTAACATTGGCGATAACTTGTTTATTAGTAAGTGGATTTACTTCATACTTAGACACAGCACCCGTTTGGACATGGCCTTCCCACTGACCTATATTTGTTTGATCTTGACCCCTGAATGACCTTTACCTTGAAGATTCAATAGTCCAAAAACTTTAACATTGGCAATAACTTCTTTATTAGTAAGGGGATTTACTTCATACTTGGACACAACACCCATTTGGACAAGGCCTTCCCACTGACCTATATTTGTTTGATCTTGACCCCTGAATGACCTTTACCTTGAAGATCCAATTGTCCAAAAACTTTAACATTGCCCATAACTTCCTTATTTGTAAGTGGATTTACTTCATACTTGGACACAACACCCCTTTGGGCAAGACCTTCCGACTGACCTTTAATTATTTGACCTTGACCCCTGAATATCCAATTGTCCAAAAACTAATATTTGGCAATAATTTACAAATTAATAAGCTGATTTACTTCATACATAAACACAACACCCTTTTGGATAAGGCCTTCCCACTGACCTATATATTTGTTTGACCTTGACCCATGAATGACCTTCACCTTGAAGATCAAATTGTCCAAAAACTTTAACATTGGCCATAACTTCCTTATTAGTAAATGGAATTACTTCATACTTGGACACAACCCCCTTTGAATAAGACCTTATCACTGACCTATATTTATTTGACCTTGACCCCTGAATGACTGGTTCTCAGCTCAAAGGTCAAAGCACCACTTTTGGGGGCATTGTCATCTTACAGTGACAATTCTTGTTTTATTGTATTTTGCACACTGAATTTTTGCCAGCATGGCTAGCTCTGTAGGTAGAGCTTTGGATTGTCAAGCCAGAGGTTCTTGGTTCAGTCACCATAGGGGCCAGCAAAATTTCTCTGTGATAATTGGTGTTGGACATGCATCCATAGGTCATTAGTCTCTCCCCTCTGAATCAAGTGAGGAAGTAGTCGGTTGCTTTGCAGAGAGAGGAGAGGTTAAGTTAACTGGTTCGATACCCAGGAACACTTGTATGGTGGACTGCCCACCAGGATATGACTACAGCTGTTGAAACTAGAATTAAACCCCAATAAAACAAACAAACAAGTACACTGAATTATGTTCTGGCAGTGGAAATTTTAAGATTTACAATATGCATATATATCTGTATGAATATAGGAAGAGTTTATGAGAATAACAACATCATTTGAGAAAAACTTGATGATTTAGGGGAACGGGTAGGATGCATGTGATCTTAGCATGAAAACACCTGAATGTGACAATTGTATGGAAAGGAAATTGCATGTGGGAAGAAATTACCTGACGCATGTTTGTTTTAAAAAATTATATAAGACACTAAAGGCCACTTGGTATTTTGTTTGCATTCCCACATGTGTTGGATAATTTCCAGAATCGTATTGTCTACTTTCCTGGTTTTATCTGCAGAGGATCTGCAAAACACCTTGATCTGAAAACTATTTTCTGAGTAATGTTTGTGTAAAACACACATTGTATTGTGTGCAAAGTCTTAGAAGGGAAAAAGTTGCATCTGAAGGAAAGGTTATCATTTGTGCTTAGAAAAGTTGTTGGTAATATAAATGGACTGGCATGGCCAAGGACTGGAGATTTTTTTCGACATGAGTTTCATGAAAGTATATTTCACAGGTGAAAAATTTTAGAATTTGATCAGATAACAATTTAAGATTTCAGGTTTCAATGTCTGATATTTCTTTTGATATTTACAGACAGGTGCATGCAAAACTTCTATGAACATTTTGAAATATCTAAATTATTATTATTATGTATGTTGCAAGTTTGAATTTATGCTTCCCATGATTTGGCATGTC
Source organism: Cyclina sinensis (assembly GCA_012932295.1). Classification (NCBI taxonomy): domain Eukaryota; kingdom Metazoa; phylum Mollusca; class Bivalvia; order Venerida; family Veneridae; genus Cyclina; species Cyclina sinensis. The sequence goes on along the minus strand of JAAONU010000009.1, from coordinate 7,354,698 downwards.
AGAAATGAAGCATATTTCAAGGATTTAATGCAAAACAGTTGCTAGTAATTATTTCAATGAGTTTGTGTCAATTAAGTAATTTATTTATTTCAATTTTTGTGAGATAAATCTGAATTTTTTTGTATTGAACTCAAACAAAGAATGGAAATGTTGTAATGTTATTGGAAAGGAAAACAGTTTCCAAGTTATTTCTGTCATAGTCTTGAGGACACCATGCTTTTACAAAATTTACAAAATTTAAAGCAAGCATCTCATGACTTTAGCAAGCTTTTTTTGGATTTTTTTTATATATTTTCCAAATGTATCAAACACTTCGATAGAATATAGACATTGTGATAAAGAAAGATGAAAGGAAAAATGTATGGGTGTAATTCATTACTATAATACTTGTATATAAAATTATTTCTTTGTTTTCTTTGAACCTAAAGGATCAAAACTCAGTTTTTATTGTCTTGCTGACTGTTAAATTTGATCAAATAAAAAAACACTACAGCTTACAGAACAATGGTTATTGTAAAAGATGAGATGTCCAGTTCAAATTAAAGTCGTGAATTGACAGACATTTAATATATTTTCTTGTATTTCCAGAGTGCTGATGAGAAGCTGAGAAGTTTAAGTCACAAGGGACATAACTCCAGTAAAGCCAACACCAACACCTATTGTGGAGGTCAGAATGGTCACAAAGAATCTGCCCATGAAGTACGTGTGACCCCTTTAAGGTCAGAAGCTCCAGATGTGCCACCACCACCAATACCTCATGTGACAACCAATCAGATTCAGCAGGATCAGTCACATGATCAAAAACTGCATCATGAATCATCGAGTCAGAAAAGGTCAAGTGTAGTTTTTGAGGCAGACCAAAGTGATATACCTCCACCACTCTTCCCAAAACCTCAGATAACCAATATGGCGGAAAGAAAATTTCAACGTCAGAACAGGAAAAGTGGCGCTGTAGAGGATAGTTCAGTTTTGAAGAAACGGTCACGTAGTGAAGGACCACATGGGAGGAGAAAATTAAGAAACTCAATGCATGAGACCTCAAATAAAACAAATAGCAAATCTGAAGCAAATGGGAGACATTCTATGTATACAGGACATCTGTCTGATGATGAGGATGTAAGAGTTATGCATTCTGGGAGTGACTCGCCAGATTCAGATGTGGCTGATCAGAGATGGACAAAGAATCCACTAATGGTGCGAAAGTCTCGTAAAAGTGATAGGACATCTAAAACAGACAAAAGGAGGTCTGTTCATAATGTTGAAAATAGCTTTGAACAAAGTGGACCAAATTCATACCAGGTGACTCAAAACAGAGACTTTTTCATACTCTCCAAAAAACCAGATAATATCCAAACTCAGAGTCAGAAGGCTAAATTTCAAAGAATGGAAGAAAATCGCAAAAAGCGCATAGATATGGCTGTCACTAGTGATGAAGAGTGTTCCCCTCAGTTGCGTATATCACGACTACGTCAGCGAGCAATGATGAGCTCACACATGGATAATAATCTAGGGCAGGAAGGTGGCATAAATATTGTACCTGTAAGGAATGAAAATTCATTCAAATCGTATAAAGATTTTCAGAATGGAGTATCTCAGTTTGATAAAAATGAGCCAATTAGGTTGTCGCAATGTGATGAGAATAGACAGAGTAAGTATGATGAGAATTATAACATCGACAATGTAAATGGAAACTTTTATCAGGAGTATACAAAGCAACAGGGAGTGAAAAGAAATAAGTTACCAAATGTTCTTCCTGAGTTTTTGCCAGAAAATAGGGTCTCTGTAAATGGAGGAAATAGGAGTTACCATGGTAATGCAAATAAAACAGTTACAGGTCTAAGTTCACAACCAGTAACTTTTAACCAAGAAAGGCAAACTCAAAGACCTCAACAAGGTAGGGTAAAAATGTCAAGTGAATCACCAAAGTTGCGTAGTTTCAATGAAGTGAAGACAAATCAACCTACACAGTTGAAAAAAGCAGATCAAAAGATTGAATTAAATCCAAGATCGCCAAATAGCTCTAGTGACTCATTGGATGACTTGATTGAATCAAATATTCAGTATCTTGAAAGTGAAATTGAAAGTGGAAAATTAAAAAGACAATCAGGAAATTACTCTAATTATTCACCAGAAAAAATTGTTCAGAGACAAGTTATAAGAGAGCCATTGCGATCAAATCAAACCAAACAGTTTGAGCAAGATGAATTTAGGTCAAGGTTAATAGATCCAAGAACTTATGTGTCAAATAAACTGATGTCAACAGTGACAAAAGTTGAACCAAAGATTGTGCAAAAGTCAACAGTGTATCCTCAGTCAAGTGCATATCCTAGACAGTATCCAAATTCTCGACAAGTGTCTGTGACAAATGCTGAGCAGAAACATGTTCCTCATTCTGGTTCAGCTACATACAGCCCATATATGCAACGTAAAACGTATGACATAAATGAGGATATATCAAAATCAGACAGTCACTTGAACGCTTTGAATACAGAATTTGTGCCATCTCAGAATTCTTTTCAGATGCCTAAAAGCTATGCACCTTACCCTGTTCTGAATAAACAGACTGGGAATATAGTGTATATTCAGCCTTCTGAAAGTACTGAAGAACAAATAGATATATCTGAGAATGGAGTGAATCCAACAATTGATTCAGGAATGTTTTCAGATGTTGAATATAACATTGAAGTCTCTGAAAGGATTAAAAAGTGGGAGAAGAAGTTAACACCTGGTGAAATTGAGGAAAGACATACAGTTTTGAACACTATAAAGGAATATGAATCATTCAGTGACAGTAATCAAAAGCCAGATACACCTGTGGAAGTTCGAAGAGAACTTTGGCAACTAGTAAGTCCAACAGATAACAGTGGGGTTGGAAAATTGTCCGTTAATCTAACCCGTTCCACATCTTCAGTGTCGGATTCAAGTATGCAAGATCCATCAGGTATGATTTACTTTGAACCAAAAGTTGTTTCATCTGAAACTAATTTGCATAGGATCTTTCGTGTAGTAAATGAACCAAAATCAAGAAGACAGGATGCAAAGCCTATTGCAAAAGTAAAACAATTGACAGAATGTGATGATAGCATGAATGCACACAGCAGGTACAAAAAGCCTGTTGACACATCAGGGCACACTCAAAGTATGAGCAATGTCACATTAAGCGAGTCAGAAATTGGATCAAATATGCAACAGTCTTGGCCACCAATGGCTGTTGATTCAGATAGTGGAATCAGAAAGTCATGGAGAATGTCGCGTTACGAAGAGGAAATAAATGAACTGAAAGAGCTAGTTTCGGACAATTTTCGTGATATTAGGAAGCGGTTTGATTCTGACATGAGTGAAACAGATACAAAACGTGCATCCCCTGTGTTCAGGGAAACACAGACTGAAAATCCAGTGGTAACTGTTGTTCCAGTAAATAACCAAACTTCTAGAACATCAAAATTAACAGTGAACATTCAGTCTGTTACTCCAAATCAAAGATCCCCAGTTACAATTCGAAGAAAACTTTCAGATCAGAAGAATACCCCACCAGCTTCTCCTGGTGTTCCTCTTACACCAAAAAATGAAAGAAAATTACCTGTTTACAGAAATATACCTGTAGAAACAAAAGCAGTACCTTCTCCTATTGCACCAAAACCAAAGAAAACTGCTGTTCTCGACTTGAAACAGTCTGTGAATGCAGATGCTAAAACCACTCCTGAAGTTTGGTCTCCAAACATGGAGAGCAGAAAAGGCCTTGTAAGTATGGAAAGGGTCAAAGCACGTACTTTGCAAACAATACCATTCTCAGAAGATCCTGTATGGAAAGAAATTGAAGGCTTGGCAACTTTTGAAAAACCAGAAGAGGTTTCAAAGGAGGTGAACTTTGATGAAATAGATGAACTGTTGAAACTTGCAACTGGTGGAGTGGATAACCTAAAAGCAAAGTGTAACAATGCAAACTCAAACTTTGAAAATCAGATGAAGAGATTGACTAGTTCAGACACATTTATGACCCCGAGTTCTTCTCAGGTACAAACCTTAATGACCCAGAGTTATACACCATCGACTCAGATACAAGTGCCAATAGAAAAGCATCGAACTTTATCAGATTCAACATATCCACCAGCTCATACAAGCAAACATGCTTTCACTCCACCAACAATTCAGCCATTGAAGTTGAATTCAAAACCAGCAAAAAAGTCAAGTACAAGTGCATTAGATGAGGTTTTAGAAGATATACGCGCAACACTGCAGAAAAAGCCACTCAGTCCAAAACTCATGAAAAATTTAGACAATTCAGAATCAAATTCTTCTACAAATCTTTCACTCCAGTCTCCACTGACAAAATCTTCAAAAGCTTTTATATTCCCAAAAGATATGAAAAGGACCAGAACAGAGACAGTAAAAGAACCTTCAGATGTTGTAAAATCGTCAACAGCGACTCCAGGTTATGACAACACTCATGAAACTTGGAAACCTCCACAAAATGAGATTCCGCCACAAGCTCTTCAACAGTTGGCAAACACAGCATACATTGATCCAGAATTTACACAGTTTCCTTATATAATCAATGGAAATTACCATCTGGATCCAAAATTGTTGTCAGAAAAGTTAAAAAGCACTGGATTGGTAAATGACTCTTCAGATGAACATTCAAGTAATAGAAATAAAGCTTATATAGATTTACCTGCTAATCATATACATTTAACAAGTCCTGCCAGCAAAGAAATGAATAGGCCTGAAGTGATGAATCTCTCAAAACCAGGTACTCATGATTTAGATCAGTCAGTTGATGACCTAAGAACTTTAGCACAAGAAGTTGAGTATAAACTAAGTCAAATCAAGTCACGTATTGTGTCAGCCGATGAAGACAGACTTGATAGTATTTTGCTAGCATTAAAAAAATTTGCACCAATGACTGAGCAGAAATTTTTTAATGTGAAATTTACACCAAATTATGAATCTGAAAAGGCAAGGAGAAGTAAATTGGAAGATGCCTTGTCTGAACTTGAAAAGGTGTATAATAGTTTGGATCTGAATGATAAATCACTTATGGATAGAGCTTCAAGGAGGGAAGAAACAGCTGCATATGATTATAAACATGAGCAGGAAAAAAGTCTCCAGAAAAGTAGTGCTGCTACAAATATTCCTGTTCCCTCAAACTCTGTTGTATCACAGAGCAGTGCGTCAGATGGAAGCAAAATTCTGCGCAGATCACAAATTGAAGAAATTGAAAGACAAACGCAAAATGAATTTGAAGACATTACTAAATCATTTCAAGTTCTTCTGGATGAAGTTACCAAGCAGTGTAGAACAGTAGCAAAAAGGTCATCAAGGAGCTTTTCTGCAGATTCAAACTTGTTTGCACCCGCAACATCTACTCAGCAGTATTCAAGTCAACGCCCGCCAGATGAGATAAGACAAGAGCCACCTAGACAACAACTCAAGGTGGAGACAAAATCACAGCGAGCTTTACAAGATAATTACAACACTGCCATAAAGGAACTTGAGTCTGTTGCCATGGGTAATCTGAAATTGCCTGAAAATAAACCAGTACAGAGTGTTGTGTACTTGAATATAGACAAATCAAAACCATCAGAACAGAACTCAAACCAAAATCAAAGAAATGCTGTTCCTGTCTCGCCTACCAGAAACCTTGACATTCAGGTGCAGTCCAAAACTGTTACTTCCAGTAGAAATCTGTTTAATTCAAAACCATCATCTGAGTCAAGTAAGTTTGTTTCCATGGCTACTGAGTTCTTCAAACCAGTTGTCACAAAATCTGTTACAACCGAAATGACTTCAAGTGAACCAAGTAATATTGATAAAAAAACGGTGTCCTTGCAAGTTGATTTAAATAATGCAGTGCCACAGAACCGTAGTGCAGGAAGATTTAGAAAGAGAGGCAATATTGAACATCGAAAGTCAATGCCAGCAATAACAAGAAGTGTTGAAACGCAGACTGTAGAAACTCAAACTGACCCTGCACCAACCGTGTCAGAAATGAAAGAAAAGTTTGAACAGTATCGTAAATTATCCCTTCAAGAAATGTCAAGTGACAGTTCTCCAGATTTTAAAATTGATCGCAAAATAGTGAGTAACATAACTGGTGAAGGTGAAAATGACGTTGAATTAAGCACAAGTGATGATGAATCAGTGACAACTTCTAAAATGAGACGCTCTTTTAGTTGTCCTGATATAGTTGGTCTTTTGGAAGAACTTGATAGGAAAGAGAAAGATAAAGAGAAAAAGCCAACTAAAGTTGACAAGACCAATACAAAAAAGGGGACTAAAAGTGTAACACCGAAAACAATAAAACAAAGACATGAAAACAAAATGAGATTCAGGTCGTTACAGAAAGATGATACAAAAGTGAAACAAATTGAAACTGCTTCATCTGTGACTTCAGATGATGGTATTGAATCACCTAAGTGTAAACCACCCATTTATCCAGTATGGAAATACCCCGGGCAAGTGGAGGGCCCGAATCTAAAGAAAAATGATCAAAGAAAACAAGCATTCGCTCATGATAGAGATTTCACTAAAACTGCTTCAGATACTGAGCAAGAGAGAGTAAGTTTATGCACTGATGACCAGGGTGCATCTAGATTGGATGAAATGGTCTGTCGCAGGAGGTCAAGGTCATTTGGATGTGAACAGGAGACTGAAGACCGACCAAAAAGTTTTCATGAGCTGGTTGCAACTTTTGAACAGAATCCTCAGAGACGAGAAAAGATACGCATGAGTGGACTGCGAAAGTGTGCGTCAGAAGATTCAATGTTTACAGACCTTGTGTTGCAGAAAATTTACCATTCAGAGTCTGATCTCCATACTTTTGATGCAGATCATAAACTGACAGGGTCAGCTTTAAAACTGGGCCTGGAAGTAAAGGTTAATAATTGATGTCAGGCTCTGCGATAATTTTTATTTCTTTCAAAATATTTTTTGGCACATTCTTTTTGATTTTTAATGAATGTACATGACTTGTATGTGAATGATATCTTAAAAGTTAAAGCTTTATTCAATTATTTTATAATATGTAATCTGTTGAAACATCTTGTAACTTGTAAAATGTTATTTTTAGTTGTTAATGACATATTAAATAGTGCTAAGTTTCTATTTATAGACTGGTTTGAATGGATTGTTTTGTACAGTAATTTAGTATTCTGTTGCTCCTGCTAATAGAAATAAAGTAACATTCATAATTCTTTTGATGATAATTTTTTTGAAGCTGTTAAGTCAGATGTGATATAATTTTAGATTATTGTATGCCAGTTTTCATAACAGCTCCTGTAACATATCACTGAGACTATTGTAAGCTTGAGGGCATAGCCTGAGGGATGATTTAGGTCCGTGGAATGGTACGGGGGCTGAGCCGCTGATATGTGAAATTGCTATACCATAGACTTATCGTCACATGCTTAATGAAGATCCAAATCTTTAATTGTTTATGGTCCATTGTGACATATCTTGAAAATTTGATTCCTTACACGAAAAGTGTAAAAAAATTACTCTCTTTCCAAATTTTTGGCTCATTTGTTTATGTATTATTATCAGTATGAAATTAAGTATCCCCCGATGAATTATGGGGGACAATATTGAGGGATAATATGACTACAGTAGGGCTGATGAAGATTCAGATGAAGTCGCCTATATATGGACAGGCTTAAAAGCTTATATCTTTAGAAAGTCTGTGATGATTTCTGTTCAAATACAGTTTTAGTAAAACATGACATAATTTACTGTAAATATTTGCAGATATAAAGAATTTTTAATTCACACAGAGTACTGGAAATAGTAATTGTGGACAATATTAGTTAACATATTTGAAATAGTTTTGTTCATCATGATTTCTGAGCTGACGGTTCTGTCCATTTTAGAATAGAAAAAACTTCAAGTTTATTGATTGCTGCTTTACCTCATGAGTAAGTCCACCTTTACTCTCAATAATGTGACTTCAGGCAGGCGGATATCAACCATTCAAAAAATATCACAATATATTTTGAGTACAATTATTTGGACTTGTCCACTTTTACAAAATAACTATTATTTTGTTAGAAATTCTATAGTTTGTGGGAATATACCAAGGCATTTTCATTAAATGCTTAAATGATTGGAGGCAATATTTTAAAAAATAGAATAAAATAATGATAATGATTAATCGGGCTGCCTGTTCTCTTGCAGCTACAGGTTTGTTTACTGTTACACATTTAGTTAAATCCATTTTATTTATGATTTTTTTATTTTTTATTTATTTCTTTTTTTTTTGGCTGAACATGTATCATCACTGAAAACCTCTTTTTTAGCCATGTACTTTTCTTAACCCTTTACTCCATATATATGCATTTTTATGCATGTGCGACCAGTGTAGATCCAGATCAGCCGGCACATCCGTGCCGTCTGATCAGGATCTGCGCTGTTCGCTTTTTGGTCAGAAATAACCTAATGTATCAAAAGGCAAACAGTGTAGATCCTGATCAGATGGCACAGATGTGCCGACTGATCTGGATCTGCACTGTTTGCCCAAGCCATAAAGGTGTATATATGGAGGAAAGGGTTAACAAAATGATAACATGAAACTGACTTACGCTGTTTTCTAAAATTGGAGGAAAGCTAGTTCTGACTGTAATGCAGTAAATGAGATTAATGTTATTCTCTATTCAGGGAGTTTTCTTGAAGAATTCATGATGCACAGAAATGATAGAACTGTGGAAATGAACTTAAATTTCTGGAACTCCTGCACTCTGGCAATTAATTGATTTACCGGCTGCTGCTAAATTAGACTGCCATGTGCTGAAAAAACAGCATGCATTGTGGGTAAACGTGATAAACCATTCATAAAGGTGGTATTTTTGTTTGACCTTTGTGCAGACATGTTTAGTTTTTTTTTTGCCAAGACAGAACTGATTATGAACATACACAGTTAATCATTTAAAACAGGAAGTTATAGAAACAGTTTGTGCTAGATACTTTTGTTCCTAATTTCATATTTCATACTTTGATCACTAGGAGTATTTTTTGTTTAGGTGGTTTTTTATTTTCACTTAATACATTTTATAAGCAGAGTAACATTTTTACAATTTGTGTATCTTCTTCATACTCAGTTTACAGTAGTTTTGAGGCAAATGTTTTAAGACAGGATCCAATTGTTTCCCTTTACTTTTTTTTTATCTGCACAAGTCTTGAAGACAGGTTATCCCTGAACATGGGAAACAAATAGTGCTTTGAAAGTTTCTCATGATTATTTGTATAACTGCTGTTAACCCAAGACATCTGGAGAGAAAATTTCTGTCCTTATACATATCCAGGGAAAGTATGCTTATCAACTCACTAACATGGGCCACATATTCCTGGATTCTCAGTGGGGCTATTTGGCACTTTTTTACTTGTGTAAGATTTCCTAATTGTATATCCTCATTGTAAGATTAGCTGCAATGGGTGGTAACTTAGCAGAGTCTTGTTACTAACTAAACTTCCGATACATGAAAGATACTTTTAATCTTAGTCATGATTTCCTTAAAGAATAGTTCAAGAAATTTTAACTGCAGTTTGATTTCTTGAAGTTCTGGTGTGAATTCTCAGCAATTTCAGCTGTGCATGAAAATTGCATCATGCATATTGCAAAGATTTGTGTGGGATTCATGCATTTCTTTTTTATATATTTTTTCCTATACCCTGTTTAATATAGCTTCTTTCTGAAATGAAATTTCTTGAGAAAGACAGAAGTTTATTGACTTGTTTACGTTTTGCATTTTTATACCATCCTTCCTTTAATCTTCAGCAGGATGGGTATTTATAGATACGGTAGCTTATTTTGGAGAAACTTTGATAAATCGCCAAAAATGTTGAATTAACAAGTGTCTTGATAGCTTACTGTGTTAGGTTTAAGCAGGTTTTGAACAATTAAGTTAATGGTGTATTCAGTGTTGATTTCCATGTTTTATAGCGAGTGGCCAAAAAAAACCCGTCATGTCCAGGGGAGAAGACCCTTACATATTCATATTTCCTGCAACAGTTCTGCCCTTTTAATGATTTTAACATAAAAGCCAAAAAGGGCTTATCAGCTGTTACAGAAATAAAGGTTTGAAACATTCTGGCTCTCGGTGGGAAATGTAATTAATCTTAAAACTAGAACCGTCCATGAAAACTGTCTGTCAAATGAAGAAAATCCGGTTTTGCAATTATGAAAAATGGTTTCTTCTTCCAGAAAACTGATATATTTTATCATGAATTCTAGAAAAGTTGCCAAACATGAAGCTTGTGCCAAATTATTAGAAGAAACCTGTTAGCAAATATATCAGATCTACTTCTCAATTTTTTGCTCTTGCTTTATTTTTATATATTTGAATCTTGCTTTGCCTTATGTTCTTAGGTACTGATATGAACAGTCTTAGAGTTTTCAAAATATCTGTTAGCATAATGCATGCAATTTAGTAGCAAGTGGCTTGCCAAAAGTTTTAGGTTGTGTAGTCAGGTGGTTAATTTCATATATGTAATCTCAGACATATATATAAATATAGATATATATATATTTAGTGATACCTGATTATGATTTGTTGGTAACCTAGGTAATAGGTCTTACAGAGCCAGTAAAAACTTAGAGGATTCTAAGTTTTAGTACATTTTTTTTTTTGTCTTGATTAAATGTTAGTGCAAAAGTACAGCTTATATTTTTGAATTTCAAAGCTTCATATTTGATATTGAACAGCACAAGAGGCTGATATGTTTTAAGCTTTGATACCATTTAGATTGGCAATTTTGACAAATGATTACATTTTTAGTATTTTCCATGAGAGATGGGTATGCAAACTGCAAGCCTGCATTGAAGGGCTATACCATACCTTAATCGAAGCCAAAGTTCACACAGGTTGATGGTGCTTCTCTTACGTATTACTGTTACCACCTTTCTGCACTGAAGCATGGAACCATTGTTGTAGTGGGTGAAAGAATACTTACTTTTGCAATGTTGTATCGTACTTTATTTCCTCATTACGGGTTGTGATCACATGTATACCTGTAGTAATAACATTATATTCAATTAGAATGATTTCCTACTGTAATGCAGTCGTGTTCTTCTTTTCTTGTTCTTGATTATTGCTGATTTATGGGAAATCTTACAATATCTAGGCTTAGTTTTTTAGGCTTAGTTTTTAGGCTTAGTTTTAGAGCACCCCAAACAGTCAAAAAGCAGTCTAACAAATCACGATAGAACAAAACCTTTCTGTAGTATGAACACTTTCTTTCATCTCGTTCCTTCACGGCTTTCATTACTAAAATACTTTGAAGAATATATTTCTATGAAAAAAGTATCAAGCCCTTTTCTAGTTTATAGACTATTATTTTGACTGTTTGTTGGTTTTTGATCCGGATGTGCGTGTATATTTTATCTCAAATGAAATATACATGTACAGTCCAGATTATTTACTTATGATATGTTCTTTTATTTGTTGTATCAAATTGTATTTTATTGCTTACCTAATAATGTATTGTATAAAAAAAACTTCGAACATGTTTTAAACTTTCGTAGAATTACAACAGTATTTCATTTTTATTTTTTTTTAAATTTTATGAGTGCTAGTCATTAAGTTAAACGTTATACTAATATTAATGTTAAGATCACACAGAGTATATAATTTAATTTTTTTATAAGTTTTATGCTTTTTGTAAGTGAATGAGATTAGTTTTCATAATTTCTAAATCCTTCATTTTTGTAGAAAGGGTATTTTTATATTTACAAGTTTTCATCAAAGTAATGAAAATCCTGTAACTTCAAATAACTTGTTCATGTATTAGAAATTTAGTTTACCCTTACATTTCTGTCATTAAATGCATAAATTCTTTTTGGTTTTGATTATGGCTGTAACAAATTGAGAATTTTAGTTTTGAATTCAAGAAAACACAGCAATTAAGTGTTGTCTCCCTTGAAAATGTAATATAGCATAGCATTTAATTGTCTTTAAGAATATTAGCTAATTCAGTTTCAGCTGTATTTGCAATTTTGCTTTGAAATATAGGTATTTGACCCATTATGAGATTTGTGCAATATAGCCGATGTGCCAAAATCATTTTATATAAACATTTTAGCATATATGCATATTATATATATGCATTTTAGTATTCAAAATCGTGTTTTATGTATCTGCATAAAATAAATATTTGTACATGTATATTAAAATATTTCGTTTTGATGGCCTTTTTAAGTGGCTAAAGTTGCCATGTATGATGACCTATTGTATACCTTTCGACTATTTATAGGTCATAGGATGTATGTATGTAGGGACCTTTTCTGAGTTTGGGCTGGAGAGATTTTCCAGTTAATGTATAAGTTAGTGTTTCCTTCAGAAGAACTTTGCAGTCAACCCATTGCAAATATATTTATGTGAAGCATTCTACTTTACCAGGATGATTGTGAAATGTTGTATTGTTAAGATTTGCAAATGTTTCGGTTTGTAATGGGAGAGTTTTGGAATCTGGCTCATAGAAAGTTTTGCTTGTATAAAATATGGATATTATGTTGATGTAAAATGTGGCATGTACTTCCTGTATACATTTACTGACATGTACACTTTACAAGATGGCCAGTTGGACCCAGCGTTTCTTTCATTTTAATAATAGAAATTAGTTTCTTGTTCATATTTGCATTGTATAATTGTAACATAAAAAAATTGCATGTACATTACTCACTTATTGCTGGAGAGCTTTTATTTATGAAGGCTGAGCAAAGTTATACAAAATTTGTGTTAATTTACGAAAAGAACTGTGAATATTTACTGCCTGCTTAGTTTGAAGATGTACAGATCATATAGACAGTAGATTATATTGAACTGTATCCAGTTATGTCACTACACTACATGTATGCAACGAGGCAAAATAAAATATGAAAGTAAGTTTCATCACTTGTTACACTTTAGTTCATCTTTATTGAAAAGGCCTACTTACTTGAGTTTATAACAGGTAATTTTCAGTGTATTGTTTGTGGTAGGTGACCAAACTGCAGACAGACTGCCCCTTTCAGACAAACATATTAACTCAAGGTCCACATTCAAGGTCCCATTGTGAATTCCTTTACCACCAGGATAGCAAACTTTGTATTTCCAGTTGCATTTTAGTGTGCTAAACAACAAAGGAAGAAGTGCCGTGAAACAATGAAGCACAGGCATATATTTTCTTTCCATTAAAAGCACTTACCAACTGTTATAATGGTTTTTCCTACTTTCTCTTACCAAGGTGATACAAACATGCCCAGCTTTCTTCATGAATGAGTTGACAGACATCAGTGACACTCTGAACCGTTATGAGGCTGACCCAGCTAGCTTAATCGGTAGAGCATTGGATCATCAATCCAGTTCAATCCCCTTCACGGCCGGCAAAATTTCTCCGTGATAATTGATCTATCGGTCATTTTTCCATCACTTCTGAAGCAAGTGAGGAAGTTGTCGGAGAAATTGGTCAGTAAACTGGTTGGATACCCAGGAACACTGGTTAGGTGGACTGACCACTGGGACAGACCTTAGCTGTTAAACTGGCATTAAACCCCAATAACACCAAACTTTATAATTAATCTTATGTTCAGAGACAACTTTACACTTAAGTTACAAGACTTTACCAATAGGCTTTAGTGATGAGACAACAGAAACAAGACTTAATCCATAACCTTTAGTTAAGAGACGCCTATTTGCTAAAGTTAAAAGACTTTACCTGTAAACTTTACCCATTGTCTAAACACATACATGTGATAACTTCGGTAACTCACAACTGGATTTTCAGCTGGATTTTTAGCTTGAAAACTGGAATTTTTTTATCGACTCGTTTTCGCAAAAAGAAAGACAAGAAGAACAGAAAAGAAAACTAATGAAGTGTTTTTTGTTAATACATAAAGGTTGCACCACATGCAAAAGGCATAATCTGTTCCCTTAGCACACTTTCCTATCCTTTTATATTCAGATTCCCACTGATGATTGATTTTTTTCTTGTCTTTGAATTTTAACTTTTGGACCTGAGTCCTTACACAGATCCCATTTTGTGAAAAGTCTGGGATGTGTTTCCAGTTTCACCAGAATTTTTTGAACAAAATTACAAACGATTTTAAGATGTAAATTATGTTGATTCATTATAATTGTTGCTTTCAAAAGTAACCATGACAGAAATATTTAAGTCTTAGAGAAAAGGAAACTTTTTCAATGAAAAACTGGTACTTATAATTAAATAATGGACAGATATCTTAATCAATCAATTGAATGTTGTAAGTTTGCCATATAAAGAGTCTCCAAGACACTGTTTTCTATAAATATCAAAATACGGCGGGGTCGCGGAAATATATGACAAACGGAACTTATCCGAGATTTTCTCTCGCTGCCTTATGTTTAATGAACTAAATATTTGCTGAAATTGGTTTCCGACAATTTGTTAAGCTTGTCCTAAAACTACTTGACCTTTTGTTATAAATAAATCCGATAATTAAAACAAAAATACCAAAAAGTATTTTAGTCATTTCCTTACACTGTTTAAAAGGTTAGAGTAACATTAGTTATGCATTGATGTTTAACAGTTTGCCTTTAAAATTTAGCATTCAATTGTTGTACACAACAATTTTCTTCTGGGTGTACATCCCCAATCGAATTATTTTGACCCAATTCAACACCCGTTGATGGCTAAATGTATTAATTGTGTATCGAGTGTCAACACAGGATTAATTTAATGAAAGTAGTAAAATGCGCTCTGATTGGTCAATGCTTTGAAGGTAGTATTTATTGATCGCCGTTTCCGAGTATAAGCTCCGCCCATAACTGGAGCTGAGCAAGTTATTGACGTCGGCAGATGAAAGATTTTTTTCTTCTTGATTTTAATAACGGGAATTTTTAATTAATACCGGGACAGCTGGAATTGATGTGGAATAACGGGACTTTCTTAAATCCCGCCGGGATATCACAAAAACATTGAAACTTCATCAATAGGGTAAAGATACAAGCCTTCTAATAGAATTAATTTGTCGAAACTTTACTCAAAAGACTGTTGATAAGTGTAAGTTAAAGAACTTTACCAAAAGACAACTTACGGGACGTTACCTACAGGCTTAAGTTACGAGACTTTACTTACAAACACCTGGAGCTATATAAGACAACAAACACCCTTATATGATGGCATTTAATTTATTCATGGAAGATATATAATGATTTAACGTCTTGCTAGTTAAAAGCACTGGCGCATTTTTTTTCCAATAACTGTACAAATTCTACAAGGTATTTACATTATAATACAGTTGCTGTCCAAAAATCTCTATATGCCTCCTTTCTATAGGTGTTGGGCAAAATTATTTACACAAACTTTGTACATCTGGGTGACTTTCACTAAAACAGAAGCTACATTTAACGTTTAATTCGTTATATGTTACATAGTCCTCTATAAATTTTAAATGAACACTGTTTATTTTATTAAAGCTTACACAATGTCTACATGCATATATTAACAAACACAACTGAAATTAAAAAATTATATCTTAAACGAGAAATCACACAGTAATGTAATAAATTAAGCAAACAATCAAAATAACCTTTCAATCATTTTTTTAAAACAATTTAACAAATTTACTGGATAGGTAAAAATATGTATAATGTAGGGGTGATATCACATGGTAGAGGATATTTACAATTCTGTAACACAGCCATGGAAAAACTGAAAAATACATTTTTCCATTTTATTCCAATACATACTTGTTAAGCAAAACACATCTTTTTATAAAACTAACAAAAAGTTTCCATTTTTCAAGTGGATTTTTATATAGTTGTGGATTCCATTTCAGACAAATGGATTCTCTAGCAATGTAGCAATTAAAAATTTTTCCATTTCTAAGGTATTGACTAAAAAATAACTGAAAAAGAACACCACAATCACATACTTTCCAAAGATAGCTTATCTTAAAAACAACTTAACAGTGTATATTTGTGTATAGTGCAGGTGGATAACTAAAATAATCATATGTGGTTTGCTGTTGTCCTGATATGTTAAAACATTTTCATAGGATACCTTGCAGAATTCAAATAAATAAATACATGACCATTAAAAGGTCTTTCTTATGATAAAGGCAAACTGGGTATATCACAGAAGCACTAGAATTTTGCAATAACTGAAGTGATCACAATGTTGTACTGAAGTGATCACAATGTCTTACTGAATAGATCACAATGTCGTATTGAAGTGATCACAATGTCGCACTGAAGTGATCACAATGTCGCAATGAAGAAATGTTTTTACCACTTTCAAATTAACTTCCAATCAAGATAGAATTTCAAAAATGACATTGAGAAGTTCATAGAAAACTAAACTAAAAACTCACTCTAGGCCACTTTGCTTAATATATAATTAAAATATGACACGAGTTTAAAAATCTAGCAAAATATTTGCATAAATCATAGAAGAAAGCACTTTGACATGTATAAAGCACAAATTAGGCAGTTTAATTTGCAATTCTGTAAAAGAGGTGAGCTGTGAATTTCATTAATGTACCTCTATGAAAAAGTGGATTAATAGAAATATTGCATAACTGTTTGTATGAATTGCATTTCAACACTAATAAAGAACACAAGTTACACATGACATGAATAACTTAGCAAATGAGACAATATATTTAGTGATTATGCCTCTATTATGTTTAGTGCAATGTATGAGAATTTGAGTTAAGCACATTTATTTTATCTGGAAAAAAAAAAAAGAGAAGGAAATTATTTTTTTCCAGGAAAAGTGGCAGTTAAAAGACAGACACACACCTCAGCAGAACACTGCTGAAATTTGATTGGCAAATATTTGTTTGTACTTACAGAAACACCGTGTTGGTAAAGGAAATTTCAACAACAATCAAGGAGTGAGAAAAAAAAGACAATGGGTGTAACAGTGTTCCAGAACATTATGTTTTGCAACTATGAGAGTGTAATTCATATAAAACATTCATGTAAACTTGCAGTGAGTTCTCAATAACATAATTATACATGTATTGAGCACTATTTGGGCCATGGCAGTAAATGTGTCTGAAATGTGTATTAAATTTACATAATAAACAAGTAACAAAACTGTTAAACACAATGAATAACGACTAGGAGAAATATATTAACAATGTGACCTTTTTCTCCCCCAAAAAGTTTTTAAAAAAAATATTTTTCATGAAAGAAGAAAAAAAAAACTCTCTTACACCTTGGCACTTATATTCAACCTTCAATGACCTTTCAAGATCACATGACCAAGACCACCAGATATGATCCATTGCAAATACACTTAGTAAGCTCCTGTATAGAAAAGCTCACTTAATATTAACCTTTGCTTGCCTTTCACATTTCCGTTGCCCTTCTAAAATGTAAGTTTTCAAGGGAAATAATTCTGTCACGCAGGAGGTAAACAAAATCAACCTCCTTTTACAAAACGTGTATTTTTCCAGTCCAGCTTGTGGGTTATTTCAGGATGATAAACTGTCCATTTGTTGTTCAAAAAAGTCCCACTTGTTGTTTTAACTTCTGTTGCTTCCAGCTGGGTAATGCATAAAACTCGTCTCTAGACATCTCCAAGACAGCCTGAAAGAATACAAGTATTCATTCCATATAAAATAAATACTAAAACGTAACAATGTGCCAAGACTTCATTCTGATCAATCTGGGAACCAGTAATTTCTGCAATGAAATGCAACCTCTACATGGCTGACCGATATTAATTCTGTCTGCTGTAAAAAGGCTGGTTTCAAGCATATCTTTATAAATGACATATTTAGGACAGAACACACTATTATCAAAGATTTAAGATAATAAATTCCAAACAACTTTTACTGATATTGTTAATAATCACTCCTCTAGCAGTCCTATGCTTCTAGTAAAGCTTCTAGTGAACAAAACTGATTTCAAAGCTATAGAACCAGTTTATATCTCTTCACAACTATTCAGTCAATTAGCCCTTTCAACTCCCCATTCCCCAGTCCAAAACTGACCAAACTGTTTTTAACAACTGATGATTTGATCAATTAAAATGAGTTTCACTTACATCAAATTCCTCATCAGAGAGATAGGACTCTAGTTTCAGAGGGTCTACACCCTCAGGAAGAGGTGTGTCTAGAAGCTCAGCAAAGGTGTATCTTGTCTTTGACAACTTCTTCAGAAGATCTTGTACCAATACAAGCTCACTCTCTGTCCTCCCATCCTATAATTTTAGATAATAATTATAACACCTTTAAACAAAACTGTACAAACAGAAAGAAATACTATGTAACAGAACTATAAGAATTTTTTTTTCTTCAAGAGTGTGTAAACTTTCTGTCTTTTGGCATTAAGGAAAGCGGTGTCAGTCAATCGGGCTGGCACAGTGCCAGGAAAATTATCAGGGTAATTTATGGTAAAATCTTATCATTTGTTTGGTTTTAGTAAGTCTGCAAAAAGTTTTCCAAATCAAAACTACTCAAAGCAAACATTTTCAATCCATCGAATATACCAATGAAAATTAAAATCATTATTATATTTTAGCCATACGTAGTTGTAAACATGACAGGAGAGATGACAGTGAAAGTTCAAACTTTCTTGAAGAACTTAATAAAGACAAAAGAAAAGTCAAAATATAACACTATTGTGCAACTTTGAAAAACAGATGTGTAGGGAACCTAAAACTTACAGAAATAATATGAAAAAGAATAAAGTAAGATTTTTTAAGTGAAAAAAAGGAAAGTTTTGAACTGTTCTGGGTAATAAAAATGTGTATTTTCATAACAAAATGTACTGACAACACCCATTACCAAAACTTTCTGCATAAAATATCTGACATTAATTGCTGATGTATTAAATACATCCCCATGCCTCATGCTGATTGGTTATCACAACAAAAAAAGGGGCTCATTAGACCTTCATTAGGGCAGAGTTGGGCTCGTAACCTTCGGCTTGCACCTCCTTGGGTATATAAAATTTGGTGGCAAATGCAGAACCAAACAGAAACTGTCTGATAATGTTAAACATGTTAACATGATATAATGAGTAGTTATAAACACTAACATGACATAACTCACTAAACATGACATGATAATTGATAATAAAATATACAGCATTCAGATAATGTTGAAGATGCTTATACTGCATAATAAGTGATAATAAATTTACTAATATGACATAATAAAGTACATGATAATTAATAATAAAAACACTTACAAGATCTCAATGAAAAAATGCCCACAAGACAAATATGTAATGAGGTGCACATAAGCTAACATGATTTTTGCATAATGATAGTGTTATGATAATTACTATTGTACTATGCAATCTGTTTAATGGCCGACTTCTGCATATTGCAATAAATGTTCACATAAAGATGCCCCTACTCAGCCTGCTTGGCTTCAAACTTGCTACTCTAGTTCCTTGTTAGTCACAACAACAACAACAATGGCAGTTTGGCATATTTCTTCATTCAGGAAAATTGCAAGATTTTCAATGTGTCTTCGAGATAAGATTTCCATATGACAACATTTAGAATGTGTTAATGTTTACAACAGGTACTGCTCTGATGTCTTCAACTGTACTATTGTAGTCGGCCACAATATACGCTACACTATGATGTTATTAATTAAATGAATGATAACAAATGGTACCCAAAACACATGTAATAAAATGGCAGAATTTTTAATCTTGGTTATGTAGGTAAAAGGTTAAAATAAGTAGAATTTATATAACTTTAAAAGTTCAATTGTTTGATTAAAAACATAATTTTCAATAGAGATCATTTGTTTTGGTAATTTCCCTTCTAACTCAGCAGCTGACTGTGATAAAGAGTAAAGACTTAACTTAGATATAGATATAGAACAAAAGATATCTTCTTAGATATATTAAACACACCAAACTGAAAGTAAGTTTTTAACTTTATCTAACATCTTCGTAACTGTGTCAAAAAAAAATCCACAGGAATCAAGTTACATCCCCTTCCTGTGTGAAACTTAGAAAAAAAGCATAATCATCAGTACTGTCAAACCATGAAACCTCCATAACTGCCCAGCAGACAGTACTGTCAGACCATGAAACACCCATAACTGCCCAGCAGACAGTACTGTCAGACCATGAAACACCCATAACTGCCCAGCAGACAGTACTGTCAGACCATGAAACCCCCATAACTGCCCAGCAGACAGTACTGTCAGACCATGAAACCCCCATAACTGCCCAGCAGACAGTACTGTCAGACCATGAAACACCCATAACTGCCCAGCAGACAGTACTGTCAGACCATGAAACCCCCATAACTGCCTAGCAGAAAGTAATGTCAGACCATGAAACTCCCATAACTGCCCAGCAGACAGTATTGTCAGACCATGAAACCTCCAGAACTGCCCAGTAGACAGTACTGTCAGACCATGAAACCCCCATAACTGCCCAGCAGACAGCTTTTGTCCATGATAACCAGTCAAGTTGATAAAAGAATTCAATCACTCTGTTCTTACACCAAGTAAGTTATACCCAAGCCTTAGTGGACAAGTTTACAGATATGCAAAACTCGAAAAAATCGAAGTTGAACAGTTTCAATACACAAAACCCGTCCCGTTTCCTCAAGTGCAACTCTATTACTAAAAAAAACAAAGAAATAAAAATAATGCACAATTTTAGTCCCAAACTCCATAAATGTGAACCCTAATCACATTAAATTAGAACCCAGTTATTGTCATGCAAAAAGGCAATTCACCATACAATACTAAAGCATTGTTTCCATGGCAAAAAGGGTGCATTATATTGTGTACTTAGTCCATGGCAAAAATATAGTGAAATATTTTGTAACCTGGTGAATTATCTTTATGGAAGACTCCTGGTCGATGGCCAGCTAGAAAATGTAATATCAGTTTATAAAAACAATAGAAAACTATAAAGTTGTAAACTAAGTGAAGTAATTTAAAGCCTTCAAAAACTCATTTCCTTATAATTTTAAAGCCAAAAAAACCCAAAAAATAGTGAATATACTGTAAACCAAGAAATGTATTCACATATTTAAAGTTGACTTTTTCAGATGGAGCTTTTTCTGGGAATTCAAATAGCCATGAAAAAGCCCCCTCTTTTAACATGTGGATTGTTTTAACTACAGCAAAAAAAAAAAATTGTCCCATATGGCAGAGAAACATTTTCATTCACTCTTTATGGTATAATAGTTTTGTATGAATTTATTAACTTGCAAATGTTAACTTATTTGTAAAGCCCCTACTGGTTCACCGGTTCAAATTCCCTTACCAGTAACTAATAATTCAGTTGAAATACCAGAACAGAGAATATAATATGACAAACATTTTTTACATTGAGCCTCACAAGTATTAAACTTGCATTCTCTCATTTCCCAAATAACACCTGTTTTGACAAAAGAAGGGCTAATACAGCAAACAGTTATGAACTTGCTTACAAAATTGTAAATTTTTAGCAATTACGAATAACTAATACTTTGGTCTAGCCTTCATACATTAAACTGCACTACACTGGATGTGTTGCCTGATAGAAGAAATGTTATTTATGACTGTGATTTTAGTAACAATTTTGTTTAAAATACATTTGAAGAAAAGTTTCTGTCTTTCATTTTCAAGATTGCACTTAACCTGACAAATTTTCAGGCTGATTTCACCAGTCTTTAATATGAAACTTGTGAACTATCGGTAGTCTACAGAATAAAAAAATTGCAATGCAGAATCTGTGAAAGTTTCTTGGTTTACAGTAACTAAAACATAATGAGATCCATCAAAGTGTATAAATAGAACTTGCACAGCAAGACTTATTAGAACTTTTTATAAGAAGACAAACAGAAAATATTCAAAGAAAGCAAAGATCACAATATATATTTAATATCAAGAAAGATCATGAGATCTTCTTTTCTTAAGTTATCAAGACAGCTTCTTTATGAATAAGAACTGTTTCAAGAATTGAACCAGATATAAAATTTAATGTCGAGTAAGTTGATCAAAATTTTGGAAAAATTAATAAACATACGAAGGATGTGATGTGTCATTCTCTAAATATAGTAACAATAACAGGTGCATGAATTCTCAAGTGACAGTCTAACCCAAACTTAATGAACAGAAAAATCTAAATTCAGACTTTTTTCTTCAAAAATACCACTGGAGATCATATTACTAATAAAGTTTTTTTTGTTCCGTTTTGCATTTCAGGAAGGTGTAATGTATCAAGAAAGGCATAAAGAAAACCGACCATTTCTGTAGTTAACGTTATAGGATGAGTTTGATTGACATTTCCAGTTTTTTTGTATTTGTAATAAAATTCAAGAAATTTGATTGGCCAGTTTAAATTATTCTGACCAATAAAAATATTTTACTTACCCTCAAGTTCAATTCCCTCGCATTTTCATCCACTGTCCAGAATGGGAACAGGTTTGTGAAAGACAAAGGTTCAAGACCAGCATACACCATATAGGCTGGTGGAGCACTGTCAGGGTTGATCTCTGATAAAAAAACCAGAAAAAAACATTTATGCAAACTGACCAAGACTTACTGTTCTAAGCACATCTGGCAGAAAAAAACTGAGGTATGTACATATTTTGATTCTGTACTGTTAATGCCCGTGGGAAAATTTTAAGTTATGTAAGCAGACAGTCAACAAGCCCTTGTTCCAGATAAATAAAAAGTGCTATCCCAAATATTTTCCAACTGAGGCTCAGAAGTTCTCATGCAATCAGTAAGGGAGGTAATGAAGACTGCATTCATTCAGTGACAGGTAATAGAGGTGTAAAAATTCCACATCCCTTACTAATTAAGCACAATGGTTGATCTCTTCCTTCCAAACTGATCACAAAAACAACAACAAACTTTGAATGGGTTTCAAAAACAAGAGGGCCATGATGGCCCTGGATCACTCACCTGAGTACTCTTTGGCTGTAGGTTTGCTGTTAAGCAGTATTTCATTTTTTAATTGAAAATATATAAGTGCCTACAAACCAAATATGTAAAATATCAGTCAATAAATCAAGGCTCTATGACAGAAAGTAGAAATATCTATTATAAGCTATGGTGACCTTGACCCAGTGACCTCAAACCCTACCCATGGGTAGAGGTCCATGCAAGGAACCTATATTGGATATCAAAGATATTGGTCTATAAATGAAGGCTTTATGAGGTACAGTAGATAAATCTATTTTTATAGCCTCCGTGACCTTTAACCTAATCTAATAATTTGAACAACCAAACAACCTTTCCGACAAACTGCCAGGATATTTGGACTGAAACAGTAGCCTCTAGAGCCTTAACAAAATATTTCTATTTTTGGGCTCTGTGACCTAGTTTTTGACCCCAGATGACCCATATTCGAACTTGACCTAGAAACCATCGAAATAACCTTCTGACATATTTCCAGAATATTTGGGCTGAAAATATTACCTGTAGAGAGTAAACAAGGTTTTTCCAAATTTAAGCTCTGTGACATAGTTTTTGACCCCAGATGACCCATATTTGCACTTGGGCTAGAAATCATCGATACAACCTTTCTGACATTTTTCCAGGCTGAAAATGTGACCTCTAAAGTGTTAACAAGGTTTTTCAATATTCAGACCGTGTGACCTAGTTTTTGACCCTACCTGACCCATATTCGAACTTGATCTAGAAATCATCGAAACAACCTATCTGACATATTTCCAGGATATTTGGGCTGAAAATGTTACCTCTAGGAGTTAACAAGGTTTTTCCATATACAGGCTGTGTGACCTAGTTTTTGACCCCACATGGCCCATATTCCAACTTGAGTTAGAAATCATCTTAACAAGCTTTCTGACAGTTTTTCAGGAAATTTGGGCTAAAAATGTTACTTCTAGAGTGTTAACAAGGTTTTACCATATTTGGGCTGTGTGACCTAGTTTTTGACCCCACATGACCCATATTCAAACTTGAGCTAGAAATCATCAAAACAACCTTTGGGCTGAAAGTGTTTTCCTCTAGAGTGATAAAAAGGTTTTTCCATATTTGGTCTCAGTGACCTAGTTTTTGACCCCAGATGACCCATATTCGAAATTGGGCTAGAAATCATCCAAATAACCTTTCTGATATATTACAAGGATATTTGGGCTGAAAATGTTACCTCTAGAGTGTTAACAAGGTTTTTCCATATTTGGGCTCTGCGACCTATTTTTTTACCCCAGATGACCCATTTTCGAACTTGGGTTAGAAATCACCCAAATAACCTTTCTGACATATTACAAGGACATTTGGACTGAAAATGTGACCTCTAAAGTGTTTACAAGGTTTTTCCATATTTGGGCTCTGTGACCTAGTTTTTGACCCCACATGACCCATATTTGAACTTGACCTAGAAATCATCGATACAACCTTTCTGACATTTTTCCAGGATATTTGGGCTGAAAATGTTACCTCTAGAGTGTTAACAAGGTTTTACCATATTTGGGCTCTGTGACCTAGTTTTTGACCCCACATGACCCATATTCAAACTTGAGCTAGAAATCATCAAAAAAACTTTTCTGACTTATTTCCAGGATATTTGGGCTGAAAATGTTACCTGCAGAGTGTAAACAAGGTTTTTCCAAATTTAAGCTCTGTGACCTAGTTTTTGACCCCAGATGACCCATATTCGAAATTGGGCTAGAAATCATCGATACAACCTTTCTGACATATTACAAGGATATTTGGGCTGAAAATGTTACCTCTAAAGTGTTAACAAGGTTTTTCCATATTTGGGCTCTGTGACCTAGTTTTGACCCCAGATGACCCATATTCGAACTTGGGCTAGGAATCACCAAAATAATCTTTCTGACATATTACAAGGATATTTGGACTGAAAATGTGACCTCTATGGGGTTAACAAGGTTTTTCCATATTTGGGCTCTGTGACCTAGTTTTTGACCCCAGATGACCCATATTCGAACTTGAGCTAGAAATCATGGAAACAACCTTTCTGACAAATTTCCAGGATATTTGGGCTGAAAATCTTACCTCTAGGGTGTTAACAAGGTTTTTCCATATTTGGGCTCTGTTACCTAGTTTTTGACCCCAGATGACCCATATTCAAACTTGGGCTAGAAATCAACCAAACAACCTTTCTGACAAATTGCCAGGACATTTGGACTGAAACAGTAGTATTTGGGCTGAAATGTTACCTCTGAAGTGTTAACAAGGTTTTTCCATATTTGGGCTCTGTGACCTAGTTTTGACCCCAGATGACCCATATTCGAACTTGGGTAGGAATCACCCAAATAATCTTTCTGACATATTACAAGGATATTTGGGCTGAAAATGTGACCTCTATGGGGTAAACAAGGTTTTTCCATATTTGGGCTCTGTGACCTAGTTTTTGACCCCAGATGACCCATATTCGAAATTGAGCTAGAAATCATGGAAACAACCTTTCTGACAAATTTCCAGGATATTTGGGCTGAAAATCTTACCTCTAGGGTGTTAACAAGGTTTTTCCATATTTGGGCTCTGTTACCTAGTTTTTGATCCCAGATGACCCGTATTCAAACTTGGGCTAGAAATCAACCAAACAACCTTTCTGACAAATTGCCAGGACATTTGGACTGAAACAGTAGCCTCTAGAGCCTTAACAAGATTTTTCTTTTTTTAGGTCATGTGACCTAGGTTTTGATCCCAGATTACCCATATTCGAACTCGTCCGAGTAATTACTGGGACAAACATCTCGACCAAGTTTCGTGACAATTGGAGCAAAAATGTGACCAGTAGAGTTTTAACAAACTAAGTGTGAACGGCTGACGGACATTCATCGATCCTAATAGCTCACCCTGAGCCAGCTCAGGATAGCTAAAAAACCTGGTATCTTATAATTTATATGTCTCAACTTTTCACAAAAACCTTACAGAATAAGCATAACTATGAAAATGAATCTTGAATATAAAATAACGTTACCTTTACAGTAAGCCAGTGTGGTTTCCATTGCACATCTTCTATCGGCAGTGAATCTGGTTATGGCTGAGCCCGTTAGTACATTCTCCTGGTCCTCATCACCCTCAGGCCACCAACCCTGATAATATGAAAGTGAGACCACATATACTTCTGCTTTAAGTCTATTTTTCATACTTCACAGCTATGTCTCTCAACTTGTATATGTCATATTGACCAGTTTTGTATCAGATGTTCAAAAATATATTTGTCAAGGTTGAGTATCTTTCCCATGGTAATTGGGTCACCAGTCAGCTTATACAGAGGGCTTATGGCAAACAAGTCTGACGAGCTTCTAAAAGAGAAATCTGAACTTCCTCTCACAACACTGGAGCTAAAATCCTTCTATAATCAACTTATATAATGGAAAAAATAACAATGGCAACAATGAAAGGTTCTACAGAAACATTAGGTTAAATCATTCAATGCTTATAAGTTATTACTCACAAGAATATGACAGTTACGACAGTCAACAGACTAGTAAATCAATAATTCACCGAAACATAATCCATACCTGCCACAGATAGACTTCATGTCCATTGTCCACTAAGAACAGAGCTGGCTGCTGCACCATATAGAGATCAGATTGAAGGACGGGGAACTTTGTTGGCAACTCCTGTGTACGCGAAGGATTCAGGATTTCATGTGCCTCAAAAATGCCAGAAACGCTTGTCATGTGAAACAAACGTAAAGTGTGGCTGAAAGACTTGGGGTCTGCAGAAGAAATACGCAGACAAAAATAAAAATAAAACAAATACAGTTGTAAGATTAAAATATTTCTGCAGTCTTTAAAACCTGGATTAAAATAAAGAAAAAGAAAAATATACTAGATCAAAGAATCAGTATTGAATATCTATAAAGCTGACTGCCTGGAGTTTTAAATGTTGACTGGTTATTTTTGCAACATTCAAAATGCCAACATCTATAATGCTAGCCAAGAGACTGTAGCGAGACCACTGCTTAATGGAGCAATGACATGTCTGGCGGAGACATTACTTCTGTGCTTTCTGGCTAAACAAAGACCATGTTACACTTACTATCCAGGAGACAGTGGTACTTGGATCTGTCACGTATATGTACATTCATCATGCGCCAGAAGTCTGTCCTCTCTTTTCCTTCCTCGATTTCTGAGATCTCTAAACTGACACCCTCGAGTAGACCAACCTCCAGAGGACATCTGAGAAATATCAACAATATAGTCATTGTCTTAGTATAAGCTATATGGAATTCTTCAAATCAGGGATGTACTTCACTTTCTCTTCATAAAATTGCAACTTTATTAACTATTTAATTCAAATCAATCTAAGTATGTTCTAGTATTATTTCTTTCCACTGTGTTTCACTCAATGGTGTTTCAACTGTTAACAAAACTAACAGAAATCATTCTGTTAACAGAATGGCATTTAAATGACCTTAAGTTTGTACCATCATGCTCAATCACTTTTCATCAATTGCAAACTTCTGTACTTCTGTAATTTAATGGCTACCATTATAATATTATCCTAATTCAAGTCACTGGAAGAAATTGTGAAGATTGAAGTCATTTAGCTTATCAGATTGATTCTATAGGTGAAAAGCTTGATGCATTACTGATGTGAAAACCACCACAGTAATACGCACTTTCAAATTTAATAGGTGTTAAAAATAACAAGTTTTGAGAACAAGACTCGTACCTTTCACGAAGATTTTCTGCTGCCTTCATTGCTAATATCCTTGTATGATTTGCTGACTTACACCCATGCCAAACTGTCAACTTTCCTGTCACAACATTAAGTAACAAACATGACGAGACACTGCGTAAGTTACTGATGTCTTTTGGCACTTCGATTAAGCACATTTCGTTTTCATATTCATTACGCAGACAATAGAATCTCCATGGCCCCTGGGTATTTGTCTCCTCCTCTTCACGTTTCCCGATGTGAATGATCATATGACCCTTAAAAAGGTTCAAGAAACATGGTGGCTCCTTTCCCTCTGAGACTCGTACCTGAAATGTGAGGAAAAATGTCTGTGCAACATATTTCTCACTTCACAGATGTTTTATTTTAAGGCAATACCTTAGAACAAGACAGTAATATCATTATGAAGGTGTCTGGCATAATTTTATATAATACCGATGAACATTTTGGGACAATATAAATAAAGTAAAACTGTTACACTTTGTTACTAGAAGTTTTATTTTAAATTTTCAACATCATGTTTAGGCCTTTTAAAGATTTACTTGAAAGCATTTGTGTTGAATAATAAATCCTGGGCCTAGATATGCTTTTAACAAAAAGATGATTCTTAAATGATCATTAATATTTTCTCACATGAGCTAAATACAGTTAAATTTACAACATCAATATTAAAAACAAAGATAATGGTTTTCAGTTACCTGTGGCCCCCTTTCTTCATCAAGCTCCACTGTCATAAGGGCCGAGGCTCCCTTTTCATTGATCGTTGAACTTTTGCCCTGCCAGAAGAAATAGGCACATCTCTCCCTTCCCATCTGAGTAAACCTTGATGACTGCCCCTTTAAACTCTTCATTCCTAGAGTCAAATAAACATGAAATCTTGATGACTTCCCCTTTAAACTCTTCATTCCTAGAGACAAACAAATATCAAAGAACCAAGTACTTAACAAGAATATGTATATGCAATATAAAATTTTTCTATCTGGAGACTGTAACGCACCACTGCTCACCTTTACTTTGTAATTTGTGAGTAAAGAATTTGTTCAACATTGTTCCTTGAGAGTAAAAAGAAAATGCTTACTATTTCCTTAAAATTAGAATGACATTTATAAACAATGAATTCTTCCAGACACACAATCCAGAAACCTACCAGCATTTACAATCATATACTGCCATCGTATCACATAGGTGTCCCCTTCATGGAACTGGCCATAACTGTGTTCCTCTATCTCATAGTGGTCGTACTCTAACACATGCCAGACTCGAACCTTCAGGGTCTGTACATCCTGTACCTGGATAAACCCATCCATGTCTTGTTCCCTGCAAAGTATTGAGTTGATTTTAACCCTTTTGTTGTTCCATGGAAGATAATAATTTGATTTGAACTAAATCTTGGTCCCTGTAAGATACAGATATGATTTGATGTCTTGTTCTGTCAAAATACAAATTTGATTCTAACCATACCTTGTGCCCTGAAAAAGACAGATTTGATTTTAACTGTATCATGTTCTTTGCAAAAACTAGATATATTCTGACTATATTTTGTTACCTGCAAAATACAGATCTTATTCTGTTCTTCTTCCAAGTATAATATAGTTATCATCTACAATAATGAAATCTTTTCTTATTTTTTTGCAGCTTTCATTAAAATTTCACCACTCTAAACAAAACTTCCTCAAGGACTATTCATTTCTAGAAGCCGAAAGCTGAAAACAAGTATCAATTATGACTTTTTTTCAATATTTAGATGAATTGAAAGTTATCCAAAGTGATTCAAAGTGTCAATATAAGCCCAGCATTATCACAAGTCTTCATAGAATAAAGTTTAAAAGGCTCTCAGTCATTATTCAAATGGGTACTTAATCAGGAGTGAAAAACAAAGAATGAACAGCATCACAAAATCTCATAAGTTCATGAAAGTAAAAGCTGCTTTGCAGTTAACAGAATAAACTCTCACAATTCTACAGGAGATTACACTTACCATTTTGTACCTCTTCCAACATTTGACCCTTCCAGCACCAAGGTTATTGGTTTGGTGTCAACTGGTACCATCAGCTTAGCATCATATGCCTTCAGGTCAGCAAGGTCAAACTATAAATAGAAACAGTTACATTTAAGATTCTAATGTAAGACAGTATCATTTCACAGCATTGTCTTCTATTTTTAGATCTTACTTCAAAACCTTTATTACCGCTGTACTGTAGTGTGAAGTCTTCATAGCAAGTTCTCTAAAACAAACACTGCTATGATTCATTTCTACAGATAATCATTAGAACAACATATTACACTCTATAAACTAAAATTCTGCACTCGCTAAAATTCTACACTAAAATTTCAGACTTGACCACATGTTTTATCATGAAATGACCATCATGTTATGGCAGCTATTTTTGAGAAATTTCATCTTATACTTTACCTTGGTAGTTGAAACCTCTTCCTGACTTTTGACCTTGATTAACCTTGAGGTATCAGGCCAATCAGCAAACTTCTCTCGGAACAGAATGGTTTCCATGTTCTCATTCACCTTTCCAAACAAGGCCCAGTCTGGTCTCTTCTCACTTACACCTGGTAAACCTCCCTCTTCTTCAGCTATGTAAATAGGTCAAGGTTAAAAGAGTGAAGGTCATGTAATATTAGTTTAAACTTATTGATTTTTCATCGACTGGGAAGCAAGTTCTTGCAACTTGTATTAATCCCTCTTGATGACTGCTTCCTAGGTTCAAACCAGTTCTCACACCAAAAGTGATGTATGTAGAATGTCACTGGAGACTCTCACCCCTGGTGGGATTTGAGCCAGATCGGGAGTGTGGCACTCTAACCCCATGACCACTGCTCCTCTATCAGTTATTTCTCTTGTTATACTGAACCAGTTATGTTAATATATAATTAATTATACAAGGTCTATGTTAACGAGGTGAAGGTCAGATAATACTGAATTCAGCTATGCAAATGAATAATCAATGTCAATGTAACCAGAGTACATTGTAAGGTCATTTAATACTGTAAGCAAGAAGATTCTGTTAGGTTTTGTGCAGCGATGGCCTTTACCAGTCAAAGTCACATGAGGTAGACACTTTATCTATACACTGTTTCCAGGGATAGAGCAGTACTAAAGCCCCATTAACTATAAGATACTGCTTACTTGCTCACATAAATGATCATGGTTGGTGAATGCAAGGAAATTTTCATATATAAATAAGTTCAAGGTTAATACAGTTAAGGTCAACTAAAACTGTATGCAAAATTGTTATCATAAAGTCAAGGCCATATACCTGATTAATAACTGTATGCACAAAATGAAACATCAAATTCATCATTAATATAACTATATATTACACAAAATATCGCATAACAGTTCACAAAATCTTCAATTTCTCCAATTTTTTTCCTGAACAGAGCAAAAAACAACTCAACGTTTATAAACTTTAAATTTGAAAATTTACTTAAACTATATATGGTCATGGTGAAAAAATTAATGTTACATAACTATTCTTAAAAGAAGCAGTTAAAGAATTTTGTTCAAATGGCACCTTGTTTTCATTTCTAACTCAGCAAACAGAATTGATGGGGATTTGTATTTTCTGAAGTTATATGAACTCACAGTACTTGAATAAAACAAAATAATACAATTTTTCTTAAGCAAAGTCTTATTACTTACTTTTCAAAGGGGAGATAGGGTTGATTTCACACTTGCTGTAATCGTATCCCTGGTTCCACAACTGTTGAGCTAGGCGAAGTGAAACCTTACGCTGATTCGGGGGAACTGCCTTCCCTTGCCACAAGTACAGTTCACTTCCAAAGTCAAACACATAAACCTACAACATTAATACACCAACCATATAAAAATATAGCTTAAAAATGAACTTTTAAAGGTCGAACTTAAATATTGTCTTCTTATTTAACGATTAAAACCAGTCAAACCAGACCATTCTGTCTTCTGAAATTTTTGTTTATGCAGATGTGTAAAAGTAAAGTAAAGTGCTTGTTTATTATAATGTCACCCCTACTGAAAGGGCCAGCCTCCTGGGCTTATGAGACACCTCTATTATTGTACACATTTACTCCCCGATTCCTTATGTGCCAGGCGCCAGGCGGACAGGCAATTGGTAACCATTCTTTAACTAGCTGGTGGCTCACCAACCTGCCGCATCAGAACAAGCCCCTGATGAGACTCGAACCTTCGACCTCCAGCTCCATAAGTGGACGTCTTAACCACTAGGCCACGGAGACGGTATAATTTCAAATGTATTCTGTTAATTGACCAACACACTAAAAACAACACAAGTGAAGTCTTACACAGCTGGACTGTTTCTTCTCATATCACATAGTATAATCATTACAGATATATATTTATATATAAGGTAAGT
Organism: Cyclina sinensis; assembly: GCA_012932295.1. Taxonomy (NCBI): domain Eukaryota; kingdom Metazoa; phylum Mollusca; class Bivalvia; order Venerida; family Veneridae; genus Cyclina; species Cyclina sinensis. The sequence continues at coordinate 7,322,778 of JAAONU010000009.1, read as the reverse complement.
AAAAGTTTTTTATTTTATGATCTTATCTTAAATATATTTACTCACCTGACTAGACTGTAACATTTCATATTTTGGCTGGTTCCCCCAGTATTCTTCAATAGGTACCAGCTTGTTATTTTCCAGTTTGTATATCATGTTAGTTTCTACAATGTGAGTTTCATACAGTTCATCTTCCTCTGCGGGTCCAGATGCTGCAAACAGAACATAATTATTTATTCCCACAGTGTTAAATAAATTTACATAACTTATAATTTTTAATATATGTTCCAAATTTGACATTCCACGATAACCAAGCCTGACAGGAAAGAATCATTTACCCTTCTGTATTAATATGTTTCAATGAGGGAAATGAAATTCTCAGTTATGAAACTGTTATTCTTTTTCAATAACGAAGATATGGGAGGACCCATCTTCATCTTCAGGGTTAAATGATTGTATTTGCTTGTAAGAATTTAATCACTGTAACTGAAAGATTATTAACACTGTACTTCACACTGCTTTATCTCTTACTTACTTTGTATTCTTCATTCTACAATCCTGAATGCTACATAGAGGGTATTTCTTTAAACTATTTATTAACTATTCCGTCTTTTTAAGAATTATTTTTGACCGAGTGTCTTACTTGTAGCGAAACTGAAAGGGGTGTTCTGTACAACTTTCATACTATTTAACCCCTTCCTCCATATATACACCTTTATGGCTTGGGCGACCAGTGTAGATCAAGATCAGCCGGCACATCCGTGCCGTCTGATCAGGATCTACACTGTTTGCCTTTTGATACATTAGGTATTTCTGACCAAAAAGCGACCAATGCAGATCCTGATCAGATGGCATGGATGTGCCGGCTGATCTGGATCTACACTGGTCGCACATACCCTATGGAGTAAAGGGTTAAGATGTTTACCTTTAACAGATTTCGAAATCTATCACACAGTAACAGTCTTCAAACCTCTGCCAATAAAAATACTAACCCATATAAGATTTATATCCGCCCAGAAGTTCCCAGAAATGCCGGGCATTACCCAGATTGCCCTTTCTTTCTTCTACCGTGGTCACCTCACGAGCATGCTTACAACCAAGGTCACGTTTTTGTTTCACAAAATCACAGACATCTGCTGCCTAAAAAACAGAACAATTTACATAATATATCTTTACCCTTAATCAAATCAGATCCCTAATTGTTCTAATAACGAATGACTTCGTTACAACAGAAGTGGAAAAGCAGTAGTTGACGGGTCAGAGAGCTAAAGATTGCTGGTTTGAATCCCACACACATTTCCCAAGTACTGGTTTGAATACAGAAATCAGAAATAGAGTACCATAAATGTAACTTGCAAGAACTTTTTTCCCAACTGATGTAAATAATTAGGTTTCAACTAGGAGTGTATTTATGTCTAAAGATCACCAGCATTGTGGAGAATCCAAAGGTAACATGTTATATCTCCTTGCCCCATCGCTATCATTGACAAAGGTCATTATTATTTAACAAAATTTGTGTAACAATTTGACACACTGTGCATGAAGAAGAAAAAAGTTTCTATCTGACACAGGAACCATTTTTTTGTCTTGCACTATCCCATGAAACCTTAAGCATCTAATCTTTTGAGGGCATTTGTCATATGGGCAAACAATGCAAACAATTGCTAAGTTCAAACAGAATACAAGAAAGAACTATCAAAACAAGAAATGTTTGTAAAACATAAATGCCCCCCGGCAGCACCTAATTGCTTGTGGTTGGGCCAAAGTGTTCTCTAGTTATTGATCAGAAACCGTTTTTCGGATCAAGGTCCCTGTGGCCTTGACCTTTGACCTAATGACCTCAAAGTCAATAGGGGTCATCTACTGGTGATGACCAACCAGTATACCAAGTTTGGTGAACTTAGGTCAAAGCGTTCTCTAGTTATTGATCAGAAACCGTTTTTAGGACGAAGGTCCGTGAGCTTGACCTTTGACCTAATGACCTCAAAGTCAATAGGGGTCATCTACTGGTGATGACCAACCAGTATACCAAGTTTGGTGAACTTAGGTCAAAGCGTTCTCTAGTTATTGGTCGGAAACCGTTTCTACCTAAAAGGTCAATGTGACCTTGACCTTTCACCCCTTGACCCCAAATTCAATAGGGGTCATCTACTCGTGATGGACAATCATCCTACCAAGTTTGAAGTTCCTAGGCCTAAGCGTTCTTTAGTTATTGGTCGGAAACCATTTGGTCTACGGACCGACGGACCGACCGACAGACAGACAAATGCAAAGCAATATACCCCCACTTCTTTGAAGAGGGGGCATAATAAAAGTTAATTAAGTGACACTCTAGTTCATAAACTTACTTTGGCTTTTTCTATCACATTACAGTAGTCTCCAATCCACTGTATAATTCTGTCGGGTGTAACGAGGACATAGCAGTCACCACTATTTACAGAATCTGCCTTTGGTTCAACCAATCGACATTGCACTTTTCTCCGGCCTAAAAATGAAATCAAACACTAGGAATAACAAGATTTCTCACTGAAAGTGACAAATATCCCCATTAACAGTTTCATTTATGGATTGCACAACCAAAAGGTCAGAAAAATGATCAGAAGTTAAAAACACTATGAGAATGTCTTTAAAATAAGATAAGCGTTATTTAAATTGGCCAGACACAGGCAATAAGTCAAAAGTCATTACTTTTTTCAAAGATAAACTTCTTATTTCTGTAACTAGAGTGTTTCCAGAACACTGCATGCTATGCTGAAGTAAAGGTCAATTGCCTGTAGTGTGAAAAACAGAAGCAAAATTAAACTGAATTGATTAAAGGAAGGTAAATTGCGAGTCAGATTTCTTACCCCAAAATTACTGGTTTCAAATCAAGTGGGTGGAAATGTGAATTGAAATTGTTCATTTGATTTCTACATTCCTCTTTTCAGTACAAGAGCGGGTCAACACTTCAGGTAGCATAACCAAAAGTATTCACAGAAGTTACAAGAAATATCTTCAGGCAATTAAATAACTTTAAAGTAAAACTAATTTAACATTTATCTCACCTTTGATATGTATAAGCATAAGAGGAAGATATGGTTCCAGCCTTGTGTTGGATCCTAGGGAACCAGCCCCGTTAGATTCCGTCTTGCGTAGTTCAACTTTGGCAAAGTTCTCCTTACTGGCAAGACCTGCTAATGCCTCGACAGCAAATCCTGAATTCTGCTGTACTGTAAGGTCAAACAGAAAAGACAGTATGAGAAACAGAAACATCTAACACACAGTACAAACTATATATTTGTCAATTACATTGAAGATACGGTGTGCTACACAATGTTCAACTGATCTCTTCACTAAACTTGTACTCAAATTTCAAGAAACAAATGCAACATTTTCCTCCTCTTTAGAAGACTTTTTTGGTTTGGTTTTTTTGCATCTATTAGCTGTTGATAGCTACACCATTTTTTTTTGACAATCTATCTAAGGTGTCTCAGTGCCCTAAACTGTAAACACCACTAGTAATAAAAACTGCTACATATTCTTAGTAACTGGTACAAACAGTTCAGCTATGCACCAAATCTTATTCTGATGGAAAAAAAACAAACAAACAAATGCTTTCTTTACTACTAAGAAAAAACAAATAAATTTAATATTAAGGTTTAGATAGGTATAAACTGCAAGTTAGCATTGATTTACTACTGATAATAAACTTACATGCTGCGACCTTGACACTTTTCAGTTCTCGCTCGGCAACCCCGTGGATAACCTCTGTGTATTCTGACTTCACTTCTAAACATGATGACATGGTCTTTAATGGATTTCTACTTTTTGTGTTGTAACGTCTCTTTGGTTTGACCCTTTTAGTTGATTCTAGCCTGCAGAGTTTAGATAAAAATAGAGAGATAAATTTGATAAATGAAAATCCATATACTGTAGATAAGCATTATGGTACCTTTACACATTCAAACCATTTACACTTTCACCATCACACTTACACACCACTATACTGGTATCTTATTTGAACCATTACACTTAAAACGATATTCTTATTTTACACTCACAAGCTTATACTGATACTCTTGTTTGAATCATTACACTTACATATTTTCACTATTGCATTTTTACAATAAATAAGACAAACTTCTAATCCCACAACAACTTTCTGACAGGTTCAGTGTCTTCTTCAGGTGAAACTGATATGATGGTGACGTAACAATAGTATGAGAGACATTGCTGATAACAAATTATCTCCCTTACTCAGATAACATTAAAGGTAGACCAAATTGCACTCTGGTCCTTTCAGTTGGAATCCTCTGACTTTATCCTTGTTTCTCTTTGTGATAGTCTTGACTTTCAGTTGTGAAAATTGTCACTTATATACTAGATAAAAAGTTAGGATTACAAACATTATGGTGTTAACAAAACATGTTGCTAAACTAAATGTTTCATCTGACTACCATTGTTGCAAATAATTCGGCTTAATATCACCATACCAAAAAAGAAAATAGCGATGAAAGCAGAGGAATCCAAATGGAAGGACCAATGTAATATCAGAGAGTATTCAGGGTAGATAATCCACTGACGTCCCCCATTATGCCATGATATAATAACAATGACATAATCATATAGCCATTTCAATTACACACTTTCTTCATCACACTTACTGCTACTATTGCTTACAATAAACCTGACACTTACATGTCATTTGAAACCAGGAATAGTTCATTAAAATCATCGATGGAGACTTCTAGCTCTGGAGCTTTTAATACCATGCTGTCACGAGGCTGGAAAAAGTTTCCCAACTCTGTGTCCATTGACGGCACTTCCACCGTGGTGGAGCTTTTCTCCTCTTCCACAGTGGTGAATGTTGCCAAGGGTGATTTACCTTTAAGTGTTTAAGAAAATGAAATTAACTTCCACAATTATATAAGATCTTTCAGCAATAAATTTATACTCTAGTATTGTTTATATGTATTCATTAGAATTTTGTTACAAGCAAATGAAAGCAGTCACTCACAATAAAAAAGGCAAGGCTTTTATTAATATTTACATTTCTTTAAAATGAAGGCATAGCTTTTGTTGTGACCCTCTTTATAAATGTCTGCAATGATCACCATATTGGGTGCCAATGCCATCATATCAGCAAAATCAAGTAGTCCCAGGGACTCGAACCCATGACCCCCTACTTGTATGGTAAGGTATTCTACCAAATGTGCTATCCAGGGTAGTGATAGTACATGGGAAATTGTATCTCTCAAGTATTAATCCTGTGACACACCTGGTCACCACCAGGTAATTTATATCTGAAAACGAAATCTATAGTAAATTGCCACTTAAAGCCTGCATGTACACACACTAAGCAAAAGCCCCTTCACCAGAAAATGAATAAAGAAGAAAGCAAAGGAAACATATAGCCAAGTAATTCTTCTACTAATATAGTAATTTTCCTACAACAATTTTAATTATTTGATTTATTCAGATGTGTTATGTAGTTTCTTTTTAAAATTTTTCTCTGCAGAAAGAGAAGCAGTTTTGTTACCCATTACAATACAGCTGAATGCAGCTTTGTTTTGGTTTTTTTTGTATTGTGGTTCTTTGACTGAGTTTTGACTGAAGTACATATTAATTTTAAACACTGTTTCACAACTCCATTAAAAAAAAAAATTGTTGAAACTTTGTAAAAGAAGAATGTATATAAGTTACATCAAACCCTTAATCAACCGTGATTTGTTTAAAGTTATTTAAAGCGACTGACTCACAGAATTTTGCTGAATTTTTTTTTCTTTAAAATTTAAGAGAATTTAATATACTATGGAAAAAACATAATATTATGCTTCTACCATGAAAACTGAAAAAAAAGTTTTGGCTTAACCAGGATTCGAACCCACAACCTTTCGGTCAGTAAAATATAAAGCGACAATCTAGACCACTGAGCCACAGCACCTACTTGTAAGGTTGCGTCAAAATTAATCTTATAACTAAAGTATCTACCCCGTGACTAACGGGGTAAATTCTTTTACGATAAAAGTGTGTAAAACTTTATATTTTGATGTTTTTCTGTATCAAAAAATGAATCAGTGACTAAGTTTAAATATGTTCTTCACAACTGCAGCAAAAATTTCAAGATGTACGAACATTTTCTCTTTTTTCATCGTCCGCCCATCTGTGAGTCAGTCGCTTTAATGTGCAAACTTGGATAAATCTTGTTCATATTTGAAAGGTTGAAAAATTAATTCATCTGTTTGAATTCTTTTTTCTTTTTTCTGTTGTTTAACAGACAGATAACAATTTCTAATTTCTGCAGAGAAAAATAATCTTTCAAAGAAAAACCATGTAAAACGTATTATAAAACACTATCAGATCCTGTAAATTCGCCACCCCCTAGAGCTAGAATTGCTAAATCCCAAGGAATGAGTTATGAGTTGTTTGTTTAGTATCACTAAGATACAAATCCTTTACACGTTCTGTAATCCTATGTACACATATATACATATAAACGGTATGAATACTAAAAAGATACACTTTAAAGATGAAAGAGTGGGTGGGGTATAGTTTTTTCACTTACTCTCTTCGACCAATATTTCGGCGGGCAGGTCTGGACAGACGACCTCCTTTGGGAGGGGCTTGGTTGGGGTCGTGGGTGAGATTAGATCAGAATTTTCGCTAGATTCCGAGTCTGAAAGCCACACAGTGTGAAAAAAATAGTATAAAACACAGTTATGTGATTTTTGTTAGAAAAGAGCATTGTGGTGCTTTAATTTGTTACATAAAAAAAAACAACGTACCTTCCTTTTCATGTTTAACACACTCTTCTGAATAATTCTAATGACATAAATAAAACCCTGTCTAAAGCTATTCCTTTAAGTATCTAAAGGTAGTTGCCCCATTTCTGGCTCTTTTGAATAAAATAACAAATTCAAAATGGCTTTACTATGGAACAAAATCTCTGACTATCTAAGATAAACTGGCCCTTCACCAATCTTCTAAAGCAACAACAACAAATTAAGAGGACTTGTGAAAAAAAATCATGCAGGTTCAAATATTAAATACTGACTGCACTGTAAATGAACAAATTTAAAGCACCAGTTGTTGAGTTTTATAGCTGCAATGTGAAAAATGATTGAGCAACAAGTAAACAATGAAGCAGTCCTCAGCTGATTCAAGGTCAAAATCACTGTTTTGAACCCGTGTACATCATTAAATATTTATTTACTATTGATTATAATTCCTTATCTGATTATAATTCTTTTTTCTTTTTTTTTGGCTCTCCAGCAAAATGCTTTTTCAAGGGAAACAACTCAGATATTGGAAAACTGTCCATGAAAAGTAGTTATCTTTCTTTCTGTTTGGGGACACTAACTTAAAATGCTTTATACTTTCATTAAACAGCACACACTGCTTTTGCCTAAATTCATAAGAATTTATCCAAATCTCTGCCTTTTTTTACCAAAACCTATAAACTATAGTCAGCTTTTAATACAACCTCTGACCAATCTATCGATTGTCAATCCCAGTTACCCAAATGACGGACGTCCTCTGAACACTTGAGTTAATTCAGGCTTTTGGTGCAAGATACAGGTATCAAAACCACTGATATAAAAGACCTCAGTTTAAAGTCTCATCCAAAAGACATTCAGCAGTGTTAGATGCAGAGTAAGGGATCAAACTTGAGACCCTTGGATTACATTTCCTGTGTGTTACCACTGGACCACTAATTGCTTTGCAAGAACACAAATTTTGTATCCTTTATTGTACCATCTGACTTTATCCCAAAGTTTGTACACCTAAAGCTAAAATACCAAAACCTTACAGAACTGCTTCTTTGGTTACCTGTTATACAAGCAAAACAAACCACAGTGATAAAAGCACAATGTGAAAATAATGGTGTAAAAAGCAGAATTCTTAATTTCTTAAAATTTGCTGTATGAATTTTCAAAGCATAATATGAATTCTGTTTTATCAAATTGTTAAACATAGTTTTGAAATATTAGCACATTTATTTCCAATCTTTGCAGTTCTTAAGCATTAGTGAAAAAGAAATGTTCTCCTTATGAATCAGTTATGAAAATTCCAAATTACAAGAAGTTTTTAGATAAGATGTATTAAGCAAAGCAGTAAGCAGCTCCAAGTTTCATAATGGTAATTCTTATTCAATTTAATATTCCTGACATAAATCTATACAACTGTACCATAATATGCTTGTTTAAATTGATGGCTAAATTTAGCAATATATTAACTGAAATAATCATCAATAAAGAAACAGAAACTAATTAATTATGACTGACTAATAATTATGACTGCTTTTAGCTCTAAAACTGTTCACCTTCCACCAAAATATAAAAAGCTTGTACTAATCAAATGTATTGTAAGAGCTCAGTGCAAAACCATTGTATCTACTTATCTCATAAGAAGTTACTACAGTTTTGCATAGAGTCTGTGATTTCCACTTCACTATTTTGCCTAAAGGAAAACAACATTTAGACAACTGCCACTCTAGCATGTGTACAAACCTCGACTTGGCTCTTTTCTCGGTGTTTTACCACGTAGCCTGGCAACCAATGGACTTTCCCCTATAGACTGACCTGCAATTAGAGCATAATAATAGATGTTTAATTATTGTTTGCAGTTACCCAATAAATTCCTTTAAAACATGACAACTGTCTGACAAAATTAGAATTTTAACTTGTTTCATTTAACATCGGCAACAGACTTAAGGTCAAGGTTATTCAACTGTTATTTACAAATCCTGATAATTGTTTCTTGGCAATCTGATCAGTACTTGTGCCACATAAAAGGTTTGTAAAACAAGTGATCAAACTATACATGTACATATTAGATTTGAATTTGTGTTTTTCTAGGTATATATTTATATTTATATAATTATATGTTTGACACTCTTTAGTTTTCAAAATATTTCTTACAAATCCAGATTGAGTGTCTGAAGCTCTGACAACTTACTGCTAAGACCATAATGCTGACAAATTTCTCATTATGTCGTCATTTTTGAATATTGAGCAACAGTTCATATGAGTTTAAATGAGTCACATATTCATACAAATAAAGTAACAAGTCATACCAGAAGATGAAATCTTGTGTTCTATCGTAAATTTCTTAACATCTGTTTCACCAACACGGTCTCTCCAGCCTTCCTGAGCAGAATCTAGGGCAGATAATCTATCAGCGATACTCGACGGTCTCGGGGTGTCGAGCCCTTTCTTCTCCCTCATCTTTACAGCAATAGTGGGTGGGGTAATCTCAGGACTAGCAGATCTTCTATCCAACCTGTCCAAGTCAACTGGACGTGAAACACGCTTCTTCCATTCCTCATCGCCACTTTTCTTCAGTGCATTCAGTCTATAATGTCGTAAAGGAAGAGTAAAGATTTACTTGGAAAAATGGAAAGAAATTCTTGCAACATTACTCATGAAGCCAGGAACCAGTAATGATTCTGTACAAAATTTCAAATAGAATTTAAAATTATTTTCTACATTAAAGTGATAGATGTTTGATCATCTAGTTTTCTTCAACCTATCTCCATTTTGAAATGTCCTTTGGATCGAAAAGAATTACTCAAGTTCAGTTTACATTTATTGATCATCTGAAATATACAAAAATGCAACTGGTAGAACTCTTCAATATTAAAAAACTTCAATCAAACCTTTGTTTTAACACAAACAGTAGCTTAGTTCAATTTACTGATATCTGAACAAATCAGGTTACAGAACTTCGAATAAAAGCAGCAAACTGCAACACTGACCAAGTCTGGGGGTGATAGCTCTTAATCTGCCAGAGTGGAAGAAAACAGAATAAATCCTGTTATTTCTGTTCTTTCAAGGGCAATTACCATGGAATACCGTTAGAGACTAAGTAGTTTACGGAACTTGGTCAAGATATTTCACCAGTAGAAATTATAAACAAGTATTCTGAAACACTGGTTAAACCTTAACCTGCTGGAACCAAAAGTGATTAGCCTTTGCCACCAGTATAGAGCTAGGCCAGCCTGCACATCTGTGCAATCTGACCAGGCTCTATACTGTTGGTAGCTCCATTTTTGTGTTTTGATATTGAAATCCCTTAAACTTTGAATGGACTGTTCCAAATTCAAAGCTGGGCAAATCCATTACAAAATTTCAGCATGTTCAGGGTTAAACCCACCTCTCCTGTATTGACCCAGTCTTATTTATCTCAGGCATCTCTGTGGCAATTTCAGCTTCCTGTTTTTCATCTGGTGTGACAGGCTGGGTAAAGTGACGGCCCACATATTTCTTCTTTGCCCTAATAGAATCTGTTGTTTCATTACTGCCCTCTGCTGGCTGTGTCTTGTATCTGAAATTGTGAAATATCTTTTCAAACAAAATGTCAAAAACAGCATTTATATCCCAATCCATGCATATAAACCATCAGGTGGAAGGCTTTAAAAGTTAAATAACTTTTCACACCTAGTTTTATACTGTTCGTACATTGCTTTGTTAACTTGCAAAAACAAATTACTCAGGACTTTCAGATGGAGTACATATATTTTGTGGTTTGTAACTGATATCGCTTTGAAACTGTATATCAATATTAAGTTTTGAAAGAATACCCATACAGAAATCACAAGATCATTTTTTATCATTATCATCATGACCATCGTCATCACCTTTACAATTTTCATCATCTTCAAAACAAGTCTGACACAAACCTCTTTTCTTGCTTTTGCCAGTATGCAAATGGTGACCCCTCAGGATAAGGGATCTTATTTTCCTGTTCATCACATGAAATATTTGCAAACACTCGCTTCATTTTAAGAACAAAGTCCAATTCAGATGTAGAGAAGAAACTTCAAAATTTAAATTTAACAAAAATCCATAAGTTCAGGAATCAAGTGATAAGTCTTTCAAAATCTACATACAATTTTTCAAAACTTTAAATTTGAATTTCTACAATTAACACACTCCTTTCACAAACATGTGGTTAAATATCCCTCAAATATACACACAGATTTAAATACATGTAATTTATACATGTCCAATCAACAAAATTTACCACGTCTTCAAGTAACTGTCAAAATTCAAAATTTGCACAATTGCACACATTCAAACAGTTTTAAAATGACTTAGTCACCACTCCAGATTTCAAATCCAACCAATGTGAGCAAATACAAGGCACAAAAACATGTGATAACAACTTGAGTAATTAGGCAACACTCAGGTAAAACGCTCACCTGTAGAAGTTCAACAGGGCGTTAAATCATTATGTTGTTATCAGCAGTTAAGTCCTTTTAACACTAACCTACAATTTTCTGTATGATTTAAGAATAGCTTCAACAACACATTTGTACCCTGTAACTACTACTTAATTCCATTGAGTGAGCATTTAAATTGTTAAAACAGGGACTGTTTCCACAGATTTGCTCAATTTTTAAACAGGAGTGAGTGAGAGTGAGTGTGTGTGAGTGAGTGACCTGACTTGACAAACTGACTGACTGACTGACGGACCGGCCGACCATCTGGTTTGCTTGCTCACTCACTGTGGCTGACTCAATGAGACTGAACTCTTTCAATTTGACTGACTGTAACTTACGCTGACTGACTGACTGGCTGACCAACTGGTTTGCTTGCTCACTCACTCACTGTGGCTGACTCAATATGACTGAACTCTTTCAATTTGACTGACTGTAACTTACGCTGACTGACACACTGCCTGACTGGCACTCAATCACTCACTCAAAACTTCAATGACAAAAATATTATTGCAAGTATATCATAATACTTACATAACACAAGCTACTGGTATTCCTATAGGGTCCCTTCTATGAAAGCAACTCACTATTGGTGAAAATCTCATTATTTATATTATGTATGTTTTCCTAAATCTTTTTAAATCTTACATCTTCAATGTCTAATAATTTTATCACATCATCTATTCTATTCTACAGAATCTTCATAACATCATCATATTTCTATACTGCTACCAAAACTCACAATCATGTAGATATCACATAAAATGTAGCATTCTATTGTCATACAATAAGTATCACTTCACATTTATATTCAAACTAAAACACAATCTCTACATTTTAAATGTCTTCCCACCAATTTCAATTAATGTATATTTTTCATATTTTTTCTTTTTGCTGTGAATTGGTACTGCAAAGTGTTTCACGGTCCTGCAAAGTGTTTCAGAAGTCTAGAGCACTCGACAAATCTGTTTTTCTAGTGAAATGTCAAACCATTACACCACATGTATGTGAGCTCCTGGCATTGATCATCACATATTAAACAAGCGATAAAGACCCATTTATGCAGTGTATATAATTCCTCACTCTCATACGTTCTCAAACTCTATTTTTACCACTGACGACAGAAATTGACGATCAGAAAGTTCCGAGCCTTTGAGCAAATAATACACTCCACAAATGTCATGACAAAATATTCATTCAACAATATTTGAACTCATTTATATAAAAAAGACAGAAAAAAAATTAAGTTTTTTTTGTGAATTTTGACATTTATAGAGATTCTACTCCACCTTGACAAAATTACTTGACAAAGAATTTGTACAAAACTCTAATTTGAACTAAACAACATATAATTCCGACAAAATCTAGTTTGAACCAAATAACCTATCTTTTAAGCAAGTTCACATGAATACAAAGCACTCTGCAGTTTAGCAATATTTTGCTCATTAGCACTAGGCAACCTTAAAAGACAATGACATAAGATCTAGATATACTTCCATGACATATTGTACATTTTTAAGTACTGCAGAAATCACATTTATTATTTTCACTTTATACATATTCTATTAGCAATTAACATTTATGTAATGGTTTGCACAATTTCAATCTTTAAATTTATCACGTATTAACAGCACAATGAAGCACTTGGCCAATCCACTATCGCTTGATTTTTCCCATGCACACTTCCTTATTATCAAGTTGTTTTGTTTTGTTTTTTATGCAACCGTTGAGAAAAAGTGTTTATCCGGCATCTGGTTTGGGAAGATAAGAAGAATAATGTGCAATATCATGATATCATCCCTGTATCATAATCACCCAAAAAAATTTAAACAATAAAATGCAATATGTTTCTACAAATTTAAATATCCTGTTTTCCGTATGACTTTGACTTAGTGTCCTGTCAATAATTCCTGTCTCCGAAGTGCTATAATAAAAATAATTTTACTGCCAACCTATTTTTGTTTTGTTTCAAGTTTCACTTTTTTCCAAAGGTTAGATCCTGGTTTTGTTTTTTGAGTACCAATAGATTATTTAGTGCAAAACTATTGTACTGGCCTTGCCGTTTCGGAAATAAGTACCACATGAGTACTCTAACGCTAAAGTCCATAGTTTATGCAAATTCAGTATAACAGAGAATCCTTTCTAGATATAGTATTTCCCACAATGCAACATAAAAAATAATACCCACTTCCTACAGCAAAAATAAAACTGTAATAGAAGTAACATCTGTGTGTTTACTCAATTGTTACAAATTAGTTTTAAACATGCAAATAAACAATTGAAACCTCACTTCTTCTTTGCTTCAGAATGTAAGTTAATGATATTGACTTTTCTTGACAATAAGTGGTATTTGTTGTTTTTATTTGTATTGAGCTGGACCCGTGTAATAAATGGACTAAAAAATAATCGAAACAATTAGCTTTTTGGTTGTGGTGTAACTGATTTTCTCACCGTCTATGATTTTCTGATGTATTATCATGAGTCAGTAATTATCTGTTGAAAGTACCTACAAAAGCATGGACAAAACATGTAAGTAACTTCCACATGTATGAAGTCGATTAATTGATTGGTTGATACAGCCCCAAAGGGCAATTGTATTTATTTGGGAAGTAACCAGGCTCTGCCCAGATATCAGGGCAAGATTTAACATTAAGCACAATGATGGACGATACATTTTCTACAACATATATCACTACAAATTTTCAGCAATACATGTATCAAGCTCAAATTTGCATAGAATGCAATTGGCAGTTATCTATTTGGGTATGTCTTGCTGCAAATCTGATCAACATTCATACGAAGTCCCTCAGTACAAAACTGCCACTCTAATGATATAAATTATATGATGTCAATCCAGGATCAAAGAAATATTACAAATACAGTCTAGCAAGAGCAACAATCAACACACCTTAACAACAGGAACATGGTGTTGTTTCACACTTTGAACACAAACATATTATATATCCACAATTCAGACATGTTTATATGCTTATGTCCCATCAGCTAAAACTGTGTGACCTTTGGCCTATAAAAGGAAGGAAGGAAGGAAGTCATATACTCACAATATCACACTAGAAGCTGACTGTTGAACTATTTACAGTGAGTATAGAAAGATATTCCCAAAAGTCGCTCAAAATGAGAAAACACTTCAGACAACCAACAAACACTTTACAATCTAAGCAACACTAAACAGAATGTAAAGCAATGTTAGACCTTCTGGTCTCCTAAAAATTTGTTTTTTCCTGTGTTAATTTAATGCAAACCACAAACACTTTAACAAGGCTCTTAGGAGAAGTTTTCTGTGTTCCGTGGAAAAACGAATAATTCCCGAAACATTATAACAAAAACAACATTCCCTTCAAATAGAAATAAAAAATATGTTTTTCTTATCCCTTCTATTTTTCATTTCATCAAAAATAAAAATCTCTATTCCTTTATTTTTTTTCCGTTCACTTTATAAACACCTGAAATATGTTGTATTCATATCATCCCAACCCTTGTCTAACTGTTCTAACCACATCGAAAACAACAATAGAATCATACGACCTCAGTTTTAGTATGCAAATAGAACCGTAATTGCATCAAATAGCTAATAAATTGAACATACTTGGACATAAAGACCTTTGTGATTTTTATAAATTCCCTTATAATGGTTATTTGGGGCAAAATGGTGATTTATTACCAGCAATATTGGCTGGTGAAATAAAGAAAAGCACACACAATATTTAACCAAACTGATAAAAAATATAAACCACAGTTTTCTTTTGCTGGTTTCAAGCTGTCCACTGAGGCAATGGAAAAAGCTAAACTAAAGATAACGCTTAACAGAGCTCTCTGACTGCCTGTTGACAACAAATGTACAGTCAAATGATCTGTTATATTAATCCTAAATATACATTATTTAAATAAGTTCCTAAAAACAAATTAAATAAAACTTATCTAATTTGTTTACCAATTGTCACACAAGTGATCCAATGTTACTAAGCACTACCCTTAAGGCCAAGTGATGTTTACTGCCAAAAAGTCTACATACGCTAAAAAAAAAAATAGAGGATGCACCATAACTTACATAAGATTTACCAGTACTTTCTTCCAGGAATTTATCATCTCCTATATTCTAAACCCACTCAAGATATCTTTTTATAACCAATGAATTATGTACCATTTGCAAGTGACAGATTATTGTTTTGCTTGCACCGAGTTATAACCAGTTTTAAACTGCATGCTGACATGTGGCCAAATCCATGCTCTTTGCAGAAAACCATGTACAAGAGCATTCTCACATGTAATTCAGGTGCATGAAAGACTTTATCTATCATCAGTCACTTAAAACTCTGAATAGCTCAATACTTTTAAAACTTTCAATCCTGAAACAAACGATCTCTTACTATTCCCAGACAAAGTCTGACCGTACATTTGTTACATTTTCATCACATATCGAAATCATAACCTACCTCTCTTGTTCCAGTTTCCTCTCTCTGTTAAACCTCCTCCTAGATTTGCTCCCTCTTTTCACTGGTTTATCTCCCTTATCCCCACTTCCTGAATCTAAAATCCCTTCGTCACTGTCCAAATTATCCCCTGACGAATCAATCCCTTCGATTAAATTATCTTCGCTATCACCCTCTGCCAAACTGTCAGCAGCAAGTTCAGAACTTTTTATTGCACTTTTTTCTACATCCATTTTCTTTGTCTCGAAGCTGCCTTCCTTTTTGAGTATTCCTCTAACTTCACTAGTTTTCGAACTATCTACTGAAGTTTCTTTGTGAAGGGCTTTATTTATATCACTGATTGTCGGCACAGCATCTGAATAAGGTCTTATTCCAAGAGGTCCTTTATGAAGAAGCGACAATTTCTCTTCGAGCTGCGACTTTAGAATGTTCTTCTTCTGCGAGTCTAAGTTACTGGATGTAACTTTCTCGACTGTTTGTGACGAGTGGTGATATTCCTCATGCTTTATAATTTCAAACCCGCGAGAACGAACATCGGAAGGTTTGACGCTGTCAGCACCTATAATACTGTCTATTGCAGATTGATTTCTATTTAAGTCTGTATTAGATATGGTCAACGTATCTGGAAAAGGAATTGTAGAACATTTTGGTAAGAAACTATACAATCAAAGTATCTGGTATCAGATGGTCCAATGTCTTAAACTAGCCTTACTTAGTTGTACAGGCAACAAATCACGCAAACATTTTACTGATATATTTGCTTTACAAGTCATTTCATTCAAAACCTTCAAAAACGTCAGGTAGATTCTTGAATTAACTGTAATACAAACAGCCAAATACAGAAATATTACAGCAACATCAAGGTGCAGTCATTTCTTTAGAAAATCTTAGAAATTTAAAATTACCGTTAAAAGAGATTCAATGAAATCATTAACAATGGAAGACATTGTCTTAAAGTATGATAAAAGAACAAATTTTAATCAAGTGAAACCTGAAAAATTTTATACAAAATACTTTTCATATTCATAAATTATTTGGACCATATAATTGTCTTTCAAGGAAAAATTTAACAGAAAATTAACAGCAGTTTTAAAGCTTCTCTCTGACATTTCATACAAATAAAACATTTTTTCAGAGACGCTTGAAATCTGGGAAGACTACCAAATTATTCTTTATTACCTTGATGTATTATTTCTGTGCTTAAATCTCCAATAGACGTGGCACGAGATGGTACCCTAGAACCAGACTGCGAGCTGGGCTGTGACAGGGTCTGCTGTGCATGCTTGGCAATTAACTCCCTCTGTGCCTTAACTGACAGCCCTGAAAGGATGTCTGGGTCTGGTGGCTTCACAAGGCTACATGCTAGCGGTGAGATCTTGGCTGCCTTCTCTACTTCTTCAAAAGTGACAGGCTGCAATATTAAGTTAACATATGTTTTGATATCTTCATTTCTTTCTCCTATTCTAATTACATCACAGGCCGAATACTGGAGATGATGTAACGTTACTGTAAATAGTTTTCTTTTCTTCTCTCTTCACAAATCACAAAATCATGTTGCGATACAACTTGGTAATAGATTACTTTTTAATTACCATATTTGCTCAGTTATTTTGTTGTTCGTTGGCTGACATCATACAAATAATAGTTGTTTCACATAAGTATTTTCTAGTCACCACTGCAATGTTGGTATATTTTCTAAGAGCTATAAATTGTACTGCAGTCTTGCTGTATATATATAATCCGTATATGTGAAAATTTGATCTACACATTCTGTTTATGACCTCACATGAACTGCAGGCAGCTAATTAATACTGGACCAATAAATCTGAATTAATCACAGCTGTCATAACCCTAATCACAACTATGACAAATGTAATTTTTCCTCCAAATAAGCTACCATACAGAAATAACCCTCACCATGCTAAACTTCTGAGATAAACTTGCATATCTTCAAATAAGCACAGTATTCTTGCAAATTCAAAGTTTGTTTTTTGTTGTTTTTTTAATATACTTTGCTGAGTACACTATGAACAAGACAGACAAAGGACCTGAGCGCTTGACAGTGTTCTGTTACTGGTCTCAGAACAGAAATACTTGCCATCAGCATGGCAAATATAAAGGGTATTGAACAAATAGTAACTGTTTTTGTCACGAGGGGTTCATGACAGCAACTAATATGAGATGTGAGAATTTGTATGAACAAAATCATTACTAACACCTTTTTATTGACTCAGATAAAGTACTGCATTAAAAAACAGAAATCTTACAGTAATAATGAGTAGTACCAACTGTAATACTATATATACTGAAAGAGAACTTACCTGTGTTGCAAATCTGGATGCAAGTTTTCGGTTTCTGCGTTTTGGTGGGGGAGGAAGGCCTTTCTTCTGGGCTATGGCTTTCTTTTCTTCTTCAATGGATGTAAATAACTTCACTTTGTCTTTTAAACTTTGTCTGGAAATGTAGAGAGATGGATCTTTAAAAAATTTAGAAAATTTTCATGAAAGTTTTAATACCAAAATACAATACTTAAATACAGTACACAGTCGTGTTGAACACACAAGTCGTATGTATTATCTTTTTAAAACCTAATTACTACTCTAATTTTTCATAACCTATTTTGTTAAGTTTGGTAAGTAAATCAAGTACTGTAACATGGAACACTTTGCTTCCTGGACAGTTTAACTCAAAATGCTCAATATCATGAAATTATTTTAAATAGCATTACTGTGACAAATCAGCTTTGTGGGTTGTTTCAAGAAACCCCTCTTAACTTTTTCAATAGTGATGCATTATTTCAAGAGGTTTCTTGCTTTTTAAAAGTGTAAGAATTCCCTAGCAGAACAGCATAAAGATTTTTAGTTCTGAATACCACATGAAAGAGAAAAGTAACCTTGGATCTTAAAACTTAAACATGCTTCTTTTTCAACTATTATCGTTTTGTTCAAGCGAGAAATTCAGACAGTGTTTAATCAGGAAGTAACTTAAGACAGTAATTTTAATGTTAATGTTTAATCTTTTTACCATATTTACTCTCTAAATTCAAGGTTTGTACGATCTATAACCATTAAGTACGAACAAGTTGCAACTGAACAAAAATAACCATGGGTTAAAGAAATTCCTTTCTGGTCCCTTAACTCCCTTCAATACTGGTAGATTAGAAAAGAAAGATGAAATACATAATTAAAGATGCCATTTTAAGAAGTACAGAGCTGGTCCCTTAAGTACCAATTCGAAGACTCATATTTGACTGTACCTGAGATTTTATATTGAAAAAGTAATAAACCACATGCAGAAATTGTAAATTATATCCTTACAAAAATGAAATAAACCTAGAGCATATATAAACAGGTAACAGTTGTAACTTATCTTAAGTTCAGAAGAACTTACCATATTTTTGCATTAAACCTCGAAGTATTTTAATAAAAACAAAATGATCAAATTTCATATGATAAGGCTGATTCAACCATATATGGTAGATAAAACAATACAGATAACTGCTTTGTCATTTCTGAAACACATGTCGCTTATTTCTATCTAATTCCTTATTTAGTACCTTGGTCGCTTATACTGTAAGATATTATCTCTAAATCTCTAAAACATCCATTAATTGTTGCATATAACCTATGTCATTTTCCAGTATGAATTTCTTACACCATCAGAAGTCTAATTCCCGATTTCGTAATCCAGTAAACAAAAACATTCCAATATAATCTATGAAATACAACTGATCACAAAAATGTTTATGTCAAATATGTTCATTACATAAGAAGATATCAATTCCTTATATCTAAGCAGACACTTTATTTTGATCTTTATATCAAATTTTTGCGCTAAAGGTGTATGAAGATTTTTTGAACGTATAAAATCTTATACAAAAATCGCTGCATTTGAATGAAGGCATAATAATATTATCTGTACATTCAAATCTGTGTCACCTTATTTCACCAAATATATCAAGTGATATCACATCTGAAGTTCACATAATCTCCTCACGAAATAAAAAAAAAAGCCTTATCTAGGCAAAGTAAATCAAAAACTGTTTGAATGCGCTAATATTTTATGATACAAATAATCCAATCACCCACGCGAGTTTATAAGGGCTAGACATGTATGTAAATATAAATTATTGATGGTGTATCAAGTCTTAAGATTGCTTGGTGTCAATTTGGTAAGACAAAATCCATCAAGTATTAACCTCATTACTAACTTAAGAAAATCTCATTACTGCAAAGTATCGATGCCATAAAATCACAAAAACAAGTCCTAACCTTTTAGTACAGGAAGTACATGAGTGAAAAACTTAGCTCACTATATTATTTTTGGTACACATATTTTCTGGTCTGAAGAGTTAAAAATGTCCTATTATCTCTCTTTTATCATCGCTTATGATACTGTATTTTTTTTGTGTGAACAGACTCATTAAGTTGTCTTAAAATTGCACAGCAAAGAAAAATTAATTTTATAAAACAACCATTGGAAGAACAGAGTTATGTCCCTTTATATCACTAGATAAACCTGACTAGTTTAGAGTTATGTCCCTCCTCACATGAGGTCATGATTAATTCGAAAGAGATTAACAGCAGTGACTCCTAAAATATTATATTCCTTAAGTTTCAAATTCATATGCATTTACAATTTATATAATTTTATCTATATACATTTAGTTAAGTTAAACATCTCTGGTGAAACATACTGCTCAGAGTTATATACCTTTGTGTTAAAATCTTACATGCCCTTTTTACACTGAAAAACATCAAAACTTATGATTATCCAAGAAACTTTCATAAATACTTCTTAACTTTATGCGAGTAATTGCTTTATACTTCTTTACTTTATGCGAGTAATTGCTTTATGCTTCTATATTTTATAAAACTTAGAATTGTTTTGTGTTCACCCCTTGCAATTGTATACAATTCATAGAAATATATGCAATTGTTCTAAGTCATACAATCAGACATTCCCTTATTATTGTCTGGCATTCTCTTATCATTTCAATAATCTTCAAGACCCGACGTGACAAATTTTATTCCGAAAGATATCATAAACTGTCTTAACCTACACATATCATTTTTTTTTAAATAAATGTAATCACAAACTATATTCTTCAAAAACAAGAAGTATGTGTACATTGTGACTGATTAAAAAGGCAAGCAGATGTGGGTTATACTACCTACTTTTGAAATGGTCAACCAACCATGTCGTCCTTCCGTGATGCTGTCTTGACAAAACTATAAACATCGACTAAACTTAACAAAAAAAAAAGTAAATATATTCCCAAGCCACTATCACCCGGAAGGTGAGAAGGTTAAATGAGTTCATTAATATCCTGTATTTTTCCTCTTTTTTCTTCAAAATAATTGCACAGGTTTTACCCTTGTAAATCAAAGCCGGATTATAAAATTCGGAATTTCTCTTAATTATCTTTTTAAGTTCTAAGATATATATTTTGTCCAGTGAAATATGTAACAGATTCGGCAAAGCAAAGCAAATTTAAGATGTTTATACTCTGATAGTCTATAATATCTCTAACAAGATGATGTACACTGGAGTGTTTATTAAATCTACTTCATAAATGTTTCATTTCTTTAGGAAATATTTCGACCGTAACTGCTGAACTTCACATAATATACAGTCCTTGTGTCCTTTACAAACATAAATATTATATGTCTTCTCTATAAAGACTACATGTATATCAAGATATATGAGAACGATGTTTAATAAATAAACTTGTATGACTATGTTACTGGGACTTACTATTACACGTGTTGATTTAACATATAAAAGCTTAACCTTTTAGAAAAATCTGCACCTTTCTCTTGCTTATTTGTCAATCAGACAAGTTCACCCAGCCATTGAAAAAATCCACTTTTACAAGCCATTGTGAAAATCCAACTTTACAAGCCATGTGAAAATCCAATTTACAGTTATCATAAATATTAAAAGTTCATCACTTCACGATTAAAATAACTAGATAATGACACTGAAGTCCAAATTCCAGCTAAAATATATAATCTTTCTGACACCAAAAATCTAAACTTTAAGATCATATAAATATTACCTTTAAAATCCATTGCACATGTATTTGAAAGAATGCGTTTCAAGTTATTTCAGTACTTTAAGTGTTATCAATTTATATCGCTCATATTGTTAAAGCATAATCATAAATGTAATTTAACGATATTCTACACATGTAAAATACTCTTCAAAAAGAAGTTATATCGGAGTGGTTTTAAACAAACTGCAATAAACTTCCTACAGACTGTACAAATTATCTTTCTTTCTCTTTGTATGCAAGCTTTTCTTACACATTTAACAGTCACTTCTTCAATTTTTCACTATCATACATAAGATCAATCACTTTTTCTACTTTTACACAAACGATAGTTCAATATTTGCCATAAAATAAACTACCACATGTTCATAAATGTTTACATCGACTTTGTTGATTTCATAACGCAATCTGTTGACTTCTTT
Organism: Cyclina sinensis; assembly: GCA_012932295.1. Lineage (NCBI taxonomy): Eukaryota > Metazoa > Mollusca > Bivalvia > Venerida > Veneridae > Cyclina > Cyclina sinensis. The sequence goes on along the minus strand of JAAONU010000009.1, from coordinate 7,300,671 downwards.
GATAAGTTGATATTTTTGTCATAAAATCTATTTACATTTAGTCGCCAGTCAAGCGGGCTGATGACAGTATGAGGTTATAAACAGAAATGTTTTGCACTCCTTTTTTCGTCCATTTATGTCAAGGTAAACTTTCCTGTCTTACTTGACCATATACTATTACAACTACCTGACCTAAATATGGACTTGCACTGTTTACAAGTCTTGAACCTACTGTTACAACTTAAGACAAAAAAAAATGATAAAGGTGTCTTTGAAAATGCAAAATTTTAATGTTTTAAGTTACACAAAGTTAACACTTAAGAATTCAAATTTTGTAAAAAGTACTACAGAATAGAATTAATTTATGCGCATCTTTCCAAAAAGTTAAGCTGGAGATATTGTTAAAGCCAGAAACTGATGTGTAATTTTACACTATTAATGCTCAATGATTTTATTAGGAAAATGTTAATTTACATACGTATATGTAATTCTAGAGTTAATTTTATCAATTAAGGCATTAAACACCCAGGTTGAATATTACACCAATTTAGAGATTCGTTGAAACATAATTATATGATATATTTTTATAATAAAATGAGGTTAACATATTCTATTCATTTCACAACTTCATTTGGTCACAAATTTTACATATATACATCATACCTAATACAAAGTAACTTAACTATGGAAGTTATATTATTTAATCACAACACATAGTACCTGACACACACACAAATAAAGAATGTGCCTTAATGTCATAACTCAGTTAAATTCTAAGATATTATTAACTTATGACAAGACACTTTTAGACCTTATACACAATTCTCTACTTTCTCAAAATGAATGCTTCAATCATTTATACATTAATTTCAACCCTAAGAATTTGTGAGTTTAGCATTCATTACATCCCCACATTAACTACCGCCAAAACCTGGTTGATAATAGTTAAACTGCAAATTTACTCTCATAAACACCTAAGAAGATTAATCTGACAGGTGTAAATTCTAAAACAGGTGTCAAAAATGTGAGGTAAACCATTTTTCTTTGATCATATTATTCCCATCACTTAGTAGACCTTTACCCACCTTGACAATTCATCGGCCTCGCCGTCTTCCGCTGGTACTGTCCCTTGATTTTCCTCCCCCTTTTTACTTTCCTCTTCCTCCTTATCGGCAATCTCAGCAGCAAGTTTCACCTCATCTTCTGTAATAGGTAATGTCCTTGACCTTTCCCGCTTCTTACGATCTATGTATCTCTTCGCACCACTGGCTGACTTCTTTTCCTGTCTTTCTTTTAAGGATTCTTGAATCTGATGAAACATAGAAGCTTTTGCAGAAACACTAAGTTTAACTGGGTCATCTTCCCCTATGTTTTCCTCCACACTCAAACTACGCCAACTTTCTATTTCTTGTGTTAATATATCACCGTCTGACCCACTTAAAATACCAGAATCTGCTTTTGAATCCCTAGCACCAAAGGATTCAAATTTCTTTTTCAAAGAATTCATTGTTTCAGAGGGTTTGTCTTCAGGTATGGCATTCAGCTCCGCTGCAGTGACGGGTAATGTTTTATGCCGCTGGCCTCTTGAACGACGTTCTGGCCTCAAGTCCTGTGGGAATTCGGTCTTACCTGCAGGTGCTAGTTTCTCTTCTTTTTGAAGAGCTTCAAACACGTTGAAAGATGCTTTCTGTATCACCTCAGCTCGGAATTTCTTTACTGTTTCCAAACTGAAAAAAGAAAGTGGATTCATGTAAAAAAAACTTCATGTTATTCCACAATCAAGACATTTATCACAACGCACTCTCATGAAGGTCTACCATCTCCTACCATCTCCTAACACATCAAACTGACACAACCCTCTACTATTAATAAAAAAATATATCACTCAGAAAAATTTCAGCTTCCAGTCCATTTCAAAATGAGTTTTTTTTATGTTTTTAATTATGATAATCTTTTCTACATCTACACAATATGACAAAGGTTACACTGACATGCGAGGTACAAAAAAAGTGAAGTTGCAGGCATGTCCTTGGTTCTATTTCATATGTAAAGCCCCAGTATATAATAGAAGAAAGTGCTCTGAGCTATTGAATGGAAGACTTAACATAAATAATTGGCAGATCAAACTTTGGACAACCAAATTATCAAATAAAACATTGCCACTAAGCCAGAGACAGTATATGGAGTGTTCGGTGTAAAACTGTTTTAAGTATAAATGAAATTAGAATGAGATGTTATTGTTCTGCAATGAACCCATAATATACATTATTCTAAACAAGACCTGGTTATTTACATAAACTGTGATGGGAGACAGTTGTTGGAGAGGATAAAAGAACCCAAATGTAAGATCTAATTGTCTGACCCTTGACATTGTAAAAGACAACCTTGAGAAAATTGTATATAAAAATATAACACATTACTGGTATAAAGTATCATAATAATATAATACATATACTCACCTGAGAAAATATATCCAAGATAGAACAATTCTACCAAATTTCAGCAGAACTATCAAAAGCCATACTAAAAGTTTCAGCAACATTTTCAATGTCCAAAAAATGCCCAGAAATATATACTTCACCACACAGACTACAGCCCAAAATGAACTTATCAAAACTTGCTTACAATCCATTTTTTTAATTATTACTATCTTAAAATTTCACAGCATCAAAACACCTGACTGCCTTCTATTGTACTGACTTCAAAAATACTTTTTTCACGGAAGAATCACAATTTATTCGTCACAACAAAATGTATTGTTTATTCAGGAAACGTCACTTAACAAGTATAATTTCACACTAACTGTCCTTTTAAAAACCGACAACTATCTTGTCATGTTTAACGAGACTGACCAAGGGCATGTGGTGAAAAGAGGATTTTGAGGCAGTTGTGTTTGTAAATACATAATATCTAAGTGAATTCAGAGGCTAACTTGTCAAATGCGACACTTGTTGACACAGATTTTTGAAGCATAAAAATAGCAATTACACGGTTAAGATACACTTGCAAATTTATCAGGTTTTTTTGTAACACGATAAAGGAAATACTTTCTTCTCAACGTATGTTGTTATAAGAGATTTATATCAATATGCTACTCAATTCACTTTTAAACAAATGTTATAAATTTCAATAAAATCAACCAAGTTTTTTGGACATAATGTAGTTTTATTGAGAAAAATTAGAAATCAGTATACAACACTAGGTTGGCTTAAAACACTAACTTGGTACCCAAAGTTCCCATTTTATCAAAAATATGTCATTTGAAAATTTTGTTTTGCTAAATTTTTGTTTAAATAAGTTTAATTTTCAATTAATTTCAATTTTTAATAGCCATTGGCTATTTAGGCTAATGATAATGCTAACATAGCAATATCAAGTTTTTATCTATAAATAAATAAATAAATAAATAAATAAATAGATAAATAAATAAATAAATAATAAATAAATAATAAATAAATAAGTAAATAGATAAATAATCATGACATATAACTTGTCTGATCCAATAAAGCAAGTCAACAAGAGGGATTAAAATAATTTACTGGAATTATTTCTCAATCCATGAACCGGTAAATCTACTAACTTTAAAGCATAAAAACATACTAAACCTTTATTGCTATCTCATACATATGTTCACATTTAGAAATACCTACCCATCAGCAAGCTGAATCTCTTGTAATGTCACAGGCTGTGTCCGAGTTCTGGCATCATTTCGACGACGTTGCTGGAACTTCTGACGTTTTTCGGTGATGTCAGACTGACGCCCTTCGAGACTTGCTAAACGCTCTATAAGCTGGGAACCAGATAATTCAGGCTGTTTACTTCCCTCGTCAAAACTGTACTGAGTTCTAGGTGAAATATTTCCCGATCTGAAATAAATTAGCAATGAAATATAATGTAGATCACCAAAAAAAAAAGCCAATTTTAACATTCTAAAGAAAGAAATACCATCGTGCATCTTATTTTTTTTTTCAATTCTGGCAGTCAAACACTAAAATAAATTAACCTCCTCAAATAACCAAATGTCGGTGTTCTTTCTATAGAAAGGGTAATGTTTATTTCTATGAAACCCTTAAGATTATTTTTCTGTATTCTGTATCTTATTTCCTATTGGTCAGCCCTATGAAACTTCAATGAAAAAAAGGCTCTTCAACATCTATAAAAACACCATTTTGAATAATTTTTATACAGTTAAAACCTCTTTCAACAAAGATAAGTTAACTTTAAAAGACAGGAGTAGTCAAGGGTCATATAAAATGTTATATGACCACTTGGCATAAAGCTGTAAATAACAAACTGGACCCTCGGTAAACAAACATTTTTTCTCCTTATTTGTCCAATATTCTCTTTATGACAGTCTGTTCTCGTAAACATTTCATGTAAATCTGATTGAATTTCTATCAACCAGAAATAGTGATTAAAACAAGAGGGCCATGATGGCCCTGGATCGCTCACCTGAGTACTTTGGCTGTAGGTTTGCTGTTAAGCAGTATTTCATTTTTTAATTGAAAATATATAAGTGCCTTCAAACCAAATATGTAAAATATCAATCAATAAATAAAGGCTCTATGACAGAAAGTAGAAATATCTATTATAAGCTATGGTGACCTTGACCTCGACCCAGTGACCTCAAACCCTACACATGGGTAGAGGTCCATGCAAGGAACCTATATACTGAATATCAAAGATATTGGTCTATAAATGAAGGCTTTATGAGGTACAGTAGATAAATCTATTTTTAGCCTCCGTGACCTTTATTCTTATCTAATAATGTGAACAACCAAACAAGCTTTCTGACAAACTGCCAGGATATTTGGACTGAAACAGTAGCCTCTAGAGCCTTAATAAGATATTTCTATTTTTGGGCTCTGTGACCTAGTTTTTTACCCCAGATGACCCATAATCGATCTTGACCTAGAAACTATCAAAATAACCTTTCTGACATAATCCAGAATATTTGGGCTGAAAATGTTACCTGTAGAGTGTAAACAAGGTTTTTCCAAATTTAAGCTCTGTGACCTAGTTTTTGACCCCAGATGACCCATATTCGAAATTGGGCTAGAAATCATTGATACAACCTTTCTGACATATTTCCAGGATATTTGGGCTGAAAATGTTACCTCTAGAGTGTTAACAAGATTTTTCCATATTCAGGCTGTGTGATCTAGTTTTTGACCCCAGATGACCCATATTCGAACTTGATCTAGAAATCATCGAAACAACCTATCTGACATATTTCCAGGATATTTGGGCTGAAAATGTTACCTGTAGAGTGTAAACAAGGTTTTTCCAAATTTAAGCTCTGTGACCTAGTTTTTGACCCCAGATGACCCATATTCGAAATTGGGCTAGAAATCATTGATACAACCTTTCTGACATATTTCCAGGATATTTGGGCTGAAAATGTTACCTCTAGAGTGTTAACAAGATTTTTCCATATTCAGGCTGTGTGATCTAGTTTTTGACCCCAGATGACCCATATTCGAACTTGACCTAGAAATCATCGAAACAACCTATCTGACATATTTCCAGGATATTTGGGCTGAAAATGTTACCTGTAGAGTGTAAACAAGGTTTTTCCAAATTTAAGCTCTGTGACCTAGTTTTTGACCCCAGATGACCCATATTCGAAATTGGGCTAGAAATCATTGATACAACCTTTCTGACACATTTCCAGGATATTTGGGCTGAAAATGTTACCTCTAGAGTGTTAACAAGGTTTTTCCATATACAGGCTGTGTGACCTAGTTTTGGACCCCACATGACCTATATTCCAACTTGAGCTAAAAATCATCTTAACAAGCTTTCTGACAGTTTTTCAGGAAATTTGGGCTAAAAATGTAGCCTCTAGAGTGTTAACAAGGTTTTACCATATTTGGGCTGTGTGACCTAGTTTTTGACCCCACATGACCCATATTCAAACTTGAGCTAGAAATCATCAAAACAACCTTTCTGACATATTTCCAGGATATTTTGGCTGAAAATGTTACCTCTAGAGTGTTAACAAGGTTTTTCCATATTTGGGCTCTGTGACCTAGTTTTTGACCCCAGATGACCCATAATCGAACTTGAGCTAGAAATCATGGAAACAACCTTTCTGACAAATTTCCAGATTATTTGGGCTGAAAATGTAGCCTCTAGAATGTTAACAAGAATGTTCTATTTTTGGGCTCTGTGACCTAGTTTTTGACCCCAGATGACCCATATTTGAACTTGAGCTAGAAATCATAGAAGCAACCTTTATGACAAATTTCCAGATTATTTGGGCTAAAAACATTACCTCTAGAGTGTTAACAAGATTTTTCTATTTTTGGGCTCCTTGACCTAGTTTTTGATCCCATATGACCCATATTCGAACTCGTTCGAGTAATTACTGGGAAAAACATCCTGACCAAGTTTCGTGTCAATTGGAGCAAAAATGTGACCAGTAGAGTGTTAATGAACTAAATGTGAACGGACGACGGACGACGGACGACAGACGACGGACGACGGACGACGGACATTCATCGATCCTAATAGCTCACCCTGAGCCAGCTCAGGTGAGCTAATAAAAAGCAGTATAGGTATAAAGTCAACTTTTTACTGACCATGATCATCAGAAACTTAAAACAACATCTGAAATATGACTGAAGAGCCATCATAAAATGAAATAACACTTTGCAATGAAAACTTTCTTTGGTACTTTCAGAAAATTTTCCAAAACAAAAACAAAAAATGCAACACAATGAAACAGGTGTTTCTGCATTCCCAAGTATCACATTTAGACTATTTTACTATAGGAATTTCTTTGTGTTTGTTAAGTGAATCTCTAATCGCTAACAAAAACAAAACTGTAGTGTTGCTTGATACAATAATGCTTCTTGCAATGCTATGGGTCTATATTTTCTTGTTTTTGGTGTCGTTCTTAAAGTTTGTGTTTTGTGTTTTCCTCATACCTTTGAACTGTGGATTTCGGTGTGGCAAACCCAGACCTAGCTTTTGGTGTTATAGGGCAGGACTTTACTTCCTCGATCTTTGTGTGCATCTGAAAGATCCTCTCGGCAACGGACACTTCTCGCTCCGGGGAAACATCTTTCTTCTGTTGTGCTTCTTCTCTGTAACAGAACAAGATTTCAATGTAGTAAAAATTGTCACAGGCAACCGTTACAGTAAAACCTGACTTAGAAAACTAATAAGGAATACACTATAACCTGCTAATGGATGAAATAAAGTAAAATCGTACAATGTGAAAACAGAAAAACCTTATTTACAAAATGTATACAGTGAAACCTGTATTACAAACCAATATAGGAAAATCAGTTGAACTCGACTTAGAGACCTACTAATACTACTACCTACTACCTGTCTGATAAAACCAACATAATGTTAATCTGTCTTAGGAAGTTTTAACAGTAAAGCCTGTCTTAGAAACCAAATATAGTAAAACCAGTATTAAAACCTTATAGAGTAAAACCTGTCTTAAAACCCAATACAGTAAAACCTGTCTTTAAACATTATACAGAAAGAAGCACTCTCCTTTGAAACCAAATACAGTACAACCTGTCTTAAAATCTTATACAGTAAAGGCTTCTATGAAAACAAATAGAGATTACCCATCTAAAAATCTTACACAGTAAAGTCTTCCTTAGAAACCCAGTACAACAAAACTTGTCTTAAAACCTTATAGCATATAAAACCTGACCTAAAATCTTATACAGGAAAATCTGTCTTAGAAACCAAGTACAGTAAAACCTGTCTTAAAACCTTTTGATGTAGACCTTCAATATCTTGGAAACTTTTTACAGTAAAACCTGTCAGTAAGTTTTAACAGTAAGGCCTTCCTTGGAAACCCAACCTGGTAAAATCTGTTCTAGAAACTTATTATGCAAACACTACAACAAAACAGAACAAAACAGAAACTGATGTCACATAAATACTACAGTACAGCTCCCGCGATATGTACACATTTTGTGCTTCCTCCGCGATCGTGGTCAGCGCGAATTCTGAAAATCGCGGAGTTTCTCCTTGAAAAAAACGCTCAGAATCTCCGCGATTAAAGTACACGCACAATCTCCGCGATTCTCCGAGTGTTAGAGCGTTTCCGCGGAGATTCTCCGCGAATATTCTTGTGTTTCATCACCAGAGTTTTAACAAACTATTTCCCATTTAAAGGTGAAAAAAATAATTATAAAATGTATACACTTGAAATCCTTTCATAAAAACAGTCAGCAATGTGTGATGAAATTACCATAATGTAACTGTACATTTAACACCTGTCAATTATGTGACTACGGTATAATTCAGTCAAATACATTAATTAATGTGATTTTTTAAACGCTTGTTATTACTTAGTAAATTGATTAATACTTTTTTTGCTAAGCGCCGAGACGATACAGATGCAGTTTAACACGTGTTGTTCGGAAATCGGTCAACTCATTTTCTGAAAATAAGATCAGCTGTTTCTGACGCAACTTTCTTTTCGTAAACAAATAGGAACGTTCGTACACAAATGCATCGGAATAAGAGCGCATTTGTTTGTATTTTCACTTTTTAAATTAGATATATTTATTTTCGCAGTTTGATTATCATTAGTAATTTATTTGCGCGGCACCGATTAAAGATTTAAAAGTAAATAAATTTCAGCAATTAAAGCTGACATGATGTCAGGTAGGTGTGAAAATCTATTCATTATCGGCTGTCTTTCTTTTCACCCCTCGTTTCACGCATTCGGAATTAATGTTCGATTCTAACGAAACTAATCTTTCTGTTCAGTCAACAAAGCCATCATTGCCTAAATTAAAAAATATCCACATATCTGTTAAAGATATTAATTATTTTAATAAGAAAATGTAATCACGGGAAAAGCATGCTACATGACTGTAATTCCCGCTTTAAAGAGCACGTGGTGTCTGAAGCTTTTAAAGTGAGGTGAATATCATTTTCGGAAAATAACTGTCGCTCAATGTTAAAGGTCAAAAGTTATATTTAGGAACCAATTAGCGGTTGAGACGCAATGTATCATGCGTGTACAGATCATAGGCCATGAGACCAACACATGGTCTTGTGTCTGTCAATAAATTAATGTGTCAAAACATGGGACGAAACGAAATATTACTATTAGGCATCCTAAAACATGAAGATAAAAAGAGTAAGTAAATATAAAATTTAACTTGTCATATATACACGTCAGTCAACTGAATGCATAAACAAATCGCGGAGATCCGCGGAGGATTGATAATCTGCAGTTTCACTGCAAATACCGTCACTAACCAGACAAAATTCGTCTCCGCGACGCCTCCGCGATTTAGGGCGTTTCTCGGCGATTCTCGGCGATTTTCCTCCCAAGGTCCGCGGAGTTTAAGAGAAAAATGTACATATCGCGGGAGCTGTACTGTATATCAACATCATTCTGTCTTGACATTGCCTGTGACAGATCAAGATGGCATTATATAAATGCTTGCTACTTAATTCAAATGATTTTACTTAAAGGTAAAAAATTAAGTCTAGTTCCTCTTTATTAAAAAATCTACCTAAAACAACACAATTAATAATGATGGTTAATCAAAATCACTACACAGAAGTTTCACTTGGTCTTATCATTCTTAACAGCCGACCAATTTTTTCTCTCTTAATTGCAGATTTCTGTTCTTTCAATTTGTTTGTTTTTTAGCATGATTTTGAAATAATCAACAACAAAATGGTCTTGTAAGTGGAATTTCACACTATTAAACAGTAAGTCTAAGATTCTGCGCCAGGAAATGTATTTGCTATAAAGCCAATGAATCTCTCATAATAAGGCCGACAGAAAAATAATCCTTTCTATAAATACTAATAATGAATGAAGATTTTTTTTTTCTTTATATTACATTTAGATAAAACAAAATGTTTATTGTAACAAAGGTGAAACTTTCTCAGCAATTTCATCATAGCAACAAGACAGCTTTCTTTTCCTTGCAATCTTGATAAAGCATCAAGGCAGTTGTATATTGACATGACTTGGCGGAATGACAGAACACATTTTTGCTGCATTTTATGACATTACATGAACTGGCATGTATGTCTAATTATTTTTGTTCCTGTCTTTACATTTTCACAGATTAACTGAGTCCAAGTCTGATCAGTGTGATGTAAAAAAAAATGGGAAATGTCTGTAGCTGGTGAAAATTGGTTGAAAAGTTAAAATTGTCCCGATATTTAGGAACAATTATTTCAATTGCTTTTTGAAGTTATTTTTGTCTTATACCCACAATATCATACTGTGATAACAGTAAATGTAACAAGTCCACTTATATCACCTTTTTTTGCTTTCAGCTATGTTTTTACCAGCTGGGCTGCTGACTTGTTACCGTTCTGCATATTATAACTGTATAATTATGTTTTGCAGTATTTCTCAAATAAATTTCCTCCAGTTCTTCCAGTTTGCTATTGATGTCCATACATCAAATAATATCAAACCCTATTACTTTAAACTATGAGTAACGGTGACCTTAAGTCCAAAGCCAGTTACAAGGGAGCCTCCCAAAGCACTGAAATAGTCACCATTATGATAAGCATAGCCTGATAGGGCACAAAAATATAACAACCCTCCAGGCTGGAAAGGCAGAGCATACTTTCTGAAGATTTGCATCATGGGATTGTCATCCTTAATCAGCACAACTGATAAATGGAAGAGCACAAAATTATATCATGAATCTGAACTTTACAGAAATCCATCAGTAACTTTTTATTTAGTAAATTCACCTACTTTCACATAAAAGAAAGCCATGCTTTATTAAAACAGAAAATATACAAACTGTGACAATATTCCAAGTAAAACACAAATTGTAATCAACCTGACAATCTCTATTGCAGTCCCAAGGTTTTCCGTTCACACAATATGTAAACATGTATACCAAAACTAACAACCCTGAGGTACACAGGTAACAGATCTATTTTTAGAAACTCTGCTATACTTCCAGACAATGCCAAAGTGAATGGCACTTTGCCACAAGTACAGACCACCTTCCTACATATCAACAATAAACATCTGTAAACGCCTTGTGTTTGCAATGATTGTATCTCCTATTCAACCCTGACACAACCATAACATTAAAACAGTTACTGTTTAACAAGTACCTATAACCTATACAGGCCTTAGTCTTTCAATAGTATATTTGTCTATCATCTAAATACATTGCCAAAATATCAATCCCTATCCTGGACTTCCACCACCTTCACCCCCTGTCCCTCTTCTTCCAAGCCGAATCCACAGTGAGGCTGACAGAGGCTGTTCTCCAAATAATATGTAACAATATATAATTAGTAGATGAGAGAATTGTTTGTGTTTCTTTCAGTATCCTAATGACCTGCTGCTATGTCATCAATGTCTTGTCAACAGTCATGTTCATCACTGTTATCTTGTGGGTAATCTACCAGACAGATAAGGCTACATACAGAACAAATTAGGCCTATCAGAATATCGAGTTAATAGTATAACTGCTCCAACAATCCTTATTTCCAATGTCTCTTAATAATTATCTTAATGCAAGAATAAAATATTATATAAAGTAATACAATGAATCCTATTTTGTCTCAATGGCTAAAACTGGACAAACAACAAATAAGTTTTAAGACTATGCTGCAGTCTGCTGAAAGTAACAGCTGAGACAGTATCAGTTTGTATGTATTAATTAATATCACATATATCATTTGCACATGTGAAGCTTCCCTTTACCTCAAAACACATGTATGCACAAGTCCTTCCCAGACAAGACATATGGTCAGCAACAGAAAATAGCATCAAACATTGTAATCAACATAATATCACTGACTGTGATCTATACCCCACAAGTACAAATTCATTCAACTTTGAATCACCCTTAGCCAAGATGCACAAAAGTAAGTATGGGACTAATTTACGATAAAAAACATTATCTCTGCATCCAAGAACATAAATACAGAACTGATCTACAATAAACAATTGCCTTGGAGTCCATGAACATGAATTCTGGATTGATCTAGAATAAACCACTAGCTGATCTAGAATAAACCACTGTTTGTGAGCCAAAGATCATGAATATAGGACTGATCTAGAATAAACCACTAGCTGATCTAGAATAACCCACTGTTTGTGAGCCAAAGATCATGAATATAGGATTGATCTAGAATAAACCACTAGCTGATCTAGAATAAACCACTGTTTGTGAGCCAAAGATCATGAATATAGGACTGATCTAGAATAAACCACTAGCTGATCTAGAATAACCCACTGTTTGTGAGCCAAAGATCATGAATATAGGATTGATCTAGAATAAACCACTGTTTGTGAGCCAAAGATCATGAATATAGGACTGATCTAGAATAAACCACTGGCTGTGAGCCAATGAACATGAATACAGAACTGATCTACAATAAACCACTGTCTGCGAGCCAAAGAACATGAATGAAGGACTGATCTAGAATAAACCACTGTTTGTGAGCCAAAGAACATGAATAAAGGACTGATCTAGAATAAACCACTGTTGGTGAGACCAAGTATATGAATACATAAATCACTAGTTGTCTGTGAGCCAATGAACATGAATAAAGGACTGATCTAGAATACACCACTGTCCAATTACATTATGCAGAGTACAGAAACTGAAAAAAATATATATATTGCCTCCTGTACCTTAATGGGTATCTCAAAATAACTTTCAGGAAGTTGTTAGCAATTAGCAAAGATAATTATTTCTTAATTGATTCTACAAAAGAAACTTGATTACCTCTTCAACAAACAATCCTATTTTTCTTGAAAACATATTAACAATACCAGTGCTAGAATGTGTATTCTTACATCATAACTTCCATAATTACCCTTAAACATAAGAGAATTTTTTCGTTTTTATCAGAATACAAAACAACAGACAATAAAAAGTGGCAAATTATCTAAGAAAATGCACCAATCCTAATAAAATGTTGGCATTGAAAAGAAACAGTGTTATTCTTTTTCAATGAGGTACAGTTTACATTTTCTACATAAACAACCCTTTAGTCTGAAAACCTTTCTACTCAGTAAATCATCTGAGTTTTTTATAAGGTTCTATTCTTGCATAATTGCCACTCTTGATTTAAAACAAAAATTCCATGATGCATGGAACTGTGGTAGCAAAAATTCTTTATAAGATATTGATTCATAAGAAAATTGGTTTGCATTAGTTCATTAACTATCTCTGGAAAAGGACATTTTCGATTTCAAGAGCAGCACATTACACAGGTCTCCAAAGTGTTAAAGAGAGCAAAAAGGTTCTCTCTGTTTCTTTGTATGATAATATATAGCACCTTTCAACTTTCCTCTCTAACCAAGCGTTTTTACTTTCAAGCTGGATAACTCTTCTTTTGCCGACACTTACCTTGCTTTTCTTATCTCCTCCTCCGCTGTTAACTTCCTGTCTTCTTCCTCTTCATCCACATCTTCATGTCGCTGTCGACGGGTCTTCAATACCTCGGCCAATTCAGGGTCTACCATGACCCCACTCTGCTTCAAAGATGGTGTACGTTTCAGTATACCCTTTGGTCTCTCTGATTCAGATCGACCAACAGACTCTGTTCTTTTCAGTCCTGAACCTAAAAAGAAATGAGTGAAGTTTTAGAAATGATGTTTGTTTTCAATAATTTGTTCCCGTTTCCTTGTTCTACTGGTTACAGAAATAAATAGTTTCCACATGTACATTTAAGAGTCAGAGAGTTAAAGTCATCTGCCTGATTCTTCAAAATATATCCTGACTATATTTAAATATACTGTTTACAAAGTAGAATGCATGTTTCTCTGTTGTTTTCATTGAAAAGAGGTAAATCTTTTGACATTGTGTAGTAAGAAATCTTGGGACATATTCTATAACGCAGAATAAGAAGACAATTACACATACAGAAACTATCTAATAAATTTCAAAAATGTTTTGAATTAACATCTCTTTTAACTAATACAATAAAGATTGACTTCAAATAACCCAACCCTTGCTTCCACTATAGTAGTTAAACTTACCAGTAGAAGTATTAAGTGGTGGCGTAACTTTCATTGGACCTGTTCTTTTAGGACTCTGCCTCTCTGGAGTTCTCTCCCTTGTTGAAATTTTCCTGATTATATCACTTTTGCTGGTTATATCTATACTTCCATGAGGAGGTGAGGTCGTTCGCTGAACTGCTTCTGTTATTTGTTGAACTTTTTGTTCAACTTCTGAACTCATTACAAGTATCTTTTCTTGTTTTGGAAGTACTGGCTGAACAGTTTGAGATTTGACAGTTTCTGTTTGACTCTGACTATCACTTTCAACAGATTTTATAAACTGGGCAACTTGAGTCGGTGAAGTTACTTTTAAATGAGAAAGATCTGCACTTAATTTATCACCAGTATGTTTTGTGTCATCTAAATCATCAGTCACTGTTTTCAGAACTTCTAAACTTGTGTCAATAGAATGGAGATCTAATTTTGGTAGGTCAGCTTTTAATTTAGCACTTTCTGGTTTATCAAGGTGTGAGGCAAGGTGCGAAACTGTTTCCTTTTCAGTTTTTGATAAATTGATTGTAAGTTTGCTTTCTACTGAGGACTGAGATTGCAATTTTCCTCTGCCATGATCACTTTCAATTGATGACTTTGATGACTGAGACAACTGTTGAGATTTTAAGGCACTTCCATGTGAAGTCACTCTCTGAGACTTACTTTCGCTTTCGGATGCAGATGAACTTTCTATTGAAGAATCTGTTTCTTTTCTCCTACTTTTCAAAATTTTCAAAACTTCAGAGTCTGCAATAACTTGATCATCTACAGCAGCAGAATGTCTGTCTGCTTTTTCAATCTTGCCATCATGTATTCTTTGCCTTTCAATCACTGCACCGTCTTCCTGCTGCTTAGCAACAATTTCGTTTCTTTTGCTCAACACTTTAGCTAACTCTGGTGAAGGTCGGTCAGACTGTTCAACAGGAGTGGCTGGCAATTGTCTCCTGTTTTCTGGCTCTGGACTAAACCTTCGCTTCATAAAGTCTGATTTAAAACTAGATGACCTTTGAACTGAGCTGTCTGATTCTTTCTCCATGTCTGGAGAATCTTTACTGCGTATTTTTAAGCTCTGTGTTCTTTCAGGGGTCCTCCTCCTTTCATCACTGCTACCACTACTCACAGCATAAGCTTCCTGTCTCTTCAGGAAAGTTTTATTTCTTCTTGGAGATTCAGAATCTGACCTTTCTGAACTTGATGCTTCTGAGCCAGAAAACTTTTGCAGTAGTTGTGAAAAGTTGTTCCCCCTTCGTATACGTTTAGGAGAATGATGTTCCTCTGCTTTCTCAAGCCCAGGTTTTTCACTGGATTCAGTTAATTTGGATATTGCAGCTGAGACCTGAAATTCAAAGAAAAATCACATGGTATAATTATGTTTTAACAGTGTTATTTTTTTCCGGACATAAAATAAATTCTTAAGATAACAGTTATACTTTCCCCCTTTACAAAGTAATAACATATTTTTGTTATTTTCTAATGTTATATTTTAAACAAAACTTTAGTATATGCTCTCATGGACAAAAATGCACTCTTGAGCATAGAATTTCACAATCATAAGAATGAAAGGTATCTAGCAAACACACTATTATTCTACCTAATGGAACACATGACAATCCCATTCTCACCAATGGAAACAGGTTTAGCCATTAAATTTCTGACTTCTTCAGAGGCCTAAATCAATTACTACTCTTTTAATTAGGTATCAGCTGCTACACCTTATTCTATGACAAGATATATCTAATAATGTGACAGAAACAAGTTGCACTATTATTGCTGTTTCTATGAATGGACACAAACTGTATGTTTTGTGAGGAATTATTCAAACAATAATGATTATGTTATTGTATTAGGAAACCATGCATTCAATACACACATTTATAAATACATATTAAACAGACATGAGTTTTCATGCATTTGATATGTGTGCAATATAATATTTTCATTAGTCTGATATAAAGTAACAACCTATTAATTTCTAATCAGTACAGACACTATCATCTCCTGTAAGATGTGATGTCCAATTATTCAATATAGGGGCCAGGAATCTGTCAAGTATCTTTTTTACTATCCATTTTTGTCCAAAAATGAAGTATTTATGCCAAATAGAACAGAATAGGTGCCAATGGATACTACCTTGCAGAATAAAACATTTTCTTTTGAAATTTGTCAATATACCATTAAATTTTTGACTCATCAAGTTATGATGACTGAAACACACTCTATAGCATTGATTTCTTATGCTATTACTTCTTATAACTTCTAATAAATTTAGGAGTTTATATAGCTACATTCCTACACCACAGTATTGTTGAAACTTCATCCTTGCAAAGAATTCTGAAATCATTTAAACTTACTTTGGACGGCAATGCAAATCTGGATGGAAGAACAGAATGACTATCTAAAACAGACTTGTTCACAAGCCGAGGTGAATCAAGGTTATTGAGATGTTTATGATCAGTGTTAATAGCATGCTTGTCGATGGACTGGTTCTCTGTTGAGGAATAATGACTGGTTCCAGGTTTTGTTAATGAAATTTCAAGGTCATGTTTCTTCAGGGCATGGAAAACCTGTGGTGTTAAAAATGAAATACACACAATACAAAAAATGAATGTTCTGGCAAAATAAAACACAATGACAGATATCACTCAATATCTATTCAGTGAAACCCAGAATGATCATCCAAGACTGATGTATAACCTTGAAGGGTCGTGACCTAGTAAAAGGTCAAGGTCATTCCATCGGAAATACATCTGCAATGGTTTTCAAACTGATAACTTAAATTCTGAGAAATGGCATGAGGAAATATAGGTAAAAACATGATTTAAAAATGCCATTTGTTTAGCTGTTGAAGCATGGCTAATATAATTAATCAAAGCATGAGTCAAATATGACATTCGTACACTGAATAAATATGGTGAATACATATTGTGAAGGTAATAAATAGCAAAACAAAACAATCATAACGTGTGTTGTTAAAGTATAAAACTTAAAAGTAACAGTTGTATACAAGTCTCGGTTTGTCAGTCATTTCGATGTTCAGGTCAAGAAATAAATAAACATTTAGTCGTGCAAAGAAACACTGACAAAACAAAGCCTTTGGCTTCACACGTCACTAGCACATTGCACAGGTTACAATATTTACTCAAAAAAATCAAAATATGGTTGTATCTTTAAGATCTGCGTAGAGCAAGGTCTGTAGGTTTATAAGTGTGTGAAGTTTTAAAATGGTCTGAACTGCTTTCTTATGACCTTGTTTATAGAAAAAAGGACTGAATTTACAAACTCTAGCAAATAAATCAGCAAAACAACACTACTATCTATGCTTAAACATAAGATAATTAATGACACATAATCAAAGGGAGACAAACACAGCAAGCACTAATAATACCTCCTCCTGATCTCCCTTGTATTTATCTTCCCTAGATTCTCTTGACAGCCTTGATGACGAAACACGTCGCACACCCACTCTAGCGGCCTTTGAACTGTCGTCTGAACTATCCTTTCTCCGAATAGATACAGCATCTGAAAAACACAATGGCATTTAACATTTACTGAAGGTGCTGAATTGGAAGAATCAAAAATGATTCCCAAATGATTTTTTTTTTTTTTCAAAAGAACTAGTATATTGTGGTATATCTGGTCAAAATTTAGTCTACACTGGTCTCACATAGTGGATTGGTCCATAAGATAGTGACACACCATTAAAACTTATGAGATTTTATAATATATTGCTATTTTATATCTGACTCAAAAAGTCTATTCTTGGGATGCTATTGGGGCAAGTGAAGTTATCTCAAGGGGGCATATAAAGATGGAAAGATGAAAGAGGGAAGAATTCTATACACAGTGAAACAGAGTTACCATGGTCATGGATTGGTCTGGAGATACATGGTATTCAGTCTGATGAGGCAATCATAATTGCACAACCTAGTATCACAATTACTTCAACGGTCATACTTATTGAGGTGCAGGGTGGAGGTGGGGATGGGTGGACCCATGATCACAACTTGCTGCAATTATTTTAACTGCAATAATGGTATTTCCAATTTCACAAATCATGTGAGCATTTTCCTCTCTGCATAAATGCTAAATCAATACAAACCATGACACAGAGATAATCAATTTAATGCAGTAGCTGATTTTAGAGTTTAACTTGAACTATTATAAACAAAATGCACTGGAATAATTAAATCAGCTTTCCTTTACAAGAGTACATTATCAACAAAGCTTTGAAACGCAGCTTTGCTTTACAACAATACCTTAGCAACCAAGTGAATTCAAATGGAAAATTTTCAGTATAATGAAAGTGGGTTGAAAATATCTCAACTGAGTCAAACCTCTGTCTTGCTTCTTGTATTACTAGTGTAAGAAATGTCTGCTCACTTTGACACTAAAGATATTCAAAGGTCCTAAAAGTGAGTGGTTCTGAAGAAAATGTAGTTATAATATTATATGTCAAACAAAAAAAGAAAGACCTTTTATAGCAATGCAGGGTCTAATAAATCTTCAGTAAGGCTGAATTTTGTAAATAAATAGGCATGTTATTACGAAATATATGACAAATCATTACTAATCACAAAGGGTGTGTATATAATAGAAAAGATAGGGTTCACAGTACCATCTGTATATTCATATAACTGCTCATTTCAACAATACCTATTCATGATAACAGACTAATTGGAAAATATATTTTAGATAAGACAGTAGCAGTGTGGACCAGCCAAAAAAACGACAACAACAACAAACACTGCACATAATTATGCAAAACCAGCACAACACAGGAAATGTATGTCTGCTTAATGTTATTGACAAATGGTAATTCCTGCTTCCGAAGATAACATTTATAATGATCTGGAGGTGCACTAGGTAACTGTGCACTTTCTTGCAAATGCGTCACTTATACATAATCACTGTTGCGCACATTGCATAGATGTAGCAACTCAGAAAATAAATTTACCTCTACACCCGGTTGATAAATAAATACCCCTTAAAGTTTTAAAATTTATTATTATGTATTTTCTCTCATGTAATTTGTCCATACATTTGAAGTACTAAATGTTGAAATTTCAGTCAATTTATAGAAGACTTCCACTGCCTACATCAAAATTCAGGTTAAAAAAAATTTAACTTTTCAGATTAACAATGTTTAAGCTGTTTTTAGGCATAACTGTAACTTATCTCATGACTTAGTTCACGATATAAATCATATGAAATGATGATATATGACACTGTTAAACAGTTATCTATCTAATGTTACAGAACTGCATGTTTAACTTAAAAACTAATACTTAATGCTCAATAAATAATGATTCGGGAATCCAGATAAATCATTTCCACTCTCACTTATTTAGGGCATCAAGTATGCGTCAGCTAACAGCGACTGTATTCGTTATTTGATCATTCAAATGGTTTAATTAAAGCATTGAAATTCATTTTACTGTGATAAACTCACTTTATCATCAAGACAAAAAAAACATTTATATTTTGTTTTGTTCAAAAAATACAGTTAACAAAAAAATTAATAGTAAAATAAACACTACTAGAGAATACCTTCTTCCTCCTCAAAAATTATTTCCATTTTATACAAAACCAAAATTTTCTGTGTTTTGAAGCAAAACTGTCTATACACCAGTAAAATGTAATGCAATGTGATTTTATCTAATTAGTATGATTATATCTGAAAATTGATAAAGTTTAAAATACTGATAAACAGTAAATATAACTACAGTACTCACATGGTTACATCAAAAGCCACTGCTGAATGTGTCAAATGTACACATACGAAAGTCTCAAATTCGTGACAACTATGAGATCAACGCAACAATTAATTTAAAGACATTTCCGTATGACACAATCTGACTAGACAGACAACTTGTAGTCATATGTGTAATATGGTTCCAAAAATAGAACTGACTCAGCCAATAAAACCCACACTGTAACAGACTATGAGCATCCCTACTGACAACGAAACTAAGGTCTCCAAATGATTTCCAATATCTTGACACTCTCTGAACCAGACAGTCTGTGCATCTTTGAAAACTGTGACTCCGATCATACAAGCATGCTACAGTTTTGCTATTGAATTCTTTTGTTCATATATTTCCAGAAAATATTCTGTCAAAAGAAGAAAATCCATAGAAACCCAGTAGCAACCTTAGAATCTTTCAATTAACTGCACATTAATGCCAAGTCACAATGTGCTAAAAGTCTAAAGAAATCATATCAAAAATGTAAAACTTTCTTGGCTTGAAACTTAATTCATGTATTTCAGATTTGCTATGACTGAAAATGATAATTTGATCTTGTGTAATATAGGTTGTATGGCAAGACAGTAGTAAACTCATTGATATATCTAAGAACATACGACTATATTGCAGTTATAATGTCCAAATAATGAAGCATGTAAAAACTTTTAAACTCAGGGCCATCAATATAAAGTGAACTAAATCAAGGTAAACAAATTGTCAAATTACTCAATCATAACCATTGAAATTTTATGCAATAATAATTCATGATTATAAAAATAAACATATCTATAAAATTCTTACTGGTATAAAAGGTAAAGGTAAAGGTTTTGTTTATTTTAGTGTCACCCCTATTGAAAGGGCCAGCCAAGTTGGCTCATGAGACACATATCTTTTGTGCGCACAGTACCTCCCTAATCCCTTCTCTTTTTGCCATGCACCTGGCTGAGATGCGCCAACGGTTACTATTACTTTTTACTAGTTGGTGGCTCACCAACTGACCTCTCGTCAGTTCTAAACCAGCCTCAACTGGGATTCGAACATTCGATCTCCCGTTCCGTAAGTCGACGTCCTAATCACACGACCACGGTGGCAGATATTTCATTCTACATGTAATACTTTCTTCTTTAGAAATTCTATTTTCTTAGCTCTAACGATTCTTTAACTAGATATGAACTTCAAGTTATATTTTGACATAGTATATGCCAATTAATTTAGCAAAAGGCCTCGAAGCCAAATTAAGCAGTATATAAACACATACCAAGAACATTTTGCTGTAAGTATTTTATACCACAGTGCAAACTGACGAGACGTCAGTTCACCTGGCATAAAAGTCAGAAAGTGCATCCTGCAGTAATAGTGAAGCTGGATACAATGGCACGGTATACATGGACAATAAACTAAGACCAAAGAAAATTACTTTTCACTAAGGTATCAAAAATTTTGTTTCCTCAGCAGATATCAAAGAATGACCCATTCTTTAAAAAAATCATACAATATTTTATACTCTATATGACCATTTCTACATCTTGTAATATATATACGGTAACTCCATAGACTGTAATATCAATTCATATCTTAAATCTGTAGAAAAAAATATTTTCATAATATGATACTGATAAAATCATCAATATCTGGTCTATTTATAGACTTGAACCCTCACCAATAGTGCATACTGTCTGAAATAGTCAATGCACTAAACCATACCTGATATGATTTATCGGGGCTCAGATCTGCATCTATCCATCAGTATGACCATCTCTTCAAGTTCACTATAGTTTAAACATATTCTTTTCCTTTTTCTTTTTTTGCAAAGCAGGAATGCTGACTGGACGTAATGACAATTAACTAAGGAGTCTACTTTTTCAAACACATGCAATCACTTAAAGTTGTAGCACTTGCCATTTTTTTGCAAGTGACATTTGTATTTATTCATATATCATTAGAATTCTGAGTCACATTTGGCCAGTAATTACCTACGTAAGTGCTTTACCTGAATAGGATTCTGAATTCTTCAAACTTTTTCAGAAAAAAATCGGATAATAATCAGTCAGATCTCAGAAGCACCATTAAATTTTTACTCTCAGACAAAATTCAGAATTACTTTTGGTCATCAGTATTTATTCAAAATTCATTCAGCCAATTTTCATATATTATTCAGAAAAATCTTTTCATGAGGGCTGAAGTTATGCTAACCCCAATATGCATTAAAGCACACCAAATGAATTCCCAGAATTGTGGAAACTGGGATTGTAACAACTCCCTTCCCTGACGATTCACCAGCCAGGTTTAAGTCTCTCCTAACAATTACCCTTTCAAAATTTTGACAAGGTGGTCACTTAATTCCCCTCCAATTTTCGTAAGAAGAACTTTAAATAAGTTCACAGAAGTTTGTTGATGACATTATTTTCAATGCTTTTTAAATATTCAAATTTAACTTCTACAATGTATATTTTATCTAGAATACATTTAATGAGGGAAACTGCCCTGGCTGTCTACAGCGCAGCGCGGACTTTGACAACAAACACCCGTCCCCGCCATTTTACTGTCCGCGTTGAGGACCAAAATGACCACCGCGTCGAGTGTTCATTCTTATAAAACGCGGTGGTCAGCACAGCCATTCTCGGTGTTCAGTACCGTGCCGTGTCGCGGCATCGGATCACGGGGTTTGCGGTGTCCAAAAAAACGAAGTTACAACACAATTTTACTTTCCCAATTTTTTTTTTCTTCCAGATGAGTTACAAAGTACACGTAATTATTACCAGTTGAAGTTGTTTCTTTTTCTTTTTTAATACCCCATCCGGTTTAACTTTTATTTGTTGACGTTCGATGTTTGGTTGTATGATTGAGGGTATTTGTAGAAAAGAAACAGCCGATTCTGAATAGATTTACACAC
Organism: Cyclina sinensis; assembly: GCA_012932295.1. Classification (NCBI taxonomy): domain Eukaryota; kingdom Metazoa; phylum Mollusca; class Bivalvia; order Venerida; family Veneridae; genus Cyclina; species Cyclina sinensis. The sequence continues at coordinate 7,278,065 of JAAONU010000009.1, read as the reverse complement.
CTACATGACATCTTGTTAATTAACTTTAATTGCTGCAATTAATACATTTTTGAGTCTTCAATCGGTGCCGCGCTTGCTTTAATCCACTCGCAAATAAATTACACGCATAATTTGCATCTATTTGTGGCAAATAAATTACAAATGATAATCAAACTGCAAAAAGTTAATAGATCTAATTTAAACAGTCAAAATTCTAACAGATCCACTCTAATTCCGATGCATTTGAGTACGAACTCAATTTGTTTACGCAAAAAAGACAGTTCAAAGCAGTTGCTTCCTGAAAAAGCTGATCATATTTTCAGAAAATGAATCGGTCAACACGTGTTTTAACTGCTTTCGACATCTGTATCGTCTAGGCGCTTGGCAAAAATTATTGATCGATTTTGCTATAAAGTAACAAGCGTTTTTAAAAAAGTACACAATAAACCTACACCGCAAACGTATTTGAAATTTGGTTTTAATTTAACCAACCGAAGTTGGCCACAAAATACATGTAAGTAAAATAATTAAGAGTACAATGTAAACCACGTACATGTACTGTACACATAGTATGTTTAAATGCAGTAATCTCCAAATAAAAACATCGCGGGGACGCGCGGCTTTCTGTCAGCACGACACGCGGTGACCAAACCCTTCAGCGGTAGTCGCGGTGGTTATTTTAGCAGACACCCGACACTCATTTCGGGTGCTCAGTCCACCGCGACTGGCCACCCGGAGACGATACTGCCCCCCGCGACAATGTAAACAACGTCAAAGTCTGCTCTGTGTGTACTGTACACGAATGGAAGGCCTGAGAATTGTTAATGTTTGGTGAAACAAACCCAAGCAAAACTGATGGTACTTTTTTGGAGTACCAAACAAGATTTTCCAATAATCCAACAGTGTATTATCCTTCCCTTTCAAAATAACTATTTTTGGGTTCCTTAACGGGTTATCAAGTAAGTAAATGATTGAAACTGTTTCAGAACCGGCTCTTCAACTATCTGATCTTTTAAAATATATCAGAGACAGATAGAGTTTTGAATTCTGACACACTGAATTTGCCATTTCACATTTTGTTAACAAGGGGAAACCATGTAATTGATTTAACAAGAAATAAAATTAGGCAGTTTTTGGACAGGCATATTCAGTGTGAGGTAACCAAAGTAATGAAAGTCCATGAAGATGACAGCATGCTTGTGAATGATTTATGTTAGTTATTATACCCTTTGTCAGGAGTAAGGCAAGGTCAGGTCATACTACCTACTTCATTTGAATTAATTAGAAAAAAAGTGTTTTTTTTACACACTCAAATGTGAAGAATACATAATGAGGTAAGAAATGTGTGTAAGCAAAGCTAAATGATGTTGAAGTATCAAAATGGATCTTTCACCACACTCAACAACAACATTAATGTTTCACTGACTAATAACATGAGCACTAACCAAAGGCCAGTCACTGGTTCAGCAAAGTTTTGTGTAGCAGGAGCACTTTTTTTTCTACCTTCTTGCATTTTCAAACAAGCTAGACAATGTTACTTAGTCACTTAGATTTCTTTAGACTGAATAATAATTGATGATTTAAAAGAGAATTATGATTGTGTTAAAAAACAAGTAAATTTGTGAGCTAATGCTCACTAGTGATACCCCCGCTATCAGAAATTTGACTTTCATCATGTAATTTGCATTTGTCATATGTATAAAGAGTGTCAAATTTTTTCGAGTATTTACCTGAACTTAATACAACTTCATCCAAGGCACAGCTAGATGGATATGAAAATGGTCAGAATAATGAACAGGTATTACATCTGTGATTTCTGATTCATCGAAGTCTTTATTCACAAAAACACGATCAAGAGAACCTCCTTTCCTGTGTGTTGGTAACTTCTAAGTATTTGGTAAACAGGAAGTAGATGAGCAAGGAGCATATAATCGCTTTATACCATATGAGAATATAGGATAAAGCAATATGCAAAATATCAGGCTGCTGCATCTTATAGTTGCTGAGAAAACTGTGACGGAAATTGTGAATGTACAGTACGCGCCAGGAGGAACTCACATTTTCCGCTTTATTTCGCGGACGCGGAAAAAAAATATCCGCCGCGACATCGAGGAAAAAAACGGATTTCCTCGATGTCTCGACATCGCGAAATATCTCGGCGATATTTGACGACCAGCGCGAAAATAATTAGAGTCATAACTCACCTGGATAAGCTGAACATTTAATTAAATTATCGTAATGAAACTGTGCATTTTACGTGTGCCAATTATGTGACATTTTGTAAAATTAAAACCAAAATTTCTCATACATTTGCTGTGTAGGTTTATGTGTACTTCCGTCGTTGAAAACGCTCGTTATTTTATAGCAAAATTGATCAATAATTTTGTCAAGCGCATAGACGATACAGATGTCGCAGTAGGGTTTACATGTTGTATGTTTTCTTTAAATATAGGAAAGCAGTTTTAACAAGTGTAAATCGAAAACCAGACAATTTATTTTCTGAAAATAGGGTCAGCTGTTCCGAGAAACAATCTATACTTTGAGTTTTGAATTGTCATTCCTTCCGTTAACAGATACGAGCATTCGTAAACAAATGCATCAGAATGAGAGTTTTATGAGAGTTTTATACATTTAAATGATATTTTAAAGCGTAAAATTCGCCGAAATGCGTGTAATCAGGAACTTTGTGAGCCTCGATACATCAATTCTTACCTGTGAAAAAGTTATTGGAACCATTTAGCGGACGTCCGCCGCGATATTTGGTGACCATGTCCGCGGCGGTCGTCCTCGAAATGCGGCGGATTTGGTCGCGTTTTAAGGAATGGGTAGTCCGCGACGACCTCGAGGAAAACGAGAGTTCCTCCTGGCACGTACTGTATGTCAACTAAGTGTAAAAATCTAAGTATTCGGTAAACAGGAAGTAGATGAGCAAGGAGCATAAAATCGCTTTACACCATATGGGACTATAGGATAAAGCAATATGCAAAATATCAGGCTGCTGCATCTTATAGTTGCTGAGAAAACTGTGATGGAAATTGTGAATGTATGTCAACTATGTGTAAAAATCTAAGTATTCGGTAAACAGGAAGTAGATGAGCAAGGAGCATAAAATCGCTTTACACCATATGGGACTATAGGGTATAGCAATATGTGAAATATCAGGCTTCTGCATGTTATAGTTGCTGAGAAAACTGCAACGGAAATTTGTTACGGATGGACGGACGGATGGACGGACACACGGACAAGGGTAAAACAGTATACCCCCCACTTCTTCGAAGCGGGGGTATAATAATACCTTACAGCATAGTGCAGCAACCAAGTAAGTGTGTATTTTTAACAAATGGCCATCGATCCACACACAAATTGTACCACAACAACACTCTATATAAAGGCATTCAGCTTGCCATTTGTACTTCGAATTTTTTACTTAAACATTTTGAAGTAAATGGAATAATTGATATTTTAAGATACGTCTCTATAAGCCCTGAACTTAGAAACTGTCACTTTCTTCAATTCATTTATATGTAATTGAAATATGTAGCTTTTCACATGCAACAGAACGAAACACATGTTGCTATGAGATCAATGATACTTATAACACCTGTATACAAACATATGTTACATTGTAACTGTTTCGAAGAACACTGAATAGAAAAATAGAAAAAACCTGACTTACCCTTAACATATGTAGGCTGGCTCAGAACCAGAGTGAAAGTAGATCTATAAATCTTTCCATGCATTTTAAAGAAGGTAAAGTCCATTTTTATATAGAAATACAAGTCATTGTCCAAAATTCACTAATGAACTGTATATGTTGAAAGTTTATCATATCCAAAAGCACACACTACAGTAACAGTAACGGATGTTGGCAAGTTATCCTTATAGACACTGTGTGACAAACATAGATTTTCTTGTCAAGATTAACTTATGAAGAAGCTTTACTGTAAAGTATCTGTGAAGATAAACACTATCCAAAATGTAATAGGGTACAGTAATTGTGTCAGTTATCCAACACTGTATTGTAAGTTTATGAGAAGATCAGAACATATCCAAACACAATACTGTTCAATATACAACAAATTTACCATATCCAAAACAATCACTGTATAAAATAATGATGAAATTAGTAAATCCAAAACACACCACTGTACAGTCTGTGACAAGATAAACCTATCTAAAACACACTACCATACTGTTTTCCTAAAAGATTATCCCATCATCATTTTCATTTTTATCAGGAGATTAATTTATAAGGCTGGGACCAGAAAGGGTTCAAAATATTAGGTAGCAACCAAATTAATCACCTCTTTTTTACAAGAAAGGTTACAAAAGTTTATCAGTGTGCATGTTCACTCCTTTTGTGCTTTATCAAATGGCAGTTACTCCTGTCTGAATGCAGACTGCAAGTTTGAGAAAACATTGTTTACCCAGAGTATGCTTAACTATATAATTAGACATTTAAGGAAGTAAATGAAAGTAAAATCAATGGACACATTTCTATAGACAAGAGACAGACAACTAATGCTTGTAATCAAGTTTTTTTTATGCCATAACCCTGCTAAATTTTTATTAAATGAACTGGTCCATCAGATCCACATATATAGAGTATTAATTGAAAACTTTAATTGTCTGATAATTAGTTATCAGTGTAGACCATGATTTTGTTATACAGTTATAAAAACTGAGCATGGTCTGCGGTGTAACAGTAAAGTCTCCAATGCTAATAAATGGCGAAAAACTGATCCACTGAATGTTTATAACTTATATCCAATCAGAACACTATTCCCTTTCTTGAATTTTCCATATCATTGCCACAATAAAGACTATAATTAAACGAATGAATTCTTTACAACTTCAGATATCAAACCAGATATAAGTTGTATAATTATCTTATCAATTAATTTTTTCTAAAGATAGATCTTATCAATATCTTTATCAAAAGGTCACTGGCTTATTGTTTTAGTTATAATAGATACTGGAACACTTAATCTTAGATAGAATCTAAAACGTTTGTTTAGTAAATAATATATAAAACAAATCTATCATTGCAATTTGATAACAAAACACATACATCTGAACAGAACAGACTTAAATTATTATGTTATGAACTGTTCAAAAATTAATGCAATTTAATAAAGTTTTGCTAGCTAAACATTTTAGTCCTTCTTAACCTTGTGACACAGAAAAATACACACAATTTCAATCCAAATTGAAAAAAAATCATTCAAAACACTGCTCAAATTCCTTCCTGGGTCCAATCTTTCTTTATTTAATTGGTGCATTTAAATTTGTCTCAAAACACATCAACTCATTTTTCTTTTATCAAAACTATTATAAATGCAGAAAATTTCTAACGTTTACATTTTTGATATTTTGCCTCTCTTTTATTCGAGTCTGGCTTATCCAAAACACAATCTTTAATCACCTCGAGGACATGTCTTAATTATACCTGAGTCACATGAGTGATTTCAACCATACAATTTTTACAAGGTCATTTCGTGTATTGTCACAAAAACGTCCAGAAGTCAAGAACTCTTACCATTTTCTACTATTTAAACAGCAGTTATGCAGTTTAGTTTGAATTTCTAAATCAAAGTCACCTATTGATCAACGAACACTGCAGTCAAGGTATTTGGTAACTTAAGTCGGTAATTGTCAAGTTCGCATCTATTCTTGAAAGCCCCTTACTCAAATTCTATTTAATGTTTCCAACGATTGTAAACAGTGTTTTAACATCTTTGCAAAGCTAAATATATCCATTACATCATAACTATAAGACAATGATATATTAAAATAGTTTTTGACAAAAAATAATGTTAACTATTTGCAAAGCAAATTCAGATGATCGACTTAAATATTATAACTGTTTCGATGCATAAAAAAAAAAACAGTTACACTAAATCATTACTAATTTAGCAAAACTTGTGTAACTCCTGTTTCTACTCCAGCAAATTAACCGCAGCAGTATTTTTTCTTTATATATAAACAATATTTCAAGCTTAATTAACAGTTAAATGGTGACTCAGTATGGAAGGTCATAGGTTAATGAAGCCGCTAGCATTTTGCCCTTGTTTAAATTGTTTTCACATGAAACATTCAACATTTACTTTCATAAGACATTTTAACCCCATGATCTTTTCATTACAGTACATTTTACTACATTAAGAGCAGCACCTTTTTATTTTGTAACAGGACAAATTACTTTTCTCACATTTTGAGTAAAAAAATTACATATATTTATTTAAAAGAAATCAACCAAAATTTTCTTTCTATCCTCACAATTACATTAATCCAATAAAACACATTCAAAACAAATCATTTTTTTTGTTATATGTGTCTTAAAACATAAAATCCATCACAATAAGACATGTCCAGTCACAAACTGAAAATCCTAAGTGAAAAAGTCAATTGGTTAATTCATAATTATGCTTACGAACTGTCATAACAAATCAATGCCTGGGGTCAACCCAACGTCAATGACCTTTTTAAGAGTTTGTATTGTGACATTATACTAATATATGTGCAATTTTGTGTGAACTGACCACCCTTTGTTTTTTCTTCTGGCTAACAACAAAGTTGATTATAAACAGATGTGAACCAGTTACGTACATAGGGAACTAAAATAAGCCTAGAGTAACCAGATTAATATAATCAATATATGACCTTTAATTACTATTGTTAATGCATCCATTACAAACATCAAAACTTTAAATCTGTTGCTTGCACTAAAATATTCTCTGTAACCATAGAAATGTGACATTTTTTTAACTATAATGCAATTTCTTAAGGCTGTAACAAAAATGAAAACTGTCCAAAAATCTATCAAACTTACAGCAGTATCCAACATTTCAATTCAGCATAGACCTGAACTAGATGTGAATTATGACCCACTTATGAATTCTGCTCTTTAATAAATCTTAAAAAAAGAAATTAACCTACAACAAAGGTATTATATTTCTTATGTGAAATGTCACTGACAAATTAGTATTTCAATTTTAAATAGCTGTAATTCATCATCTATTCACCTATAAATTTGTTTTTCAAAAATTACTGTATACATTAATGAGGCAGACTACCTGTATTTTGGTTAACTGCGTTATTATTTTAAATAAAGAGATTAAAGAGAAAAGAAATGACTCAAAGAGCATGTGTAATATAATTAAAACTTCTGTCCTTCTGAATTTCTAAAGACTTGATCTTTCAATTTATTGAGAATGATTAAATAGCAAAATAAAATTGAATGAGCAAGCAGTGCAGACCATGATCAAATGCATGGTTTTATGGCTGAGCATGAACTGTATGGTGTGAAAGCTGATCATGGACTACATGGTATTAAAACTGACCATCGTCTGCATATAAAAACTGATCATTGACTGCATGCTGATCATGGACAACTTGGTGTGAAAGCTGGCCATGAACTGCATATGTGAAAGCTGATCATGGTCTACAATGTCTAAAAAAATGGTATATATGGTAAGCAGGCTTGCAGAAATGTTTCAAGCTCAATCGGTCCGACCACCCAACGATTACTCTCCCCCCCCACCCTCCCTAATATTGACGAGCGGAAAAGGTAGAAGGACCAGTAATTTTCTGATCGCTCGTCCTGCAGAATGAATGCAAAAACCGCAAGAAATATACCGATGGATGTGTAAATCATAACGTCACAGTTTACCGAGAATAAATTCATGTAAAACGCTGTCAAAACGAAACCGGAAGCGTGAGTAAGGGGGAGCACTGCGCCTTTTTAAATTCAGTAAACCGCTGATCTTTTTTCTCCTAGAGTCTCCAGGACGGGTGATGGTGATGCAGGACGAGTAGAAATTTTGGTCACTCGTCCTCGAGTGGTAACTGAATGAAATTTTTTTTCCCTGATTTGATACGTATAAAAGATAATTGCCTACCGTCTTCTGTTTGATTTACACATTGATGCTGTGTGTAACTGCATAAAAATAAAATTTACACTTTTAAATGGTGTATTTCGAAAATAACTCGCTTTGTTACTCAATTTCCAAACATCAAACAGTATGGAGCATTAAAAACGCACCGCTAATTCAGCTCAAAAGTAACAGTGTGAAGGTCGTTTATCTTTCAACTGACTTCAAAGGAGCTGACTTCTACGAACACATGGGCTGGCGTAGTGCTAGCTGCAAACATTAGGCTAAAGGATTTGAAGGCACCCACAGAAGCTATCAATTATCGAACTTGTTTTTCACGGTCATTTGGTCTTTGACAAGTTTATTAGGGTGTAATTGGAACAGATTAGCGAGGTGTGATATACACAGACGGTCCGGGACTTATGTTGAGGATTCAGTTTTGGCAGATTTTATACTGTCTGGATTTTCATTACTGAATAGAAAACGGTGAATTTCTGGACCGATTGAAATGGGATTTTCGGAGATGCGAACCGGTCCCAGATGTTCTGAATCGGTAAAAACCGACGATTTGTCGGATTTCTGCAAGCCTGATGGTAGGAAAGTTGACCATGGTCTGCATAGCATGAGAGCAGATCATGGTCTGCATCATGTGTGAAAGCTATGAACAACACTGTAAGAAAGTTGAGCATTGTCTGTATGCTTTGAAAGCTGATCATAGTCTGCATTGTCTGAAAGGTGACTAAGGGCTATAAAGTAAAAAAATTGGCCATGGTCTGCAATTGGTATGAGAGCACATCATGGCTTGCATGGTGTGAAAGCCGACCTGATGGATTGCCTGGTGTGAAAGCTTATCGCAGTTTTCATGATATAAAAGCTGGTTATGGATAACAGAGAAAGAAAGCTGATCATTGTCTGTATGCTATGAAAGGTGATGCCTGGTGTGAAAGATAATCATGGACTCCAATTTTCATTGAAGAAAAAGGGCATTATTCAAGAATGTTACAACTGATCAGTGATATTCTTCTAGATACAATGCCCATTAACATTTTACTCAATAAAAAGCGGATATTACTGAGCAGACTTGATTTAAATAATTTCCAAGAGACTGTGGGGGATAACTCAAGAGCAATTTCGGAAGTTTCAACAAAAAAAATGTATAAAATTTATTTCTTTATCATATAACACTTAGAACTCTCACCTTAATTTCACCTCTTATCTGAAGACTTAAGTGATCTCATCAGTTGGGGACTATTCTTTTAGCTAGTCAGACAGAAAACGACAACTTGATATGCAAAGGGACATAACTCTCAATGTCTAAAGTCTTAGGTTTTAATGAAAAGTGAATGATCAGATGACGATATATTTAAGTAGCAGAAAATGATTTAGAAGCTTCCCACTATAGTTATCCTAATCATGTCTGCCTACAAGAGATAGGTTTATGTTTATTACACTGCACTTGTAAAATTTGAGCAATGAATTGAATCAGTGCAGAAAATTATGCATCTTTAATTTCCTTGATGATAACAAGTCTGTCGTAAACAAGGTAATTTTCAGTGTTCATGGTGGAACAGGTAAAAATAGCTTTAACACCAAACTGGCAATTTCATTATTTGCCTATATAAACATACTTGACCAAATTCTCACCTATATCTAAATACCTTTGATCACAGATTGTGGGGTAATAAAATGGCTTTATCACAAAGTATAATGAAAGAGTATTTTATTATGAATTCAAAAATGTCATGAAAATGAAAAATGTAAATAATGTTTCAATATTCCTTTGACAGCATTGTTAAAATTGAACAAGTTTTCTGTAAAAACCTTACATCACCAGGTATTGAAAAGCAAGCATGATGTTCTCTCATAGTTATTATAAAACCATAGGTTGCCTGTAAGAAAATAAAAGGAGATGAAACTTTATGATTTTGTCAACTCATAACGGGGACAAATCTACATGTCACTTTTCATGAACCACTAGAATCATCATCACTATCATCATCATCATCATCATGACAATCAGCAGCATAATCCATCTGCAGCAGCTTCATAAACATCACCATCATCCTAGAACACTATAGGTCAACTTCTATCAACCACCAGTCAACACATCATCACCATTGTTGTCAGTATCATATGAAAACAAATTGATTTGAGGAATCAGGCCTAAATGCCTTCGTAATTCAGTAAAATTGTGTCCATTTTTGAGCCAAAACCCTTGAGTTATTCTTCTACTTCTTCTAATTGTAATTATTTCTTTCTATTTATATATATAATATTATGAAAGCAGGTGTGTTTTAACAGAAGATAAAAGACAAGATAAATTAAATCACACTAAAGGATAGGAAAAGTACAAGATTTAACCAATATTTGTTATGTAAGATGATCCTGGTGTTTTAAAGTTTTGACAGATCTAATGCATTAAAATTTGATTAAGGATTGTCTTTCAAACAAATCGGACAAGGCTGTCAGTTTTACATGGGAGTTACAAGACAGATGACAAATAAAATATGGCCAAATATTGCTATAAAGATTTATGGTAAGACGGCTATGTGGGTATGAAGGGTGTGGAAATTATATACGAGGGAAATTTTGCAGTGTTCTTTAAATTTATATATATTTTGTCTCTCATTTAAGTCACACTCCCTTAACTTTCAAAGCACAGTGTATCTGCAGCTAATCTGAGATTATTAATCTAACAATATTCAAGGCATCTTTTGAGAATCTAACTTGTTTTTTGTGTGTCTGAACCTTTTGTCCTTACAGAAAGGAGAGAATTCTAAACAAAACTCAAAATAATATAAAGTGTAAAAATTGCTGTCAATCTTTCTGAGTTTGTTTCATATGTCATCCCTCCTCTAACGAGAGATGTGTCCATAGGTCACAGATGCCTCCCCATTCTGCTGTATTGTCACAAAATATCCTGTTCAATTATTGTCTTTAACATTAAGAAGTCTAAAAATGCAATTTTTGCTTAATCAGGGGACAAAACTCTGTTGAACTCCAATAAATTTGTGTCAAAATGCCCAGGTGTATAAGTATGTGAACTGTATAAATGAAGGGCCCCTGATCATTATCCACACTATTTTCAAGGACTACTTTGGAACTTTTAAGGCCAAGTTCAATTCAGGGTCTTTATGAGGCCAATGCCAACATTTAGGGACTTTTTAAGGCCGTACAAACCATGTGACTTGATAAGGGGTCTATCAAGTTCTGGAAAAGCATGATACTGCATGAAGCAACTGACAAGTTAAGGTACACATCAAAGTGGGCTTTTTCCATAATTGTAAAACTGGGTTATTTTATGTTCCAAATTGAAGCACCTTTATGTATTTGCTTGCTTATTTGAAGTGACTGCAGAAAAAGGTTCATCTGTATTACACCAGAATTTTAGAAATCCTAGAAGTTTGTAATTCCAATGTCAAAATCTTATCACTCTAAATTCTTTAAATCTTATATGAGTCAGCCTCGTGGAATCTGAAAAGTCTCCCAGAATATTATGATACTGAGATGGAAAAATAAGTTGGAATTTCAGAGCAATTGAAAGTTACTGCAGTATTAAATCAATATGTAAATGAATGAGATATTTCTAACTGAAGTTGTCTGCAAGAAAAGCATTGCCCCTTTAACCTTATCATTCATAATCAGAAATCATTCATAAGGATTTAGCTGCACTGCTTTAGAGAAATGAAGATTTTGAAATTGTAGGGACAACCTAATATTTCTTGTATTATGAACTAACTATAAAAACACAAAGTAATATATAATGGCACAGACAAAATAAAACCAAATGAATCATGATAACTGAATGAAATTCTTTGGTCTATTCTGTACCTTTGAAATGAAAGATGCATGCAATTACAATTCAAAAGGCAATCCTATGAAAAATAAATATGTTATCAACAATTTGGAGAATAGTGGTATAAATGTGCTGCCAAGGCTGCACTGCATTCTTGAAACTGAACGTACTAATGCTGACTCAAACAGACAACTTCGTCTCAACGCAAGTCTTAAACCCCTGACTTACAACTGCCCCTGCCACATGAGCTTTGAGGCAGGCCACGTAATTAAAATTACACCAAAAACTCACACTGGTCACAATACAAAGAAATTAAGCCAATATTACAATAAAATTTTGCAGTTTCTTAAGAGTACTTCTGTGTCCAAGAAAAAGATGTGCAACAACGAAAAATTCAACACTACAAAGAACTGATCGGGACAGTGAGTGTCACCAATAGAAAAACTGCAAACTAGAAAATAAATATTAAATATTTAAGCTACGTACAAAAATATACTTCAAACTACTCTCAATAAAAAACTCTTACAACCTTGTACGACTTTTTACATTAAAATAATCTTTATTGATAAAGATTTTCTCCTAGCCGAATTTAATACAAATAAATAGTTTTCAGATCTTTCCATTGCAGCTTTTCATATCCAACTAAGTCTTTCATCAAACAGACAGAAATTTCTGAATGAGGGGCATAAAAGCTGTTCTTATCTATTTCCCTATCAAACAATCATTGATCAATAAGACACCTTAACAATGGTGAAGGGCACAAAGGGTCATTTTCATTTTAAATGAATGAAAGATTTTTATTTTGACAAATTAGACTTGTCTATCAGAAAAAGTACATTAGTTTAATGAATGAAATTTCAAGCTCTGAAATTGGACTAATCCAGTATTCAACTGGTGTTTTTTCAAGTACCAAGCACTTTTTATGAGTCTGAAATAAAAGAAATTGTAACATTATGTACAGACATCAAAGCATGACTGAAACTGGTCGAAACTTATTGAAACTGATTTGTATTGATTTAACTTACAGACTCTCTATCATAGCTGGACTGGTAGACAGGCAGCCTTAGTAATGATAAGCTAAATGACTATTAAGTCCCTTTCTAACTACAGATTTATCTTTTCTTGTCTGGAATCACTGGTACTAATATATGATTGCTAGCAGAGGAAAAAATGTTACTATTAGAGAGGTAAAAACATTTAAAATATCAGTGCAATAACATAAAAAGAAAAGGATCATATAGCCTGTAGCCAGGCTATACCATACCCATCTAGGGTTGAAATGTCAAGGCATTTGGTAATGAAGCTCGAGGCTGACAGTTTAAGTTCTGACAAGAATTTTTTCTGCTGAGGCTCGATCTGAGGCTGCATTGTTATAGCAGCGATCAGCCGCAATGAAAACCCATGGTTCCCTATTACCAGTGTAAATAATGAAGCCAGATAAGAATTAAGAAATCTGACAATGAAAATATTTCAAAATCTCTCCAGAGTTACCGTTCTTAAATAACAAGATTTTTCCAAGCTGACAGGTAATTATAAGTAATATAACAGATGTTACTGTTTACTTTCTATTTAAAGAGAAAAACTTAGATTAGAAACACTGGGTGTTTTCTAATTAATTCTAAAATGATAAGGCAGATTCAAGCATTCCTTCTGTGATTCCATGATTATGAAGTAACACAACTAGCTTTTAAAAGTTCAAATATTAAAAAAAGAAAAGTACAAATATTTTTGTAAAAGCATAAAAAATGAATGTACCAAATAAGCCTACTTCGTAAATTCAACTTATAAAAATCATTTTTTGAGAAACTTCATTACAAAAGGGGATCACTTATAAGCATGGTCAGAACTGAATTCATTTTTTTAGAAACTTCATTACAAAAGGGGATCACACTTATAAGCATGGTCAGAACTGAATTCATTTTTTGAGAAACTTCATTACAAAAGGGGATCACACTTATAAGCATGGTCAGAACTGAATTCATTTTTTGAGAAACTTCATTACAAAAGGGGATCACACTTATAAGCATGGTCAGAACTGAATTCATTGTTTTTTTCATGTTTACAGTTCACATATTTTTTGCTCAAATTTTAATCATTTGTTGAACATTGAACAAAATTTTCAAAGTCAGCTAACAAACCAGCTCAACAAGCTTACTGCCAGATAAGCTCAACAAGTTAACTGACAACAGCTCAAAATGTTACTGCCAGAATAGCTCAACAAGCTAATTGACACCAGCTCAATAAGCTTACTGCCAGAATAGCTCAACAAGCTCATTGACACCAGCTCAACAAGCTTACTGCCAGATAAGCTCAACAAGTTTACTGCCAGATAAGCTCAACAAGTTTACTGCCAGATAAGCTCAACAAGCTTACTGCCAGATAAGCTCAACAAGTTTACTGCCAGATAAGCTCAACAAGCTTATTGACACTAGCTCAACAAGCTTACTGATAAATAAGCTCACTGCCTTCAGCTCAACAAGCTTACTGACAGATAATCTCTGAACAAGCTAACTGACACCAGCTCAACAGGCTAACTGACAAACAAGCTCAGCAAGCTAACTGACAAACAAGCTCAGCAAGCTAATTGACAAACCAGCTCAACAAGCTTAAACAATTCAATACTGCTGAAATTGCATTAAGGTCAAAATTCATACAACTAGATTTTTTGCCATAATTTCATTGCTCTCAATTTACTGACCATTATTTCATTTCAACTGCAGGCAGAATGGCTAGAAAACATCGTAAACTTACCTCTTTTTCGCCAAACTTCCATTTCTTTTTCTCTCGTGTAATCCTCTTATACTTTCACATTAAAGTCTCCTTTTTTAGTGAGTTGAATATTATCCACTAGCTTTGCAATTAACAAAAAAAAAATCTTGGCACTGTAGTATCAGTCACTTTTGCTAAATCAACAATCTTAAAAAACACATCTTTTCTACATAGTTCTGTTGCTATTTCACTGATCTACAAATTTATCAATGACAGTAAAATCCATCAATGACCTGGTGTGTTTGTATATTTTTACCAATATAGGCAAAATTTCGAACTTAAAATTCACTTAGAGATCAAGTTTTATGCTCTTTCATTGATAATGTCCCTTATTTGAGTGCTCTTCAATTGAAAAGTAAATAAAGTCAAACTAATGAACTCTTCAACCTAGAAGGTAAATAACATACTCCCACAATTACACTTATATGAACTTAAAAAAACAACATGAAATTCTGGAAATTGTACCTTTTTTTCAAATCTTTCAAAACGTGTATCTAATTATAAATCAAACTGATTTCGATTTTATCATAACCTTTTTAAACTTATATCTCCAGATCCCAATGCTATGACAGAAAATTCAGTCGAAGTCTGAAGTCTTCATACCAGTTTTAACACCAGGTTCATAATATCACTCAAGAGTTATGAAATGTATAGAGTTTTCTGTTTCATTGAAAACATATGACATATTTATGCTGAAAACCACAAAATTGTGTATAAATAAAACCGAACATAATTTCATACACCACCTGTTTCTCTAAAACACACCTTAAACTCGATCATGTAACAATTCAGAAACATTTCTGCACTCCTAATTAATTTTCAGAAAGAAGCGCACATTTTGGCTTTAAAAGGTTAGAACTGCTGTAATAAAAATTTTCTTCTGACCCACTTCATGAATTTTTCATGACCATCAGGTGATGTTAAAATATATTTAACTTGCCTTCTTCATCATAAAAATGCCTCCTACAGACCTGCATAAAAGAGATGTCAAAAGTGATTAACCTTTAAACATAAAAATTCATTCAAGATGGGCAACTGAACTGTTGGAAGTCTATTTTTTATCCAAAATATTCTGTGCCTCATAGAATTCTTTTGCTACATCAATAATTATTCAACTAACATTTTTTACAAATAATGCAAAAAAAAAAAAATTTGGAGTTGTTCCTCTTCAAAAGCTAAAATCAAGTTCTAAAATCAAAGAAGTTTTTTTCTGACTGAGAATAACAATTAGAAATACTTATTACATCAAAAATTAAATTAAAATCGCAAAAAGAATTTGCTAATATTTAGTAACACCAATATTTTCAATTTGTTTGACTTTTCTGAAATTTGTAATTTCATATACATATTAAATTCAAAGATTGAAACCATTGTAAAAGCACTTTTCAATACCCAATTATAAAACATCCCTATTTTTTCAAATATTAACACCAAACGTCCAACGTCGTAACTGCAGTTTACAAAGTTACATTTTTTCATGAAGTCCTGTCACCAGTTTAGTCCATATCATTTAATGTATCTTCAAATCTTAGATTTCCAAAAGGACAGATTTTATTACACAATACTTCTTTGAAAGATTTACCACAAGTGATTTTCACCTACGTTACACCCATCAATTTTACAATATAATAAATTGCTTGACTAACATTTTCTGCAGCCTATAAGCGTGTCCTGATGTATTTTAATGATAAACCTTCATACCATTTCAAAACAAATCTAGGTTCAAATCTTGCACAAATAAAGACAGCAGTCTCCAAAAACTGTATGAAATTTTGTATACTGTATTTGACATAGTAATGTACATGATGAAAAGATTTTTGTATGATTAAGAAACTTAAGCAATAGCAATAATGTCAGATTATTTCAAGTTGAGAAAAAAGTGCTTTGTGATGTGAGACAGGAAGTTTCAAATTCTGTATTTGCATGTTGGCCATAATTTCTCATACAATAGTTTAAAGTAAATGCATTTTATATAGATAATGTCATATTATTAGACAAGAATAATGTATACTTGCTTTCATGTAAATGCTGTTTAAATACCATACATGTATATCTCTTGTACATCTCAAAAACCTAATAAACTTAAGTTCGCACCTGAAAGTGTAATTAATCAGAAAAATTCGGGCAGTCCAATGAGCCACAGATATGAGTGCCAGACACAGTTGTCAGCTGTTGACTTTATACTAATCAAAGAAGGTTCAAAAAGCACTGTTTAGTCATTATCCTTTTTTAGGCATAGCAAAACAAGAATTAACTCTCTATCACTTACAACTGGTTATGGCAAAGCAGGATATAAACAAATGAAACAATTACTTGAATAGTTATATAAAATTATCAAAGCACCTGTGGACTCATTTGCTTTATACAATAAAACAGAAGAATAAGAAAAGTCACTTACTTTGTTATAGCAAACAGGAGTAATGCTAGAAAAATCACTTACTTTGTTATAGCAAACAGGAGTACTGCTAGAAAAATCACTTACTTTGTTATAGCAAACAGGAGTAATGCTAGAAAAGTCACTTACTTTGTTATAGCAAACAGGAGTAATGCTAGAAAAATCACTTACTTTGTTATAGCAAACAGGAGTACTGCTAGAAAAGTCACTTACTTTGTTATAGCAAACAGGAGTAATGCTAGAAAAATCACTTACTTTGTTATAGCAAACAGGAGTACTGCTAGAAAAATCACTTACTTTGTTATAGCAAACAGGAGTACTGCTAGAAAAGTCACTTACTTTGTTATAGTAAACAGGAGTAATGCTAGAAAAGTCACTTACATTGTTATAGTAAACAGGAGTAATGCTAGAAAAGTCACTTACATTGTTATAGCAAACAGGAGTAATGCTAGAAAAATCACTTACTTTGTTATAGCAAACAGGAGTACTGCTAGAAAAGTCACTTACTTTGTTATAGCAAACAGGAGTAATGCTAGAAAAGTCACTTACTTTGTTATGGCAAACAGGAGTACTGCTAGAAAAGTCACTTACTTTGTAATGGCAAACAGGAGTAATGCTAGAAAAGTCACTTACTTTGTTATGGCAAACAGGAGTACTGCTAGAAAAGTCACTTACTTTGTTATGGCAAACAGGAGTAATGCTAGAAAAGTCACTTACTTTGTTATGGCAAACATGAGTAATGCTAGAAAAGTCACTTACTTTGTTATGGCAAACAGGAGTAATGCTAGAAAAGTCACTTACTTTGTTATGGCAAACATGAGTAATGCTAGAAAAGTCACTTACTTTGTTATGGCAAACATGAGTAATGCTAGAAAAGTCACTTACTTTGTTATGGCAAACATGAGTAATGCTAGAAAAGTCACTTACTTTGTATGGCAAACATGAGTAATGCTAGAAAAGTCACTTACTTTGTATGGCAAACAGGAGTAATGCTAGAAAAGTCACTTACTTTGTTATGGCAAACAGGAGTAATGCTAGAAAAGTCACTTACTTTGTTATGGCAAACATGAGTAATGCTAGAAAAGTCACTAACTTTGTTATGGCAAACAGGAGTAATGCTAGAAAAGTCACTTACTTTGTTATGGCAAACATGAGTAATGCTAGAAAAGTCACTTACTTTGTATGGCAAACAGGAGTAATGCTAGAAAAGTCACTTACTTTGTATGGCAAACAGGAGTAATGCTAGAAAAGTCACTTACTTTGTTATGGCAAACATGATAATGCTAGAAAAGTCACTTACTTTGTATGGCAAACAGGAGTAATGCTAGAAAAGTCACTTACTTTGTTATGGCAAACAGGAGTAATGCTAGATAAGTCACTTACTTTGTATGGCAAACAGGAGTAATGCTAGAAAAGTCACTTACTTTGTATGGCAAACAGGAGTAATGCTAGAAAAGTCACTTACTTTGTATGGCAAACATGAGTAATGCTAGAAAAGTCACTTACTTTGTATGGCAAACAGGAGTAATGCTAGAAAAGTCACTTGAGACTATTTTTTTTAAAACAGAGATCAGCAAGAATAGACATTAATTCTTAAATTTATAGCAAAACAAGAGTACAAGAAGAATGAGTCACTTCATTTGCTATGGTAATACAGAGTACACCATGAACAGTCACTTGATTTGCTATGGTAATACAGGGTACACCATGAATAGTCACTTGATTAGCTATGGTAATACAGGGTACACAATGAATAGTCACTTGATTTGCTATGGTAATACAGGGTACACAATGAACAGTCACTTGATTTGCTATGGTAATACAGGCTATACACCATGAACAGTCACTTGATTTGCTATGGTAATACAGGCTATACACCATGAATAGTCACTTGATTTGCTATGGTAATACAGGCTATACACCATGAACAGTCACTTGATTTGCTATGGTAATACAGGCTATACACCATGAATAGTCACTTGATTTGCTATGGTAATACAGGCTATACACCATGAACAGTCACTTGATTTGCTATGGTAATACAGGCTATACACCATGAACAGTCACTTGATTTGCTATGGTAATACAGGGTACACCATGAATAGTCACTTGATTTGCTATGGTAATACAGACTATACACCATGAACAGTCACTTGATTTGCTATGGTAATACAGGCTATACACCATGAATAGTCACTTGATTTGCTATGGTAATACAGGCTATACACCATGAACAGTCACTTGATTTGCTATGGTAATACAGGCTATACACCATGAACAGTCACTTGATTTGCTATGGTAATACAGGCTATACACCATGAACAGTCACTTGATTTGCTATGGTAATACAGGCTATACACCATGAACAGTCACTTGATTTGCTATGGTAATACAGGCTATACACCATGAACAGTCACTTGATTTGCTATGGTAATACAGGGTACACCATGAATAGTCACTTGATTTGCTATTGTAATGCTGGGTACACCATGAATAGTCATTTGATCTGCTATGGTAATGCTGGGTACACCATGAATAGTCATTTGATTTGCTATGGTAATACAGGTTACACCATGAATAGTCACTTGATTTGTTATGGTAATATACAGAGTACACCATGAATAGTCACTTGATTTGCTATGGTAATACAGGGTACACCATGAATAGTCACTTGATTTGCTATGGTAATACAGGCTATACACCATGAATAGTCACTTGATTTGCTATGGTAATACAGGCTATACACCATGAACAGTCACTTGATTTGCTATGGTAATACAGGCTATACACCATGAACAGTCACTTGATTTGCTATGGTAATACAGGGTACACCATGAACAGTCACTTGATTTGCTATGGTAATACAGGCTATACACCATGAACAGTCACTTGATTTGCTATGGTAATACAGGCTATACACCATGAACAGTCACTTGATTTGCTATGGTAATACAGGGTACACCATGAATAGTCACTTGATTTGCTATGGTAATACAGACTATACACCATGAACAGTCACTTGATTTGCTATGGTAATACAGGCTATACACCATGAACAGTCACTTGATTTGCTATGGTAATACAGGCTATACACCATGAACAGTCACTTGATTTGCTATGGTAATACAGGGTACACCATGAATAGTCACTTGATTTGCTATGGTAATACAGACTATACACCATGAACAGTCACTTGATTTGCTATGGTAATACAGGCTATACACCATGAATAGTCACTTGATTTGCTATGGTAATACAGGCTATACACCATGAACAGTCACTTGATTTGCTATGGTAATACAGGCTATACACCATGAACAGTCACTTGATTTGCTATGGTAATACAGGCTATACACCATGAACAGTCACTTGATTTGCTATGGTAATACAGGCTATACACCATGAACAGTCACTTGATTTGCTATGGTAATACAGGCTAAACACCATGAACAGTCACTTGATTTGCTATGGTAATACAGGGTACACCATGAATAGTGACTTGATTTGCTATGGTAATACAGGCTATACACCATGAACAGTCACTTGATTAGCTATGGTAATACAGGCTATACACCATGAACAGTCACTTGATTTGCTATGGTAATACAGGCTATACACCATGAACAGTCACTTGATTTGCTATGGTAATACAGGCTATACACCATGAACAGTCACTTGATTTGCTATGGTAATACAGGCTACACACCATGAACAGTCACTTGATTTGCTATGGTAATACAGGCTATACACCATGAACAGTCACTTGATTTGCTATGGTAATACAGGCTATACACCATGAACAGTCACTTGATTTGCTATGTTAATACAGGGATCACCATGAATAGTCACTTGATTTGCTATGGTAATACAGGCTATACACCATGAATAGTCTCTTGATTTGCTATGGTAATACAGGGTACACCATGAATAGTCACTTGATTTGCTATTGTAATGCTGGGTACACCATGAATAGTCATTTGATCTGCTATGGTAATGCTGGGTACACCATGAATAGTCATTTGATTTGCTATGGTAATACAGGTTACACCATGAATAGTCACTTGATTTGTTATGGTAATATACAGAGTACACCATGAATAGTCACTTGATTTGCTATGGTAATACAGATTACACCATGAATAGTTACTTGATTTGCTATGCAAAACAAAAATACAAGAAGATGACAGGTCATATTTTTTGCAAGGGTCATAGACACATCCTTAAATTGATGGCTTACAAGGTGCAAGAAGATAGTCACTTAATTAGCTTTGGCAAAACAGCCATTTTTAGTTAGTTCAAGGTACATTGTAGAAACACTTGTCACAGAAATTTATTACTTTTTTTCTAAGCACTGCAGGAGAACAGCAAAACTGTTGGGCTGTTTTTTTAAAGAGGTATTGAAAGAAGGGGAACTATATTTTTCATTTAAGGCAATGCAGAAGTCCTGTAACATCCTGCAAGTCATCTGCTGTATCATTTCTTTGTTGTTATGTGCCAGTCTGCAGAGGTACTCTCTAACATGCATTATGGTTGGAGTACTACAGGGTGATGTGCTAGCTTGCTCCTTGTTTGTTTCACCAGCAGTGTCCTGCTGAAGTTATTCATACTGTTGTGTTATTTTCAATAAGGTACATCCTATTACAGCAGCTAAACAGATCACAACATATTTTGTCTATGTGTCTGAAATTTGGTATAAACCTCAAAACCTTAGTATTCCAATGTCAATGATTTAAGTAAAGAAACATTTAATAATTTTGTTGGTACAACTGTAGTTTACTTACCACGTTAGCATGAGCATTTTCTAATGCAATAACTTTTATCCTGTTTTTATTACCAACAATGTATTGAAAGAGGAAACTCCAGACACACCATAAAATGCACCTTTTATATCACATCATAAAACATGATAAGAAACAACCCTGTATAATTATGAGTTAGTCATCAAGAAAGCGTCATCTCATCCAAGCAAAAAAAGATGCATATGCACCTTGTGTCATTATCATTTGTAATCTTCATAGAGCAATCTTTTTGATTTATGTCTTCTTCCCGTATCAATTATAAAATGATTTGAGCAATTATCTTCATATTACAATATGAACTTATGTAAAATATATGTGACAGTGTTGAATAGCTATAGAAAACACCTTTACTGAATCACAGTTTTCTGACAAGCTTTGAGATATCTAGATATAAGATACACATGGCTTGAGATTCCCACAACCTTATGCAGGTTGCTACAGTGCAACATTGTTTAGTATTCTGCATGTTGCTTAGATAAGAATGACAAGAAATCCCTTCTGAATCATTGTAACAGTGGTCTTGCATGACAAAGTATCAAAACAAGAGGAAGTGTCTTTAAAATGCAGAGTGCTATACTGCTTATTGTAATTTATATTTAGATCATTCTATTGAATCATTAATAGAGAAAAGTGTATCCAGAGAGCAATGCATAGCGGCTGTATCTCCTTTTCATTTTGTACATAGTTACAACATTTTTACATTCAGAAACTTCCGTTATATATAATGCTACTTTTTATACCAAGGCAAAGTATGAAAAGGTTTTTTTTTAGCTTTTGATTAACTTCCAATTTGTGCACTATCTGTCTTATCATATACATGTAACTACTATCATGATAAAAAATATCAGAACTACTTGTATCATAATGCAGTGCAAACTAAATTATCTTTAAATATTTACTTATTGATTGCTGAAATGTATATAACATTATATTCTTTTGTTTAATGACTGATTCAAGTAATTCTCTGAACATACTATGCAAAATCTATTCTCAACAGTACTGCCAAAACCCTTGGAATCTATACAAATAGTTTTTTCAAGAAGCATAACACAATTGTCTCCCTTGTACGTGTGTTAAAAATTATTCATAAATTTAACTTACCTACTTATTAATTCACTACACTACTGATATCCTGTAGGTTATGAATTTTGATGAAAATATTTAAAATATCTTATATTTAATGTAGTGGGCTTACTTTTCACTTTCTTTCAGCAGTGACTTTTGTGATGGAATCTTATTAATTTGCAATATGAGAGCAGCTTGTATCTTAAAGGTACTTAACCTAAGATTCAGAATATGAAATTTGGGACTGACCTAACAACATTCATGTTTTTCTCTGTCTATATTATTGATTTTTTTGCATTAAATAAATGTTCATCAAGTTATGGTTAAAGAACCGAATGTAATGTGATTAGATCATAGGCATTAAAGACAAGCGTAACACTCTTAATTTGAATACTGAGACAGTTGAAACATATCACCATGTTTTCATTATCTAATTCACCATAAATTCAAAATTGTACCTCAAGTATGAATAAAATTTTAGTCAGAAGTATATAGCACTTAATGTTCCCTTACATATAAAATCCTTATATATAAATAATGATGTTCTGATTTCTCACAGGTTTCCCATTATCCCTTTCCTCCATATATACACCTTTATGGCTTGGGCGAACAGTGTAGTGCCGTCTGATCAGGATCTACACTGTTTGCCTTTTGATACATTAATTAGGTTATTTCTGACCAAAAAGCGACCAGTGCAGATCCTGATCAGACGGCATGGATGTGCCGGCTGATCTGTATGTACACTGGTCGCACATGCTTAAAAATGCATATATACTGAGTAAAGAGTTATATGTGAACTTCAATTCTGACCTGAAGCACTTTGATTCTCTGTACAAGTACAAAAAGAATGTTTCTACTGTTAATTTTGACCTTTTCAACATTATTCCAATAAAAAAAAAAAAACCAGCAAGCTCGAGACAATATATCTCTATAGAAAAAAATCAAATTCTCTTTTCCTGGCACTCTGAAACAAAACAGGACCTATACCTTTAATTTGGACATGAAACCGGCAGATTAAGCCAGATCAGTTTCATTACTGTATATCCTTCAGCTATGATATATGATATCATTATTTCACAGTCCAATGTATAATCTTCTTCATTCTAAACTGTTAAATTAAGGACATTTAAATTTAAACTGTCCTTCAGTTTATACATACATACAAATTAGCAATTCTGTTCACTTAAGACAGGTACATTTGAAAGTCAAAGTCAGTTAAATAGGCAATAACAGAGACTTTTATGAGGTCAACTTCTAATGTTCTAAATATTTCAATTCAAAACCACCTTTTCCTGTCTTTAGATTTTACTATCTGCATTTTCATTTCTTGGGTAAGGGTTTCGACATTTCTAAAATGACCAAAGTCACAGGAAAAAGGTCACTCGGACATTTGTTATACTACTGAATTGAAAATCAACAAAAAATGGCAAATTTTAAGTATTCTTTCAATGTAAAATTACAGTAAAATATTGATAGCCTGAATATTGTCCTTCATAGAAAATGAATTATTTTGTATGAAATTTCTTGATGACTATTACCATGGCAACAGTTTTAGGGACAGTTCTTTCTTGTGTTAAATGGTATCACCTGAACAAAATGCAACTTTGAATGGTAACAATAATAGTTTTGTAAAAAATAATTGGATACATTGAAAAGGTATAAAATTTTACAATGAAAATTGTAAAATTTAAGTATCTTAAATATGCCATGTTAATTTAATTCCAACGGGAACATAGATAAATCTGACATCAAATTACGGTATGTGACATCATTTTATGGAATATTAAATTTGTTCATAATGTTTCTCTTAAACATTAAAGTACATCATATTTGTTCTATGCAGGAAGCTGAAAATTTCAGACATTAATTTTGGGATATCATTTGTTAAAAACAGCGAATAGGTCAATTTCCAAAAATTTTGTTTGAGTGCTTTTTTCGTTGTGTCGTCAGTCAAATAATAGCATTCTTACAAATATGTACAAAAAAATACATGACAAACCACGCAAAAGGCAAGGCTTCTTGCTTGATTCTCTACCAGACTTTTTCATATCAGAGACCAGGGTAGACTAAAATATCTTATTTCATACATTGACATAAAATTCATGAATCAGCAGAGACTGCAGTCAGTTCTGATACTAGAACAGAGCCTTATTTTATACATCATTATTAAATTTTATACACCCTTATTAAAACTGATTATTAACTATTTAAGCTGCCATAAAACTTTCCGATTTAGTTTATTTAATTACTCCTCGAACACAATTTAATTCTCTAAATCATGACCTACCTTCAGCTGCCTCATTTAGTTTAGACTTCCTCATGGAACTTTTGTCTTTCCTTCTTTTCCGACTGCCTTCACTCAATGCAGACGATGAGGCACTTTCACTGTCGGTACCCATTCTGTGCATTTCCCCTTCGCGAGAAATGAACCGGCGCCGATCTGATAAATCTGACGTATCAGATGCCATTCCACTTGTAACTTCAGACTGACTCATTTCTGCTAAACTATCATGGACTTCTTCTCGAACACTTTCGTCCTCGAGAATTTCCGAAACTGACCCAGATGATTTATGATATGCTGTTCCAGTCTGAAACTGGTTCCCATCTTTGGCCTGTCTAGTATCAAATTGTTCCCTAGACTGGGTCACAGACTGAATTTCCTGTTTCAAGACTGGTTCACTTTTTTGAATATCCAGTCTGGGTTCCAAAGAGAGTTTCCGCCTTTCTCCTGCATCCCTTGTGGGCCTTCGATGACTAGATACATCTGTTGCTGTTTCTCTGAAAAATATCAAGGAAAGCAATAGGTAACAAGGCTTCACTGTCTAATATTATCAGCATTCTCTCTGAAGTATTTATATGAAGATACTGGTGGCCGGCTTTCATTTTTTTTTCTGTTACATCACAATTAGTCAGCCCTTATCCTCACATGTTTACTTCCAAAAAAGAATCCATAGTTGGCAGAGTTACACAATTATTACAATGGATAAACTTTCCACTGAAAGTTTGATTCCATTTTTGTTGTGTGAAAATGAAATATCATTTTGAATCCTATATAATTTCAACTATGGATTATATGAATCATCTTTTCTCACATTAATTATGAAACTGATCAAGGGAGGTAACTTGTACAACTTGGCAAACAGACTTGTATAACAAACACTATTGTAATGTATTTCTTAGAAATATAGAATTCTCCTCAAAATGCTACAACTGGTCCAATGATTTTTTACTGTGCACCAATTAAGAGTTTGAAAATGATTAATATTTATTTATTATTATTATTTTTATTATCATTATTATTATATCTGCATCTTAGAGTAAAATTCACACATATTCAGTACTAAATCACATGGCTACTGAGATCACTAGTGAATGATGGTCAATTTTAATTTCTTCTTTAAATGAAAGATTTTACATTTGACATTTATACCTATGCCCTAACACTTTTATATAGTCGTTCATCATTTCATTTTCAAATGTGATAAACATAAAAGTTTATGAAAGCTTCCATAATGACTTTTATTGCATTTTATACTGAGTCATAGAAAATTATGTAAATGAATCGTTTCAGGATTTATATAAAAAAAGACATGACACGCTATTACTTTAAGGGTCTTTCTTACTTAATTCTAATATTAAGTCAGTTATCTTATTGATAGGGCAGTGCATAATTATCTTATCTTCTTATTTTATATACAGTTATAGTAGTTTTGCACTAACCTCATGCTATGTTTCCCTATAGTTTTTTTTTTCTTTCATTTTTGTCAAGAAATAAAATCATATTACAGAGCAACAGCTTGACCAAATCTAGAAGACTTCTAGTCTAATGTGCCATTTTTAACCCTTAATAGACAAACACTGTAGACAGCTAACTGCTTCTAAATGCAAGCAGGCTTACTCTGCAAAATTTTAGATGGAGTTACTGCCCCTGAAAGAAATTTAAGAAGTATTAAATCTATGAAGTAACTACTACATGTAATATGCATCTATTTAAGTACAGCTGAAGTATTTCAATCCAAAACTACCATTATTCTTGTCCTATTATGCTCTGTACATCTACTCTTGTTCATGAAAATATAACAGACCATGTTAAAATAATCCTTAACACTTAAAAAAAGACAATCTGATTTAAAATTTACAAATTATCCACAAATGCTAACTCTGCAATTTGTCCTTTTTAAATGTGCTTATATCACAGTTTTTCTCCATGGTGTTAAGATCTAGAAAGAACTCTTTATCATTTAAAAGTAAACAGTTCATTGAAACATTTTCTTACTTATCTGGTTAAAAGCATCTTTCCACTAATCCGAACAAATGGATAAAAAAATCCTGTAATGAAATATCTTTTCAACTTTCTCACATACATTCAAATCTTTGTAACACAAACAGATTTTAAATTCAAAAGCATTTTTGAACCTTGGTAATCCAAATTAACTGAAAGTTACTGTATGTATAAAACATGAAAACAACCCGTACTCTTCACAATCGAAATACATCTTAAATCACCCTGGATGCCAAAAGTTTGTAACTGATACACTGCTTTTTATACACTTACCACTTTTTTGCCTTTCACTAAATAATGCACCCAAAATGTTTTTACATGGAGATCACATTTGTGCCTGTCTGTATAACCGATCATTAAAAACATTAATCTTAAATAAAAATACTTAGTATGGGATTTTTTCTTTTTTGACGTTTTAAGTAAGTAAATAAACCATTAATTGACTTAATAACTGAAAGTTCTTTAAATAAGCTCTCCATGAATGGGTAAACAGATGATAATAACAATGATGAATGTGACACATGTGATCAATGGTAAAATGATCAAGGTCTTTGACCACTGAAATCGTTTAATTGAGATTAATATCAGTTCAAGCCTCATTACAGACCACCTGAGGTTCTGAGTCAGTGGACAAGGGGTTAAAGCACCAGTTCATCTCTAAACTGGCGGTCACTGGTTTGAATCCCACCAGGGATGAGGTCCCTAAATGACTTTCTGCATTCCATACTTCCTACAATCAAGTACTGGTATGAATCCCGAAAGCAGTCACTGCAGTGGGATTAATATGATATATATTGATGACATAATGAAATAGTATATCAAAATAATAATTGTGAACATATCATTAAGATTTATTAAAATTCAACAGTTTCTTAATGGGGTATTTGAGACAAAAAACTTCAAAGAGCAGTCTTCTTCAACTCAAACAAGTATTATAAAATAAATTTATATTAATCTATTCCAAAATATTGCTAAGATATTGTAAAAGGTATATTTTATATATATCTATAGCTCTTTATTTTCTTTCATAGAAAAATTATCCCCAACTACTGAACCACTGTATCAATGTTTCATATAAATAGTTAAAGGGAAGTAATAAAAGCAAGCCATGTTATAAGGGGAAGTAATAACAAGCTTGATGTCAACAGTTGAAGTTATTTTGTTGGTCAACAAATGAGGTAGACTATTTCAGAACATTTAATTTGCACTGATGTGTCTCCTTTGGAAACAAAACAATTCAAACCCTTTAATTTGAATGTATTCTTTGAATAAAAAGAGTAAAGTTGAATTCAGTAAAACTTTTATGACTGGATGCTTTTACAAATATGCTGGAAGTTATATTGCCTTTTATCAGGGCTTTAATTTACAGGGAATGGACACTCCAAAATTGCGATAATATGATGTCGCGCGCATGCGCGGCCGGATCTCAATAAAACACCTCAATGGCGGATGGTACATGTTGCTGCTTTCACGATTATATACTCAAATGTTGAAAAGAACTTACATTAAGAAATTTCAGAACGAATTGTAAATTAAATATTGTGAAATAAATATTTTGACTATCTTGTTTGTTATTTTTTGAAGCAGCTTTTACTTGAATAACAATGAAATCAATACTAAAATGTAATCGTTGTTTTCCAAAATGGCGGAAAGTATGTACAAAATCGTGTTTTCTTGTCAACTTTCGGGGGGTATTAGACAAAAATGGAGTTATGAAATGAGTTGACATAAGATGAAAGTTAATCAGTGGACATAGGATTGAGCATTACTATACATTTTATTGCTGTATCTGTGTTTGTTAATGAAATAAAGCAACGTAAATTACAGCAATTTTGTCGAAAAAAGTGTTATTCGGTGATCAACACCTTAACGAATTTCGGGTGGTATCAGTGCAAACAGACTCGATTAAAACACTTAACATGAATTGCATCGTACTCTACTTGGATGAGATTGACATTTGAATCTAAGGTTTCCGACCTCCTCTGAATATTAACTTCAAAATTGGCGGTTAAATATTGTGCTATTTTAAACACACGGTTGATCAGTGTTCTTTAAAATTCCTTGCACTGAAATTTGGTGTTGTTTGTTGCATTCTTCATTTTTTTAAAATTAAGTGCTGGTTAATTAAATTTGTGGACAATGGGTAGCATTGTGATCGTGCTTTTGGCTCAGTGGGCAGAGCTTTTTTTATTTAATTTATTAATTAATCGCTTTGTCATAATTATGATTGTCAGGATGTTGTGACATAACTATCATGCAAAAGTTTACATTTATACTTGTTAAAATTTGTAAATGAAAGCCTCAACCTGTGAAACAAGTAAAGATAATCTGGATAATTTGAAATAATCTGAGTCTACAATTTCCAGACATATTTTTTTCAGTAAATTATACCATATATTGACGAAGTTATAAACAATTTTTGTAGACACGTGAACACTTTTTTCATCAAATCGAGACAAGGTTTTTACCAAAAGAAAAAGGTATTGAGTTGTCGTCTTTTACTCGTCGGCTTGGAACAGCCACTTCTTTACTTGAAATAAAAAATAGATATTATAAGAGGTCAATGTTTCTTCTTTCTTACAAATTTAAAATTTTGAAAATCAGCCCATTGTTGACAAAAATACGGATGTTTTTGTAAACTAGGTGCATGTATTGCATGCCAATTTACCGCTAACTAACGATAGATAATTACAAAAAAAAGACGTAAAAAGTATTGGGTTGTCGTTTTTCACTCGTCGGCTTGGAACAACACTTCCGTTGTTGAAATAAAAAAAAGATGTCATAAAAGATCAATGTTTTTTCTTTCTTACAAATTTTAAATTTTGAAAATCAGATAATTATTGACAAAAATACGGATGTTTTTGTAAACTAGGTGCGAGCGTTGCATACCAATTTACCGCTAACTAACGATAGATAACTCATTATCGATCGATTTTCCGTTACAGGATATACAGGTGAACTCGCGACATCATATTTTGGTTATTCATTCGATAGATAAGGAGTGTCCATTCCCTGTAAATTAAAGCCCTTCTTTTATACATGTCAATGACTTCCGAAAAATCACTATCAGCATTAATATCTTGACAGTCATGTGTTTTCATCATTCTGAACACTAATACTACTTTAAATAAAAAGCTTATTCAATTAAACAGATTCTGGCTGGACTCAACATTTTTTTTACGACACTGAATGCTTCCAGAAATTCAATGACAGTCTTTCCTTACAGAAGTTTCCACTAAGTTATTCAACCTTTTCTTAGTCATGACCATGACCTGAATCGTTTACTGTTCAGTCGATCTGTAAGTTTTCATTTCAAACCTCTCCAAATGATAGGAATGTTAAAAAATGAATGATCAGAAATTCCTTTTTTGGAATATAGGAGGATTAGGTTATATCTGTTCTTGATTATGACTTCCTTGAGCTCAAGAAGGTAGCACAAAATTGTTAGGAACACATGTTACTGTTCTGATGCATTTGCATATTTTATGTATCAATGTATCAATATTTAGCTTCCAGTGATTTCTTTGCCAATTGTTTATTATCAGTGCCCACGTAATTCTTCAGTAATCCTACCGAACTTCAGCATAAATATTACCTAACTACGCACTTCGACTTTCTCCCAAAAGTAATCTAATGATAAAAACCCATCAAATGTTAGGCAAAAGCCAAATTGCAGAAAAGCTTTGTTTATGTTACAATCTGGTTTTTCTATAGTTGTTTTACGAGATAGACAGTTGGAAATTATTCCCTGAATAACCTACCTGGCAACCTGTAGAATGTTTTGAAGGTAATACCAGAATAGGAACTGGATTTTATAAAGAATCACTTATGTTATGAACTGCTTTAGAATCTGTCTTAACAGTCATTTCTCAAGTCAATATATAGAATATAGAATATTGGCTGATTTAGTAAGTGGTCCTTACTAGCACTGGTGGCATTTTTTGTCTTTGCCAAGTATAGGCCATGATAGCCTTTCTGATCATGGTCTACATTGTTCAGTCATTATCAGAAAATGTCCTAAATTAACATATGCCCCTTACAGTAATTTAATGTCTGTCTAAATTTGATGAAGGACAAGTTTATTTTAGAAATTATTAAGGCTCAGACAACCGACACAGGTATAGTTTTTCAAAATAACTGACCTAAAATGATTGAAATTAGCCTTAACTTCCTGTTATAAATGAAAAAAAAAAAACAGTGTCCAGAGGACATGTGTGTGTGTGTAGGGGGGTCAGTTCCCAAGGCAAGGGGTCTGACTTCGGTTGTCAAGGGGTATCTTTATGTTAAATGGGAAGCAGTGTGCAACCTTACTTGTTGGAAAATATTCATGTAAAATGTGCAATAGTGTTGAGTGAGTCTGTTTGATAAAATCAAGGGCCATAACTCTGCTCCACCAGGAAGATCATGGCAACAAAAACTCCAGGAGCACAACTTTACTTGCTGTTACATATCTCTGTAAAGTTTCATGACCATGGGTGCAATAGTGTTGGCAGAGGAGATGTCATAAACTTTTTGGTAGCTTTTTTCAATTAATTAAGGGCCATAACTCTGCTCTCCCTGAGAGAAGGGAGACAAAAAAACAAGTGTTCACTTGCTTATTTATATCCTTGTGAAGTTTCATGACCCTATAATTGTTAAAATGTTGGCTAAGCGTGCCACAAAACTTTCTAACAGATGGATTTACGGATAGACAGACTTTCTCACAAATGGATACTCAGGTTTCTAGTACCCCATTGTTCTTCCTATTGTTCTTTTTAATTAGCAAACAGAATTTAAAGTTGCATGAAAGAAACAGAATTATTTGTATAACAGAGTATTTGTATGCTCAGACAGACAGAGAGATGGACAGACAGACAAGAGCAAAACTAAGAGCCCCCCCCGAAAATAGCGACACACACAAAAATGAGCATTTCAAGAAGAACATGGCTTATAACACAACCTTGACTTTCATCTGTCATAAACAACAGCTAAAAAGCAAGTAATAGCCATAATTGTAAGTAAAAGAAAACATATAACTACCTGAGAGTTCCAAATATGCTTAAAAGGTAAGCAAAAAATAATCCAAAGGAATAATTCCAAAGGAACTTGAACAAATCCATTGCAGATCGCTCCATTGCTCCTATTTCAATTTTAATACATCCACTTTAAATTTTCATTCCAATAAATATATTGCACATCTTTTCCATCCTTGTGACACTAATAACTGTCGTCTGAAACGTGTTATATTGTCACACTTAGCATTAACAAAGCCATTTCACTGACTTCAACTAACACCATACCTTTTATATGCAAAAAATTATCATCTTTGACAAAATGAACTGACAACTTCTCATTTTGTTTATCTCTTCAAAAAAACGTCAAAGTTCGATTGGAAAGAGTTATTTCCTTTTTAATTTTTTTTGTTACAGTAAATCGTTATTTAAACTTTCTTAGTTTTTTCATTGACATTTTATATTACCAAGTTCAGTTTTAAAAAACATCTTGACCCTAAATCTTTTGCTTTTACAATCCAGCCATCTGAAATGGCTAAGATGACAGTTTACATAAAAAATTTCTTGTAACAATGTTAATGTCAATTTTATGTGATTTCTTTTGAGCAAACCTAAACAGCTATGCATTTTATGTGTGTTTTATGTTAAAATCCAAAGGAAAACCTTTTTCATCACTTTTTTTTTTGTGCGCAAAGTACTTATTTTCATTCAAAAATAGTTCCACCATGTTATTTATCATTCTTTATCATTCTCTTTTATGAATGCTGGCATCTGTACGCAGATAATAACATAACAACATTACATAGGTTATTACTTCACATAGGTAATGTAACAATAAATACATGTTGCTTACTTCCAACAATAAGGCAAAGATAATATTTCACAGATAGTTTCACACAAAAAATGCGGAAGAAAAGTGTTATAGATTTATTCTTTTTTCCAAACATTTTTTTTTTCTAAACAATATTAAGCACTGAAACCATAGCAACCTAACTTGACCAGAAATCTTTGAATATATACAAACCTCAAAGATTTTGAAGGAAATGTGGTATTGTTTGCAAAAATGATTTTCCAGAGAACAAGATGTAATTACAGTAAAGCAAAGGTATTGTTAACAGATATATATGATATATAACAGATTTGTATTATAATGAAACTGACTTTTCAAGAGGTGAACATCTAACAATATTGACCTTGTGTATGAGATATTCAGTGAGGCTAAAAGCCAAGTGAATATCGGAATACAACTGGTCCTTAAAGTTTAATATTCATCAAAATCAATTTCCAGTCTAAGTACTTGTCTTAATTAAATTACTATGACCAATCGTCCCCTTTTTTTTTTCAGAGTGTAAAATTAATTAACTCTTCGCAATGCTGTTGCTTTGACCAGAATGTACAAAAATGAGTGCCTCTCAAGTGAGTAAGAACTGGTATATCCAGCATTACCAAGTCACATGACTAATAACTGACCAATCACAACTCAGGGATTAAGTCATCCCATACAGCTATCCGAAATATCTGCATGAACAAAAAGATGTTTTATTGTACTTTATACCTGCGAATAACTAAATAAATGATTTTGTATGTATTAGGAATAAACTGTAAACCTAAAACCACCCAAATTGCTACAGTAAAACAACTAAAATAGCTTTTGTCCCTACCAAAAATGAGGGTCTGTAATTTTCAAAAAAAACAATGTGCAAATGCTGTGAACAAAGACTGTAAAGTGAAAATTATAATGCAAATATATTCTGTGGTTAAAAGTGTAATGTACAAAATTTATGATCTGGCATGTAATGAAAACTGAAATTAAAATGAGACAATTAACTCGTATCAATACTGTAATTAAAGGGTACATCATTGAACTATCACTATAATAATTCAAATGTTTCCTCATCTGTACTTTTATATTTATAGGTTTACTGAGAACAGTACTGTTTATCTGTTCCGGTATGAGAAATTCATCAGGTAAACCTTAATTAAGTTCTGTTGGTAAATTTATATTACCTGAAAAATACTGCTTACAATTATTCCCTCACAAATTTTTCCCCATGACTTAGACTTTATTTCAAAGAAGCAT
The DNA here is from genome assembly GCA_012932295.1 of Cyclina sinensis. Taxonomy (NCBI): domain Eukaryota; kingdom Metazoa; phylum Mollusca; class Bivalvia; order Venerida; family Veneridae; genus Cyclina; species Cyclina sinensis. Next base: position 7,244,035 of record JAAONU010000009.1, on the reverse strand, counting down.
TCCCTAAAATATTCCACCTACTTTAAAATCATGTAAATTTTATTATATATGACTTTATATACAGAGTTGTTGTACCATTTCTGGGTGGATAGCTATTTATTCCAACTGAATGCTTTCCCAGTGTCTTAAAGTCTAAGAATATGTTTTGAACATACATGTTCTTCTTAACATCATTTTTCTTTTTTTATAGCAAATGAGCCAGTAAAACAGATATGCAGTATATCAGCATAATTGTCCCTTTAACCCTGAACATGCTGAAATTTTGAAATGGATTTGCCCAGCTTTGAATCTGGAACAGTCCATTCAAAGTTTAAGAGATTTCAATATCAAAATACAAAAATGGAGCTACCAACAGTATAGAGCCTGGTCAGACTGCACGGATGTGCAGGCTGGCCTGGCTCTATACTGGTGGCAAAGGCTAAACACTTTCGGTTCCAGCAGGTTAAGGGTTAAAGTAATTCTGAAGAAGATTCAATAATTGATCAACATGCTGTTTAAAAAAAACTTTGTTTATTGTATATATTCATATCGACAAGAACAAGGAAATTTAAACTTTAAAGTTAAACCTAATGCTACAATATGGTACATTCATTTATTTGTCAGAACAATAAGGCTGCCTCAACTACAGTTTTCTCTTACGAAATCTGCAAGAGTTGCTCCCCTTTATTTTCAATTTACTTATGTATACTGGTAACACAGTGTGAATGCAAGGCAGTACATCAAAATTATGGTCATAAATCTTTTACAATATCTATTTTATGGTTCTTTTACAAGTACAATATACTATTTTATGGTTCTTTCACAAGAAAATTGTTTGTATAGCTCACTTTCATTTGATAATATTATAATATTTGCAAAATTAGGGATACTTTTGTACTTGTCCTGAAAAATTTAGAGTCCACTGAATTGTGGGAGTATTATTTGCTCATCTGAGTTTACTGAAATTTAAAGATGTCCTTGCTAAAGTCTTTTGTAATTATTTTAAATGCAGCATGTTCACATGAAAGTTTTAATATTTATATGATTAATGTGCCTAAAGAAACTGAGACTAAAAAATAAAGATATTTCTCATACAGACATGAAAGTTTGTAACAGACAGATGCCATGCACCTTGGAAAAGACCAGCCTGAGCGGGATTCAAACTCAGGTCCTCCAACATCAAAACCAATGCTGTAGACCACTGAGCCAAGGCATCGATTCCCTGTGACACTGTCATCAGAGATTGTATTTATGCCTGTATGCACTTGACTGTAACATTGACTTCAAAATTTGCAAGCTTAGAATTGATATAATTCAGCCACTGACTATTAAAATGTGTTCCCTCCTAGTCTTGCATCCCTAAATCTCCCACTTAAATAAACCTTACCTAAAAAAAGATCAAATATCGAAGAAAATTAATTAATAATTATAATAAGTAATAATACAAAATAATCATAATAATAAAACTGCATATACATATAAACCATACTTTGTTATCCAAATTTTCTTACCCTTGAAACATATGGCATGGACTCAAAGAAAAGTTTACTTAACCTCTAGAAAAATCAGATACAAAAATTATGCAACAAACTTTGGACAGAAATTGAACAAACGTTTTATCATGATTTTGTAAAGAATGGCAAAACTTCATGAAGAATGTAATGTTATGCCAAAACTTCACTGATCATTATCACAAATGCTTAAATATTGAACAACCTGTAATGTTTGTAAGAAAACAATCTTAAACAATTCAGATATATTCCACCCCCTCAATGCTTACAGGAGATCAGACAGCTTAAGAGGTTTCTAGCATCAAAATAAATGATTCCCCACCCTCTAATTTTGAAAAATTTAACCTTATGTTAATTCTCTGCTATTAACACTTCATCAATAATTGTTTATCATGACAAATGTTGTTGTTGTTGCTGTTGTTCAACGGTTAAAATAATTAAACTTATTAAAGCAGCCTGAAATTGTTAGATTGTATGAAAGATACATGTAATATATGTCTTAAATAAGGTAAAAGTATTTCAAACTCTACCAATGAACTTCTGTTACACATCTAAAAAAAATTCATATGCCTCAATTATTTTTGAAGGTGGTTTTATATTACAGAAATACATAACATCTTGCAAATATGATGATACAATTAAATTCATATACCATATAAATAATAGATTTATTAATTATATCCATGAACATTTTTTTTTAAACTTCCTTCCTGCCTAAGTCACTTATTTATCATAACTATATCCATATTTGTACTTTGATATACCAGAACTAATTTAATTTATTTCCTTAGTTTTAGATTGAATTTTGTTAAATTTGATGACTGGTCAATGAATGTCACTTAATAGTGCTACTATAATTCATGCAGTTTAACATCCTGGCAGCACATTATAACACAATACGGTATGTACAAGAAAAAATCAGAGATTACAACAAAAAAAAATCAAAGAATAATCCATGTACAATTCAATATATAAGTTCATAAATTCTGTATGTAAATAATAAACTGTTTAATCATTTAAAATGCAGGGTCACGTTAAAGAAAATAATGTCCGTCAACACCATTGTCGAAAAACTGAACACCCGGTTTAAACGGGTAATACAATCAATTGAGCTTTTTAAATAGCTACTAATCCCACTGAACAGTTATCTGTATGTTCATAATTTGTTACAAATCCCCCGCTATTATTTATTCTTCAAGCAAACAAACGGGCAAAGTTTTACATTTTTCAAATTGCGAATGTCAATAAAAATTTAAGTGCATTTCAATATTTCAAATAAAAAAATCAATTTTATGGTCCTGAAGGACTCTTAAATGAATGTTAACTATGATAATTAATTTCCAATTAAATTTTGAATCATGTTATCACCTTGCATAAATCTATGAATATAATTATTATGCAATAAATATCTTCTACAGACATGACATTTTTATTTCGAATAAATGCTTTGTCATTTCATACTGAAGCCAGAAAATTTGACCTCCAATTGATTAAACTCATAAATTTAATGTTCAACAGAACCTGAGTTTTTACTAGAAATCTTCCTTGTATAAACTATCTTTCACTAGCTGAGTGGAATTCAATAGCTGTTTTCAGATTATTTAGTGTAACATACCAATCCTAGCCTAAGCACAATTAACGCCTGTCCTTATGGAATGGCGTCTAATTCAAACATGCCACAGATCATCCTGGATGTACATGGAGATGAGAACATTATGATGCATGTTCTTGACTCTCTTACTGAGTCTTTGGTTCAGGAGTGATGTCTCAAAAGTTTTCAGCTTTAACTGTATAAGTATAAATCACACCTATCTTTCTTCCCGACTCTTGACTGTTGACTGACATACGTAGCTGTTTCAAGGTCTGTTTCTGCTGATGCTGTTACCTTTTAATCTGAACATTTTTGTTATTGGTTCTTGAGTAGTCATAATGCCACCAGTCTATCTTCATTTTCAATTCTGTCTATTTATGTCATAATTGTTCTAAAGTGTGTGGGAGCACTGGTAGAGGATGTTGGTCACTGCAGGTTTCAGTTCTCTTCAGGACTTAGCTTCAACATTCCACTGTTTGGTCAGAAATCAGGGACCAGTTAATCCTTATTAAAACACACAAGCCTGCACTAACACTTTACTGTCAGTGACAAAGGCCTAGCCGTTAGCAGTGTGACCACGATGTCATTCAGGCTGTCGCAAGCAGCATTTTTTTGCCTTGATTCAAAGAAGAAAACTGCTGCAAGTATTCTATTTCTTTATCAATTTAAAGGGGATATAGTGCATGCAAAGCAGAAAATTGTGCCCTGCATAAAAATAAAAAAAATTATAGGTCTTAATGATTCTTCTGTCAGATGTACAGTTTTTCTTAACATTCGGGAAATATAGAATTCATAAAAATATGTTTGCTGTCGCGAAAAGCACATCAGTTTTCCCGAATGTTAGAAAATTCTGTACATCTGACAAAAGAATCATTCCGAGCCAATGTGTAGGGTGTAAATTTCCACTTCGCAAACACTATATATCTCCTCTGAATCAAGGCAAAAAAATGCTGCTAGCTGACAGCCTAAATGACATTTACCATATGGTATGGCCATACTGAGTTGCGTAGGCCTCTATGACTCACAGCAATGGACTTTCGTATGAAATCATGTCACTTTGTTCAAATCTCAGTCATATGAGCACACAAACAGTCCAGAGGAAAGGATGTACTCGGGAACCAATTATGTTCAAAAAGAAACCACCGGGTGCCTGGCAGGCAGATCACCAGGCAAGGACACCTGATAGCTACATACAGATACAGTCCATCAAATTGGACATACTTTGGTGCTTAAGTTATGCAAGTCACTGCCTGGATCTTCTTTTAAATGGTTGGCTGCAAACAACATGATCTTCAGGACCTGTCCAGATACTTTTATTTTATTCCTTGTATATAAAGGAATGTAATGAAATACCAGATTATTTTTAACTGATTATGCTAATGTATATCATTTCATTTTCATACATGGGCAAAAACACTGGTTTGAATTAATGGCTTGAAAGTTGACTCGACAAAATTAATGACTGACTTTGTAGTTGATTTTCTGCATTTATTGATCTATCACCCTAACAACAGCAACATGGATAAAATACAAACGTAACATTTCAAGCAAAAACAAACAATTTATACTTCCAGAAAACAACCCCACTACTATAATTTTTCCCAGCTGGAAAAAGTCAACAACAAATATATTTCTAGCAAAAACAACAGTTGCAAAAGCAAGACTGGTAAAATCTGAAAGACTCAGTTTAAATAAGTTAAACTTTACAGAATACATTACAATACAATATGTGGAAAAATACCTATAGAATTCAGTGAAAATTTCCTTTTAAAAAGGTTTATTTTCTTAATATAATGCCAGCCAAAATACTTTCAAATCTAACCAGTTTTCTAAAAATAGCTGAGAAGTTATTTTACAGTGATTTCATTGCTTATTTTTCTTGGAAAGTTGAACCAAACAATTTTTTCAATGTTTAAACAGACTTAAAATTAAGTTCCTCGATCAAGTTTTCACACTATAAAATAGGACAAAGCAAGGAAATCAAAGGTCTGAAAACTTCAACGGTAAATCAACATTTCATGAAGAATAATAAACAACATTCATGACACTTTCTGTATCATAATGTTAACTTACAAAATTAATTAAGTGGAATATACTATTTTAAATGCAGGTGTAAGGCATTTCAATTCAATATTTAATGTTTCATAGATGACATGAAAAACGTATCTTATACAATGATGACGTCACAGCTCAGTGAAATTACATAAGCTATAGATAGATCACTTCTAAGTAAGTGAATGCAAACAGTGAGTAAAATTCTGATGCTTCAAGTCGACTTGTGGTTGTATGTCCATGGTTAACCCTGAACATGCTGAAATTTTGTAATGGATTTGCCCAGCTTTGAATTTGGAACAGTCCATTCAAAGTTTAAGGGATTTCAATATCAAAATACAAAAATGGAGCTACCAACAGTATAGAGCCTGGTCAGAATGCACGGATGTGCAGGCTGGCCTGGCTCTATACTGGTGGCAAAGGCTAATCACTTTCGGTTCTGGCAGGTTAAGGGTTAATCAAATCATATAAAGTACTGTTTTACAGGGCATGAAATTAGAAGATGGCCATTTGAAAATATTCCTGTTTATAAGTTACTGTAACTGATATTTTACTTATTTGCTTTGCTGTCTATAATCATCACATGAATAGATGGTTTCAGATTATGTCATGGACAAAATCACATCATACAATATAAAGACTAGACATCAGTCAGAACACAAATCCTTGGTGAGGCCAAACAAGTCATTCGCTAACCTATTATGAGTGACTTCTAACTGGAGTGTATGACATTATCTAAGTAGTGAATGGTATTATCTAAGCTGTGAATGGTATTATCTAAGCAGTAAAAGACATTGTCTACATAGTGGATGACATTATCTGAGTATCAACATAGAGCATGATATTATCTAGTAGTGTATGTCGTTATTCAAGTGGTGTATGACATTAAGCATTGTGACATTATGCAAGTAGTGAATGACATTAAGTAGTGTAAAAAATATCTAGAAATTGTATGCCATCATCAAGATAAAGCATGACATTAACTAAGAAGCGCATGACATAATCTGAGTAGTGTATGGCATTGTATAAGAAGTGTATGACATTATGCATGACACAATCTAAATATAGTGTAAAAGCATTATCTACATAGTGCATGACATAATTAACTTAGCATTGCATGACTTAGTGGTGAATGAATATCTTAGTAATGTATGACATTTTCTAAGTGATGCTTGACATTAAGTAGTGAATGACATTACCTAAATAGTGAATGACATTATCTAGATAGTGATTGGCATTATTTTAGTAGTGACTGTCATTATCTAAGTAGTGTATGACATTACTCTAGAAGTGAATGCAGCATTTTCTAAGAAGTATATGACATTATCTAAGTGGTAAATGACATTAAATAGTGAAAGATTTTATCTCAATAACGTATATCTTAGTAGTGCATGACATTATTTAAGTAGTAAATGGAATATCTCAGTACTGTATGCCATTATCTTAGTAGTGCATGACATTATTGAAGTAGTAAATGGCATTATCTAAATAGTGTATGACTTATCTTAGTAGTGCATGACATTATTGAAGTAGTAAATGGCATTATCTAAATAGTGTATGACTTATCTTAGTAGTGCATGACATTATTGAAGTAGTAAATGGCATTATCTAAATAGTGTATGACTTATCTTAGTAGTGCATGACATTATTGAAGTAGTAAATGGCATTATCTAAATAGTGTATGACTTATCTTAGTAGTGCATGACATTATTTAAGTAGTAAATGGCATTACCTACACAGTGTATGACATTATTTTAGTAGTGCATGACATTATTTAAGTAGTAAATGGCATTACCTACGCAGTGTATGACATTATTTTAGTAGTGCATGACATTATTTAAGTAGTAAATGGCATTACCTACGCAGTGTATGACATTATTTTAGTAGTGCATGACATTATTTAAGTAGTAAAAGGCATTATCTAAGAAGTTGGCATTATCTTAGACATGTATGACATTATTTAAGTAATAAATGACATTATCTAAGTAGTGTATGACATTCTTAGTAGTGCATGACATTATTTAAGTAGTAAAAGGCATTATCCAAGTAGTGTATTGCATTATCTTAGTAGTGCATGGCATTATTTAAGTATTAAATGGCATTATCTAAGTAGTATATGACATTAACTTAGTGGAGGCTGACATGTAATTAGAAGTGAATGACATTAAATAGTGTATAACATTATCTTGACATAATCTAAGTAGTGAATAAAATCAACTTGTGTTTTAAAATAAGTGTCTGACACTATCTAAGTAGTGAATTAAATCAACTTGTTGGTGCACGATATTAATCTAGTAGCTAATGAAATGATCTAAGTAGTGTTTTACAATAAGTAGTGTCTGACACTATCTAAGTAGTGAATTAAATCAACTTGTTGGTGCACGATATTAATCTAGTAGCTAATGAAATGATCTAAGTAGTGTTTTACAATAAGTAGTGTCTGACACTTTCTAAGCATGACTAATCAGAATGTCAGAGCAATATCATTTTCTAATTCTGAAACACAAAATAATATGTGCACACTTCAAAAGCAACTGCTATACTATTAAGATGAAATTTGAACTTAGAAAATTATTAATTTACACTTGAATTGTATTGGACTATTACAGAGATCAAAGTGAAACTCAGAAGATTATTAATTGAACACTTCAACACTTCAAGAAAAGAGGAATAGTTTCAAGGATGAAAAGTGTCAAGTGCCGAAGGACATTAGTAGAAGGGTAGGAGAACACTGGGCACAAAAACAGCACTTTTCTGCAATAGAGGGTGCCAAACACCACTTCCTAACAGCACTTGGTAGATCAGAATGCAGTTATTCTATAGCACTGATTGGCAGACAGCAGTTTCCATAGCACTAAGTCAAATGTTTTCTCGAACACAAGGTATAAAAGCACTGTTCCAGAAATTCAGGCATTGAAGAGTTATCTGCAATTCTGTCAGATTTTCAAGAAGTGCCTTGTTGAGACATGAGGAACAGCAACTATCCAAGGCTGAATCAAGATGGAGAAAGACACACTTCATCAGAGAGGACAGTTTGCCAGAAGAAGGAGAAAATCACAGTGCTAGCAATCCCTTCGTAGATAGGTCCAAAACTTGTTCCTATCGACAAACCTTGGTGGGACTGTAAACATAGTAATGACAGAATTAATCTAAGCATTTCTGAAAGAATCATGCCCCTTTAACGGGCAACTGTAATCAAAGAGGTTATTCACTTATTTATTGAGAGGCATCACTCTGTCATTACTAGTTTGAAAAAAAAATAGCACACTTGACAGTATGGAGTTCAACCTCTGAATATTGTTCCAAAGCAACATTATGACTGAAAATAATGTTATGATAAGTCAATTTCTTGCTTTGTTATTCTGTTTGCCTCCCTATCCCATCTCCCCACCCATCCCTACCCACATCTCTCAAAACAACACTAAGCCCCTTCCCATCTAGTACAATCAATCTGTAAGTAATCTGAGCTTAAAATACCAGATACACATATTTATACATCTCTAGGGGCCCTGTATCTGGCCAATTTTTAATTCCACACATCTTCGAGTACTCTTTAAACACTATCCCATAGGCTAGTTAGAGTTGTGTTGTATACTAGTATTCTTGAAAATGTTTTTAATGAATATTTTTTGGTATGTACTAGGTTTTATTACTTAAACATAAAGGTAAAACTTCTTTTGTGAGTGTCTAAAAGGAGGGGGTGTTAATAAGAGGTGTACATTTATACACCAGGGGTTTACACTATTAATCAAATTTCAATTACTTCTAATTACCTAATGTTTAAACGAAAGAAAATTTTCAAACCAGAATTGCTTTAGAATTCAAATATACAAATTTATTACACCTTTGAGAAATGCTAAGTAAGCTAAAAGTAAACCTTTAATTACTCAAAAGAATATTTGGCCTACTTCTTACACTTGCTATAAAAGCTTTCAATTTACTTATATTTACTTAACTTCAGTAATTTTCAGACTTTTTTGGATTAAAGTCTTCAAACTTGCAAAAAATCATTTAATTCAACAAGATTAATGACTAGTCATTTTTTATCCATGTAAGTGTTTCATTAACTTTTCCTAACTTATTTCTAAGCCTTTTGTTTACATTTCTTTTCATAACTTGAAGCTTTCAAAAGCAAAAGCTACTGTTTTTCATTGATCAACCACCTCCGAAGTAGACAAGAATGACTGAGCAATTCTTCTTTATCAAAGACTGAATGAGATAGCAATTTAAATAATTAAAAAAAAAAGCTTCCCAACTTTCTTACACTTATCAATTTCATTACAATACCTTCAATAAATTGTTGCTAATAAATTCAATTCTTCCTTCAAAATTAATGACCATGTCACAAACAGCCTTTTAATTTCACAGAAATCTGAAGTAGTTCTCCTCTTGGCCCGTATCTTTTTATTTTGCAATATCACTCTAACATGTTGGGAAAAAACAACATTAAATTTTCTCAACAATGTAATTAGTTTATGCAAACTTCATTGCCAACCTGTGAAAAGCTCATACACAAACTCAAAGACAGCTACTGCAGAAGTTTATATTTGCAACCCATTAATTTACTTTTTTCAAAGTTTCAGTTTGTTGCCAAACCTTGCTAAATATCTATAATGGATTGGTCTTACATTAAATTAGGTGTTTATAGAGGTTGTCATTCCATATCACTGAAGAGCAAATGGAACAGACCACAATCATGCCTGACCAGATGATGATGAGACCGATCATGGTCTGCAATGGTCACAACCATAAAACATTCACTGACAGTAACTTACAGGGGCTAATCCTTTTCTAACAATTTACCTACACTTCATAATTAACACAGTTACTGCAGGTGACTCAAACTGAAAAATGAAATTGCATCCGAAGAACACTTGTACTCCCCTCCCCAACTCCCCGAGTGGATCTGTGGGACAGTGTTTACACAGAGGGTCTTTTAATCAAGGGGTCACAGGTTAAATCTCCCACTCCACCACTTACAACACTGCCTTTCAAATAGGACATTAAGCTGAGGTCCCAGATATCGTTGCTAAACAATGAACACAAAAAGAACCAAGGGAAGTCTTTGAAAAAGGAATGCTTTCTGTTTCCATGCATTATCCAATATGACCTAATATAACAAACTTTTTCACACTGGGCAATTGGTCATATGGGCAACTGGTTCTGACAAAAAAAAGAAAGGCAGACTAGCGCCCTCACTTAGACGCCTATCAGAGGTAAACGTTTTGTGTTTCATCAAATACATAAAGAACATGTATGCGTAGTGAACTCTTCTTTGATTTTTCCAATCGAGGTAATATTTTGAAAAAAAAAATCGAAGGGCAGATAAACAGGTGATAACTCTGGTCTGAATCAGTAACATCGAAGAGCAAATCTCGAATATACAGAACCTACTAAATTTCATGGCATGTGGTTCAAAGGTTAAAGAGCAGTTTGTGACAAAATGTTGTTTGGAGCACAGGAAAAGGATTGTAAGGCAACAGTTATACAACTTTCAAATTGCCAATTGACTGTAACATTTTCTTCTATCTTAAGTAGATGATGACATATGCAATACAGCCTACACTATCTGATGTCTATCACAATACTGTGCACAGTTATAATGAAACACAGACAGTATTCTGCTGTAGAGATGTATAATTTATCAGATCATAACCTCATCTATATTCATGTCAAGATAGCTAGATATCAAGGGTGATATAGATATCAAGGGTGATATATCAGACTAAGAAATCAGCAGAGTCATTACTGTTCTAGGTATTCTGATCATGTACTAGGTATGTTATCAATCAATGGCTATGGCATGTATACTGTTACCTCCAGCTTGTAGAAAAAACACACATTCAGTTGCAATGGTAGAAAACTGTGTACTGATGAAGCCAGAAGGCTTGTGTTTACACCTGTACACAAAATTCAAAATTTTATGAATTTATGTAATACTGTGTATGAACTATGAAAAAAGAACAATCTTTTTGTTCAGCTCTCATTGACATCTGATTAATCAAGAAATTTTAAAAATCTTACATAATGATTGTCGACTCTGAAAAATATCCGTTCGTTCCATTAGAATTTGATTTTTAATTCATTAAGTATCTGAAAAATATTTGATAGGTTCTAGAAATCTGAATCACAGTAGAGGAGGTTTCACTCATTTGATAGTTTACGAAAGTTTCATGAGATTCAGAAACTAGACTGTTGGGCATGTCTTAAAATTTTGATCATCATCAGATGAGTCTTGGATGTATGATGGAACATCGTCGGAACCCACTGTATATATTCCGTTTCCACTCGATTAAGAAGCATAGCGTATTGAACGAACGTGGGTTCCGACGATGATGATAAAATATCTTAAAGAAAAACTTGAATCAAAATTTGTTGGATTCAACTGCCCCAAAATATTCTAATACAATCCACTTGAGATGACTTGAATGAAAATACAACATACTCCTTATAATTTATTACAAATATTATTTGAAATATTTTATTTCATCTGGAAAATTTAACATTAAACTTCCCTTAAACATTGTATTACTTTTTAAAAAATTTTCTTTGGCAATTTTGAAACAAGGCATTGATGTAATGGTATGTAAACCTATTAAACCATTGCCTGCACAGTTCATGTTTAATCTTCTCTTCAGAGATACATTTTCTCATTATCATATGCAAAATCTATGTGAAATTCCTCAAAAACTGACTTCAAAAGTTGGCAAGGAATTTGTTGTGTGCCCTCATCTCCGCCTAGTTTATCTAAAGATCTGTACCTGTTTTGATAATGTAAGTTCTTAAAATCTTTTTCATTAGAATATACTGGTATATTTCGCAAACCATTTTCAAGTGATTATAGATACAGTTATATAACAAGAAAAGACTACACCAAACTTCTATTTGACAAAAATTACCTAGTATCTGTGACCTTCACTGCTGACCTTGATACTTCTTCAGTGACCATTGACCTCCCTTGACCTTCAGCATCTTCATCTGAATCTGTGACCTTTGTAAAGGCATTTTAAGGTTACACACATTATTTTCAGATTCAACATGCTCTTTAAACTTATACAATACAAAAGATGTTTGTGAAACATGTATGCCCCCCTAATGGCAACCAATTAGTCATGTAACATGGACTTCCAAACATGACCTAGACCTTTACCTACTGACCTCAAAAGCAATATGGATCATCTACAGGTGATGTCCAACCTCCCCACCAAATCTTAGGACTGTAAGCCAAAGCATTCTCTTTTCTTGGTAAAGGTCAGAGTGACCTTGACCTTTCACCTACTGACCTCAAAATCAATAGGGGTCATATACCAGTCATTTCAAACCTCCCAACCAAATCTGAGGACTGTAGACCAAAGCATCCTCTAGTTTTTGATTGAACCTGATCATGACTTTGACCTGTGACCTACTGACCCCAAAAACAATACTGTGGGCCAAATAGTACTTGAGTTTTTGATTGGAAAGCGTCTGGTCTACGGACGGACAGATGGATGAACAAACTGACATGTGCAAAGCAATATTTACCTGATATTTACCAGCTATAAGGTGAAGAAACTATTCAACAAATGATTGCTTTTATACACTTCTGTTTGTAAAGGGCTTAAGGAGTATACAATGATTTCTGATGAGACTTTTGTATTTCAGACAGACTTTTGTATTTCAGACAAGTATTCAGTTCACTGAAGTCAACTGCAGTCATTTTAATTAACTCACTATCTTAGACTTTACAAGAGAAGGGAATTCAAATTTAATGACAATCAGCATTGATAAGAGTTAAAAAATGCATGTCAGTTTATGTTCTATATTCTTTTTGTTGTTTAATAAAGTTTTCACAAGATGAAATAAATTCCCATCTTCCACTAAAAAACAAACAAATTTTCTTTTTATTTTATGCCAACATGTCAAAAATGGGTTTTTTTATGACATTTTTAATCAGGGCCTTCAATAAATTCCCCATGGTGAGCCCCAAATCAGTTAATGCGTACTTTGGTTACTCCGCAAAAAAAAGTGCAGACAATCTCCAATACATATGATAACTTTACTTCTGCTGAAATAAACTGAATACACTTTCATCAAATAATATTTATTTTTGTCTACACAGTTTATCAATATTTATTGAATTCTGCCATGCATACTTTAATTATAAAAGCGGATTAATACTCAATATTCAATAGTTCGGGCACAAACATGTATTATCAAAATGGTAATTAACTGATTCAAAACAGTGTATTATCACTTTTATCTCACTGATATTTCCCTGTATTTCATTGGTAGGCATAAAATAAAATACTTTACTTCTTCATATGTAAATGATTTAACATCAGTATCTACCTTATGATTTGAGTTTTTGAGGTCAAGTACCAACCTTGAAGTGAGATCTGTCCTCAGATTTACTTCTCCGAGACAAGGACTTCTTCTTCAGAATTCTTTTTCCTTTCTGCTGTTCATGAATACTTTGGGGTCTTTCTTTCTTACCACCTGACCTTCCTCTCTTAAACTCAGGTGGTTCAAGGTCACTAAGATAATCTACATTCTTACTTAATATATCATCCAAACTTGTATCCATCAAGGATTTCTCAACTCTCACTTTAGTCTGTACAGGCTTCTCTGTTCTATGTCTGTCATGCTTTTGTCTTTCCTTTTTATGCACCCTTTCACTCTTTTCAATTTCTTTAATTACTATTGGTTCGACTTTAGGTTCTAGTTTTTCTTCAATTTCTTTCCTATGAAGTCCAACCATTTGAGAATCTATTTCATGTTTACCAATAAGATCTATTTCAGGTTTTGTTATGGGTTTTTCATCTGCATGACTTAATGCCAGCCTTGGATCCAACAATTCAGCTATTTGTTTCTTATGGTATTCAAATATATCTGATGCCTTTTCTTGCTTTTCAACAGGTTTATCATCCATATGTATACTTTCTCGTTTCCGCTCAAGTTTCTCTTCCACCAGTTTTTTATGCATTTCAAACAAACTTTCTGACTTCTTTTCCTCTTTATCTATCTGTTTTGATTCAGTAACTGTTGTCATTGTCACTGTTTTAGTTTCTTCAGGTTTGAACACTTCCATATTTGGTCGCACAGGTATTTCTTTAGGTGGTATAACAACCGGTTCTTGCTTCCCAATTTCTTCTTTAGATTCGTAACTTGGTACTGATTTCACTTTTGCTGTACTAACACTTTCAAATGTGAATTCTGATCTTTCCTTTGGTTTGCCAGACTCTACTTTCGCTTTCTCAATTGTTTGTTCAACTTGAGCTTCTTGGGGCTTAGTACTAACAGGTTTATTAACTTCTAAGCTAGTTACTGATGTTTGTCTTTCTGATGGTTTTTGCACAGTCTCTGTAACTTTCTTCTCTGTACTATCCACAATTCTTGTTTGTTCTAATTGTTTATTTATTTTTGGTGGTTCTGTAACAGTTACATGTACATCTGTGCCACTTTTACTTGATTTTATATCAAACTTCATTGGTTTAACTGCAGCTGATGATAAAACTGGTTCTGTAACTTGGGCTTGTTTGGATGAACCACCTTCAAAAGTTTTTGCAAAAACCTTTTGCTGAGGCATTTCTCTTGGGGAAACAGGAACCTCAGCATTTTTCCCACTTGCTACAGACACTGTCTGGGCTTTTATATCTAATCTAGACTGGGTCTCAATTTTTCTTTGCATTGGTGGTGTTTCTTGCTTTGAACTTCTGGTTTTCTTTGCTGATCTATTGTAGTCTGACTTGATAAACTTACTGCTGATGTCACTGTTTTTTCTTTATCAGTAGTTGACCTGGGTCTGTGTATTCTTTTGTGTTCAGGGGCTGGTACTGGTGATTTCTCTTTTGTTGTCAAACTACTTACTGAAACTGTTTTATCCTCCTGTCTTCTCTGCATGTCTTCTTGTTTTGTTACCGGTGGTTCTTTCTTTGTATAACTAGTTCCAAACTCAAAAGTTGGAGCATCTGAAACCTTTCCAAATTTTTCTTGAGCTTGTTTCCTTCTTTCACTCCTAGGTGAAGATGGTGGTTTCCTTGTTCGTTCCTCTGGTTTTACCTGTGGTCTCTCTTCTTTCACTTCTCTAAATTGTTTTTGAGGTTCTTCTTTGACTGTAGTTTCTCCTCTCTGAGATTGCACTTTTTCAGGGTAAGGAAATTGTGTTTCTTTCTTGAACTTAGCAAAGTCAGTTGCATGCCTTCTAACTTCTTCAGCCTTCTGCTGCTGAACATCATACTCCTTTTCAGATGTTACTCCTAACATTATCTTGCGTGTTCTATCTAAAGAATCCTGACTTGCAGGTTTTGTTTCTCTTTGAGTAGTTTTATCAAAAGTAGACTTTTTCTCTGTCTTTTTGCTGCCATAAACAGTTCCAAGTTCAAATCTCATAGGATCAATTGCACCTGCCTGTTTTTCCTCCTCTAAAAATTTAAACTTAGCTTTTTCAATATTTTCAGCAACTTTTCTTCTGCTTATCTCTTCAGCAGTCATTAAAGCTAATTCCTCTTTTGTTAATTCTTTCTTCACTTGAATTTTGCTCTCTGGAACTAATTCTTTCCTAAAATGTCTATCTTTATCTACTTTTTCCACTTTGTCAGTTGCACCTGTACCTAAAACATCTTCCACAGATGGCAGTTTCCTTCTCACTCTCGAGTCTACACTATCTCTACCAGAATCATAATCTTTGTCATCTTCACTTCTGACCTCCAAATTTACAGATCTTTCTGGAGGTTTTTCAACTTTGGGTTCTTTTTTAGTAAAAACAGTTCCAAATTCAAAATAGCTCTTCTGCTCAGAATCTTTTGCAGATGGTGGTTTACCATAAACACTTCTTTCAGTTTTCACAGAGTCCTTTTCACTTGAACTTGATGGAATTCTTTCTCTGGCAGGTGATAAACCTTTATCCAACTGATTGCTATCCATAACTCTATCAGCAAGTAAAGCTTTAGAGGCATAAGAGACAGGTTTGTCTAATTCTGCATCACCCTGGAATTCTTTAGAGTATCTTATATTATGCATTTCCTCATGAGAGGACCCAACTTTCTGGCTATGATCTTCTTTTATTTTCTTCAAAGCATGTATTTTATCAATAATCTTATCAGTTTTGTATTTATCTTCATTGGAATCATAAATATCTGTTTCCCTCCTAGTCCCTATCTCAGCTAATCTTAGTCCAGGCATTTTATGCACATCACTTAAAGCAGGGCTAGATCTACCATAAGCATCGACCTCTTTTTCTTGCTTCAAACTTTTAGACCTAGAAACTGCACTAGATGCAGCATCAAATTTATTGTCTGATTCAACTTTCAAACTTTTTGACCTTGATATAGAACTATCCTCAGAAGTAGGTTTACTAGAAAGAAATAAAGATGGTAATTCCGAAGTGTCGCCAGCTCCAAATTTTTCTTGAAGGCTTTTTAATTGTCTTCTTCTTTCTTCTTTGTATTTTGCTATTCGTTCTATCCTACTCATTTGAGATGTGTCTTCAGAACTCATTTTATCTACATTAGTGTCGTCTTTTGTTTCAGCTTGTTTTTCAGGTTCAGGCTCTGCCTTTTTTGACAAAGCTCCAAGTTCTAAGGACTTTGCTTTTGCATATTTCTTATATTTTCTATCTTTTTTACCTTGAGCTTCTGATTTGGAATCTCTATCATCCCTACTTTCTGTAGAGATTCTGTCATCATAATTGTCATTTTTCGATTTTTCTATTTTTTCCGGCTGTGTATGATATGTTGATGTCACAGCTGTGATGGCTGATGTTGAGGATGACACAGGAGGTGAAGTTGTTGTAACAACAGTTGATGGTTTTGAATACACTGAACCAAATGGTGATGAATGATCAACATTTTGGAATTTCTTTGACACTGAAGATTTTGCTTGTCGTGATGAACCAAGTAACATTTCTTCCATACTTGGAACATTTTCAGACTCGTGTTTACCCCTGGTAGAACTGGCATCTTTCTCCTGTTCTTTTTCTTTTGACCAAAATTCTTTGTGCTCTTTTAATCTTTCCTTTCTATCAGATCTTTTTCTAGAAAGACTGTCATCACTTGGGGTTGGAGTCTTTTCCTTTTCATCATCACGTTTTATCATATACTTAGCTTTTAAGTCATCTGAAACTAGTTTCTGCCTTGCTAACTTTGTACTACTCCTCTGCTTCTGCTCTTCAGATTTAGAAACTGGTTCTTCTGCAAGAACCCTATCTTTATCTGATTTCTGAGAAGAAACACTACTGGCTGATTCAGGCCTTGCTTTATCTTGTTTACTTTATCAATTTTAAATTCTGTCGCGAAACTTTGCGAGTTAACTTTATCGGATTGCCTTTGTTCTTGGATCTTGGCTCTAGCAGCTCGTAGTCTTTCAAGTCTTTGAGCTGTGGCATCATCTTCAATGTCAACTTTTGGCACACTGGAATCAGCCACTCTTTCATGTTCCTGTGCCTTTTCATTTTCCGAAAGTGCATGGCGACGAAGCGCTTGCCGAAAATTGAATATCAATTCATCTGTGCTCTTTTCCCCTTGCTTTTCATTTGACCTTTCTGTGTCCTTGAACCCTGACCTTGATTCTTCCTCATAAATAGAGCTGCTATAAGGTGAACTCTTATCACCTTCTCTATGGTATGTTTTACGCTCCAATGATTTGGTTTTCTCTTTTTGAGCTTCAGGAGCAATTGCTGATGTTACTTCTTCAAAATTTCCACTCCGTCGCCATGTCGAAAAGGGCGCTCTAGCACCAGGATCTTCATACTGTTTATCTACTGTTTCTTGGTAGCGATGCTTTAGAGCAGTGAACAGAGATCTGAAATACATAAAAAAGCTTCTTTCAGATTATTTGAAATTAACAAAACCAGTTATACAATATTTCATACAGTTAGGTAATATGACAAAATTATGTATAATACCTGTTTGTTTATCAAACCATTCCAAATAACCATTCCCATCCCTAGTACCTATTTTGTGGTACCTTATGACAGAAACAATCATTTTAGCACTTCAACTAAATAAGATTGCAACAAAATGATGCTACGAAAAGTTATGAAACTTGCTTCTGAATTTTCTGAAACATTATCTGTACATTTATTGTTTTCCTTTTTCTATGATCAAAATTTCAAGCTGTGAAAGTACTTAAAACATCCACATATCCTGTAATGCTTTGCAGACTGCTTATGAAAAGTTTTAACATTCTGACAGTTTGGTTCTTGACTAGCTTTCAGCAAAAATGAGATACATTCATTCTGCAACAATAGAGCAATACAATATAATTGAGAATATCTATATCAATAAAGTTTGGGAGTAAAGTACAGGTAACAATCTAGCAGAATTCTGACCTCAAAACTACAAATATTGCTTTAAGTTACATTAATGTCAACTTCCTTCAAACTGGATGTCAGTGAACACATACATGGCAAAACGGAGCAAAAACACAGCTTATGTAAACTTACGCACTCTACTGTACAATGACCTGTGCTACCAACTTTGATGTAATGTTTGAAACAAAAATGCTTCAGCAAATTTCTGACTGACAATATTTTTAGACCAGTGATCGAAGAAGTGTACAACGGTACTTACTTGTCATCTGTACCACCTGATCTCTCCGATGAGTGACTACTGGAGGAGTCTGCTGAGCCCACTCTCGGTCTCCGCCTGTCAATCGGAGCATCAGCTCGAGCCTGTCTGCTAACAGCATCTCGGTCACTGATGCTAAAAACAGAAATGCGATGAAATCAGATTATAGATATGCTAATCATTATTTCATAGGCAAGTAAACTTTTTGAAAAATTATAATTTAACAAGACATTATATCACTGATACTTGCTAAGCAGATTTTTAACATTTTGAAATTCTGACAATATGAATGTTAATTCAGAATTTTGAAAAACTCAAACTTCTAAATAAGTTTCCTTTGACATGACACAAAATCAATGATTCTTGCTTTGCAAACTTGTATATTTTGACTATAAAACTAAGTCAAGTAAAATGATGTCTGATAACTATTGACTGTGAATACTGTCCCTTATTTATTCCTAAGTAAGTAATCAGTACAGTCCAATGAGATCTTTAAATGAAATGTAGGACTAAGAAGAACATGAGTGCTCAACCTCCATGCAAATAGTTCTTTTTCATAATACAGCTCTTACAGACTTAGGAGAGAAATAATTCAGTTTCTTGTACTTTTAGTCAGTACTGTAAATGAAGGATAATGATAAAATTGGCAAAATGATTTTTTGTAGTAAACTTCTGGAGACATCTGTGAAAAAGGGATAATAGTGCAATAGAACAAAACATGAATGGCCTATTTCACAATGTGTTATCAAATAAAACATTTAATATACATTAAAGCCCCTATATCTCTCAGAGACAATCACTTAGAGTATATAACATGTGTAATCAGATTTTGTCCTTAATGTTTTAATAAGTACAGAGTCTGATATATTATTTACTCTTTGAAAACTTTTTAGTTTCCAAACCTCGATACTTTTTTTTTTCTATTGTTAATTTATACACAAAAAATTGTTAATTTATACACAAAAAAATTGTTAATTTATACACACAAAAAATTGTGTCACCAATATTTGCTGATGCATTACACATTCCAGTAAACTGATGTATTTCCGATGACACCACTCATTTATAAAAAGCACAGAAGTCTACCAGACCATCATTGGGAGTGCTCACCAATTACAAAATTTTTAACAAGTAAAGTATTTTCACATTCAGCTAACATATCAAAGCTGCTTTTATGTCAAATAATTTTAGGCAACAATAAGTAAGTGGGGATCAGATACAGGACATCTGAGTTTTTTTATGTTCTTCGGCATTCTCTCGAAACTAAGATATTTGAGTTTGAGAATATTATATATTCCCATTTTTTGCTATTATTTCAAGTTAGACTGACTCTTCTTTCTGCTGTATCAAGAGTAACCAGTCTGTATATTCATTTCATTAGTTTTTAATGATTTTCTTCAAGCTATATTCTATATTAAATCCTTATTTTACCCTTTTCTTTCCCATTTACTGAAATTATCGATAGTATTACCCTTTTATTTACTTAAGCATTTATTTTCTAAGCCTCACTATTTTTTATCTGGAATTCTTCATGTAAATTTCAAGCTGCCATTAAAAATACATTTTCATGATTATTTAGCGAAACATCCTGCAAGAAGTTTATCTTGCTGAACTAGAAGGTTCTGCAAGTTTTCTAGGCAACAAAAAAAAAATCTTGTATCGACCAGGTTGAGATTAAACAGAAAATTGTGATTACCTAGCATCCTCAAAAATATAATTATAACAAATTAAATTTGTATTCTGCATTCCATCTAATATGAAAACTATATCTAATTATATTTGATAAAAAAGTCTGAACCTGATACAGAAGCAAACATATACTGCCTTCCTATACCCCTATTTTCAGCAGCAAATCAAAACTAAACGAGTATTTTTTTTTAAATGAAAATAAATCGGTATACAATATTCAAATTTCCGTTTCATCCCATCACACACAAAAATTCTTCTAGGTAAAATATTATCTGAACATCATACATAACGTATTTAAAATATTGCTTATCTAAATTTAAGCAAAAAAAAAAAAACATTTGAAATAAATTTTTGTACCATGATCCAATTTGTCCCATAATAAAGATATATCCAGAGAACCTCCATTGAACTCCAGGGTAATTCTCAGAAAACACTCAGCTCATTGCCAGTTTATGGGTAGCTTTTTTTATTTCAAAGGTGGGGGCTGGTCAAAAAGATAGCTTAACTTCACAAGCATTTTTATGATCTATCTCAAAGTACTGAAGAACAAAAATGTTTTAAGGAGATCTGACTCATTCTTCTGACAATGCTGGGACAAATAACTGGTGTCTTTCAAAATGGCTTGTGCATTTTTTTTCTGCCAAGCTCAAGTAATTATGGATAATGTTTCCTTGGTTAGTTCTTTAATAGTTTGCTTTTTAATTTTTTCTAGGAAACATTTAGGCAAAAGAATTCAGAAAATGAGCATTTTTATAAGGTTGGCTTCAAGTCGAAAGGCAGCTTATTAGGTGTGCTTAGGTGGCAGGGCAGATTCATTCGGTGTACTTGGGTGGAAGGGCAGATTCATAGGGTGTGCTTAGGTGGCATGGGAGGTTCATTGGGTATGCTTGGGTGGCATGGGAGGTTCATTGGGTATGCTTGGGTGGCATGGGAGATTCATTGGGTATGCTTGGGTGGCATGGGAGGTTCATTTGGATTGCTTGGGTGGCATGGGAGGTTCATTGTATGTGCTTGGGTTGATTGGGAAAGAAGTCAGAATCATTCAGTATCTGCAGAAAGGCTACATCTACTTTTCATATAATTATGATGACCACCTGTTTTAACTGGCTGTGGTTCATTTTAAAGTACTGAACTTGAAAACCAGTCTCAGTGAGAGGTTCCAAAGTATCACTTCAACAAACACTATCACAACACTGTTTGACTTTCTTACTAACCTGGGGACCAAACTCTTATTAATCACCCCTCATTCCATCTGTACCAAAATAGAACTCCTACAATATATTAGAGGCAGGAATTCCTGACAAATAACTATGCTGGAATAGATAATGGTTCATCACTTGTCAAACTGCACTCAACATATCCAGTAATACCGTAAACACAGGTGTGAATGCCCCTCTGGGCAATCTGCATCTTTCAAGTAATGGATGGAGGGCTTTAATTCCTACAGTGTCCTTCCTTATAAAGACAGTCAAAAATGTTAAGGCTATCCTTTCTTTCAATTGCAAAACCAATTAATTTGTTAGAGTTGGGTTTGGATCATTTCATTAGAAATCAGATAATTTTTTTATAATTTGAGGAAACTTATTTTTTTTTTAAGTATAAAAATGTATAAGTGGGGGTACATTTATTCCAATCTTTAAGGTAATTCTGTAGATACAACTATCTTTCTCAAAAGCCACAGGGTTGCCAAAACACACTGCATAGGTCTATGTAATATTTATGAGTTTGATTCCTCAGACTGATGGGTTTTTGAGTGATTAAAATATCTTTTCACAGTGGTAGGCAAAGACTTGAATGTAATCATTTATATGTAACAGTACTTCTAGGAAATACACCTTAGTGATCAAAACAATTGTATTCTGAGAATTTACTGGCAATGATGTTGTCCTGATGGTCAATTGAACATTTAAAATTATGATACAGATCCATTTGTTATACATCTTTGTTGAGTATAAAACCACTAAATATTTCAAATTCTTTGTAAGTGTGTTGAAAAAATTAAGTAATTTCACTTCAAACATTAAAATGACTTTTCTGTTTAAAAATTGCATTCTCATTGATACTTATAATATGAAGCCCACAGCTTTGAGTATACACCTGTCAGTATATTGTAGCAGAGTTGTAACTAAATTTACTATATATAACCAACAAATCCTACAAAGCACTAAACTAGGTATGTACTCAACAAGGTTTCAACTCAACATTTTTAGAAGTCAAATACATTTGAACTCAACATTGTTAGAAGTCAAATACATTTGAGCTCAACATTGTTAGAAGTCAAATACATTTGAACTCAACATTGTTAGAAGTCAAATACATTTGAACTCTAACATCTACTTGAACTCAACTAGAATTGACCAAAACTAGATATGAATTCATAATTTTCAAGATTTGAACTCAGCTAGGCTTGAACTCAATACCTTAAGACCTACATTGTCTGACAAGAAAATATGATATCATAAACTGGTTTTTCTTCATACACTCTTCAATGACTGACACAGCAAACAATACATTCAACTCTAAATTTTCAAAGACAATTTTATCTTCACTAATCTTACGGACATGAAAGTTTGTAACAGAAAGACGCAAGGCATTTTGAAAAAGACCACCAAGAGTGGGATTCAAACTCCAGTCCTCCTGCCAGAAAAAAAGCAATGCTCTAGAACACTATGCCAAAGAATCTTTTCCCTGAGGCAGCTGTCAGAGGTTGTATTTATACAATTAAAGACTAGTGTGCATTGAACACTATGGAGACATTATGTTGTAGTGAGTGGTATAATGTATAGCAATTTTTTCATGTAACTTATAAAATTTACCTAACTTACTACTATTGGGCAGCTTTCTTTACTACTGACCAAACAAATGAGAGACTAGTTGTCTGATTCAGACAGACACATGTACAAATACAGTTGATGGTCTAACCAAAAACAGATCCACCACAAGATTTCTTCACAGCTGACAGTGACATGATTACATACTCATGGTAATTATGCTACAATTACAGGTAATAAAACAGAAATGACACTAAGTAACTTGCTACACCAGGTATGCAGGAATAGTGTGGGAGGAAAGGAGATACACTTTAGTCTTAACAATTACTAACAAGTATTTTAAATTAAAATCTTGGAAAATTCAACTTTTCCACAGTAGAAGGCAGTCTGGTATTGGGGATCTAACCAGATAGAACCAGTAAGACTTTACCAGCATAAGCAACAACAACAACAACATAACAAATGAATCAACAAATGCCCCATAATAGTATTTCTTATCATTTCTTTAGACAATTTCTCTCCCTTGTCTACTTTTCATGTCTTTAAACCAATAATCATCTCCCTTGGGTACTCTTCATAGCTTTTCATGCATAGAGTGTTCATTTCTTATCAATCATTATTCCTTATATCACAATAACTTCAGAGAACCTACAGAGTTGTATTTTTTTTTCTTTTACAAAAGATATATGTTCCACCTGTGCACAGGTAAAAATGCCTGGTGGTCTGAACAGTAGAAAGATGTATTACATATTTAATAAGGAACAATACTAACAGGGAAGTAACTCTTCATAAACAAATAAAACATGTTGCCAGTCTCCAATCATTTCATCGAAGGCATGTGGTTAATGAAGGGGGCAAGAAAGGGGGTGCAGAAAACAGCCAGATGTATTATGTAATTAATTAGGAACAATACAAGAGGGCAAACAAGTCTTAATAAACGAAATAAAACGCTAGCAAGTAGTTGTATGTTTCTCATTAGCAGAAGTAATTTCATCAGAATGATTTAGGAAAATGTAAAGGAGAAGGAAAAAATGGCTGTAACTTCAATCAGTTTGTACAATGTATCTTGAATGGTTGGCTGCCAAATATTCTGGTAAACAACAATGTATGTAGCTAAGTACATATCACCTTGCTACAAGTCCTAGACTAGAAGACTACATGGAGACAGGGGTACCAACAGCTGGATGTTTGTATTACAGCAATACAAACATATTACGTCTTAAACTGACTCATCCACATGATCAATATACATGTGCATCTGTACAGATAAACCTGTAGTGTATGTCATTTCAGAAAGTTGATTGCGCAGTTATAAATTATATCCTGACTAAAATATGACTTACTTCTGTTCAGTTCAGCACCAATTCCACCATACTTAAAGTAAGTAGGCAGATGAACTTAGTTCTGTTTTCATGAAATGCATCTTGTGAACTTCTTTAAAAACCCTTTTATGTTTAGATCAATGCTTCAACTAAGAATGTCTGGTTAAATCTTTTAGTAGTATACAAAGAAATTTGACAATAACACAAATCTTTGGATCTGAGTACTGCTGGACGCAGTGATTCAGATGTTAACATAGGTTAATGTTTGTTTGCTTGTTTGTTTGTTTGTTTACTTTGGGATTAATGCCAGTTTCAACAGCTGTGGTCATATCCCAGCCGTCAGTGCACCTAACAAGTGTTCCTTTGTATGCAACCAGTTTACCAACCAATCTGTCCACAAGTGATTGACTACTTTTTCACAAGATTCAGAGGTGAAAGATCACCAATGTCTGTGATCAATTTCCAGAGAGAATTTTTTCTTGGCCCTTATGGGGATTGAATCAAGAACCCCTGGACTGACAATCTGATACTTTA
Source organism: Cyclina sinensis (assembly GCA_012932295.1). NCBI lineage: Eukaryota > Metazoa > Mollusca > Bivalvia > Venerida > Veneridae > Cyclina > Cyclina sinensis. Next base: position 7,219,042 of record JAAONU010000009.1, on the reverse strand, counting down.
CCTATGGAGCTAGGTGAGCTGGCTCTTAATATACATTATAATTATAATAAATGCTAATTAAAACCTGATTTTTACCTGATTGTGAGACAACATTTTACTTTTCTAATTCATTTTACGTTATACAATAATATTTCATACATAAGTAATGTTTTGAAATTTCCTTATGTGCACGGCTACCAGATTCCAAAGGGAAACAACTCTTGGATTCTTCACATATTAACCCTTCAGGAGTTCTCACTACTCCAGTTAAGATTTGATACTGAAGTAGTGAGAATACATGCATTCAACAGTTAAAACGGTGTAATTATCATATAGAAGTGTCTGAAAGTGTGAGGAGTTTGGCGAGGTCTGATAATATTATATGTATACAACATGAATTAGAATTAACTGCGCAGGTATTCTGTCTAACTTACGAAATAACTTCATCTACAACGATCAAAGTCCCTACATTCTTCAACAAATCTCAACCACAGTGGTAATACCTTTTTGTTTTTGTTGTTGTTGTTTTTTTAAACTATACTGTGATGCCCCGCAATACCTAAAATTTTAATCTTAAAGTGTATAACATCAGCTTTCCGTAACAAGTCTAAATGCCACTCCTTGTATAGTACATGTTTATGATTTCAAATCAAAGTACTGACTTCAAAGTTACTTGTTTTAGTGCATGATTAAAACACTTAAGATTTATGGAAAAAGGTTTGACACTAATCCAAAATAATCATTAACTACAGTTTAATGACGGTACTTAATTCCTTATTGAAAGACCCTTCAATAAACGAGGAAGGTTTATTCTTCTATGTTTTGTCTTTGAAGCTTATTTTCATATTGTTCATAGAGTGTATGACTAATCTTATTGCAGAATAGTAATTGAATATTAATTAAGAAACAATTATAGGTAACGAATAGCATATGTTTCAATGGAGGTTTTCATTTCTGCCGATAGTTTGTCAAATGAAATCTTGATGATAGTTTGATGCTTTGACGAAATATGACAGGATGCTAAGTCATTTAAATACTTATTAATTTTTATATGAGCTCAATATCTTAGCTTTATTTTCTAATGATTTGTCATAAGTAATTGTACTATTAGTTAGAGGTTAATATTACTATTGAATTATATTTTGTTTTTAAAACTTATAATAACTTAAATTGTTCTTCACTTTCTTGACTTTTGACATAAACTAACTACAATTAAAACAATTGGTTGATTTAAGGAACAGGTTTCAACTTGTCCATTTTCAGTACAATAAACCTAATTTCTTGGACATTTAAAATGTCACCCCATGGATAAAAGATGTACAAACCTTGTGATCCTTGCTGGTGACCTCCTTGTGGTGACATCATCAATTCTTGTGTTGATGTCATCATCCTTTGTGCTTGTGTAATAGGTTTTTGGGCTCTTGTAACTGACACCAAATTCAAATGGAGGTGAAATTACCTCGCTACCAAGTCTGTCTGAACCAAATCTGCCTCGATCATGAAATCTGTGAAAAATAAAAATATATGATATACCTGGTACGGTACTTAAGCAATCTTTTCTCCAGACAATTGATCAAAAAATATAACTTACTTCTTTTAGTAATTATTTTTTAAAGTTTAAGAAAGTGGATTTATCACATAAGGAAAGTTTTCTTTAAACAGATCTTCAGAAAAATCTGTATCAGTTATTATAGATATATTCTAACGTGCTATAACCCTGCCTTTGAACTGGCTGACAGGTCTGAAAGGTTGAAAGGCTGAAAACAACTTTCAGCATTTCTCTTCGATTTTTGTAGCTGCTGAAAAAACTGTAAATGATTCTTGTAGAAATGACAATTTCTAAGTTCTTTAACAATGCTGAAATACAAGATGGATGGTGTAGCAGTGCTAGAAGGGTAGGGAACCAAACTCCCAATCTGGATGTTACTCGGTTCAATTCCCACCACAGCTGAGTCTCCAGTGACTTTCACACTTTTGGGACAATTACTTGTCTGAACCTAGGAAGCCATCATCCAGTTTGCTTAATAATCATGTTTCCCAATCACTGTAAAATACTTTATTTTAAACTAACCTGTATCCGGTGAATGTTAGAACAACTCTTAAAATGCTTCACACCTTTAACAATATTAATAATATATAAGGCACATTTATGGGTGAAAATGAAATGGTTTTTAGTACTATTGAGTACATCCACCGATATACAATGCAAGATCTTATTTACCTGCATACTTACCTTGGTGAATCATAGCTTTTTGTAGTAAACTCTGACGAATTTCTGTTATTTATATCATAACCTCTGGTGTACCTTGACATACTACCTACCATCTGAGAACAGACCTCTGGTGCTTAAAGTTGGTGACGAGATATAGGAATCTCTGGTGTAATCTGAAAAGAGACCATAGATACAAAATTTAGTTTTCTAATCACAAAATATTACCTATAAAATAAGGAAGTCTGTCCTGCTGGAACAGAATGTCCACATGAAGAACAACTGTAAGAATGTTTCTAAGGGACAATCAATCTGAGGCTTTAAGGGAATGGGCCGAGGCTGAGACACTCATAGTACATTAAGACTATTTGTAATGTTAGTTCATTTAAACATGTAAGGGCTAAAAAAAAAAAAAACCCAGGGAATTAATACTAGACCAAGTATTTGCTCTTCATGTTAAAAATATCAGTCCTTAGTTATTTTAAATCGTAAATATAAGACACAAATCTGAATTCCAAAGGATGTCATTAAATGAAGAAGACCTTCAAGGAACTGACCAATCAAAACCCAGATTTTCAGAGCCTCTTTTCGAAGAGAATTTAAAGACATTATCCATTAAAATAAAACTATAAAATGGGAAGTAAAAGGTTATCAACAAAAATTTATATTGAAAAATTTTTTTTTTAACTAAGTTACAAGCTAAACAAACAATAACTGCTCTCAAGTTCAACAGAGAAATTCACTGGTCAGAGATTGGAGCATTCAATATTTTGAAATCTCTATAACAAGTGATACAAAAATACGCAATGACTTTGTACATTTACTGCTTTTCTAATATGTTTAACTTTACTTTTTAATTATAATTTTCATTATCACTTTTTATTAATATCCTTTCCATCACTTATTCTACACTGATTTATTATACTTTTTAACCTTTGCATTTCATTTTATAATTTCTTATAGAGCACCATAACATTGTATAATATTTTCATGAAGAGAAACCAAATATTCCATTATTATGTCACATTCCTGTTTGTTGTTGTTGTTTTATAATCCTATTTACTGTCTGCATATTGCCCACTCAGAATTGCCTACATTCTTAAATAATGTAACAATAATTCCCTCAGGGTGGAGAAAAAATACTTGTGATTTTTACTTGCATGCTGTGCTCACGTGCATTCTGCATATCACGAAAAGATAGTACGAACAGATGTAAAAGATTTTTATCGGGCATGAATATTTCATCGCCTCATACAAAGAGAGGCTTGTATCAATTTTATTACCCTCTTTGTAAGACACTTTTTTCTCTTGCAAAGCATTTCTGACATGATTTTCCTTTTTATTGTTTTGCAATATTAAAACTGGAAATTGAAAAGTTTTCTGTGAAAAGTGGCATTTTTTACACTTTTCAATACAAGAGAAAATAATCATCATCTAACTCTTTAAAACTTTGTGTAAATAAATATAACCCTCATCCCAGGACCACCTTATTTGGTTAATTTGCTTTTAATCATACTTTTTTCAAATTTTGTTAACTTATGTGATGTAAGCTGATGATATAAGATATGATGATTCATAAAAACCCAATCTTTGTAAAAGAGTGATTCTGGTTATAATTAAGTTGGTATCAAATTTAAATCAATAAAGAGTATACTGCCTAAAACAAGACTACATTTTGGCAAACATAACAGTGCAATACAAGTCAAAATGACTTTATCTATATTTGTCAGAATCACTTTATCTATATTTTGGCAGACATAACACTGCAATACGAGTCAGAATGACTTTATCTATATTTTGGCAGACATAACAGTGCAATACAAGTCAGAATGACTTTATCTATATTTGTCAGAATCACTTTATCTATGTTTTGGCAGACATAATACTGCAATACGATTCAGAATGACTTTATCTATATTTTGGGAGACATAACAGTGCAATACAAGTCAGAATGACTTTATCTATATTTGTCAGAATGACTTTATCTATATTTTGGTAGACATAACACTGCAATATGAGTCAGAATGACTTTATCTATATTTTGGCAAACATAACAGTGCAATACAAGTCAGAATGACTTTATCTATATTTGTCAGAATCATTTTATCTATATTTTGGTAGACATAACACTGCAATATGAGTCAGAATGACTTTATCTATATTTTGGCAGACATAACAGTGCAATGCAAGTCAGAATGACTTTATCTATATTTGTCAGAATCATGTTATCTATATTTTGGTAGACATAACACTGCAATATGAGTCAGAATGACTTTATCTATATTTTGGCAGACATAACAGTGCAATACAAGTCAGAATACCTTTATCTACAGTTTGACAGACAAACATAACAGTGCAATACATGTCTTTATCTACATTTTTAACAGACAAACATTACAGTGCAATACAAGTCAGAATGCCTCTATTCTTATTTTGGCAGACATATATAACAGTGACATGCAAGTCACAATGTCTTTATCCACATTCTAACATACATCACAGAGCAATTATACATGACAGAACCCATTGATCTAGCCTTTACCTTCATTTGGCAGACAGTATTGATTGAAAACTTCAGAATTTTGCCATTATTTCTCTCTGAAACTAAATATTGAAATAAGTTTACACACTCTTAAGTCCTTAAGTTAATATTCATTTTTCTTGATTAAAGGAAAGGTCAAAGATATCTTTTTGCATGTATTTAATGAAGTTTCTTTACTTGTTTCTTCCTTTAAGTAACCCTTGCCCTTTATTGATGAAAAAAATGATCATAATTATGTTTGTATGGATGCTGCATTTGTATTAAATATCAATTATCCTGAAATTGTCTAAAGACCACAACATGTTCCTGATTTACGTCAAACAAGAACTGTCACTGTAAGATGACAATGCCCCCAAAAGTTGTGCTTTGACCTTTGAGCTGAGAACAAGTCATTCAGGGGTCAAGGTCAAATAAATATAGGTTAGTGGGTAGGTCATATCCAAAAGGGTGTTGTGTCCAAGTATGAAGTAAATCCACTTACTAATAAGGAAGTTATGGGCAATGTTAAAGTTTTTGGACAACTGGATCTTCAAAATGAAGGTCATTTAGGGGTCAAGGTCAAATAAATATAGGTCAATGGGAAGGCCTTGTCCAAAGGAGTGTTGTGTCCAAGTATGAAGTAATTCCACTTACTAATAAGGAAGTTATGGCCAATGTTAAAGTTTTTGGACAATTGATCTTCAAGGTGAAGGTCATTCAGGGGTCAAGGTCAAATAATTAAAGGTCAGTGTGAAGGTCTTGTCCAAAGGGGTGTTGTGTTTAAGTACGAAGTATATCCACTTACTAATTTGGAAGTTCTGGCCAAATATTAGATTAAGGACAATTGGATATTCAGGGGTCAAGGTAAAATAATAAAGGTCAGTGGGAAGGCCTTGTCCAAAGGGGTGATGTGTCCAAGTATGAAGTAAATCCACTTACTAATAAGAAAGTTATTGCCAATGTTAACGTTTTCGGACGGACTGAAGGACTGACTGATGGACTGACTGACAGTTCAAAAACTATATGCCTGCCTTCGGGGGCATAATAAAAACAAGAGCTGCCACAAGTGGGGACCACGGTCAACTTTTTCTTATTTCCAAAAGCAAACACATCAGAGAAAGTATATTGTGCTGAAGGGTTTTCAAAAGCAACAACATTTAGGATTATAATACATCCATTAGTAACAAAGTTATTGCCAATTTTAGCAATATTCATCATTTGACCTTGCAGTCAAGGTCAAATAAAGTTCAAGGTCAAGTTCATTTAGGTATTGTCCAAAGGGTAATATGTCCTAAGTATGAAGACAATACATCCATTAATAGCAAAGATATAGCCATTTTTAGCACCGTCATTGGCACACTTCAAATATTCAACATGTTGGTTTTTTGCTAAGTGTTGTTTTGTCCTAGTATGAATCAAATCTGTCCATTAATAATAAAGTAATGGCAATTTAAGCAAAATTCAATAACTTGACCTTGATGGACAAGGTCATTCTCAGGTCAAGGTCATACCTGAATAAATCAAGATGTTGGTTTTGTCATAAGTGCTGTGGTATTCAATAATCTGACCTTGAAGGGCAAGGTGATATAAAGGTCAAGGTCATACTTGAATTATATAACATGTCAGTTTTGTGGTAAGTGTTATGGACAATTTTAGCAATATTCCATAATAAACATTTAAGGTCAAGGTCAAATAAAGGTCAAGTTCAGTTTAACCCTCTTGATGGTATTGTCCAAAGGGTAGTTATGTCCAAGTATGAAGTCAATACATCCATTAATAGCAAAAATATAGCCAATTTTAGCACCATCAAGGTCATTTAAAGGTCAAGGTCATACCCGAATTATTTAACATGTCGGTTTTGTTTTCAGTGTTGTTCTGTCCCAGTATGAATCAAATCTGCTCACTTGTAACAAAGTTATGGCAATTTAAGCAAAATTCAGTAACTTGACCTTGACAGTCAATATCATTTTAAGGTCAATGTCATACTTGAATAGTTAAAGATGTCGGCTGTGTCATAAGTGTTGTTTTGTATTAGTATGAATCAAATCTGTAAATAAATGAAAATTCAATAATTTGATCTTGACAGTCACGGTCATTTTAATGTCTAGGTCATACCTGAATGATTTAAAATGTCAGTTTGGTCATAAGTTTTTTCTTGTCTAAGTACAATTCAAACCCATAAATAAATAACAAAGTTATGACGATTTAAGCATAATACAATTACCTGACATTCAAGGTCATTACAGGTCAAATTCAAACTTGAATAATTCAATGTGTCAGTTTTGTCATAAGTGTTGTTTGGTCCAAGTATGAATCAAATCCGTAAAATAAATGACAAAGTTATGACAATTTAAGCAAAATTCAATCATTTGACCTTGACAGTCAAGGTCATTTTAAGATCAAGGTCATACCTGAATTATTCAATATGTTGTTTTTGTCATATACTATGAATCAAATCCAACTATTAAACAAAGTTATGGTCAATTTTAGCAAAATTCAATAACTTGACCTTGAAGGTGAAGGTCATTTATGAGTCAAGGTCAAGTTCAGTCTGGTCTAAATGAAGGTTTCACCCAAAGGGTTGTTGTGTCCAAGTATGAAGACAATCCATTCAGAAATATAAAAAAATATGATCAATGTTAAGTTTTCGGATGGCAACACCAACAACACCAACACCATGACTGTAGCAATAGCTCGATGTTTTTCTTCGAAAAGTCAAGCTAAAAATGCCTTCAGATTCCAAAGATATTTTTTCCTGAAATAATCAAGACATTCTTCTACAGATCCAGTATTAACCTCTAATATTTCTTGATGTTAAAAAAAGGTTTTCCTCAGCATGAATGTGCTACAAACTTTCACATAGTAAATCAGGATAACAGGGAAGCTTGGTGTAGAGCTGAAGAAGAAAAAATAACTGTAAACAATAAGCTTTTAATGAGTCGGATCACTCGAAGTGAAAAAAAAAAAATACTTGAAGAGATATAAACCAGACTGTTTCGTTTAGATTTTGTTGCCAGAAAAACACTTGGGAACCTACATTTAGACCATCTTCTAAGGCAGAATGGAAGTTCAAACAACCTCTCTGCTCTGTAGACATAGTAAAAACCACCAAGAACTTTGTTTACAGAACTGTTTGCTTTCATTTCAAACATTAAAACCTTTCCACAAATGTATCTCCACTTCTCTGGTATCTTTTATGCTGTTCTACTTAAAGTAATTCTTTGGAAAAGATTGTTTCCACTTCTTCTAGAAATGAGTTAGTTTTTAAGATCTATGGAAGTCTTTCATACTATGCCCAAGGTAAAATTATGGCACTTTAATTGATACAGTTTTTCCCTGCCCACTGTACAGAAAAACAACTGTACAGATAAAAGACCATGCTTCATTTGAAACCAACTACTTTGTATGTAGAAATATTGTACACTTGAGGACCTGACAATCCATATCATTGTCTTGATCAGAATATGAATGACTAGCTCTCTCAATACACTTTAATTTACAGGACCTTTGCCTTACTTGAGAGTCCAAGACTTCATAAGGCAATGTACTGTAATGGTTCCACCTGAAAATCCAGGACTGTATTTATGGAATAGAACAGTATACTAATGAAGGCTTATAATCTCACCTGAGAATCCATGACTTGATCTGTATCGAGGCGAAGTGTCACTGTAAGTGGGTGTATAGCTTGTTAGATCTGTGCTCCCTGGGTATCGGAGATCACCAATATTTCTTTGTCTACCTGAAATAGAAATTTTATCATTACATAAGTTGCATGGAGGTTGTTTGGAATAAAATCTGTATTTTCTAAGAAATGATGGTTCCCATCTTGGTTGAATCCTTAACAAATCTGTGAATACTGACAGTTATTGGTTCAAATCCGACCAATGCCCTAACACTTTGTTTGAAAGCTGGTAGTTTCTTCAGAAATATGGAGTACAATACCAGTTTTCAAAAGGATGCTGGAAATGATAACTTTATTATCCCATTTTCATTCATAACCCATTTATGCCCAATGGATTATGCCATCCTTCTTAGTTGGACAAGTCCATTGTTAATTAAACGGGTTTCTGGTATAAATTTTCAATTTCATTCTATTTAGGGAAGTAAGTCCTTTATGCAAACAGTGTAGACCCAGATCAGACGCCGCATCTTGCGGCGTCTGATCTGGGTCTGCACTGTTTGCCTCTGTCTAATTTTGGGGACGCTAGGCATTAATGGGTTAAGTTCCTTGACTACCAGTAAAATTAATGACTGGTTCAGCCTAAAATTTTGAAGATGGGAAAGTCTATTATAGAAAGGTAGGAAAGTTAGAGTTATAAATACAATGATACATTGAAAACTGATTGGTGTGGCTACAAATCTACAGGTAAAGTATGTAAAACATCTAGAACATAAATCATTGTGGAAAATTGTCGAGAAAATAAGTTTTGCTCCAGGGACTGAAACTATTTCTCCACTTTTTAATGATGTTAACTGTCTGATAAAAGGTCTGAAATCAAGATATTCCCATTGAAAGTTTAAAAAGCTGTTTTCTGTCAAGAAATTTTAGATTAGATGGATGTTTTAGAGAGAAACATGAAAAGAAAAATCTGATTCTAAGTTTGTTATCAGGCTTAAAATTAATACCGTGGATCAACTGAGCGGCTGCATGTACTGCACATCTGTACATGTGCACCTTATGTTTCATCTTTCTTCATTTTCAGCAAATTTTTTTCTACTTATCCCTTCTTACATTAGTTATTAGATATCATAAACCACTGGGGACAGGGTGGCTTTCAGTGATAATGGCATTATGTGCTCATCAGATTGGTCATAATGTAATATGTAAAACAGGGGCGTAGCTGAGGACAAAATTGAGTGTACCTGCAGGCAGTCCAGGTGACCACAGTCAGGCCACCTTGCAGGATCATGGTAGAGTCCTAAAGAGGGTCCAGGGACTGAAGCCCCCAAAAGCTCCACAGATTTTGTCATTTAGAGATGCTTTAATCATGATTATTATAAAAAAGTGTTTCCTCCCAGAACGAATTGCATATTCAGCATAAAGGCAGCTACACCATTATAAAGTAGGCAACAAGACAGGCTACAGAAAGGAAGCTCATGGTTTGAGTCCCAAAAGAAGCTTGTTCTGGAATATTCAGCAAGCTAGTGCTGAGCCAGGCCATCAGCCACTGAAAGACTGTTAATTTATTGTCTGAGGATAAGAAATGATGTGTTACATGTCTGGTAAGCCCAAACAGTGACATGTCAATTGGGGTGAAACTTGTAATTAATGACTAACACTTCACTATCAAAAAAAAAATGTTCATACACTATTTCATACATTTTTTGTTACTTTATTCATTTACACACACTTGAAAACCACTGATACAATCTTCTTTTTGCTAATAAACTACAAGACTGTTAAATTTTAAGTGGAAATGCAATAAATCCATAGCCTAAGCAAACTGATGGCTGAGTGCAATGAAATTTACACTTCAATGATGCAATGTAGAATTATTCAAAACCACTTACTTGACAGCAAGAAAAAGTGCAAAAACAATCATTAATGTGATTTTTTCATTTTCAAACTGCCTCATCATTTAAAATGGGGGTGGGAGGGTAGAAAGCCTATCGGTATATAATATAATACAACTGGGAACACACAGAAGTTTTATTTCAATGTATTAGTACAGTTACAAAAAAATTTAAACATGTCCATGAAAATAAAATCTATATCATGTATGATTGTTTTCAAGGTGGGGGAGGAAGTAGGTTCTTTAAAGACTATGAAGTTATATGTACCTTGTAACTATCTAGCTTGAAGTCAAAAAGAATGTTTTATTAAATATAAAAGTCTAGCCATGAACAGAATTTTTTCACAAATTCTGATTAAAATTTCATTTCTGTAGGCAATAATGTCCTCAAAAGAACAATATACCATTCAGCCATTTCCATGTGTTTTATGTTTTTTTGTTGTTTTTTTAAGAAAGTGAAGTATATAATCCTTTCTCCTGGAAAACAATTTACTGGAAATACTACCAAGGCAGTCTCCAAACACATTCTCAGAAATCAATCAGGCATGCTGGGTGGGGTACAAGGTAATTAACAGGTTGTTTTTTCTACGCTATAAACTTGGCATTTTAACCCTTACAGAAATCGAAGTTTTTCAGGGAGATTTAGTAATTAAGTATTGCTTGCAGAAAATTTACACTCAGTAGGTGTCTTACTATTTCTGTCTGCATGTTGCATTTGGTTGCCAAGACTATGTCTAAGTACTTTATGATGACGTCTTCAGTCAATTAATATACCTTCTATAATGAATAGTAAAAGAGAAAATGAAGTTTTATTAGGTAATATGCATTAACTTAATTACACAATTAAGAAAAATGTGTCTAACAGACATTTTGGGAGTTATCTCCCTTTTCCATCTCCGTGAATTTTTCTTTTTCATTTTCCATTCTTCTGCAGAGCGACTCTAGTCAAATATCCCATTCTTCAGCTTATGTTAACAAGTTCCAGTGAAATTCTCCTCCATCAGTATGATTAACATACCCATAAAAGCAATTCATAAAACTGATTACAATTTAACTTACTTAGAGACAATTACTAAGATCTGAAGCACAGAATTATGGTGTTGACAATTACAAAGTCTTTGGTCTGAGGTCATGCAGTATATTTGGTGGGAATGAAAGAAATGCAATACATTGAAAAATGTGATTCTGTTAAAAAGAAGACCATTAAAAAAAAACCCACATTGCATCAATAAGCTGAATCCCGAACTTTAATCAGGGTTCAATGAACAATTATCAAGCGATTAGTTTAGTTTAGACTCATTTATTTTACATCGATTGTGATACAAGTTCTTACATTTTAGATTCACCATGCTCGATGACTGCTTCCTGGGTTCCATACCAGTATTCGCGCAGCAGTGACGAATCTGAAGATCATGAGAGAATCTCGCCTCTGACCGGATTCGAACCCGCGACCTCCAGATCCGGAGCCCTGCACTCTACCCCTGGACCACGGTGCCTCCTCTATTAGTTCCATGATTCTCCAAGCCTATGTCCTTCCCGAGAGCAAGCAAACTTTAAGTAAACCTCCACCACCTTCCAGTGTATAAAAGGGCACGCAATTGTTTCAGGTTTAGTATATCAGATAATTAGTTCACTTGTAAGACAGAACCATAACTTTTAATATGTTATAAAACATTCTAGGCACATCAATATCTCTACCTCATTTTTCTTCTGTGCAAAAAACAACAACAAAAAAAACATGGAAAGAATATGATTTATTACATAATGAAAGCATGTTGATTACTCAAACCTTACATTCTCACTTCACATTCCCTGGCAGAGATCTGCATATCCTGATGCTCAGACAAGATTATGTTAGTTTCTTCTAGAGATGGGTGGGGGGATACACACAGATATTTTTGGAGATTAAATTTCCATAAACAACTTGCCAGAATACTTGTAAACTCTAAATATTGCAATACACAAACAGGATAGAACAGTTATTATAAGGAGTTTTACTGCTTTAAAACAAAGAAGCCACTACTTCTTTTTCATGTTCACCTCAATATTATGATAACTGTCTCTGTGAAAGTCAAAAACTTCAATCTCCATGAAAGTAGCCACTTTATTAATAAAATGCAGTCAAAGTGAACTAGAACTATCGCTGAATGCGATTAATACCCCCACCAATGTCCTTGACAGAAGACGACATGGAAAGGTGGTTAAGGGAATAACTTTAGTGGCACAAATACATATACATAAAAAGAAATTATCTCTGGTGAAAAAAACAAACAAATTGTACAGGTAATAGTATAAATATATATTGTCAAATCATGTTCGAAACAGTTACAAATAACCTTTCATTTTCGTGAATATCTGTTCTAGTTTCAGAAACATTTAGGTATTAATGGTTATATCAGAACATTTTCTAAGCCTAAAAGGGGCATAACTTGTGTCATAATTCAATGGAATTGTAGAATTTTCGTCATCTGAGCTTGCTTGTAACCATTCATATAAATTTTAAGTTTCAAGTAAATATCTGTTCTGGTTTAAGAAATATTATAGTAAATAAATTTAAAGACATAAAAATGGACTTAACTTTGTCAAAATACAATACAAAGTTATCCCCCCACCCCCACTTTTTTTAGTTATGAAACTTGACCTGCATATCTTACTTGCGACACTTCGTATATATTTGAAGTTTCAAATGATTATCTGTTCTAGTTTTAGAAATATTCAAGTACATGTTAAAATTTCAGAACATTTTCTAAGTCAATTTTTGACCTTCAAGTGTGGCCTTGACCTTAAGCTGGCACAAGGGTAAGATGGGTTCTGCACATTGCCCAGTTGGGGTGAACATTTGAGTCAAGTTTGAAGAAAATCCTTCCATTAGTATAGAATTTATAGAGCGGACACGACATATTGTCTAGTATTGATTGTAAGTAAATTAAAAGACTTAAAAAGGGGCATAACTTTGTCAAAATGCAATACAGAGTTATGAAACTTGACCTGCATATCTTACTTGTGATACCTCATATATCTTTTAAGTTACAAGCAAATACCTGTACTAGTTTCAGAAATATTCAAGTACATGTTAAAATTTAAGAACATTTTCTAAGTCAATTTTGACCTTCAAGTGTGACCTTGACCTTAAGCCGGCACAAAGGTAACATGGGTTCTGCACATAACCTTGTTGAGTTGAACATTTGAGTAAAGTTTGAAGAAAATTCTTCCATTAGTATAGGATTTATAGAGTGGACATGACATATTGTCTAATATTTGATTGTATGTAAATTTGAAGACTTAAAAAGGGGCATAACTTTGTCAAAATGCAATACAGAGTTATGAAACATGACCTGCATATCCTAATTGTGACACTTCATATATATTTTAAGTTTCAAGCAAATATGTTTTCTAGTTTCAGAAATATTCAAATACATGTTAAAATTTAAGAATATTTTCTAAGTCAATTTTTGACCTTCAAGTGTGACCTTGACCTTAAGCTGGCAAAAGGGTAACATGGGTTCTGCACATCCCCTTGTTGAGGTGAACATTTGAGCCAAGATTAAAGAAAATCTTTCAATTAGTGTAGGACTTACAGAGCGGACACGACATAATGTCTAATATTTGATTGTTTGATATTTGACCTTCAATTGTGACCTTGACCTTGAGCTGACACATGGGCAATATGGGTTCTGCACTTCCCCTTGTTGAGGTGAACATTTCAGCCAAGTTTGAAGAAAATCCTTCAGTTGGTATAGGATTTATAGAGCGGACACGATAATGGAGATGGACGGACGGACGGACCGACGGACGGACGCGACAAAGCGAATCCATTATAGCCCCCCCCCCACATTTTGTGGTGGGGGTATAAAAATACCTCTGATGTAATGACTGTGTAAAACACGATAACACCAAAAGGATTTTCTTTCTATCTGAGCTTAGTTAGATCTATTGCTTTGCAGAGAGACCAGATTGTCAGAATTTTTCAGAAGCTGTCAACGAATCTTATAAAATTAATACATTTAGTCCATATTTTCATTAAACATGCAGCTTCAAACATATTATCAGCAGACCTTAAGCATCACCTTAAGACAATTCTGAGACTAATCTGACTTTAGTCTACTGAGATAAGACTGCTCATTCAAGCAAACAATTCTCAACCAAAGAAAGGATTTTTTTCAGCTCAATATCATTATATACTAAGAGGAGCTGTGGTCGAGGGGTTAGAGCGACGAACTCCCGATCCGGAGGTTGCTGGTTTGAATCCCACCAGAGGTGAGAACATCCAGTGACATTCCACAGTCCTCACTTTTGGCATGAGTACTGGTATGAACCCAAGAAGTAGACGTAGGACCTTGCCTGCCTAGTACAGTCAGTATTGACTGTTGGCACAGTCAGTATTGACTGTTGGCAGTAATAAGCTGAACTTGATACTAAAGTGCATTGATTTTCTCCAAGATATGCATGTGTGCTGATGCCAGACATAGTTAAAACACCTGCAGAAATTATAAGAAAATGCCAGAAGGCATCATTTTATATATTCTATCTAAACCTGAATGCATAAATGCACATCTGGCCCTCTACAAAGGGAACAAACTAATGACTGTGGGGATGGTTTGACAGGGGTCTCAAATTTCAGGAACTAAATGCCTTTAATAGAAACTGATTTGGTTTAGTTTCAGGATGTGGTTTTGGTATGGTATGGTTTAAGTAATTGTGTAAGAATTAGTCATTTTTGTATGCAGATTACAGTTGACATTATAACTGCATCTGGAAAGAAAAGGATCAAGACCCTAAAAATACTGATCTGAATGAAAACTGACTTCTTTTACAAGGAGTCAAACCAATGGGACCTGTCAGTGAGTGAGTCGGCTAGAGTGGTTTTAATTCTCTGCACCACTTAACACATAAGAATAACTTTAGATTTTTGGACAGAAAGATGGCTTTTATTTAATATTTTATTTCACATTCCATTATAGCATTAATGCCAAGGTACGGTGTTCAATTAACTTCTTATGGAACTTTTTGAGGTTTCCAAAAAATTTAAAACACATACAGTGCAGTTAGTTATCGAATACTTAAGTATTGCCATTAGTTTATTAAGAAAGTCAAAGTGTCAACAGTACCAGAAAGTGCTAATTGGTTCTTTATTTCATAGACCTTAGAGCATTTTTGCATTGATCCCCTCATATAACACACTTTACAAACTAGTATTTGCACAGAAATACTTTCATAGCTAATGTATCCAGTACTTTGCAGATCATTAACACTGTAATGACTTAACCTTGTGAAAACATCACAAAGATTGTGACCCAATCCAGATGGTGTAAAAATATACACAAATAGGGATACATCTGTTACACTGATTTGTCTAATTAAAACTGCTTAGCTTAAGTTAAAAACCTATCAATTTTACATAAATTTGATAGCAAATTCAATCAACTTATATTTATCTCTCTTGATCACTGCTTCCTGGGTCATAGATAAAACTTGCAGAAAGTCACTGGAAACATTTATCACTTGCGGGATTCGAACCTCAGTGTGGCCCTTGAGACTGCTAACAACAGAATTCAGATGATATAAGTTCAGGCAGTTTAAATGCATTCAGCCATGATGATTCCAAAGTGTTCACAATCAATGAATGCTTTCAACAGAACACATAACACAATAACCGGAGATTCAATATATTAATTCAGATACCACAGCCTCTGGCTTGAAAATAAACAATTCATTTTCACAATAAAAATGATGTTTTTTATTCATTAGATCAAAGGAGCACAAATATGGTGTCTCTACCATGGGATCTGATTAAACAAGAGGGTCATGATGGTCCTGGATTGCTCACCTGAGTACACTGGCTGTGGGTCTGCTATTAACCAAACAACTGAACTAATATTACATTTTATAACTGAAGATTTTCAAAGATCTTATAATTTATACAAATAAAACCCATGGCACTGAGGCAATTTTGGACAAGCAGCTTGTGTGATGTTGTCTGAAGCAAAATGTTGACAAAAATCTATATCAAGCTATGGCTGCCATTTTGTGCAATCGAGTGAAACCATTTGAGCAATTTTCATAGATGGATATATAACAAACATTCCTGTAAGTGCATTGACCGAGTAGAACTGTTTGAGCAATTTTAGAAAAAAAGCAATAAAAGAAACATTTCTATAAAGTTTGATGAAAAATGGCATGGCAGTGTGTCATTGGAAGCCAAATATTAATGAAAATCTAATTTTTACTGTGGCAGTCATATTGTGCAAAAGAGTTTAACCACCTGAACAATTTTGATATGGGCTATATAAGGAACATTTCCGTGAAATTGGTGGAAAATGACCTTTCAGTTTAGGAGCAGATGCTGTTAGATTTTTTTTCTGTTTTTAACAGTTTGAGCAATTTTAGAAAAGAGCAAATTAAGGAACATTTGTATCAAGTTTGGTTAAAAATGGTTTTATGGTTTAAGAGGAGATGTCATTTAAAGTAAAATGTTGATGACTGATCACTGTATGCAGACGCCAGACACAGGGTGATCCCAACAGCTCGATCACCCCGAGCATCTGCTCAGGTGAGCTAAAAAAAAAAACACCAGAAACAATTAAACTGAAACAAAACTGTTTCTCCACACTTTCTCACCTCTAAACATCCTGCCTCAAAATAGAAAATATCCAAAAAATATACCGAAAAGAATGAATCCAATAACAGTAAATTAATTTAATTCACTTATGCTAAACACATTATCCAACAATGCAAGCGAAAGAATCAAGACTTAAACATAAATGATAATAATTTAACAGGTAATTAAATTCAATTATCCAGAGTGAAGAACCACAAGTCAAATACATACAACAGAATCACCCACAAAGAAACAACTGACCAAACCTGTATAATTTTGCCAGATTATCATAATATCACATAGATTACAAGCACATGTAGCTTATCTGTGCAATCAGGAATTAATTCCCCTGGAGTTGATAGCTTCCCTATTAATAAGATACAATCCATAAGGTTTGTTTTCCTTTATAAATATACAAGTATCCACAAGGTCATAGGGCTTATAAGCAAACAAGAATAAGAAAAGTTTTAAGGAACAAGATTCCTTTGACAGTTATTACCCATTACACAAATCATCATCTTCATTATCATCATCAAAGATCATCATCATGTTTAAAAATTTAAAGCTAAAAAGAATGTTCCGGTTTGAAAGAAATAATGTATAAGGAGTTAACAGTATAATAATGAACACTTTCACAATGATCATCACCATCATTATCATCACCATCACCATCATCATCATCATTGTAATTACCATTAATACCTTCATTATCATTGTACCATCATTATCTCTAAGCATTCCTATACATAATATATATTTATGATATATATAATATATATAATTACTGCCATCATCATCTTCATCATCAAAAGCATTATCAATATACAGCTGCTACGTAACCTTGGATTTTTTATCTAATGAATTATAACATACAGTCTTAAAGGCAGTAGAAAACATTATCTTCAACATTAAAGGTCATCGTGAACATATTCTATTATTTATGTATGACAACACAGAGCATGCATCCTCAATACCTAGTTCAAAGGGAATGTTCACGCTTTGTTGTATGGTTAGAAGATCTTTTGGTTGAAACAATGTTATTACTGTATACATTTGTTTTCAGCATTTCAAAAACTTTCCACTCTAAAGCTTTGGATTTCTGGGTTTTCTCCCCCATTTAGATAAATTTACTAACAAAAATGAAAAAGAATAAAATTTGATCAAACACTATACCATTAACGAGCACAATCCGAATTATCTTATATCCAGAAATATACAAACTTGTGTGCAATACATTATTTCCATCACTTTAAATACCATAGACTCGGTACACACAAAATCCATACAAAAAACACTAACGGCTATTAAAATCAGACAGTAAATAGAAAGAAGCCAATTAAGAATTCAATCTCGGCAACAAACTACTCAACTCGTGGTGGGCATAATCATATTGTCCAACAACTACGCAGGAATTTTAATCCACGTCTTTTCACTGACTTTAATAAGTGTGCCTCTCTCACTTTTCTAAATATCATCATAAATAACTTTGAAGAACACATATACAAGATTTACAAAATGAAAAATTACTTGTCTTCATTTTTAGTTACTTTAACCTAGAGGTTCAGATTATATTTACATAAAACTGGTAAGTATTTTTCAAATCTTGATTTTTTTATGCTTATTATTCAACAATGCCCAAGGGCTGTAACTCTGTGATATATTTTCTTCATGGCTTTCCTACAACTATCAAGGTGAATTTTCACAAAAACACAACAGCACACTAAAAAAGGTAAACCATATTTTAAGATAGAACATTGTCACAAGTTTAAGTACAGTTTAGATTCAAATTCTAATTCAACATAATAACATATAAGCAAATTCCTGTAAGCTCTATTGACAATCAAAAATGACAGTGCTTCCTCGACTAAAATCAGAGTCACATACAATGCTCATATATAAACAATCAACGGGATACGAGTGTAACAATTAAGTACAAAACTGTTAACCCTAATTTACACCTACACCCTACCCTAGGTTCCCTAAAGGCCCTTTGTATCAGTTTCAGGTCCTACTAGTTCCAGCATCTATCATTTAATATATGCTTAATTTTTCTTTGATGGTCAGCTAAAATATTAAATTAAAGAAAAAAAGCATAAGTAGATTAAAAGTTGTACAAACATCAAAATTATAAACTACATCCTACACAAATTGACCTTACCCAAGAGAAAATTAATTCAGTCACATCACACCAAACCACACATTCTCAACTATTCCATGAACTTCATCTTATAACTAATCAACATTATCAGACTTTCATGCATACAGTCCTTGAGAATTCCATTAAATAATTAAAATCAACATTTATTTGCACAGTCATATACAACTTATATAAAACCACACTGACAGTACAAGTGGAGACTTTCATGTATAATCATGAAGTACTGTGAAGTACCGAGGGACTCCTTTACAGGAAAATTTTAAACCTTTCAGTGTCACATGAATCAAAGTGAATTTTTCATTCATAATGAATGAAATATTATACATCTGTTATTATACATGACAAATCAATTCATTCGGGACAATTTAATGTTTAATAAAGAAGTGCAAAGTATCATGAAATTACCAGTTTCAATTAGTGCTTTTTACTTGAAGTATTTAAAACATCTGATAATTTATTTTGCATCCGGTAAGAATACAGTGTTTATCCCTCACTCTGTTAAATTGCTAAAATGAACTTCATTTATTCCGAAATCTTTAAACTGTCAGAGTGGAGCTAGTATAAAGCAAGTACGGTATGTAAAAAGTGTAAATGATGATAAAGTGAGGTAAAAATACAGATAATGATAAAGCAAGGGAAAAGTGCAGATGACGATTAAGCAAGGGAAAAGTGCAGATGACAATTAAGCAAAGGAAAGGTGCAGATGATGATTAAGCAAGGGAAAAGTGCAGATGACAATTAAGCAAGGGAAAAGTGCAGATGACAATTAAGCAAAGGAAAAGTGCAGATGACGATTAAGCAAGGGAAAAGTGCAGATGACAATTAAGCAAAGAAAAAGTGCAGATGACGATTAAGCAAGGGAAAAGTGCAGATGACGATTAAG
This sequence comes from Cyclina sinensis, assembly GCA_012932295.1. Classification (NCBI taxonomy): domain Eukaryota; kingdom Metazoa; phylum Mollusca; class Bivalvia; order Venerida; family Veneridae; genus Cyclina; species Cyclina sinensis. The sequence continues at coordinate 7,199,181 of JAAONU010000009.1, read as the reverse complement.
CACGGGAAAAGTGCAGATGACAATTAAGCAAGGGAAAAGTGCAGATGACAATTAAGCAAGGGAAAAAGTGCAGATGACAATTAAGCAAAGGAAAAGTGCAGATGACGATTAAGCAAGGGAAAAAGTGCAGATGACAATTAAGCAAAGGAAAAGTGCAGATGACGATTAAGCAAGAGAAAAGTGCAGATGACAATTAAGCAAAGGAAAAGTGCAGATAAGGATAAAGTAAGAAAAGGGGGGGGGGGGGGGGGGGGGGGGGGGGGTGCAAATGACGATAACACAAGGTAAAAGTATAGATGACGATAAAGCAAGAGAAATGCACAGATGACGATAAAGCAAGGGAAAAGTGCAGATGACAATAAAACAAGGTAAAAGTGCAGATGACGATAAAGCAAGAGAAAAGTGCAGATGATGATAAAGGAAGGGAAATATGCAGATGAAGATAAAGCAAGGGAAAAATGCAGATGTCAATAAAGCCAGGGGAAAGTGCAGATGGCAATAAAGCAAGGTTCGAAGTGCAGATACGATAAAGCAAGAGAAAAGTGCAGATGATGATAAAGGAAGGGAAATATGCAGATGAAGATAAAGCAAGGGAAAAATGCAGATGTCAATAAAGCCAGGGGAAAGTGCAGATGGCAATAAAGCAAGGTTCGAAGTGCAGATACGATAAAGCAAGAGAAAAGTGCAGATGATGATAAAGGAAGGGAAATATGCAGATGAAGATAAAGCAAGGGAAAAATGCAGATGTCAATAAAGCCAGGGGAAAGTGCAGATGGCAATAAAGCAAGGGTGGAAGTGCAGATGACGATAAAGCAAGATGGAAGTGCAGATGACAATAACGAGAGGGAAAAGTGCAGATGATGATAAAGCAAGGAAAAAGAACAGATGATAATTAAGCATGAGAAAAATGCAGATGATGGTAAAGCATGGGAAAAGTGCAGATGAGGATAACGCAAGGTAAAGTATAGATGACGATAAAGCAAGAGGAATGCACAGATGACGACAAAGCAAGGGGAAACTGCAGATAACAATAAAACAAGGTAAAAGTGCAGATGACGATAAAGCAAGAGAAAAGTGCAGATGATGATAAAGCAAGGGAAAGGTGCAGATGATGATAAAGCAAGGGAAAAGTGCAGATGACGATAAAGCAAGGGAAAAGTGCAGATGATGATAAAGCAAGAAAAAAGAACAGATGATGATTAAGCATGGGAAAAGTGCAGATGACGATAAAGCAAGAGAAAAGTGCAGATGCTGATAAAGCAAGGGAAAAGTGCAGATGATGATAAAGCAAGGGAAATGTGCAGATGATGATAAAGCAAGAGAAAAGTGCAGATGATGATAAAGCAAGGAAAAAGAACAGATGATGATAAAGCATGGGAAAAAGCAGATGATGATAAAGCAAGAGAAAAGTGCAGATGACAAAAAAAAACCAAGGTAAATGTGCAGGTGACGATAAAGCAAGAGAAAAGTGCAGATGATGATAAAGCAAGGGAAAAGTGCAGATGATGATAAAGCAAGGGAAAAGTGCAGATGACGATTAAGCAAGGGAAAAGTGCAGATGACGATAAAGCAAGGGGAAAGTGCAGATGACAATTAAGCAAGGGAAAAGTGCAGATGACGACAAAGCAAGGGGAAAGTGCAGATGATGATAAAGCAAGGGAAAAGTGCAGATGACGACAAAGCAAGGGGAAAGTGCAGATGATGATAAAGCAAAAGAAAAGTGCAGATGACGACTATGCAAGGTAAAAGTGCAGATGACAATAAAGCAAGAGGAATGTGCAGATGACGAAAAGCAAAAGGTGGGGGGGACTGCAAATGAAATAAGAAAAGGTAAAAGTGCAGATGACGATAAAGCAAGGGGAAAGTGCAGATGATGATACAGCAAGGGAAAAGTGCAGAAGAAGATTAAGCAAGAGAAATGCGCAGATGATGATAAAGCAAAGGGGGGGACTGCAAATGACAATGAGACAAGGGAAAAGTGCAGATGACAATAAAGCAAGGGAAAAGTGCAGATGATGATACAGCAAGGGAAAAGTGCAGATGATGATAAAGCAAGGGAAAAGTGCAGATGACGATAAAGCCAGGGAAAAGTGCAGATGATGATCCAGCAAGGGAAAAGTGCAGATGATGATAAAGCAAGGGAAAAGTGCAGATGATGATAAAGCAAGGGAAAAGTGCAGACGATGATATAGATGATAAAGCAAGGAAAAAGAACATATGATGATAAAGCAAGGGGAAAAGTGCAGATGACGATAAAGCAAGAGAAAAGTGCAGATGACGATAAAGCAAGGGAAAAGTGCAGATGATGATAAAGTTGATAATGCAAGGGAAAAGTGCAGATGACAATAAAGCAAGGGAAAAGTGCAGATGATGATAAAGCAAGGGAAAAGTGCAGATGATGATAAAGTTGATAATGCAAGGGAAAAGTGCAGATGACGATAAAGCAAGGGAAAAGTGCAGACGATGATATAGATGATAAAGCAAGGAAAAAGAACATATGATGATAAAGCAAGGGGAAAAGTGCAGATGACGGTAAAGCAAGGGAAAAGTGCAGATGATGATAAAGTTGATAATGCAAGGAAAAAGTGCAGATAACGATAAAGCAAGGGAAAAGTGGAAATGAGGATAAAGATGATAAAGCAAGGGAAAAGTGAATATGATGATAAAGATGACAAAGCAAGAGAAAAGTGCAGATGAAGATAATGCAAGGGAAAAGTGCTGACTATGATAAAGATGATAAAGCAAGGAAAAAGTGTAGATGATGATAAAGCAAAGGAAAAGTGATGATGATGATAAAGCAAAGGAAAAGTGGAGATGATGATAAAGCAAGGGAAAAGTGATGATGATGATAAAGCAAGGGAAAAGTGATGATGATGATAAAGCAAGGGAAAAGTGAATATGATGATAAAGCAAAGGAAAAGTGATGATGATGATAAAGCAAAGGAAAAGTGATGATGATGATAAAGCAAGGGAAAAGTGAATATGATGATAAAGATGATAAAGCAAGGGAAAAGTGAATATGATGATAAAGCAAGGGAAAAGTGCATATGATTATAAAGATGATAAAGCAAGGGAAAAGTGAATATGATTATAAAGATGATAAAGCAAGGGAAAAGTGAATATGATGATAAAGATGATAAAGCAAGGGAAAAGTGCAGATGATGATAAAGCAAAGGAAAAGTGGAGATGATGATATAAAAGATGATAAAGCAAGGAAAAGTGAATATGATGACAAAGATGATAAAGCAAGGAAAAAGTGAATATGATGATAAAGATGACAAAGCAAGGGAAAAGTGCAGATGATGATAAAGCATGGGAAAAGCAGATGATTGTAAAGCAAGAGAAAAGTGCAGATGATGATTAAGTGATGGGAAAAGCAGATGATGATCAGTGATGGGAAAGTGCAGATGACGATAAAGCAAGGGGAAAAAGTAGATGATGATAAAGCAAGGGAAATTGCAGATGATGATTGATGGAAAAGTGCAGATGATAATCATAAAGATAGCAAAATGATGATGATCATAAATCAAGGGACTAGTGAAAAAATGATGATAGTACAAGCTTGATAAGCACAGGTTGCAAATATTAGCAAAACTAATTATGTCAGCACTCACAGTAGACCTAAACCAAATAAACTGATCTAATCTCTCTGCAAGTGTTAGTTTAATAAAACTACTTGAACTGCTTATCATCATATTAGAAATCCTATCATAAAATGTGTACCTGAGAAGTAGTACAGTACCAGCAAGTGACATCTTCTAAATAGTCAATCCTCCTTAGAACACAGTTTGAGTATCTACCAACTGCTGATAATAAAAGTCAATGCAAGAACTTAATGCATGTAAAATCCACAAAACAGTATCTGTTACAAAATGGTACCTAATAATGTAACCTTACTGGTGAAATGACGATTTCTCGATCTTACAAATAGTTCAAAATGTACACTATATTGAAGTTCAGCTTCTGAGTCAAGAACTCACATCAAGAACCAAAGACCTCTTACAAAGAGCCAAGCCAAAAGCTCAGGCTAGTTACCAAGGATTCTAGAAGTCTAAACAGGACACTGTATCATACTAATACAAAAAGAAGTTCCAACTCTAGATGGTGAGCTTAATTCTGACATAGAGCACTGCACACTTGAGAAAAGCTTGAATTTGAATATAGCGTTTGAATTCTGCCATGGAGGTAACCTTAAATTCTAAGGTATATCAGCTAAGAACTTCATGATAGATTGAGCCAAGTCTTATGGTAATAAGTATCTCTCAGGTGAGCTTAAAATTTCAAGGAAAAGATTCTAAGGTGAGCACAAGATCTCACAAGCCTATCTAGTTACCTGTGCATAATGTGAAGAAACATACGTAAAGCAGCAGGTTGTTAATAGAGGTACATGGCGAACAAGACATAACAGTTTCACTGAGAAACACTGGATAAATCTTGAAAAATCATTAATATATATGATTTATAAATACATACCTACGTAAAAGAAAAAGTACTTAGAAGTTGGCAAAAGATTCTGGCAAGCTTCTCGAAATGCAAGAATTTCATGCCTGTCTTCAAGTCTGAATGTTTATCAGTCGTGTGCAGCCACAAGAATCAAAAAAGTCAGATTGAAAATTAGCAACTGCGGAGAAAAATTTGAAAACACCTTTTACAAAAGTTACAGATTTGTCATTCTCGTCAAATTGTTTTTCTCTTCTGACAGATTAATCTAAACTAATTTCATAAACTGAGCATGACCTAAGGGCTTCCCTCACCTGAATATTACTGGTAAAATAGACACCTCCAATGTATGGATTTATTTTCAAAAGTAAATATTAATGCTGCTTGTGAAATTTAAAGCTATAGGCTAATTGGTTTATGAAAACAATTTTAAAGGGTTTCTTTGAGATTTTGTAATTTCCTTTATCTTTTTAAGTTAAACATGTGACTCCGCTTTGGGGCAAAAATCATCTTCTGGGCATAATTTCTGGGGCAAAAATCATCCTCTGGGCATAATTTAACCAATTAAGAAAGTGGTTCACAAGACAATAATAAATCCTAAATATCAGAAGTCTTAGCCCTATGGTTTCTGTAAAGGATATTTTTTAAAGAGGTTGTACTGGAATATACAAGTCTATGTAAACCATCTGACCCTGAGGATGGGGCCAAAATTTCCCAAGAAGCAAAATTCGGACAATCTTGGATGAATTCCACTGGGAAGTTTCAGACTCTGGGCCCTGTTGTTCCAAAAGAAAGGTTTTTAAAATTTTCCTAAATATTTTCACATAAAACACCTGACCTCCCATGCTGACCTAGTAATGACCCAAAGGGCTGCTGACTTGAACAATATAATGCTTCATACCAATCCATATCTGAGGCATTGTGGTTTCATCTAACAAAAATTCTAAAGGTTTTCATATATATTTCCCAGGGCATGCCTGGGCTTAAAACACTGAAGAAATGGTGTGGGTCTTGGGATATGTTCCCCGGAAATTTTCTTTTCCATATAATGCCATGGATTTATCTTAGGGGTATTTAGCATATAAAATCTGATTAAAATTATCATTTGAAATGGTAACAATCACCCTTTTTTATCACTTGTCTTCATAACTTAATCTTAATTTTTTTAATCAACTGTACGCACGTGCGTAAGTGCGTAAGCCCGGGCATGTCCCTGATTTCTATGTAAATCATGTAAAGACCCCTGGGATATAATTTGAACAAACTTGGTAGTGGTGCAAAAGTTGCTAACAAAACAAATTTCAGAGCTCCAGGCCAGCTAGTGATTTAGACAAGAAGATTTTCTAAACTTTTCATTCTTGCTGCCATAACACCAGCGTTCTAAACAGAATGGAATTCTTGGAACAAATGTAATTCTATAACTTCATGCAAAGAATGTCTCTGCCAAGTTTCATCAACTTTTAAGATGAGATGTTGTTTAAAGGAATGGTTAATGATGAACAATGCGCATCGGAATAGTACAATGAACACTGGGTGATCAGGTAAGCTCATCATGAACATATTGTGCTCAGCTTAAGGTCTTTAAGCATGTAGGTCAAGTCAGGGGTTTCATTAAGTTTTAAAGTTGGAGGGTATACATGTAAAGTAGGCGGGGGATTTGCTGCCAGTTTGTTATAAAATAAGCCTGATTTTAAGGAAAGTAGCCGCGGGAAGATCTCAGAATAGAACAGGGAAATCCCATCTCCCGCCTGTTCATGAAACCACTGGGAATGTAAGCGTATCCCTTGAACGTTACTGAAATATTGCCAAAGGCTGCTTAATAAATTAAAGCATTAATTAAAGGCAACCAAAAGCAACGCAGTTCAAGAAATCATTGAAAGACTTCAGAAAGAGATTTAAGAAAAGAATGCAAAAGAACATTTGATAATATTTTTGTTCCCTCTCACCGTCACGTGTTAAAGTTATCAGCTTGAACTAAAAGCTATAAGAACATTCCAAAGTTATAACAACTTGTGACTAGAAAGCCTGTTTTTCATCCCAAGCACTTCTGTGCAATGTAAAATGTTTTCCTCAGTATTTTAATGGGTATAGCAACAGTTGCATTAAATGTTATAAATCTTCTGTAGGGTCTTCAGAGCAAGTTTTAATATGCTAATAAATAACAGCTAAAAACAAATTTTGTTTTAATTATAATGTAATAAAGTATAATACGCCGAAGGCTGCACCCATACTACAATCTTAATACAAACTTAAGTACAAAAAAAAACATAGATTTTTCAAGTAGATGACATAACAGAAATTGTTATCAAAATTTAAAATAATGTAAATAATATTGTGACATATGAGGCCAAAGGATTTTGTAACATTAGTCGAATAGGGTCATATGTGGCATAAAATAGAGGAACATTTATGATTTTATTAGACAAAATGTCTGATACATTTGAAGTACCACAAACAGTTTAAAATACCTCTTTCACAACTTAAGAAGGTAAATAAATTTTAAAGCTGTTTTGTCACCTATAAAGCCAAAAACAATTGTGGAGGTGGGACGGTATGGAATCATCAGAAACAACGTTTTTACCAAAAGTGATCAAATCTGAAACAATACCATTACTTACATTTTGTGAGAGTGATATGCAAAATCAATCAAAAATAGATAAAATTTTCATAAATTACCCAATCTATGCTGAATTAATAAATATGCAACTAAAATTTTTCAGTCAGATTTATACTTTTCATTTTAGCTCAACTATAATGAAATCTATTCAAGCTTATATAAGTTGCTCTTATTAAACCACCACAAATAGAATCAGTTGGCATGGGAGATGAGCTCTAACATAACTTCTTGTACTCATTCACTGTTCAAACTAGAGCCAGACACGACTGAAATATCTTTGCCTACACAAGAACACTCCTAAGTCCTGATGCTGCTTGGGACTCGTATAATTCCCAGATCTAACGTATTGAAGGCAAATGCTTAAACCACTGTGCTACTGAGGGCAAAACAAAATACAAAATCATTTGCAGTTGGTTTAAAGCTAATTCTATTAAACAGTCAAAGTCTTACTGGGGAGCAAGTTTCCCAGGAAGGAATTCATGGTACTAGACATGATTCTCTGCTACAAGCGGCCAATTTTCTCTCATAGATGATAATGGCAGGTTGTGGGCCTTGAACCCATTACCAATTTGTCAGTCAGGTTAAGCGATTTGAAGTCAGAGACTTTTACCACACAACCATAGTGACATGTCAAAAATATTTTGCAAAGCATTAACATAAACGACTGGCAAGAAATTAAATTCAAGATCAAAAACAGCATTGACCTAAGATGTGTTGATAACCAAATACTTTCAAATGCTGTCAATGAAACGTTAACATTTTCATCAAAATCTGTAGCAAAGTCGCTTTAAGTGAATTACCTAATATAAAATTATCCAAATATTTATGAACTGCACCTGAGGGTGACAATTTTTCCTGAATTGACTATTCAAAAAATGTAATAACTACTACAAAAATATGATTATTAAATGGAGCTATTGATAAAAAAATGTTAAGTTTAAGTAATTCATTTTTTGGTTCAAATACAGAGTAATAAATGTCATCAAATAAGGAAAACCCTTGTAAGAATTTCAATATAAAATGACACTTTTGACAAAAATTTAGCTCTGAGTCATAGAAACAGGGTGTAGCAAGATGGTCGACAATGCTAAAAAAACCTACAGTTTATAATGACAATATCATGTTCACAGATCATGTTCTAATAAGATCCTGTAGTGGTTACCTCCTGGGCTTTGGTGTATATACTACATATCAGGCTTGAACTCATGACCCTTAACCCTATAACTATTTGACAGCTGAGGTTCATTGGTAGCAGAATAGTTATATCATTTGATTCATGCTTTCTGACTTTTTCCTTGCAGCCATGCTGTTAAACATCGGTAAGACCTAGCAGTTGACAAACACTGACGCTTAACCCTTACCCTGCGGGAGGCAATCAACACCACCTTTGCAACCAGTGCAGACCAAGATCAGTCTGCACATCTGTACCAAATGTCTTTAACAGTTTTGGATTTATGCCTTGGACAAGCAAAGTGTACAAGCGTACATTTTGATCATGGTCTGCACCATTCAGTCAGTAAATTTTCAAAAAGCACCCCATATACAATCAATGGATATTGTCCAAATTGAAAGATGGAAAATGCATTTATGTCCATTTAGAATGGTAAGAGTTCACAAAAAAAAAACAACTCTAAAATGTATCATGTAGCTTACTAACACTATGCATTCCTATTGAGAAATTTGCTTATGCAATTTAGCTTATCTACTAATATCAAAGTGCTGAAAGAGTCAAGACGGCCAATAACTTACATAGTATTTCAAATGAACAACTTGCGGAGAATTTGATTAGAATACTGGTTGGATACCCAGGAACACTGGTTAGGTGGACTGACCGCCGGGATATGACCTTAGCTGTTAAAACTGGTGTTAAACCCCAATCAACCAACCATCAAATGACCAACAAACTTAATATCTAAAGAATTCTGATTTACAAATCTGCAGCAGCTTTAATCTCACGGAATGATTTTTGAAATAAGATTCAGTCTAAACAATGAAAACTGCATATCGTTATTGATCCTCTGATATAGGAAATGACTTATTCATTGTAATGAACATGAATTCTGAAATAAAAATGTATGGAATGATTAACAAAATTAAGAATATAGAAAACATTTGGTAGTCAGTGCTATATTTAAAATATAAAGTAAATAGAAACATAATAAAGGAAACATTTGGTAGTCAATTTTTCAATTTCAGAATTTCCTGGAAGCACTAAAAATATGAAACATTTGGAAGTCAATGCCAAATTTAACAAGTAACTGGTAGCACAGGAAACCTTTGGTAGTCAATTCTATATTTTAGAAGTAACCAGAAGAACAAAATATAGGAAATATTTGGTAGGAAATGCTATATCTTAGAAGTAACTGGAAGCAAAAAAATATAGGAAACATTTGGTAGACAATGCTATATTTTAGAATTTACTAGAAACAGAATATATAGGAAACATTTTAGAAGTAACTGGTAGCACAAAATATAGGAACCATTTGGTAGTCAATGCTATTTTTCAGAAGCAACTAGAGACAAATTTACAAAACATTTGGTAGTCAATACTATATTTTAGCGTTTACTAGAAGCACAATATGTAAGAAATATGGAGTTGCCAATGCTATATTTTAAAAGTAACCGGAAGGACAAAATGTAGGAAACCTTTGGGATAGCCAATGCTATATTTTAGAAGTAACTGGTAGCACAAATAATAGGAAAAATTTCGTAGCCAATGCTATATCTTAGAAGTAAGAGGAAAAAATACAGGAAACATTGGGTAGTCAATGCTATATTTTAGAAGTACAGTGGAACTTCCGAAAACCGAACACCCATGGGACCGGCCAAAAAGTTCTGATTTTGGAAGTTTCCGGAATTCGAAAGTATGAATGATCTGGACAAGTACAGGTGCCAAACACCAGTGGTTCTTTATGATAGTGAATGTAGTCAGTATTGTTTAGCGTAGCGGCGTTTACAACATGGGAAACATAATGCAAAATTAAAATTAATGAAAACATTCTAAACACGTATATTTTATAAGAAAAAATGTCATATGTTTTCAAATACATATATACATGTTTACTATATTATGTGCAAACACATTTCTATATGTAAGAACAAAGCTACATTTTACATACCTTTAAAACAGTTCGAGAAAAAAATCGCCAATTAGAATAACCAATACATTGGCCGATGTTGGCTAATCATTTACGCGTTTTAAGACACCCAAATTACAATTTAATTCTTTAAGTTGTTTGTAGCAAACACCAATTATTAATCCACTAATCATCGCTTTAATATCTTATTATCGAAATATTCGGCTGCATGTCGATTTCAGATTGACAACTTGTTATTCTAACGCATGTCAAAATAAATGATCACTGCTAATTGGTAAACAATAGCAAACTCACACACAACAGAGACGTGAAACTTTTGCCGCAAGGTTTGCGATCTTAGGTCTGTCTTTTGCACTTTTTTTATATTTTTTCCGATATTTGGAAGTAGAATTGCATTGATTTAAACTAAATTTTAAGGAAAAATCGTCCGGAATTCAGAATTCTGAAGTTCCGGATTTCAGAAGTATGATTTACATAGAAACCAGAAGGAGAAATTTTGGGACTGAGAAAATCGTTCAGTTTTCAAAAGTTTCGGTTTTTAAATGGTCTGGTTTTCAGAAGTTCCACTGTAACTGGAAGCACAAAATTAAGGAAACATTTAGTAGTCAGTGCTATATTCTAGAAGTAACTGGTAGCACAAAATATAGGAAACATTTCGTAGTCAATGCTATATTCTAGAACTGACTGATAGCATAAAATATAATCAACATTTGGTAGTTTAAATATCAGACAGGCCAAAAATAGTTGAAACATTTGGTTGTCAACAGTGTTTTCTGGAAATAACAGATTGAATAAAAACTTTGGGAACAGTGTATTCCAGAAACAACAGACAGGCCAAAAATATTGGAAACATTTGGTGCTCTGCAGTGTATCCTGGAAATACCAAATATAGGCAAAAAATATTGGAACTATTTGCTGGTCAATGTTGTTTATCTAAAGAAAAGATAAACTGAAAATATTAGAAATGTCTGGTGGCCAACAGTGTATTCTGGTATAACATTATAGGCCAAAATTATTGGAAATACTTGGTGGTCAGTAATGTACACTGGAAATAACAGAGGCCAAAAATATTGGAAACACTAGGTGGTCAATGCTGTATTCTGGAACAACAAGTCAACTAAAATATTGGAAACTTGGTGGTCAACAGTGTATTTTGAAAATGAATATTGCAAACACTTGTACTTGTTTAACAACTGCCACTGCAGGTAGGTAGCCAGATATCCAAATAAATTAACAGCAATTAAAATGTCTCAAAAAAAACAAGTGGTAGAAATTTAGAGATTACAAGTTTCACAACATTAAATAAAAGGAAAAATTCTTCCCTGAACTTTCTTGAAAAAGAAATTTACTTTTTAAAAATCTTTTTACCTTTCAAACTGTTTCTATTAATATAAAACTCTATCTCCAATCACAATATTCGATTTAATTGTTTACAGAGCAAAACTAAAAATGGGACAGAAAAGACATTTAAATGTAAAGTCCACGCATCTAAAACATATAGTGTATTATGTACTTACAATCTTTACTCATCCTATCTCGAATTTTCTATCATCCATTGACAAACAGAACTCATTCACTATCAAAGATTAAACATAAAATGCAAACAATCCCAAATAGTGTTGAAATGTCTTACAAGTTTCTTAAATATAAATATTTACAGCTGGTAAACTTCTGCTTACCATTTGATACTATAATTTGACAATTTTTTCTATAAAAATGAATGATAACCGTTCACTGATAATAACAGCTTTTAGAATTTCAACAAATAGTCGACTTTTATTTTAAATTCAATCCTTTTCATCCTGTTTGTAGGAGGTTGTTTTTGCATGTCTCTAAGCACCATATTAAAAGCATAATCTTACTGAAATACTATACATTTTAGAACTTTGAAAATTACTTTTAAACATGAAATGTATTAAATCTATTGTTGAAAGTATTTACTGAAACTGCAATGAAGGGCATGATTCTAGTGAAATGAGAATGACAGTAAAAAGTTTTCTTAAAACTTGTCTGGAAATATCTCAGCCTAGAGAAAATGTCATAATTATAAGATATATGAATTCATAAAAACTTCAGAACAAAATGTATGTGTCCCATTACACACAGAGTAAAAACAACTCAATAAAAGCTTATTGAGATAATGCTAATGTAGGTAAATTTTAGCAAATGAAAGAATTAATAAATCCAAAACTCACAAAGGTAAGTAACACACTTGATAATAACCAATTATAAAAGCTCATTCATTTCGGAGATTAAAGTACTTTTATACCTTTCAAAAGTTAAAAGAAAAGTAAAACACAAGATGAAAATATTAGCCAGACTTGGATAACTAAATAAAGACACTAGAATACTATTATTGGGTACAAGTGTGCAATATCAAGCACACTTGATCAAGCTCTGTTATATGCTAAAATAAGTTCATCCTTGGACCTACTGACCCTTATGACCTTGACCTTTACAACCATGTTATCAGCTTACTGACAAAGAGCAAATGACAGCCTTAATAATGATTATAAGGGTATATTTCAAAACCTCCAAATTTGAGCATGTTACAAAGTCATGGCAAGCTGAAATGGGTGATATGACATTTTTTTCTACACACTTGGCACAATATACACTGTGGTTACCTTTAATTTCTTGAAGGTTTTTTCAAACTCCCTCACACAAGTTCCTTAAAGAAAGCTCTATGTGACCTTGACCTAAAGCTAGAGATTTTGAACTGATAAAACATTCTGTGCAAATGACAGCTTTTCAGTTCTGATTTTAGCTAAACTTTACAAGAAATAGAAACACGAGTTTAAAAATGTCATTAACATTAGACTTCTGCAAGATGTTGCTTCAAACAATGGAAACATTCAAAGACTTTATCGGGAACATGTTAAATAATTTCATCCATGACATTTTGTAAAAACTTATACTGAAAATTACTGCCTATATAAAAGCATTTTATTTCACTATGGATGTATTGTATTTCAATGTCATCCATGACTAGTGTCGTCCACTAACCTAGAGGTTATTCTTTCTAATAATACAAGGTAAAATATGACACTGGAGAAGGCATTGAACTATTTCTTTAATCTTGTGTATGCATTGTGTATTTGCCAAACAATTTGTGAAATCAATCATCCTTTAAAATGGAAATCAGATACAATAAACAGTTTAATTTAAATTACAATAATTTGGGTCAACCTCATTTAATTGCAGGTCTTAATTCATACTGCACAGCAATAAATCAAACAGCCAGACACAATAACAAGAGGGCCATGATGGCCCTGTATCGCTCACCTGAGTATGACTGCTTTAAACAAAGTTGCTATGGACCTGGTTATTTGACCCCAGATGGCCCATATTCAAACTTGACCTAGAAATTATTGAAACAATCTCTTTGACAAATTTCAAGGTTATTTGTACTGAAAATGTTATCTCTAGAGTGTTAACAAGATTTTTCCATATTTGGGCTCTATGACCTAGTTTTTGACCCCAGATTACCCATATCCAAACTTGAGCTACAAATCATCAAAACAACCTTCCTCACAAATTTCCAGGACATTTGGACTGAAAATGTAGCCTCTAGAGTGTGTACAAAGTTTTTCAATATTTGGGCTCTGTGACCTAAATGTTTTGACTTCAGATGACCCATATTCAAATCTGACCTAGAAACCATAGAATTATGCTTTCTGACAAATTTCCAGGTTATTTGGAATTAAAATGTTACCTCTAGAGTGTTAACAAGTTTTTTCCATATTTGGGCTCTGTGACCTATTTTTTGACCCAAGATGACCCATACTCCAACTTGAGCTAGAAATCATCAAGAAAACCTGTCTGACAAATTTCCAGGATATTTGGACTGAAAATGTAACCTCTGGAGTGTTAAAAAGTTTTTTACATATTTGAACCATGTGACCTAGTTTTTGATCCCAGATGACCCATATCCAAATCTGAGCTAGAAATCTTTGAAACAATCTTTCTGACAAATTTCAAGGACATTTGGACTATAAATGTAACCTCTAGAGGATTAACAAGGTTTTTCTACTTTCGGGCTCTGTGACCTAGTTTTTGACCCCAGAAAACCTATATTCAAAACTAAGCTAGAAATCATCGATAGAACCTTTCTGACAAATTTCCAGGTTATTTGGACTGAAAATGCTACCTTTAGAATGTTAACAAGGTTTTTCCATATTTGGACTCTGTGACCTAGTTTGTGACTCCAGATGACCCATATTCGAACTTGATCTAGAAATCCTCAAGGCAACTTTTCTGACAAATTTCCAGATTATTTGGGCTGAAAATGTAACCTCTAGAGTGTTAACAAGGTTTTTCCATATTTGGGCTCTGTGACCTAGTTTTTGACCCAAGATGACCCATACTCCAACTTGAGCTAGAAATCATCAAGAAAACCTGTCTGACAAATTTCCAGGATATTTGGACTGAAAATGTAACCTCTGGAGTGTTAAAAAGTTTTTTACATATTTGAACCATGTGACCTAGTTTTTGATCCCAGATGACCCATATCCAAATCTGAGCTAGAAATCTTTGAAACAATCTTTCTGACAAATTTCAAGGACATTTGGACTATAAATGTAACCTCTAGAGGATTAACAAGGTTTTTCTACTTTCGGGCTCTGTGACCTAGTTTTTGACCCCAGAAAACCTATATTCAAAACTAAGATAGAAATCATCGATAGAACCTTTCTGACAAATTTCCAGGTTATTTGGACTGAAAATGCTACCTTTAGAATGTTAACAAGGTTTTTCCATATTTGGACTCTGTGACCTAGTTTGTGACTCCAGATGACCCATATTCGAACTTGATCTAGAAATCCTCAAGGCAACTTTTCTGACAAATTTCCAGATTATTTGGGCTGAAAATGTAACCTCTAGAGTGTTAACAAGGTTTTTCCATATTTGGGCTCCGTGACCTAGTTTTTGACCCCAGATGACCCATATTTAAACTTGACCTAGAAATTGTCAAAGCAACCTTTTTGACAAATTTCCAGATTATTTGGGCTGAAAATGTAACCTCTAGAGTGTTAACAAGGTTTTTCCATATTTGGGCTCTGTGACCTAGTTTTTGACCCCAGATGACCCATATTTGAACTTGACCTAGAAATTGGCAAAACAACCTTTTTGACAAAATTCCAGATTATTTGGGCTGAAAATGTAACCTCTAGAGTGTTAACAAGATTTTTCTATTTTTGGGCTCCGTGACCTAGTTTTTGAACCCAGATTACCCATATTTGAACTTGAGCTAGAAATCATCAATAGAACCTTTCTGACAAATTTCCAGGAAATTTGGACTGAAAAAGTAGCCTCTAGAGTGTTAACAAGGTTTTTCTATATTTGGGCTCTGTGACCTAGTTTTCCAACCCTGATAACCCATGTTCGAACTCGTTCGAGATATCAATGAGACAAACATCCCGTGCAAGTTTTATGACAATCGAGGCAAAAATGTGACCACTAGAGTGTTAACGAACTAATTGTGGACGGACGGACGGACGGACTGACGGACGGACGACGGACAAAAGGTGATCAGAAAAGCTCACTCTGTCACTACGTGACAGGTGAGCTAAAAACATAATCATTCTCTTTATCATTAAATGAGACCTCATTTACCTAATGACCCTGAAAAAATCAGCTGCCCCAGTTTTCTTACAACACAGACCTTCAACCACTTCTTTGAGGTTCTTTTGTGGAGACCAGTATAATTGAACCAAAGGCACTTGTATGGCATCAGGATAGTAATTTAGGGCCAGCTGTGGTCAAAACTTGGCTGAGAACAAATTACTATCCTGTACCACGAAGTGATACTTTTTACAAACTGCAAAGATTCAGATAGAGTTATGCTATCAAGAGGCAAGACTCAGAGAAATTATTGCAATTCTTCCTTTTTGTTTGTGAATGTAGAATACCTTTATGGCTTGACTCAAATGCATCTGCTGTAAAGTGGTCCTTATGTTAGAGGCTGAGGCTGCAATTTGAAAGACAACAACTTGCATCAGTGTTCATATACAAACTAAGCTCAAGCAAGCTTGTTTAGTAATTTTTTTACTTTGAAATCAGGAGAGGCATAACCCACTGAATCTGCCTTCTATTTATTTCCCTTTCTACTGACTAAATTTGGAAGTGTGATGAAGCCTTGTGCAAGAAACAGTTTCAAGAGATAATGACCACCTGTAAATCAATCACTGAGTATCTAGTGAATGTCTTACATTTTCAAACAAATTTGATAAAAATTTTATTTGGACTTAATTTATAATTGCTCCAAGTATACTGCTTTGATAAAGTAAGCCACCAAACCCTTCTGTAAGGTCACAATACTATGATCATAAGTTAAATCCTAGAGCAGCAATGTGAAAACACAAGAAACAACCACTGCAACAAAGGTATCAATAATTTAAAGTATCTTGCAATGCAAATGCCACTAGCTTAAAAATCAGCTGTTGGACATAGACCAGGAGCCACGCCTCTTAAACCATACTCTTCTTTGACATTGAAACGTTCACCTACCTTCAAAAACATCCACTGCATACTTCAGCTCACATTAGCAGAGAACCATAAAGAGGAAACACAGAGTTTGAAAATTTATGTGATACAAGTCTGCAACATTTATTTCCAATATCAAATTCTTATTATGAAACAGAGAACTATCTGAACAATATCCAATAAATCTGAATTTGATCTGAATTACATAGAGTCTTGCAGATCCGGCTGATCTAGAAGCTTTCAGGAATTTTTCACCTGGAGAAAATGAGGAAAGCCGAAAACAGAAAGTTTCTTTCTCTCTCTGAACAAGTGATTGTAATTCCAACCAATTATAACAACTCATACGCGTACAGGTATTCGTGGTGTCTATTTCAAATGTTATAAACAGAAAAAAACAGTAGCTATAATGTTAATATAGGTGATATCAAGAAATAAAACATTTTTTTGTTGAGAACATAATTACGTAACTCTTTCTTTGTTCATCAGCAATGAAATCTGAATGTACATGAACCAGTATCTAGCTTTCTTTGAAATTTCTTGGATATTTTTGTCTCGAGAGCAATGTAACCAAATAAATGACAAATAACAGTTGTCAATGAATGACACAGATAAATAACTTAAATTGAAATTAGATTCAATACAAAACAGTTTTTAGCACATAAGTTAAGGATATTTCACTCAGAAGATTACTTTAGTATTTTTTTCATGAATTTCATAATAATGATACAGTTAAGATGTAATATTACATGTTTTAATTAAAGTTATGTTAAAGTCATTAGATTTTGATAGGTTACTGTTTACTTACACTTACTATAAAACTGGGAGAGGTATGAAATATCTTCCTTGATAATTTCAATGTATCAGGACAATCTACAAGAAGCTTATTTCTTATAAATCATTTTTAATTTATTTTTAAAAATTTACGCAGCAAAGTAAACCATTATTCATTTCATATACATGTGACAAATGTTCCTTTCATGAGTTTGGTAATTAATTTTCATGATCACCAAAATAAAAAAAGTCCTTGTTAGCTGAAAACAAGCAACAATGACCAGCTACTTCATTTAATTTGCAAGCTGAATTTAGTGCATTTGCGTAACAATTTTCTAAAATAGGAAAAGAAAACGAGCAAAATAAACAGCATCTCTTCATTTTATTACATGATGATTGAATTTGTATGGTATATTTTCAGAAATTTATTTCAACTAGTACCTTTTTTAAAGAAATCCTCCAACAGACAAGTTACACAGCTTAAAACTATAATCTTAGTTAGTTTTTCACGCTCTGCTGTTACTGCATTTGTAGATATAATGTTTGTTTACACCAACAAAATGTTAAAAAAATCACCCTAACTCATTAACTTACTGGCGGTGCAGTAATTTCAGGACTGTCTTGACAGAGGCATGCCAAACAAACATCCGCGGAAGCAAATTTGTACTAACATTAACAAAAGAAAAATAGGAAAACCTGCACATGAGCGAGAGAAACAGCTAGGTGAGTACTTGCATCTCAGGCAGTTTACCTGAGATCTTGTATATATGAGGTTCTATTTATAGATTTATTGCACTTTCAATAACTCTCCAAGACAGGAGTTTATTGTGTTTGCTGAACAATATTTACTCTGTATAACATCCTTCATAATTAGGTCATAAACCAATGTTTATATCAAATTAATAACAATGAAATTCATGACGAACTGTTTTATAAAAAGGAACACAAAGTGCAAAATTCTTACAGTAATTTGCAACAGGCCAACTGAATAAAAACAAATTATCTTGGTTATGTATATTAAGAAAATTAATAAAACCGAAAATGACACAGGGGTAGCCTAACCATATATAAAAAGACATATTTTTCCCCACAAAGTTTGAAACACAGGTACATGTGGCAGTCTCATCAATTCTAGGGTCTAACTTACTTATAGCCATGTAGAAAAATATTGTGCTTTCATATGTATTGTGAACAGGCTTAAAGCACTTAAAATGTTTTTCTTTAAAATTAAGGAGAAGTTAATATACTAAAGAAAAAACACAATTTTATACTTCAATACATCATAAAAACTGAAGAAAAAGAATTTAGTTTCAACCAGATTCGAACCCACACCCTTTCATTCAGAAAAATAAAGGGCTGCAAGCTAACCCACTAAGCCACAGAGACTTGGAACTTCCAAAATGTAAAATTAACAATATAAACTTATTATCTACCCTATGGCTAACGAGTAATAGGTCTATACGACTCTGGAACGAATTACCGACTGAGATTAAGGCTACCCCAACTGTGCCAGCTTTTATCAGTGGACTAAACAAGTTTTATAGATTTTAAAGTACTTAAAATAAATGTTTAAGTAAGATCTCCAGTTAAATCTTGTTTTCTTTGTTATTAACTTTTATAATTTTAAATGTTCCTGACATGCGCCTGCCTAGTATAGTCAGTATTGACTTTTGGCAGTATTAAGTTGAAGTTGAAGTTGAAGAAGAAGTAAAAGATTTTACCAATTAAATCATGTAAAAATTTGTATTATAGTATGTTTTTGTATGATATGTTCTTCACAATTACAATTAAATTTTCTGTATGTAGAAGCATTTTCTTTTTAAGCAATCACGGAAAAAATACATTCGCTGATTCAGAGACAAGCACTAATGTACAATCCTTACTTTAAATGGGTACGAAATATCTTAAGAACGAATAAGGGACAGTCTGAAATTAATTTCTCACTGCAGTCCTACTTTTTACAAATATTACCCAAGTCAAACAAATGACCAGTTTGACATCAGTATTGTTTTACATACCAATTAAAACTGTATGGAAAAGCTGTCAAATACTTCAGGATTAAGGAATGGAAAAAGATAAAATCGACGATCAGCGTTTGTTGACATTGGATATCCCCTTTTTACCTTCTTTTGGAGAGTTAATTTGCGCGGGAAAATATCCAGTTCAGTTGTCTGGTTGTGATGATTGCTAGGGTGGTTAAACAAGACACGCAGAATAAATCTTAAAATAATCCGTTTGGTGAGATTTTTTGTCTAACTTCTGAATGACATATTTTTATATCTCAGAATATGTTTAACGCCACATGCCTTAATAGTGACTATACGACTCTGGAACGAATTTCCGACCGAGATTAAGGCTACCCCAACTGTGCCAGCTTTTATCAGTGGATTAAACAAGTTTTATAGATTTTAAAGTACTTAAAATAAATGTTTAAGTAAGATCTTCAGTTAAATCTTGTTTTCTTTGTTATTAACTTTTATAATTTTAAATGTTCCTGACACGCGCCTGCCTAGTATAGTCAGTATTGACTTTTGGCAGTATTAAGTTGAAGTTGAAGTTCAAACAAATACGGCTTTTAGTAGATCCAATGTAGAAATTGAAACATATATTTTTACTTTCAAACATACTATTTTGGTAAGAATTCGGTCAAACTTTGCCAATTCAGATCTCAAGTTAGGCAAGTTAGAAGCACCATGGCAGTGTAGAGCTACATCCTGTTTCCATTAATGGTAGGACAGTCTTAAAGTTAAAATTGCAAAAACGCATTTTTTTTTGGACAAATTTGTTTTGACTTTACTTCATATTATGAAGCCCAAACTCAAATGAAAAAGTTAGTGTCTTCTCATTCGTCAGCGTAATGTAGATCCAACAGAGGAGAAGACTTCGCTATAAAAACAAAAAAGTATTTCCTTTTTGAGAAATCACGCCATTCCTTTTTGGCAAGAAAAATAAAATCTACTTTGTCGAGGATAAGAAAAATCGAAGATAAGAAAAACAATTTTAGTTCTTTTCCAATCATTTTAATATAAAATCAGAAAGTTGTTTACGAGCTAAGATGTGCTCTGGCAAAAAAAAAAAAAAAAAAAAAAAAAAAAAAAAAAAAAAAAAAACAACAACAACAACAAGTTACATGGTGGAAATGGTTTTCAATGTTAAGTTCTATGTGACCTTGACCTTTGAGCTACTGACTCCAAAATCAATAGGGGTCATTCACTCAATGTTGGCAATAATCGTATCAAGGTAAAAGACTGTAGGCCAAAGACAACTCAAGTTATCCTCCAGAAACCAAATTGCTAACGGACGGACGCCCTGGACCATAACATAATATGCACACCTTCGGGCATATGAAAAAAAAAATTCTGGGATTTATAGATCTAATTTGCGAGCACAGGAACTCGTTGAAATGATAAATCTAAAAGAAAAATGTTACTCACTTTCATGCCTTAGACGTTTGGTGGAAGAAAAGAATAAGCCGCATCAATACGGATAAACACGCCTAGTGAAATAACTATAGTATCCGAATACTGAAGAACACAATGAAGAATTGCGAAAATTACACCTCACTTAACATCTGGTAATTACTGTCATAGTTAATAATCTCAATGTTTCACTCACTAGAATTGGTTAAGTATTAACTTCACAGAATGAGTTACGAAATACAAGACTGAACTGTTACACTCAAAAACACCAGAACAATGTACTACGAGGCAGTGTTTAAGGAGTTCAAAACAAGGCAATTAAATACATAACAGACAGAGAGAACAGCGGGTGTGTTAATAACTAATTACATCTTTGAACAGAATATAACATTCACAATGAGCTATATCTTCATAGGTATTACAAAAAATGCTGGCCCGTGTTGTATTCCATCAGCATAAAACAGTCTTCTAACTTGCAAAGCGTGAAACAGCATTTTATTCCGATGCAGCAAGAGCAGTACCATCGATGGAATAGTGCCAAAGATGTAACCGACTGACTACGGAAATCTTAGAAATATTTGTCCGAACCTACATGTTTGTGATAAACTCCAAAAGACATAAAAGGACAAATAGTACTAAAAGTACATCCTACTAGTTATATTGCAATCCGAAATTAGCAGTCCAAAGGAAAAGGTGTAAAATCTCCGAGCTGGGGACAAAGTTTAGATTCCTGATTATTTGCGTGATGATGATTTTGTTGTATGTGTTTGAAAAAAAATTAGACAGGAGAAAGAAAAGACCTTCAGCAGTAGTACACAATTATGTCTCATGGCGTCACACTTACTTAAAACGCACATTTACGCATGCGCAAACAAGTAAAGTTCTTACGCGCTGTCAAATATCAGAAAAACAGAAAACTGACAGCTGTAATATCACTTGTATCAAAACAGACAACAAAAATGTCGATTTACATTAATAACAAAGATTGCTTGCAAGCATTGTAATTGCTTAAAAACACGTATTCAATACAAAATAATATTTTTCAAATTAAGTAATGTGAAAAAAACTCTCCGTGCATAATATAATTAATGTTCAGTGTCGCTTCGTCTAACAACCGTTTGTTTTACGGAAATCATTTACAACCTTTCGACCTATGCAGCCGCCGCTTGCAGTCTTTTTCCTTGTGTGATGCAAAACTCATACGATAACCCCTGTTCTTCCGACTATCAGGCAAAAGTATTAATTGCAAAACCTGTGAAATACATTACACTGCGACCGAGTAGTGTTTGTACGTAATAAATTGACTGCTACCTAAAAGCAAGGCTTGTCTTCCTCAAGGAAACGTGTAAAATAATGAGGTAAAATCTTTTTCATTTTACATCAACTGAACCCAATTTTATGAGTCCTATGCCCATAGATGCTCCGCTTTCTAAGCCTTTTTATAGTGCAATAACACAGTTACAAGGTCATTGATTGCTGTTTCATACGTTGCTTCAGGTGTAATTTCATTAAGAAGAACTGTTATTTATACAGTTGGTAAGCAATATACGTTTTATTAACTTTCCAGCCAAACTGTCTAGAATTTTCTAGGACCATCACGCATAACTTGCATAGTTTACAATGAAAACATAACAACATCGTATAATACATAATGACGATATCACTCGACAGGTCGTGTTTGAAACTGATCATAAGGACTACAGGATGTAAAAGCATATCATTGAAACTAAAAAAACGTATCATCCTAGAATACAATGTCTCAGATTAATCATGTTTACCAAAAACACCACAGATAACTCTTTTATCAGTCAATGGAATTCACCTTTTTTATCATACGTCGATGTGTCAACATTTATCAGAATGCTAGAGAACAAGTTTGAAATCATTATCATATTGCAAAATAATCATTTCTACATAAAAAGAAAAACAGTTTACCAGGAAAATTATGTATGTTTTGTATTCATTCCGATTTTAAGTTATATAGTGACACGTTTCGAAAATTCCTTATCAAATCAAATGAATAAAGGGCAACAGACCTTTTCATTTCGTGTCCGATTTTGGTAGTAGAAATGCATATGGATGGTGCAGTTCGTTTTCATCAGACTTAAATAGTGAAGGGATATTTGAGAGATAATGCAAACGAGACATTTCGAGATCTTATCTACCTGTCTTGAGATTCTTGAAATTTGCGCACATAGCCAATCGTTGGTATTTAAAGTCTAATTTCAAGGAGCGGTTCAGTGGTAACGCGCTGGACTGGTAACCCAGGGGACTCGAGATCGATCCCCCGCTCCTCCACTAACATTACTAATTGTCTTTCGGAAGAGACGTTAAACCGACGTCCTATGTATCACTGCTGTACACTGAGCATGCAAAAGAATCAGTGATGTCTCTGGACTGGGATGCTTCTATACTAGGCTCGTCCTTCCTAAGATAGACCATTATCAGGACGTAACTTTTAAAGAAATTAATTCGTGAACAGTTATATCCTGGTTTGTGACTTTTTCTTAAAGGATAAACCAGGAATTAAAACTTATTCAGAACATTGAATACATATCACACTAATATACAGGTTAAGTGGCGCTATCTATGTTTCTGGACGAATATCTTTACCTAACTCGTTGAGGTGTATCATACATGTACCCGTAACGGAACCGTGCACGTAACCAACACAGGTACGAAGTTTAATATCAAGAGCGTGGATTATACAATATAAATGTTTTGATAGGTACATCAGCGGATCAATATAGGTGACATGGTTACAAACGTACTACTCTCACCAGCACGAGAACCTCTATTGGTAGAGCGCCTGACGTGCAAGCACGGGATCGTGGGTTCGAGATTTTGAAAATCAAAGAAAGTAAAAAGCTTTTTTTTTAAAGCCTGATCTTTTTCTTACACGTCAACGTATACTGTAAAGTTGGCTTATGCTATACTGCTAGTATATGTTCGAAGCCTACGGAAACTTTCTATGAACGAACATGTTCCAGCAGTGTGATAACTAAAAAAAACTTACGTCTGTACGTCGGCAAATCTGTGAGAGAACTTCTTCGTCTTGATGGTCCAGGAACAACAATTATATTTCCATACGGCATTTTAGTACTCCTCCAATTATTTTCACATGAAATCACTCATTATCTTCCTTCATGAAATTTTAAACATTTTCGACAGCTATAGAAAAAGGGTTTCTTACTTTTTTCCGATATGAGCTCACTATATAACATTTTTATAGCTCAACGATATTGCAACGTTATTTTCTGGTTGATTTTTCACATATAATATTTCCCTTGACACTTTATCACATTTTTTCTTAACTTTAATATGTATTCCTGTCGTCAATTCTGAACCGAGTTTATTTCACTTACATACGATTTAAACATATGATCATCTCTGCAGTATTGAATCACTAATTGCTATAAATATGATTTAAACATACCATAAATCGCTTATATTAATACACGTACTTCAATACTAGTACACTATAAACATACTGAATCTTGCCTTTTGCAAGAGTTCACAAAATATGCAGACAGATTTAATGAATATAAAAACAGACCATGTTGGGGCAACTTTTTGATGAATATTATACGTACATTAATGCATAACAAGTCTAACTCCCAAAGGCATATTACCAAAGAAAATTTGCTGTATTCTATATTTAACATAAACAAGCAAATAAAGTACTTTAAAATCCACACTGAATACTTAAAATAAGACAATATTTGTAATGAAGCCAAATATAGATATTTAAAAGTATTACCACCTTTTGACATAAGTAATGCAGCATTTAAATAGACAACATTAGGAAAAAGACTTATACAATATAAGATTAAAGTCAAAGAATGCCACATGCCTCAGTCATATGATACATATGCAATAAACATAGTCCGTTTGCACTAGCGGATCCAGGGGGGGGGGCGCACCCGGCGCACGCCCCCCCTAAAATTCCCGGAGCTTACATGTTCTTTGGTATGGAAACAATAAAATATACTATATTTTCCTATTTTTTCTTCGCTCGCTTCGCTCGCGCTCGTTATTAGATATTAGAACTATAGGTAACGTATGCCCCTGGATCTGCTAGTGCAACCTTTAGAGTGATTAAAAGTTACGCCCCCCCTAACCCAAAATCCTGGATCCGCCCCTGGTTTGCATAATTATAATCTTCACACTCACAAACGAAACTGGTTTATAACATCAGCGTCTGTTTAAAACCCATTTTCTGAATTTATATCTTTCAAATTTTAAATCCTTTTAAACTACTCAGGAAGTCAAATAGTGAAGTTTCTTTTCAAATTTATTTCAAACTGATAATGTCCGTGTAAGGTTACACTTTATTTCCGCAGCTCATATTTTAAGTGAAGAAAGAAACTTGACAAAAATAATAAAACGCTATAATGAAACATTTTGTTGAACACTTTATTTTGCTCGTCATATTGAATTTGTCACACAAGATGAACAATTTTAAGTAGCTTTTCAATTACCGTGTGTGAAGTCATCGAAAAAACATGAGGGCATCAAATTTATTGTTTTTTAGTACTCTGTAACCTTAAACACGACTTTCGTTCAGATTTAGGTTACGCTTACCTTAACACTAGTGGTAGCTTATGTTTGTGTAAAGTACTAAATGAAAGTAGAAATAACGTTTACCATAGATTTGCCTACTCGACATTTTGTAGCATCTATCTTTTCATTTACGCTTGTACAACCATGTTGTTCAAATTAATCATTTTAAGTTAAGTCGCGTGTGAAGGAAAACTCTCGGTACAATGTTTGATTAAATAGTCCTAGCCAACTCAACATAGCCATGCATATTGTTTAAGAAGTGGACTCAACTTATTTTGTATGCATTAAAGAACAAAATTTTATACTATTTAAATAAGAAAAACAGTTTTGGTATTTTTTGCAACTTTAAAGAAACGTGTTCTTGAAATATTTTCCCGGTAAGTACTCCTTTACAGTAATGGGACAAAACATATCGACAAAGAAATGAAATTTACCCTATATTTCATCATTTCATTTTGTTAGTTTTTTTTTTTTTCTAACGTATCCAGTCGTATCTCAGACCTACTGAAAGTTCAGTTTCCTTATATTCATTCTTACTGATTTTCTCATTTTATACTGTCTTTCATTTCTAACGAGCTGTTAATTTGTTTTAATGATCGATGCATTCTTCTTTTATTTCATCTTCATTTTGCTTCACAATAACACACATTCCTTGTATTGTCCATCCTTAAGTGCAACCTTGTAAATGAATCTCCATTGTCAGTGCCAATTGGATCCGTGTACATAGAATAGATTCCGTCGAATAAACAAATATTTCCTGACATTTTGTGTAAATTTCCATGTGTGCATAATTCAAAAAAACTCCTTGAGTGCATATAGTCACTGAAACATACACCAACGCACCTCTTCACTATGTTTGTTTAATTGACACTTTATAACTGAGTTTACTAATTTACATTAATTCATTCAAACTGCTCGTGAAATTTCACGGAAGAATAGCTCTCCCGTCAAAAGCGTAGATTTTTTTACTAAAAGTGTAATCATATTAAATGAAAATAACTCGTCTTGTGCCTACGAACCACACGAGTAAAGTCGTAAAATAAGTGGAGTATGTTAAATGAAATAAAATTTGTATTAGCGAAAAAACATCGTGTTTGTCAACCGGTGAACAAATACAAGCACCATTTCTGTACCATATCAAAGGAAGAATTCACAGTTTTATGAGTTATATGAGAAATGTACTTTTCTACAATAATTCGGTCTCTTACGCATCATGACTTATCATAACGTTATAATACAAACTTATGCCAATAAATATGAAACAATTGTTACATTTGGTAGGCCTGCTACATTAGAGGCATAAACAATCTTTATACGTCACCAACAAATTTAGACAGCAACAGTGTCAATAGGTCTGTCTTACTGTTTGCCCTGTCTAAGTTAATAATTTCCATCCTAAAGAGACTATGAGGTGATGTTCACGATATTGTATAAAAATATGATTTTATAACTTTCGATCTGTGACATAAGTTAGCGGTTCAATTAAATAACTAGATTTCAGACAACATTAGATCTAGAGGATAGTGCAAGTAACTCAAACAAGCAGGGTATGACACAGATACAAAAACAATCCAAGCCAATATGGTTCACTGCAAGACAGTAAGGAATTTGTCGCTATAGTGTAGGGCCTGTTTTAAATGAAATCAATTATCTCAAACATATATAAATATATCGTAATTTAAAATTTACAGCAATCTTTTAATATTCTGTGTAGGCTTAATGTATTACATCAAAATGCTTTTGGATGAGAATGTGCATTTTTGAATGGGGCAAATGAATGAAATATCCTTAAGTTTTCAGACACCGTAAAGATTTTCAAAGTGTGTGAAACCTTGAAGACCCGTATCATACAGAGCCTTTTTAAGTCGGAAAATTCAGCAAGGGAAGCAAATAGAACATGCATAAATACTAACAATACCACGGTTACACCTACATCCTGAAATGTAACTTCGAAAGATAGTGTTACATCATTTGACAATATACAATTTAAACAGCCTAGTAACCGTACAAAAACAACAACAACTACAACATAATAATAATTATTATTATTATTATTATTATTATTATTATTATTATTATTGTTATTGTTATTATTATTTTTATTATTATTATAAATCCCATAAACCTGCTTAGATTAGGAAATTTTAAATCGCTTAGAAAAGTATAACAAAAATTTCATTTTTTTTTTCTTCTTATAACGTACGGTTTGGTAGTAAAGGAAAGGTTCAGTTACAATCTATTTGTGTTTTAAACAGCGAATGTTAAATTTAAACATGAATTCATCATCCTGTTTTTAGAAAAGCGAGTATTTCGAGTTTTATTCAGCTTTTCATTACTTGCCGATTTGTTACCCAGCGCCTAATATTTCTTGTACATTAACACATTGGTTTTATTCTGGATAAGAACTATCAGTATCATTAAAGGCATGTGAAGAATAGAAGTGTTCATTACTGTGAATATCTGCACCTCTTTTTGATTTCTTTAAGAAATCACTTTCTTTGATTTCTTAAAAAAATCATCTGTAGATATAGTATTGTCTCTAAATTTATTTTTACGCTTAAAAATATGTCCAGAACTGTTGGTCTTTCAAAATTTCAATTTCATTTATCTTTTTTCTTTCGTTTAATCATTTTTTTTCTAACGGCACATGTCTTCGTACAACTTTCTGTATTGACATAAGAGAGAACGTACTGTTGGAA
This sequence comes from Cyclina sinensis, assembly GCA_012932295.1. Classification (NCBI taxonomy): domain Eukaryota; kingdom Metazoa; phylum Mollusca; class Bivalvia; order Venerida; family Veneridae; genus Cyclina; species Cyclina sinensis. The sequence goes on along the minus strand of JAAONU010000009.1, from coordinate 7,171,091 downwards.
GTCAGCTGAAATAAATATGATTAAAAAATGACGGAAAGCTTCCAAAAATGGGAAAAAAACAACATTTAAACAGTTAAGCATGACTTTATATAAAGACAATACAGGAATGTGTTAAATGGTATTTATAATAAGCGAATATACTTACTAGGACTTAGAATGCCGGAGTACCTTTGTTGTATAGACTGCTCGTTCGCTCGTCTGTGCGACTCCATGTGTCCGTACACGTAGCAGGCCTCGTCTGTGTTCAGGTTGAACAGGATGGATAATCCAGTCATATTTCAGAAGTCACTGTGTAACACTCATCACATTTATATATGTATCCCTGTTCTATGTTAAGACAGTTATCACGATTCCGGTGGCCGAAGTTGGTAAACAAACTAGTTACATAGAACAGATTTTTTTTCTGACTTTTCTGTTCATTTACAAACACTTAGGTTTTTACGATTTTATGTATTTCCGTACTATATCATATTTCTTAACATACTAGCTACATGTTGTCCTCTGTGATCATACGTAGATGTTTATCTTATGTTTATTTTCCTTGTATTAGACTGAAGAATTTTTATAAATAAACTTGGAAACTTGAAAAAAAAAAACTCCACAATTTCAGGGACTAATAATTAGATATAACTTATTATGGACTGGCTCGACATAAGCTGCTACGCCTTACTAAGATTGCACGTAGTTATACATAATTACAGAAGGGTGCCATTTTAAGTGATTCTATTTTGATCTCCCCTACATACTTCAGCCCAGATTTCTGCCTTCGTTCGTCTCCAGCTATGTACACATGTATAAACTTTAATTTTATAAAATTTTTTCTGTTTGTTCGTTTAGTTTTAAAAAATGCGTCGATTTAAGATGTCTGAAAATACAGATCGACTTGAAAAAACATATCACTTATTACCGGCAGCGATGTACTGAAAGGGAAGCAACTGCTGCGAGAAGTTTATTGTCTGTTGCCTTCTTCTTGTAGACTGGTTTTGTTTTGTTTCAAAAACTGGGGGCGGGGAGGGGGACTTTTACTAGGTCAAAACCAAGATGCTATTCTTTCATTTTGAACAGGACCCTCATTATTTCACCATATCCAGTATATATTCTGGTTTTCCCATAGCTAGCGTCTTTATCTGAAAAGAAGAACGTTTTGTGAGCGTGTGTTTTTACACCGTTTTTGTATTTAAGACTTTTAAAAATTTTGTTCTATTCATTTCTTTTATGACAAGATTAGCTTCTTGCCTAGCTGGATTAATCCGTAATAAAACAAATTCTTAACTTTAAGAAAGTCAGAAGATAAAGTGAAACCCATGTAAAGTGTGCCTTAGTCTATACAAACTGTACAGTTTTTACATAAAGACAACTTTGCATATTAAATCTTTTTCTAACTTTTTGTATATTTACTTAAATCTACAGCGTTTTTCTTTAGGCGGGAGAAATTACTTTTTGTTATATTTATTTTTAGCTCAGACTTAAGCCCTCAGTAAACAAGACTGTTAAGAATATTAGGAATATTAGGTCAATATTTTTACGAGATTGGAAAAACAATTATTTTGGCTTATAACACAAGTATGTTAATAAGCGGATAATAGGGCATAATAATTCACTGTCCAAGGGGTTTTGCACAATGGTCAGTTACCGGTGTAAAGAAAACTGACAACGTGACAAAAAAGTTGTAAAAAAGGTGAAAAGCAAAAATTTAACAAAAAATATAGTCAATGCAGAAATGTATTGAAAATTAGAACATCGTAAACAAGAGATTTTACAATCTTACAATTTTTAATCGAAACATCTAATTTAAAAACGCACTGAGCTATCTCCTTTAAATGCACATTGCGAGCTATCTATGTAAAAAGATTTCTACTGACAGAAACTTCAACAATTTTGACAGCTCGAACCAATGTTCGAGTTCTTTGTCATATAACATGTGGTTAGAGATAACTAAATTTTATCTTGTGAATTTAAAGTGGAGTATACTAATAGCGTAAAATTTGACTGGCGAAAATGTCAGGTAATTTCTAAATGACTTTATTTAAAGTAATTTGTAAACGTTACAAGTGAAGACACTTTTATTTTAAAAAATAGGAAACTGAGATAATTAGTTTGAGCCACAGGGGACAGTGTGGGGATGGTGTTTTACGATTGCTTGATGACCTAAAATGAAGAAACAAGCATGAACCCTGTATATCAAGTAGTATCAAGGATTCTGCTTCATTTACAGTAACACAGTAATACACTTTCACTAATTTAACAAGCCAAAAAAGAATTGTTTCAAACGAGCATTTTAAGCTGAAGAAAAGTTCAAAACGTACCTGCCATGCCGTGAAAGGTTTTTTGTAACGCTCGAGGCCTCTGAAAGACCTCTTAATTCCACATATGTACAATTACATTCACTTTTTATGTGGCACATGTGACCCTCACAATATCCATGTTACAGATAAATGAATGAATACATTTTACCGTATGAATGTTACTTGATTACCTGCAGATCGTTTATATTTGAAGTAAGATCTTTAATAACAATTTATTTGTAAACCTTGACATGCAATTGATCCTTCATAACATAAAAAACGTCGATCTAACTGAGGCATTTTCGTTCTCTAACACTTAAGCATTCCACTTGAAAAAAAAAACCACTCTGTCACATACATGGAAGAAGAAATGACAATATAATTCCACAGTTTTTGTAGCAAACTGTCCTTGACTATGTATTTATGTACAAAAGGACCGTTACACTATCTTGCCATTTATTTCTTAAAAAATGGCATATATTGCTAAACTGTGGTAATCTACTAATCCAGCCTACTTATTTACACTATCGCCACTTTAATTAACTCCTAAATGCTAATATTATAATGTCCTTTCAAAAATACTATACCTAGACGAAAATATAGACAAATAGATATTCCTTTACTGCAAGGGTTAAGTACAATGATTTTGAGGTCAAGTTCGTTGATAAACAATTAATTTCTAAAGATTACAATTTTTGTTTACTAATTTGTTATTATTTAAAGCTCAGTTGATAAGTTAACACGTCAAATTAAATTAAGATTTTAAATGTAAGATAATAGTACAAAACATACAAATGCCATTAGTAAAGTCCAGTGTAAAATATCATTGAATTCCTTTCTAAAGAAATACTCTATCAAACATCACTTAAACACATAATTTTCTCAGTTCTGTTTCGTGGGTCAGACTAGTATAACATGAGCAACACTATTTGTAGGTGGTTACTTATTGTTTAAGTACAAACTATATCTTTTAGCGTATCTGGTTTCGCATAGTTTTTACCTGTCAATTCACGTCAAGTAGTGCCATTGTGTTTTGGAATGCCTCTTTCGTATCTTGAAGTTATGAATGAATGAAGGATAAAAGACTCCGTATAAAGACGTGATCATTTGACCTTATTTGTTTGTATTTGCTGCGTACCGCCTTTTGTTTTTTTGTGATTTTCAGTTAACCAAAACAAATGAAATTGAAGTATGGTATTGTTGAATTAGTTTAGATATACAAAGAGTTGTTAAACTTAGTCAAAAAATTTGCGAGCAGTTTAACCCCAATTCATATTCACGAAACACATTTGTCACGACTAACGCTTGTAACTAACACTATGACGTCATCACTGGCACGTACTATGACGTCGTCAGCGAATCTCTCGGTGGTCTAAGGCGTTATTTTTGGGCCTAACTAGATCTACCTGCGCTATAATTTCTGGTGGCGGCTGAGTTGGTACGCTTGGTGTAACAGGAAATGGCATTGCAAAAAGGTTCATGTAAATGCAACGAAATGTCGAACTCAGCCTAAAGATATTTTCAGATGCATCGATCTTTACTTAATATGATAAGACCCAATGGCTATTGAAATTTGGAAGTTTAAACGGCTACATTTAATATGTCTAGTGAAAAAAAAAATAACAACAAAACTAAATGATACCTGCCTTACAGAACATGTACAATATGACCTATGTATAGTGCTTATACTGTGTAAATTATATTAATTTCTGGAATATACTGCGGTCTGATAATGAGAGTCAGTCTATTTCTGAAAACAGATCTTTGAGTGATACAGACCTGGTTAGGCCAATGCTGCCTCAATTTCAATATTATCAACAGTATCTTTTTCGTAATTTGTACAGCCGTCCAAAACAATTGACATATATTCTAGAACAGGTCGTTGAAAAACTCATAAACTTGATTGAGTGTTTGTCCTTGTAATGAAAATTTTAAATTTCTCATAAGTTTTTTATATGTTCGTGCCACTTTCCGTCAGGGCTTATAGTTAATACAATGTGTTTGTGACAATGTACAAATTTCACATTAACATTGTTAAAAACTAAATTTGGTTTGTCAACTTTGTTTTGTAGAGTAAACAACGTGGCTTCAGTTTTGTTTTGTATAGTAAACCACGTGGTTTCAGTTTCGTTTTGTAGAGTAAACAACGTGGTTTCAGTTTTGTTTTGTAGAGTAAACCACGTGGTTTCAGTTTTGTTCTGTAGAGTAAACCACGTGGTTTCAGTTTCGCTTTGTAGAGTAAACCACCTGGTTTCAGTTTCTTTTTGTAGAGTAAACAACGTGGCTTCAGTTTTGTTTTGTAGAGTAAACCACGTGGTTTCAGTTTCGTTTTGTAGAGTAAACAATGTGACTTCAGTTTTGTTTTGTAGAGTAAACAACATGGTTTCAGTTTCGTTTTGTAGAGTAAACAACGTGGCTTCAGTTTTTGTTTGGGTTGAAATCAACAAGCCGCATTTTTAGCCATGATTTGATTGAACATATATAATAATTGAGAATTTTTCAAAGTCATTTATATTTAGGAAATACATTTTAAGTCTGGGTCATCTACCGACAAGTATATCACGGTGTCATAGTATAGTGTTCAAACATTCCTTCGAAGTGTTACTTTACACAACTAACCTGCCTATTGATTATAAAAATAATGTAAACGTACAGAAAAACAATTACATGTATCAAGAAAGTCGATTATACCGATTCCAAACTTCACAGGAAATTTTATCAATTTTGTTCTTGTTAATTTATTCCGCAATAATGGAGCCATCCGAAAATAATGCACCTAACAGATGTCGGGAGCGGACTAGTTCACGAGCTTTGTACAGAAGGAAACTGTGTTTTCTAGTAAGGTCCTCACAAGTCTGATGGATTCAACAAAAATGAATACAAAGAGTCTTCGATTTTGGCATGAAATCAGATGACGTTTCTTCAACGTCTCAACGTCATTTCCGACAAAATTGTCATCTGTTTTTGGCACAAAAACAGAAGTTGTACTCTGGTTAATATGAAGACTAAAACATTGACGTGGACGGGTGGTGTGTGATCAAGTTTTGCGTAGGTTTAAGAAAAACACTTGCGGAGGCCTTTAAACGGTGTAGCAGAACTTTTGTGTGTAAATGGGACGACAGGTTTAGAAATGGAAGGAAAGTTATTGAAGACGACTTAAGACCAGGCCGCCTCTCCGCCGAGCAAGCAGCATATAAAAATTGCGTGAATGAGTTTTTTTGAAAGACTTGTGACTGTCAGGCAACTAACGAGACGAAGCCTCATTTTTATGACCCAGAAACTAAGCAGCAGTCTTCGGTTCGTCTCCAAGACTGGTTCCCTTCCGTAATTTCAAAAGAGACATATAGGGGACCAGTCTATTCGTCTCCAACCAAGAGGACAAGGCTCCAGAGGATCTGCGGAAATGAAATATTCATCTTCTTTAGGGACCGACGGGGGTAATCCTGGTGAGAGAAGCCGGAGAGAAGGCCGCACTGTCAATGCCGACTACGCACAGGTTTATGCAATTTCACCCTAATACGCTTAAATATACTCAAACATAATTATTACTAGAGTCTTCAAGAGATTAGCAACTACGTTTTCTTCGGATAACCGGAGTGATCTTTTCTTAGGGGCAAGTTATTTAACAACATGGTTACCATCTTATGTACTAGGTTCTAAGGAGAGATTTGGTACAAGCCATCCGGAAAAGCTTCTGGAACTTGACATTGACCGTGGGTCCTTATATGTATATGTTACATATTATACAAGAGAGAAGTTTATGATTCACGAGTGATTGTTTTTACTCCAGTATGGAAGGTGTCTCAAGAATGAAGAAACTATGTTTGAATATTTGCAAACCAATTTACCTTATGTATACAAGACTGCCTTCATTATCAAGTGGTGAAAGCCTTCATTTATCAAGGGATGAAAGCCTTCATTTATCAAGGGGTGAAAGCCTTCATTATCAATGGGTGAAAGCCTTCATTTATCAAGGGGTGAACGCACCCATTTATCAAGCGGTGAAAGCGTAAACCCTTCTTGTGATAACGTGCATGTTTATAGACGTTGAAATATCTAATGGAATACATTAATGTAGATGAAATAAACAACATCAAAATAATGAAAATTCAACAATTAAACTTTTTCTTATCGGCTTAATCAACATGATTCAACAAGAACAACTCTTTATTTTGACTAAAAAAAAAAAGAACAACAACAACAAATGCTTGCCTCTCCTCCTCCTGTATCATATCTGTAACCACTGTATACTACTTATTTTGGTTGAGAAAGAAGCATTTTATTTCATTTCCATACTTGGAGTGCTTTTGCTTTTTACCATACATGTCCCAGAGAAAAAATAATGTCCAAAAACAAGAACAACAACAACAACAAATAAATTTGAAAATGGTTACAAGATTTATTTGTGTTTGTGATTGCAGTGCTTAAGTCATTATTCTAGCATAAAATCGCTTGTTTTTGCCCGTTTTGCCTATGTTTTAACGAGAGCAAAAAAGTGTGTTCACAAGGAAGTTCTCGAGCTCACGCGCTGTTATTACCCCTTTTCAGTTATGCTCGTTACAGGGCCTTTATAAATAACGGACGCTGATCCGTCTTTTTTGCCCCAGATCGGCAGTTTATGTAATTTGCAGGTCGGAACGTAGCCATACAAGCCGTCAGTTTATACTATCAATCGTAAATCCACATGAAATCCTTCCAAATATTTTTTTAATCGACACTTTTTAAGTTACAAAAGATGAAATATCCGGACCATCAGTTTTGAAAAGAGCATCTAACTTATTAATATATAAACATTAGACATTCAATATGTTTGTAATAAATTTAGACCTGCCGAGAATCTCCTGACTACCAATTCGACTGTAGTTTTTTGCATTTAGATGATGTATTTATTAAGACAGCCATCGGTGTTTCCTTCAGATTGGTAGATAAGGGGTCGTACATGTACTTAACTGTTTGAATAATGCTAATGTTCTCTTAAAGAACAGTTGTAACATAGTTAAATCCTGTTATCTTCGTATATTTTATCTTTGTAAGTGAAACTGGGCCTTTAAACATTCAACAGTTTCTGAAACCCTCACCCGCACTTTTTGTTGCATTATATCAAATTACTTTAAAGTAAGTAAACAAAAAAATGTCATAATAAAACCAGTAAGATTCTTGGCATAAGCACACATATACAGTAATAAAAAAAGCAACCACAAAGCCTTGTATACGTAACCTTGGTAATTTCTACATTTAACAACCAAAGAAAGCCGCTCGACTGGTTGAAACATGTTGACGTGTCGCCCTGGAACGCATATTTAAAACACGTATCCATAACAACCTAAAAGCCACTGTACTATTATTTATTTATTTTTTTCGTAAACATGTCTTTTCTAGATCACTTAATGCTTGAATTAAGAATGCCGCAATTACTTTTGATTCTTTAAAAATATTACTAACACATTCATATGCTAAAATTTATTTATTTCAGACGTTAAAATTCAAAATATATCCAAATTTGTGATTAAAAATATAAATGTGTTGTCCATTTTGACCAATTGAAAACAACAACAATAACAAAATAAAAAAAAAAATAATGATACTAAAGGTAATACAAATAATGTAGCAATAATAATAAAGTGATAAAAAAGAAAAAATTGTTGGCGTGCATCGAGTTTGTCTTAAATTGGAGGAAATGGTTTGCCCCAAATGTTTGGTTATGTCTCTTTGAATATACACGCTGCATGTATATTTATACAAACAGATGGTTAAGAGTGTAAGTGTTTTTTCCCTCTACATACTATTTCTATCAACCGATAATTGTACCAAGAATTCTGTCAATACAACACTAAAACTATGAAATGTTCAACTACAAATTACAGATGTATAGCAAAATGGCTTATACTTCAGAAAGAATACGGGGTTTTGATTATACTTCAGAAAGAATACGGCGTTTTGATTATACTTCAGAAAGAATACGGGGTTTTGATGCGAATTAGGGCAGCTGAAAATGCCGAACTCACTATTTGTTTCACATTTAGGTGCAAATCTTGAGAATAGGAAAAAAGAAAAGAAATTTATACACATTCTTACTTCGGCGGAAAAAAGAGAAACAAAAATATCTGAAAAAAAAGAAAAACAAAGCAAAAAAAACTTAATGTGATAATATTGAGGAAAAGCAGTATTTTTAATTTAAGACGGATCGATTGTCTCTGAATATGCACATTCTACTGACCTGTCGAAAATACTACTATGAACAGAACATAACAGAACAGTATTTCTGAAAGACTTGTACACAGTACATCGTCATGTACAGTACAGAATGATATAAGCATGAAAACAAAGTGTAACATGGCAAGCAAACGTGTACATAATATATACAGTTTCAAGTAAAACGTCATCGATACAGAATTAAACTAAAATTGATAAGTGGTTTTATAAATGATCATACTGAAACAACACTAGAGTTTTCACACCTTGCAACTGTTCATCTACACAACCGTTGTAATTACGGTTCGTAAATTATTTTCTTCAGTAGGATTTGACCTGTTTAGGCACAAGAAATGTCATTTATAATGAAATAAGTTAACAACCCACTTCTGCGCATGCCTATCAGTGACAACCAATTAGAAAGAGTTATACATGTCGTTGTCATCAAAATGGTTAGTACAGGAATCTGCTTGAACATGAACTTGATGTCTGAATATATTTGACGTACGAGGGTTATCCAGAAATGAATGAGAGTTGCTTGATTACGTAAAAACTGCAAGTGTTACGCACAAAATCTCATCATAGTCCCTCAATATAATCTCCCGCGGATGCTATGGTCGACTCCCAACTCTTTGGAGATCCCGAACTCCCGTTGCTAGGCAATCTTTGTTGATGTCCCTAACGACCGCGTTCACGGCGACATATAGTTTATGCAAAATGGTCATATCGGATTCCTCGTAGTGGTTCGTTAAGTGGATAGAATATTACATTCGAATAACAGAACAAAATGTTTCATTCAAAGGACAATAGTGCAGTGAAACAGAGCGAATTTTCATTTAAACATAATGAGACAACATAATGAGGTAACATAATGAGATAACACAATGAGATCACTTGTACACAGAACAATCACTTATTTGAATAAGACAGCATCATGATTTGATAAAACAATAAAATAGTTTAAAATTGCATTTACTGTGAACAAGACAACACAATGATTCCACAATACAACATTTTCAGTGAATAAAATAACATAATGATCGGAGGCTATAACTTCTTAAGTGAATCAAATGAATTTGCAAATTGAAATAATAAAAGCTGAACAGAACAACATTGTTGTTAAAAACAATACAAAAATGTAGTATATTTTCTAAAAGAGACTGCATTACAGATTGACATAGAATGTCCTATTTCAACAGAACATTAAATGGATATTTCTTTTAAAATTTAAAAAAATTTCAGACTGTCTGGACCAGATTTTTTGAGCAGTTCGTATAACATTTTATAGCCGTAACTAGTCATCATCACAGTTTTTAAAAACAAGAGGGCCATGATGGCCCTGAATCGCTCACCTGATAGACCATGAAACGATATTGTAGACATAATGAGGAGAGAATTGGTGAAAGAAGGGCATGTGTCCACACTTGCTGATTGGTGAAGTTTTAACTTTACATGAACTGTTTTAATAATTTCCAGTTTACCTCATTTCGTCTAGATGATAAATACATGGAAAATGTTAACATTTCAAAGTCATTAGACTTTCGATACATTTTTTTTTTCTTTGTAAGTTAACATGAAACTATTGTATGAAGTACAAATTGAAATATGGATATCTGAAACAGGTGTAATGTTTTCATTTTGGCTGAAGGTAGTTTCCTTCAGAAATGTACAGTCTAGAAGTGACTTTTGTGTTAGGGTATATGCTATTTTGAGACAGTATTTAAGTTACATAATGGTATGCAGTTAACCTGTGTTGGTAAATTCTGTACCAGTACAGAATTTGAGAGCACGTTATGACACACAAGATAGGTGATCCACAGACCATGGACTGTACGTACTGAACTCAGCAGTTGGGAAGACCGAAGCAAACTTTGCAGACTAAGATCAGATGGCTATATAAACTATATATAAAATGAATTGACTATGGGGCGGGGTCAATTTGACCCCGGGGATCATGATTTGAGCAAACTTGGTTAAGGTCTACTAGGTCATGCTACATGCAAAATTTCTAAGCTCTAGGCTTTCTGGTTCTGGAGTAGAAGATTTTTTGAAGTTTTTCCTATATAAACTCTATATAAAATCAACTGACCCCCAGGCGGGGTCAATTTGACCCCGGGGATCATGATTTGAGCAAACTTGGTAGAAGTCTACTAGTTAATGCTACATGCAAAATATCTAAGCTCCAGGCCTGCAGTTCTGGAGAAGAAGATTTTTGAAGTTTTTCCTATATAAACTATATATAAAATGAATTGACTATGGGGCGGGTCAATTTGACCCCGGGGATCATGATTTAAGCAAACTTGGTCAAGGTCTACTAGGTAATGCTACATGCAAAATATCTAAGCTCCAGGCTTTGTGGTTCTGGAGAAGAAGATTTTTGAAGTTTTTCCTATATAAACTCTATATAAAATCAATTGACCCCCGGGCGGGGTCAACTTGACCCCGGGGATCATGATTTGAGCAAACTTGGTAGAAGTCTACTAGGTAATGCTACATGCAAAATATCTAAGCTCCAGGCTTTGTGGTTCTGGAGAAGAAGATTTTTGAAGTTTTTCCTATATAAACTCTATATAAAATCAATTGACCCCCGGGGCGGGGTCAATCTGACCCCGGGGATCATGATTTGAGCAAACTTGGTTAAGGTCTACTTGGTTATGCTACATGCAAAATATCTAAGCTCTAGCCTTTGTGGTTCTGGAGAAGAAGATTTTTGAAGTTTTTCCTATATAAACTCTATATAAAATTAACTGACCCCCGGGCGGGATCAACTTGACCCCGGGGATCATGATTTGAGCAAACTTGGTAGAAGTCTACTAGTTAATGCTACATGCAAAATATCTAAGCGCCAGGCTTTGTGGTTCTGGAGAAGAAGATTTTTGAAGTTTTTCCTATATAAATTCTAAGTAAAATCTATTTACCCCCGGGGCTGAACCAGTTTGACCCCGGAAGTCATGATTTGAGCAAACTTGACAGAGGTCCCCTAGATGATGCTTCATACCAAATATGAAAGCTCTGGGCCTTGTTATTTCAGACAAGAAGATTTTTGAAATTTCCATTTTAAAAACACCTTTTAGGGCCTCACAGCCATATTGTGCATTGGACCGGAACCATTTGAGCAAACTTGGTAAAGGGACATCTAAGGACCATTAGTATGAAGTTATTTTAAAATTGGGCCAGGGGTTTAGGAGGAGATGTCATTTAAAGAAAATGTTGACGACGGACGACGGACGGACGACGGACGCCGGACACAAGGGTATCCTAATAGCTCACTCTGTCACTGCGTGACAGGTGAGCTAATAAGACAGTCATGCCGTTCCATAGATGTACATATTAAGCTACTTGGGTTTCGTTTGGTTACTGTCTAATTCGTGACGATAACGAGCCAAATACTTTTAAAGCAAACTCTGCAGCGAAAAGATTCCTTCGATGGTACATTGTATTCCTTAACTAATATACGCAGTTTTGCCTTTTTCTTTCGTTTTTACATGTACTTTTCGATAGTTTACAATGTCCGTTTGGAACACTGACAGTTGTTTTTTTTAAACAAAAATCCTCCACAAAAATCACTCCAATCACAATCATTCAAATCATTTCAAAACTGTCACGTTACTTTTTGTAAAACATCACAATATTTGACCAAAACGTACCGACATATTTCAAACGTTGATCAAATGTTTGCTTACCCCAAAACTAATGTAATGAAAGCATGTTTGGTATGACTCTTTGAAACGACTTGATTGTTTCCGTAAAAACCTGTGACTGAAAATCGCCAATTTAATCTGTGTTATATTCGAAAAAAACGAGGTGTTCTTACTGGTGCAATAGGTGTTAATAACCTATGCAATTGCAAATAACCTACGTAAATGCAAATAACCTACGTAAATGCAAATAACCTACGTAAATGCAAATTACCTACGTAAATGCAAATTACCTACGTACATGCAAATAACCTACGTAAATGCAATTGCATTAAAGAACAGACTGACACCGAGTCAGTGTATACGCTCACTCCTAGTAGTTCATATAGTTTAAAGTTTTAAAGTTAGTTTCTAACTTTCACTAAATAGACCCTATGATTAGATTCTTCGATATTGTTACCAGATTATAGCAAGGTATCATCTGACTTTTTGCTATTCTCTTTATCCGTTGCAACCGTGATCTTGGTGCTTGACTTAGCCCTTGACCTTGCCCTTGACAGTCGAAATAAGTTCGCAAAATCGGCCCTAAACTTCGAGCTACTGAAGAAGTAGACAAACACGTGCATGGTACTATTCAAACTGATAAGAAATAAAGAAATATTCTGCAAAGTCACTCCCTGCAAATACCGTTTATATGATTCAAAATCAAATCTAATGCTATCTCCAAAAAAGCTGATGGAACTTAGTAAAGCATACACGGAATGAGGTGTAAACGTAATCAGAAACAGTATGTTGACCTTGAGGAGGGTGATTGTAACGGGAGTTCGTAGATTTTTACCAGATATTTTACTGACACGTTTAGTAATTAAAACTGAAGCTATTAAGATTGTGCTTGTCAATATCAACAAGAGAGGACCTAGGAATGTCACAAATATATAAATGTTTGAGAAATATCTTCTGTTAAAGTAGGCAAATTCTTCCTTGACAATGCACTTCGAAATAACAGCACCATGAACTACCTCTTTAAAAAAGTAGAGTACAAATGAATTATAAGCTGAAAACATGAAACTGATAAGCCACACCAGTGCAACGGTAGTTTTAGCGGAACTCCAGGTACAGATGTATTTAACCTTGTGTGGTAGTAACACACTGATTGCTCTCTCGATGGCCACAGCACACAGCGACCAAACCGATGCAAATGTTCCTGTGATTGGTATCAATGTTCTTAACCTACAGTCCAGATGCGAATAGCCGTCCAGGATGAAGCCGTTTATCACGAGCCAGTTCTGAAAATCCACACCACAGTTGACAAGTAAATCGGCAGCAGCTAGTGAAGCAATATATACAGAAGTGGAAAATGTTCTGTTCTTCTTCTGAAGTACAACCAAAAGCACTGTGGTGTTGCCGAGAAAGGATATTATCGCCAGTATGGGTGTGGCATAATACATGAAATTAGTAAAGTTAACTAACAGAAACCACATGGGTGTATCTAAGTTGACCTTTTCTTTGTTGCTAACTGGTAGCTCAATATCATCATTCACTGTCGTTACATTTCCAAATAAATCATATAAAAAGTCCATATAATCATCCACAATAAATTTTCCAAGAAAGTTCGAAGACGAAGACCTGTCCGTGGTGTCCGTTAGCAAGTGGTCGTCAGTAACCAAAGGATGTTTTGTCGAACCGACGCCTACGGACATATTCACGCTTTGCATCTTATAAATTGTTAGTTGTCTCTGTGAAAATGGTCTTTGATAGCTCTTTAACGAAACAAATAGTCAAAAATCAGCCAACCCGAAACAAATAGTGAAAAATCAGCCAACCCGAAACAAATAGTGAAAAATCAGCCAACCCGAAACAAATAGTGAAAAATCAGCCAACCCGAAACAAATAGTGAAAAATCAGCCAACCCGAAACAAATTAAAACTGGTTGTGACAAAATCGCACTGAAATCTTTCGAACACTGGAAATGCCTTTAAGACCTTGGAATTTGTAGTCTATGAAGATATATGTATGTTTCTAGGGCGGTACTTATGAATAAGTACATACGCATATTGCCCAATAGTCTTTGCCGGAAAACGGAAATGTACCTTGCGCAAGTGCGCAGTTGTGAAATGTTCATTTCTTATTGGTGCTTGGAATGTATACAATGTGACCGTTTAAAAACATTCTATTTGATTCGATTTAGAACCTCATGTTAATTTTCCTATACTTTGCAGCTATTGTTTTCCAATATTTTGTTGTATTAGAAAGTTCTCATTGAAGAAAGAATGTTATTAAAAAGTTACTAGAAATATGTATACACAAATATTTAGTTTTAATATTTTAATTTGTATTCCTTAACAATACATCACACATAATGATCATGATCATCATGCCGGTATTATGAGTAGCCAGTACCGACAAAATATAAGCTAAAATAGATACAGACGAGTTACAAAAACAGGAGTAACTGAGTGCAACTGTATGAAGTCGGAGGAAGGAAAACGGGACGCGTTAATGAATAAAGATAAATGTTAAAAGTCTAATTGTGTGAAAGCAGTAATTCAAATAGATCGTCAAGCTGAAATTAAAATGAGAAAATGTAAATTATTTTCATCCACAATAATTGTTGGACTGACATAAAAAAGCATGTTTGCGTATTGTTGCGATTGTGTCGCTGTTCCAATTGTTTTTAATCTCACAGGATTGCTGGAAAAAAGTTTACCTAATACCATATTTACGGAGTTTACGACTTTTTCCTTTTTTTCATACGACAATCGCCAAGGCTAGGATTACAACAGTCCTATCTTAAAATTCGATTCAGTTCCTGTGCAAAGAAACCGGAAACACACGCGTGTGAGCAATCGTAACAACTCGGCCTTTTTCGACAACTTCGTATAAAGACTTATTGAAGTCGCCCGAAGTGTTCCGAATGGCTTGTGAGTTATGACGTATTACTTATGAGAATCATTACTATAAAGGTTTCAAAGCGTTAAGAGTTCGATCCCCCGCTCCTCCACTAACATTACTAATAGTCTTTCGGATGAGACTTTAAACCGAGGTCCCATGTATCAGTGCTATACACTGAGCATGTAAAAGAAACAGAAGTGTCTCTGGAATGGGATGCTTTCTGTATCTTGCACTACCCCCACCACATAAAATAACTAATCTCTCCAGGGGGCGTCGGTCATATGTGCAACCGGTACCGACGATAAATAAGCTTAAATAGATAGAGAGACACAGAGGTTACTTCCCTTTCATTACAATAATCGGTACAAGAAAGACTGTGAGAGACTGGATTTTATTATGAACATGTCGGGATGAGAGACATTGCTGATAACAAATTATCTCCCTTACTCAGATAACATCAGAGGTAATCCAAATTGCACTATGGTCCTTTCAGTTGGAATCCTCTTACTTTATCCTTGTTTCTCTTTGTGATAGTGTTGACTTTTAGTTGTGAAAATTGTCACTTACATATTAAATAAAAAGTTAGGAATATAAAAAAAACAAACTGTATGTGCTAACAAAACATATTGTTAAACTGAATGTTTAATATGACTGCTATTGTTGCAAATAATAAGGTGTAATTATCACCATACCATATAAGAAAACAGCGATGGAAGCAGAGGATTCCAAATGGAAGGACCAATCTAATATTAGAGAGTATTCAGGGTAGATAATCCACTGATGTCCCCCCAATCACCTGGAATTGCGTTTCAGACTAAAGAGAGTTACATTTTTTACACTAAGTGTTGTATTTTGATAGTCTAATATCTGGTAAGGTACATGGATCAGCGTACAAAGAAGCTAATCAAATAAGTAAAAAAATACAACATTTTATTGTAGTCAGACCTATGTAAATTAATATCTATATTAGATTATCAAATTATGAAAATGGAAAAAATATGAGACGGATTGAAGGGAAATCAATTAATTTAATAAGAAAACTGAGTTATTGTGAAGATGTTTTTTAATGGGCAAGGGAGAGTTTTCTGTACATTAGAACGGAAATTTATAACTTTTTTTGGGCAGAAATCTTATATGAAACCTTAAATCATCTTAATCTAATATGTTTGTTCATCAAGATTAAATTTCAAAATAGACAGAGCAATTAATTCTAGAGTTATTTGTACGCCCAAGAGACAGCCAAGCATCACTGATAATAAGTTATGGTAATGGTATATATTATGTTCAGAAAATGTTGCCTTTCATAAAATGCTTCCGTTTTAGTGACATTAGAGAGTGTGTGAGCGAGCGAGCGAGCGGGGCGGGCAAGAGAAAGCGAGCGAGCGGGGCGGGCGAGAGAAAGCGAGCGAGCGGGGCGGGCGAGAGAAAGCGAGCGAGCGGGACGGGCGAGAGAAAGCGAGCGAGCAAGCAAGAAAGTAAGTAAACATTGCAACCAGGAAATTGTTTATTACAGTAACATGTGCAATACAAAGAACAAGACTATAAAGCAATAGCATATAACACTCGGCCTTTTGGGCCTATATGCCACCTTTAACCCTTAACCTGCTGGAACCGAAAGTGATTTGCCTTTGCCACCAGTATAGAGCCAGACCAGCCTGCACATCCGTGCAGTCTGACCAGGTTCTTTACTGTTGGTAGCTCCATTTTTGTATTTTGATATTGAAATCCCTTAAACTTGAATGGACTGTTCCAAATTCAAAGCTGGGCAAATCCATTACAAAATTTCAGCATGTTCAGTGTTAAGCAATAACTATGATTACTAGCAGTGTAGCGTGTATCAGCAAGATCACTAATCTGCTGCTATACGGAACCTATCTGTCTATAAATCTATTTGAGTTTATTCAACGTCGGCACCGGTTGCCCACAGTGTAGTTATTTTAGGTTATGAAGAATAGTGCAAGATACAGAAAGCATTCTATTCCAGAGGCTCCGCTGGTACCAGTGTTTAGCACCGATTCACGTGACTTTGGTTTAACGTCTCATCAGAAAAGGAATGAGTAATGTAAAATGTAGGGGCGGAGATCCAACTAACTAGTCAAGCTGTAACACTATAACTTTTTTCCTTCGATACCATGTGATAGTTTCAGCTAATGAAAATACTGGATTTTCACAACTATCGGGATATACGTCGTCGACAAAAATCAATAATAACATTGATATAAACGATGGTTCCGTTTTGGTAGGAAGAAATACAGTACCACTTTTTGGGGGCTTAGAGTCAGAATACCATTAAAAATACAGGTATCCGAAGATAATGTAGTGGTACGTGCAGGCAATCCACTATCATGATCAAAGCACTAGAGAGTACTGTCAGAAGCGAAAGTTAAAATGTGTGAAGATTGTTCTTTGCCACTGTACCCATGTGATAAGAATCATATCAATTCCTTCAATTGATTTTTAGATATGCTCTAGAAAAGCATAATTTCAACATAAAAGTAATGGAGATAATCCAAAAATGAACCAAGGTAGAGTCATTGTTCGGACTTCCTAGTCACTTAAGATTGGCCACTGTATAAGTATAAACTCAATCCCGTACAGATGTGACAGGAGACACCATGGTCATTTGAGACTCTAGTAAGAGCTTCACATGGGGTGCCAATGCTCGTATGTTAAGGGCAACGACTTAATAAATTGATTTCAAGAGTGTTATGGTGTTGTTTAGTAATTGTTGTTATGCTCTTCACTTAAGATGAATAACTTTGCGATTGTGAATGTTCTAGTTATTAGTATTTATACAAATGTCTAATTATTTTCCATGTGATAAAGGGACATAACTCTAGAAGCACTGATCAGTTTGTAATGTCTCTTGTGGTACAGATGTGTCTTGTCCCAAGTAGCAAGTATGTTGTCCCCAGTAGCAAGTATGCCAAGAATGCGTGCAATAACTCTGATAGTTTGAAATTATCTATAATAATAATAATAATCAATTTCAACAAAAATTTCAAGTTGAAATGGGGCAGAACTCTAAAAACAGCTTTCAGAGTTATGCCCATTGTCTTACAACTGTGCCCTGTCATAATAAGCAAATATTCCAAGTTTTATATTGATACCTTAGATAGATTTGAAATCATTCCACTTAATAACCAATTTTGACAAAAATTCTAAGTTAAAAAGGGGCTAACTCCAAAAATATATTTCAAAATAATGCCCATTGTCTTACAACTACACCTTTTCATTATAAGCAAGTGTTCCAAGTTTTGTGATAATACCTTTAAGTGTTTCAGTAACGTGCTACTTCAAAGTTTTTGAACGACAACGAAGACGACCTAGCGATCATAATAGCTCGAGTTTTTCTTCGAAACAGATAAGCTAAAAATAGGGGAAATACCATTGTGATCTCTTTTAAACTGAAATACTTGACAATTGCTTATATCCAAGTCAAGAGCAACACAGAAATCAAATATATCTTTATGTAAGTCAACTGTTCATAAAAAAGTAACAAAATCATGTGAGCAAATAATTAAGGTGTGAAAACAGTAGATAAATAACCTAAAATGTATAAAAAAAGCCCAATTTTTTAAGGTATTAATAGTTTCAGACTGGATCTTATCTTTTGTATAGGAAATGTGGCATGAAATTTCTTTATGACCAATATATTTGGATATCTGTGCTCATCAATAATCAACCGACGCATTTTCAAGAAAAGCATTAAAATATATACATTATTATATACACGTTGTCTGCCTGTATATCAAGAATATAGAACACGTTGTCTTCCTGTGCATTGTATCATGAACATAAAGCACGTTGTCTTCCCGTGTAACATGAACATAGAATACGTTGTCTACCCCGTGTATTGTATTATGAACATAGAAGACACTGTCTACCCCGTGTATCGTATCATGAACATAGAAGACACTGTCTACCCCGGTTATCCTTAGGCAAAAGGTGTGGTGACTAATTGAAAACACAACAACACATTGCTGAATATGCCATAATTTATATCTAATAAATAAGCTCTGCAATAATATTAGAGTAATTCCTTGTAAATACATTTGAGTATCTTAAGACTTTTCAATTTCAATTAATATCCTTGTTCAGAGTTTTGAAAAAAAAACATATAGCAATTACGCTCATGCGCGGCGACAACAAGAGAAGCAAAGATATTATCAGCAAAGGGCGCCGGTTGGGTAGGAAGAAATATCATTTTGGCTTCTAATTAAGAGAATAAAATTATATCGAAATACAAATATCCTAGATTTGTAATAACCTTAAAAAGCATTTGATTAAGACAGCTCACATCAAGAGCTGCTTTCATTGACACAACAACATACCGTTCTATACACAAACAACATGCACTCACTGAGCTTATAATGACGTAACACATATTATACAAGAAAGAAAAAGTAAAAGACAAGTAATATTATTCGGTTATGGTTCAGGTACAATATTAAATACGTTTTCAGTGTTGATCAAAATCTAAAATCCCTGGACTTTCAAATTCTTTTCTACGTCTCTGTTCAGAGTCTTCCAAATCCTACTTCATGTAGACGCAACGCGCATGCGTGTTGCCATAACAGTTATACATACCCTCAATTAAAAAGTAATACTTATTTAAAGTTTTAAAACTTTACTGATCACCCTGGATATTGAGATTCTTGTGGTTATAAAAAAATTCAGGCATATTTCGAACTATTCACTACTTGTACAGTTCATTGTTTGTGCAGTTTGTCAGCTTCAGTTGAAAACAACAAAGGTGTGAAACTAAGAAGCAAGTCTAAAAACGGGTATAACAGCCATTTGCATCAATGACTGCCTTGCATGTACGGCGCATACATCCCACTCCTCTGAGAGTGCCTGGATCAGTTCATCACGGTGGCTGATGTAAGGTCTGCCGTCGTAGAGGCGGCGTCCCAGCTCAAACCATAAATGATCTATTGAGGATGATAAAACCCCGGCCAGGGTAGATCAGCTTTGTCATGCTGAAAAGTTTTGACGTCAGTGTGCTTTTGCATGAATGATTAAACTGTAAGCTGTACAAGGTTGCCGTCAGTGATGATAAGAGGCGTCTTGTGTCTCCGGGAATTGCCGGACCATTGCATTAAGTTTCCATCTCGTAAATGCGGGGCATGACGTACACAATGATAGCGTACTGTTCACCCCGACAACGCCACATTTTCAGATGCTCATTATGCAGATCCAAGCAGATCCAAGCAGAACGTTGATTCATCGGTTAAGATCGGCGTGCCATCGAAAATGCTGTCATTACAAACATAAGTGATTCTGGCGTCTTCCTTGTGTCAACCTGTTACCTCGGTAAGCTCTTGATACCACGTTCACGCACGCGATGGCGAAAAAATTCTCTCATAAATTCGACGCTAATTGATGCATTTGTATTCTTTGCCCTTTTTCATGCTGCGTGGAGGCGATCCCTGAGATGCGTGGACACTATATGGCGGTTCGTTGAAGTAACGTTACTGTCTAGCGTCACGGGCACTGCCTATCAGTGAAAGACCTCGTGTCTTCACTTCTTTGGATAAGTTTCATCACCGTTTTTTATTCGAACACCAAAAATGACAAAATGATGCGCTAAGTGACTATACGACATACCTTTTCCGCCATCTCGTCGTGCCGTACGCTTTGCGTGGCTGAGCGTCACCATCCTGTAAAATTTCCTAGTCGGAATTAGAACAGCACCTTGTTTTCTGACGAATCACGGTTAGCGGCCGTTACGTGGGTGTATAGATGTCGCGGTGAGCGTTTTGTCAATGCATATGTTCTACAATGTGACCGTTCTGGAAGTCATCACTTGAAGTCCTTGCCGGGCATCTCAACGCTGATAAGTACCGAAAATAACATCCTCCCGTAGTACGTTGTGTTCATTACGCAGCTACATGGGTTTACATTTCAGCAGGACAGCGCTAGACCACACTTTGAGTGAATATGCAGGACTTTCCTGCATTAAATCAACGCTCCTGTTGTTGGATGGTCGACATACATTCCTGATTTGTCGCCGATGAGGACTTGCGAGGCCGGGATGATCAGGACCGTCGCGGTCGACGTCGCGTTAACGTTCCCGATTTATTTTAGGATTTGCAAATAGCGCTTTTAGATGAGTACTTGCCCGTGCTAATGAAATTATTTGGTCAGTGCAATGTAATGAGAGCAAGTCTTGCTGCAAAAGGTAGATATACCCGCTACTGACTTTAACATGCGTTTTTTTGCCCAATGGTAAGTATGTGTTTTTATTTTAAACACAGGAGTTTTCAGTTTGTTAAATTTGTGGTCAAGTTAACGATGGAATGTTGTTTGACAGATTAAGAATGTCTTTGAATGGATTTAGCAGAGCACATGAGTAAATTTCATTGTACTTACAAATGCGTTTTTTATCGTTTCAGTATATATCTCAAACAACATTGGTATTAATAGAAATCTAGCTACTTTTATGTCATAAGAAAAGTATTTGGTCAATATTTCTTGAGGAAAGTGTACAATGAATAAACAGTTTTCTGGGATCCTGGTTCTGATAAATATCTTCGGTACGATAATGGATGTAAATAAAAGGGAAATGATTTTTATAAGGACTTTATGTTTAAATAGGTAATAATCAGATGTAAACAAGAAAAAAAAAACATAGTAAAAAAAAGAGATGTGTATAAACATTTGATAATAAGTAAGCAATATCAGTTTAAAGAAATACAAACAGAAAATTACAAAAATCAAGAATCCAAAACTTGTCAGAGTCCTGTCAAAACAAGAAGTAAATTTACTTTTGAATTTGCAGAATACTTAAATGTTATTAATTATGAGATCATTTTCTTTCAAGAAGATGACGGTATTCTTGATTTTCATGATAGATAAACTGAGAGAATTATGTGTTTATTATGTATTTCAAATGCATGCAAAGAACTGTAAACTAAAAATCTCCGGGACCTGTGTTATTTTATATAGCAAATGTATAGAGTATGTGTAATTTTTAAAAATGTTGATCAACATATGTAATGCTGATTATTTTCCAAATCAGTGAACAGAAGTGTTCAGTGTTCCATCATATAAAAAGGCGGTATAAATGATCCTGGTCACTACAAAGAACCTAATGTGGATTATTTTCCAAATCAGTGAACAGAAGTGTTCAGTGTTCCATCATATAAAAAAGCGGTATAAATGATCCTGGTCACTACAAAGAACCGAATGTGGATAATTTTCCAAATCAGTGAAATGAAGTGTTCAGTGTTCCATCATATAATCAAAGGGCTGCAAGCACTGTGGTATTTTC
The DNA here is from genome assembly GCA_012932295.1 of Cyclina sinensis. NCBI lineage: Eukaryota > Metazoa > Mollusca > Bivalvia > Venerida > Veneridae > Cyclina > Cyclina sinensis. The sequence continues at coordinate 7,148,808 of JAAONU010000009.1, read as the reverse complement.
TGATCTTTGTGAAGTGATCCTTTGCTCTGAGACGTACTCTGTATATCTATCTTTGTATATCTGTAAGTATTTTCATAACTGTGTAACGTTATCTTGATATACTATAATTCATCTTGCAGGACACCAGGTATGTACCTGTTATTTAAGCAGTTTCACCAGAAACCCATGATACCATTAAGGCAATTCCCCCAGAAGATAATTAGTCATAATTTTGTTGCTTTTTTAAGAAAAGCAAACACTCTCTGTTCAAGATATCACCCTTCATTTATTCTTTTACAAAGACTTGAGATAACAACTAAAGTAGTATTTGTATTTCAGGTTTTTAATATAAACAAACAGTAACATTATCATTTTAACAGCAGGCTGCTACAAAGTTTGCTACAGAATAGAATAAAAACACTTATAGTTAGTTAAAACAAATAAAAAACATATTTACAGCACATTTAATTTCTTGTCAGTTAAACAATACAACCTTTTGAGAGCAGCCCTCTGTAGAGCAATAACCTCTTTACAAGAACAGTATCAATTCTTCTCAAAGAAAGACTTCGAAATAAATTTAAACTCTCTATAGCAATACCTCTCAACAACAACCAAAATCTTTACCTCCAAATTTTGTTGCTCTGCAATGGCTATAATGAAAGTTATTTGAACACTATTTAATAAAAATTATTCAAACAATAAAATACTAGTGATAATTGCTGTAAAGTACTTTAAGTCGTTCTGTTAAGTAAGGATTGCAACAGTGAAGATTTGGTGAAATTGTTCTAGATCTCTTTTTTTCAGTGCTCAACACTATGTCATATGCAGTCCATCATCTAAAATAACAAGTATTTGGAAAGTACTAGCAAGTGCTTAAAAAACATAATTTATGAGTAGTATAGGAAAGATCTATCCCATACCTAAAAAACAAATTCATAAGGCTTACAGAGGAGTTAACCAAAATTGTGAAGAGCCTCAGTAAATGGTTGACTGACAGAAATACTGAAGATCTGAATTATTGGTAGATAAACAAAGACTCAAAGATGAAATTTGAAAACACTTAATGTAAGTAATATAAAGGCAATGAGATCAATCTAGATGTGAAATTTCAAGTTAACTTTTCCAATACTTTTTGAGTTATGTCTTGGACAAAAATTAAGTATGAAACATCACAAAGGACAATAACTTCAAAAGTGACTTATGATTCTTAAACATTGCACTTCTCCTAAATTGTCTGCCAATCATCTCTGAAGCTTGAAGCTGATACCTCCAAAACTTTTCGAGTTATGCCTGGACAAAAATTAAGTAGGAAAAAAAATCCAAAATGAAGTAACTCCAAAATTATGTAAAAGAGACATGATTCTTAAACACTGCACAGTTCAGAGACATTTCTATAAAATGTATATCTACAGCAAGTAAACAGTATAGAGACATTTCTATTAAACGTAAATCTAGAGCAAATAAACAGTTTTGAGACATTTCTATTAAACATAAATCTACAGCAAGTAAACAGTTCCGAGACATTTCTAATAAATGTTAATCTACAGCAAGTAAACAGTTCAAAGACATTTCTATTAATTGTGGTTCTACAGCAAGTAAACAGTTCAGAGACATTCCTATAAAATGTAAATCTTAGCACCTTAAAAGCCCAGATATGTTCCTATTAAATATAAATCTACAGCAAGTAAATAGCTTACATCACAAAATTCTTTACATCTCTTGTTATCTCTTCAAATTTAACTGTACTGGAGCCTTAAATTGTACAGTTGTTCAATCTTCATTCCTTAACAATGCTAAGAATTTCTGTGCCCTTTCTTGATATAATGAGCTTGAAAGGGCCCTCATCACATGCTGATTCCAGATCAACTGGACCTTCTCCCTTTGCAAGGGCCTGCTGTAGAAGCTCAGCAGGCACAGTCACTTCTGTGGCATCATTGGATGTGCCCTCACCATCTAAGAACAGTTCAGCATTTCCATCATCTACAGAAATGCCCACAACCTTTACAATTTGTTGACATTCTGGAGCATCTATTTTCTGAAATACATAAAAAGCTAAGTATGAGAAATGCAAGGAAACAACTTATCAGTTTTTTAACAAAACACATGTATTTACATTACAACTATCGAATTTAAATACATATAACTTGTTACTACGTAAGACTACAACTAATCAGAGATGTAAGTTGGTCAGGACCAAAAACCGGAAAGTCATTGGAGCCACCAGACGGTGAATCTAACAGACATTTTGGTAAGTCAGACCCCCCACCTGCACCACCAATCAACCAAATCAGAACCCGTCCGTGCTGTATTAATTTCCTTGACTTCAGTAGCTGTTTGTCCTCGCAACCTTTCGACCTGGATTTTTTTCTTGGCACATCGAAAACCTGGATATCCGGAATACCCTGAAGACCTACATCTCTGTCTAATCCATGCAAGGTCATTGGAATAGCATAAGCAGATAAAAATATTTATTCAAGTATTATTTTTGAATTACAGATATTATAAAAAGTGTATTAGTAATTGCAGTCATGGATTAAAAAAGGCAAGTAAAGAATATGCCATTGGTATTCCTCAATATGTTACTTATAATATAAACATGACTTTTGGTAACAAAATATCCCCTTTCAAACTTTCACTTTTTTAAATGAAAAAGGTTTCGTTTCCAGGTGAACTTCACAACTGACAATACAACTTCACATTACAACACATACTACATACACATGTAAAGTTTTTTACAAACATATGTATAAAAAGTAACAGACACATACATGAAACATTATTGACTTTAAGCAAGCATATATATACAATCTTATGACAACATTTGATCCAATGCTACATAAATTGGTTTGATTTACAATTATTAATCTCATTCCATGTTTCAAATCAAATTTACTACATATAAACCTATATATGTCTCAGTTCAAGTGTTCTAAAGTCTGACTTTCATTCCATGTTTCAACTTTTTTTCAAATCCCGAATCTCATGCCATGTTTCAATTTCTTATCAAATCCTGAATCTCATTCCATGATTCAATGTTCTTTTCAAATCCTGAATCTCATGCCATGTTTCAATTTCTTTTTTAAATCCTGTTCTCTTTCCATGATTCAATGTCTTTTTCAAATCCTGAATTTTAAGCCAAGTTTCAATTTATTTATCAAATTCTGAATCTCATACCATTTCTCAGTTAAACCTTAAATGTTATGAATCGGCACAAAATATTTTAGTTTGCCCTATGAAAAGATTGTGTCTTTTTTTATTCTGATAAACAAGTTCACCATTAGAAAACTAATTCATTACAGGAGTGAAGGTTATAAATAACACAAACAACACTCACTTTCAATTTATAAATATCAAATTAACATGCAGAAATTTCATACAAGTACTACCAGCAAGGGTTAGGACCAATTGCTAGGCAAAAAAATTAAACAATTTCTCAAACCAAGTAACCAACAACTCCTCTTAGATTTAACTTCCAAAGCACAAATGAATTTTTTAAGATTTCCTTTCCAGAATAAAGCTGATTTATGTTTTTTTTACAAATGTCACTCACTATAATGCATTATTGATAGTTCAAAATAAGTATACCCCCCAAAAAAAACAATTTACATTGTAACTGCCTCACACACTAAGTAAATAACAAACAAGATCAACTTGTAAACAATGAACTCAAACAGAAAAAAATCATCATCTGTTAAACTGTCAATGGGGTCATTTGAATGAAGTCTGCTATTCTAAGTGTATAATAAATGTAAAACCTAGGTCAGGCTTTGACATAATAAAAAACACGATCTATTTAAGGTACTAACAACTAAAATGATAACAAAGGAATGACGTAATCAGAGAAGCCCCGGACTACGCATATTTGTTTACACTGTCATAAATATTTATATTGACAGCTTACACGGGCTTGTATGAAACCAAATTCACAACGTTTATTATACAGTTTGCGATTGTTTTAATGATAGTATAATTCTAACTAACGATCAGTGCAATGTATTTCAAAAGCACTGGAAATATGAGGCCCCGACTAAGCATAAAACCTAAATGAATGTAGGTCACAATCACGTGGGTTGTTTTGTAAACAAATCGATCACGACTCACTGACAAGAAAATAATATAAGGTGAAATATCCTCCGTAATGTTGAATCACCCACACATACAATTAATGATATGTTTTCCAAAACAGTGACCTTATAACGTTCGCAGATACTTTTCACAACAACTTATTATGCAACATCGTCGGCCCACACATGCACGCTAGATCCGTTACGTTTCCACCGGATGCAAATTCTATTTCCGCTTTCAAGCAACAATAAATATCAAACAACTTACAATCATAAAAAAGCAAACACGTAACTTACCTTTTCTTTGGTTTTTCAACAGCAGTTCTCAATTTAAATTCTTCTTCTGCCCGTCTGACTAATATGGCGGCGTTGGAGAAACTGAGACATTCCGATCACAATTGTCCGAAGTTTTACGGAAATAGCCGAGCAACTTTCATTTGGTAAATAGATATCCATCCGCGTAATTTGTGATTGTGACTTAATATTTTGATTGACTATTCTAAAAGCCAAAGTTTCTTTTAATCGTTAAATGCGTTATAATTAGTTGGATACTTTTATAAAATTGTGCTGTTTCTTTCTTTTAAATTGCTGGTTGTATGCTGGTTGTAAGCAGTTTTGAGAACTACTTTGTGTTGTATGTTTCGCAGGGAAGCGCTGTGCCAGATCTTGAATGCCACCATTGTATTTCCTGATCTGCGATCAGAAAATACAAAAAAGCGGTATAAATGATTCTGGTCACTACAAAGGAGCTATATTATTGAGATCTTAAGGCACACTATTTACAAATGAGTTAAACAATAGATTAACTTGCTGGGCAGAAAATTATAGATTTTACATCGAGTCTAAAATGACTATGCTTTGTATTTAGCACAAGTATTAATTATTTGTTAACTTATAATAATAATAATAATAATAATAATAATCATAATGCAGTTTTTCTCGATTTTACTAAAGAGTTTATTAGGTTATAAGGTGTATGACATGATATAGCTTCATAAAACTAAGCATTCAATAATAAAAAAAAAAAAAAACGTTTTTGTCAAATTTTTAAGAAAAGTGCTAAAGACAATTACTTGTATATCTAAAACTGAAATAAACAGATTTTCTACCACCTGGTTTAGCTTGTAAGCACATAGGTTAGAAATTGAGGCTAGGAGATGGCATATAGCGAGGAAGCACTTTACAATGAACATTAATATCAAATGTATAGTTCCTTAGAGGATGGGTATCATTTTGATAGAATGACCATCGATCATGTCTCGTACTTTGTATAGCTGTTCTATACTCTAAACAGGAAAAGGGTTACAACTCTATTTATACGCATGGATAAATTAATAATTACTTACTTCCCTTGAACCAAGTCAAATGTATGTTGTTTCCCGTATGGAACTGAATTAGTGCACAAATTACATGTTGCCTTTTGACACTGCAAATTGCATTCTTATGTTTCTGTTTAATTATCTTACGTTTTTATTTGTTTATCTTACATAGTAACTTGCCATTCTTACATTGTAAATGGTCTTTATTGTTGTGTTTTATGTGCTATGTTGCTGTGAAGTTAAAATGCGCTATTGATTCATAGCCTATTTTCATTTTTATTAATGGGAGTAGTATGACAATTTAACTGAAATGGAATCTTTAGTGATTTTTTCTGTTATTCCATTTAGCAAGGAGGAATAACTTAGTAATAGGGTTTTACTGACAATGAGTTGCGTTTTAAAACATTTCTATGATTCTTGTTTCAAGTGTTGCAACCTGCTCTCAATCTATGTTGCAGAGACAGAAGTTTGTTAACACGAACTAGTGAATTATTGTCCCACTTCTCTAGAAGCAAATCGTGAAGCGTATCGGGAACGTTCACGCGACGTCGCATGCGAGACTCCAGTTCTTCCCAGACATATCAGGACTGTATGGCGGTTAGTCAATAACAGGAACGTTGTTCTGTTGCAGAAAAGTCGTGCATATTCTCGCAACGTGTGATCTAGCATTGTCCTGCTGAAATGCAAACTCATGTAGCTTCATAAATGGCTCAACGTAAGACTGGGGAATGTCACTGCTTAACAGCCTTGAGATTATCGTTAAGAATTACAAGTGATGACTTAAAGTTGTGGACGATTCCTCCCCATACTATTAAGGATCCACCACTGAAACGGTCAGGCCTATAGAACCATGCAAAACGCTCACTGTGCCGTTTATACACAGGCGTACGACCGTCTGTGCGGAATAACGTGAACTATGATTCGTCAAAAAACAAGGTCTGTTTTAGTTCCGTCTAGGAAATGTTACAGGACGGGTACGCTCCAGCAAGGGAAGGCGTCCGCTACGTCGCACAGGCGTTGATGGTTGTTCGACGTAAGAAAGATAATGCGAAGATAATGATGTTAAGTTAAGTTCAATGACAAGCAATAATGTTTAAAAACAAATTTGACAAGGGCTTATTTTTGACATCTCACAGATTACTGGCATTTCAAAAACAGTTTCTTTTTTCACTTACAGTCGTCTATATGGTATTCTATTACATGTACTTGCTTTCTCACACTTCTACGAAGAATCAAACGGGGCGAATCTTACATTTTATTGTTGCGGCAGGTGCTAGCCTTACAGGACTACTCAACAGCACGTGACCGGAAACTTCAAATTTTGTCAAAGCCTTGAATCGTTTTTCTTACGCATTTTCGCTAAAGAGATCTTATTCTTATATTTACAACTCTTTCTTGGTATGGAAAAGTGATTGATGACACGCAGATTATGTATAGGAACTTAATTAGTTTCATTAAGTTGTTGCTCTTAATATACAAGCATTGGCACCGCATGTGATGCTGTCATTAGAGTCTCAAATTGCCATAGTGTTTCCCATCACGTCTGTACGTCAAAACTCATAAAGTACTTGATGAATTGAGTATATAATATTACTACTATAATAATAATACTTTATAAAATAGTCACACTTTAGTTACAAGGAAGTCCGAACAAAGGCTCTACCTTGGTTCATTTTTGGATTATCTCCATTACTTTTATATTGAAATTATGCTTTTCTAGAGAATATCTAAAAAGCAATTGAAGGAATTGATATGATTCTTATCACATGGGTGCAGTGACAAAGAACAATCTTCACACATTTTAACTTTCGCTTCTGACAGTACTCTCTGTGCTTTGATTCATTATAAGAAGTTTTTTTTCTTGATTATGTATCAGTTGTATATGGTTTATTATTTGCAACCAACAACTTTGATATATTGATCTTGGAGCAAGCAGTTCTCAGAGGACTTGCTGTTTCTGCATCGCATCAGTTCATAATCAGTTGTGTACACTATGGCAAACTCTCTTTTCGCAATACCTACAGCGTCCAGCACTTTCAGTGCTTTGATTAAACTTACAACCATTCGGATAAAAGAGGAGCGACTTCAGGAAAACTAACAGTAGTTTCGTATTTCATATCCGTGTGTTTGTCGAAATCTGCCGAATTCATGGGATCAGCGCCAGCTGGTGTAATGATGCAATTGGCCTTTTAAGTAATTGCTATTTGTTCTTCATGACATGCGTCGTTCGTCATACAGACATCGGTTGAAGAGTGTAGTACGCGTTGACTCATGATTGTATTTCAAAGAATAGAATTAAACAAAATAAACCATTGTATAATTAGCGAATAAAGGATGTGTCTGTTCCGAAATAATAAGCAAAGATAATTTTTATCTAATCAGAATTTGTAAAATGAGTAGGCAAGTATTACATGAGGATTAAGACCAAAGTACGCAACAAATATAGCACCATAAAGCATAATTCTTCAACTGGTTAAACAGTACAGTGAACGCTTTCCGTAAAATATGTGGACGGAAATGTAAGAAAGAAACTGGCATGTCAAAAGGAAGATGTAATTTTTTTAAACATTCATGTTTTAAAATAATTTAAACTAATACTGTTCCATATTCATGTTTTAAAACCAGATGATTCTTTGCCGCATCATGTGTGTACATTGTATAAAAACTGACTGTGATAATAAGTTACACATTCAAATATCCGGAATAATTGACACTGACTTTTGACCAAATGTTTCCAAATGTTTGTATTCATGTAGAATAGTTGGACATACCTGCGAGTGACATTTATCAAATTTAACTTGTGGCGGCTATTGTTGTGGGAAACTACATACGAACATGGACATGTACGACAATGTATAAGTGTTTTCAATAGAGCAAATATTCGCTTCCTCGGTGCAAACGATTTGTTTATGTTACAATTGCTCTTTTGTCTGATCTGCAGTCAGAGACGTTCAGAATTGATTGGACTGCAAGGATCAGACTCACAACCCATGAATAACATAGTTTGTCCGTTACCACTAGAAACCGGTTCCTCTTCTTGTAATGTGTAACTGGCAATCAATTTAATAGAAATTCAGATCAAGTTAACACGCCGAATGCAGATGGGTAAGTTAATGTGTTTGAACTGAAAGTTCTCAGATTGTCAAATCTTTCTCAGATCGTCACCTCTTTCTATCTTAAGTCCACTCAGATTGTCAACTCTCTCTATATAAAGCCCCCTCAGTTGGTTACCTCTCTCTATCTTAAGCCCATTCAGATGGTTACCTCTCTCTATCTTAAGTCAACTCAGATGGTCACATCTCTCTATCTTAAGTCCACTCAGATGGTCACATCTCTCTATCTTAAGCCCATTCAGATGGTTACCTCTCTCTATCTTAAGCCAACACAGATGGTTACCTCTCTCTATCTTAAGCCCACTCAGATGGTCACATCTCTCTATCTTAAGTCAACTCAGATGGTCACGTCTCTCTATCTTAAGCCCATTCAGATGGTTACCTCTCTCTATCTTAAGCCAACTCAGATTGTTACCTCTCTCTATCTTAAGCCCACTCAGATGGTCACATCTCTCTATCTTAAGTCAACTCAGATGGTCACATCTCTCTATCTTAAGTCAACTCAGATGGTCACATCTCTCTATCTTAAGCCCACTCAGATGGTCACATCTCTCTATCTTAAGTCAACTCAGATGGTCACATCTCTCTTTCTTAAGTCAACTCAGATGGTCACATCTCTCTATCTTAAGTCAACTCAGATGGTCACATCTCTCTATCTTAAGTCAACACAGATGGCTACATCTCTCTATTTCTGCTCCACTCAGATGGTCACCTCTCTATGTAAACCCCACTCAGATGGTCACATCTGTCTATTTCTAGTCTACTCAGATGGACACATCTCTCTATCTCTGTTCCATTCAGATGGTCATATCCCTCTTTTCTGGTCCACTCTGATGGTCAGATCTCTTTATTTCTTGTCTATTCAGATGGTCACATCTCTTTATCTCTTGTCGATTCAGGTTGTCAGATCTCTGTATTTCTGGTCCACTCTTATGGTCACACCTCGCTATTTCTTGTCTGTTCAGGTTGTCAGATCTCTGTATTTCTGGTCCACTCTTATGGTCACATCTCGCTATTTTTTGTCTATTCAGGTGGTTAGATCTCTGTTTTTCTGGTCCACTTCTATGGTCACATTTCGCTATTTCTTGTTTATTCAGGTGGTTAGATCACTGTATTTCTGGTCCACTCAAATGGTCAGATCTCTCTTTTTCTGGTCCACTCAGACGGTCAGATTCTCGATTTTTCTTGTCTATTCATTTGGTCAGATCTCTTTATCTCTTGTCTATTCAGATGGTCTGATCTCTTTATCTCTTGTCTATTCAGATGGTCAGATCTCGTAATCTCTTGTATATTCAGATGGTCAGATCTCTTTATCTTTTGTCTATTCAGATGGTCAGATCTCGTTATCTCTTGTCTATTCAGATGGTCAGATCTCGTTATCTTTTGTCTATTCAGATGGTCAGATCTCGTTATCTTTTGTCTATTCAGATGGTCAGATCTTTCTTTTTCTGGTCCACTCAGACGGTCAGATTCTCGTTATATCTTGTCTATTCATATGGTCAGATCGCTTTATCTCTTGTCTATTCATATGGTCAGATCTCTTTATCTCTTGTCTATTCATATGGTCAGATCGCTTAATCTCTTGTCTATTCAGATGGTCAGATCTTTTTATCTCTTGTCTATTCAGATGGTCAGATTTCGTTATCTTTTGTCTATTCAGATGGTCAGATCTTTCTTTTTCGGGTCCACTCAGATGGTCAGATCGCTTTATCTCTTGTCTATTCATATGGTCAGATCGCTTTATCTCTTGTCTATTCAGATGGTCAGATCTCTTCATCTCTTGTCTATTCAGATGGTCAGATCTCGTTATCTCTTGTCTATTCAGATGGTCAGATCTCGTTATATCTTGTCTATTCAGATGGTCAGATCTCGTTATCTTTTGTCTATTCAGATGGTCAGATCTCGTTATCTCTTGTCTATTCAGATGGTCTGATCTCGTTATCTTTTGTCTATACAGATGGTCTGATCTCGTTATTTCTTGTCTATTCAGGTGGTCAGTTCTCTTTATCTCTTGTCTATTTAGATGGTCAGATCTCGTTATCTCTTGTCTATTCAGATGGTCAGACATCTCTATCTCTTGTCTATTCAGATTATCACATCTTCCTTACCCCTGCTTTATCAGAAATCACGTTTTCCATCTCTTATCTCAGTAGAGGACTTTATCTCTTTAATATGTTCCTACCAGTTTTTCACATTTGCCTTTCCCATGAGTAATCAGAGATCACGTCTTTCTATATCTGTTCTTTACATATGGCCATATACATTGGAACCTTTTAGTTGGATCTAATCGGAAAGGTGCATTTCACAGTGCGTAACCTAATCAGATTCTCACATTTCTTTCATTCTCTGGCCTTATCGGATGTTCACATCTCCCCAACACCGACCTATCATATGCTCATGTTTTTCCAACTCATTTTCTCATTTTCAGATTTTCACATACCTTTTGCGACAACATCAGATGCTAACATATTTCCATCAATAGCCTTATCACATGTGCACGTCTCTCTATAAATGACGTAATCCTATGGTCTGAACACAATACAAAATATCTTTATCTCTGGTCTAATGATATGGTCATATATCGCTACATCTGGTTTGATGAGATACTCATCATCTCTCGTGTATCTGACATTTCTCCTTCTCTAGTGTAATCTGATGTTTCTCTATCTCTAGCACAGACAGACGTCTCTCTTTCTCTAGTGTCATCTGACGTCTCTCTATCTCTAATGAAATCTGACGTCTCCCTATCTCTAGTGTAATCTGACGTTTCTCTATCTCTGATGTAATTTGACGTCTCTCTATCTCTGGTTGATCTAACGTCTCTCTATCTCTGGTGTAATCTGACGTCTCTCGATCTCTGATGTAATCTGACGTCTCTCTATCTCTGGTTGATCTAACGTTTCTCTATCTCTTGTGTAATATGACGTCTCTCTATCTCTGATGTATTCTGACGTCTCTCTATCTCTGGTTGATCTAACGTTTCTCTATCTCTGGTGTAATCTGACGTCTCTCTATCTCTGTTGTTATCTGACGTCACTCCATCTCTGGTGTAATCTAACTTCTCTCTGTCTCTGGTGTAATCTGACGTCTCTCTATCTCTGGTGTCATCTGACGTCTCTCTATTTCTGGTGTTATCTGTCGTTTGGACTTTCGTATTGCAGCATTTTGAAAAAAAAGAAGAAGAAAAATGAAGAAAAAAACAACAACAAACTATAAATAAAAACCTCTAGATAGGGTAATCCCATATTGGTGACAATTACTTGACGCACGCGAATTGAAAGAGTAAAAGAATGATAACACCTGAATTTTTATTTATCAAGTACAAATAATTTAGGTGGGCAGATATCAGTAGATAGGTTTTTTTATGGTTGCTATGGCAATTAACAAAACAAATGCACAAATTTTGCACCTATTACTACATCTCGCACGTATAAGTTAATCTGTACATTTCACGGTACCGCCAGAATGTATACTGCGTAGAAAATGAATGTAAGGATGTGTTACTCAAATGATAAAAAACATACAGTTGGTTTCGTGTGGATGTATCGGTCAAGATTGTTGAGTGACATTTAAAGTTCAAAAATCGGTTTATAAAATGACGACTTAAGAAGTTGGACATTTTTGTAATTTGCAGCTTTCCGAAACGGATCTAATGTAAGAATTTTATCCCAGGGGCGCTGGCCATATGTGCAAGAAATTCATACTGAGAGTATACTTGCGACACCAATGTTTTTAAGTTCAGTGTAGAGGATATTTATTTATAAAAACGTTTCTTAAATTTTGAAAAAAAAGTATTAATGACTGCAACCATTATTTATTTAAAGATGTGGATGACAGTTGATATTTGTCTAATAAAGATAAATTGATCAATCGCGTAATCTTCGACTAGTAATGTCAAATCCAAATACTTCAATAAACGCCCTCGCAAAGTTAACAAACTAGATGATGGATTGTTGTGGCTGCCAAAAAAGTTCGATGTTAAAACTGAATGAAATGCGATATAAAAATATCATCTGTTACCTTTACAAAGATGTGACTCATTCATTAATATTTGATTTATATATTTTTATTCATTCATATTTATGTATGTGACCATTTTGTTGAATAGACAAATATGATAACATGTGAGGTCTGAACTGCATGAGAAACATATAAAGGAACGACTGCCTTTGAACCCGTGGTTTTTCTCTTCCTGATTTGAAATTGACAGATTCCTGAAACGGGGAACGTCCATTCACAATATTCATTTCGTGCGCCTGTGTCTAGGAATGGTTGAAACAATACTCTTATCTTAAAAGTGCAAGGTTGATCGGTAAGTTTAGTCATTTTCAAAACTGAGATTTGCTACACAATATCAATACTGCAGTTCTTGCTCAAGCTGCGGTCTATGTATTTAAGAAGGCGATACATGTATTGGAATTTCAATAAGGCACCTTTTGCTTAGTCAAAGGCATCTGTACTAGATGCTCCAAGCTGAAATTTGTCGTCTGCAAAGCCTCAGATCTACACCAACTTCACGTGTTCGAGCAGATTTTATTGAGGACGTGAGTCCAGAAAAAAGTAAACTGCGCTGATAAATGTCCCTTATTCAAACTATTCTTCAAAGAGGCTGTGACAGTTTTAGACAGCAAACACTTCTTGTTATTTATCTCAGAATTAATCATTACCATGTCACATTAAAATACAATAAAATAAAATATTGAAACTGAGGGGGCATATTGTTTCACAAATGTCTGTCGGTCGGTGGACACTCCGTTTCCGCTAATATCTAGAGAACCCTTAAACACACCTTCCTCAAACTTGCTATATAGGTTTGTCATGACCAGGAGATGACCACTGTAGTTCTTCAGTTCACCAGATCAAAGGTCAAATTCAGTGACCTTGAAAAGCAAAAGGGTTTCCGATCAGTAACTATAGAACACTTGAGTTTAGATTCCTCATACTTGGTATGAGATTTGTCATGACCAGTGAATGATCCCTATAGTTTTTCAGGTCACTAGGTCAAAGGCTAAGGTCACTGTGACCTTGAAAAGCAAAATGGTTTCTGATCAATAACTATAGAATACGTTGGACCAGTTTCCCTCAAACTTCGGCAGATTGGTCATGACCAGTAAATGACTGCTCTAGTTTTTTGGTTATTAGGTCAAAGGCTAATGTCACAATGACCTTGAAAATCAAAACCTTTTCCGATAAATATCTAGGGAAACCTTGGACCCAGGATAACCAAATTTGGTATGTAGGTTTGTCATTACCAATATATAACCTCTATACATTTTCAGATCACTAGGTCTAAGGCCAAGGTCACAGTGATCTTGAAAAGCAAAACGGTTTCTGATCAATAACTATAGATTGCCTGGGTCCAGGCTTCCTAAAACTTCATAGACATGTTGGTAAAGGCCAGTAGATCATTTCTAAAGCTTTTAAGGCACTAGATTAAAGGTCAAGGTCATATTGAACATTAACTGAAAAAAGTTTCTGATAAATTACTAGAGAATGCTTGGGCCTAGGGTCCTTAAACTTGCAATGCTGGTTAAAATTGACCTGTAGATGAATTTTATTGCTTTTGAGGTCACTTAATCCAGGCTCAAAGTCATAGTGACCATTAATAGAAAAATGGTTCCAATCAGTAACTACAGAACACTCGAGCATTGGCTTCACAGACTTGCTATGCAAGTTGGTCTGGTCAGGAGGTGACCCCTATTGCCTTTGAGGTCACTAGGTTAAAGACCAAGGTCACAATTGGAGAGTCCTATACTCTTTCGTTTTCTCCAGCAATTGAACTTTATACATTTTATAACCAAAGTGTCATTGACATAACCTACAGTTTCATTCATTTATCTGCTTGCCATAGCCAAATGTACTGACACAAGGGGAGGGGGGGAGGGGCTGGGGGCAGATATGTTTTACAAACATCTCTTGTTACTAAAATCTCTGCAGTTACTGCATATTTTTTAAAATTACGACTAACTTTCTGTTGAATAACTGACCCAGTGTTACATGAAGTTATGTTTGAAGTATCTCACTTTACTAAAAGCGATACAGTCTTTTTGACGATTATGTTGAATGCATTTCGTGCGTTTGATGTTACAGTCAGAGAGTTTTCATTTAAAAGCTTCGTTAAGACTCCGGGGGTCTCTGTTCAGAAATGAGAGAAAATAGAATAAGGATAATAACTTAACTTTCTGTTACTTTTAACAGTCCATTTTAAGAAACGTTTTGTAAAAGGAGGGGAAACGCATTGTTATAAATGGCAGGTAGAGACTTTTGTGTATTCATTGTATGCTTACTGTTGAATGATACAGTGTTTGCGGATAATGCATCACTCAAAATCTAAAGAGATTAGACATGGATTTAAGTTAATTCCAAAGTTTATCAATGTGTCAGTTCATTAAAATAAATTTGGTTGGTAATGCTCCCGTCAAAATATTGTGGACATATTTAGTCTGTTATGCTAATTTTTAGCATCGATGACGTAGATAGTTATATCAAATTTGTTAAAAATCTACAGATATTGCTAATTAAGTTTTGGCCTGCAAACTATATGGACTTTTTTGAAGATAGATTAACCGTTTTTTAACAAAATACAAAAATAGATAAATGATAATGATGGTTATAATTTAGTTGTAATGTAGAGAATATAAGTTAATTTATCTTGCTTAACTGAACATATGATATAAAAAGTGAAAGATGGACTTAACCCACTTGTTCATTCTTTATTTTTCGCACAACTTTTGATAGTCACAAACGTATACAGAAGTCAAAGTCATTAGCATATGAAAACAATAAATATCTTGAACACGACAGAACAATCAACATACTTTTACTTAATACTTAATGACTTAAACACGACAGTATAATTATCATACTTGTACTTAATAGTTGATGACCTGAACACAACAGTATAATAATTACACTTGTACTTAAAAGTTGATGACTTGAACACGGCAGTATAATCATTATACTTGTACTTAATAGTTGATGACTTGAACACGACAGTATAATCATCATACTTGTACTTAATAGTTGATGACTTGAACACGACAGTATAATCATCATACTTGTACTTAATAGTTGATGACTTGAACACGACAGTATAATCATCATACTTGTACTTAATAGTTGATGACTTGAACACGACAGTATAATCATCATACTTGTACTTAATAGTTGATGACTTGAACACGACAGTATAATCATCATACTTGTACTTAATAGTAGATGACTTGAACACAACAGTATAATAATCGCACTTGTACTAAATAGTGATGACTTGAACACGACAGTATAATCATCATACTTGTATTTGATAGGTGATGACTTGAACACGGCAGTATAGTCATCATACTTGTACTTAATAGTTGATGACTTGAACACAACAGTATAATAATCGCACTTGTACTAAATAGTGATGACTTGAACACGACAGTATATAAATCATACTTGTACTTAATAGTTGATGATTTGAAAACGACGGTATAATAATCATACTTGTTCTTAATAGGTAATGGCTTGAACAGTTGATGACTTGAACACAACAGTATAATAATTATAGTTGTACTTAATAGTTGATGACTTGAACACAACAGTATAATAATCGCACTTCTACTAAATAGTGATGACTTGTACACGACAGTATATAAATCATACTTGTACTTAATAGTTGATGATTTGAAAACGACGGTATAATAATCATACTTGTTCTTAATAGTCGATGACTTAAACAGTTGATGACTTGAACACAACAGTATAATAATTATAGTTGTACTTAATAGTTGATGACTTGAACACAACAGTATAATAATCATACTTGTACTTAATAGTTGATGACTTGAACAAAACAGTATAATAATCATAATTGTACTTAACAGTTGATGACTTGAACACGACAGTATAATAATCATACTTGTACTTAATAGCTGATGACTTGAACACAACATTATAATAATCATACTTGTACTTAATAGTTGATGACTTGAACACAACAGTATAATAATCAAACTTGTACTTAATAGTTGATGACTTGAAGAAAACAGTATAATAATCATACAAGTTTGTACTAAATAGTTGATGACTTGAACACGACAGTATAATCATCATACTTGTATTTAATAGTTAATGACTTGAACACAATAGTATAATCTTCATACTTGTACTTAATAGTTGATGACTTGAACACGACAGTATAATCATCATACTTATACTTAATAGTTGATGACTTGAACACGGCAGTATGATAATCACACTTGTACTTAATTGTTGATGACTTGAACACGACAGTATAATAAACACACTTGTTCTTAATAGTATATGACTTGAACACGACAGTATTATAATCATACCTGTACTTAATAGTCGATGACTTGAACACGACAGCATAATCATCATACTTGTACTTAATAGTTGATAATTTGAACAAGACAGTATAATAATCACACTTGTACTCAATAATTGATGACTTGAACACGACAGTATAATCATTATACTTGTATTTAATAGTTGATGACTTGAACACGACAGTATAATGATCACACTTGTACTCAATAGTTGATGACTTGAACACGGCAGTATAATAATCACACTTGTACTCAATAGCTGATGACTTGAAGACGACAGTATAATAATCACACTTGTACTCAATAGTTGATGACTTGAAGACGACAGCATAATAATCATACTTGTACTCAAAAGGTGATGACTTGAACACGGCAGTATTATAATCACACTTGTACTCAATAGTTGATGACTTGAACACAACAGTATAATAAACACACTGGTACTTAATAGTTGATGACTTGAACACGACAGTATAATAATCACACTTGTACTTAATAGTTGATGACTTGAACACGACAGTATAATCATCACACATGTAATTAATAGTCGATGACTTGAACACGACAGTATAATCATCATACTTGTACTTAATAGTAGATGACTTGAACACGACAGTATAATAATCATACTAGTACTTAATAGTTGATGACTTGAACACGGCAGTATAATAATCATACTTGTACTTAATAGTTGATGACTTGAACAAAGGAGTATTATAATCGCGCTTGTACATATTGGTTGATGACTTCAATAGAACTGTATAATCATCATATTTGTACTTAATAGTTGATGACTTGAACACAATAGTACATGTATGATAATTAAACTTGTACTTAATAATTGATAACTTGAACACAATAGTATAATCATTATAAACGTCTTCAGGTCAGGAGTTTTTGTCTGTCTATTTATCGTCGGTACCGATTGTCCGTCTATATGACCGACGCCCCGTGCAGAGATTAGTTATTTTATGTTGTGGGGGATAGTGCAAGATACAGAGAGCATCCCATTCCAGAGACAGCCCTAGCATTGGTTACGTTAAAAATGCAAAGCCTTTTGTATTTTCATCGTCTGTTTTCAGAAATCAGTTGTTCAATGTTTAATGGTCTATTGCTATTCACTATTCATGGATAAGTAATTCTGTTATTTTTTGATAACAAAGGTGTTTATGAACGACCCTCGTTCACTAGCAAATATTTTGTCAGTACATTCAACTTTTGTTCTTAAAAACATCAAGTGCACTTTTTGCTAAATGTATCTATCTTTCGAACACTTAACAACGAAGTGTACCGCCCATGCGCGCGCTGGTACATATTTAGTAAACGAACCCTTATCTCTAGTATTTAAATGGACAGCACTTGTTGTAAATTCGGCTTATTTACTTGTTCTCACATAGAGTTGAGGTAACAAACTTAAATAAAATAAAATTATCACGGTAGGGCACGCTTATACAGACTGGTTTGAACGATTTTAAAGAGTTCAAAAACATTGGACACACGGGAAGATTTGTAAATTACATTACATCAGGAAACTGTAAGTATTAATGTCGATTACTTTATTTTACTTTTTAAGAATTTATTTCTAATTATTAGATCCATAATGCTTAACCTCCATATTGAAGAGTACTCAATACCATTGATTTGTTTAGGCTTAGTTAGTACTTTTACACTGAAGGACAATGGTTCAAACCGCAATGTAGACAAAATTAATTTTTTTCAGTTTTTGACTTCTTGTTTTAAAAGAGTAACCTTCAATTCAACTGAATTTCTTTCGTTTTAGGTAAATTTGAATTGCTACAAATATTTATGTGTGTGTGTATTTGTCAGCAGTTATGTGGAGGTCTTCGTACTGTAAACAATCAAATACTGATCTGCAAAAACGTATGATGAGATCTTAAATTAAATACTTCGAGTAAATACTATCATATTATGAAAAGCTCTTTATATTGCTCACGGTAAATTGTGATAAATTGCTATCGATAAAAGTGTCTTATATTGCTCACGATAAATTGTGATAAATTGCTATCGATAAAAGTGTCTTATATTGCTCACGGTAAATTGTGATAAATTGCTATCGATAAAAGTGTCTTATATTGCTCACGGTAAATTGTGATAATTTGCTAATGATAAAAGTGTCTTACATTGCTCACGGTAAATTGTGATAATTTGCTATCGATAAAATGTCTTATATTGCTCACGGTAAATTGTGATAAATTGCTAACGATAAAAGTGTCTTATATTGCTCACGGAAAAGTTGTCCTATATCAGTCACGGTATAAGTGTCTTATATTGCTCACGGTAAATTGTGATAAATTGCTAACGATAAAAGTGTCTTACATTGCTTTCGGAAAAGTTGTCCTATATCAGTCACAGTAATGGTGTCTTATATTGCTCACGGAAAAGTTATTCTATATCAGTCACGGTAAAAGTGTCTTATATTGCTCACGGAAAAGTTATTCTATATCAGTCACGGTAAAAGTGTCTTATATTGCTCACGGAAAAGTTATTCTATTTCTATATCAGTCACGGTAAAAGTGTCTTATATTGCTCACGGAAAAGTTATTCTATATCAGTCACGGTAGAAATGTCTTATATTGCTCACGGAAAAGTTGTCCTATATCAGTCACAGTAATGGTGTCTTATATTGCTCACGGAAAAGTTATTCTTTATCAGTCACGGTAAAAGTGTCTTATATTGCTCACGGAAAAGTTATTCTATATCAGTCACGGTAAAAGTGTCTTATATTGCTCACGGAAAATTTATCTATATCAGTCACGGTAAACGTGTCTTATATTGCTCACGGAAAAGTTATTCTATTTCTATATCAGTCACGGTAAAAGTGTCTTATATTGCTCACGGAAAAGTTATTCTATATCAGTCACGGTAGAAGCGTCTTATATTGCTCACGGAAAAGTTGTCCTATATCAGTCACAGTAATGGTGTCTAATATTGCTCACGGAAAAGTTATTCTATATCAGTCACGGTAAAAGTGTCTTATATTTCTCACGGAAAAGTTATTCTATATCAGTCACGGTATTTAGTCTTATATTGCTCACGGAAAAGATATTCTATATCAGTCACGGTAGAAGTGTCTTATATTGCTCACGGAAAAGTTATTCTATATCAGTCACGGTAGAAGTGTCTTATATTGCTCACGGAAAAGTTTTCCTATATCAGTCACAGTAATGGTGTCTTATACTGCTGATGGTAATAATGTCTGATATTGCTTACGCTTAAGGTCTTTCTTTGCTCACGATAAAAATGTCTGAAATTGTCTATATTTTATCATTAGATATTATGTTTCTTAAAACAGCAAAATTTACTGTGGCTTTGAAAAAAATTACAGGTGAAATACCTTAAAGCAACAAAACTCGTGATATTATAACAGTTTAAACATTTTGTATTTAGATAAAAGTTTGAATTTAGTAAATAGGGGATGAAACCCGAAGAAATAAAAAAAATGACTGTTTCACTGACTAATAGCTAAGTTTGATAACTCCAATCAAAATTTGAATTTAGGCATGCATTTCGACATTAAGACAAGAAAGAAAGAAAGAAAGAAAGAAAGAAAGAAAAGAAGAAAGAAAGATTTATTACAATAAAACTCTTACAAGAGTCATTAGCAAAACATAAACTATACAAAGTGTATGCATACAATTTAGGCGCACTTTCATTAATAAAGACATATATTTAGACATTAATTGAGACATGTTTTTCTATTTACAGGCGTATCATAGGAAACATGGCAGCATTTTCAGTAAAAACCGTGGCATTATTATTGACAACAGTTTACTCAGGTGAGCTGTTTTCTTCATGTGTTTGATGTGCACGTGTACTTCGGCATTTTATGAAATGAAAATAGTCTTTGTTACTTCTAATTTACATGATTTTCTTAGCATTTACATGATTTTCTTAGCATTCACATGATTTTCTGGGCATTTAGTGTGTTCTCAGCATTTATCTTGACTGTGATGCGTTTTGATAATTTTCAACACTTTTAAGTCTTTGACCAAGACGCCATAATGGCTAAGTTTGATAAAACTCTGTTAAACATAAGTAACTTTTAATGCATTAAATTGTGTATATTTTATCGCACTGATTGTGATTGTCGCTTAAGTCGCTGCTGTTTTATGTACGGGTGTTTTCATTTCTCATTGCAGCATATTCGGCACCAGTTGACACACAACACACCGTGTCTTTTTCTGTCGGGCTTTCAAACACACAGAGGGTATACAACAAAGATACAATTTTATTTGATCAAGTCTTCGTCAATGAACACAGTGGCTATGACACGAATACTGGGGTGTTCACTTGCCCTGTACCAGGTAGAAACTGTTGATTTTTTTAGCCTTTTTTGTTTTGAAGTTTTGCGGTTTTATGATAGATATCACTTTTGAGGTAAATGTCTTCTCTGTATATTGTTTTGAAGTTTTCCGGTTTTATGATAGATATCACGTTTGAGGTAAATGTCTTCTCTCTGTATATTGTTTTAAGGTTTTCCGGTTTTATGATAGATATCACTTTTGAGGTAAATGTCTTCTCTGTATATTCTTTTGAGGTTTTCCGGTTTTATGATAGATATCACTTTTGAGGTAAATGTCTTCTCTGTATATTCTTTTGAGGTTTTCCGGTTTTATGATAGATATCACTTTTGAGGTAAATGTCTTCTCTGTATATTGTTTTGAGGTTTTCCGGTTTTATGATAGATATCACTTTTGAGGTAAATGTCTTCTCTGTATATTTTTTTGAGGTTTTCCGGTTTTATGATAGATATCACGTTTGACGTAAATGTCTTCTCTCTGTATATTCTTTTGAGGTTTTCCGGTTTTATGATAGATATCACTTTTGATGTAAATGTCTTCTCTGTATATTGTTTTGAGGTTTTCCGGTTTTATGATAGATATCACTTTTGATGTAAATGTCTTCTATGTATATTGTTTTGAGGTTTTCCGGTTTTATGATAGATATCACTTTTGATGTAAATGTGTTCTCTGTATATTGTTTTTTCATAATCATGCCATGTAATTTTAGCCGTTCAGGGGACAGTCATGTGTAAAACATCAAACGATGTTTTTTGTCCAAATATCAGTAGGAGAAAAAGTAAGAACGAGAGGTTTAATATACATTCAATTATGGCGTGTCTAGAACTTTTTAGAAAAGTTTTGCGAAACATGTTTAATGCTTTCAGTATAATTACTACTTGAAAGACGGGGCTGGTTCTCGTAGTGGAAATATTCATTGTTATACATCAACAGTGAATGAAGCACGACAAGGGAAATGAACCTGATGGAATAGGCAATTTCTGTGAAGTTATCTGTTCGTCATGTTTCTTGATTTCTTCCAGGACTGTACGTGTTTCATCTTCACGCCTACAGCTCGAACAAAGACACCGTTATGTGGCTTGAACTTCTACACAACGACCGTGTGACGGTCAGCGTCAGCGGCTACAATTCCCACACCGTTGGCAGTCAGACGGTGATGCTGAAACTTCGCCAGGGCGATCGCGTTAAGATCCAGTCCAAAGAGGCACAGGAGTTTTCTCTTTTTGGTCTTCCAGAACAAGTGTACTCAACTTTTACAGGATATCTCTTGCATCCAGATCCTATTCATCACCTAAGCGACTCAAGCGTAGCTGCCGCCGGCAAATAGACTAACACAAATATAGGACTTGTTTTAGAATTCTTGCTAGAATCACTAAAATGTGATCCGTATCAAATATCATAAGATTTTTTTTTTCGATTTAGTAACATGTTTTTAGAAGTTGCAAATCTGTAATTAATGTTACATGAAAAATATTCACATACCCTTGCCAAGAAGTCATTTTTTACACCTAATGTTTCAGCTTATAAATGTTTATTTGTTTAGTATTATTGTATACTATTAATCCTGACTTAAATTGCTTCATTAATTTGAACACTTTGAAGCATTAATAAAAGAATATTTTATAAATGGCATTCTTTTTATTTAAAACGAACTTTGTTTGAAGTAAATAATGCCGCGGCGGCTAAATATGCAAAGAAATCGTCGTGTTTTACCCATTAATGCCAAGCGTCCACAAAATTAGACATAGGCAAAACAGTGCGGACCCAGATCAGACGCCGCAATGATCAGTGGTTACAGTTTGCATAAAGGACTTGCTTCCTTAAATAGAATGAAATTGAAAATCTATACCAGAAAACCTTTTAACTGAAAATGGACTCGTCTAACTCACAAGGATGGCATAATCCATTCATAAATGGGTTTATCAGATTTGTTTTTTGGTACATAGCATTTCTCGTTTCGCTTTATTTCTGAACGTAGCTATCCAGTGAGTGTAAATATTATTGTCAAGAGAAGAACTGTGGGTTATCTATAGTTTAATAACAAAAAATGAGATATACTGGAAACGCCTGTTTAGAGTAATGCATATTTTTAGCGACATGCTATTTTGTGTTCTTTTCTTGACAACAGACTTACGTAAATTTCTGTGTGAGGAACAAAGATTGCTGCCTAATAACCAAGTTTGTCGGGTTTTGTTCTGTTTTCGCTACACAGTAGTAAACAATGTGTCATATAATTTGGTGTCTTTTTGTACTTTGCACCTGTGCTTCACTTAATATCTTAAAATCATTGTTGTTATCTATAAAGCACTTGCAGTCACAACTGCTTTTTTCATTTTTAGTATGTTTTTCCTAACTTGAGTTCATTGATTCGAATCCTATGAAAGGTGAAGGTCTCGAGTGACTTTCCGCAACCCACACATTATGCGTCACTGCTAGTTTGAACCCTGGAAGCAGTCATCGAGCGACATTAACACAAGTTCCAAAAGCTTGGTTCCCAGTAAATCTAAAACAAATGATAATAAAATAAACATAAACTCGAATGGATAAGCACCTTTTGGAGAAGGTGCAACTCATGACATAAAATATATATCGAAGCCACCTATCTATTCGATAGCACATTATCATATAAATAGCATATGGCTTTGAGTTGGAGAGTATATATTGTTAACCTGAGGCCTCGGGTGACAGTATTTCTCCTCAGGTGGACAATATGTACTGTCCGGCTCAAAACCATGTGATATTAATTTATTTTACCGAAAAATATTTTTTTAGCAAATCTGAAAAATATGGTTTAACAACTAAGATCCCGTTCACTAAGTGTCTTAAAATGTTTGTTTTCCTTATCATCAAGTATAAAGCCACAGCAGCCGAAAGTTTCAAAGTTTTTCAGCCAAAACGCTTACTCGGAACAGTAGACGTTAATTTAACCGGAGGTGTGTATCCATCGTCCAATGAAATGATCCGTTTCAAATTTCGCAGTTGTAAAATGTAATGGCCGATGCGAAAAAAGATAAGGTAGTTGAGTGAAGAATTAAACTGATTATATACTTGTGAAAAGGTATTGTAAATGTAAATGGATACATATGACTTTGTTTTAAGTAGACTTATCGAATGACACTGCATTTTCCGTGAAAACTAAGCTGTTTATCATAGACTTTTGCAATAAAAGGCGAAATATCAGACATTCGATTAACGTCGACTGTTCCGAGTAAGCGTTTCGGCAATGAAATCTTGAAACTTCCCATTTCTGTGCCTCGATGCTTAATTGCAGTACATAGTGTATGGGATGTTCGTGAAGATAAATGACCCTGCTACTGATCCCCGTTTGATTTATCGCGAAATATTCCATCACGAAACTTTGTCGATGCTTACAACACGGAAAGTACGCCTGCGCATGGCTGTCACTTCCGTTATAAAAATACATGTAGAAAGAGACATCGGGAAATCTGTAAATCTAAATTTAGCAACAGTGGTGACAGTAAAAACTGTCGCACGGCTGACAGTATTTTTCTCTGTCTTTTGCTAGTAAAATGGTCGCCCTATGTGAATTTGACATGGGTGATAAAATTGAGGTATAATGATACCAAATATTGCCATCTCTTTTTTGTCGTCGGATTGACAATCTTTCTAAATTGATATGCGTGAACTTGGAAAGACACTAGTGATTGGAATTGATTCAGTACCCTCTGCATCGGATGTCCGGCGTTCTACCCCTAAGCCAATCTTACTGTAGACAAGGCTTCATAAGGCCATTTTTTTTTTTTTTATATTTTGGTTTACTGATTTTTTTCAAAAAAGGTAGGGTAGGAGGAGGGGGAAAAAAATCTTGAAAAAAAAAACAACAAAAAAACATCGGAAAGTCTTCTTATTTCTATTTATTCCTGAATACTGTATATATGAATATTTTAATAATGTATTCAGTCTTTACTGTGAAGAAACCAAGGAAAATGAGCCGTTCATATGGTACATTTTCCGTAAAATCTGCGTTCAGAATTTTTTTTTCCTGAAAAAAAATTTTTTTTTTTCATTTTCCAAAATACAGGGTCGGCAGGTCAGTAAACCGAAAAATATAAAAATAATGGCCTAATGTAGCTGCAGCAACGGACCCACATCTCATTAAGAAAATATTTTGTCAAAACAAAGATATTTTAACAAAAAAGGTAGACTTTGAGAGAGAGCAATAAAAAATTAGCAGCAAGTCATTCGGGCATAAAGTCGTTGATCCTTAGAAACAGTTTAAGAACAGGTAGACTTCTAGCGAATATTATTTCATGCGTTACATTCGGCGACCTGTCATAACATGGAGGATGAATATGGAACAAGGCACCGCGTTATGACCGTGATGCATTTAGTACATTACACTGACAGAAAATGAGTATAAATAAGATACCAGTTGGTTTAATATGACTAGTGGCAGCCTACAACAATTTTCCCTTTCTAATTCTCCATTTATATTTATGACGTTGGATAAACACTCAATATCGTCTGCTCATAACCAGCGTATTAAGTTCCTCTGGTACAAGAACTATTTTAAAGTAATTAAGATACAAACCGGAGTTTTTTACCTGTCTTGGTCTGAACTGAGAGTGACGGTAAGGATATAAGCACTGTTGACGTAACAAAGAATGTGCGCACAATTCTTCTCTCGTCCATTGTAGCCTAGTAACTATATGTGCTCGTTTCGGAAGGTCCCTGGTACGAACGTCAGTAACTGCATGTGGACTGCCTGGGCAGACGCACTACATCATCACGCGCCTCAGTCCAACCAGCTGTAAATCAATATAAGCTTTCTCGCAAATATTTTTTCCCATCATAAATGATGTCTAGATATGTATAATATAAGTTTTCTCACAAATATTTTTCCCCATCATAAATGATGTGTAGATATGTTATTTGAATAATACCAAGTGATCTCTGTCTATTTGAGTTTATTTATCGTCGGTACCGGTTGCCCACATGACTGACACCCCCCTGCAGAGATTAATTATTTTATGTTGTGGCGGATGGTGCAAGATACAGATATCACCTATTCCAGAGACACCCCTGGTGCTTTAAAGCACTGATAAATGGGACCTCGCTTTAACGTCTTATACGAAAGACAATTCGTAATGTTAATGGAGGAGTGGGTGGGGCGGGGGTCGGTCTCGCGACCCCTGGGTTACCAGTCCAGTGGGTTACGACTAGGCCACACATTCAAACTAAATTGATTCTCTTAATTCAAGGGAAATAAATGTTGTTGCATTAAATGAATTTTTGATAAAGAGTGAAAGATTTAATTAAGTCAGGCCGTTTGGCAATTGCAAAATAAATAAATAAATAAATAAATAAATAAATAAATAAATAAATAAATAAATAGATAATAGTAAATATTGTATATATGCATGGCAGATTTCAAAAGGTAGAGTGTTGCTTTATCTGCCTTAATCACCATGTCTACAGAGTCAGCTAAACTACATTTATAAAAACAATTGAAATACATCTAAAGTTAATGAGTTCATTAGCTTTTTAACGAAACATAGCGGCTTAATAGAATTTTGTAAAAGGTTACGAACGGTTTCTGAGAAGAAGGAAAAATCATTGGTTTGCAGAATCGCTTCATTTTAAGGTATCTAAATGAGGAAAACCAAAGTAACATTTTTTAATAGTTTGATTGTAACTGGAAACATGGTTCAGGTTCAGAATAGCTGACGCCGGATGTCCGACTGACGCAGCTGAGATCTATCTATCTATTTGAGCTTATTTATCGTCGGTACAGGTTGCTCATTATGACCGACGCCCCCTGAAGAGATTAGTTATTTTATGTTGTGGGGGTAGCGCAAGATACAGAAAGCATCCCATTCCAGAGACAGCTTTGGTTCTTTTGCATGATCAGTGTTTAGCACTGATACATGAGACCTCGGTTTAAGGTCTCATCCGAAAGACTATTAGTAATGTTAGTGGGGAAGCGGGGGATCAAACTCGGGACCCCTGGTTTACCAGTCCAGCGCGTCACCACTGGACCACATCCGCTTCTACGCAGCTGAGACCCTTTACATGCTCGTTAAATACAGTGAAATGACCAGTCAGCAGCAGGTGTGAATCTCAAAGTTCAATACCTTTATTTGCACAAAAAGTCCAAAACAAAGACACCAGCTTAGACCTTGAGGACATATGGACACACCAGATACCGCTTTGAATTAATGTTAAAAAACTTTGACTATTTCTAACCTGAATATAGACAAGTTAAAAATTTGGTCGCACAAGCTCGAGATTGATATCAGAAAACCTACTTAAACAGTTTCTTCGTAAAACCAGAGACATAGATAATCTATGTCTCTGGTAAAACCAATACGTTTATCCGCAAAGTTTAAAAGTGGGTAACTGTTGGTGAAAAGATTGTTCGCTGAAGCGGCCAGTTCTAATTCATAGTACCATCCATAACTCAATATCGGGAGTTCAAGGTCACTTGACTTTGATCATTTAGGAACATGTATGTTGTATTTCAGCATTTCTGTTGTATTTCTGCTTGTATTTCAACATAACCGTGATGCATTTTACGATATTATACTGAAAGACAAGGAATATCATACAGTAATTTGTCGAATATGACGTGTGGCAGGCGGGTTTGGAGAATGTAAAACAATGTAAAAATTGATCGAATATGATAAGTGTAACAGCAAGACAGTTCTCCAGATTAAGAAGGTGAGGTAGTATGTGACAGTTGGTCAGCTATGATAATTGAAAGAATAAGACAGTAATCTTAATGAAAAATGTGACAGAATATAATGTCACAGCTTGTCTAACATGATTCGTGACAAAATGAAACTATTCATCGAACAAAACATGTGATCGAATACGAATCACGACATTTCTTTGAATCAACGGATGGAATGGAGCTTTTTGTAAAATCGAATATTACAATTGAAAGAAAAAGACAGCTCATCAGATAAAGTTATGGGGTAGAATGTGAGAGTTGATGGAATATGACAAATGACAGAAGAAGACAGTTCTTTCAATGAACATGTGATAGAATGGTCACATCATGTTTGCCATGAAAAGTAACAGAATGCAACAAGTCGCCGAAAAAAACATTTAATAGAATACCGTAAAAATAGACATTTGATAGAATATAACAGCTTTCAACTAGGGTATGTGTCAGTAAATAACAGTTTGTCAAATGGACAAATTCGACGATTCGTCAAAAATTAGGTAACAAACAACGATTTTCTAAACTACGACACTTAATCCAGAATTATAATGAAAGGTTAGAAATAAATATAGAGTGTTTAAGAGAATCCCTGTCGACGGACTGACATTGAAAGAGGCATGTTAATTTAATGAACTAGCTAAAACGTTTTTGATGACACATGCATTGAATGGTATTATTACCATTGCATTTATCTAAAGAATTATGCCTTATGTCACATTATCTGCTTTCCATCAAATATTTATCCAACGAATTATTTTGATCAAACGGGAGCATGTATTATGCCAAATGTTTGCCAAATGTTTGCATTTCGTCATACAAACGCTTTGGGAATGTCTGTTTATTACCTTAGGGATTGTCTTAGAATAAGGGAGAGAACTGTTTAGAAAACTCAAACGACATATGTTGCATTTGTCTCCCTTGTACTGTTAGTGGAGGAGCGGTGGGTCGATCTCGCGACTCAGGCGCGTTACCACTGGACCACTGAAAAAGGAAAAACTTAGATTTCTCGTAATAATTCCAAGCTGGAAGCAGTGTTTGGATTTCTGTAATTAATCAGTGTGACGTCATAATATCTTATAAATAAAGATTACAATGCTCTTGAATTTTCACATTCCGTCAGGAGTGTTTGGGTTTTACCCTCATTATATGTCAGATCTAGCTACATTTTGTTATCCCTACAGGGTTATGGAAATCATTCGAGCATTCTTATGATAATATCTAAATTAATTCGCTATTTAATGTCCCTAAAATGTCAGATATGACATGTGTCAACATTTTCAACATCTGTGATTTACATTTAATCCCTGTTTAAAACTCGAAAAATTTATGCAATCCGTTGAAACAGGCGGGCAAAGAATATAACAAAACGTTAATATATAAAAATGGGTAAGGAGCATTTATTAATTCGTAATTGATTGATATTATCTTGACCACGACTGTAAATGAAACAAAACAAGACTTATTATCAGATGAATATTGTGTACAAGTAAGAACATATATATTTGTGTTGTCAACCAAATAGTTGCAGTCTCTTCAATGGTCTAATCAGAGACGTATATATAGTAATACATACGTCTCTGGTCTAATTAATGCTATGAAAGTCGTTAGTTGTTTAATCTAAGAATTTCCGCTCTTCTTTTTTATCAACACGTTCGTTAATTATAAAAAATATTTTACTTTAAATTTAATTAATTCATTCAAACATTCGGTCATTCATTCAGTTATATGTTTTTCCCTTCCTTCCTTTTTTCAGGAACGTTTTAAACAGCAGAATGTGGTGAATGCATTGCGTAACCACCCAGCTTGGTAAATAAAAAACAAAGTCTCTGGTTTGAACAGAGACGTGTAATCTATGTCTCTGGTTTGAACCATGACAGATAATAGTTTCAAGATAACTTGGAACTGCGTGGCGAATGGAATTGCATGACCATTTCCCAGATATACAACATTCTCCGTTTTATTACAGTTTTGATATTTGCGTTTGTTTAAAAC
Source organism: Cyclina sinensis (assembly GCA_012932295.1). Taxonomy (NCBI): domain Eukaryota; kingdom Metazoa; phylum Mollusca; class Bivalvia; order Venerida; family Veneridae; genus Cyclina; species Cyclina sinensis. The sequence continues at coordinate 7,118,998 of JAAONU010000009.1, read as the reverse complement.
TTGCAAAATTATTTCAAGTATAGAAAAACTACAACGAATTTTAAAGATTGCCTATCACTGAATAAATTACGGCACGTGCGTTTCTATAGAAACAGCAATTTTATTTTGCCAGGTGCCCTAGATTTTTCAGCGGGAGGTGCATAGAACAGCTTGAATGTTAATTCAACGACACCAGCCAATCAACGATTAGAAGCCATTTTACGTATGGATCGTTTCTATCACCCCTGGAATGATAACATTCTCTGGGGATCTAGAAACGATCTGTGTTTGAATAGATAGAACAAAGACGGCCATGTTCATTACTTGTGAAAATGGATAATTATTAATTCAGCGTATTTTCAAATTTATCGAATTTTGGAAATAATAAAACTGTGGAAATAGTGTGTGAGTTATCCATGGAAGTGACAGAGTAATAAACTGGATCGATTGTGTAAAGTTTTGTGAAAATGGCGACCGTAAAATTCCCAGGATATTTGTTCGCTGTGGCCGTGTTGTTCTTCACAGTGAAGTGTGCCGAGTATAGCACAAAAGTCCTAAATAGCGACAATCTAGGTCCTCACGGAAAATGTGAGCCCATTCAGATTCCGTTGTGCAAAGACATACCATACAACGAAACCTATGCAAATTATAACGCACAAAACAAGGGATGGGGATGTGAAATAAAATCTTTATTTCAATTTGATTAGTTAAGGTCGTCTGGTTAGGTTTACAGTAAATGGCCAACGCAGCTGATAGCCAGGTGTGTAATGATTTGGCATAGATTACCAGTCGGGTGCTGGACATTTCGGTAATACCACAAAGATTAATAGTAAACCTTGGACGTTCGGTAAAAGGCAATATATAGATTATATGTAAAATGGAGAAGTTGTCAAATAGAAAACACATAATAATTACTGTTGTTTCTTTGATCTATCCGGTTGGTGTGTCTAAATAATATTTGGCCAGATTAATCGTTTATTTGGTCACATCACTACATATGCAGGTAGAGATTTAGTGTTTTTTAATTATTTATTAGCACAGGTGTCTATATTTTCAGGCACACTTTTATTCTCATTAGCGGTTTAACAGACCGCTAAAGTGTTGAGAAACTAAGACGAAAACCGTTTTAGGACCTGATAATAGCAGCAAGGAGCAGTGTGAAATATGTATATACCGCATGTTACAATATTACTATATGATGCATAACGAAACGTCCAAATATAATCATTTACCGAAACGTCTGTAAATCGACAAGTCGCCATAATCTTGTGTCTTACTCCAAAGAAAGTTTAGCCAAAATGTGTCTTTTAAGTTAATTGAGTTATAACTTATATATAGTTCTAGCCCCCTTTAGAATGCAGTGTTTGTAAATTTTAATGAAAAATGTTCTTGTTCAACATTTAATGTGCCAGGACTTATGAAACATGGGTGAAATCTTTCTTTGTGGTGCGGAGCATTGGTATGTTTTGTTACACATATAATTATGAACTTGTGAAACTACTACTTAATACTTATTTTGTACATTTCAGGTACACCAGTTCTTTCCACTTGTAAAAGTGCAATGCAGCAAGCAGCTGAAGTTTTTTCTTTGTACTATGTATGTTCCAGTGTGTACAGTTCTTCCAAAGGCAATCCCACCATGTAGAAGTTTGTGTATTGAAGCAAGGACTGGATGCTGAAACTCTGATGAACAAGTTTGGTTTTGAGTGGCCAGCTAGTCTTAACTGTGACCAGTTCCCAATGAAAGGATTGTGCGTAGGTGAGAACACAACAGAACATCAGCCTCAGCCTGTCACGACATTCCGGCCAGTCACAACCAGATGGCCAAGTGGCGATGGTGGCAGTGGCGGAGGTGGTGGTGGAGGCGGTCGTGTAACAATTGGTCCAAACTACCGCTCAGAGTTGCTAGAGTGTCCCAAAGAACAAGTTGTCTCAGAGGGTTATGACTACAAGCTTAGAATTGGGGATGTTCTTATTCGTGACTGTGGTGCACCATGCAAAGACATGTTCTTCAGTGAAGGCAAGCAAGAGTTTTCACGATTGTGGATTGGAATATGGTCATTTATCTGCTTAGCTTCAACAATGTTCACTGTGCTTACCTTCTTGATAGACATGCAGAGGTTCCGTTACCCAGAACGACCTATCATTTTCCTGTCAGGGTGTTACTTCATGGTAGCACTGGCGTATGTGATTGGATTTTTCTTGCAGGATGATTATGCATGTAGTGTGTTCAAATACAAAGATGGCCAAACCATCAAACATACTGTGCCCCTAGTTACACAAGGTACAAAGAAGGAATGGTGTACTATACTGTTCATGCTCCTCTACTTTTTCAGTATGGCTTCTTCAATATGGTGGGTCATTTTGACCCTGACATGGTTTTTAGCTGCTGGAATGAAATGGGGTCACGAACCCATTGAAGCAAATTCACAGTACTTCCATCTTGCTGCTTGGGCAGTACCAGCAATAAAAACAATTGCAATCCTCGCCATGGGCCAAGTAGATGGTGATGTGTTGAGTGGTGTCTGCTTCACTGGGATATCAGACGTCGATGCCCTTAGAGGGTTTGTGTTGGCACCCTTGGTTGTGTACTTAATCATTGGAACGTCTTTCCTCTTAGCTGGATTTGTGTCCTTGTTTAAAATTCGTACTATTATGAAATCAGACGGTACCAAGACAGACAAACTTGAAAAGCTTATGGTGCGTATTGGAATTTTCTCTGTACTGTATACTGTGCCCGCCACCATAGTAATTGCATTGCTATTTCTATGAGCAGTCATCAAGGATGGCATGGATGGAGACTTGGTGGCTCTCACATTGTAAGAATTGGTTGAATAACCAGTACTTGTGTCAGATGATTGAAAATCAGCAACAAAAACCAGACTTCAATGTTTTCATGATCAAGTACTTGATGTCTGTAATTGTGGGTATTACTTCAGGAGTGTGGATTTGGACTGGAAAGACTCTGAACTCATGGCAGAGGTTCTATGCTAGAATATTCAGTCCCAACACTCACAAAAATCACGAGGCAGTGGTTTGAACATGTGAAAGCATGCATAGTTACTACACAGAAAAGTAATACATGATACTTAAATTATCAGTGTCAGATCCAGTAAAGCTTAATCTTAGAAATTAGTAAGAACAGCTCTCCACTGACAGTTGCCAAAAAATCATGTACATGTAGTAGTTTCGACTGTAACGTGCACTGTGAACCGGGATATGATTGTTTATTATATTTAAAAAAGTACATATGCAGAAAGCGTTCATACTGTTAGTGAAAAGTATATGATTTTTTGAGTGCTATGGAAACTGTACGAGAAGTATTTTATATTATTTAATTATTCTACAAGCATTCAGGAGTGAATCACATAGTCATAGAGAATCATGTAGATGTAATATTTTTAAGGAAAGGCCAGTTTTAGTACAGTACATCTGTGTATGTTTAGAGAAATTTGTGTAGGAAAGTATATCACAAAGCTGCTTACTGTTAACCTTCGTAGTTCATGTGCATTGTTCTGAACTGGTGTAAATTTTATACTAACAAAAAGTACAGTTCCTTAGATTTTCAGAAAAGTACCAAGTTTTCTTACAAACGTGTAAGCTAAAATGCCTTTAGAAGGCGATGTACTGGTTGCTAAGTTTAATAGATGGACTTAGGAAGCCAACTTATTAAAACCATATGTCAAGGTATTAACCCTTAACCCTGCTGGAACCGAAAGTGATTAGCCTTTGCCACCAGTATAGAGCCAGGCCAGCCTGCACATCCGTGCAGTCTGACCAGGCTCTATACTGTTGGTAGCTCAATTTTTTGTATTTTAATACAGAAATACCTTAAACTTTGAATGGACTGTTCCAAATTCAAAGCTGGGCTGATCCGTTAAAAAATTCAGCAGGTTAAGGGTTAATTAACAGGTTTTAAGGGAACTTACTACGTAAATTCTACAACATTATCATGTAGCTCATTGAGACATTTAATAATTTAGTAACTTACGGTAATGTCCATTGTTTTCGTATCACATAACATAAAGATTGTACAAAATCTAACAAATTATAGATTGTAGAAACATCTCGTGGTTAATCTAATTATCGGGAAATGTGCTATATTCATGTGACAGTGTGTGCAGATTTGCAACATAGATTTATATTTTATAAGCTGATAGAAAGGAAAATATTGTTCTGGCTTTTTGTCTGTATATAGATTTTATTGGCATGTTCCATTTCAATGATGGATCGTGTCTGTAGCCTCACTGGTACTTACATGATGAAGAATTAATGCGTAATCAATAAAATCCCACTGTAGCAGCTCTCGTAATAATCTAAGTGTGAATATAATTATATGACCTTGGCACCATCTGTGTCATCTTGTAAATTAATTATAAGGTGAGAGAGTGGCATTACATTTCTCAGGATGTCTCGATAAGTCTGAAGTTAGGTTAACTCAAAAGCATGCTGAAAACTTTGGAAATTATACAGATACTGTTTGTCATCCTTTTTTTACATGGGCAGCGGCTGGCTAAAATTGGATTAAACATAAAAAACAGCTTTGCTTGGCATGTGTTTGAATTTTAAATTTAAGATTTCAGAACCAAGTTTTGTAATGTGAGGGTCTTGAAGAAAGGGTATAAAGTTCATTAAGAAATAGCTGTCCTTTAAAAAACATTCAAGCCATGGCGTAGAGATGTTGTCGTAACTGTAAAAGTTAAAGTTCGTCTGGAGTAGAGATTATGATGACACTTAATAATTGTGAGTAGTTTACTTCAAGCTTTCTCTAAACAAATTCTGATATCAAAACATATCATTTATTGATAGGAAACAAAGCTAACAGTGATACGAGTTCTCCCACAATATCTGTCGGGGATTTTGCGATTGATTTTGTTTCCCTGTCAGAGCAAAGGCTTGAGAGCATCATTGTAACTTCCAATTAGATGCAGGGATTTCAGTATGAATTGCAGACTGGAAAAAAAAAGTCCTGCAATAACTCTCTGACTGTAATGGCTTAAACATATTGCTATAGCTTTAGGTCTAGGATTGGTAATTGAAGTGAGGCTGATTCATAAAACAGCCGGCGAGGAGTGGAAAGTCTTGATTGGTTTTTTTATATGAGAAATACCTAAATAAATGCTTGCTTACATTGTACAATTACATACAAGTTGAAGTAGAGAAAAAGGTTCTCCTCCAAAGTTCATTTACAAATTTGTGTCTTGCTCTAAGTTGAATATGAAAAGATGTTTATGAAATAACACGGTGTATTTGAAAATGGCTACTGGAGTACTTCCTGAAGTAATGCTATGATCTTAAAAACTTGAGAACAGCCCTATGTTCCCACTCTGACATTGATTGTCTAGAAATAATCGATATGTTAAAGTATCCCACTCAGGTGTTATAAGTTTAACAATGTTATAACAAGGACTAGAAGGTTTGTTAAAGGCAGTTGTGAATCATAATACATTGATCTCTGCCTATTGACTCATCTGTTGGAGAAAACGAAATGACAGAATCTGTGTGTATATATGGATCTTGAAACTGAACCATAAAATGATTTGGAATTTTTCACTTGTCAGAGTGGTCAGAATATCGGTCACGAGTAGAAATGACGTAAAAAGACACTTTAAATTTGGGCAGTTATACATGTATGTGTAATTGAAAAAACCGAAAATGATTATTACGATGTTACTTTTTTAAAAATGATTTCAGTTTGCAGTGATTAAATTGAAATAGAAGCCAGAGCATTTCAAAGGGTGAACACCCGCAGATTGTATTATATCATGTTTAGTCTCTAAGAATACCTTAAAAGTTGTGAGAGAAAAATGTATGTGTGAAATGTAAGAGGTATCATGTCTTGGTGTGTCCATATAAAATTACCAAAAGACATGTTTTGCTGGATGTTATCCGATGTCATAAACATCAAACGGTCGAAAAAAGAATAATGCTTCTCTTTGTGTTTTTGCAGTAAATTTATTCAGTGACTTGATCAAAATTTATGCATTTTCTCTATGGTAGAAAATAAAAAACAAGGGGGGAAATCTATTATTCAGACATTGAATAAATTAAAACCTAGGGTTGTCATTTACGAGGCCTGTGCATTATGTTAATAGAATATGTCCTTTGACTAATTTTCATAGTTGTCAATTCATTTATAATACCCCAGGCTAAAAAAATCTGCTTTAAATTTCATTCGGGATAGAATGCAAAGATGTTTATATAAGATTTAATGGCTGGCGAAGTTTGAAAATAGCCCCAAGTGAGAGCCTTTTCGGCACCACGAAAAAATTTGAAACTGCATAATGATTGCGTTCGCCTGAGACATTGATACTTCTAGTTATAAAACTACTGTTTATCTCTCCTTTGTGTTACTGGGAATGGATATGTATCAAATTGTCAATAACACAGTTACCCGCATGATAGGTGATTATCTATGTCAGACAGAATGATTCACAAATTTTGACAAGCATTGTAGCGATTCAAAAGTCTCGTTATAAACACATTTTATAAATGTTTTATTGTGTTAAATAGCTGATTCACAGTGCCATATATCAGAGAAATTCTATATCTGTAATTACTGTGAAAAACTGATTTATAATTTGTGCATGTTTACATGTGATCAAAATTGTGTAAACATTTTTCGTTTTTGTGTGTGAAAAAAAATGGAAGTTTGTCGAAATCTGTGTTAAAACATGTTCCAGATAAGAAATGTTTATAAATTGAGAACTCTGAGTCTCCAGTTTTAAAAGGTCTTATAAATTTTATCTTGTTAATCAACAAACCCTTTCTCAAGTGGAAGTGCATATTTAGAAAATTTTTAACTAGACAGTTACAGTTTTTCACAGGGTTTAATATATCTCAAGTGATAAATTCTGTATTGACATTGTATTTATATGTCGATCAAACAATCTTGATAACACACTGTTAACACACTAGGTTGAAATTTTGAACATAGATTGTAAATATTAAATATTCGTTTAAATACATACCTTTAAGTTCTAAAATATTTTCTTTATATAGTTACCCACGAATATTTGACTGTTGGTAGATACAACAAATTCTTGTTTAAAAAATGATGTATTTGTTTTCATGGTCTTTCTTGAAAGCTTTTAAAAATGGTAAAAGTTGACCGTGTCTAATTATGGAGGTTCTAGTCCTTTCCTGGTAAACTGTCTGACTACATGTAATATGACTTTGGCTGTTGAAAGGGAGTTTAACAATTGCTGTACCAAACTAACCTAGATTTGAAAATGTTTCTGAACTATGTTTTGGTACATGAAATAGCAGACAAAGGCATATTACGTCGGTCACTTTGTATAACAGTTTCCATGTTTATTATTTTCCCTAAATGAAGGTGTAGGCGGTCGTAAATAGATGTAATCTTTTTATCACAATTTTTGAATGGGAAAAAGATCGGTTGTAGTTTGTTTAAATCCTCCGAAAACTTTTTAAGGATTATTTCACCATATTGAATTACAAATAACATGTGTATTTTGTAGTGTTCTATAGAGCACCCTCTGAATTTGACTGTGTTAGAATATTTTAACGTGGCAATAATTATAATGATTGAGACCTGTATTTGTATGTTCTTGCTTATGTGATTTGCTGGCTTTTCCTGACTAGTTTTAAAATCTTACTTTGTATAGTCAAATCCTAATAGTTTTGGTAAAAAATTTATTTGCATAGTTATTCTAAACAGGGATTTGATACATTATGTTTTGAAATAAGTGTTTGATATTTGAATTTTCTAAGACAAATTATGTATGAGTTGTAATGCCAAGTGATGTTTTTTCGTAAAATATTTGCATGTTGTTTGTAGGCATTTCTAAATATGTGTTGTAGAAATTTATGTGCTTGTGTTAAAAAAAAACGGTTACATGTATGTGTGTATGAAGTTTGTAAGAACGCCCACTTTTTGGCAAATTTTATCATATTTTGTGATACAAGGGCAAAAAAAAAATTACAATTTTGCTGTCAAGTTATTTTATAACTTTTATATCAGTTTAAATCTAACAAAAATTGCTCTATACCAGGTATGTGTTATTCTGTTGATGCAGTTAGATTTTGAAATTCACACCATTAACAATTTTAAAGCTACTGCTAGATTGAGGTAAAGGATTGAAATTTTTTGCCAGAAAACAGTTTAAGAGAACTTCTTTGGAAAAAAAACTGTTGTCCAGAATAAACCAGTATCTATATTTAAATTTTTCCTTACACAAAATATCTTAAAATTTGTTATTTTAAGTGGGGTTGTTTCTAGAATGAAAAGAAAATTGTTGTGGATAAAAATCATGAACAAAGTATCTTTTTAAACCATTTGTCCATTTTACAATGTACAGTACACTCTTCTAATATATATACTTATATGAAAAAGGCTTTTTTTGTATAAATTTTATAGGTTATTTAATGTTTTATAAGGTTGTGTAAAAATGGAAGTCTGTTTTATTATAAAATTAGTCATGCTCCTGTAGAAATAGAGACACATGTTTCATCTCAATACATGTGAAAGTGTGAAAACTAATTTATACATGTATATTTTCTGAATCAACATGTAAGCATGCTTATGAAAAGCACAATGGATATTACCGAGAAATTTTTCTGTGTAAAGAACTAAATATTAAACCCCCCCACTCCCCGAGATATCTGAATACATGTACATGTAACTGTGATGCAAAGATATGGCTAAGACAGAAACGTGGAACATCAGTGCTTGGAACACTTCTTAACTAAAGAGTTTATTTTGTCAGTTACCAAAAAGTCAGACTCTCACAGTTAAACTCAAATTTTAAAAATCCTGACTTATGATTACGCATGTTTAGAAACTTACAATAAATCGTAAAGTAACACATTCTGACAGTATGCATTTTGCTTCCAAATGTGTACTTACATATGTATATAGAATAACTTGTAGAAATTAAGATTGTGCAATTTGATATTATTTGAATCATTTTTATTCATCGAAGAATTGAGCTCAGTCATGTGAAAACCAACACCTACTACATTTGTATGTGTGAAATAAGCAAATTGAACTCATATGGTACATAATTTGTGGTCTGCTATTATCATACATGTACGCAGTGCACTTGAACATTTTGTACATGTAGATGCTTTGTAATACTGAAATTTAGGTTTAAAGTTACATATTTTGCACAGATTGGGAAACAAGATAAGAAATATACATGTAAGTCCTTCCTGATGACTGCTTCTTGGGTTCAAGTTCACATTTCCTCTAAGGAAATTTTTACATGATTCTTAAATTTGGTACATTTGATGTTGGATTTCATATGTCGTGGCTCAATTTTGAAAAGTTTTGATACAGAGTATTTTCAAGCTTTAATAAGTGTCTGGTGACACCAGTTACAATGTAAATCATACATTGTAATGTTTTTTTTTGTTTGTTTTTTTTTAACTTTTATAGAAATGATTTGTAACTGGCATGCAAGAAATTTATAGTTGCTTTATCTTAGCATTATTTCTTTGTAGAAAGAGACAGATAACTCCAGTTTCATACGTGTCTGTTTTGAAAATCATAAAGTGGCTTTTGTATATGAAAAAGCTTTCATTTGGAATTTTTCAGTTTTGCAAACAAATTCTTCTGCAAGTCTTAAGTTGTTTTTAGGCTTGGCTTATCATTAAGAGAATGTTTTAAAACATCTTTTACATGCTCAGCAGTTTTATGATAACATTTATGATCAACTAAAAAAAACAGAAAATTGAAAATAGTTTGCAAGACATTTTAGATTGTTTCTGCGTTCGTTTTTGTGAACATTTTCTAACTCCTGCTACTTCAAACACTCATCTGTTCACAGTTTAACAGCAACAAAACCTATCTTTTTTTGCTTTATCTGCTATTCTGTTGCCATGGTAACAGTTTTTTACCTCATTTTATGCGAAACAGATTTTATGTTGGCAACTTTGAAACTCTTAGAGAGAGTGAGGCCGTTTTCTTTTCTGTTGATTTTTTTAAAACATTCTATTCATTTTAGAGATATTTTGCCTCGAATGAATGGCAAATTATAATAATATTGTTTGACAAAATATTGAGTTGAATTGTTCATTTTTAGCACTTGTTTTTTTTTCATTCAAAATGTTCTTGTCAGTTTTCGTTGTTTATGCATTGTGCATAAAATCTTACTTGTTCATTTTGTACAAAATACATACAAGAGATGTGAAATCATTATCTTTCTCTTTTTTGTGTCATGTTACCTTATTCCAAAATGGCTTTATGCCTTTTTATGTTGATTTGTACTGGCATGCTGTCTGGTCTGTTACTGAGACTTATCTTGGTCTATCTCATGCTATAGAGGTGTCCAGTTCTTGTGAAAGTAGACTTCAAATATTTTAGTACCCACTCGCCCACCCCAACACATTTGCGGTTAGTGCCTTAGATTAGGGTTACATTCAGGCCACTCTAACATTTAGGAAACTGACCTACTTTCAAGGGGTGACTAGATACACATATTTTATGTAAGCTTAAAATGAGATTTCAAAGGTCAAGGTTGATCAAACTGATAGTTTACTTAACTGCAGAATTACATTGTATGCCACAATGCTAACAAAGTTCAATGCTTTTAGCCTGGTTTGGTGTCAAGGGTCATGTGACAATTTTATGTAGTCACACAGCAAGCCTGATTTGGCCTGGTAAAAGATGAGAAGGAAGTGGAGGAATCATAGATAACTGTACTCGAATAATGGCATAATGAAAATAATACAGCAGTTGAATATCACTGAAGATAACAGTCTCCAGCATTTTCAAACAAAAGATGGGATCTTTGATGAGAAGGAAGAGGAGGAATTAAAGATAACTGTACTCAAATAATGGCATAATGAAAATAATACAGCAGTTGAATTTCATTGAGGATAACATTCTCCATTTTTCAACAAAAGATTGGAGCTTTGAGGTGTTTATATTAGTTTATATATCTAAAACTCAAGTTCGAAACAAGCTGAAATAACAAAGGTTTTTTTTCCTGCTTAATGTCTCGAAAAGCACTAGAGCTTTTCAACATGTTTTAGTCGGCTTTTATATTTCTCTGCAAATAAGCTTTTTGTCATTTCATCTGTCACCATTCTTGTTTAAGGATTGAAATGCAATGATTCATTGCTTTGGCAACGTAAGAAGTGAACAGTGTCCAATTTCTATTGTACTTCCCTTTGTACACAAACACAGGTCAGATCAGTCCTTGTATGAAGATGATTTCCCACGAACCTGCTTGCAAAGAGCAAATTAGGCAAAATAGTTGCTGCGTGGTAAGTTACATAAGAAGTAATTACTGTAATTCTTAATATTTTTGGATTGAGGCATAACCAAATTGATTTTGCAGACTTTACACTTTATGCCTATTCAGTTTTCTATGAAAAGTGCTGGAAGGCTCTGATACAAAACGTGATGGCGGTTTATTAGGGCAGCTGGCTCACTTTATGAAACATTTTGAGCATATTGTTGTAACATCTGTTCCATAATGCCTATAAAATTTAGGCTATGCTCATATAATGTGTACAGATGATACAAATTGTATTCAGTTTATAGTTATGTCAAGTTCATCTCCAAGAAGAAGGAATAAAGTGCAAAAAGGCTGATGTTTTATGAGAATGTGTGCTCGTCATTAGGAGACACATGAAAGACGAATGTCTTTCCCAAGACCTTACATAATTGCGTAAACACACTTGGATGGGTAGTTTACAAAGGTATTTGCCATCATTCAATATGTCAACAGTTCTTAACATACATTCACGCGAGTGTTGTTGGGAAACGAAATAGAAAAAAAAACGGGGTCAGCCCTGAGAACAGCTTTCCAAATATTCACTAAATTCTGACAATGTAGGCGAGATGCGACCTTTAAAACAAATCTTTGAACAAACTGAAATCAATCCGTTCTCGTAATGGATCCACCAAATGTGTTTGAAAGCTAACAACATTGCTGTCTGGGCCAAATTTCTACTTTGTCATTGTTCAAATAAAACCGTAGCCTTGTTATTCAACGTGTACTAGATCGATTTTTAGTTTTACGCTGTCAAAGTATTGGCAACTAATACTTACCAAGAGGGCCTTTTAGTCTCCAGTGTTTCCGTCGTTTACTGTGACAGTGTTTTGTAAAAATTATCTTCTTTTATGCATATTTTTGCGTCTTGTTAAAAGAACATTTTGATACGTCCTTATAATGTTGCGTTTCTCACGACAAATATGTGACGTCAGTGACAGGTTTCGGACCTGAGATACTGGCCTTTAGAAGGGTTTATCCATATAAACACTGGCGGTTCTCAGTTTCGAAAGTGACGTTTTCTTTCGAAACCAGATTACAAAATGTTTACACAAATCTTGGACCATTTTTTGCCTTTTTATCCGCCATATCGGGGACCTTACCATTGAACATGTACTTGAAAAAGAAATTCCTCAAAGTACGTTTGATAACCAAGTTCTTCTTAAACATCGATTCGGCGTATTTTTATCTTAATAGGAATGCTTCTCTATGTGAAAGAATGCAAACCCTTTGAAGATTTGATACTTTGTCAAATCTGACTAAATTATCAAATTGGGATTAAGTGATACGAGGTCAACCGATTTGATAACAAAATCCGGTTTCAAACACAAACGATGTAAAAACGAAAACAAAAATGAAGTGCATGATACTACAGTTCATTGATGGCAATGTGAAAGTGACGTCTAAAACGGTGTTTCCGTTCGAAATGTCTGTTATGAAATCAGAAACAAACATCATCGGGCACTTGCGGCTAGGTCATCAATGGTTTCCTTGAAGTAACCCGCTTTTTCGGCTACAATAGCATATGAAAAATGGATTCAAGACCTATCTTATTTTTTCTAGAGAGATTAAGTAAGAACAAAAGCAACTGTGTTTAATAGCCAGGAAAAATAATTAAAATGACCCAAAATGACCATTTGAAATAAGTGAATGCTATGTACAGATCTAAATCGTTGTGCTGCTGTTAAGAGTAGGCGGTCGCTTCACAAATTTGTCACACAGCTTAATTGAAAACTTACGCCGTATTTGCCAATAAAAAGTTTTTATAATGATGCATAAATTTATGTGTCAAGTACATGTAAAATATCATTTCTTATAAATAAATATTAGTATTATAAATAAATATAATTGACGTGGTGTCATATTTTTAACGTTCATTTTATTACAGAACATGTGTGTTTTTCTTCCACACCGATACAGTACAACGAATACATGAAAAATAATCAAAAAAAAAAAAATGAATTACCAAACATTTAAAGTGTTATAGCTTGGGAATTTAATACGCCAGCACAAATGTGAATTTATCTTTTTATGCATTTCTTACACGTTATCAGAGAAATGTATCTCAAAATTCAGTTTTCCGTCTACAAAAAAATATAAAAGGTAGAACGAAGTATCATATTTGATTTTGATCAATAGTGTCTGGTGTATTATTTGATCAAGTGTCCTTTCATCTTGTTATCTAGTTTTTAAAACAGTTTTTGCAGGGGCGTACAGTATAATTATCGCCAGCAATAGACTGCGTTTCAGGTGAGAATTTGCTGATAAACGTTTTCCGAAACAGAATTTCAACTTTGTTTATTTCTTTACTCGTCTTTCCTGTAATACTTTTGGTTTTTCATTCTTCCTTCGATCCTAATATCGTTCGTTTGCTTCTATCTTCCTTTGTTTGTTCGTTTATTCCTTCCTCACCCCACCACTCCCATTTTCCTTTCTTTCATTCCTTTTTCCTTCTTTACGTTCCTCTGTAGGCGCTTTTTGTTTTGTTATTCATTCGTTCATTTATTTGTTCATTCATTCTTCCGTTTTTTCTCCCTTTCTTATTCCTCTCTACAACAAACCTCACTGACTGCCCCTTTTAAACTGTTAGCACGTAAGTCATTGAAATATGACTCGCGCTGCTCTTGCTTTGTAAGTAAACATTCTTTGATGTAAGCCGATGATCTCTTTGAAGCCATTTTTGGTATTGTGTTACTGTCTGTGTTGAGCCTTTTGATAGGGACCCTTATATTTACTTAATAAGACACTTTAAAGAATATAACATCGACACTTGTTTAACCTGTTAGCTCACTTTGAAAATATGAACACATTTCTTTAATTTGTTTTTTTTAATAAAACATACATACAAAGCATAGCACAGCGTTAGATAAAGATTAACGAAGTACAAATTACGATATTTCTCCCCATAAAACATACATGTACATGCTAAAAAAAATTCAGTTAAGGATATGATCAAAGTTAATCAAATAGTGTAACAACAAAAAAAGATAAATTTAATCATAATAAAAAAATATGAAGAAAAAATATTAAAATAAATAAATAAAGATGTACTAATGGCAGTAGGGACATAAGTATAATTTTGAAATTAATAGCAGATAAAAACTTGTCACATGATGAAGAAAAATCAACTATACAATAACGATATGAGTTTGTAGGATTATATTTTAAAGTGAAATTTAAGAATTGAAAGCGGTATTTAATAGTAATTTTTCCAAGAATGAAAAGAAAGAAAAAATTGACGACTCTTTCTGAAGCATACATTTCTCAGGATGTTTCATGAATTCAAAATAAAGAAAAAGAATGTTTCGTGACCTTATCTGATGAATGTTAGTGAGATGTCGGAAGATTACTCTTAATCTATTTTAGTTGAAGTTGCAAAATATTGTTAAAGAGCATTTGTTGATTCGAAATAATAGCAAAGCATAACGAAAGAAAAAAAAATGTCATCCCCGGCGGGATTCGAACCCGCGACCTCTGGATTAGAAGTCCAGCGCGCTATCCACTGCGCTACGGGGACTGATGAAATATGCAAGCTGAAGAATAAGTTTTGTTAACTTGTAGTCTTTGTCCCTCCGTTTTTCGTTCAGCGCGACTGCTTGGGTAATCTTAATCCATTAAAGTATCACTCAATCAATGACTAAATAAATATTAACATAATCCCCGACTTATTTTTAAACCTTTGAAACAGAGTATAAATCTTGTGTGCACATTTCGATTATATATCTTTATGTAAATTGTTTATCCAGGTGCGAGATTTCATTCCCATGTTTAAAGTTTTAAAAGAGGGAAAACTGCCACTGCCTAAAAATTGTCTAGCTAGTTTGAGATAAATTTAGATTTTAATTAGGAAGGCAAAGATGGTCTATCTTAAATCTTGAAAAGTTGATGTTGCCAAGTTAAATATTCCCCTATAGCTTTTTTTTTTTGATATCAAAGAATAATTATGTTTCCCTTTTTTTTGCTATATATCGATCTTTATCTGGAACAAAACAGACGATTGACTTTAACAAGTCATTGTCATTCGCGTCAAGTGAATGTCAATGTCACATGTAAGTGAAAGTTAATTGAATGTGAAGGTCACAGTTTAAAAAAAGCTATAAGTCAGCCTAAAAGTTCTATATTCCTTATCTGTTATGAGAATGATATTCATATTTTCATATAATAATATCTCAAAATAACGCGAGAAAACCATGAAGAACTCCATAAGCTTCTGGTCACATTTTTCATTGAATTTCTATTTGTTGTTGTTTTTTTTATCATGAAAAAAGTAATTTTTTTAATTACTTGAAATACAACTCAAACAATTGACTTAGAAGTTCTTTCCTGCTGATATCAAAAGCAATTACATTTGATTTCATGAAGTTTATTAAAAAGCTTCCCAAACAGTGCAAAATGCTCCAGATTCTACAAATAGCCTAAACCAACTTTAATGGTTTCAGCAGAAAAAGTTCATCGGGTTATCATTGCACAATCAAAGATGTGGTCAGTGTTTTTTACAAGGTTATATCAACAAGCCATTATTGCAGCAACTGGCTAAGTGCGACATCATTTAGTGATTTATGGGGATGTAGCAGTTATCGAATACAAAACACCGTGCTGATAAGCCCCTACCAGTAGGCCTATCAATCAGGGACCTCTTGCGAATTCTAAAGAATGTAAATATTTTAAGGATACTTTTACCTTTAAATTTTATTGGAGAGGTAAATATATACTGACGAGTGGGGTAACATGCGATGCGGACATTCATTTGATTTTTGCGTTGCTCAGCAATGACGGCATCAGCGATTCTCTGAAAATCATTCCATTTATAACAATGAGACTCTCAGAACTTCTTTCATTCTGTTATGTCAACTGGGTGAATCGTATGTCTTAAACATTTGGTGTATATGTAGGGCTTTATTACCTAAAATGTTTCTCTCATGGAAATTTCTGGAGATAAACGGGTTTGTTCAGTTAGAGGTTTATCCATAGTTTAAACAGTGCTCGTGTGAAGGGGCTAGACATTGTTCCTTTGTATTAATATGAAGTTACAATGATTTCAGCCAAGACACTTCAACAATTTCAGAAGATTTCATTACAATGAATTGAAATACATGTATGTACTTAGTGAACTTGGCTGTTAGTTAATATCTCACATTGAGGAAACCCGATTACTTACAGTTTCCAGCAAGAAGAAGACATTCAAAGCAGAAAATGTTTCTCTTTTTTTGTTTTCGAGAGATTGTAGACTTCAAGTGTTTTTTTTTTGCAATTTTGTAATAAAAGCTGTAAGATGCATCTGCCATTATACTCGATGGTGCCACAAAACCAGCGTAACGCTGCAGAACCGACATTCGTCAGCCGCATGTGTTTTAGCCATAAAATCGTAGAGTCATCTCTTAGAAGAGAGGGGCGATCAATAATTATGTACTATCATATATTTTTTTTTTATTCTTGTGATACTTGTACATTGTATATGTATTAAATATTCCTCGACAAAAATGGAATTTCACAGGCTGTTTACATATGAAATTGACCTATTTTGTACATAGAAAGAAAGAATAGAACATTAAATATTTTCATTAATAAGATCGTTGAACAAAAACGCCAGTAAGAAAGAAGGGGTGTTTAAAATGCAGTGCATCAGGATTATTTGTGATCTTGAGGCTGGAACATTTAATGGTTTTCCATTAAAATAAGACTTCACACTATATTAGAAAAAAAGAATCAAATGTTTATTGTTCATTGTTTAATTTTGAATAGAGAACAACATCAAGAATTAGGACAAGAAAAGTTGTTATATAAAAGAAAATATTGACAAAATAGAATTATCCGTAGCCAAGTTTCTTCAAGATGGAGGGAAGAATTATTTTAAGAGATCGAGTGTTTTAGTCATAATAATTATGTCGAAGCAGAGACTCCACAGACAGAGGGTTGTCCAATATGTTCTAAAACATGAGAAAAATGCTCTTAAAACCTGGTTTAGCCAATACTTGTTATGGAAAGAAAATAAAAAGCAGTCTTCAAAGGAATAGTTCCAACCTTTTAAAAAAATTCAGTAGAATATTAAGATCATGTGGTGACCGAAAAAAACGAATGGATTTCCGGTGGACAACTGGTCAACTGTCATTAAACGGTCAATTCTCTCTCCGCGCGATTTCCGAGAAATGAGGAGATCTTATCTATTTCTATCTATTTGAGTTTATTTATCGTCGGTACCGGTTGCTCATATGACCGACGCCCCCATGCAGAGATTAGTTATTTTTATGTTAAGGGGGATAGAGCAAGATACAGAAAGCATCCCATTCCAGAGACACCGCTGGTTTTTCTCATGCTCAGTGTACAGCACTGATACATGGGACCTCGGTTAAACGTCTCATCTTCATTTAGTCCACGTGGAAATAATGCCAGACAACAAATGCAGTTCTCAGGAAGTGACGTGTACGTTGTATATTCCTATTAACGCAGCCAATCACTATTTTGAGCTATAAATATGCAAAGTATTCGAACGAAAGAAATGTATTTATAATTCAAACTATGCCATTAACATTTGTCTTCCAAAAATGAATTAAAAAGAAACATTTTAATTGGTCAGATGTATTTGAAAAAGAGAAGAGAAGTTCTTCAAATTTTCATTTTCATTTATCTTTTTTATTTAATTTATTTTTTAGTCCTTCACTATTGTGACATCTGACAGAGGAAACTTAAATGTAATGGGATGTTTCAATTGCTAGAAACTGTAAGACTGATGTAACAAACAAATGGAGAAGTAAGTGCTTTTTTTAAAAGATATTTTATGTGATGTATCCACCCTGAAACTTTGCAAGAATATTGTATGAGATATAGGAATGTCTTTTCAAAGTAAACAGATTTGAAAGCAAAAATCAAGACATTCAATCAATTTCACTTAGGCAGGCAAACACAAGAAACATGTCTCTGTGTATGAATATTGAATATTTATTTGCTTTCTACATCTTTTACCGTAGATCATTTTTCAAGAGTTTTCGAATTTATGATAACTCGCATCGGAACACTCGAGTATTTGTTCAAATAAATTTGACTTCCTACTAAAAGCCCAGTTTCACTTGCAATGATTGAAAATACTAAAATTACCGGAGTTAAATATGTGTTACAGGTATTTTTCTAACGAGCAACAAATTTCTAAGAGAAATTGCGCATGCGCTATGCTTGCAATAAAATTAGATCTACCTAGGGTCTCGTGACTACCCATGTGACCTCAGCTGATTTGCATTTAGTGGATATATCATCAAGTTAGTGATACCGATGGTGTTTCCAGCAGATTTAAAGATATTGGGTTGTATTAAGCTGCTTGAATAAAGGAAATGCTCGTTAGAAGAGCATAGTTGTAACTAATATGTAAATCCTGTAAGTTTATGTTTAATCCCTAAACTGGGCCTTTAATATTTTTTAAGTTCTGAAACTTTCAACATGACTGGGTTCGGGTTAAACGTTATTTGACATGACATTTCCGATGCTTTCGATTCGATTTAAACGCATTTTGACTTAACATATGTAATCAAGAATTACTTAATTTTCGAGATAAACATAATTCAAAATATCCGATTAAATGTTTTAGAGAAGAGCTTCTGTATTCACTAGCAAAGTCGAGTTGTTCTTGAAAAAAAACAAAAAGTCAGATGGCATAGTCCTATTTTTTTTCAAAATCACATTAAATTTTCAGGAAGATCAGGATGAACATTACAGCATGCGGGACGGCAGACTCGCTGGCTTTAACAATGACTGAGATAACTTCTGCACTGAAAGTTTTGCTCTGGGAGAGCTCAATAAAACAAAGTTATCTGCCTTAATCATCAGTAAAGATAACATGATTTATAAACAATAAACCTGATATTTCGAGATGAATTTCTCAGATTTCTACCCCCAAGAGTAAAAAAACATATCGTAAAGGTCTCGCTACACTCATGACAAACCCCGTGTTTTCTTTCTATACTTGTTAATGGAATAAGTCGTGAAATGTACTGAAGTGAGCGGCGTTACGGGAAAACAGACACTGACGTTTTGTCATCTGGGAAAATCCGATGAACATATTAGGAATTTTAATACTGTTGTCTAAGTTTCCTGAACTGCCACATCTTCAAAAGTACGAACAGTGTATGGCATCATGAAAAGATAATTACCAGGGTCCTTTCAGTAAAAGAGTGCACTGACAAACAAACAAACAAACAAACAAACAAACAAACAAACAAACAAAGGCAGATACATTGTTTCCTTAAATCCAGAATTCCTTTGTTTTGAACGTCTAGAAAAGACGGATCAGATCAGTAATGTCTTTTTTTTCATATTTTGATAATTGAAATAAAGCATATTGCTCGCAGGCGGAATATTTATCACATTATTTAATCACTCATGGAGATGCGGGCGAGAATTCATACTGGTCTCGAAGGTCTAGTGTCGGTTTTGGCTCACTGGGAGTCGGCAAATGTGAGCAAACGAAGCCATTTATATTCAAACTATTTTCTCCCAAAACAGACAAAACAAATAATGCTATGAATAAATTATAACATAGACAGCCGCACAATTGAAATACATATCCAAACAAATGATGAAAACCGAGGAGTAACGAAAAACATCTGCTTTTCGGCAGCCATTTTACGACATCCAAACTGCAAAACAAAAAGTAATACCTAACACAAATAATTCTGTAGTATTAACACTCAAAATGTAATAAAAGATGAAATTTTTGTTAGCGTTTTTTTGCGCTGTAGAAGAGTTATTAAAATTTAATTTTCATGATTCATACAACGCTATCTTTTAAATAGCGAAAAAATCTGCATAGAAAAAACAGTGTAGTTTGCTGCACTCTTTATTCCCGTTTTAATGATGCAATTTCTTTGCAAGCGTGTCCTATGCGAGAGAGGCAGTGTCGTAAAAGTCTTTATTTAATCAGTGAAAACCGGCACATTATTCGCCCGGAACTCATTGCGTTATGAAAAGTTACTCATGGCTATTGACATGGTTGTTGTATCTGGAACTAATTTCCTTTTTCAAGGTCGATGCCAATATTGACTTGACTCCGTGTCATCTTGTTTTGAATTATTTTTTTTTAAACTGAGTTCAAGTTTTTTGAAACAAAACGATTTAACAATAATTACTTGTCCTAGTCAGAGGTGGAAGATTCGAATTTCCCCGTAGTTGCATGTTTGAATCCTTCCTATCAAGTTCGCCGGTAACCGTATTTGACGGTATCACTCGGACGATGTGGTTAAAAATCTAAGAATATGTTCCGTCTACTTTTTATTTTCCAAAATGAAGATTATGTGGAAACTTGTTTAGTCACTCAACGTAAAGAAAAGGAGAATACAGTTAAAAATCCAGGCGATTTTTATGACAAATCTTATGTCACAAAATCAAATTACCCAGGGTGCAGAAATGCATAAACATAAACAGATGGTAACACAAACAGCACTATCAATATTACTTGAGTGTATGATTAACAACACGTCAATTTACACGTGCATCAGTAATGGAACTTCAGGTGGAAACAAATCTGGATTTTTCATCATTGCCGAGCTGAAGTTTGAGAAACGCGAAAACTGGTGCATAAATCATGCAAAAAGTATGGTGTACTAAAGGCGACATTTGCTGAAAGATCAAATTGAAGTGGAACAGTTCCTTGAGACTTAGACGATTTAGACACATGCGCATGGCCTGGTTTATGGTCTCCATTGCTGTCTGTTTTCATTGTGTTTCGGTTGCTTTATAGTCACAAACGCTCACGTCAAAACTGTTAATATTTTAGTGAAAATAAGTGAATAAGTCAAACCATTAGTAAAATTTCGCAAGCTAAGCCTTTTTATGTCACAAGCTGATCGAGAGGAAATCATTGCACGAGTTATTTATGTTAGGAATATGTCTCTTTTTGAACACCGTAAATACTATGATATCTTTTTGAAAAATAAGTTCTATAATATATATTTTGGTGTACGTAAAACAAGATGGGTTTCGTTTTTTCCTTTTTAATATAGAAATCTCATCATTCTAAAGTTTGTAATCGCTGATGTTTGAAAGATCTCCAAAGAGACAAACTTATCTTTCTTCAATTTAATATGTTTTTTCGTAACGTTGAGAAGCTTAACTACATAACGAAAACATGTTTTTGATAATTTGGCCTTTTTTCCTGACGTTATGTAAATTTTTCATTTTCTAAATGCAAATTTAATTCCAGATGCGTCAAAGTTATCAAGACCTAAGCGGAAATATGCAAAACGATGTTGATGTAAAATTTAGATTTAAGTATTTAAAATCATCTGTTTTCTGAAGTTTCACCATGAAATAAAGTATAAGCAAACGATAATTATACACACATGCTTGAAGTTTCGACATTTTAATACTTTTGATCTTTAGGGAGAAAAAAGAAACTTTTTTTTGTATAATTACCAAAACAGAATGTTGTTACTGTTGTTAAAACTATTACGGTTGTTACGTAATGATAATTGTCAGCTCGGAATGAAGCAATATCCTTCAGGTAGTTGTTGTAGCAGCAGCAGCAGCAATGGCAGAAGTAGCAGCAGCAGTAGCAGCAGCAGTAACAGTGGCAGTAGCAGCAGCAGTAACAATGGCAGCAGCAGCATCAGTTACAATGGCAGTAGCAGCAGCAGTAACAATGGCGGTAGCAGCAGCAGTAACAATGGCGGTAGCAGCAGCAGTAACAATGGCAGTAGCAGCAGTAGCAACAATGACAGTAGCAGCAGCAGTAACAATGGCAGTAGCAGCAGCAGTAACAATGACAGTAGCAGCAGCAGTAACAATGGCGGTAGCAGCAGCAGTAACAATGGCGGTAGCAGCAGCAGTAACAATGGCGGTAGCAGCAGCAGTAACAATGACAGCAGCAGCAGTAACAATGGCAGTAACAGCAGCAGTAACAATGGCGGTAGCAGCAGTAGTAACAATGGCAGTAGCAGCAGCAGTAACAATGGCAGAAGCAGCAGCAGTAACAATGACAGTAGCAGCAGCAGTAACAATGGCGGTAGCAGCAGCAGTAACAATGGCAGTAGCAGCAGCAGTAACAATGGCAGTAGCAGCAGCAGTAACAATGGCAGCAGCAGTAACAGTAGCAGAAATAGCAGTAGCAGCAGCAGCGATGGCAGTCGTGGAAGACAAGAAGCAGTTGAAAAGAAGCAGTAGCAGTAGCAGCAATTGCAGTAGTAGCAGACAAGAATCAGCTGAACGGAAGCAACAGCAGTAACAGAAGCAGCAGCAGTAATAATGGCAGTAGAAACAGACAAAAAGCAGCTGAAAGGAAGAAGCAGTAGTAACGACAGCAGTAGTAGAAGTGACAGCTGCAGAAGCATTGGCATTAAAAGCAGCTGCTGCAGCAGCAGAAAAAATAATTACAACAATTGACAGCAAACAGCAAAAACGAAGATATTACAGACATAACTATTTAGTGATAATTTCATAAATTTTGCATTTCTTCGGCTTCTGGCTTTTTAAAAGATCTTTTAAAGTTAGCTGTGAGATGCGTCTCTGTAACACAGATCTTTTGGAAAGATAAGGCACATTATAAAGTTTTTATAATATATGGAGCATTCAAAGCAGGTCTGGTTTCCTGCTCCTTAATATTAGGTCAAAGGTCGTCAAGAAAACCGGAAACTAAGTAAGGATATGTATTTCGTGTTTGGAAAATTAAGCATCACTTGTTAAATCAGTCGCTCTTAATTATCATAAGGATCTATAGACACGTTCTCGATAAATTCGTGGATGGAAGCGAAAAGAGGATAAACACCTCACTTTTGTACCAGATGCCAAAATTTATATTCTCTCTTGGGTTCTTACTAAGAATACCAATTACATTAATGGTCTCGTCTAGCCAAACGTTGTTGTCACCCGTGGTGATGTAATTGTGAACTTGGTACGCGCTCAACGTCGGTACAATCTATAAAATAGACTATTCCAAAAACGCGAGTATTTGTTCGGAATGTTCTTCTGCAGTCCTAAGATTATGCAGTGGAAATTAGGTCAGAATATACGTACAAAAACAGTCTTTCATTTGTTTATCCTTCTGAAAATACTTAATTTTACAAATAGCATAAAGGGTGTAAAACTGTTTCCGGTTTGACAACGTGAAAAGTAAGTATACGACATGCTTTCTTTCGCTCGGGTGCAGACGAAAAACTAAGATTCATATGTCTATTAGAATGAATCGAAAACAAAAATCCTCAGATAGAATTTCTAAACTAAGACGTGTCTTTAAAATATATAACCGATTGTTTTATTCAACATTCTGAAATATTCATCTATTTGCTCGTAATTTCT
Organism: Cyclina sinensis; assembly: GCA_012932295.1. Classification (NCBI taxonomy): domain Eukaryota; kingdom Metazoa; phylum Mollusca; class Bivalvia; order Venerida; family Veneridae; genus Cyclina; species Cyclina sinensis. Next base: position 7,095,500 of record JAAONU010000009.1, on the reverse strand, counting down.
CATATTTTGTAAAGTTGTAGTTGACAAATCATTTTAAAAACACTTTCCTTAAAAATTTGATACTCCGTCTATGTTTGATCAATTTTCCTGTTATTTTCAGAATTCGCGTGCTTGGAACAATAATATACAGTTCAGTGTAAGTTCGTAGGCCTCTCTGTCTGACTTCCAGAATGATATTTTAATCTTAGTTCGTGATTAGACAAACTGGCAGAATTCCTATCCGCAGAAAAGTGTTTCAAATGAAATCTGATAAGATAGCAAAGTATATCTCAACTGCTGTTCATCGAAAGGTGTTTCGTCAGTACTTTATACTTTACCGTTTGCTGCACCGGATTTGGTATATGTTTTATACCGTATCGAAATTTCAAAATTGAAATTTATTATTTTCTTCAAACAAGATTTATCTTCGTGTATCTTTAATGTTATCTTAGGAAGCGATAAATGTAAGTTGCTGAGAAGTAGATGTAATGTTTTTACGTACATTTTGATTAAAATATACCTTGGAATAATCGTCTGATTTATTTCGAATAAATCTTAATCTTTTTCCAGTTCTGCTTGAAAGATATGGTCCTCAGTTATACGCAATTTGATTGAAATATGTCCAGGAAACTATGTGATTTACGCCCATTTTCTTCCATGTTTTACTGTCTCGGAATTTCTATGATGTATGTTTTATGAAACAGGATAAGTAAAAACTGAAATATTTCGTTTTAATGACTGCTTTTAACATTTTAATATATGGCGGTAATGTTAGACCTTTGTAAAAACTTTCCTGGATATGCTTTAAATTGCGCCCCCACCCTAATTCAAGAAGCAAACAGCACTTTGTCTGAGACGTATTGATTAGAACAACAGGTAATAATAGATAGAAATAATAGATATAACCTGTTTGAACTTGTCTGGTCGTGAAGACTGGATCTATACTTACTGAACTGGACAATCAGTCACAGAATTCTCAAAGTCAATGAAATATCACATTATTATACGAAAAATGCAGAGCATGGTAAATATACCAGTAAGGCTGAAAATTTAGACAAATGATAGATTAAACAACAACAGCAAAAATTAACGCACGCATGTAATTTCGAACACCGTCCCCACCCCCCTGCACATAAACACACCACCACAACCACCTACACATTCTTGAAAGACGCTGAACCAGACGTACATATATAGGGTTATAAAGAATTAGACGTCTCTACGTCTCCTTAAACAAGAGGCTTATCAGTTCAACCCTGATTGCATTGTAACAAGAAGTGTCTCGTGCGCGATGAATATAAGTTGTCAGAGTTTGCCTGTGACGGACACAGTGTCTGGACCCCAGTTTAGAATTTTACAGATGATATGTTTGAAAACAATGAACACACACAATTGAATCCTCAAGATTCAGAGCTGGCCCCCTTACACTACCAAAAATACTAGCACTGCCTCTGCTTGCAGCCATTACAATGACGAAATTTTTGTTCAACTTATTAGGGTGTTTTTGTTTAGTGTCATCGCAACATTTGTAGAGGGACTGACATTCCAGGTCATAAATGAAGCGATGCTAAACAACATAATCGTAAATTACTGTCTGTCCTCGAAGTAGCTAACATTTGTACCGGTGTTAAATGTCAACATTTTGTACAAGGAAATAATCATTTTGATATTTATACATCCACAGCAATTACAGTCATTGTCAAAAAGACCGGTATTTGTCAAATATATGTTAAAACCACACGATACAGAAAGATTGCCCTCACCGCTTCACGTGCTTCTCAGCTTACATTTTGGGGGTCATCTTCAAATCGTCTTTGAGCCAGCTCTTGCTTTCACAGACAGAAAGGACGTAAAATGAATCGTACTTAATTGCATGGTGATTGATCTAAAAATGCTAATATTAACCTGTTCTAAATCTTTAAACATCTTTAACCGGCTAAGATCCAAAGGTCGTGAAAACTCATGATATTTGACGATTGTCTGCAATTTGGAATAATGAAATAAAAAGTATGTGGAAATATCTGGGTAGAAGCATGTACTCCAACATTGTGATGAATCCATACCTGACTGTTGAGGCCACATTAAAGTACAACCTTTTTAGGATGTATGCTTTCAGAAAAGCCAGCTATTTAAGAGATACCTTGTACTTCACAAATAGAGACAGAACTCCAAACAGAAGTTTCGCATTATAAGCTGAAACGCTTCAATCACATATTCAAAGTCAAATAATATTTGCCTGTTAATTCAAGAAAGTCAATCAGAGTAAATGGGACGTATATCTTTTTAAAAGAGCAGCGTGCTTTCATTTATTTGATTTGCTCCAACAGAGCCAACAACTGTTCCCTGCTATCTTAAAAGAGAAGCCTTACAAGAACGGTAAACAACCATATTTGTTTGGATAGTCTTCATTTTCAATCGTTTGAGCTCGGCCATCTCCGGAATATCTGTGCGTATTTGTTCTTTGGACAAACTATGACGTCACAACATCTGTCACATACAGAGTCGTCTTCACTTTTCTTTTCAAAAGGAAATGGAAAATAATTTAAGAGACAAATATCACGTCAACAATCCTCGGCCTTGCCGTTTTTATTTGCTGGGCGATACCTAAATATTAGTCATTGACTTTGACATTCCAGGTTTTAAATCTATTCCTGTTTCGTCGATTGGGAAATAAGTTTTTAATCACTCTCAATGACTGCTTCCTGTCCTAGGTTGAAACTACTTCACGCGCCTTAAGTTGTGGAGGCAGGAAAATCACATGAGACTCTCACCCTAGTGGAATTTCGCAAAAGCAGCCTCCGGAAGAATGAGTCCGACACTATGCTCCTCGGTCATTGCTTCGCTGTCGTCTTTGACAGACTTTAGCATTTCGTGTCATGTGGCGCCCTCTTTCTTGATACAAGCGTAGCTTACAATCTCGCTGTAGAGATTACCAATCGGACTATTAATTCAATGTTGTTTCGGGAAGATAGTTTAACATGCATAACAATTTAGGACCCTTTAATAGAAATAAAACTGTCAAAACAAAACATCTTCTGGCATTGCAATTTTACTTTTATTTAACTTTCATAGGAAAATACATAATTCTTTAATCAAGATGTCTGTCTCATTTTTATTTCCTTACCCTTAACATACAGAGATATTGAAATTGTTTTCATTTTGACATTTTCACTGTCTTCATTGTCACTTTTTATGGTCATGCTCGCTCGTTCCTGTAGGAACAAAATTGTCGGCTGCAAATTAAAATTTATGGCGGTAAATTTTATACATTCTTTCTGCTGGTTCAAATTTGAATGTCTTCGGTTCATAAAAGGACGAGAACTCCCCCTATAATGACTTTTTTACTTTTATCGCTTTCGGACGGACATTCCAAATGAATCAGCTTAATACAGAAGTTGTTAGAAAGGTCAAAGGTCTATTTGGCTAGTTGATTACCGGGGTTATACGAAGGTGATAAACTTTTTGCCGCCTATCAGATTTCAGCGTAAGATATCAGGTACCATTCAACCGAATATTTGCTGTTTGTTTCGTGTCTTGTATGTTCTCCATTGTGATAAAACAGGGTATGTAGATTGTTGACCTATAATCATCATGTACAAAGGTACATATTTTGTTAACCATGGTCATTTTCAATGAAGAAATTACCAATTTACACGAATACAAGTCCTTTGAGAAAAGTTAGACCTGTGGAAGAAATAATAACATAATTTAAACATTGAAATTGGACATTTTGCAACGTTTGAAGACTTGTACGGACAGAATAAATTATGTTGTTAATAAGTTTATATTTCAGAATTGCGTACGCGGAACTTACAGTTAATTTTCAGTTCAGGATTCGAACCTGAAATTTCGAAGTATGAAGACTTACACTCAACACTCATGTATGCCGCAAGGCGCACATCAACTGCTAATTTGCCTCCGTTTTCAACTTTTTTTTTTAAATTCATAACTGATTTGAAAGCTTTAGTACTTTTCAAATTGTACCAGACCACAGGACTGTACTAGTTCATTACAGTAACCCTTTAAGATTAAAGGAACTAGTGCAACTGCTGGCCACAAGTTGAGATTACTTTTATTTATTAAAGGGTCTCAGCTTTGTCCATAGAACCTATGGGGTTTCCTCTTGAAACTGTTTCTTCATTGACGCACATTGGTTTCAGAACCCCTTTCATATTTGCAAAAAAGTCTCATCGTATCCTTCACCCCTGTCCCCTCGGCCCCACTCCACCCTATTTTCTTAACGCCGTTACATGTAACTTAATTTCGAGACATAAAACTTACCATTCGTATGGTTGCTACCGAATGCTATTATATAAACAGAGAAACCTTAAGTAACTTAACCATATTTGTACTTTCAAGTTTATATTTACTTAAAAAATTGAAATCTCGAGAGTAAATGTTAGCAAAACTGAATAAACAAACATTAAATATGCAACAGAAAGATAAATCTTACGCGGTTAGATAAAAAAAAAAGCCTGAAGTAAAGTATTCATGTACAAATTTGAGAGGATTTTAGGAGCGGGCTTTAATAAGACGTTACATTGTTACGCTGAATTTGAATTATTTTAAAAGGACTACTGAATTCAAAACTCCCCGTTCTTTCCGTCAAGTTAAAACGATTGAACCCATAAAAATTAATCGTTTAATCAATTAATGACTCTTCCTTGTAACGATGATGATAATTATCAATAATCTATTTTTTATTTTATTTTATACTTACTTTTTGCACATTTATACGAATGACATAAAACTGCCATAAACGAAACGTCCCAAGGACAAACAATACCGTCAACTGGTACAAAAATATATTTATTTTTATTGCTTGTCGCACAGTTAAAAGCTAATACGGTAATTATGTGTGCAGTTTACCGCCCACGTATTCATCAAATAAGGCAAAGCTACGTTGAGTCTTACTGGAGGTATGGTTTTAGTATGGTATTCGAATTCATGAAAGTGGGGAAAGGACGGGTTTTGTTTTATTGAGGGGTAGATGGATACGGGCGAAATACTCTCTTTCAGATAATAAAATAAATCAGTGCTACACTGACCGCGTAAAAAGAAGCAGGGGTGTCTTTGTAATGGGATTATTTCTATATTATCTCTATGGCCCTGTTTCCTACAATCTTAAATCTTAAAAAACAAAACTCTTCCGATGGGGGTGGGGGAGAGGTGCGGGTGTGTGTGTGTGTGTGTGGGGGGGGGAAGCGTCGGTCATATCGGCAATTGTTACCGGCGATAAATGAACTGAAACAGACACGGAAGACTCTAAGAAAAAAGAGATAGGCGGAGGTATTTGAGTTTTTCATTTTTGGATACATTCTGTAGAAAAAAAGGCACAGAACTGATCTGTGGTGAGAAAGAACAGTTTTGACATTTTTCTTGATTTCGACATTAATCAAATAACGCAAAAAAGCAAATCAACAGAAAACCCAGCATCATCATTACGATCATCTTCATCATAATCCTCAAAACTACATCAAATCATCATCATCATCATCATCATCACACCACAATCATTATAAGCACCATCGGCTTGATCATCATCACCATTATCATTACCCATTATCACCATTATCTCATCATAAACAACAACTTCAACAATCGCTAACATCATAATCACGACAAAAACAAAATCAACTTAATCACCACCATCACCATTATTACTTAGCGCAGCCTATTACTTTAGCAACGAGGTAACTGTACCTCTTCACTGACCTAAAGATCATGATCAAAGGAAGTTCGTGTTTAAAGACGAAAATTCTTAATTAACCTTTCAGCTTGTATCGTGCATTTCAAAACGTGCATGTCTGAAGCTGAATCGTTTAAATCGTTTTGTTTAACTTTACCTCTGCCTAAACTATTTGCCAATGTGTCAGAACATACCCTTTCTTACGCTACAATATGTGTACACAAAATCTCACTGGTACCATACTGTTCCATGGGCGTTCCGAATCAATAGGGGCTTCAAATTGAATTTCAACTTCCCATGTTTTCTCTCCAGGCAGCCTTCGGTTTGAATTCTCGAATGAATTTAAAAAGTTTTGAACAAAGAATCTAGGACTACATTCATTCATTGTTGAATCATGGGAAATTGGGGTTTTACAAAAAAGGGGACACGATGTTAAAACAATCTCAGGCATTCAAATTGAAAGAAATCTCGGATAAATTGGCAAGGCACATAAATTGATGATCCTGGAAAGTGGGGATTCACCAACAAAATATGATTTTGATCAGTGAGGAAGAAAAAAAAACATAAAAGAAAGAATACGGGACCAATGCAAGGGGACCGGGAACCAGGCCTAGGAGTTACCTACAACTCTACGTCTTTACAATGCTTGCCATTCCTGAAATTCCAGCGTCTTTGATTTCTCTGTGAAAGAGATTCTGGCAATCATATTTCTTCTCGCAACAGCAGTGTTAAAGTGTTCTACAGAACGTCTGTTTCTGCACGGTAAGTATTAACTTGAGGGTCGTCCCAAGAGTATTGACTGATCATTGTTTTAATTACTCACTCATACAGCTGTGTTCAGAATAGATTGTCCGTCTCGACAAAACCGTTTGCAGCGATACAATATGACAACGTACTGTGGGACTGCTTCTTTCTTTTTTCTTTCTTTCTGTTTTCCTTTCATTTCTTTCGTCCGTTTTCCATTCCCTATAGAAAAGAGTTTTAAACTTGATCAACAAACGTACACCAATATTGGGTTCTTGAAAAAAAATAGCAGCAGTCGACTAGAAACCAGTAATTCTGAAGATCTTCCGAACAGTTAGCCAGCTACAATTTTCAATTCAACAACGATATTTTTTAACACCCCCAGTTCGTAAAACCAGAAAAAAACAACATAATTTCAGCTGCACCTGTTCTTGAAACACAGGCGTAACCCATGTTGTTTTTTTCTTTAAAAATGCTAAATCTATTCTATCTACACTTCTGACAGACGAATACAACAGATGGGCTGATTTTCAATGGAACATAAAAATTACAGTAATATGTGTATTTCGATAGTGTATGGTTTTTTTCTACTCTACAATTAACACATATTTTATTTCATATTTTAGTATGATATAAGACGCAATAAAATGTATGTATCGCAGATGTAAGGAAGCAATAAAAAGTAAATGATACGGATAAAAAGCACTTGCGGGGTAAAACTAAGAAATTTTTTCGCTCTTGTTTGGAGAACAGCTTCTAGAGAATTTCAAGAATTTGAATCTTGTCCCTTTTCGTCTCTTTCTCATTGGATTCAGAATTTCATTTTGGCCCTTTATTAGTAAAGATTCGAATTTTCATTGGTAGAAATTTGCAAAATGTCTTCATCTGTATTTGTGGGTTATTTTTGTTAGTAGTTTTTTCGGTAAGAAAGCTTATTACCTCTTATTTCACGGGAACTTATTACAAACCAGTCATTTCTAGACCGGGAACTCGAATGAATGTCTGTCCTACAAGTCGGCCAACTGTTAAATCGACAACTCGGCTGGTAGTCCGACAACTCGACTGGTAGTCCGACAACTCGGCTAAACAGACGACCAAAAGTAATTTATAGCAGAAACTGGTATTTCGACACAGCGACTTGATTTCCGAGACGCACTTTCTTCGCAATATTCTTGAACGAAATCTTCAAGAAATGAAATGAGGTTAGGAAACATACATCGACGTTATTTCAAGGCTACATTTGAAAATTCTAGACTATTCATTTCCAGGATATTGCCTTTCCTTGCTAGGAAGCGTTAGAACATTGTTGATTAAAATTCTTTGGCGGGTTTCATCTAGATGAGATGTCTTTCAAGAATAGCTGTATTTTCTTTGAACGAAATATGTTGAAAAAAAATGTCAATCGATTTACGTAATAAGCAAGTCTTATATCGCTATGACGAAACAAGTCGCCATTTTTCTGGTTTCTTAGAGGTGAAGGTCACAGATTTAAACCAGCGTTTCTTCTCACAGATACACAGTATTTGGTCAAAGATTCGAGGCCCACTAGCGAAATACGTCTTAACCTCAGAAAGTTTACAGGTTTCTACCTCACCGCAGACAGCAAAAACACTGTTAATTATATTAACAGAAGAGAAACCGTTTTCTGTTTGTTTCAGTTGCCGACAAGATAGAGATGACCTTGCAGCACTTAAAAGCTATAAGCGTTCCCTATTTTCATTGGACAATAAAATGGATTTAGCTACTAAAGCAGATGTTCCTTAAACAGGAGAGCTAGGCAGAGACTCCTGGTTATTTTGTGATAGAAATCTATAGTTTTTCTTTAATCATTTGTAAGAAAATGTTTGTCTATGTTTTAAAAACATATCCTGGGATCTCATTAACTGATAACTCTTCCACAATTCCGACGTAACGTTACGTTACCGTTCGGTTAAGAATAATACGACAGTCGGAGAAGGAAACTATTTCAATTCATCACATGCACACATTGGAAATAATGGAGAGATAAAATGCAGCAGTTCTCATTAAATGAAGGCCACAGCATCCACTGTTTGATACATTAAGTAGATAAGCCGAACTTCGAGCATCAATTTTCTAGTGTTTTTTTCTTTCTATTTTATTTATGTGAATTTCTAGAGAAAATGGAATCTTCAAGGCCATGCAAGAGTTCGAAATAAAAATACGTTGTAGTGGAGGCTTGGACCAGGGTATTAAAGCATAAGTCTTTCAACACACCTTTCAACAAATGTCTTTAAGTGGGATAAGAAGGGGGACATGTCTATGAACACTGAAACAATGTGAAAAACTTGATATAACACTGTAACGTTTTAATGCGTCAAGAAGAATCTTGCATTTATAGTGAAACGGTGAACTTGTGGATAGTGAGAGTAAATCTGAAATATGCCTGAAATTTAGCTAGTGTCGCTGCCAAGTTTTCATGTTGCTATGACCACCTTACAGAGCTAACAGAATGTGACAGAAGTCGTTTTATGCTTGTCTTTAATCTTTTCTGCATAAATTTGTTTTTTCTTATCTGACCACTGGACATGAAACGCAATTTACGGCTGAACTATTTTCCAAAGCACTTACTGAACTTAGACATAAAAATAGCAGCGAGTTAAAATTCAAACGCCTTGAAATTAGTAAAGGATTGTAGAATGTGGTTAATAATAAGCAAATTTGAAATACAACCAATTTTAAAATGATTAACACCTTACAAATCGGAAAGAAAATAGGGGTATCATATGTCTACATTGTACCGATAGTATCGGTCCACGAGTGTAGGGTGTCCCTTTATTACAATTTTGTTCAGTACAAAATGTTGCTTGTCACGAAACCTTTGATAATTTTAACCCGTATTGAGTTTCTCTTAAATACAAAAACTAGTATCTGTTTAAGACATCAGAACAGTGTAACATTCACACCTGAAATGCCTTTTATACACCTATCTTGATCAGGCAATCTATTTATCGATTATTATTTTATAAACTCGAGATGGATCCATTTTTGCAACATTTTGAAGAAGCCTACATAGGCCCTATCATTCAACAGAAAGTCACCTTTCTTATGTTTTAACCGGCTCAAACTACATTTAAATCTTATTGATGAATAAACAAATGATTTCGTTTAAAATGTAATGAACAGCTGAAATGGAAAGAAAGAAAGAAAGAAAGAAAGAAAGAAAGAAAGAAAGAAAGAAAGAAAGAAAAAGAACAGGTACATGTATGAACTTTATTCATTTGGTCAATAAGGTGCTACTCAGTAGGTTTGGTGTCTTTCTAACAACAAGCAACTTTTTTAAAAGTCGCTTTTTAACTCGAAATATTTTTTTTAAAGTTTTCCCGTTAAAATTCCAGAAGTTTTACATCTTGGTTTGTCATGTTATCGGGTATTGAAAACATAGATAACTGTGCGATTGTACATCTAATCATGTGTGCGCCAGTCATATTAAATTAACGCTACAGTACGGTATGTTGGACCGTATTTGGTACAAAAACGAATATGGTACAAATGTACCATATTCGGTCGAATATGGTACAAATGTACCATATTCGGACCGAATATGGTACAATTTTCGACCGAATATGGTACAAACATTGTACCATATTCGGTTGGAATAAGTTTTTCTATGCTCGCCAAAACGTATTTGGTACATACCAAAAAAACTCATAAAATGAAAATGGCCTACGTATATGGTACATAAATTATGTATTTCTTAATAAATGAAATAGTCTGCCGATGTGTAAACTTTTTTTCAAACTCAAATACATTGGATTAAAATTTAAATGCTGTTCTATGTTCTTCAATATTACTTTGAAAAATCCTGTCAGTATACCAATAAATGAAAAAAGTACAAGTTTGTTGAATCTCTTGAATGAAACAAATTATAAAATACAAAATGTAAAATGAATATGTGATGATGATGATGACAAAACATTTGTGATGATGATGATGGTAAAAAAATTGTGATGATGATGGTGGTGGTGATGATGATGACAGTGGTTATGATGATTGGGGTTTGATGATTGTGGTGATGATGATGATGATGATAATGATGATGATGATGATAACAAACGTTTTGGGATGATGATGACAGCGATGTTTATCGGACGATGATGATGGTTATAATGATGATGATAAGATTTTAGATGATGATGACGGCGATGTTTATCGGCCGACGATGATGATAATGATGATGATGATAACAAAATATTTGTGATGATGATGATGGCGATGTTTATTGGCCGATGATGATGATGATATTCTCATCGTCGTCATCATCATCACAACATCCTCATTATCGACCGAAAACATCGCTGTCATTATCATCACAAAAAAAACTTTTGTGATCACCATTACGATCATGATAATGGATATGATGATGTTGGTTTTGATGGTGATGATGATGGTGGTGTTGGTGAAGATAACAACGATGATGATCATTGGGGTGTTGATAATTGATGTGATGATGATGATGATGATGATAACAAACGTATTTTGATGATTATGACAGCGATGTTTATCGGTCGATGATGATTATTATAATGATGATGATTATGATGACAAATGTGTTTTGATGATGCTGACGGCGATTTTTATCGGTAGATTATGATGATGATGATGAGTGTGTACCATATTCGGAACGAATGTGGTACATTTTTCATCCGAATATGGTACAAGTTTGTACCATATTTGGTCAGGCATTTTACCCCAAAACTGCAGATACGTATATGGTACAATTAGACAGTTGTACCATATTCGGCCGAATATGGTACAAACTTGTACCATATTCGTTTTTGTACCAAATACGGTCCGACAACGGTATACTGTACGGGCTGGTAACTTCCTTTTATCTGTCTAAATATTTATTAGGATTTTAAAAGAACTGTACTGTACATAGATTTACGACCTATATGTTAGCTTGCATCTGATTCTCTTTTCTGGCTGAATATAAAATTTTTTGATACTAACAAGTAATATGTACTAATTTTATTATAACTGATCAAATAATCGACCAAGAGTTGTTTCTCTTTGGGCGCGATTCTAAAAATAGATCCATTTTATAGTAAATTTTGAGCTCAATGAATAACAAGAGCCTCCGTGGCCCAATGGATAAGGCACCGGCCTCCTAAGCCGGGGATTGCGGGTTCGAGTCCCGCCGGAGGTTAATTTGTTTTTTTCATTTTATATTTTTTTTCATTACACAAGTACTGTTCACACTTACTCATTTGCCTATAAACATTCGTTTTTGGCAGATTTTATGAAAATGAAATACCTGTGTATTCCCTCTTTTTCTCACGCATATCTCTGAAACAGACACACATAATCTAACAGGAATAAGAGACTTTAACAGATTTAGTTTATGATAAACAAAAATAAATGCTTGTCACAACTAAGACATGGACAAACAAAACTGAAACCAAACTTTACTAATAAATATCCCGAGTTGTTGAAAGTCAAAACACTTTTGCAAACACTCAGTCAAAACTCTTGTCTAAATTGACAGATGCAGCCAATCAGACAGCGCATTTTCCTCGAAAAAATCACAACAATCTTACACTGCCAATAGTATTAATTTTGAACCAGAGGCAAGATCAAAGGCATTCTTAGAAAGATCAAAGGTGCCGCCAATTAGTGGTAATTAATGTTTCTTGTAGCTGTAATAAGTTTGTTAACATTTCGGGGATGAACTGTATTGTCTTACAGTAAAGGTGTACTGATTTACTTCCTCTGAAAGAGTTATGAAAGTTATCTGTTCTGGAAAGCATTCATAGAAAGCTGAGATTTTTTTTCACTAATGATATGGCTTTCTTGAACCAACCTTTAAGTCTTTTATGTCTGTTTGAATTTTATTAAGGTGTTTTTAACAATATACACAACTCCGACTTGGTCAGTGTTAACGTGCTGGACTTGTTATCTAGGGAACAAGAGTTCGATCCCACGTTCTTCCATTTACAGTAATTTATGTCTTTCGGATGAGACTTTAAACCAACGCCTGTCGGTGCTATACACTGGGTATCTAAAAGAACCAGGAATGTAGACTCTGGGATGAAATTCTTTCTGTATCTTCTGCCGCATCCCCAACAACTAAAAATAATTAAACTCTTCATGGGGGCTTCGGTCATATGGGCAACCGGTGCCGACGATAAATAAAACTGACACTGACTTTTTAATTGAAACGAGTCGGTGAATAGTTAGTTGTAATACAATATATTTATATAGATAATTATTAAATAACAAACACTTCGCCACCTTACCTGATAAGCGAGGTACTAGAATTGTCTACATAATTACAAGATTAAAGGGGACGAAATACGCCAGAGGTTAACCGGAAGCAAAAGGGTCTGTCACTGGTCTGATAAAAAAACCCCAAAAAAACATTATTGTGACAACTCACCAAGTACTTCACTTTTGCTTTACCACACGAGTTGAACAATATAAGCGAGGTAACTATCCTTTAAAGTTAATAATTTGAACCTAGGTTTGTTTCCCTTATAATTAGGGTATAATTTGTGTGCATTATTGTATTTTTTTATCGACAGACATGACCAAAAAACTTCGCCGAAACATTCTCTTTTAATAGTATAAAACTTATTTAAAACACACTGTACTAAAAATTGGTACTTTAAATTGTGAGAAATAAACATAAGATATACCGTACAGGTCTGATCAATACTGTTCCAAAAAGTTTTATACTAAAATTTCGTAAGAGATCTTAGGGAACAATACAGCGGTGCTTTTAAAAGACACTGTACAAAATATTGCGATAAATGGATGGATGGATACTTTTATTTCCTCCAAATTTGAAGAGTTGAACAAACAAACATGCCCATGTACATTTCCGATTCGTCATATACATAGAGGAGCGATGGCGATTCAAAATAATTTGTCTTTATGATTTTGAAAGTGTCGAAAGGTGTGAAAATAGTTTACCTCTGTTCTACGTTTAAAAAGGCATAAATTTAGACTTAACATTTTGAAATCATGTAAATGTGGTTGAAAGTGACTTTATTACAATCCGTTAAGGTGTCAGTAAAAATTCTAAGTGCATGCATTATTTTAGTCTTTATATACGGAGTTGTTGTTGTGCATTTGTTTTGAATAAACGCATAAAGCCAAAATGAAAAAAAAAAAAAAATGAACATACGTTCTTCTTAAAATCATCATTTTTTTTCTCACAGAGAATGCGCCAGTGAAACAGAAATTCAGTTTATCCTAGGTTAATGGTATTGCCTGTCCTTTTAAACACAGCTGGTAGAGTTTATATAGTTTATTGTCTCAATGTACACTATAGAAAATCAATTTACACATTACATAATTACACATCGCCACTCTTATAGAGTTATAAGAGACACTTCAATTGCATAATTATAATAGACTATCTTTTTACAGTCTAAAAGTTTGATTACCCCCTCTGACCTAACCTTAAAATCTGCATTTAGAAACTTTACAAATAAAACACCGAATTTTGTAAATAAGGCATTGTGCATTATAATAAATGTCTTACAAAATCATATATCATTCATGGTCAGACCATGGTCACTGGTCAGTGGCGATTATCAAAACATGAAGATAAAAGAATCTAGATAAAGATGTTTATAACATTTATACAATAAAATATCTATTTCTGTACTATATATATTGTGTTGACTACCGTTCATTTTAGCCAGGAGGTGACACACACACACACACACACACACACACACACATACACGCACGCACGCACGCACACACGCACGCACACACACACACCCACACACACCATTTATAAATTCTTCTTGTTTACAAAATAAAAAACTTTTAAAAAAGTTTACTCATCCCCAAATTAAACTATTAAAATGTTGCAACATGTTGAATAGAATACAGTCACTCATTTATGATTTCTTTTACAAGTCTTTTCAATTCTGCATGTCTTCTAAGTGGGAGATATTGCTTAGATCTTTCATAGTTCAATCCAAGTTCTTGAAGACGTTTTATTCTTTTTTCCAGCTTTTCTTTCCATTCTAATTTATTCTTTATATCCGTCTCTAAAGCCTCTTTGGTCGTTAATTGTTTGATGTTTGGATAATCTGCAATGTTAAATGATATTAACCCATTTATGCCTAATGGAATATTCCATCCTTGTGAGTTGGACGAGTCCATTTTCAATTAAAAGGGTTCTGGGATAAATTTTTAATTTCATTTTTCTTAGGGAAGAAAGTCTGATCAGGGTCTTCAGTGTTTGCCTATGTCTACTTTTACAGACGCTAGATAATAATGATATTAATGTACAAAGTGAGTGAAAAGCAGACGGCGCAACGGCTGACGGCAGAATTTCCGGTAGCAACATGTTAGATACTCGAGTTTCAAAAACTGTTGGTGCGTTATATTGTCTAATAACGCATTTGTGATCGGTGACCTATCTAATGAAGTTTATCTAAAGCCGGTTACGGCTTCTCATATCACCGTCGCTGTACTATGACACTGAACCGCCTCTGACAGTTGTGGAATTCCATCCAGTACTGTTTCCCCGTAGCAACGTGCGTAACAAAAATATCAGGCGATATTTTCCACCAGAAATACTCTTTTTATTGCGATGAATATTATATGGAAGAAATATTTCGCGATCATGCTCAGATAAATAAAATATTGATACATTCTAAGACGTATTTAATCCGTTCCATACACTAGCACCAACAGGATGTTTATGGCAGAGTAAAGACATACTAATATCGACAGAGCCCGTTTACTTTGAATCTATCAGTTCCTAATTCTATTTGTTATCAAACGATTATTTATAATAATAATAATAATAATAATAATAATAATAATAATAATAACAGAAACAACAAAGACAGTAACAACAACAACAACAACAACCACCGCCATCACCAATAAAAAACTATGACAGAAATGAATGTTTTCACAGTTACAAAATCTAATAAAAAGTAACGTAACAGTCATTATGTTTCATTGGAGCGGATCAGTGGTCTAATGGTAACGCGCTGGACTGGTAACCTAGAGGTCCCGAGATCGATCCCCCGATCCTCCACTAACATTACTAATTGTCTTTCGGATGAGACGTTAAACCGAGGTCCCACCTGTCAGTGCTGTACACTGAGCATGCAAAAGAACCAGGGGTGTCTCTGGAACGGGATGGTTTCTGTTCCTTGCCCTACCCCAACAACATGAAATAACCAATCTCTTTATGGGGAGTCGCTCATTTGGGCAACCGGTACCTACGATGAATAAGCTCAAACAGATAGATTATGTTTAACAGGAATTTATAATACCAAATGGCTCTTCTCCGGCTACTGTCATATGCCTTGGTGTGGGCGGATCACTGTACTTCCCGGGGTCGTCCAAATATCGCACGCATTCTGTAAAGTGTTTAAAAGATAAAATCATGTTGTTTTACTCTTGCATTGTAAAATTTATACAAAAATATGCATCCTAAAGGTCAGCAATATCTCCCTACTTTTCTCCAGTTCACTTCAATAAGTTTGTTCACAATATATACAAAAGAATGAGGGACATTCCTGATAACAAATTATCTCCCTTACTCAGATAAAATCAAAGGTAGACCAAACAGTACATTGGTCCTTTCAACTGGAATCCTCTGACTTAATCATTGTTTCTAATTGGGATGGTCTTGACTTTTAGTTGTGAAAACTGTCACTTATATATTAAATAAAAAGTTAGGATTATCAAAAAACAAAAATAATAATGTTAACAAAACATGTTGCTAAACTTAATGTGTTATCTGACTACCACTGTTGCAAATAAATAGGCTTAATATCACCATATCGAAAGAGAAAATAACGATAAAAGCAGAGGAATCCAAATGGAAGGACCAATGTGATATTAGAGGTCAAGTTCAAAATTTATTGGCATATCAACAAATATTTGCCTTTGGCCATTTACAAAAGACACAAATAATATTGCAAAGACATACATTTTTACATAACAAACAAATGATACGAGAGTATTCAGGGTAGATAATCCACTAATGTCCCCCATTGCATCTAGCTGTGACAAAAGAAACTCAATACTGCTTATATTTGGTAAGTTAGTTAAGAGTCACAGAACGTTTTTTGGGAAAAAGAATAAGATATGTGATAAACTCGATCTTCGCATTATGTTCATAGCTGTAAGAAATTCGTCCAGTCGTAAATATTTTTTGGATTTTAGATAATGTTTTTACGTATGTATTTATATATAGATGTGTCATGGCAATTTTTGTATTTGTATTTTATAAATGGCCAAAGGCGTTTTCTAAGTGCGGATATGGAACGCCATTTCTGCCTAATATCACTTCTGTTGATGTGTGCAGTACATTCATCAATACGTTCTGTCTAATACATCATTATGTGCTGTTGTTTTAACATTACGTTCTGTGAAACAAGCATTTTGTTCTTTCCAGTATTCATTATGCCCGGTACATTCGTCATTATGTTTGGTACTTAATTCATTATATGCTGTTGTTACAACATTACGTTCAGTGAATCAAGCATTATGTTCTTTCCAGTATTTCTTACGCCCGGTACATTCGTCAATATGTTTGCATATCATTAAATGATGTTGTTACAACATTACGTTCAGTGAAACAAGCATTTTGTTCTTTCCAGTATTCCTTATGCCCGGTACATTCGTCATTATGTTTGGTACTTACATCATTATATGCTGTTGTTACAACATTACGTTCTGTGAAACAAGCATTTTGTTCTTTCTAGTATTCCTTATGCCCGGTACATTCGTCATTATGTTTTGTACTTACATCATTATATCCTGTTGTTACAACATTACGAATGACGAATGTACCGGGCGTAAGAATGTTTGACAGAACATTGTGCTTGTTTCACTACACGTAATTCTGTAACTACTGCTCATAATGATAAAAGTACTCCATATAATGGCGATACTACTGCACGTTATACTGTAACCACTGCAAATAAAGATGTTATTACAGCTCTAAAGTCTGCACATAATGACGAATGTACTCAACGTATAGAAGGCTCGACAGAACGTATTGATGAATGTACTACACACATCGACACTAGTGATATTAAGGCAGAAATGGCGTTCCATGTGCGGATATGCAAATAAACTTGCATTATTAAAATTACTTCTTCAGAAACGTGCCATCATTATAAGAAGGTCGATAATATGAATACAAACAAGTGAATAAATAAACAAACACAAGATTGAAGGAACGGACAGACGAAGGAACGAACGAACGAACGAACGAACGAACGAACGAACGAACGAAAGAACGAACGAATGAATGAATGAATGAATGAATGAATGAATGATAACGTATAGTTGGATCTTAAACTCAAGTATAAAGAATCTGTTTCACCTTTGATCATATCTTTCAGATTCCCGTAACTCCATAGAAAAAAATCCCAATTAACACGTCATATAGATATAACGCAACCAGTCTTCAGCAATTTTGTAGACCTCTGTATATTCTTTCTCCACTTTAAGAAGTTGTTCTGTTATGTTTTTATCTTCTTTTCGTAGTACCTTTATATCTGTCAATGAAACAAAACGGAATGACAATCAAGTTATTTATATCTGTCAATGAAACAAAACGGAATGACAATCAAGTTATTTATATCTGTCAATGAAACAAAACGGAATGACAATCAAGTTATTTTCACGTTATTCAAAGATAATTAATTCCTTTCGAAATCTTTGTCAAAGTCAAAGCTAACACGAAAAGAACTAAATAAGGTAAATGATTTACTATGAAAAGAAATGACTGATTTGTTTGTAACATGCGGATAAGTAAAAATAAGGCAGAAATAGTTCTTTAAACTGTTCATCTTTAAGAGTGTTTAACTGATTTTTAGGGGGTAATGAATGTATTCCTTTAATGAATTCATCTAATAAAAGAACTATTATTGGAATATGTAAATTCTTAAAACAAGCCTTTAAAAGCGGAAATAACAACCAATAATGCCAAAACATGATGTATTTACTATTTTGAGATGGACTGTATAACTCCTTTACTTTCTTTCTTTCTTGTAAATGTTATTTGTTCATGTGCACTGTAATACTGTGTATATTGTTATTTTCCACTGTTCATTAGCCAAAGGCATTTGTAATGCCAAATTTGCTAATAAAATTTTGTTTGTTTGTTATAATAAAAATATTTATTTTAAATACTAAGTGCTCAAGTAAAAACAAGACATGAATTTAATATATGAAAGTCAAACCGAAAATTTCTGACAGATACCTATAAAGTAAGTATGTAAATAAATATTTTACTAATGTGTCATACGTAAACATATAAAACAATGAATACAATACATGAAATAACAACAACAACAAAAACAACAACAACAACAACATGAAATAACAATAGTATAAACACAAACAACATTAAAACAATGTTTTGAAAACACGTTGACAATTTAAAGGGAATGCATAGAAAATAAATACGTGTAATGAATTATTTAATTATCCTATTGAAAATGTAAAAAGCATTGATCGAGATCGAATCAATTAAGTATACTTTAAAAACCTATTTTATGCCCTTGAAGTGTCTGAAATGTTGACAGATCTATATTGAGAATATTTCAATATAGAAGAAATCATTATATTATCACAAAATGTTTGAAATACTAATTTGGTGAATAAACTGCATAGTTGAAAATAAGCTGTTAAAAATATTAAGTTCTAGTAATCACATTTGATTTTTCAAATGATTTCAGATTCTGCAATAAATTGCAAACGAAGTCTACAAAGGAATTATTAGCCGAGGCCTTTAACACAGAACACAAACAAAAATTAAGAACACTTATGAAATTACAAATGTCTTAACAAAATTCCTGTTAATGGCTGTCTTAAAATTGCAGTTGTTGTAAAAATGTACCTGAAACTAGTTAAATTTCTTGTAGTATTAACAATCATCATTTTGCCATGTGCGGTTTTAATACATAGTTATCAGCTAACAAAGCTGACCAGCTGAAGTGTGAAAGAAGGTAAAGGTAAAGGTTTAACGTGGGTAGTCAACTAAAGTCCGCACCTGGTGTGGATAGAACAACTTATTTCCAGAAAAGCCCACGGTACGTGTATTTTACCTCCCCGATCTCCAGTCTAGGCCGATACTGCTGGAAACAGTACCCGGTTAGGTTACCACCTAGTCCTGGGAAATCAGTCGATAACTCAGTCCCTACCCAGAATCGAACCCAGGTCGCTAGCTTCGTAGCCCAACGCACAAACCACTCGGCCACCGAGTCACATTGTGAAAGTGTGTCTGCATAAGCTAAGTCTCAATTTCAGTATCAATTTAACAGACTGACATATGTATCATGTTGTAGCTTCTTAATTAATTATCTCTTAATCCTATCAACAGTAAGGTGTCAATCAGATATAATACAGGATAAATAATAATAACATAATTGCCTAGCTGATGAGTCATGCAATAGAAATTTGTAAGTGTAGTTGCATCCAATATAATTCCAGAACAGAACAATAATTTTAATGATATACCGGTAATTATCTAAACTATTTTCATTTTGAGCAGAAAGAGTTCGTCAACTTGATATGTTGATTATATTAAGCTATATATAATGTGGCATAAGACTTTTTTAATCAGTTCTATTTTGAAGGTAATATTAATAAGAATCTTCATGTCTATTAAGCAAAATGCCAAATAAACACATTGTATATTTAACTTATAAAGTTAAAAGAACTGTCCTAATTTTTTTTAAGGATCAGTTAAAAGTCACAGACAAAACTCATTCTTCTTATTTCATCGATAGTTTAGCATATGCCTGATAATATGATGAAATACGTTATGTTTTACATTTAGCTGCAAGATTTTTCATTTTACACTATCAATATATTTTCATTAAGATATCTTCAATTTACACTATGCCTGAGAAAAAAAGATATTTCTATTAAGTTTATTAAAAATTTAATATCACAGTATTTACAATCATTGTTTCAAAGCAGATTATCAACGTACTGAAAAATAGGGAGAAACTTCAAATATTAACTATGTCCTACAACCAAAGGCATGATAAGATTCTTTGCAATACAAATAATAATATAAACAAGATTAAAAGTTTGTTAGAACACAGAAATAGTATCCCAAAAATAATTGTCACACACAGATAACAGTTTATGAATAAATAGCTAATAATGGTTTTGCTTTGAAATGAATTATGACTAAAAACAAACTTTATTTATAGACTTGTCTTCATTATGAGTTGATAAATACATAGATGACAAAACTGAAACAACAAACATAACAACAAAGAAACAAACTATTTAATTAGTTTGAATTAGTTCTTTGATCTTCAAATTAAACATTAAAAGTTCAACTTCAATCAATTAATATAAATTTATAATTCCCACAATGCTTTTGATATAATTATAATCACATTCTTTTTTTATTAAAAACATTCTTTCGAACATTTTAGATACATTAACTGAATACTGTCTGTATAATCAAACCTTTTTTTATTTACAGGTTTTAAAATAGCCTTTAAAAGTTTCAATACAAATTATTAGTTTTACCTGGTCAATTAGTCAGTGGTCAATAGAGTAGACAGTCTGGTCAATTGGTCAATGGTCAATTGGTCAATGGTGTTTGGTCAACAGAATAGACACACCTGTGTGTTTGTTTGTTTGTTTTTTTAAGAAAATGGTTCCCAGACTTTTTACATCCAGGATGTTTCGGCCTCAAAACCCTCGCCTTTTCAGATTTTTTGTAAACATGAATAAAACGTTATAGGTCTATATAACTTATACTTGTATACTTTATTTACATTTATGACTCTGATTTATATTTTTGTCTTAAATGAATATATACATATTTTATTATGAAATTTTCTGGTAAAAATGAATATGAACATTCAGTATTCAAAGTTTAACTTCAACAAGGCTGAAAAGTCCAGGAGGTGAAATGTCTGAAAACCAAATAAACAGAGTGTCTGCGGATAGCGGATATTGAAAATTCAGAAAAGCATCTGTAGCTAAAGCCTATTTTTTATGCTGTGGCCCTGAATTCCGTCTGTAGTCTCTAATTTGCGGATCCAGGATTTCAGATTGGAAGAGGGGAAGGGGGGCTGGGGGGCGCAAAATGTTTGGCCCAATTTGTGTCTGTTTTCTACCTCATTTCAACGGTTGTGGTTATGCTAGAGTATACTGATTTGGCAATATCACATGGGCCTCTGATTATTCAATTTGATGTTGAACAATAAAGTATACATTATTTAAAGACATATTCAAAATAGACCTACAATAACACCTATGGTCCGGCAATTTTAGGGGGGTGGGGGGCACTGGTTGCACCCTCCTCTGGATCCGCTAGTGGAATCTTATTTTTTCTTTGTGTTTGGCAAATATTGGTCAGTGTTTTTTTAAGTAAATGATGTGTATTCATTCACTTGAGGCAGAATATTTACTATTGCAAGAATTATGATTTTCTACAAACAGAATATTTAAAGCAGCTTCTTCACAGAAGATTTGGTTGAAAATAAATTGTTTTCCATCATGCATTGTGATTGTCAGGACATCTTGAAATAAGTATGCTTTATTAAGTGTTATGTAGGTAATACTTCACATGTATCTTAAAACTCTTGCCAAAAATAGATTATGATCATTCTAAAGAAGTTAAATAGTGATCATGCTTAATGCATTTGAAGCTTAGGGGTGTTACACTTGGGCACATGTATCACTCATTTGCAAGCTCTTTATTCAAGTAAAGAAAATATCCTATTTAAATAAATAATTTATACCGTTGTAGTGCTACATGTACATGTACTAACTGGCATGGAGAAACTTTCTACTGTTTTTGACAAACCTTACATCTTCGATAGCCAAGCACACAGTATCCATAGTGAATAACATTTAGAAGTGCTAGGTTTTTAGATACCCAGATAGAAATACGTTTGACTGACATGCTGTAATGAAAGAATTAAGATACAGCTAACTGCAATATACCGCCCTCCCCACCTTCCACTTCCCCCTTCCCCCGATTTTGTTGAATTCCTTATTAAAACTTTTTCTGCATTATTTGGAAATAACCATCTGGTTTAATTGTATCAGCATAATTCTAAATGATAAAATATGGAAATAAGTCTTGTGTACCTTTACTGCAGGTTGACAAGACTATCATAGCTGTAGAACTTAAAAAAGGAGAACAAGGATAGACAATTACATGTGGAGACAACATTGTCAAAAGTTCCCTTTACTGTGCATTTAACTTCTGAAGTTCCTTACAGTCTTAAAATTAACAGCCAGAGAATTCTTGACTTTCCTCAAGCACTTATGAATTCTATTGTTGAAGCACTGGGATCTCCGAAAAAAACATAAGATCTCCATTGACAGCTAGCTTGTTCAGGTATAACATCCTTTTATTTCTGTTTTTCTCAAGAATAGTATTCTGTGTCATAACTGATAAAAAAAACTACTGCAAAGTTGTTAGGTCATTATTTTCCTGGAATGTGCTACTTTTTAGCTCACCTAAGCCATAGGCTCATGGTGAGCTATTAGAATTGATCAATGTCTGTCGTCTGTCATCTATTGTCTGTCCACACATAGTTTTTTAACACTCTAGTGGTCACATTTTTGCCTTAATTGTCATGACACATGGTCAAGAAGTAATTACTCAGACAGGTATGAATATGGTCATCTGGATTGAAAAACTAGGTCACATGGCCCAAAAATAGAAAAATCCTGTTAATAATCTAGAGGCTACTTTTTCAGTCCAATATCCTGGAAATTTGTCAGAAAGGTTGTTTCGATGATTTCTAGCTCAAGTTCGAATATGGGTCATCTAGATAATAACTAGGTCACAAGGCCCAAGTATGGAAACAAGGAAAATTCAAATGGACATAAGTCCATTTGAGTGTACGGTTTTTACTGTATTTTTAAGGAACGTTAAGCTACAGCACTCTAATTTGTTTGCAGATGCTTATAAAAAGAAATTTAATTTATATCTTTAAATTGAAGACCTGTCTGTTCAGACAAATTATAACTAAGGTAGTGCCTAATTTGTGAAGAACAAAATCAACATATTTGTTCAACCTTTTATTTCAATATATCTCTTGATGTTAATGGTGATAATTGTGATACTGAAACAGTGTTTGTTTTGTTAAATAACAAAATAACATGAATTTCATGGAATAACATGCTTGAACAGAATTACAAACATGCTTGAATAGAATAACAAATATACCTGTAATATCAATTATGATAATAAAGTATGACCATTCTTTGATTACTTTGATATAATTCAACATATTAAAGACCAGGTGAGGAACAGTCACTGTCGTAGCAAAGTACCACCGGGAACCAGACTGAATTTTTAACTTAAGATGTTTTTTTTTCTTTGTGAGTTGAATTTTATTATTTGAAAACATTAAACATAAACATTGTATCATTTTACATCATTTGAAGACTCTTTAAATTCATATTTTGAAAATATATGCAGATTTTGATTTTTTTGCTTTTAAAAAAGAAAACTAAACTAATTTATACCTGTCGTTTCAACATTTTTTCAACATTTTTCTAGCACCTTAGATGCACTAAGTTTAACCATTTACAAACAAGAAAGTGAACAGTTTCGAAAAATATTTTTTATATATGTAAAATATGAGTTTACAGACCTTTCAAATGATTTAAAATATTGAATTGTTGGATGAAAAATGACTTTGTAACTGTAATTACAAAATTATATGTTTTGCATTTTTATCAACCGCCATATTTTTGCCAGCCTTCAAAAAGTTACCTGTATCTCTTACCAGTTACTTGTTACTATTAATAGAATTCAAAACAATAGCATTCAATGTTCCTACACAATATTACCAGACAGTCACGTGATTCTGTCCGTGATTCTCTCCGAAGATTTCCGGAATAACACAACTTCGCAAATTGATTCAACAGGTGGTACATCGTAAAAATACGCAATACTTCAGCAATAATCGGATCTTCTAACAGCCAGTCAAAACATAGAATTACATAATACTGGATAACACTAACCCCGCTCCAATTGTACATATAGGAATATAATACTGGCAATTTTCCGTACAGAAAAACATGTTAACACTCTAGAGGTAACATTTTCAGCCCATATATCCTGGAAATTTGTCAGAAAGGTTGTTTCAGTAATTTTTAGGTCATGTTCAAATATGGGCCATCTGGGGTCAGTTAACCAGGTCTGTAACAACTTTCTTAGAAGCAGTCATACTCAGGTGAGCGATATAGGGCCATCATGGCCCTTTTGTTCCAATACCCTTTGACTGGAACAGTGGGATGTCACAAGGCTTGTACTGTACTTTGACATACAATAAAATGTTTTTCAAGTCATTATGTTTAGGTACTTCCGTATCAGTACTGCCTGTGTACTGACATAAAACACATTACTGATTTGTAGATTAACATTTTTCCAGGAAGAAGAGTTCAGGTCAATACAAGCTGGAGTCGAAGAAGTCACAATGAAGAACATAGTGGTTGAGGATAATATTAGAATGGTCAGAGTTACTCTCTAGCATGAGGTTGTCCCTGCGGTGTTGAAAACCTATAGTGGGGTTCTTCCTTCGGAAGGACATTGATTTCAACTTTTATTTAATGAACAGCATCCTGAAAAAAATGTTGACCTTTAAGAAGAACCTGGAGAGGTTTCAAAAATCTTTCAAATCAGTCAAAAACTCTATATGCCCCCCACCCCTCTCCCCTGCAAAGTGTTGGGGGCATAAAAACAGTGAAGTTTCTTGAAATGTGTCCTGAAAATATTGCTACATACTATTTCTTTCTCTTCTATTTTTTTTTAATAAAATACACCAAGGTGTCATTAAAAACATAAGTCTGGAAGAAATTTTTAAAGAAGTTCTTATGGCCAGCTATTGTGGGTGTATATTACACTGCTTATGGGTGCTCTTGTCTTGTACTTGATGTTTTTACTATGTGCTCAAGGTGAGCTTTTGTGTTGCCCTGTGTTCATTTTGTGTTGTGTGTCATCAAATTTTTACTTAAAACAACATCTCTTTCTAAACCATTTTGTGAAAGATCATAAAACTTTGAAGGAATCTTCCTTGCATGAAACTTTACTAAAGTATTAAAAAAAAATTCATTCCATGAAGAACTCTGGTTGGTATGTCAACAAGAACAAAACTTCAAAAATCTTCTTGTGTAAAACTGCTAAACACAGAGGTCTCAGATTGATGTGTAGCATTGTCTAATGGACCTCTACCAAGTTGACAGTATACATAAATAAAGTAAAAAAATAGAATATTTAAAAAAACTTAATAATAAAAGTAACGTTTGCAAAGCAGGTGGTGATAACATCATTCTAAAAGTCCTTTAACTATGTTTTTTTTTCAGCCACTGTTATTTTATACTTTTGATTTTTTCATGTTTTTTTTTCTATTCAGAGTGTGCTAACAACTATTGGACATACATCTTTTTTTGTGCAAAAACTTACAAACATGCTGTTCTTTTACAATATAATACAATGACTGTAACTGATGATTTTATCTGTGCTAGTGAGCTTGTGGTGTGTCTTGTTGATTAGCCTCTTGTATGCTGTTCATGGACTATTCTTTTGTTTCTTAATATATTTCGAGCTTTCCAGTGCAGTCCATATTTTTCTTTTGTGAACTCTTTTAAGGATAGTCTTAAAAATACTACGCCTCTTGAGAATTAAATAGAGCATTAGTATCTATATATATTGCAGTGCCATTATGACCCCGTTGTTTGATTTTTAGCTGCTTCACCATTATTTTTTTTCGAAGACAATTTGCTTAAGAGAGATTTAACATGATAGAGTGTATTTTGTTTCTTTGATAAATATTGCTGCAATTATTATGTATATATGTGTTTATGTATAATGTGTTTCTGACTTTGTTTCATCATGTTAAGAAACAATAGAACTAAAATGCTGTATATTGTTGCTGTATATTAATATTGTTGTCAATTGACCATCTAATACTTATACAAATTATCTTGATTAGTTCGATGTTTTTTTCCATGCAAGATATCGGACTGTTCTAAAATGTGGTAGTCTAAGGTCAGGCCCATCCCAAAACAACATAGTGTTGACTAGCCAGTTAAGCAGTTAATACCCCAGAGCTTGCAGCGCTTTGATTTCTGAAGGGAAACCAACCCTGTTCAGACCACCCACAACTTCACTCAAGGTGAAAAGAGCATAATCCTCGTTCACTGTTGATAATATTTGTTTTGAAGTACATATCAATGTGTTCCTCGTGGTACGATATATCTTGCAGGCGTTTTAGATTTTAAGATGGTGGTGATCTACTTCGCACCCATGCCATTCTTTTCCTGTTAAACGGTTTCACCAAGCAACTCATATAACGCTTTGACATAGACAAAGTCGAAGAAGCTGTTTATTATCGTGCAGTGACTCATTTATCTGTTTAAGCAGTGAAAAAGATCACTGGTTTTTAGCAAATGTAAATCCTGAGTGTTAATTGTTAGTGAACACACTAGACCTATACGTGTTAATAACGTCATCTTTTGCAGTTACACCAACGATCTTTAAGAATTCTAACGAGGGAGGTTGCTTATTGTGCTTGTCCCACGGTGGGTCAGTCCCCCTCCCACTAATCATATGATTTAAGGTTGCAAGCGAAACAAACGACTTTAATCCTGCTTTGGCCAACTGTGGTGAGCACGTGACAAACGTGTTAAGACGAATTAACCTTGTAAAACATGTAGATTTTTTTTCTATTACTGATATCGTAACATTCATAGGCGCGCTGTCCATCGAGGAATGATATCAGTATCTATCCATCTATCTATCTATTTGATTTATTTTTAGTCGATACCGGTTGCCCATATGACCGACGTCCCCCTGCAGAGATTAGTTATTTTATGTTGTGGGGGTAGTGCAAGATACAGAAAACACCCAGTTCCAGAGACACCTCTGGTTCTTTTGCATGCTCAGTGTGTAGCAATGATACATGGGACCTCGGTTTAACGTCTCATCCGAAAGACAATTAGTAATGTTTGTGGAGGAGCTGGGGATCGATCTCGGGACCCTGGATTGCCAGTTCAGCGCGTTACCAATGGACCATGCCTTCACTAGCTTTTAAATTGCACAGAGATTTAAATTCTTGAAGAGTGAGTGTTGTTTGAAAAGTTCCTTTCTTCGATAAAATATGACAAGAACGTTCAGTCTTCTTTACAGCGTACAGTATGCTAGGTTTTCATCAACTTTGCAAAATATCTTTTGTAATATCTGTTAGACAGTATACCCGACAAGTTTTAAACCTGTCAGCCATTAACAGGCAACTGACCATTTGATAGAAAACTACATGATTTCTAGTCAGTCTGAATCTGTTTATGCAAGTCAGGACTGATTATTTGACAGTTTTTTTTTGCAAAGGCTGACGCTGTCATAACGTAACATTTCGACACTCGCATTTTAAGGATAGCACTTCTTAATGTTTTGCATTTAGAATTTTTACAGAGAAAGACTTGTAATGTTTGCATACATAGATTTCATAGCTTTTTGTGACACTTGTATTTAAGCACGATGTGTATGCTGCATTGTTGAATTTCATTTTTTTACAGGTTTGCATTCAAAGTTTTAATAGAGAGACATTTGTATTGTTTGAATGCATGCATTTCGTAACATGTATTTTTTTACATTTGCTATGAAAATTTACCACTTGCATCATTTCTTTTGTTGAATAAAATTGGCGGTGATCCCCCTCCATAGAAGTCAAGACCCGAAAAAAAACTTTAAGAAAGTAGATGTTATGTGAATTTCTTTATCTAGTACAATCATTTTTGTGAGCTTTTTTCAGTGATAAACACGACTTGGTGTACATTAAGATAAAAAATAGGAGAGAGCCGATTCTCTATATAAGACATAATTATCAGACCTCTCCACAGTGTTGGGGATAGTTGCAAGCGGTATTCCATTTTTTGCGTATCGAACTGAAGGTAAACCTCAAGTTTCGAAGCCCATATCTTAAGAACCAGTCTCCAATAATCGTTGTGCGCATGCTCTGCTTGAAAATACGAATCCAGGAAAACGAAACATTATCATTACATGTTGTTAAATTTTTCGTCTAAATGACCTTTCACCTGTTTAACCTTTGCAATCTGCGTATTAAAGTAGTTGCAATTGGAGCAACACATTACAAATATTTTGGAATTCGTGAGATCGACAAATTGTCGATTTAAAAAATAGCTTATATTCTGTATAAGACAGACGTTATTTTTCAGAGCAAGCTGATGAACCTTTTATGATTATTTTAAAGAAGCTTACTTGTGCAATCTAATGCTAGTGGCAGTCTCAAACTGTGGTCTCTGTACCAAACTGTTTTTGAGTGAAATTGGCGAATGAATCACATGATGAAGGACGAAAATTCTTATCTTAAAAACTTATCTCGTCAAACATTCCCCATGTGTAGTCTTTGTTCTGAATATCGTGAGAACGAGATAATAACATCCGTATGTAAACAAAACACGCAATTACACACGTCCTACATACTCGTCTTACCGGAAACAAACAATTAATGAACAGTAGACCAGACTGCCCATACAATCCAGCGATTAATACTCAACAAACAACACGACTAGAACACATAAAACGCAAAACATAACATTAAGACCTATCTCTTTCCGTTGTCGTTTAAAAGTTAAAAGAAACATTGTTCTTTATAATCAAACAGTACCGCGAGTGACAATACAATTCAAATTTGTTAGCTGAAATCAATGAGTTCACTAGACTTATGTTTTGTGTCTAAAAATAGCAAAACCTTCACATGTACAAATGAACACAATTTAAAATAAAACAACATAAGACTGTTACATGCTGTAAACAGAAAAAGAGAGTTCCTATCATACTCGTATATGTATGGTGGCTGAGTTACACCATATCGTATTTTTGGTTTTTCGCCACGAAAATCTTGTCAGACTTTGTCGTATCTTTGTGTTTTCGCATTCTCGAGGCGGAAAAGCGAAAATACGACAAAATTAGGCAAACATACGACAAATAAAATGTGTCGTGTTTTAGCCTCTTAATTGTCGTGTCTTAACATTTTCGCATATTTGGTTTTTCGTATTTTTGCTTTTTTGCATTGTTGCATTGTCGCATTTTTGCTTTTTCGCATTGATGTGTTATCCCTTTTTCGCTTCTTTGCTTCTTTGCGTTTCGGTTACGCATGCGCAGATTTATTACACATATGCCATATGCCACAGTGCTCACGTGGAGTTCTGGAGTGAAATTTAACGATCAGTTTATCTATCCATTGTTGTTTAGGCATATGTATGGTTGATATGCGCATACGCATATACAGTCGGAACGCAAAAATGCGACAATGCATCAATGCTAAAAGGCGACAATGCAACAATGCGAAAAAGCGAAAATGTAACAATACGAAAAAGCGAAAATGCAACAATGCCAAAAAGCGAAAATGCAAAAACACGAAAGGACGACAAAGTTTGAACAAAATTTTCGCCTCGAATAAGCAAGACACGACAGATTAAAACACATTTTATATGTCGTATTGTTGCCCTTCTTTTGTCGCCGTTTCGCATTGTCGTCTCCAAAATGCTTTCGCATTTTCGGATTTTTATGGCGAAAAAAGCGAAAATACGACATGGCGCAAATCAGTCACCATATAAATTTCTTTTGAAAATATGTCGTAAATTTGTTAATATATCATGAGCATAATCAATGTAATTCAGTACTTGTATGACGTGTTGTTATTAATAGTATAGAGCGACTTCAACAAAATTTCAATGTTTACTCTTCGTATGGCCATACAATTGTTTATATATAAATGGAAACAGACTCACACGTACTGACGAAAGAATAATAGCCGATCCAAATTTAAACATGAGTATAATTTTTTAAAATAGATTTCATCATAACAGGTCAAAGTAAAAAAGTTACGATACTTAAAGCTTTGATATAAACACGTAGTGTTAAAAAGTGTGAATAAATATACACGGCCGGATGAAAATCAATGTGTAAATGACGATGAAATTTCATGATTGATTTCTCAAGTGTTTGGACTTGTTGTGGCATTTGGTATTCACTATACAAGCTTCATTTAAGTTTTAAATCTTATATGTAAAGTTAGCACATTAACAAGGTACTCAAATTCAAGAACAGAACAGAACAGAACAGAACAGATCTGTTTAGCATCTCGAATAGTTTCTGTACTAACGTCTTTAAAAAAAAAAAACAAAAAAACAAAAAAAAAAACAAAAAAACAAAAAAAAAAAAAAATAAAAAAAAACTTAGTGTTATTTAATGTGTTTGTATATATACTATGCAATTCAGGATTGGGGGAACAATATATATATATATATATATATATATATATATATATATATATATATATATATATATATATATATATACGACAAAATATCTAGTAAAAATTCAAACACAATATAACAATTTGAATTAATAATCAAATATTTTTTCCATTTTGTTTAGATATATAGTACCTACCTGAATGAAAGAATGGCAGATCCATTACTTTGGTAGAGCCTTCCCTTTTAAGCCCTCAATTTTTCTTTAATATCTCATATAACAGAAATAAGAAATAAACACTTGCTTGAATATTAAACAAACATTTCTATCCGTAACTTTCTTATGAAGAATAGGTTGATCTTCCTAACTATATATGATACGATTCATTTATATAACAAACTTGGGGATAAACTACTTATATAGGTGTAAACCGAAACTACTAACGATAAATAAGGCATAAACTGTTTTCACATACTGGCGGGTTAAGTGACTAGAAAAATAGTTCGTTTCTTGCTTGTAACTTCCTCAACACCCTATAAATAGCAATTACAACAACAACAACAAATACAACAACCAACGCCAGTAAATGTCTCGACTAAACTTTCCGTTAGATGTCACACTTAATATCTACTAGTACTGCAGCCTTATTTGTCGCGAATTGTAATGATATGCCGGTATTTTCATTTGAAATTCCATCAGTTGTGAAGTTAAAAAAACAGAAATCTTTTCAAAATGTCAATAAGTTTACAGAGGTTTTCCCAAACGAGGCTGTACTAAAACGTACAAAATGACATGACATCACTTGTAAGCTTCCTAGGCAGCTTTTACATAACAGAACAGAACATGCTTTTTTTTTCTCTACGCTAATCCTGAGCAGTCCTTAAATAAGTCAAAGCTTCGTTTTCCCCTCAGTACAAAACAATCAATTAGGAAGAATGTTCGAATATCGCCGTAGACGTTCAGTAAAAAAGTGGTTTTAAATATTTTATATGGATAGACAAACAATTAAAAGTGGCGATCTATTTCAAATTTATTTTGTTTTTCCAATCGTTTCCTTTTCCCCTACATTAATTTAGAAGCATTGGATGTGTAGCTTTTTATTTGTATAGTACATATTCTTGACAAAAGCGATACGAATGTTGGATTATTCATTAGGTTCTACCTGTCAAGATTTTAACATGTTTAAACCAAGCTTGTGGTATTAAATCTGGAAACCATACGAGGGGTTATATAAAATCCGTTTACTCGTTTGTGAATGGGATTACATTGTGCTCATATTTCAGTATCTAGAGATGGGTTCTCTTTGAAAATCTTTAACAATTCATTACATGTCTGTAAATGACAAACCAGAAAATTCGTGTGGCATATCTACACTACATGCAGATCAGGTGTGAAGTTTCACTGGAAACTCTTTAATACTGTTGGACAACTTTGGCAATGGACTGACATACTGACAGAGAGACCGATTGTAAAACCACTCTTTCAGACTTTATTTATGTAATATACATTTTACCCTCGTAGCCATATTATTTTAATTATAATGTAGTCTTTCAAGTGTCCACTTTTTTGCAAGAAGATTTGAAAAAGATGGACAACAGCAGGGCTGGCAAAAAATATTGTTCAAGTCGTACATTTGCTGGCCCAGACAACTACAGTTTTGCATTTTACTTGTCATTGGTCGGACAAGTGAAAATTGAACATCCAATTTTTGTTAGTGAGAGAGTGATTAAAACAGTGACTAAGTTTTGAATTAGCCCAATAATCCATCAAAGCAAATATTCTGAGTAATCTTTCATTCAAATCAGTTAAAATGTGACCTTTTGAGTATTATGGAAGGTTTACCTATGATCTGACCCTGTGATTTAGTTTCTGATACCATATGACCGAGTTTTAAAATCATCCAAGAATTCATTAAGGCCAACATTCTGATCATTAAAACGGGTCAATATGTGACCTCTAGAGTAAGGCTTTCTTTTAATTTTACCCAGTGACCTAGTTTGTGATCCAGCATGAACAGATTTTGTATTTTGTATTTTTTGTATTTATTTGTATTTCTTTGTATTTCATTGAGATGAAAATTCAGGCCAAGGATCGTGAAGATCTTATCAAAAATATGGTTTCTAGAGTGAAATGTTTTATTCTTATTTGTCCCAGTGACCTAGTTTTTCAACCAATATGACCCAGTTTCTAACTCGTTCGAAATGTTATTGAGACTAAAATTCTGATCAAATTTATGCAGATCTAAACGAAATTATAGCCTCTGGAGTGTTTACAAGCAAAAAGTGAACGGACGACCGACGGACGCCGGACAAAATAGCACACTCACCTTGTGATTTCGTGTCAGGTGATGCTGACTAGGTTTTAGAAAAACTAAAAACAGTTGATAACCTTCTAATGGCTTAATATCAGAAGAGTATGACAGGACAGTTACTACTAGTTTATACCTATGATTAAGGATTCAGCCACGCTCTAAGTATCTTAAACGCAAATGTAACTTTTTTACCTTATACCTTCTTCTTATCCATCTTGAATCTAAAAGTAGCATGTATCGCATCGGTTTGTACCGAGAAACACTTGCATTCATTGCCATTTTGTTGATAGCAAAGCCCTTCATTTTCCAAGTCTTCTATGGCTGGCCAATGTGACATATCGCCTCCATAGTCAGGTCCAAAGAATGCATCTCTGCAGCTACACGTGCCTAATATTTTATGACGAGTGAAAACAATGATACAAAACCTGTATCACAGGACCAACCTCGTGTATATTTGTTGTTAGTATTGAATGCATATCTACTTCATAGTAAAAATGCAATGTCTGATAAAGGCGTCACTGACTTAATTATTATTTTAAGCATTAATTTTTTGAGCTTCCCATGCCCAAATAAGCATGGGTGCGAAGAATAATACATACTGAGCCACCAGGCTCTTTGCAATCAGTTGTTTTAATCTGGCTGATATTTCCTTCTTTAATCAGCGGATTCGACGATAACCCACAGCAATGTTACTACACTTAAATGTAGATTTCAAAATTTCGAAGAATCGCATTAACATTGAAAATTCGTAATGCACTTAAACCAAACTTATTTTTAACAAAAGATATCTGCATGCACAAAAAAGTAAAAAGATCATGGCGGAGCAGTTTATACAAAAATTCAAGGAAGGTTAAAAGTCGTCATTGCAGGTATATTGCTATTGACGATGAGTTATCTCCTCTTCTAACTGCAATTCTGGAAAATAACTTTAAAAACCAAGGAAAACGAGTACAGAGAGCAGTGAAATATTGTACATAAAAAAATATATGAAGCAAAAGGAAACGACACAATAAGCTTGCTATATTGTTCTGCGTTTTCTGAGCGTAGCGGACTTCTTGATCCAGCATATTGCTCTTGATATTGTTAGACATGTGGATTTTTGACATTTTGTTGTGCTTTGAGAACGTGACCAGAGTAAGCGAAAGAAGCAAGAGGCGTTGTATTATTTGTTTTTGTTTTATCATGAATATGCCATTTGATATCATCTAGTTAGATATATGCTTTGTCCGCCTAAAGTCAAATAAAGTAATATTTATTTACAAAGTTAGACCTTATAATCAAAAAACATATTATTAAACTGCAACGAATTAATTTAAACGTGGTGCATATATTTAAGCTTCCCTCCCCCGATCCACATCCCTCCTAAACTGTAAAATAGCACACACCTAATTTAGTCATTGCTTTTGCTGACCGTAAAAACAACAACAACAACAAAAAAGCTCGTATCGCTTGTTCACATGTAGAGCTGATTGGAAACTTCGAGTACAAATACAAAATTAGAGTATATATGCAGTTCAATAGGCACTGTATGCAATTTTCATCTTAGAGAGAAAATATTTGTCGCTTCAGACACTGGATCCAGTTGTTATCATAGAGAAAAAATAAACATTTAAGGCGTTGAATAACTTGGACAAAGAATACTTAGTGAGAGAGAAAAATCTGTGAATGTCTTTTAGATAAAAAAGTGTATAAACAATATTTTTAGAGACAGCTATAGACTCAAAGCTTTTTAAAGGGTAACTTGGAGACAGGAGTTCAACCGTATGTTAGCAGTTGCAATGTCCATATTTTAGTAGTCGCAATTTTTCATTAGGTTTATATCAGGGCAAAATTTCAGAGCTCAGTATTACAATTCAGTATGTAAGTGGTAATTGAGAAATAAATACAGACCTAGCACTTGCAGTGAGAAAATGCAAAACGTCACAGCAGGTCCGTTATTATGTTTTGATAGTGTAGAACATGTATTAAACAAGCTGAGACGTACAGGACTTTGAGAGGTCTCCTTAGAAACAAGCAAAAGTAAGATATAACCAACACGATAAAACAGCTAGGCATCCAGATGTTATGATTTTAGTCACAATACTTGTGTTTTAGATTTCTAGGTCAAGTCTGAATATGGAACACGTGAGATACAAACAAGGTCACTGTGTTAAGAAAACCCGGTTAACGCTCTAAAAGCCACATTTTGAATGCAGATGTCATGAATTTTGGTCACGATGTTTGTGTTGATGGTTTTTAAGTTAAGATTGAATACGGGTAACTTTGGGTCAAAAACTAGGTAACTGGCTCAGAGAGCGTTTGTGATTGCCTGTTTGCCGTCTTGCAGAGGTCTTCAGCAATTTAGCTTTTCAACCAGACTATCTTCAAAAATCTTCAGTTGAAAGAGTACTCGGTTTAGCGATGAAGAGCCACCATGGCCCTCTTGTTTAAATGTTCCCAGACTCTGAATAATCGCACCTCATGAACTAAATCCCCGATAAATTCTCCTTTGGCGGCCCCAGGACCTTCGGTCCTCTGATTAAGTGTTATATATTGCTATCAACAGAATTTCATAAGACAGGCGTTTTGTGCATGATGCCGGTACTTGACAGTCAATTGATTATCAATAACGGTTTCCGACTTAAACTCGTCAGTCACCTGTATTCGCGAATTTACTACTTTGTCTATCAGACATGGGTATTAATCCCTCGAGGACAGTATTTTTATGATACACTGTAATTGTGATACCGACGGAAACCGAAAATTCCCTTAAAAGAAAGACAAAGACGAAACCTATAAACTTGTCATTTTCAAGACACACTCCATTTCTTCTGCAGTTATACGAGCAAGGTTGTATTTTAAATGCTATCAGATCACCACTACGGGACATTGTATAAATGGTATCTTTTTTAAAACCAATCTTTATTGCAGAAATTGCAGCTTGGTTAGGCAACTCGGCCCATCCAGGTTCTTGTCTAGACTGTTTAAATTAAAATAACAGCATGCACATTATAATAGCACAGCGAATGTCTAATTGGGAACATTAGCGGATTATCTACCCTGAATACTCTCTGAAATTACATTGGTCCTTCCATTTGGATTCCTCAGCTTTTATCGCTATTTTTTCTTTTGGTAAGGTGATAATTTAGGCTAATTATTTGAAACAGTGGTAGTCAGATTACACATTAAGTTCAGCAACATGTTTTGTTAACACCATTATCTTAGAATTTTGATAATCCTAACCTTTTATTTAATATATAAATGACAATTTTCACAACTAAAAGTCAAGACTACCACAATTAGAAACAGGGATAAAGTCAGAGGATTCCAACTGAAAGGACCAATGTGCTATTTGGTCTACCTTTGATGTTATCTGAGTAAGGGAGATAATTAGTTATCAGGAATGTCCCTGATTTATACAGAAATGGTCTTAATATACAAATAAAGTAATGTTATCTTCGTTTTTATCGTTAATATCCCAAGTTATAGGCTGAATATGTTTAACACGAAAGTATCGACTCAAATATTCGGTGGTGACTTAAAAAATCGGTAGTGACTTAAGTAAACATCCAAAGAGCATATGATAATCGCTCGAGTTAAGTTAATCACCAAGCATGATTTTGTCATTTTTTAATATTTTATTTATTATGTTAAATGAAGTCTGTAAAAATTTTTGTGCTTTCAACTGACATTTTACTTGTATAATTTGTGGGCACATCCGGAAGTTGCTGAAAATGATAAGAATTCTAAGGGTTCTGTGTTAGATTGAAAATAAACTTAGTAATAATTTCTTACATTCATATTATCATTCAATTTTGTTAGAATACAAATCTTATATCTACATAATTATCATTTAATTAAGGTAAGACTAAACTGATTCAGAATGTAACCCAGAACACTGAGGCAGTTAAGTGTTTTGCATACTGGATCCTTTGTTGTTCATGTCTAACTTAAGTTACCCAAACTGATTAAAATGTTATCATTAAAGTTTATTTTTTACTTGATATTTTAAAGCAAAAACATTTTGAACTTCAATCTGTAGAACTGAAGCTTTTGTCACAGATTATAGAAAAGGATTTCTTTCCACTGACCGCGCAGGTCATGATTTTGTCCATGTACATTTAACATTTCTGTCCAATTCATGATTGTGATTTCCATAGAATAAATAATGCAAACGGTTTATTTGTGTTTCACCATACCGGTCAGAATTTCAGAGAACAGTTGTGATTTTACAGAGCCCATTGCAGCTAAGCAAAGATAAATGGCTCGACGCGGATCCAAGGCGTAGAACACTCAAATGTTGTGTTAAATGAATGCACGTTTTCTGAATTATTGGAATTACAAGAACTGCAGGTATTTTAATTTACCTTATCGGAAAGGTTAGTATGTCCAGTGACATACATCTTTTGTTTTTATTTTCACTGAACAAGAAAAATACAGGGTGTAAATCAACGCGTGTTGAAGTTTTCCATGTGACAAACTTTTTTAGGGCACTAAAGTGAATTTCACCAATCTTTAAATCGTTCTCACACAGGTACCAATAATCACATCTGATTTCTTAATGGCTTTGTTAATATGAAAAAGAACGATTTTCTTTCTCTGTGTGTATGTAGTTTTGAATGTTTTCAGGTTCAAATAAAATCAATTGGTTTCATCACTTCGTGGCTGTTTTGTTCTCTCTAAAATACAGAAAACATCTCATTCCAGAGTCACACATTGTTCTTTTATATGTTCAGTATAGAGCACTGACACTTTGGACTTTGGTTTAACGACTCATTTTCATGCTTAATTTTTGTCAAGAGCAAAAATGGAAACGTGTCTGACATATCAACTTGAAAATTCATAGGTTGATATATATGATTTAAGAGGAGTGCTACGCACAAGAATGAGAACGAAACAAACACATTCGGCGGGGGATTGCCTTGTCAACATGGCTCTTGTTTTTATTATTATTTGATTAAGGTGTTTTTTAATTTTTCTCTGGACGTAGAATAGCTCTTCCCCTGTTTCAGGTTTTTTACATGAAAAGTCTAGTAGACTTTTTTAATCAAAGGTTTCTCATTGTTACTTTCTTCCTGTTTCTTTGTAGCTTTAAGGTACTAGTAGTTTAAATCATATCGACATATTGATTTCACCTCGATACAATATCTAAACTAGTAAAACTACTTGATATTATGTAAAAGAGCAAAGCATGAATTATGCACCATGCCTTACTAGCTACATGGTTCCAGTTAATCAACATAAAATTTGAAAAGATGAACAATAATGATAATCTTTATGTCACTTTTAAATATCACTTCGACTTGCAACTTGTACCCCGAAAAAAATATTTTGCCCTCAGGTCACATATCATTCATATGTCGGGTAGAATACTTTTTATACAATTCTATTTTATTTTAATACTTTTGTCTACAGCTGAAGGCAAGTTTAGGGACAAATAAGCAAAATATGATTTTTAAGAAAGATTTTTTATTTTTTGTTTGTTTTTATTTTAAAGGAAAAGACCAATACACAAGCACTTCTACAAAATACAACAGCAATAAAGATTATAATAGAAAACAAACCACTAGTATAACACATATCACATATAAATGTAATGTAACAATACACTTGTACATAAAAACGTAATGTAACAATACATAGTACATAGAAACATAATGTAACAAGACATAGTACATAGAAACGTAATGTAACAAGACATAGTACATAGAAACGTAATGTAACAATATATAGTACATAGAAACGTAATGTAACAATATATAGTACATAGAAACGTAATGTAACAATATATAGTATATAGAAACGTAATGTAACAATATACAGTACATAGAAACGTAATGTAACAATATATAGTACACAGAAACGTAATGTAACAATACATAGTCAATAGAAACATAATGTAACAAGACATAGTACATAGAAACGTAATGTAACAAAACATATTACTAGAAATGTAATGTAACAGTACATAGTATATAGAAACGTCATGAAACAAGACATAGTACATAGAAACGTAATGTAACAAAACATAGTACTAGAAATGTAATGTAACAAGACATAGTATATAGAAACGTAATGAAACAAGACATAGTACATAGAAACGTAATGTAACAAAACATAGTACTAGAAATGTAATGTAACAGTACATAGTATATAGAAACATAATGAAACAAGACATAGTATATAGAAACGTAATGAAACAAGACATAGTACATAGAAACGTTATGTAACAATATATAGTATATAGAAACGTAACGTAACAAGACATAGAACATAGAAACGTAATGTAACAAGACATAGTACACAGAAACGTAATGTTACAATACATAGTACATAGAAATGTAATGTAACAGTACATAGTATATAGAAACGTAATGTAACAATAGATAGTATATAGAAACGTAATGCAACAATAAATAGTACATAGAAACGTAATGTAGCAATACATAGTACATAGAAACGTAATGTAACAATACTTAGCACATAGAAATGTAATGTAACAATACATCGTACATAGAAAC
Organism: Cyclina sinensis; assembly: GCA_012932295.1. NCBI lineage: Eukaryota > Metazoa > Mollusca > Bivalvia > Venerida > Veneridae > Cyclina > Cyclina sinensis. Next base: position 7,056,042 of record JAAONU010000009.1, on the reverse strand, counting down.
GTAATGTAACAATACTTAGTACATAAAAACGTAATGCAACAAGACTTAGTACATAAAAACGTAATGTAACAATACATAGCATGTATGAATGTTATTTAACAATACATAGTACAAAAACGTAATATTACAATATATAGTACATATAAATGTAATGTTACAATACATAGTACATATAAATGTAATGTAACAATACATTGTACATAACAGTTAATGAATGCAATTTCATTGGTTTAGAGCTTTTGTCTTGTTTTTATGGATGATTAACATTCAAAATAAAGCAATTAATTATCAACTTGATAATCTGATGTAATATTTACAAAAAATGGAGATTAAATTGACTGATGCGATAGCTAATACAATATCATGTCCCGGTGGTTAATCACAAATCATATTTAATGAAACATTTAACAAAAGTCAATAACTGTATTATAACACTGTTAATACGGTGACTGACTTTCTTCGATAGGTCACCGAAAGTGTTGAAATACTCAAAAACATAAAGTATCAAAGGAAAATTCTAGTAATTTTATCTGTAGTTAATTGTCAATTAAATCAGTTATTTCGTTCTGTCGTTATTTCGTTCTGTCGTTATTTCGTTCTGTCGCGACAGAACGAAAAAACGCCATTTAAAAATTGTAAGTTTCGTAATGGCCGCGCGACAGAACGAAATAACGCCATTTTAAAGATTGGAAGTTTCGTTTTGGCGCGCGCGAAAGAACGAAACAACGACAATTAAAATGTTTCGATTTTTCGTATTGGTGCGCGCGACAGAACGAAAAGACGACATTAAACTGAAACCGCGCGCACGACAAGACGAGATTCTGAGTATCGTTTTGTCGCGTTCATAGTGTCGTTGTTTCGTTGTGTCGCGCGCGCGGTTTATCGTTGTATCGTAAAGTCGCGCGCGCCAAAACGAAACTTCGAAACTTTAAAATGTCGTTGTTTCGTATTGGCGCGCGCGACAGAACGAAACAACGAAATGTCCGAAATCAGCCACCATAATGAACTGACTTTTATCTCTCATCTTAACAAACAATTAGCCTCACAGAGATATAACCACACAAAGAAAACAAAAGCGCCATGGTAGCCCTTAATTACAGATATGAGTAACACTGAAACATCACACAATGTCAACCAAATTCATTAATAATACCTGCTTTGAAACAATTATTATTTTGTCCAAGTTTCATGGATTTAATTTGAAAAATAGGCAGTTGGTTAGTTAAAGTGAAAGTTGAAATATCCATGCAAATGTATGTAAATAGTTTAAACGCCAATAATGTTGCCACAAAAACAACGTCATGTGACGGCACGTAAAAAGGTAAGAAATATATCTGTATATAAAATTATTTTGAAATCCAGGCAGCGGTTTCCTAGGAGAGGATTTGCAACGTTTCCCTTTTTAGTGAATTCAGACCACGTCCTCTGTACGCCATGTAGTTCAATGGAAGGAATTTGTTAAAGGGTCAAATAAAGAATATTTTTTTTTGAAATAATTTTGAAATTGGGCACGTGGTTTCTGAGAAGAACATTTTCAAAGCTTTTCCTTATTGTACCTGTGGGAACCAGTGTTCTGTATGGAACCACTTAATTTAAGGATTAGAAATATAGACTAAAAGAGGAACATTCCGATGAACTTTGGTTAAAATTGGCCCAGCAGTTAAGAAGATGTTGTTTGAAAGAAAATGTTGACGACTGACAGTCACCCGTCCTTCAGCACTTTGAGCTTATATGAGCTAAAATTGGAACAAACAAAACTTAACTTGAAGAACATTTCAATGTTCATCTACTGGTTATAATCTAATTTTATAACAAATACCTTTAGATATCAAAATAGATTAAAAATAACAACAATTGTTTTTTCTGATATGGAGTATTTACTTAGTTTCATCTTTCTGAATTTGTAATAATAATAATTATGATCATGGTGATAATGAAAATAATAATAAAAAATGTTTGGATTTTTCTCTATACATATACGACTGCTTATTATCAAACGTTTAAACGTGTCTAGTTATTTTAAAGAATATACAGAAAGAAAGACAAAAAACGATCCTTTTACATATTCTGAGGCGTGTCCTAATGTCTGACAAAGTGTCAATCATTCTTTTATCCTTCCATGTGATATTTATATATGTATATTTAAGAACAAACGCACATTCCCTTTTATTGTACACAGTATGTTTCATGAGCATTTTTATGTAATTACTGCATGCAGTGAACGAGACAACAGCAATCATTCAATAAATACCTATCATTAGTTTTAAGGTAAAAATTCATGTTGGTGCTTCTGCACAGACAAATTTATTGTACATCTAATCCTGTCACTTCTGTTTGACATGTATCCGCCATAAATGTTGTCATTTCCGGTTTGTTCCGGTTAGTTTCTAATCTAGTCAGACTGATATTACTGCAAAAATCTGGTAAAATTGATGTCTTTTTATTTAGAAAGTAAATTTAAGAATAAATTTATATATTAAAATAGTTACTGGTAAAATGTTTTTTTTTACCGTTTATTACTTTCCATCTAGGACTTCTCCGGGTTTCCCATATTTATGAATATTTACTAGGTCGGGTATAGCCGAATGACTTCGTTAATCGAGCGAATGTCGTTCGTGACGTTAATTCGTTCACGGACGATTTCGAACTTACTTGGTTATCAATTCATAAGCATATCACATTATAATTTGCATATCAAAATTTTAATACCACCGTCCGCTAGACTTTTGGTCACCTTGCCTCTGTCTCTATAGAAGATCACTTGTGTCATTGGTATACCATTCACTATCTTTACCATACAGGTATGAATTGTTTAATAAAAACAGTTCATTTTTGAGAACGTAGAACGTTGTTTACATTTTCGTCTGGGCACATTTCAGAAAGCGATTTTTTCGTGATCTATTAATCGATCCATCTGACGTCGATTCGGGAACATTTTAGATAGAGTGATATAATAGCTTTCTTAAGACCATTAACCCGAAAGGATTGAAGTTTGTCTTGATTTCAAGTAGGTCTGAACAACCACCTCAGTTTACTGGCCACTCCCAGGCCTTTGTCGCTACCAGGCTTTGAAATTGCGCTACCTCTGACAAGCACTTCCTCTTCAGACACTTTTGGTAAAGCAGAGCAATCCCTAAATATTGATTGCATGATTTAAGACCTTTGGGCCTTTGAGATTCCCACTCAAAGACAGGCATCCCTAGGGGCCTTACAGTATTTTTAATATTTTCGCCCACTTATGTTCAGACATAGAATTGCAGAAGAAATATTTCCGCTAAAAAGACCATCATGAAAATGTATTAAAATTTAACGGTCAACATAGTTTATTTAGGCAGAAAAGATCTATCAAGCAGTAAACCATATCTACATCATCGATCATTTTTTCTAAAAGAGAAAAGATGCATTTTTATAATAAAAGGTCACCCTTATTCCAGTTATTGAGAAAAGTAAACCACACAACTCCACTGCTTTGTCTGAACCGACAACATTTCCACGTCCAGCCTAAAATGTAAAATGAAATACTCATATAACATTAAAGTGAATGTTAAAGAAATGCCATATTGAATATTGACATAATTTCGTACCAATGTTTAAATTTTCCGAAAGAGTTCAATGTTTAAATTTTCCGAAAAAGTTCAGAAATGTACATGCATCGTGACCTACAAATCCAACCAAGTGAAACTTGTACAATTTTAATCCGTTCATAAGATAATTCATGTACGTGCTCACAACTTACTCATGCAATTCATGCGTGTTAACCATGTGGTGTTATTAAGTAAATTGTACACAGGTGTATTTGGTCGTCGGCATACGACCATGTTTACAGAAATAACTAACAATTATACAGTTTCTGATTATGCCACGGCTGTATTTTGTATGATCATGGTGGCGAACGCAAGAACTAGCCGCTAGACGTTTGAAGGACTAACATTCGACAATACTACATTTTATTCGACGTGTCAGAGAAACGAGAATGTTCACAAATTGGCAGAGTTCTTGTAGGCGATGTATTAAGTCAGTACATCAGAAATACTACGTGCGTCAACAACATCTGCCTGACAGATTTGTGACGGATATTTTCGGGAAAGTAAACTAAGAGGCCTTATATGTAAATATATAGTCAAATATCGGTTAATAGAACGGATGATTAGCTGGTACATGACCTTTCACAGTCCTTGCCCGACGTCATTGACATCAATGTCTTATTTTGGCATGGTACATTCACGCTCAGCGTTGGCAGAACGTTATGTTTAGTGACTGTATTTGCTGTTGCAAAACTGTTACATAAAGGTAGATTCTAGGTAACCAACAACCATAGGTTTAAATCTCAACTACGCGTATGCCAAGGAATCTCATAGCAAGGTGTTACATCTGTTATATCTTAAGTCATGTAGTTGTTCCTGCGTGGCCAGAATTCCGCGGTCTCTGCTACGTATATAGTGTGGTTCTAAGGAGTGACATCCTGTTGATGTGATTGTGGCGACCACAACCAACAAAATTACTCTGATTAGTAATTTGAAATTCAATATTCGATGAATAATTTGACCACGAAATGCTGTTTAATTAATTATCACCTAGCTGAATTGATTGAATTTGCGATTGGAACTGTCCTTTCTAATTTTGAATCACGCTTATCAAAGAACAACATACTGAACAATGAATAAGAATGATTTATTACCTTTTCTTGTCAGTTTCTTAAACAAAACAAGTTATATTTGATCTGATATGACTTAAAACAAGAGCTCCACTGAATCTGAGTAATATTCGCCAAAACAAAGCTACTGTCAGCAGAAGGCCTTTTTCACAACTGACAAACACTTATCAACTGGAAACATTATTGGACATTTTTTATTTTAAGGACAATATTATAACAATTATTGCAAATAAGTTCAAAATATTTATTGTTTAACTGATTAGTTCTTTAGTCATGTTTACCATACTAACAGCTTATCAAGCATATTTTATGCTTAGTGTAGGAAGCTTCCAAAGGTCTTCAGTTAATTAAACTAGCAGTTCATGATAAGTATTCCAAGGGGCTTTTAAAGTATCCTTGACCATGTTTGCCTTCATCTCATTATGGAAAAAGAACTATATATTTAAATTACTGGTACATTCAAGCAGTTTTCAAACATTTCTGCCAAACGAAAATAGCTAAAGAACTTCTGGTGGACAACCAAGGGCATAACATAATATATGTCCCTTCAGGTGTATAAACTTTTCTGCCAAACAGTTTAAATTTCCTTCAATCCATTCAAGCGATACAGAGCAGACACAATAATTCACAAATTATACCAAAATATGACTGTGACCTTGAGGCGAAACCTATGCTGTGCATATCGTCTCTGTGTCGTTAATATATTTTCTAATTGTTTTAAATTTTCCTCAATTTCGGTTCAAGAGATACAGAGAAAACACGAAATATCACATAGCAAATCAAAATGACTAAGAGTGACCTTGTCCTTGATACAAGGAACCCGGAACCTGCACTCTGCACATCGTTTCAGTATGGTTAAATTTCAGAAGAGTAGTTTCAATCTGTTTCGATTAATTCAAGAGATACAGAAATGATACAAAACTTGACACCTTAAATAATAATGGCTTAGTGAGACCTTGACCTTGATCCAAGCTAACTGTAACCTCCAATGTACATATTGTCTTAGTATGGTTAACATTTCTTCCAAGTAGTTTCAATTTCCTTCGATCCGTTCAGAAGATACATAGCAGACAAGAAACTTGACACATTAAATCTTAATGACTTAATGGGACATTGGCCTTGATCAGAGTATGTCGCAACTGCGCTCTGCACATTGTCCCGTTATGGTTAACATTTCTGCTAGTATCATTTTGATTAAATCGGTTAAATCGGTAAATTATAGCGGACAGGAAATTTGAGACATTCAAATATACTGACTAAACATGGCCTTAACCTTAATCTGAGAAATCTGAAAACTGCGCTCATTATAGTTAACATTTCTGCCAAGTAGATTCAATTCGATTTAATCGTTAAAAAAGAAACAGAGCACACGAATTTTTTAACAGACAAACGGATGGAAAGACGGACGGACAGACGACAGAGGCATAAAATAATACGTCCCTTCGGGCGTTTAAAAAATTATATGAGATGGGACTTGTCAGGTTCTTTATGTCATAAGCTCGATAATAAAATGGGTTTAAGAGTCGTTAATATTTTTTCTCTGGAAAGAGGTTATCACGAAACATTCGACCAAAATTATACTTTTTTAAATGTCAAAATTTATTAAAGATAAAGGTGATATACCGAAAGTGATAATGTACAATTACTCTAGTGATATGTATAAAAACGGTGATAATATAAGCGGTGATAATAATGTCCTTTTCAGTGTTGTTGGTATGTTTTCATACAGTGTAGTCATTGTGGTGGTGATTGAAGTATTCCCGTCTTTACATTTGTTGTTGTAGCAAGTTATTTGTTCATTCTATGTGATGATGATTTTATTTGTCTTGATGATCCCAGTTACCAATTACTGTTACACAAAATGCAAAACAAACATATGTGTGTAGTACCTTTGTACAACTTTTTTTTTCAACTGCTTTACGAACGATTGTTCGAGCCCGCACGCATCAAACAAATAAGCATATATGCATGCACATTCAAGACTACTTTAATTTTGAATTATATATTTATAAAAAAAAGTCACATTACTGTTCACTTCTTTTGAATAGTTTTTATTGGAAATTGGATGTTCGATATATGAAATAATAAATTTAAGATCTTAAGAAACATTTTAGCATTATGAATTCGGTAACTTACTTTGACACATCCATTATCCCAAGCTATCCAGAACCATCGGTATACATCTGGTGATAGGATGCCGTCGGGATATTCCTAAAGGTATTAATTACTTTTATTAACTGGTACCACAGGTTTCAACCACAGATTGTTTGTATCAGGTTTTCTTTTTGACTGTAATCAACTTATGTTATCATAATTTAGTTTTTAATAAACCATTTATAATCCTAAACATGGTAATAAGCTGTGATTATAAACTGACTACATCGACTGATTTATATACGTCATATTTCTATTATAGTAACTTATTTCTATTAGTCTAATTTCTGCCAGTACCGCTTTGGCGTTTTGGTGCGTTAGCAAAGGCATCGGACAACATAACGACAAGATGACAAAGGTGAAAATAAGCCACCATATATATTATCAATCAAAGGTATTGTAAGCTTTCTTTGCACGACGTTAACAACAGTTTTTGTCAGCATCACGTAATTGTTATTTAAAACTCTTAAGTATTCCATTAAAAAAATGAAATAAAATGTGAATGATATCGATTGATAACTCGAAATCGAGGTGTCAGTCATAAGCTCTTAGTATAGAAGATAATTTAATGCGTCAGTATTAAACTTTATAATTATAGTGTGTTGTTGTTGTAACATTGTTTGGATGGAAAGCAATTTATTCTAAATGAACACTCTAAATTGTCTAAATGCCTAAAATTTGAATATATGATCTTTTTAAATTATTAGTTATTTTTCATTTTAAAGAGAATCAGCCAATAAAATAATCAGTATACCATCTTTTAATAAAAAGGTATTTCTCTTTAATGGATATATACAAACATTGCACAGACATGCTGCTGTACGTTCGCCAATAGATCCAATCATTCATTTTTGAAAAAAAACAACAACAACATTTGATCCATGCCAACATCTATATTTAAGCGCTGAAGAAAACACAGTTAAATACTTTCGAAAAAAAAAATAATGAAATACTGACAACATTAATAAAAATATGTTTTTTTCTATAGTTTTATCAAGTATACTAATTACGATTTAGATGTAAAAAGGTTATCCCTAGAAATGAAAAAACTTATAGATATTCTTTCATTATAGACATAAATCTTTACCTGTGGGTCAACGATGAAAGGGGGCTGTTATAAACCGAAGGATCTAAGAAAATATATGTACAATGTCAAAGCTACTTACAACGGAAGATGTCCATTCACCAACATCTGATATTGACACATAAAGCTTTGTATTTTCATATAAACCAATGATGACTTTTACCACGTCTTTTCTGAAATCGTCAGAATCCCTATCACGCTGAAGCAGTACATACGCATAACCCATTCCTATATGCAATGTAATAATATCAGTAAATTTTGTACCCGAACTTTTGCCATTTCGAATCAGCACGCACACTTTTGTTGTACATGTATTTGATGCCATGTTATCTTAACACATACATGTTTATGTCTTTAAAGTGTTATTAGGCAAACCGTGTTTAATGTTAACAAAATATCAATGCAAACGAAGAGCCAGTAAAAATCAAAGCTTATTTAAGCGTTATAAGTACATTCGTTTCTTCGTGCAACTAACTGAAATTAAAAAAAGGTCAGCTGTGTATAAGTCTAAGTCTAAATAAATCTTGTGGTGTACAGAACTATGTAAAAAGAAATATCCATAACTTAATTACCGCAATCGCCCCATCTAACACCCATGCCCCTATAAACGTCCCCACATGTTTTTTGACCTGCAAATGAATGTGCCCGTTTTTTTTTGCAGCAGGGAAAGTTGTAAATAAACATACGTTTTCATCATTGTTTCCTTTCCGTTCTGCTACTTCCAGTTTCGATTTTACGAACTTTCTTGCGTCTTGAACGAGAAGGTAGGCGTTACATTAGTACGCCTTTAATTATTCCCCTTCTTTGAAAAATTCTAAATGCGTTAGGTGGGGCGAATACAGTAATATTTTTTATTACATAATTTCGTTCTATTTATAAAAGGATGAAGCAATTGAATATTTTTAAAACACGTGTTTACAAGTTTCTCTTCAAAATTTAGAATATAGAAAAGGTACAGTTTCACTTGCACGAAAACATATACTTAACTGACAAGATTTACAATATATGCGTTACAACTATTTTTCTAGCGAGCATCTTAATTTATAACAGACTTTGGACAGATTTGTAGTTATTCTAGAATTGCCCAGAATCAAGTGACACGTAACTGCAGCCAAATTAATGTGCATTTATATGCCGCATCATCTAGTCACTGAAACCGTTGGTACTTCCTGAAGATTTGTAGATAATAGGGAGCTTTTTAGTTGTTATTATAATGTGAATATCAGAAGAGTGGTTCTTTCATATTTGTAAATCCTGTTTTTTTCTTGCTGTTGTTTTGTGGCTCTTTTCGGTATATTTCATTCTTGTTCGTGAAACTGGATTTTTGTACATGTCAGAGAAATCATTTCTCAATAAATAAAGCGGGGGAAAAGGTGAAATACGTGAAGTATTGGTATTTTAAAGCATTAAGGAAAATTCTTCTGACCTACAGGTTCGGTCAAATATAACAAATTCCAGCCAAATAACATGGCCAGTAGCAAATAATGATAGTATAACAATATGGTATTTCTATCTGAAAGAGTTTAGAGAGTGAAATAGGATATCTAATTATTCACATTAAAAACTTTTAACAGCCGGTTTAAGGAAAACATGCACGAAAACTTCCGCATGTAAAAGTTTTGGAACGCTGATCTGGTATAAGCGTATTCTTCAACACGGAAAATTAAAATAAATCCTATCCTGTGGCGGCTTTTACTTTTTTCAACGGATCGATATAAGTTTCTTAATTGATATAAAGCCAAAAATCACTTGTTCCTAAGTATTTTCTATACTTTGAAATGGAATGTCTAAGATTTAACCATATGATACATGATCTGTGACAAATTATATCTAACAAACATCTCACCTTTTGCCTGAAAGACTATAGACAATCTGTTGTCTACTGTAACTCCATCAGCGTGCAGATCATAACGAGAAAAATTGTACCTATCCAACTCGTTAAAAACATACTCTGGTAAGAAAAAAAGACAAAATTTAAGCACTGAAAAGCGACCGACAATGCCCTACAACCAGCATTTCTGCAATAGCAGCAATTTAAGAAGTAAAATATCCGAAGTGTTGTAGTAAGCTTGTGACTTTATATTGAACTCACAGCAGAATGCCGTAAAATCAACTATACTAAGATGTCCAAGCACTGAACTGATCTTCATGAAGACATTTTAAACATAATGGCGATAATACACTCATATATTTAATTATTAACACAATGATACTTTATTACAGGCTTCTATTAATTAAGATTTGTTAAAATCAAATACAGACGTATGAAAAGGATGCTCAGTTATATTTGAATATTTTATCAGTTCAATGCTAAAACTTCACCATATCGAGGATTCGGGTGAGCGCCTTACAAATAATAATTAAAATAAGTCTGCCAGATATTCTATCTATTAGAGCTTACTTATCGTCGGTACCGGTTGCCCATATGAACGACGCCCAATGAAGAGATAAGTTATTGTATGTTGTGGGGGTAGTGCAAGATACAGAAAGCATCCCATTCCAGAGAAACCCCTGGTTCTTCTGCATGCCCAATGTATAGCACTGATACACGAGACCTCGGTTTAACGTCTCATCCGAAAGACTATTAGTACTGTTAGTGGAGGGCGGGGGATCGAACTCGGGACCCCTGGTTTACCAATCCAGCGCGTTACCACTGGACCACATCCGCTCCTCTGCTAGTTATTGTTAAAAATTAACATATTTATGCTGTTTAAGTTGGAAGGAGGTTTAAACTTTGTAAATTGATGACTTATCACATGAATTTGTCAAAGTGAGCGAGTTGGTTTATATCAAGACTTAGCATAATCCATCATTTGAGGATAACAGTTTGCTTGTGCTGTTCCTTTTCGGGCAGATTCATCGTTTTGTCTTGACAAATCTTAATTTCAGTATTGTTTGTAACAAAACTTATGTTAGGAAAAAAGTTTGTTTGATATTAAAGGCAAATCAAAGTCAAAATGGCGAAAGTTAGGTATTTTGAGAATATTATTGAAAACGGTACGAAAATTGGTAGAGTAATGTAGCACTGATTGATAAATCGCAATTTTTCATCAACATCGAAACGGCAAAACTTGCCAACTTAATCACATGACTGTTCATATAACGTCAGTCAAGAAAGCCATAATGACCCTTAAGCGCTTACCTGAGTCTACCCTTCCCTGCCCTACCTAAACCCTACCTGTAAGAGATGTATAGAAGAAAATAAACCCTATCCTGTGGCGGCTTTTACTTTTTTCACGGATCGATATAAGTTTCATAAATGATAAAAAGCCAAAAATCACTTGATCCTAATTATTTTCAGATATTGTCAGCAGCTTCAAATGAGAATAAAAGTTATAAAATTTCCCTTATAGACATTATAAGAATATAACACCTGACCCCCCGGCGGCCACGTTTTTTCACTAAAGTATATAATTTTCATGATCTATATAGAACATTATTCAAGGAATATTCTTTAAAAAATCAAATAAATGCAACAGTTACGAGAAGACTTTTAAACTTTCTCATACAGACAATTCAAAGGAAATAAACCCTGTCCTTGGTAGCGATGTTTTTTCACTGACCATCATTAAATTCACAAATCATACAGATGCTTATCCAAAGAACGTTTGAGCTAAAATATTTTAAATCGGCGGGATTAGTGAGGAGAAGAGCTTCATCAACTAGAGCTTTGTTAGGAGCACATTTAGTTAAATAAATCAGTAAGTGGGTCTTGCAAGGGACATTCTGGTAAAATTAAATTGAACGAGGCGCAGTGGTTTCAGACGTTTCTGATGACGTTTGAACGCAATTACTAACGGACGGACGACGAACTCCAGACATTAGGCAATTCTAATAATATTTCACTCTAAGTGAGCTAAAAAGTAATGACTTCTACAAATATTTCTATCGGATAATGTTGATCGATGCATTCGTCTATATACTCATTACATTTTAAATAATGGTTTTGTCTTTCTTCCAAAATATCTTTTCATCATTTGAAAACACTATGCTATTTCATATAAACTTATATTTGAAGAAATTTACTTTTTTTGTTCATTTATTTTTACTTAGTTCCCGTATTATGGTACACGCGAGACTTTCATACATATAAATTATGTTATGAACATTAATATAGACAATTAATTATTTAGACTGAAAATTCCATATGAAGGTTGTTACCGTCTAGTGCATATATTCCTAAAATTTTATAAGTACAACCTCTGAATATTGCGTCAGGGAATCGATTCTTTGGCTCAGTGGTGAGAGTGTTGACTTTTGATGCGCTAAGATCGGAGTTCGAATCTCGCTCTGGGTTGTGTATTCTAAGATGCAATGCATCTTTCTGTTGCGGACTTTCATGTTCGTAAGAAAGTTCAGAAATAAATTGTTACTAAACAGAAACAACTACCAACAAACTTTAACAATAACTATATTTCAATTTACAAATAATTTTGTTTTTCAAAACTATAAGGGTAAAGAATTTTACAATAAGAAAATCTTACTCACTTATTTAAACTGATTCAATTCCCTTTATTAATAATTTTAGTCCTCACTTCCTTTTATTCAGTTCACATATTTAAGTTTCTGATGTTTAACACTGCATGTATAACTTTAGACAGGCAGACATTGTTCACAGGTTTCAAGGTCACAAGGGGTCATAAACATGAAATCCTTTAACATTCAATATCTTGATATCTGTTTGACACAAAATGATTGGTCTCAATGAAAAAAAAAATTGTGGCAATTGTAGGATTTCTCGATTCTCTCTGTTCATCCGTCCGTCATTCCGTCCGTCTGTCCGTCGCATTTTGCAAATAAGTCGGCACAAAATGTAAATCAATGATAAAAATGTAGGCTAGACCCATGTCCATAGTATAAAAGTCAAGAGCAGAGTAAACTTTGATCTTTTTTGATATTTGATATATAATTAATTTTAAAGATTGTGTTGTTGGTGAATCGGTCTCTTATGTACATCATTTTTGAACACTCACTGTGCTTTCAGCATTGGTTTTGATCATCATGCATCTTGGTAGTTTTCATCACTGATGAAACTTAAGTTTAGTGAAATTTTATAATATAATATAATTTAAACGTTATCTATGGCTTTCAAGTTGTTTTTTTATTCAATAATATGCTAGTATTGACGCTGAGAACAAGAGAACAAACTTTAAATCCTCAGACAGTAGAAGACCTGACTATGAATAGTTTACTCAATGTTTAAACATAGCTGGATGGTTACATAGGAAATGTTATATTCTAAAGAAGGTGGCTTAACGAAAACAAACAACGAAATTTATACTCAAGAAGCATAATTAACATCTCACCTCGTCCGCAGAATGGTGTCTGACTCCATGTTCCGTTGTGAAGACAGATTATGGATTCGTCACCGCTCAGAACATAGCCTTCGTCGCATACCACTTGTCGGGTACTTCCGGCAAAGTTCTCCCCACGCTGAATAGTACCATGCTGCAAGCTGGGTATATTACCACATTCTTCATAGATAAAAAAATGAATACACGAGTATGCAATTGAATGCGCAATATAAATAAACGATCGTGGTCACGTGACGGCTTATCTGTGACGACCAGTCTGATAATCATTTGTGTTGAAACAAGGGGTTCGTCAGGTCACCGCTTAATTGTTTCTCTTTCAAATCTAAATCATATAGAACGGATACCAGAACTGATTTTCAATTTTTATTTTGCAACACATTAATGAATTATTTCATAAAAGAAATCAGCTTTAAGTATAACAATTATGGTAGAAATTATCTTATCAACATGTATGTATTTTTCGTGGCTGAGCTCACTTATGTATAACAATTCTTTGAATAATGATCCTTTCCATACTTTTAAAATGTTCTTAAAAGTAGGCGTCTGTATAATGTTATTGTCCTTTAACATTACAAAGTAACTTAATATACACAAATTTAACAATTTGAGGCACTAAGAAATAACAACGAAACACTTATTTCATTTGTAAATCGTCATCATTTTGGTAGATTTTACCTTTGACTTCCGGTAGAGTTTCCGCTCCCTATGCTCTGTGGAACGGTTTCAAGACCAAAATTCTGACAGGCATATTTACAGTTTCTTCTTTGTTTAACGTTAAACTACTTAATAATCTAGTTTCTCTTTTTCTTCAGTCTTGATTCCCTGACTTGTTTCAGTACGTCAAATTCTATTTTATGATAGCAGTCTACTGAATGACAGCTATGCTTATCCTATTTGAATACAAAACACTTGAATACAAGTAGAGTTTGAATAAAAACACTTGAATACAAGTAGAGTTTGAATAAAAACACTTGAATACAAGTAGAGTTTGATATCATGCAAACTATTTAATATAATTATGATCTCAGAAACATATAATACCTAGGGAAACAAGGTTTACAAGCTTCATATGTTTTTTGTTTGTAAAACAGCTACGAAGTTGTTTCCCTTTGAAGTATAGCAGTGACTAGGGGATAGGAAGCGGTTCCCTAGACAACAGCCTTAACAGTTAAGGATCAGTTCTGTAGCCTATGCCTCGACATAACTATCCAGTTATTTGAAAAAAATCAGGATAATTGCTTATTAATATTTATGTTGTAAATTTAGAACGCTATGATTTGTTTGCCATGCGTATTGCAAACTTTATTATTATGATACCTGAACTCTTGGAGTAGGTGATTGTTTTTCTTTGTTAATGGTAATATCAACAAAATTTGCATATATTACTTTGACTCCACGTAGGCAGCAGTAATCAAAAAGTGTCCTCGTACAAACGTTAAAAGACACTATTTGAATAGCTCTCCTGTGGGTATAGTCGTATAACTACAAAAAAGTTTCTTTTTATAATCAATCAAGGAACGACTTGATGATTAAAATTATGTAATGGGAAGTTTTATTAAAAATGTATTTCTTCTAACCTATTTTCTTGCACATGTATGAATTACCGTTTGGGTAACAACGTTCAGATTCTTTGCAGAGGTGACCAGCGCATCCACCAACCATTGTCTGTAGTAGAGGAGGTAAAACAATAACTATAAAAATGAGTTTATAGATGCCCTTTAGGGATTGTAATACAAGTAACCCAGTTTTATTTTGAGCAAGATTCATCAACTTTAGGAATTAAATAAATCATCTAAATCTAATGATAGGATGTCTTAGTTCAGTAAAATATGCATTGGCTTTTTTTGAAAGGGATTAATACCAGAGAAGTTTTCTCATTTAAGTTTATTTCTATTGCGCATAGCCGGAACTGGGACTTACGAAATGACTCCATTGCTTTTAAACGGAACACCGATTGTGTGTGCTAACTTGACCTGTGGGAGGGAAAGGGTTGTAATTCTAGCAAGATGTCGCCCTAACGAGAGACTTGAATGGGATTCAAACTTTGGAAATATTATGATGTAATTAGCACTGGCCACGTACACAAAGTGAACAGATAAACAAATAATACAAATTCCCATTTTAAACGACTCTGAATTTCAATAGAAATGACACGCGATTTCGTAAAACTTTGTATTATTAAGTATTGTGTAAACGCGTGTGTAAATATATACCTGCGGGTATTGTGTAATGTCAGAGAAGATAGTGCCTGGTTCATCAACAAAGTCCGACAATGATACTTCGCCATAACCGACTTTGTTTAATTGACAGGACTCTTTACGGCGGTTGAAATTAATTGACCTGCATGCTACTATGACCATACATGTCCGTATGCAATCATGGTGCGCAGAGGTGATGATTTCAAATAACAGATTACCAACCAAACGTTTGTTTAGGTGCTCCGGTTTGATTTGAAAAGTTCGGCTGCATTGATCGGCAGAAACAAACACGAAATTCACGTAAAATATAATTAGAAACTGCAGAATCTTCGCCATTCTGTAACGTATATCTGTCTCAAGAGGTTCTGAAAATGAATGTTTGAATTAATTTATTTTTGGAAACCCTTATTAAAAGCAATAAATTTGCGAATTCTCTAAACGTACGCATTGTGTACATTTAATGATGTTGGCGATCTGCGAAACGTTGACCTGAAAACATCTGAAATTATTCTGATTCTAAGTATCTTATTACGAGACATACATCTACCGTTTCATTTTCTTCTGAAAAAATATGTACCTTTAGGTCCAACTAGCATAATTGTATTGCATTTTATTATTTAAACTTTAGTATTCATTTGCATTTTTTTTCATTGTGGATACCAGTGTTTTCCCAGTTTTTTTCTCACGAAAAAAAAAATCATATGGAAATAGTATCTGTACTTTTAACTAATGATTCTTGATTTTCTTATTTTTATCTGATTTTTCGAAATATTTGCCGAAGAAGTGAAGAAGTTACGATAGTAACAACAGGAAAAAAATAATTATTTCAAAACTCGGTAAAAACAAACGACATTAAAACATAAACAACTCTCAATATGTTATTAAATATCAGAAACAGTACAATAATACTGCTTAACTTACTTTGTTAAAATCTAATTCCAGCAGTTCAGCAAGCTGTGAAAAATCTTGTGATACAGCGTCGTGCAACCCGTTCTGTCACTCTGTTGCGTTTTGCAATTTTATACCAGTCAGAGATAAAACAAGAGTACATAGCTATCTTGGTCGCTAACCTCTGTTCTATTCATTTGTTTAGAAAATACAAGTTTTTCAAATCATTAAGTTAGATGTAATGCAGAAAAATTCTATTTAAAGAGTGAGTATATGAAAGCGTTCGCACCACAAATATTCAAACAGATAGCTATTTTTTTTAAAATATTTTCTCTAAGGGTGAAGTTTGCTTCATTATTAATTAAATATTGGAAAGTTAACAAGTTGGGCAACACATATCTATCAGCTTGGTTGTTTTCGAAGAAAACACCAAAATATTGTTATAGCTCCCTCGTCGTCTGCGGCAGTGTGCAAGAAATTTGACATTTTCACACACTGCATCTTTATAATGACATACCGCATAAATACCACAAGTTATAACTCTCTCTTCCTTATTTTTTCAATTAAGCCTTTTAAACTTAGAAAATTACTTATCATATTTTTCAGCTTCCAACAGCTTACTTATAGTGACAAGCTACTGAACTAAGACAAGATATCTAACTCTGTCATCTTTATTACTGGAATTATTCCCCTTTTTAACTTTGAACATTGTTTTAAACAAGTTATTTACCTTGTTAACACTCTGTAAGTGTCATTTAACATCCAGTCATTCTAAAAAATAATCAGCATTTCTGTCATGAATTTCTGGGTCATATGGGTCAAAATCTAGCTCACCAGACCCAAAAAAACCTTGTTAACTCTACAGCAGCATGTATATACATTCATCACAAAAATTAATCAGAATGTTTGTCTTGAGGATCTTTAAGCCAAATTAAAAGCTGGGTCACATGGTTTCAAAACTAAGTCATCAAGTCAAACAAATAATACAAACTGTTTTTACACTCTAGAAGCCATGTTTGTTTCCCTATCTTCATGAATATTTGTCAGAATATTTGTCTTGGTGATAAGTTCAGAAGTCAATCAATTGGGGTCAAAAAAGTCAGTAGGTCAAATCATACAATAACCTTTTTTTTACACTCCAGACACAATGTTTTCTTAACACTAATTCTAGAATGTTTGTTTGATATATTTAGGTCATGTTCAACAGTCAATCACATGAGTCAAAAAGTAAGTGACAATACTAGAGGCTATATACCTTACCCCAAAATGATGAATTTTTGTCAGAATGACTGTCTTGATATATAGGTATTTTGAAAAAGTAGGTAACAAGGATCAAACTATAGTTCAGCATGTTAGAGGCAATATTTTCTACAAGATTAACCTTAAAATTTATCACAATCATTATCTAGATGATATCTGGGTCACGCTTCGAAGTGGGTCATGCGGGTCAAAAAGTGGGTAATCATATAAATGGCCATATTTTCAACCTGATCATCATGAAAATATGTCAGACTTTTCGTGTTGATGATTTCTAGGTAAAGTAAAATTTGGTCACCATATTTTCTAATTGATTTTCCTTGAAATTCAGTAAGATAGTTTGTCTTGATCATATTAAAAGAATGACCAAATTGGATTTTGTTGGATCCAAAGAGTAGATCATCATTCGAAATGTCATGTCATGGAGGAAATGAAAAGACGGTATTATATATTAACAATCAGATAATAGTAACCTATTTACAGTTTATCTTTTATGGCATGTCATGATTTTCAAATACAAATATGATACCCATGAATGACTTTCTAAATTATTCCACCCCACCGTCAAGTAACTGCAGATGATCATTTTACCCAAAATACTCCTATTTCAATTCAAAGTAGTTCTGTCGTTCCTATTCAAATACAGCTTTCAGTTTTATTTATTTGGTGACTTTGGCCTTGACCCATTTATTTCAAAACCCACCTAATGTTAGAGGTTCATGCAAGGAACCTACATACTAAATATCAAAGATATTGGTCTGTAAATGAAGGCTCTATGAGGTAAAGTTGATAAATCCATTTTTATCCTCAGTGACCTTAACCCCAATCTAAAGGAGGAGGTTTATTAAAGCTGTCTATATACCAAATATTTCAAATATCAGTCAATAAATAAAGACTCTATTACAAAAAGTATAAAAATCTTTTTTTGGCCTTAGTGACATTGACTTAATTTCCTCAAACTCCACCGTATGGTAGAAGACCTTGAAAGTTGCCAACAAACAGGCAT
Source organism: Cyclina sinensis (assembly GCA_012932295.1). Lineage (NCBI taxonomy): Eukaryota > Metazoa > Mollusca > Bivalvia > Venerida > Veneridae > Cyclina > Cyclina sinensis. Next base: position 7,037,486 of record JAAONU010000009.1, on the reverse strand, counting down.
TTAGAAGGATGTGTTGTACTCAGCTGAGCTAAAAAGAAAATAAATGGCGTCCTGAATCCGTCTCAATGACGCGAGGTATTTTCACATTTTTGTTTTCATTCTTTCACATGCCATATCAGAGATGTATGATGACTGAGATCAACCTTTTCAGTTTTGTACTGTAAGAACATCCACCATACAAACATGATCTCGCTCAAGTGGATTGTCCGGAGCATAAGAGTGGCTGATTTTATTTCTTTATGAAAAGTTTGAAGTTTACATAGTTACGAAGATTAGTTATTGCTGATAACAGTACAATTTTAAATTTAAAAAAAGTGTTTCCTTTTCGTAAAGATTACCTTGAAATTTTACAAAAGCAGGGATGTGTTGCATACTAATTCATTCTGATTCTGACTGTCTACATTCTTTTTAGATTTGCCACATTTTATAACCATTCGATAAAAATGAATTAAAAAATCAGTATTTTAAGATTTTTTACAAGATAATAAGATCTATAAAAGGTATTGCCAATAAAGATGGTGTTTTTATTGACAGGGAAGAACTGGAGTTACTATAAGAATTAAAAATAAGCTTTTTCAGATTTGTAGGAACTAAGATGCTTTAAGAAACTATTTATAAATATAGAAATGAGTGAAAATGCTCTAGAGGATGACAATTTATGTCCTGTTATAACTTTGTATTTAAAGCCCATATTAAGTAAAACAAGTAAACATTATATGTACAACATTTTAGGTACATGATAGCCCCAAATGTATAAAAATTGTCACATCTTTAATTTAAAATTCAGAATAGAAAAACATATACAAAAATATTTAAAGGTTTCTTTTAGAATGTCTATCTACATTTTTGTTATGCTGTTACAAAACAATAGTTTGTTATGTCAATCTACTAGACTGTGCTGTATATTTATCTGTTTATTTTGTGCCATTTTCTATTTTTTTCTGTCTTAGTAATTGTTCTTCATGTGAGTTTTACGTGAAATTAAATTATATTCGATGCAAAATTCAATTTGTTTGTATAAACAACAGTTTCAAAAGTTTCTTTCGTCATTTTACAGGTTTGCGCGATCCATATACCAGTTCATGGGATTCTTTCGCTATATTTGGTGCAAAATCCAACTTGTTATGTAAATGAAGCATTTTGTACTGTCCACATGCTAGTTTGTGCTGCGTAAGTTTAAGTTTGTTTAAAGAATACTAAGTTATGCGCACTTGAAGTTATATTCAGCACACAATTAAATTTGTTATGTAGATACAGTAGTTCGTTATGGATACAAAAATACACTTAATTGAAATCGGCACAGCACAAACCAGTAGATTGTCAGAACAAACTAGAATCGGTTCACAACAAATTAGGAAAAGAACTATTTCAAGACATTTTAGGATTTCCTAAATACAGCATATATAAGGATAATTTCTCATTCATTTTGAATTTAAAGTCAAATGCAAATAAAACATTAGCTTTGTATGTACTTATTCTAGAAAATTACATTTACTTCGTAATTTCCAAGGGTTATTGCCTCAGGTGAGCTGAAAAGGATAGTCCATGAATTTACATTAGCTTTGTTGAAAATGATAGCATTGAATATTATGTGTGGAATTACTGCAATGATATTCTTTGCACAAACAATTCTTTTGTTCAAATAACTGGCAACAGATAGAACAAAATGATCATAAATATTTAAAAGACTTGCACTGCTAAGCGTCATATAAATCAAAACTCAAATATAAATAATTTAGCAAGCAGAATACTGTTGAAAAGAGATTCATATTGATATATGTTTAATCAATACTGCAGTTAACAACGGCTATTATGGAAGGGGAAACGAGAAAGGTACGGTGTAAATAAATGAACTACGAGCGGCAATTTACTTGTTAATTTACATAATTATGATTTTTATTTTGACAATTGTCGTCAGCAGTCAGTAGGGAGGAAAGTATATACGGTTTTGAAGAAAATAAATGAAATTGAATTTATTCATTATATTGATCCTTTCGGAGGGAAAATTAAAAATTTTCTTGTCACAATTCTGTTTCCTTTCATGTCGTTACTTTGATAGAATTGCACAGTCAACAGGCTCTCTCTTTATCTCAAGCAGGTTATGAGGTTTTAGGTTACTAGAAGTAAACGCTCCTGTTCACTCAAGCCAGAAACAGATCGTTTCCGTGCTGTAGTTGTTGAAGTCGTGAACATGTTCTCACCTTACTTCTCGCTGATAGATTGTCAAAAGTTTAAGATTAGGACATGAGTAATCATTTTAGTCAAATAAACAGTTATCGAAAGTCTAATAAGTCTGCCCAAAACACAAGTAACAGACTTCCAAGTAAACGTGTCCTACTCTGCAGACTCTGAATGACATAATAGATTGAAGAAGAAATGAACGTGTCCTAATCCGCAGACGCTGAATGACATAACAGATTGAAGAACAAGTGTTTAAAATAACTGTTTTGTAGATGCTAACTTGTATATAAACAAGTACCAGGGCAAAAGGGAGTCGGTCACAGTCAAATCCGAATAACAGGATTTGAACATTTAACTAGGCGCTCTACCCCTTGACATTTCAACTTGATTGTAACAGTTACCAGTTGAGATTAAAAGTTTTCAACATTTTGATAGTAATATGACCGACGTCATGGAAAAGGATTTGGTCGTCTGTTATGGTATTAACAACAATGAATTGAAAATCAGATCTTCAGCTCTGTTGCAAGAAACACCTCTTGTTCAAGTTCACTGTACAGTTGTTTCCACTGCTCACGACCCTGAGGATATTGTTCTTAGTTGGAAAGGTGAAACGTCTGCAAATAATAGCAAGAAGCAGAACTTTTTGAATGTAACAGTTCCTTTGATAACTTAGATTAACAAACATTTTAATTTCTCGATGATGAAATATTAACTTCTAAAATCCTCAAAGCATCGTTGCCTTTCAATGCTAAAGCGAATATATTATTTACAACACAAATTGACAATATTGAATAGAAATAATAAACGCTAATGAAAAATGCAAAATACAAATAAATCTTACTTTACAATTCAGTTGAAACAATAAACAATAGTGGAATCATTGAATATTGCAACATTTCACGTGCAAAACAGTTTCGAAGAAATCTGTTTTATAAATGCGCAAAATGCGATTTCAGGTAAAACGACCATCAAAAATGTAACGACAAAAATAATAACAAAATAATTAAATGTAAATACTAATATTTCACTGGCTTTGCATTCTATTTTGTAATTTATATTTTAATTGTACAAATGTGGAGACTTCGATGTGCACAATGATATCCTTTGTCAACAAATTTTAAAACGGACGTGGCTTTGGATTATGGAAATTGATATCCGGGTGTAGTTGCACACTGTCATAATGACAATTGCTTCCAATCCTATCAAATTTCTAAAACACTTATGCAATTTCGGGTTCCTTTGTGTCACTTTGCTTCTGCGTATATTGTAAATGCTTAGTGCAAACTGCATATAGATTAGTTAAAATGTAAACTTGAATAAACCTTAAATGGTTTATATAATTTACGTTTTTGAATCACTCTATAACTTTACAGCGCAATAGACATTTCCTATTTGGTAGAGACTAAAGACAAACGTGTATATTGTGAAGCACTGCAATGTTAGTTTAAACTTGATTACTTTACGTCGATTAGTGTAATTAATCAGTGTAAGTAAATTATGTGTATGTATACTATCAACATAAAGCATTTAGACAAGAGCTTGTTAAGTACTAGGCTGTATTGTACTACTAGGATAATTAAGTAACATATCAAGATAAGTTTTCAGGTTGAGACTCAGTATGAGAAAAGAAATACTTAGCTAAATTTTATTTTATAAACAGACTTGGTAATGGTCTATGATTCATTCTAAAAAAAAACTTTTATTAAGCAATACACCATGATGCAAAAGGCTTTAAAACAATTGATATAAATTCACAAAGCAGGTTATTAGTCAGAGCTGAAATGTTGAACAATAAGGGTTTTAATCCACAAATGTTGTGACAAAATATAGAAACTCATAGAACAAACGAATCTTTATTAAGGGGCAAAAGTTGTGATATACTCACGTTTAGCTGAGCAAAATGATCAAACTTGGATTTTATTTAATTAAACATTTGCTAAGAACCTCTTGCAAGAAAACAATTGATGCAGCTATTTTGAGAACATCATGATTGAGACTGATATCTGTTTCTTTTTATCAAAATAATTACAAAAAACAACGGGCACAAATTATCAAAACTGTACACGATAAGGTAAATAACAAAACTTTGAATATTAACTCCTACAATGTATTATGATGCACTTTAAAACATATATATATAAAACCATAGGCATCTGAATGGTGCGTTAATATACTAAAACTTATACTAGTTAAAGAACAATAAAACACCATTAAACTCATACAGTTAAATATTTAGCAAATGTTTCCTGTCTGTGTGTATATTAATTTCATTCAGCGACTGTCCTATCAATACAATCTGAGAAATTACTGTCTCCCCAAACCTTTCATTCAAGAAAGTAACTAGGCCTATTCTTGGTATGTAATCATTCACATTATGAAGACGTACTGACTGCTGACAAAAAAGCAAACAAAATGAAAAGCCAAAAGTGAGAAGAAACGAAATATAATTACAAATATGGTACGAATTTACACCACCCACTTCATTATGAGATGTTATCAACGTAAACTTCAAAATAAATCTTCGGAGCTTCAAATTAGCTACACTTATTTTTATTCATGTACAATTCTGAACAACTAGGTAAAATATCAAATATTTTTACCTTATAGTTTTGGAGAACTTAATAACTGAACTCACAAATACCCAATTTTCATTAATTTACCATGTTGAAAAGCTTTGTTATAATTGAAATATATTTAAAACGAAAGAAATTGAATTAAAATTCTATAAAAGTTATTGTTGTAAAACCAAAACAATGTACAACTGTCAAAAGCGAAAAAAAATAGCTTGAGTTGGGTTTGAACCCATGCCCTTAGTTGAAAATATCTCAATCCTACACAAATTAATGGAATTGAATACTCTTCAGAGTGGATGTAGGAATCTAATACTTTAAATGTTGGAATGTTGGGGAACTCAACTCCTTTGCAGACAACGGGGAATCTTTGATCATACAGTCAAACTCCCAAAACTACTTTACTCATTTAACTTTTTTATTATCAAATGGGTGGTAAAATTTATTCAACATATTATAGTAATTATATGTTCTCCTTAAGAACGTCATTTCGTTTTGTTTTGGGAGGAAACATAATGTCTTACCGGGGCGTAGCTAGTCTAAAATTGAGTATACGCACAAGCAGTAGGTCCCGGGGGTGGGCGTGAGGCTCCCTTCCAGTTTCAGAACAAATCTCTGATGGGGGTCCAGTAGGCAGAGTCCCTTGAAGTTCCAAAGATATTTTTTTCGCATTAGATTAATTATCTTTTACCTCCTGGGACAAATTGTACGCACCTGCGTATTCGGCATATGGGTAGCTGAAATGTCGTGCACCGTATTTTGTTTTACCAAATTTCAGTTACATTTTCATACACAAGTTCATACAAATGTTCACGTATGTTCCAGATTTTATCCATGTGATATCTACAAATAAGAAAAAATAACATTTACATTTTGGATATAGGCATATAGCTGTTAGTTTGACAGAAAAGAAAACGCTCGCAATTGGCAATAATCAGGAACTAGAGTTGAAACTAATTTAACGCCGAAAAGCTCCAACAGGAAACATTATATCTAAAAGAATCACGTGTTCCTAATATTTTAGATACGATTCTTTGTTCAGCAAGATACATTTTCCCAAGAAACTTGTTCTGAAGACGAAAGACGTCCAACATTTAACTGGAAATTTACATTCGATGTAAGATTTTCGAGTTCTTGGTTGAATATTGCAAAAACGCTATTTGATAACTGTTTTGATTAGTTTTTTCCCCACTACTGAATATGTCTATTTTGTTCAATCACATTTTGTCTGGCATTTAGTGAAACAGAGAGGTCTTCAACGTTGCAAAGTGATTTTATTTGATTTGTTTTGTTCGGATTTTAAACTGGAAGAAATGAAAATTAGAAGACGCTGACTCAGAAAACTGTATACTTAGACTTACTTCCTGTCCTTAATACCTAATCTGTTGACTGCGTGATTTTGAATACATAAATTACATTACATTTCATGTTTGACAATACAAATCGCATAATCCTCCTTTATATGTTCAAATGTTAAAATCATCCAAGAATTCATTAAGGCCAGCATTCTGATCATTAAAATAAAACGGGTCAAAATGTGACCTCTAGAGTGAAAACAAGGCTTTCCTATGATTTTACCCAGTGACCTAGTTTGTGACCCAGCATGACGCAGATTTTGAATTTCTCGAAGTTTTCATTGAGATGAAAATTCAGGCCAAGGATCGTGAAGATCTTATCAAAAATATGGTTTCTATAGTGATATCTTTTATTCTTATTTGTCCCAGTGACCTAGTTTTTCAACCACTATGACCCAGTTTCTGACTCGTCCGAGATGTTATTGAGATTAACATTCTGATCAAATTAATTCAGATCTAAATGAAATTATAATCTCTGGAGTGTTTACAAGCAAAACGTGAATGGACAACGCACGGACGCCGGACAAAATAGCACAAATAAAGATCACCTTGGGACTTCGTGTCAGATGAGCTGACTAGGTTTTAGAAAAATAAAAACAGTTGATGACCTCTTAATGACTTAATATCAGAAGAGTATTACAGGACAATTAGTACTAGTTTTATATCTATGCTTAAGGATTCAGCCACGCTCTTAGTATCTTAAACACAAATGTAACTTTTTTTACTTCATACCTTCTTCTTATCCATCTGGCATATAAAGGTAGCATGTATCGCATCGGCTTGTACCGAGAAACGCTTGCATTCACTGCAATTTCGTTGATAGCAAAGCTCTTCATTTTCCAAGTCTTCTATGGCTGGCCCATGTGACATATCGCCTCCACAGTCAGGTCCAAAGAATGGATCTCTTCAGCTATACGAGCCTAATATTTTATGATAAGAGTAAAAACAATGATACAAAACCTGTATCACAGGACCAACCTCGTGTATTTTTGTTGTTAGTATCGAAAGCATACCTACTTTGATATTAAAAATCCAATGTCTGATAAAGACGTCACTGACTTAATTATTTGATTCAGAGGTCAACAACATTAATTTTTCGAGCTTCCCATGCCCAAATAAGCATGGGTGCATAGAATAATACATACTGAGCCACCAGGCTCTTTGCAATCAGTTGTTTCAATCTGGCTGAGATTTCTTTCCTTCTTTAATCAGCGGATTTGACGATAACCCACAGCAATGTAACTACACTTAAATAATGTAGATTTCAAAATTTCGAAGAATTGCAGGTTTATTGCTAATGACGATCAGTTATCTCCCCTTTTAACTGCAATTCTGGAAAAATATAATTTAAAACCCCAGGAAAACGAGTACAGAGAGCAGTGAAATATTGTACATAAAATAAATATATGAAGCAAAAGGAAACGACACAACAAGCTTGCTATATTGTTTTGCGTTTTCTGAGCGTAGCGGACTTCTTGATCCAGCATATAGCTCTTGATATTGTTAGACATGTGGATTTTTGACATTTTGGTTTGCTTTGAAAACGTGACCATGTCGTGGGGTCAGAAAATTCAGCGAAATGAGCGAAAGAAGCAAAAGGCGTTGTATTATTTGTTTCTGTTTTACCATGAACATGCCATTTGATATCATCTAGTTAGATATATGCTTTGTCCGCCTAAAGTCAAATAAAGTAATATTTATTTAAAAAGTTAGACCTTATAATCAAAAAACATACTATTAAACTGCACCGAATTAATTTAAACGTGGTGCATATATTTAAGCTTCCCTTCCCCTACCTACATCCCTCCTGAACTGTAAGGTTTAACTATAGCACAAACCTCATTTAGTCATTGTTTTTGCTGATCGTAAAAACAACAACAACAACAACAAAAGTGTGTAACGCTTGTTCACATGTACAGCCGATTGGAAACTTAGAGAACAAATATAAAATATAAAAAAGTTCACTGTTAGAGTATATAAGCAGTTCAATAGGCACTGTATGCAATTTTCATCTTAGAGAGAAAATATTTGTCGCTTCAGACACTGGATCCAGTTGTTATCATAGAGAAAGAATAAACATTTAAGGCGTTTAAGTAATTTGGGCAAAGAATACTAAGTGAAAAAAAAATATCTGTGAATATCTTTTAGATAAAAAAAGTGTATAGACAATATTTTTAGTGACAGCTATAGACCTAAAGCTTTTTTGAAGGGTAACTTGGAGACAATGATGCAAGCTGCGAACTTATGGGAGTTCAACCGTATTTAAGCAGTTGTAATGTCCATATTTTAGTAGTCGCAATTTTTCATTAGGTTTATATCGGGGCAAAATTTCAGAGCTCAGTATTACAATTCAGTATGTAAGTGGTAACTGAGAAACAAATACAGACGTAGCACTTGCAGTGAGAAAATGCAAAACGTCACAGCAGGTCCGTTATTATGTTATGATAAAACAGCTAGGCATCCAGATGCTATGATTTTAGTCACACTGTTTGTGTTTTTGATTTCTAGGTCAAGTCTGAATATGGACCACGTGAGATACAAACAAGGTCACTGTGTTAAGAAAAGCTGGTTAACACTCCTAAAGCCACATTTTGAATGCAGATGTCATGAATTTTGGTCACGATATTTGTGTTGATGGTTTCTAAATAAAGATTGAATACGGGTCACTTTGGGTCAGAAACTAGGTAAACTGGCTCAGAGAGCGTTTGTGATGTTGTATTTTTAGGGTAGTAGGTACCTATAAGATAACTTTGTATAATCATTCTTAGTATTCATAGTAAAAATTCTTATAGTGGAAACATTTAGGGGTCAGTTGAACTTATTTCATCTTTGGTTAACCTCTGCAGTGAATCTGCTAGAAGAACAAAGGAGTAGCATGTAGCACCATAAATCATGACTAGTAGGCTACACTTGTAGCATTGTAGCTTTCTCTGTAGGCTAACATTTGATGTATTATGCTACACTCCTTATTGGGCAGGAGATGACAGACTAATGATGCTACACCCCTTATTTGGAGGGGAGGGTATATATGCTGGAGCAAACAGGTATTCTGGGCTTTTTATCAGACTTTTCCTTGTAACAGGTCTTTTTACTAGTATTTCATAGAAATATTACGATAGAGATGGATTTTACTTAGAGTGTAGTCAGCTTTGAGCTATGTGTGAGAGAATTACATCTTTGGATTTATTACTGTAATTATAACATATATATACCTAGCATAGAATTAAATTAGTAAAATGGACATATTGCTTTGTGGATCATTTTGGAAAGTTGAACTTTCTATATGTGAATTGTAATAAACTGACACTAAATATTGGTGACACAACACTGATGGCAATGCTATTGCAAAAATCAGAACCAACCTCCTCTCCCGGGAATTGTTAGAATTTTGGTGGCAGTGATACCCATATGTCAAAAAGTATATTTTACAATACTGGTGGCAGCGTCGGGATTATGATCTTTAACACGTTTCTGGAGATTTAAAATTTATTGGACTTTGCCTTTAGAAATCAAAAATGGGACCAAAGAAACAAACAGATAAGGATTATGTTATACTTGAGCAGGAAGATAGTGGTGAACATTTATTGTCAGAAATTGAGAATTTAAAACAAACACTTAAAACTGCAGAACAAGAAAAACTGACATTAAAAACTAGACTTCGCAAAAATCAAGAAGAAAATGTGCTTGAAAGAGATGAACTTGTGCGAAATTATCAACAAAGAATTAACAATATTAACATAGAAAAAGACAGTCAGATCAGGCAATTAGAAAGTGAAAGAGATACTTTACATAATGCTTCATCAAACAGGCAGGGCAGTCATCAAACGAGCAGTGATCACTCAAACAATGGGACTCGAAACAAATTTGTGGTTCATTTACCAAAACAACTTTTTTTTGATGGCAGAAGTTCGGGGGAAAGCCTCATTCATCAATTTGAAGCTATGGTTGCAGCATGCCAGTGGGATGACAGTGAAAAGTTATTCCGCCTCAAAAATAGTCTTAGGGGCGAAGCTTCAGAGTTTGTGTTTAATCAGCTGAGCACAGACATCTTAGAAAATTTCAACAAGATCAGGTTAGCATTGGCAACTCGTTTTCAAGAGAAAAGATCAACTGCTTCATATCTGGCTGAACTGGAAAACCGCAAGTACACAAGTGGTAAAGAAAAGTTAGCTGAATATGTTGCTAGTATCAAACGACTAGTAATTAAAGGTTATTCAACTGCAAATAATGCTACTCGGGAAACCATCGGCTTTCGTCATTTCTTGAAAAGACTTCCAGATTCACAGGCAGCTTTATTCATCGGGATGCAAAACCCACAAACAATAGATCAAGCACGGGAATTTCTTGATAATTACTCCAGTAACAGAGATAATGTAAGATGTCCAAGAGTAAGAAGTGTTGACAATAGGAAGGATACTTATGTTAACGAGGCTCGTTTACAGGATTTTGGAAGGGACTTGAAGTCAAATATTGGAAAGAAGATTGATCAATTGGCAAATCAGCTACATGTGAAGAATAATATCAAGACCAAAGGAACATCTCACAACAAAACAAATATAGAGTGTTACAAGTGTCATCACAATGGTCATTATGCTTCTGAGTGTAAGTCAGGAGTTAGATGCGGAGGTCAGTCGGAAAACTAGGTAAGACCAACTAACGGCCCAGCATTGGCCTCAGAAATAAATAGTGAATTTAGAACTATCAGATGTAGAACTGCATCTAGTGATGGAATGTCTATTATATTTCCTGTTAAACTTTATGAAACTTTGAATGTAAACTTTGTAGTAGATACTGGCGCATGTACTTCAATTATTTCTACAGCTGTGTACAATAATATTCCAGCTGAGCGGCGTCCTTTACTTGAACAGGTTGATTCCTCTGTGCGTCTTCAAGTGGCAGACGATGGATTATTAGGTATAGATGGAAAATGTGAAATGACATTTAAGTCTTCAGGACAGTCATTTAAATACACTTTATTTGTGGCACCAATTCATGATGATGGGCTTATTGGTATGGATTTTTAGTGTGATAATAATTTTCAGCTAAGTGCACAAGGTGGATTACGATTAAATGGAAAAAAAGTGTAAAACTTTTGTGGAGAAAGTTCCTCTCAAGGCAGTTCGAATAACAACAAGATCAAAGACTCGCATCCAGCTAACTCTGAGTGTATTATACATGGTCAGGCAATAAATTTTAGAGCCGTTAGTTCACAATTTGGAATTATATGCCCATCAACTTGTAAACAGCCAGCTAATCATGTTACATTAGGGAGTGCGCTCATATCCCCAGGGACTATTAAAGATTAAAGACAGTAAGGCTTATGAACACATCAGACAGGGCTGTGAAATTAGCAAGTGGGGTCACTTTGGGTTATTTACAAGAAGTAAACAGTTCTGATTTATGAAAGGAGAATGTGACTTTATATAAGAAAAATGTTTTGAAAAACATTAAAGGCAAAAATAAACCTAATATTTCTACTTGGGGTGAGGATTTGCGCCATTTATATGAAAGATCTTCAAAAACATTGAATGACTCGCAAAAAGAAAAGTAAAAATGTCCTTTAGAAAAATATAAAGGAACTTTTTCTACATCTTCTACAGATTTAGGTAGAACTTCAATAGTTAAACATAATATTGAGATACCAGAAAATATAAGGCCAGTGAAAATCCCGCCACGTCGCGTGCCTCGTTCATTTGAAGGCCAAGAACAGAAAAATATTGATGACCAGTTAAAAATGGGAATTATAGAAGAATGCAGCAGTCCTTGGAATGCACCCTTGTGTTTTGTAAAGAAACGTGATGGGGGAGTAAGGGCTTGTGTAGACTATCGTCGTTTGAATGATGTCACGAAAAAAAATGTTTACCATCTCCCAAGAATAGATCAGTGTTTAGAGAGTATGGGAGCAAATAGTTGGTTTTCCTCAATGGACTTGTTAAGTGGTTTTTATCAAATTGAACTTAATGAGAGTGACAGGGAAAAGACCGCGTTTAGTACTTCTCGCGGTGGACTTTATCATTATACTACTATGCCACAAGGATTGCATGGATCTCCTGCTACGTTTCAAAAGTGTATGGACTTAATATTCAAGGGGCTTCAGTGGAATACCTTAGTAATTTACATGGATGATATATGCTCATTTGCTGCAACATTTGATGAAGCTATTCAAAGACTTGATGACGTTTTACAGCAACTGCAGACGGCAAATCTCAAGCTGAAAACTAGTAAATGTCACCTTTTGCAGAAAAAGATAGACATCCTAGGACATACGATAGATTCTTCGGGGATTCGTCCAACAGATGAAAAAGTGAAGGCAGTTCAAACATGGCCTAGACCAAGAAATCTAAGTGAATTAAGATCTTTTCTTAGATTCTGTTCATACTATCGACGGTTCATAAAAGGGTTTAGTCAACGTGCCGCACCACTTAATCGCTTAATGGGGGCCGGTCAAGATTTAATTTGGGGCGAAGAACAAGAAAATGCATTTGTTGATTTAAGGACTGTTTTAACTGGAGAAGAGGTAATGGCTTACCCACAAGATGAAGGATTGTTTATAGTAGACACAGATTCTAGCAATTTTGCTATCGGTGGATGCTTAAGCCAGGTTCAGTGGTGCAGTAAGTCAAAGGAAAAACCAGTTATATTTGCTAGCAAATCCCTGGATAGAAGTCAACGCCGTTACTGCGCTACAAGAAAAGAGTTTTTGGCTGTAAGAACATTTATTACCCAGTTTAGACATTACCTTCTTGGAAAAGAGTTCCTCATGCGGAAAGATTGTTCAAGCCTGAGGTGGATTATGTCATTTAAATCACCAACTGATCAAATGGCTAGAGGCTAGAGGTGCTGTCACAGTACAGTTTTCGAATTGAACACCGCAGTGGCAGAAACACAATAAATGTTGACAGCTTATCTCACATACCTTGTGTCCCAGAGGAATGTCAGTGCTATGACAGGAAGTCAATTCTTGAGGACTTGCCTTGTAAGGGTTGTGTTACATGCTTAAAGAAGCATAGACAGTGGTCAGATTTTTACGAGTTCGATGATGTTGTTCCCTTATTCGACAAGCAAAGTGCTGTCGCCTGTCAAAGGATAGAGAAAACATCGTGTTCGGGAATCTCCAGAGTAAACCTTTAAGACAGTGGGTTTGGAGTTTTTCCTCCTATTTCAGTTTCAAGTTGTGAAGCTGTTGAACTGTGTTGGTTCTATGTGCAGTGGATTAATCAGAATCGGGAAATACTGCCGCTCACGGATTACCCGCTTGTGCTTCCATGATGATTCTGAAGTCTACAGTTGTACAAAACAAAACAGTTCATGTGCTGGTGGTGATGATAGTAGGGTGCTGGATGGAGACGTGAATTCTATGTTAGGTCGGGGGGGGGGGGGGGGGGGGTTGCATTATCCGACAATGCAGCTCGAGTATCTTCTTTAGGTAGTCTCACTAAGTTCGGTTCTGTTAATTACGCACCAGAGAAGATGGCCAAGTTTCAACAGCAAGATCCTGAGATTGGTGTTGTTGTTAAGTGGCTAAAATCTGACAGTCAGAGACCCTCAAGAGAAGTAGTTGCTGGCCATTCACCATCAGTAAGAAATTACTGGTTAAACTGGGACTTACTGAAATTAATTGATGGAGTTCTGTTCTGGGCATTTGTGAGCAATAACGGAGAAGAAAATCTTTTACTGGTTGTACCAAAAGTGTTGCAGAAAGAGATATTAGTATCTGCACATCGTTCAGTAACTTGTGTTCATTTGGGATTTAACGTGATGTATTCGAAATTACGGAATAAATTTCATTGGTACAGAAAGAAAATGTTGTGTTGTATGCAAAGCAGTTCAAGTATTGTGCTTTCTGGAAAAAAAAAACACCTTAGATTGTTTGAAGTTTTGAATCAAGTATGTGTAATTGGTTCAGCTGGATTTTAAAGTGTTATACTTTATTGGATATAGCTCAGTTCATTCATGTGGATTTAAAATTATAGTGAAGGTCAAATGGTAATTATAAACCCATTTAGCCTTATGTGTTCATTCAAATGGATTTTTAAAGTAGTGTTTCATTTCAGAGAAGCTAAAAACAAAATGTGCCATTTTTTTCTTAAGTCAATTTATTGTGTTCATAACATGTGTTTAAATACTTATTTCTTGGCACACAGGACATTTTGGTAAAGACGGCTACCATCATTATTCATTTGTATTTGTGCCTCTTTCCGTTTAAATTAATTAATTAATTTGAAGGCACCAGGACTTATAAGTAATGGTAGAGACGACTACCATAAAATCAAGGTGAATGTTTGTGCCTATTTCAATCATAAATTGTGTTAAAGGTTAAAATAAAAAGGCACCAGGACTTAGTGTGTAAGTTACGCACATTGTGTGAAAGTGTGTTTACTTCATATAGGACTTACTTAGAACACCTTAGGTACTGTGAATATATTCAATCAGGAGAATAGAACTGTAGTTTTCATATAATCAATCTATTAGTTGTTTTATACTCACTATTATACTATTTGCAGAATCAGTTTATTCTGATGTGTTTCTTTATTACTAAAAAGCATTTTTTTTATACACTTGAGTTAAAGAGTATAACTGTTTGTTTCACATTATGTTCAATTTCTAAATAATTGTGAGAATGTGAGCTCTGTGACTACACTATTTTTTAATAGTAGTTTTGGGGTGTAAGTTCTTAATGGGGACCATTAAGGCTAAGGAGAGGGGAGTGTTGTATTTTTAGGGTACCTATAAAATAACTTTGTATAATCATTCTTAGTATTCATAGTTAAAATTCTTATAGTGGAAACATTTAGGGGTCAGTTGAATTTATTTCACCTTTGGTTAACCTCTGCAGTGAATCTGCTAGAAGAACAAAGGTGTAGCATGTAGCACCATAAATCATGACTAGTAGGCTACACTTGTAGCATTGTAGCTTTCTCTGTAGGCTAACATTTGATGTATTATGCTACACTCCTTATTGGGAAGGAGATGACAGACTAATGATGCTACACACCTTATTTGGAGGGGAGGGTATATATGCTGGAGCAAACAGGTATTCTGGGCTTTTTATCAGACTTTTCCTTGTAACAGGTCTTTTTACTAGTATTTCATAGAAATATTACCATAGAGATGAATTTTACTAAGAGTGTAGTCAACTTTGAGCTATGTGTGAGAGAATTACATTTTCTAGACACACTCCATTTCTTCTGCAGTTATACGAGCAAGGTTGTATTTTTGATACTATCAGATCACCAGTACGGGGCATTGTTTAAATGACATCTTTTTTATAACCAATCTTTATTGCAGAAATTGCAGCTTGGTTAGGCATCTCGGCCCATCCAGGTTCTTGTCTAGCATGCTTAAATCAAAATAACAGCATGCACATTATAGCATCACAGCGAATGTCTAATGGGGGATATTAGTGGATTATCTACTCTGAATTCTCTCTGATATTACATTGGTCCTTCCATTTGGATTCCTCTGCTTTTATCGCTATTTTTTTGGTAAGGTGATAATTAAGCCTAATTATTTGCAACAGTAGTAGTCATATTTCACATTAAGTTTAGCAACATGTTTTGTTAACACCATTATCTTTGTATTTTGATAATCCTAACTTTTTATTTAAAGGGATACACAGGCAAATGAATGCCCAAAAAATTAAAACTTATATAATTTGCTAAAATAACGTTCAATATGAAGAACTTTAAATTACCAGTATATTTGTCGTGAAATGCGGGCTTGAACGTTTGAATATTTGAACGTTCTTTAACAGAAAATGAAACGTGAACGAAATCTCTGAGTTATGTTTAAATAGGTCACGTGACAAAAACAACCAATCATCGTTTCTCTTGGGTTGCTTTTTGCCGTAGATCACGTGACAGGTACTTCAACCGTTTAATCATTCCCTGCGAAATTTAGCACGAAATCTAAATTTACTTTCTAGATTCACGTTGGTCAAGTTAGGAAACCACCCGGTTTTTCATTTAAAGAGAGGAAATCTTTGTTACTGGGACTGATCATTGTATTTATTTCGATCACATTTATATTATATTGATAAAAGAAATGAGAAAGAAATCATAAAATTTTTGCCCGTATATCCCTTTAATATATAAATAACAATTTTCACAACTAAAAGTCAAGACCACCACAATTAGAAACTAGGATAAAGTCAGAAGATTCCAACAGAAAGGACCAATGTGCTATTTATTCTACGTTTGATGTTATCTGAGTAAGGGAGATAATTTGCTATCAGGAACGTTCCTCAATAATACAGAAATGGTCTTAATATACAAATAAAGTGATGTTATCTTCGTTTTTATCGTTAATATCCCAAGTTATTAGCTGAATATGGTTAACACGAAAGTATCGACACAAATATTCGGTGGTGACTGACAAGATAGGTAGTGACTTACGTAAATATCTAAAGAGCAAATGATAATCGCTCGAGTTAAGTTAAATCACCAAGCATAATTTTATTATTTTTAGATATTTTATCTTTTATATTAAATTAAGTCTATAAAAATGTTTGTGCATTCAACTGACATTTTACTTGTAAATTTTGTGGGCACATCCGGAAGTTGCTGAAAATGATTAGAATTCTAAGGGTTCTGTGTTAGATTAAGAATAAACTGAGAATTTCTTACATTCATATTATCATTCGTTTTTGTTAGTATACAAATTTTATATCTACATAATTATCATTTAATTAAGGTAAGACTAAACTGATTCAGAATGTAACCCAGAACACTGAGGCAGTTAAGTGTTTTGCATATTTGGATCCTTTGTTGTTCATGTCTAACAAGATACCCAAACTGATTAAAATGTTATCATTAAAGTTTATTTTTTGCTTGAAATTTTTAACCAAACACATTTTGAACTTCAATCTTTAGAATTGGAGCTTTTGTCAAAGATTATAGAAAGGGCTTTCTTTCCATTGACCGCGCAGGTCATGATTTTGTCCATGTACATTTAACATTTGTGTTCAATTCATGATTATGATTTCCATAGAATAAATAATGCAAACGGTTTGTTTGTGTTTCACCATACCGGTCAGAATTTCAGAGAACAGTTGTGATTTTACAGAGCCCATTCCAGCTAAGCAAAGAAAAATGGCTCGACGCAGATCCAAGGCGTAGAACACTCAAATGTTGTGTTAATAAATGGATGCACGTTTTCTGAATTATTGCTATAACAAGAACAGCAGGTATTTTGATTTACCTTATCAGAAAGATTTGTTTGTACAGTGACATACATCTTTTTTATTTTCACTGAACAAGAAAAATACAGCGTGTAAATCAACGCGTGTAGAAGTTTTCCACGTGACAAACTTTTTAAGGCACTGGAGTGAATTTCACCAATCTTTAAATCGTTCTCAGACAGGTACCAATAATCACATCTGACTCCTTAATGGCTTTGTTGGTATGAAAAAGACAATTTCTTTTCTTCAAGGGTATGTGGTTTTGAATGTTTTCATGTTCAAATAAAATCATTTGGTTTCATCACTTCGTGGCTGTTTTGTTCTCTCTAAAATACAGAAAACATCTCATTCCAGAGTCACACATTGTTCTTTTATATGTTCAGTATAGAGCACCGACACATTGGACTTCGGTTTAACGACTCATCTTAAAGAGAATTAGTTTTTTTTTATCCCCCGCCGCCTTTTCGGCAATAGTCTCCATCCGTCCGTCCTTCTGTCCAACTTTTTGTCTGGAGTATTACTCGAAAAGTATTTTAGATATCAACTTGAAACTTTATATGTGAATAGATCTCATCGAGGAAGATTGTAGTGCAAAAGAATGATAACTCTACCCTTTAGTTATTGCCCTTTATTATTTCCCATGCTTATTTTTTGTCCGGAGAATAACTTTATATGTGAATAGATCTCATCGAGGAAGAATGCAGTGCAAAAGAATGATAACTCTACCCTTTAGTTATTGCCATTTGTTATTTCCCATGCTTATTTTTTGTCCGGAGAATAACTTTATATGTGAATAGATCTCATCGAGGAAGAATGCAGTGCAAAAGAATGATAACTCTACCCTTTAGTTATTGCCTTTTGTTATTTCCCATGCTTATTTTTTGTCCGGAGAATAACTCGAAAAGTATTTTAGCTAGCAACTTGAAACTTCGTAAGTGGAAAGAACTTATTAAGGAGAAGTGCAGTGCATAAAAATAATAGCTTTATATTTTATAATGTTCAAATAATTGTTCTTTGTTATTTTTTCATGCTTTATTTTTGTCAAGAGCAAAAATGGAAACGTGTCTGACTTATCAACTTGAAAATTCATAGGTTGATATATATGATTTAAGAGGAGTGCTACGCACAAGAATGAGAACGAAACAAACACATTCGGCGGGGGATTGCCTTGTCAACATGGCTCTTGTTTTTATTATTATTTGATTAAGGTGTTTTTTAATTTTTCTCTGGACGTAGAATAGCTCTTCCCCTGTTTCAGGTTTTTTACATGAAAAGTCTAGTAGACTTTTTTAATCAAAGGTTTCTCATTGTTACTTTCTTCCTGTTTCTTTGTAGCTTTAAGGTACTAGTAGTTTAAATCATATCGACATATTGATTTCACCTCGACACAATATCTAAACTAGTAAAACTACTTGATATTATGTAAAAGAGCAAAGCATGAATTATGCACCATGCCTTACTAGCTACAGGGTTCCAGTTAATCAACATAAAATATGAAAAGATGAACAATAATGATAATCTTTATGTCACTTTAAAATATCACTTTGACTTGCAACTTGTACGCCGAAAAAAAATATTTTGCCCTCAGGTCACATATCATTCATATGTCGGGTAGAATACTTTTTATACAATTCTATTATATTTTAATACTTTTGTCTACATCTAAAGGCAAGTTGAGGGACAAATAAGCAAAATATGATTTTTAAGAAAGATTTTTTATTTTTTGTTTGTTTTTATTTTAAAGGAAAAGACCAATACACAAGCACTTCTACAAAATACAACAGCAATAAAGATTATAATGAAAACAAACCACTAGTATAACACATATCATATATAAATGTAATGTAACAATACATAGTACATAGAAACGTAATGCAACAATACATACTACATAGAAACGTAATGTAACAATATATAGTACATAGAAACGTAATGTAACAAGACATAGTACATAGAAACGAAATGTAGCAAGACATAGTACATAGAAACGTTATGTAACAATATATAGTATATAGAAACGTAATGTAACAATACATAGTACATAGAAATGTAATGTAACAATACATAGTATATAGAAACGTAATGTAACAAGACATAGTACATAGAAACGTTATGTAACAATATATAGTATATAGAAACGTAATGTAACAATACATAGTACATAGAAATGTAATGTAACAATACATAGTACATAGAAATGTAATGTAACAGTACATAGTATATAGAAACGTAATGTAACAAGACATAGTACATAGAAACGTAATGTAACCATACATAGTACATAGAAACGTTATGTTACAATATATAGTATATACAAACGTAAGGTGACAAGACATAGTACATAGAAACGTAATGTGACAAGACATAGTATATAGAAATGTAATGTAACAGTACATAGTATATAGAAACGTAATGTAACAATAGATAGTATATAGAAACGTAATGCAAAAGTAAACAGTACCTAAAAAACGTAATGTAGCAATACATAGTACATAGAAACGTGATGTAACAATACTTAGCACATAGAAATGTAATGTAACAATAGATAGTACATAGAAACGTAATGTAACAATACATAGTACATAGAAAAGTAATGCAACAAGACATAGTATAAAGAAACGTAATGTGACAATACACAGCACATAGAAACGTAATGTAACAATACAGAGCACAAATGAATGTAATGTAACAATACATAGTACATATAATTGTAATGTAACAATACATAGTTCAAAGAAACGTAATATAACAATATATAGTACGTATAAATGTAATGTTACAATACATACTACATAAAAACGTAATGTTACAATACATAGTACATATAAATGTAATGTAACAATACATTGTACATAACAGTTAATGAATGCATTTTCATTGGTTTAGAGCTTTTGTCCTGTTTGTATGGATGTTTGACATGCAAAATAAAGCAATTAATTATCAACTTGATAATATGCTGTAATATTTACAAAAAATGGAGATAAAATTGACTGATGCGATAGCTTATACAATGTCATGTCCCGGTGGTTAATCAGAAATCATATTTAATGAAACATTTAACAAAAGTCAATAACTGTATTATAACACTGTTAATACGGTGACCGACTTTCTTCGATAGTCACCAAAAGTGTTGAAATACTCAAAAACATAAAATATCAAAGGAAAATTCTAGTAATTTTATCTGTAGTTAAATTGTCAATCCTCACTTGATTATTTCTATGTCACGTTGTTAAATGCCGAAGTGCAGGTGTCAAAAGTTTTCAAATAGTGTGACAAATTTTGTTTTATGATTACTATGTAGAAAAAACCCACAAAGAAAGAATGAAATAAAGTTTGATTGTTTTGGAAAATGATATAGAAATGTACTTCATCTGGTGAACATCAGAGTGTCAATATTGTCACTCGTGGCTTCGCAACTCATGAAAGTATCACGTCTTATATTCAGTCGATGAGCTATGGTGGCTGATTTCGGACATTTCGTTGTTTCGTTCTGTCGCGCGCGCCAATACGAAACAACGACATTTTAAAGTTTCGAAGTTTCGTTTTGGCGCGCGGGACATAACGATACAACGATAAACCGCGCGCGCGACACAACGAAACAACGACACTATGACCGCGACAAAACGATACTCAGAATCTCGTCTTGTCGTGCGCGCGGCTTCTGTTTAATGTCGTCTTTTCGTTCTGTCGCGCGCGCCAATACGAAAATTCGAAACATTTTAATTGCCGTTGTTTCGTTCTGTCGTGCGCGCCATTACGAAACTTCCAATCTTTAAGATGGCGGTATTTCGTTCTGTCGTTATTTCGTTCTGTCGCGACAGAACGAAAAAACTCCATTTAAAAATTGTAAGTTTCGTAATGGCGCGCGCGACAGAACGCGTTTTGTTGCGTTCATAGTGTCGTTGTTTCGTTGTGTCGCGCGCGCGGTTTATCGTTGTATCGTTGTGTCGGGCGCCCAAAACGAAACTTCAAAACTTTAAAATGTCGTTGTTTCGTATTGGCGCGCGCGACAGAACGAAACAACGAAATGTCCGAAGTCAGCCACCATAATGAACTGACTTTTATCTCTCATCTTAACAAACAATTAGCCTAACAGAGATATAACCACACAAAGAAAACAAAAGCGCCATGAGTAACACTGAAACATCACACAATGTCAACGAAATTCATTAATAATACCTGCTTTGAAACAATTATTATTTTGTCCAAGTTTCATGGATTTAATTTAAAAATAGGCAGTTGGTTAGTTAAAGTGAAAGTTGAAATATCCATGCAAATGTATGTAAATAGTTTAAACGCCAATAATGTTGCCACGAAAACAACGTCATGTGACGGCACGTAAAAGGGTAAGAAATATATCTGTATGTAAAATTATTGTGAAATCCAGGCAGC
The DNA here is from genome assembly GCA_012932295.1 of Cyclina sinensis. Classification (NCBI taxonomy): domain Eukaryota; kingdom Metazoa; phylum Mollusca; class Bivalvia; order Venerida; family Veneridae; genus Cyclina; species Cyclina sinensis. The sequence goes on along the minus strand of JAAONU010000009.1, from coordinate 7,015,809 downwards.
GGTTTCCTAGGAGAGGATTTGCAACGTTTCCCTTTTTAGTGAATTCAGACCACGTTCTCTGTACGCCATGTATTTCAATGGAAGGAATTTGTTAAAGGGTCAAATAAAGAATATTTTTGTGTGAAATTATTTTGAAATTGGGCACGTGGTTTCTGAGAAGAACATTTTCAAAGCTTTTCCTTATTGTACCTGTGGGAACCAGTGTTCTGTATGGAACCACTTAATTTAAGGATTAGAAATATAGACTAAAAGAGGAACATTCCGATGAACTTTGGTTAAAATTGGCCCAGCAGTTAAGAAGATGTTGTTTGAAAGAAAATGTTGACGACGGACAGTCACCCGTCCTTCAGCACTTTGAGCTTATATGAGCTAAAATTGGAACAAACAAAACTAAACTTGAAGAACATTTCAATGTTCATCTACTGGTTATAATCTAATTTTATAACAAATACCTTTAGATATCAAAATAGATTAAAAATTACCACAATTGTTTTTTTCTGATATGGAGTATTTACTTAGTTTCATCTTTCTGAATTTGTAATAATAATAATTAGGATCATGGTGATAATGAAAATAATAATAAAAACTATTTCTGGATTTTATCTTTATACATTTACGACTGTTTATTATCAAACGTTTAAACGTTTTTAGTTATTTTAAAGAATATACAGAAAGAAAGACAAAAAAACGATCCTTTTAAGTATTCTGAGGCGTGCCCTCATTTCTGACAAAGTGTCAATCATTCTTTCATCCTTCCATGTGATATTTATATATGTATATTTAAGAACAAACGCACATTCCTTTTTGTTGTACACAACATGTTTCATGAGCATTTTTTATGTAATTAATGCAATGTCAGTGAACTAGACTACATCAATCCTTCAATAAATACCTATCAATAGTTCTTAAGGTAAACATTTCATGTTGGAACTTCTGTACAGACATATTTTTGGTACATCTAGACCTGTCACTTCTGTTTGACACATGTATTCGCCATAAATGTTGTCATTTTCGGTTTGCACCGGTTAGTCTCTTACCAAAGATCGATATTTCTGCTAAAATCTGGTAAAATTGATGTCGTTTTATTTAGAAAGTATAATTAAGAAAAAAATTATGTATTAAAATAGTTATTGGTAAAATGTTTTTTTTCCATCTAGGCTTCTCCGGATTTCCCATGTTTATAAATATTTTTAGGTCGGGTATAGCCGAATGACTTCGTTAATCGAGCGAATGTCGTTCGTGACGTAAATTCGTTCACGGAAGCTTCCAAACTTACTTGGTTATCAATTCATAAGCATATCACATTATAATTTGCAAATCAAAATTTTAATGCCACCATCCGCTAGACTTTTGGTCACTTTGCCTCTCTCTTCGTAGAAGATCAGTCGTGTCTCTTGCTTGTTCTTAAAAACTCATAATATTTGTTAACATTTACCATACACTTTCTTTACCATACAGGTATGAATTGTTTAATACAAACAGTTCATTATTGAGAACGTGGTTTGTTTACATTGTCGTCTGGGCACATTTCAGAAAGCGAGTTTTTCGTGTTCTATTAATCTATCCATCTGACGTCGATTCAGGTCCATTTTAGATAGAATGATATAATAGCCTTTTTAAGACCATTAAGCCGAAAGGATTCAAGTTTGTCTTGATTTCAAGTAGGTCTGAACAACCACCTCTGTTTACCGGCCGCTCCCAGGCCTTTGTCGCTACCAGACTTTGAAATAGCGCTACCTCTGACAAGCACATCCTTTTTAGACACTTTTGGCCATGCAAAGCAATCCCTAAAACGTTTGTAACTGATGAAAGACCTTTGGGCCTTTGAGATTCCCAATCAGAGACAGGCATTCCTAGGGGCCTTACAGTATTTTTAGAATTTTCGCCCATTATGTTCAGACAAAGAATTGCAGAAAAAATATTTCCGCAAAAAAGATCATTTTGAAAATATATTAAAATTTAACGGTCAACATAGTTTATTTAATAAGTATAAAAGACCTATCCAGCAGTAAATCATATCTACATTAGCGATCTTTTTTTTTCTAAAAGAGAAAAGATCCACTCCTATAATAAAAGGCCACCCTTATTCCATTTATTGAGAAAAGTAATCCACATAACTCCACTGCTTTGTCTGAACCGACAACATTTCCACGTCCAGCCTAAAATGTAAAATGAAATACTCATATAACATTGAAGTGAATGTTAAAGAATTGCCATATTGAATATTGACATAATTTCACACCAATGTTTAAATTTTCCGAAAAAGTTCAATGTTTAAATTTTCCGAAAAAGTTCAGAAATGTACATGCACCCTGACCTACAAATCCAACCACGTGAAACTCGTACAATATTAATCCGTTCATAAGATATTTCGTGCTCACAACTTACTCATGCGATTCATGCGTGTTAACCATGTGGTTTTATTAAGTGAATTGTACACAGGTGTATTTGGTCGTCGGCATACGACCATGTTTACAGAGTTAACTAACAATTATATAGTTTCTGATTATGCCAGGGCTGTATTTTGTATGACCATGGTTGCGAACGCAAGAACTAGCCGCTAGACGTTTGAACGACTAACATTCGACAATATTACATTTTATTCGACGTGTCAGAGAAACGAGAATGTTTACAATTGGCAGAGTTCTTGTAGGCGGTGTATTAAGTCAGTACAGCAAGAATACTACGTGCGTCAACAACATCTGCCTGACAGATTTGTGACGGATATTTTCGGGAAAGTAAACTAAGAGGCCTTATATGTAAATATATAGTCAAATATCGGTTAATAGAACGAATGATTAGCTGGTACATGACCTTTCACAGTCCTTGCCCGACGTCATTGACATCAATGTCTTATTTTGGCATGGTACATTCACGCTCAGCGTTGGCAGAACGTTATGTTTAGTGACTGTAATTGCTGTTGCAAAACTGTTACATAAAGGTAGATTCTAGGTAACCAACAACCATAGGTTTAAATCTCAACTACGCGTATACCAAGGAATCTCATAGCAAGGTGTTACATCTATTATGTCTAAAGCCATGTAGTTGTTCCTACGTGGCCAGAATTCCGCGGTCTCTGCTACGTATTTGGTGTGGTTCTAGGGAGTGACATCCTGTTGATGTGATTGCGGCGACCACAGCTAACAAAATTACTCTGATTAGTAATTTGAAATTCAAGATTCGATGAATAATTTGACCAAGAAATGCTGTCTAATTAATTATCACCTAGCTATATCTAGAACGTATATATTCAAGGCTTCGTTTTAACGAACAAACGGATGGAAAGACTGACCGACGGACGACAGAAGCATAACATAATACGTCCCTTTGGGCGTTTAAAAAATTATATGAGATGGGACTTAAGGCTTGTCAGATTTTTTATGTCATAAGCACAATAATAAAATGGGTTTAACAGTCATTTATATTTTTCGCTGTAAAGAGGTTATTACAAAACATTCGGCCAAAATTATACTTTTAAATGTCAAAATTCATTGCGTTAAGCAGATATAGGTGATATACCGAAAGTAAGGATGTACAATTACTCTAGTGATATTTATAAAAACGGTGATAATATAAGCGGTGACGATAATGTCCTTTTCATTGTTGCAAATCATTTGTTGATATGTTTTAATACAGTGTAGTCATTGTAGTGGTGATTGAAGTATTCCCGTGCTTACATTTGTTGTTGTAGCAAGTTATTTGTTCATTCTAAGTGATGATGATTTTATTTGTCTTGATGATCCCAGTAACCAATTTCTGTTACGCAAAATACAAAACAAACATATGTGTGTAGTACCTTTGTACACCTTTTTTTCAACTTTTCGAGCTCGCACGCATCACACAAATAAGCATATATACATGCACATACATTCAAGACTACTTTAATTTTGATTATACATTTAAGAAAAAGTCACATACTGTTCACTTCTTTTGAATAGTTTTTATAAGGAAAGTTGATTTTCGATACTAGTATATGAAAGAATAAATTTAAGATCTTAAGAATATTTTACCATTATGAATTCGGTAACTTACTTTGACACATCCATTATCCCAAGCTATCCAGAACCATCGGTATACATCTGGTGATAGGATGCCGTCGGGATATTCCTAAAGGTATTAATTACTTTTATTAATTGGTACCACAGGTTTCAACCACAGATTGTTTGTATCAGTTTTTCTTTTTTACTGTTATCAACTTATGTTATCATAATTTAGATTTTATAAACCATTTATAATCTTAAACATGGTAATAGGCTGTGATTATAAACTGACTACATCGACTGATTTATATACGTCATATTTCTATTATAGTAACTAATTTCTATTAGTCTAATTTCTACCAGTACCGCTTTGGCGTTTTGGTGCGTTAGCAAAGGCATCGGACGAAATAACGACAAGATGACAAAGGTGAAAATAAGCCACCATATATAATATCATTCAAAGGTATTGTAAGCTTTCTTCGCCCGACGTTAACAACAGTTTTTGTCATCATCACGGAATTGTTATTTAAAGATCTTCAGTATTCCATTTAAAAAATGAAATAAAATGTGAATGATATCGAATGATAACTCGAAATCGAGGTGTCAGTCATAAGCTCTTAGTATAGAAGATAATTTAATGCGTCAGTATTAAACTTTATAATTATAGTGTGTTGTTGTTGTAACATTGTTTGGATGGAAAGCAATTTGTTCTAAATGAACACTCTAAATTGTCTAAATGCCTAAAATTTGAATATATATGATCTTTTTAAATTATTATTTATTTTTCATTTTAAAGAGAATCAGTCAATAAAATAATCAGTATATCATCTCTTAATAACAAGAGGGCCATGATGGCCCTATATCGCTCACCTGAATATGACTGCTTTTAACAAAGTTGCTATGGACCTGGTTAATTGAACCCATATTCAAACTTGGCCTAGAAATTATTGAAACAATCTTTCTGACAAATTTCAAGGTTATTTGGACTGAAAGTGTAGCCTCTAGTGTTAACAAGGTTTTTCGATATTTGGGCTCTGTGACCTAGTTTTTTAATCCAGATAATCCATATCCAAACCTGAGCTAGAAATCATCAAAACAACCTTTCTGACAAATTTCCAGGACATTTGGACTGAAAATGTAGCCTCTAGAGTGTTTACAAAGTTTTTCGATATTTAGGCTCTGTGACCTAGTTTTTTAATCCAGATGACCCATATTCAAAGCTGAGCTGGAAATCATAGAAGCAACCTTTCTGACAAATTTTCAGGTTATTTGGAATTAAAATCTTAACTCTAGAGTGTTAACAAGGTTTTTCCATATTTGGTCAATGTGACCTAGTTTTTGACCAAAGATGACCCATATTAGTACTTGAGCTAGAAATCATCAAAACAACCTGTCTGACAAATTTCCAGGATATTTGCACTGAAAATGTAACCTCTGGAGTGTTAAAGTGGTTTTTACCTTTTAGGGCTCTGTGACCTAGTTTTTGATCCCAGATGACCCATATCCTAGTCCGGGCTAGAAATCATTGAAACAACCTTTCTGACAAATTTCAAGGACATCTGGACTGAAAATGTAACCTCTAGAGCATTAACAAGGATTTTCTACTTTTTGGCCATGTGTCCTAGTTTTTGACCCCACATAACCCATATTCAAAACTGAGCTAGAAATCATTAAAACAATCTTTCTGACAAATTTCAAGGTTATTTGAACTAAAAATGTTACCTCAATGCGTGTTTACAAGGTTTTTCCATATTTGGGGTCTGTGACCTAGTTTTTGACCCCAGATGACCTTTATTCGAATCTGAGCTAGAAATCATTAAAACATTTTTTCTGATAAATTTCGAGAATATTTGGACTGAAAAGTAGCTTCTAGAGTGTTAACAAGTTTTTTGCTATTTTTGGGCTCTGTGACCTAGTTTTTGATTTCAGATGACACATATTCAAATTTAACCTAGAAATCATTGAAACAACCTTTCTGACAGATTCCAGGTTATTTGGACTGAAAATGTTACCTCTAGAGTGTTAACAAGGTTTTTCCATATTTGGGCTCTGTGACCTAGTTTTTGACCCCAGATGACCCAATTTTGAGCTTGAGCTAAAAATCATCAAAACAACCTTTCTGACAAATTTCCAGGATATTTGGACTGAAAATGTAACCTCTAGAGTGTTAACAAGGTTTTTTCTATTTTTGGGCTCTGTGACCTAGTTTTTGAACCCAGATGACCAATATTCGAACTTGAGCTAGAAATCATAGAAACAACCTGTCTGACAAATTTCCAGATTATTTGAACTGAAAATGTTACTTCTCCTTCTACAAGAAGATTTTCAAAGTTTTCACTATATTAGCCTATGTAAAACCAATGACCCCGGGGTGGGGCCAAATTTGACTCCAGGGGTATAATTGGAACAAACTTGGTAGAGGTCCACTAGACAATGCTACATACTAAATCTTAAGGCTCAGGGCCTTGTGGTTTCAGACAAGAAGATTTTCGAAGTTTTTCCTATATAACTCTATGTAAAACAAGTTACCCCTGGGGCGGGGCCATTTTTGACCCAGAGGCCATGACTTGAACAAACTTGGTAAAGGTCCACTAGACAATGCTGCACACCAAATATCTAAGCTCTATGCCTTACGGTTTCTGACAAGAAGATTTTTAAAGTTTTTCGTATATAACTCTATGTAAAACAAGTTACCCCTGGGGCGGGGCCATTTTTGACCCAGAGGCCATGATTTGAACAAACTTGGTAGATGTCCACTAGACAATGCTGCACACCAAATATCTTAGCTCTATGCCTTACGGTTTCTGACAAGAAGATTTTTAAAGTTTTTCCTATATAACTCTATGTAAAACAAGTTACCCCTGGGGCGGGGCCATTTTTGACCCAGAGGCCATGATTTGAACAAACTTGGTAGAGGTCCACTAGACAATGCTGCACACCAAATATCTTAGCTCTATGCCTTACGGTTTCTGACAAGAAGATTTTTAAAGTTTTTCCTATATAACTCTATGTAAAACAAGTTACCCCTGGGGCGGGGCCATTTTTGACCCCAGGATCATAATTTGAACAAACTTGGTAGAGGTCCACTAGATGATGCTTTATACCAAATATCAAAGCTCCAGGCCTTGTGGTTTCTGACAAGAAGATTTTTAAAGATCCAACTTTTCAAATCTGTTTTTAGCTCCTGTGACCCAGAAATGCAATGAACCGGAACCATTTGAACAAACTTGGTAGAGCTTCATGCAAGGAACATTCTAGGCAAGTTATATTAAATTTTGCCCAGTGGTTTCAGAGGAGATGTTGTTTGAATGAATTGTGGACGACGGACGGACGGACGGACGGACGGACGCCGGACAATCAAGGATCCTAAAAGCTCACATGAGCATGCTCAGGTGAGCTAAAAAGGTATATCTCTTTAATGGATATATAAAAAAATTACACAGACATGCTGCTGTACGTTGGCCAATAGATCCAATCATTCATTTTTGAACAAATAACAACAACATTTGATTCATGCCAACATCTATATTTAAGCGCTGAAGAAAACACAGTTAAATACTTTCGAAAAAAAGCAATAATGAAATACTGACAACATTAATAAAAATATGTTTTTTTTTCTATAGTTTTATCAAGTATACTAATTACGATTTAGATGTAAAATGGTTATCTCTAGAAATGAAAAACTTGATATGATATTCTTTCATTACATACATAAATCTTTACCTGTGGGTCAACGATGAAAGGGGGCTGTTATAAACCGAAGGATCTAAGAAAATATATGTACAATGTCAAAGCTACTTACAACGGAAGATGTCCATTCACCGCCTGATATTAACAAAGAATGCTTTGTATTATCAAAGGAACCAATGTTGACATTTACCACGTCTTTTCTGAAATCGTCAGAATCCCTATCACGCTGAAGCAGTACATACGCATATGATGTTCCTATTTGCAATGTAATAATATCAGTAAATTTTGTACCCGAACTTTTGCCATTTCGAATCAGCACGCACACTTTTGTTGTACATGTATGTGATGCCATGTTATCTTAACACATACATGTTTATGTCTTTGAAGTGTTATTAGGCAAACCGTGTTTAATGTTAACAAAATATCAATGCAAACGAAGAGCCAGTAAAAATCAAAGCTTATTTAAGCGTTATAAGTACATTCGTTTCTTCGTGCAACTAACTGAAATTAAAAAAGGACAGCTGTGTATAAGTCTAAGTCTAAATAAATCTTGTGGTGTACAGAACTATGTAAAAAGAAATATCCATAACTTAATTACCGCAATCGCCCCATCTAACACCCATGCCCCAATAAACGTCCCCACGTGTTTTTTGACCTGCAAATGAATGTGCCCGTTTTTTTTGCAGCAGGGAAAGTTGTAAATAAACATACGTTTTCATCATTGTTTCCTTTCCGTTCTGCTACTTCCGGTTTCGATTTTACGAACTTTCTTGTGTCTTGAACGAGAAGGTAGGCGTTACATTAGTACGCCTTTAATTATTCCCCTTCTTTGAAAAATTCTATATGCGTTAGGTGGGGCGAATACAGTAATATTTTTTATTACATAATTTCGTTCTATTTATAAAAGGATGAAGCAATTATATTTTTAAAACACGTGTTTACAAGTTTCTCTTCAAAATTTAGAATATAGAAAAGGTACAGTTTCACTTGCACGGAAACATATACTAAACTGACTAGATTTACAATATATGCGTTACAACTATTTTTCTAGCGAGCATCTTAATTTATAACAGACTTTGGACAGATTTGTAGTTATTTTAGAATTGCCCAGAATCAAGTGACACGTAACTGCAGCCAAATTAATGTGCATTTATATGCCGCATCATCTAGTCACTGATACCGTTGGTACTTCCTGAAGATTTGTAGATAATAGGGAGCTTTTTAGTTGTTATTATAATGTGAATATCAGAAGAATGGTTCTTTCATATTTGTAAATCCTGTTTTTTTTCTTGCTGTTGTTTTGTGGCTCTTTTCGGTATATTTCATTCTTGTTAGTGAAACTGGATTTTTGTACATGTCAGAGAAATCATTTCTCAATAAATAAAGCGGGGGAAAAGGTGAAATACGTGATATATTGGTATTTTAAAGCATTAAGGAAAATTCTTCTGACCTACAGGTTCGGTCCAATATAACAAATTCCAGACAAATAACATGGCCAGTAGCAAATAATGATAGTATTACAATATGGTATTTCTATCTGAAAGAGTTTAGAGAGTGAAATAGGATATCTAATTATTCACATTAAAAACTTTTAACAGCCGGTTTAAGGAAAACATGCACGAAAACTTCCGCATGTAAAAGTTTTGGAACGCTGATCTGGTATAAGCGTATTCTTCAACACGGAAAATTAAAATAAATCCTATCCTGTGGCGGCTTTTACTTTTTTCAACGGATCGATATAAGTTTCCTAATTGATATAAAGCCAAAAATCACTTGTTCCTAAGTATTTTCTATACTTTGAAATGGAATGTCTAAGATTTAACCATATGATACATGATGTGTGACAAATTATATCTAAAAAACATCTCACCTTTTGCCTGAAAGACTATAGACAATCTGTTGTCTACTGTAACTCCATCAGCGTGCAGATCATAACGAGAAAAATTTTTCCTATCCAACTCGTTAAAAACATACTCTGGTAAGAAAAAAAGACAAAATTTAAGCACTGAAAAGCGACCGACAATGCCCTACAACCAGCATTTCTGCAATAGCAGCAATTTAAGAAGTAAAATATCCGAAGTGTTGTAGTAAGCTTGTGACTTTATATTGAACTCACAGCAGAATGCCGTAAAATCAACTATACTAAGATGTCCAAGCACTGAACTGATCTTCATGAAGACATTTTAAACATAATGGCGATAATACACTCATCTATTTAATTATTAACACAATGATACTTTATTACAGGCTTCTATTAATTAAGATTTGTTAAAATCAAATACAGACGTATGAAAAGGATGCTCAGTTATATTTGAATATTTTATCAGTTCAATGCTAAAACTTCACCATATCGAGGATTCGGGTGAGCGCCTTACAAATAATAATTAAAATAAGTCTGCCAGATATTCTATCTATTAGAGCTTATTTATCGTCGGTACCGGTTGCCCATATGAACGACGCCCAATGAAGAGATAAGTTATTGTATGTTGTGGGGGTAGTGCAAGATACAGAAAGCATCCCATTCCAGAGAAACCCCTGGTTCTTCTGCATGCCCAATGTATAGCACTGATACACGAGACCTCGGTTTAACGTCTCATCCGAAAGACTATTAGTAATGTTAGTGGAGGGCGGGGGATCGAACTCGGGACCCCTGGTTTACCAATCCAGCGCGTTACCACTGGACCACATCCGCTCCTCTGCTAGTTATTGTTAAAAATTAACATATTTATGCTGTTTAAGTTGGAAGGAGGTTTAAACTTTGTAAATTGATGACTTATCACATGAATTTGTCAAAGTGAGCGAGTTGGTTTATATCAAGACTTAGCATAATCCATCATTTGAGGATAACAGTTTGCTTGTGCTGTTCCTTTTCGGGCAGATTCATCGTTTTGTCTTGACAAATCTTAATTTCAGTATTGTTTGTAACAAAACTTATGTTAGGAAAAAAGTTTGTTTGATATTAAAGGCAAATCAAAGTCAAAATGGCGAAAGTTAGGTATTTTGAGAATATTATTGAAAACAGTACGAAAATTGGTAGAGTAATGTAGCACTGATTGATAAATCGCAATTTTTCATCAACATCGAAACGGCAAAACTTGCCAACTTAATCACATGACTGTTCATATAACGTCAGTCAAGAAAGCCATAATGACCCTTAAGCGCTTACCTGAGTCTACCCTTCCCTGCCCTACCTAAACCCTACCTGTAAGAGATGTATAGAAGAAAATAAACCCTATCCTGTGGCGGCTTTTACTTTTTCACGGATCGATATAAGTTTCATAAATGATAAAAAGCCAAAAATCACTTGATCCTAATTATTTTCAGATATTGTCAGCAGCTTCAAATGAGAATAAAAGTTATAAAATTTCCCTTATAGACATTATAAGAATATAACACCTGACCCCCCGGCGAAAGTATATAATTTTCATGATCTATATAGAACATTATTCAAGGAATATTCTTTAAAAAATCAAATAAATGCAACAGTTACGAGAAGACTTTTAAACTTTCTCATACAGACAATTCAAAGAAAATAAACCCTGTCCTTGGTAGCGATGTTTTTTCACTGACCATCATTAAATTCACAAATCATACAGATGCTTATCCAAAGAACGTTTGAGCTAAAATATTTCAAATCGGCGGGATTAGTGAGGAGAAGAGCTTCATCAACTAGAGCTTTGTTAGGAGCACATTTAGTTAAATAAATCAGTAAGTGGGTCTTGCAAGGGACATTCTGGTAAAATTAAATTGAACGAGGCGCAGTGGTTTCAGACGTTTCAGATGACGTTTGAACGCAATTACTAACGGACGGACGACGAACTCCAGACATTAGGCAATTCTAATAATATTTCACTCTAAGTGAGCTAAAAAGTAATGACTACTACAAATATTTCTATCGGATAATGTTGATCGATGCATTCGTCTATATACTCATTACATTTTAAATAATGGTTTTGTCTTTCTTCCAAAATATCTTTTCATCATTTGAAAACACTATGCTATTTCATATAAACTTATATTTGAAGAAATTTACTTTTTTTGTTCATTTATTTTTACTTAGTTCCCGTATTATGGTACACGCGAGACCTTCATACGTATAAATTATGTTATGAACATTAATATAGACAATTAATTATTTAGACTGAAAATTCCATATGAAGGTTGTTACCGTCTAGTGCATATATTCCTAAAATTTTATAAGTACAACCTCTGAATATTGCGTAAGGGAATCGATTCTTTGGCTCAGTGGTGAGAGTGTTGACCTTTGATGCGCTAAGATCGGAGTTCGAATCTCGCTCTGGGTTGTGTATTCTAAGATGCAATGCATCTTTCTGTTGCGGACTTTCATGTTCGTAAGAAAGTTCAGATATAAATTGTTACTAAACAGAAACAACTACCAACAAACTTTAACAATAACTATATTTCAATTTACAAATAATTTTGTTTTCCAAAACTATAAGGGAAAGAATTTTACAAAAGAAAATCTTACTCACTTATTTAAACTGATTCAATTCCCTTTATTAATAATTTGAGTCCTCACTTCCTTTTATTCAGTTCACATATTTAAGTTTCTGATGTTTAACACTGCATGTATAACTTTAGAAAGGCAGACATTGTTCACAGGTTTCAAGGTCACAAGGGGTCATAAACATGAAATCCTTTAACATTCAATATCTTGATATCTGTTTGAGACAAAATGATTGGTCTCAATGAAAAAAAAATTGTGGCAATTGTAGGATTTCTCGATTCTCTCTGTTCATCCGTCCGTCATTCCGTCCGTCTGTCCGTCGCATTTTGCAAATAACTCGGCACAAAATGTAAATCAATGATGAAAATGTAGGCTAGACCCATGTCCATAGCATAAAAGTCAAGAGCAGAGTAAACTTTGATCTTTGTTGATATTCAATATATAATTAATTTCAAAGATTGTGTTGTTGGTGAATCGGTCTCTTATGTACATCATTTTTGAACATTCACTGTGCTTTCAGCATTGGTTTTGATCATCATGCAACTTGGTAGTTTTCATCACTGATGAAACTTAAGTATAGTGAAATTTTATAATATAATATAATTTAAACGTTATCTATGGCTTTCAAGTTGTTTTTTTTATTCAATAATATGCTAGTATTGACGCTGAGAACAAGAGAACAAACTTTAAATCCTCAGACAGTAGAAGACCTGACTATGAATAGTTTACTCAATGTTTAAACATAGCTGGATGGTTACATAGGAAATGTTATATTCTAAAGAAGGTGGCTTAACGAAAACAAACAACGAAATTTATACTCAAGAAGCATAATTAACATCTCACCTCGTCCGCAGAATGGTGTCTGACTCCATGTTCCGTTGTGAAGACAGATTATGGATTCGTCACCGCTAAGAACATAGCCTTCGTCGCATACCACTTGTCGGGTACTTCCGGCAAAGTTCTCCCCACGCCGAATAGTACCATGCTGCAAGCTGGGTATATTACCACATTCTTCATAGATAAAAAAATGAATACACGAGTATGCAATTGAATGCGCAATATAAATAAATGATCGTGGTCACGTGACGGCTTATCTGTGACGACCAGTCTGATAATCATTTGTGTTGAAACAAGGGGTTCGTTAGGTCACCGCTTAATTGTTTCTCTTTCAAATCTAAATCATATAGAACGGATACCAGAACTGATTTTCAATTTTTATTTTGCAACACATTAATGAATTATTTCATAAAAGAAATCAGCTTTAAGTATAACAATTATGGTAGAAATTATCTTATCAACATGTATGTATTTTTCGTGGCTGAGCTCACTTATGTATAACAATTCTTTGAATCCTTTCCATACTTTTAAAATGTTCTTAAAAGTAGGCGTCTGTATAATGTTATTGTCCTTTAACATTAAAAAGTAACTTAATATACACAAATTTAACAATTTGAGGCACTAAGAAATAACAACAAAACACTTATTTCATTTGTAAATCGTCATCATTTTGGTAGACTTTACCTTTGACTTCCGGTAGAGTTTCCGCTCCCTATGCTCTGTGGAACGGTTTCAAGACCAAAATTCTGACAGGCATATTTACAGTTTCTTCTTTGTTAAACGTTACACTACTTAATAATCTACTTTCTCTTTTTTTCAGTCTTGATTACCTGACTTCATATTCTATTTTATGATAGCGATCTACTAAATGACAGCTATGCTTATCTTCTTTGAATACAAAACACTTGTTGGGTACTTCCGGCAAAGTTCTCAGAGTTTGATATCATGCAAAATATTTAATATAATTATGATCTCAGAAGTATATAATACCTAAGGAAACAAGGTTTACAAGCTTTATATGTTTTTGTTTGTAAAACAGCTACGAAGTTGTTTCCCTTTGAAGTATAGCTGTGACTAGGGGATTGGAAGCGGTTCCCTAGACAACAGCCTTAACAGTTAAGGATCGGTTCAGTAGCCTATGCAGCTGATAATTTTTCTCGACATAACTATCCAGTAATGTGAAAAAAAATCAGGATAATTGCCTATCAATATTTATGTTGTGAATTTAGAACCTATGATTTGTTTGCCATGCGTATTGCAAACTTTATTATTATGATACCTGAACTCTTAGAGTAGGTGATTGTTTTTATTTGTTAATGGTAATATAAACAAAATTTGCATATATTACTTTGACTTCACTTTTACGTGCAAGCCAGCAGTAATCAAAAAGTGTCCTCGTACAAACGTTAAAAGACACTATTTGAATAGCTCTCCTGTGGGTATAGTCGTATAACTACAAAAAAGTTTCTTTTTATAATCAATCAAGGAACGATTTGATGATTAAAATTATGTAATGGGAAGTTTTATTCAAAATTTATATCTTCTTACCTATTTTCTTGCACATGTATGAATTACCGTTTGGGTAACAACGTTCAGATTCTTTGCAGAGGTGACCAGCGCATCCACCAACCATTGTCTGCAGTAGAGGAGGTAAAACAATAACTATAAAAATGAGTTTATAGATGCCCTTTAGAGATTGTAATACAAGTAACGCAGTTTTATTTTGAGCAAGATACATCAACTTTAGGAATTAAATAAATCATCTAAATCTAATGATAGGATGTCTTAGTTCAGTAAAATATGCATTGGCTTTCTTTTTTTTATTTGAAGGGATTAATACCAAAGAAGTTTTCTCATTTAAGTTTATTTCTATTGCGCATAGCCGGAACGGGGACTTACGAAATGACTCCATTGCTTTTAAACGGAACACCGATTGTGTGTGCTAACTTGACCTGTGGGAAGGAAAGGGTTGTCATTCTAGCAAGATGTCGCCCTAACGAGAGACTTGAATGGGATTCAAACTTTTGAAATATTATGATGTAATTAGCACTGGCCACGTAAACAAAGTGAACAGATACACAAATAATACAAATTCCCATTTTAAACGACTCTGAATTTCAATAGAAATGACACGCGATTTCGTAAAATTTTGTATCATTAAGTATTGTGTAAACGCGTGTGCAAATGTATACCTGCGGGTATTGTGTAATGTCAGAGAAGATAGTGCCTGGTTCATCAACAAAATCCGACAATGATACTTCGCCATAACCGACTTTGTTTAATTGACAGGACTCTTTACGGCGGTTGAAATTAATTGACCTGCATGCTACTATGACCATACATGTCCGTATGCAATCATGGTGCGCAGAGGTGATGATTTCAAATAACAGATGACCAACCAAACGTTTGTTTAGGTGCTCCGGTTTGATTTGAAAAGTTCGGCTGCATTGATTGGCAGAAACAAACACGAAATTCACGTAAAATATAATTAGAAACTGCAGAATCTTCGCCATTCTGTAACGTATATCTGTCTCAAGAGGTTCTGAAAATGAATGTTTGAATTAATTTATTTATGAAAACCCTTATTAAAAGCAATAAATTTGCGAATTCTCTAAACGTACGCATTGTGTACATTTAATGATGTTGGCGATCTGCGAAACGTTGACTTCAGCTGAAAACTTCTGAAATTGTTCAAAGTATTTTATTACGAGACATACATCTACCGTTTCATTTTCTTCTGACAAAACAATGTACATTTAGGTCCAACTAGAATAATTGTATTGCATTTAATTATTTAAACTTTAGTATTCATTTTGCATTTTTTTCATTGTGGATACCAGTGTTTTTCCAGTTTTTTTCTCACGAAAAAAAAGTCATATGGAAATAGTATCTATACTTTTAACTAATGATTCTTGATTTTCTTATTTTTATCTGATTTTTCGAAATATTTGCCGAAGAAGTGAAGAAGTTACGATAGTAACAACAGGAAAAAAATAATTATTTCAAAACTCGGTAAAAACAAACGACATTAAAACATAAACAACTCTCAATATGTTATTAAATATCACAAACAGTACAACAATACTGTTTAACTTACTTTGTTAAAATCTTATTCCAGCAGTTCTGTCACTCTGTTGCGTTTTGCAGTTTTATACCAGTCAGAGATAAAACAAGAGTACATAGCTATCTTGGTCGCTAACCTCTGTTCTATTCATTTGTTTAGAAAATACAAGTTTTTCAAATCATTAAGTTGTAATGCAGAAAAAAAAAATATTTAAAGAGTGAGTACATGAAAGCGTTCGCACCACAATTTTCAAACAGATAGCTATATTTTAAAATATTTTCTCTAAGGGTGAAGTTTGCTTCATTATTAAGTGAAGATTGGAAAGTAAACAAGTTGGGTAACACATATCTATCAGCTCGGTTGTTTTCGAAGAAAACACCAAAATATTGTTATAGTTCCCTCGTCGTCTGCGGCAGTGTGCAAGAAATTTGACATTTTCACACACTGTCTCTTTATAATGACACACCGCATAAATACCACAAGTTATAACTCTCTCTTCCTTATTTTCAGAATTAAGCCTTTTAAACTTAGAAAATTACTTATCATATTATTCAGCTTTCAACAGCTTACTTATAGTGACAAGCTACTGAACTAAGACAAGATATCTAACTATGTCATCTTTATTACTGGAATTATTCTCCTTTTTTAACTTTGAACATGATTAAAACAAGTTATTTACCTTGTTAACACTCTGTAAGTGTCATTTAACATCCAGTCATTCTAAAAAATGGTCAGCATTTCTGTCATGAATTTCTGGGTCATATGGGTCAAAATCTAGCTCACCAGGCCCCAAAACAACCTTGTTAACTCTCTACAGCAGCATGTATATACATTCATCACAAAAATTAATCCGAATGTTTGTCTTGAGGATCTTTAAGCCAAATTAAAAGCTGGGTCACATGGTTTCAAAACTAAGTCATCAAGTCAAATAATAAAAACTGTTTTTACACTCTAGAAGCCATGTTTTTCCCTATCTTCATGAATATTTGTCAGAATATTTGTCTTGATGATAAGTTCAGAAGTCAATCAATTGGGGTCAAAAAAGTCAGTAGGTCAAATCATCCAATAACCTTTTAGTTTACACTCCAGACAAAATGTTTTCTTAACACTAATTCTAAAAATCATCAGAATGTTTGTTTGATATATTTAGGTCATGTTCAACAGTCGATCACATGAGTCAAAAAGTAAGTGACAATACTAGAGGCTATATTTCTTACCCCGAAATGATGAATTTTTGTCAGAATGACTGTCTTGATATATAGGTATTTTGAAAAAGTAGGTCACAAGGATCAAACTATAGTTCAGCATGTTAGAGGCAATATTTTCTACAAGATTAACCTTAAAATTTATCACAATCATTATCTAGATGATATCTGGGTCACGCTTCGAAGTGGGTCATGCGGGTCAAAAAGTGGGTAATCATATAAATGGCCATATTTTCAACCTGATCATCATGAAAATATGTCAGACTATTCGTGTTGATGATATCTAGGTAAAGTAAAATTTGGTCACCATATTTTCTAATTGATTTTCATTGAAATTCAGCCAGATAGTTTGTCTTGACCATATTAAAAGAATGACCAAATTGGATTTTGTTGGATCCAGAGAGTAGATCATCATTCGAAATGTCATGTCATGGAGGAAATGAAAAGACGGTGTTACATATTAACAATCAGATAATAGTAACCTATTTACAGTTTATCTTTTATGGCATGTCATGATTTTCAAATACAAATATGATACCCATGAATGACTTTCTAAATTATTCCACCCCACCGTCAAGTAACTGCAGATGATCATTTTACCCAAAATACTCCTATTTCAATTCAAAGTAGTTCTGTCGTTCCTATTCAAATACAGCTTTTAGTATTATTTATAAAGTAACTACAGCCAAACGTTGGCACCTGCAGGCAGGGCTCTTGGCTTATTATTTTTCGTTTTGTACAAACCCCGTTTTTAGAGATAAAATATAAAAAGAAAAAGAAAACAAAAGGGTCATGATGGCTCTGGATCGCTCACCTGGGTACTAAGCAAACGTCAAAAATAATACATGTATTACATTTTCTAATTGAAGATTTGTAGGTACCTACAAGTAAAGACTCTATGACTATATATATATATATGACTTTGGCCTTGACCCATTGATTTCAAAACCCACCTAATGTTAGAGGTTCATGCAAGGAACCTACATACTAAATATCAAAGATATTGGTCTGTAAATGAAGGCTCTATGAGGTAACGTTGATAAATCCATTTATATCCTCGGTGACCTTAACCCCAATCTAAAGGAAGAGGTTTATTAAAGCTGTCTATATACCAAATATTTCAAATATCAGTCAATAAATAAAGACTCTATTACAAAAAGTAGAAAAATCTTTTTTTAGACTTAGTGACATTGACTTAATTTCCTCAAACTCCACCGTATGGTAGAAGACCTTGGAAGTTGCCAACAAACAGGCATCTAGAAGGATGTGTTGTACTCAGGTGAGCTAAAAAGAAAGAAATGGCGTCCTGAATCTGTCTCAATTTTTGTTTTCATTCTTTCACATGCCATATCAGTAATGTACGCAGACTGAGATCAACCTTTTCAGTTTTGTACTGTAAGAACATCCACCATACAAACATGATATCGCTCAAGTGGATTGTCCGGAGCATAAAAGTGGCTGATTTTATTTCTTTATGAAAAGTTTGAAGCTTACATAGTTACGAAGGTTAGTTATTGCTGATAACAGTACAATTTATAAATTTAAAAAAATGTTTCCTTTTCGTAAAGATTACCTTGAAATTTTACAAAAGCAGTTAAAAAGTACTTCTGGAGGGATGTGTTGCATACTAATTCTGATTCTGACTGTATACATTCTTTTTAGAGTTGCCACATTTTATAACCATTCGATAAAAATGAATTAAAAAATCAGTATTTTAAGATTTTTTACAAGATAATTAGATCTATAAAAGGTATTGCCAATAAAGATGGTGTTTTTATTGACAGGGAAGAACTGGAGTTACAATAAGAATTAAAAATAAGCTTTTTCAGATTTGTAGGGACTAAGATGCTTTAAGAAACTATTTATAAATATAGAAATGAGTGAAAATTCTCTAGAGTATGACAGTTTATGTTCTGTTATACCGTTGTATTTAAAGCCCATATTAAGTATAACAGGTAAACATTATATGTACAACATTTTACGAACATGATATCCCCAAATGTATAAAAATTGTCACATTTTTAATTGAAAATTCAGAATAGAAAAACATATCCAAAAATATTTAAAAGTTTTTTTTTTAGAATGTCTATCTACATTTTTGTTATGCTGTTACAAAACAATAGTGTGTTATGTCAACTTACTAGATTGTGCTGTATATTTATCTGTTTATTTTGTGCCATTTTCTATTTTTTCTGTCTTAGTAATTGTTCTTCATGTGAGTTTTACAGGACAATAAATTATATTCGATGCAAAATTCAATTTGTTTGTATAAACAACAGTTTCAAAAGTTTCTTTCGTCAATTTCCTGGTTTGCGCGATGCATATACTATTTCATGGGATTTTTTCGTTATATTTGATATAAAATCCTATTTGTTATGTAAATGAAGCATTTTGTGCTGTCCATATGCTAGTTTGTGCTGTGTAAGTTTAAGTTTGTTTTAGGAATACTAAGTTATGAGCACTTGAAGTTATATTCAGCACACAAATTTGTTATGTAGATACAATAGTTCGTTTTGGTTACAAAAATACACTTAATGAGTTATAAATAGGACCGAACGATTGAAAACGGCACAGCACAAACTAGTAGATTGTCAGAACAAACTAGAATCGGTTCACAACAAATTAAGAAAAGAATAATGTCAAGACATTTTAGGATTTCCTTATTACAGCATAGTCATTTAGCATTTATTTTTTTAACTCAGAGTCAAATGCAAATGAAGCATTAGCTTTGTATGTACTTATTTAAAGAAAATACATTTATTTCGTAATTTCCAAGAGTTATTGGCTCAGGTGAACTGAAAAGGAGGGTCCATGAATTTACATAAGCTTTGTTGAAAATGATAGCATTGAATATTATGTATGGGATTACTTCAATGATGTTATATGCATTAACAACTCTTTTATTCAAATATCTGGCAACAGGTAGAACAAAATGATAATAAAAATTTAAAAGAACAGCACTGTTAAGCGTCACTGAAATCAAAATTCAAATATAGATAATTTAGCATACAGAATACTGTACAAAAGAAATTCAAATTGATATTTGTTTAGTTAATGCTGCAGTT
Source organism: Cyclina sinensis (assembly GCA_012932295.1). Classification (NCBI taxonomy): domain Eukaryota; kingdom Metazoa; phylum Mollusca; class Bivalvia; order Venerida; family Veneridae; genus Cyclina; species Cyclina sinensis. The sequence goes on along the minus strand of JAAONU010000009.1, from coordinate 6,995,500 downwards.
AACAACGGCTGTTATGGAAAAGGAAATGAGATAGGTACGTGTAAATAAATGAACAACGACAGGAAGTTAACTTGTTGATCTACATATGATTTTTTTGACAATTGTCGTCTGCAGTCAGCAGGCAGGAAAGTATATTCGTTTTTTTGACAATTGTCGTCAGCAGTCAGCAGGCAGGAAAGTATATTCGGTTTTTTGACAATTGTCGTCAGCAGTCAGCAGTCATGAAAGTATATTCGGTTTTGGAGAAAAAAAAGTAAAAATGAATAGATTCATTATATTGATCCTTTCGAATGGAAAATTAATGATTTTCTTGTCAGAATTCTGTTTCTTGTCTACTTTGATAGAATTGCACAGTCAACAGCCTCTCTCTTTATATCAAGCAGGTAATGAGGTTTTAAGTTACTAAAAGTAAACGCTCCTGTTCACTGAAGCCAGAAATAGTCCGTTTCCGTGCTGTAGTTGTTGGAGTCGTGAAAATGTTCTCACCTTACTTCTCGCTGATAGATTGTCAAAGGTTTAAGATTAGGACATGTGTAATAATTTCTTACCATCCCTCTCACCTTCCACCACCAGGACAATTAATTAGATAGTAAGAGTGTTTGCAAACGTGAAATGTCAGTCAAATAAACATTTATCAAAGTCTAATAAGTCTGCCCAGAACACAAGTAACAGACTTCCAAGTGAACGTGTCCTACTCTGCAGCCTCTGAATGACATAATAGATTGAAGACCAAGTGAACATGTCCTACTCTGCAGACTCTGAATGACATAAAAGATTGGAGAACATGTGAACGTGTCCTACTCTGCAGCCTCTGAATGACATATTAGATTGAAGACCAAGTGAACGTGTCTTACTCCGCAGACTCTGAATACCATAATAGATAAAAGAACAAGTGTTTAAAATAACCTCTTTTGTAGATGCTAACTTGTATTTAAACAAGTACCAGGGCAAAAGGTAGTGGGTCACAGTCAAATCCGAATAACAGGATTTGAACATTTATCTAGGCGCTCTACCCCTTCACATTTCAACTTCACTGTAACAGTTACCAGTAGAGCTTAAAACGTTTTCAAGTTTTTGATAGTAATATAACCGACGTCATGGAAAAGGATTCGGTCGTCTGTTATGGTATTGAAAAACAATGAATTGAATTAATAACTTACTCAAACATTTTCATTCCTCAAAAACAAAAAAAAAACTTGATCTTTCGAAAAGGTGGACAATTGCCAGCGTACACAAGATTTCATTATGGAGACACTATATAAGAAATTGTTAGCAAATTTGTATATCTCGGTATTTTATTCACAACTGGTGGATCTTTTTCAGGAGCTCAAAATACTTTGGCTGGCCAAGGCTTGAAAGCATTATTCAAAATGAATAAGTATTTACGTAAATTTATTAATATTTCAGTGAAGCATAAATTAGAACTTTTCGATAAATTAGTCCTAACTATCCTTAATTATGGAAGTGAAGTATGGGGCTTTAAGTTAGGAAATGCAATTGAAAGGTTACATTTACAGTTTTGCAAACGGCTGTTAGGTGTTAAAAATAGTACCTAAAATGATTTTGATAGGGGGAGTTGGGAAGATTACAAAATATAAGATATTACAACATCATTAAATTTTGGATTAAAATATTACATATTAATAATGAAAAATACGTCAAAAGAGAATATAATGCATTGTATCAGGAAACATTAGCCTATCCTAATAAGAAAATTGGTGTTCATTGTTAAAACAACTATTGGTTTTCATGATGCGTGGATTTTCCAAACAGTTGGTGACAAAGAAATATTTTTATTGAATGTAAAGCAAAGACTTAAAGACCAGTTTATTTAGAATTGGAGTAATAGATTAGCTGAATCTAGTAGAGCTTTGTTTTATAAAAATATAGCATCTTTTTCTTTTCAACCCTATTTAGATATTATCAGTATAAATAAATTCCGTATAAGCTTGACTAGATTACGTTTATCATATCATAGACTTTATATTCAAACAGGCAGATGGAATAGACCCGCACGTATACCTTTAAATTATCGCAGATGTCATAACATGTAATGTTTTAGAAGACGAATATCATTTTGTTTTAGAATGTAGTTTATACAGTGAATTAAGACGTACTTATATTCCATCTTCTTATCGTAGGCGCCCAAACATGTTTAAATTTATTGAACTGATTAATACTAATAACAAAAGAATATTAAAAACCTATGTAGTTTCATTGAAAAGGCTTTTACAAAAATATCGGATGTACTATACAATAGATAAAATGTTACAATTTATAACGTTCACTCGTTCACTTAAACTATTTATAATTTTAACCTTTCTTTTACGATCATTTTAAATAGATTTTTAACAATTATTCCCTTACGTCACATTTTGTTTTTCGCTTTCGAACAAAAAAAGATGTGACAGAAGGAATATATGGGGTATTTTTGTAACCTATAGTTTTGTTGTTTCTTTTCGCTTTCGAACAAGGGATTCATTACCATTAGTTTTACATTATCGTATACCCTTTTCTTCATTTATAACTTCACGATATACTTGGTCGTGGAATATTATATTAATGTTATTAATATTCCTCTTAAAATATTGTTTTCAAAACTTCTTCCAACATTTATTTAATTCCATGTTTTAGTTACTGATATTACATTTAGCTATTTCTAATGCGTTTATATAATGTTAATGTCTTATTACTATTGTCTAACGTAGTTATACATGATTCCAGTTTATTTCATGATATTACCCTTATTATGTTACCGCTCGCCATATTTGTCAAGTTTATTCATGTATTGTACCACTTGGGTCTCTGACCTTCTGGTTTGATTTGAAATAACATTATAAACATTATATAACCGACGTCATGAAAAAGGATTCGGTCGTCTGTTATGGTATTGAAAAGCAATGAAATGAAAATCACATCTTCAGTGATGTTGCAAGAAACAACTCAAGTTCAAGTTCACTGTAAAGTTGTTTCCACCGCTCACGACCCTGAGGATATTGTTCTTAGTTGGAAAGGTGAAACATCTGCAAATAAAAACAAGATTAATTTTGATGCAAAGCATCAAAGGCGGCGCACATGGTTTTGAAATAAGATAAATAATAAGTGTATAAATCAGCCAAAACAAGTGTACACGTGTGTAGTACATGTTGTACCTTTTGATGATATAATCAAGTTATTTACAGATGATATAAGGGGGGCAGTTGAATTATATCCATGTTTTAATCACTTTTATTGAAGTTGTGAAATCATGTGAATTCACTTTTCTTCAACAAAATGACCAGAAATGAATGACTACATTCTCATAAAAAATCATTTGATCTTTCACTTTTTATGAAAATGGCATATTTTCTCCCTTTAAAATTAAAAATTGTGATCATAATCAAGTATTCTTGATCTGAGACACAATTCAGCAGTTGAATATTCCAAATGTATACTTTTGCTTTATTTCAACAATCTATATCCTTCTAATGATTTTAGTCTGTTTAAATCCTACTGTTTTGTGTCTTTTTCTATTCTATCCTGGTTGCGCAACCATGATAGACAGGATATAATCCAATTTTTACAAACTCAGATTTTCAATCTATTTCTTGAAGAAATGTTATGTTTTCATTGTTTATATTGTATGCATGAAGAAAATACCATCACACATGCACATGCAGTGGTCATAAGCTTTCAACGTACATTAAATACTATACTTTATATAGATTTGCTGCGATTGACCAAGGAACATTTCGGAACCATCAATAGCAAATTAAGTAAATTGAAACAAGGATGACTTCAGTGATCGGAAAGTTTGAAAAGGGTTGCTAAGTTTACTTTCCAAAGTTTCTAGGCAGCCCAAGACATGTCAAAATTTCAAATTTAAACCTTGAATGACAATTCCAAGAATATGTTTTTCTTCCCATAGAGATTGAAAATTTGAGATCCATGGACGGTTATTTCTGCAGAAGAGAACTGTAGAAGAGAATGGTCATTATGAATTATTTAAAATCACCTCGTAATCTTGCTTTTTCCCCGGTCTGTGTTTAAGAGAAAATTATATAAAAGGAATTACCGTCTCTGGTAGGAAACGAAACAGGAAACGATTTTTTATGTAGCAGTAATACAGTATGAGTGTATTTCTGAAATTGGAACAAAGAGAGCTGCCGACCTGACAGTGCTTCCGATAGGTAATCAACTATGGAGTACACATTCTCCTATAATAAATGAAGGGCTTTACTGCTAAATATTTTCTTGTATGCATAATATTCCCAGATTTGGTGAAAAATATACCAAGATACTTGTCTCTGAAGGTGTGTCCTCGATTTTGACATATCTTTATTATTGCATTAAAACGACAGATTTTTTACAATTTCTACTTTCAAGTTAGTTTATACAAATCAATTTTATTTCGATTGTGACAAAAGCTTTTAGCTAATAGAATCATTCTCAAATCCGTCCCTGGAACCAACCAGTACTAAGTAATGAGAATAAAGTTCCTTGCTGAAGGAAATAACCGATGCCGACACGGCCGCTGACGGGGTTCGAACTCGTGTCTTGACTAGCGATCCTTAGATTACAAGTCCGACCTTTAAACCACCCGTCTTCACCTTTCTTTATATAGCTATAGTTGAAAGAATTAACAAAGATTTGCATTTTAGATTAAGTAGCAACATGCAGTGAATACACAAGTACTTGCAGCGCTTTGATTTGTTTTGGGGAAACTCATTAATCAGTAATTTTTGCATCAAAAACTTTTAATTAAAAATACAAACTTACCTGATTTGGATCAATTTATTTTTAAAATTAATAAATACGATTTATGAAGTGACATATTTTAAGTGATGTACAGAATAATTGGATTTTTTGCATTGATAATGATCAAAGATTCTCCCAAATTGATAACGTCAGCGCATGGTACAAAATGAAACAGTATCCAAATATAGGCGTCGCCGTTCTCGGCGCCGCCAACAAAAAACAGAACTGTTTGAATATAAGAGTTCCTTTAATAACTTAGATTGTCAAACATTTTCATTTCACAGTAACATATCAAGATAAGTTTTCAGGTTGGGACTCGGTTTGAGGTAAGAAATGCTTAGCTAAACTTAATTAAAAAGACTTGGCAGTGTTTTATCATTCATTCTAAAAAAACTTTTATTCGATAGTTGATTAAGTGTTTTCGTTTTTTTCTTCTCTTGGCTTTATCTGAAACTGAATATTCATTGTTTTTTTTATTTGAATGACATCAACACCACGTCTTTATCTCTACGACCAACAAAGTGACATTTATAATAATCAATTTTCTATCAATACATATTCCTGTCGATTAGCTTGTAAATAAGTCTACATAGTAAAAAGTAAATTCAGTGGTTAAGAATGTCATTCAGTTATAAGTTTATGCCTTTAAAGTCATGTTTTTGCTATAATAGGTTAATTATCTTATAAGCTTAGTTATCTTATAACCGAAAATTAATTAGCAAGTTATAGATAAATGTTAAAAGGTACCAAAGTTTTGAAGGTGGTAACTTGTTAACCTGTCACCATGTTGGTGGTTAATGACCCTTTCTGTTCTGGTGTCTGGTTGTGGTGATTCTTATAAACGACCTACCCATTGTTTACTTAACAAAGTTGGGAATCTAGAAACTATAAATACATGCTTATTTTGATACGACCATTCAGTCAAAATGTAGTGTAAATTAGATATATGTATATGGCATTCAGTACTATCTGGAAAATAAAATGTTTTTTTTTTAAAATTATTATCATATGATGTAACTAGATGTTTGGTTTCACATGAAAAGAAATAATTATCAATAACAAACTTTGTTGACTATACAAGAAAATTATAAAGAATCAAGATAAAAACAACAACAACAAACCAAACAAACTATGCTAGAGACATTTTCCGAAAGAAAGCACAAACAGACATAACCTTATACAATAACACTTGGTCGTTTCTTTTTTTCATTTTTGACTTGTTGTTTTCTTACCAACATGCAAACTATCATTAAAAATGTTGAAAAGCTTATGTCCATATTTCAGAAACACCTTTAGGAAAACACATCTATTACTTGTGCCACTGTCACATAGAGGTACTCTGGTTACCAAAGTATACCCAGTGAAGCGATAAGAGGTAGTAGGTACGTTTCGCACTTTTTAAACTTATGTCCTTGTTTTCGACACCAATTGAAATTTGTCTCGTGAAGACATTTATAAAAAAAAAAGAGTGAAACCAATTGAAGCAGTAATTTAATATGTGTTTACCGAAGTCACGATTTATTTACTTGTCTGAATTTTTTTTTTTGGAACACCGTTTCCTAGCTCTTTCAATCTTAATGTTAGAAAAAAGGAGAAATTTCAATTAATATAATGTCATAAATACTGAACTAGGATTTGTAGATTACGGCTGACATCACGTATTGTTACAAAACATTGTTTTTCGAAATACCTAAATGACGTGATTTCCTGCAACTAACAATACTCGATCTGCAAAATAAGGTTGAACGTAATTTAAATCTTTTAATTTCAGTGAATATTACGCCTACAGGATATTAATGATTTATCCTTTTATTGATATAATGTGGGTTACATCCGTTTATTCAATATCCTTGACTTTTATAAAATACATATCATCTAAAAGAGAACTGACATATCTGAAATATGCATCATGTATTTGTTATTATTTGCTGATGATACCGCTTTATTTTCATACAGTGAAGGTGGTTTACAATCTTTATTAGATAAGTTACTTGATTATTGTAATAAATGGGGAATTGAAGTTAATGTAAATAAAACTGTTATTATGGTATTCAAGACAGGCAATCGACCGCAAAATGTACATATAAAATATAATGGAACTCTACTTAAACAAGTTCGGAATTTTACTTATCTAGGTATAAACCTTTCTGCAAATGGTTGCTTTTATCAAACGCAGAAGGCGTTAGCAAATCAGGCCATTAGAGCGCTATTCTCATTGAACACTTTATTTGAAAATGTTAGACTAAATGTGTCGGATAAACTTAGACTTTTTAACTCTATGGTATTACCTATATTATTTTATGGATCAGAAGTGTGGGGTTTCCATTGTTCACCGGATATTGAAAAAGTATATTTGAAATTTTTGAAACAAGTATTATCTGTTAAACAGCAAACATCTAGTTTTGCCATTTATGGTGAATTTGGTGTTTTTCCATTAAGTGTTGTACGAAAAACTAGAATAATCAAGTACTGGTATAAGTTACGTAAAAATCCCGATAGTATACAATACAAATTATTAATGTTAAGAAATACAAACAATTCATTGTTAAACAAATGGGCTATTAATGTAAAAACTCTGTTAGCTGAGCTTGGATTTTCTAATTTATGGAATTGTGTTAATTTAACAAATGTACATATTAAAGCTATTGAACAGAGAATATATGATCAATATTTGCAACAGTGGTGTTCTAATATAGAAGATTCTAGGAAACTTGAATGTTATAAACGCTTCAAAACTAATTTTAATTTTGAACCCTATCTTGTTGCTGTAGAAAATGATAGTCATAGAATAGCTTTAAGTAGATTACGATGTTCTTCACATAAATTACAAATAGAGGAAGGTCGATATAGAAATGTTCCCAGAGCAAATAGACTATGTAGAAAATGTAATTCGAACCATATAGAATCAGAGTATCATTTTGTACTTGTATGTCCATATTACACGGAACTCAGACGAAGCTTTATTCATATACAATATTACACATGGCCAAATGTTAATAAATTTAATGCTTTAATGTCTTCAACACACAAAAAAACTGTTGTCAATCTAGCGAAATTTGTATTTTTAGCTTTTAAGAGGAGAAATGACTAGCTTTGTATTAAACTTTATTCTTAATTGTGTACATGTATAATAATTTATTCATACTTTTCTGTAAATTTTGACTTGCCATTGTAAATATGTTGTTTTGCAAAAAAACATGTAAATGTTTATGCAATAAACTTAAATTGTAATTGATAAGCAATTTTAACAGTTTCGAGTTTGAAATTTACTAATTTAATAAAGCACAACCTTGTAGTAACAATACTGTAGCTAGAATTTCCTTTTATGAAAACTAAGGATTCGTTTTATTTTATTAAAATTAATTAAACGAACTTATTCTTAGTTGACATTGAAGTGGACAACGATTATAATTACATCTGCGTGCATTGGAAAAATTATAAATGTACACTTCATGACTTTTCTTCATTTCAATGAATTTTATGCCAATACATTTTATTTTAAGCTCCATTTTTCGAAGAAAAATAGTTATTGTCATGACTCTGTCGTCGGCCTCGGACCATTTCTCAGAAACTATCAAAGCTATACACTTCAAATATAGAATTCATGTTCACTAACAAACTGTGACACCATTTCTAAAGGGCAGATGATCCTCAAATATTTTTTTTGCAAAGTAATGCCCCTTTTTCGACTTAGAATTTCTTGTTTAACCTTTTTTTAGTTTATGTGCTCTTCTCAAAAAGTGTCAAAAATGTTCCCTTCAAACTGGAAATACTTCATCATCAGCAAGACCACTATAAAGATTGCTGGTATACCATGTCCCTGTGGTCAAAATTAGCCCAACCCGAGGGGTCGCTTGATTTTGCTTTTACTTATGTAGGAAAACACTTATTAGCCTAAAACTTAACTATTTACTTACATGGGATGGGTAGGTACTCCCCCCACACCCTCTGCATGCAACACCCCCTAATCCCCCTCGTAATCGCCCCCCCTCCGATTTTTTTTTAATTTCTTTTATACGTAGGTACTTGACTTCCCCCCCCCCCCCCACCAGCCCTCTCACCCATCAGATCCCCTCCTGCCCCCCCTTCTTTCACGAGTAACCTACACCCCAGCCTAGAACTAAACTATTTACTTACAGATTATAGGTAGGAACTCCCACCTCTGCATGGGAAACCCTTCCGTTCCTCCCTTCCCGTTACACCCCCGTAATTTTTCATTATTTTGTTTTAATATATAGACAGGTCTTGTTTATATCCGGTGTCACAAAATGTGAAAACAATATTTCAGCCATTCATTCATAGTTGTAGTAACGTGAAATCACTTATAAACAATGATTTCATATATTTATTTTTTATTTTAATTGATTGATTGATTGATTTTTTAATTATTTTTTTTGGTGGGGCGGGAGGGGGGGGGGGTGGAGATTTTAAGTGGGGTTACTACTACTATCAAATTATTGTCGATTGACTATAAAAACCATACATAAACAACACCCCACCTCTCTTTATGGGCTTACTTATTTTCAGTTGTTGAGGATACTGAAATATACAAAATGCAGATCTTGTTCCAGAGGAGGAGCTGAAGATCTTACTTGTGACCTCTTGATTACAGCTTTTCTAACTTCTACACTATGCCGGTTTCGCGTTCCTGAAATAAGTACGAAAAATTGCGGTTTTGAACTTATAGCAAGCCATACCCAATAAAAAAGCTGAAATACAAGTAACTAAAACCTAACTAAAACCTTGAAATACAAGTAACTAAAACCTAACTAAAACCTTGAAGAAAATGTTGTACTTGTTCTGGGTCAATAATTAAGACATAGATTTCAATAACATTTATAAATAACTGCCAGCTATATGAATTTGAGGTCTTTGACCCAGTTCAAATCATGTGATGAGTATTTTAGAAGGTCCTTTTATGTGAATTCAACCATGGCAATTTAAATACGCCTATTGAACAAAGGGTAATGTTAGTATAAAAAGTTTAAGATTTAAGAATATCTTACCAATAGATTTTAGCGAATATGGCAAATTTCATGTAAGTTTTGCTACTTTTTCTTATGTTATTTTTATTCATTCTATTTAATTTTTCCTTAAAGAGAGAAAATTGAATAAAAGTTTATTGTGCTTGCCAAAACTGGAAAATGTTCAAGATTCTTTAAGATACACACCCTGAATATTTTTTACTTTTTCGGTTTAAATAGTAGAATTGAGATTTTAACAGTTATTTTTAAAACTTTATTTCAATATTTATTCTTAGAGTGTTATTCTTCTTTGATAAAAAAGTGCGAAAACCAAAATTCTATGAAGCAAAAATCATTCAGCAAATATTTCCAGACGACGTTTTGAAACCAAAATGTTTCAAGATATGGCGACAGTATACGTAAAATATTTTAGCTGTTGTTCTTTCGGTATGAGTTTTTAACAGCTTAAACTTTTTCTTAACTGATCCTGATATGGTGATTATGATGATGGTGATTATGATAATGATGATAATGACGTCGATGATGATAATGATTGAGATGATGACGTTCGTAGTGGTATTTTCAAACTTTTCTTCAGCACTTTTATTTGCGGGGTGGTGGTGGTGGTGGGGGGGTTAATCTGCGATTTATTTTCGCAAGAGGGGGCATAGGCCGTATACGTTTAAATGTGCCAAAGTATTTCATACCAAAATGTAAAGTAGTGACGACAGTTTATCTGAAGCACGTGTCGTGCTATAGCCGAGGAATCTTGCAGTTATAGAGAAACTGTATATATGGAGGGTCGAAAGGCGGAATGTCAAACTCCCCGATCAGGAGTTTGGTGGTCTTCAGTGACCTTTCACAGGGCACGCTTCCGGCGCGAGTACTGGTTTGAACCAAAGAAGCAGTCATTGAGATGGCGAAAAAATACAACAAAAGTTGTTTTCAATCAATGTAAAATAAAAACGTTTAAATAAAAGTGAGCAGAAAATTAATCAGTCAATGAACAATAAAGTGATGTTCCATATGATATAAATTTACTGTTTCTTCGTTTTAGAGTGGTAGCGTTGTGTACGGTGGGTCTGCTGCAGTTTGGTTACAGCCTACCGACATTTCGTTCCAAAATACCGAACGGATTTAGAATCCCAAGTCCTTGTAACCCCGCCCTTATATGGGAAGGGGTTGGGCATTTCGCAATGGGTGGAGGGGGACGAAGGAATAACTTCGGAAATGACTTTGCTTCTAATGGCTTTGTGAGTACTTGCGCTGTTTCTTTTTCTTATTTGTAAGATTTTAGTTGTAGTTGTTGCTGTCGGTCATTAGAAACTTGATTTCTAACCATTAGTTTATATGAGCGCACTGTGTTAATTCGGATAGGTGTTCACCACTGAAAATAAATGAACTTGCCCCGTAAAAAGTGCATTATTACATGGACACGATAAATATGAATATATCAAAAGAATGTGCAAAGACATAACTTCATTACTTTTAAGTGAAAATCTAAACTTCAGGGTCTGGTTTTCAGGTTTTAAGCTGAACTTTGAAAGGTAATTGAGTACTTATGACATCATCTCTTGTATGTTTGAATCAAACTTCTAATTTTTGTCTGGGAGCTGTTCATGGTATTCCCGGGGAAAGTTGATATAATACCTTTAAAATAAGTTTTATATGTCTAAACGTGATTTTGACTTCATCAACCCTATATTTAAAACACAATATTCCTATAATCAACATTTCAACGTCGACCGTTAAAGACGCCGATCTCGTATAGTTATTAGCCATAGGCATTACTGTACATCGTACAACCTCGTGCGTTTCCGTGAGATTTTTCGGCCATGACCAGAATGAAAAGAACAAAAATGTTCAAATAGTTCATGTTCTTTAACGTTAAGAGGCGAAGGGAGACTAAAATCTATTTTTAGAACATGTTAAGTGAGGTACTTGTTTAAGGATGATATAGGAATTATCATGATTATAGAGATTAAAATTTCAAAGCAAAGGAAGTGGCGTGTTCTTGGAAAATGTTACAAAGAAACTAAAATTATGGAATGAATTTGAGCAAATTGTAGTGACCATTTTAAAATGAAATTGTCATTTTTAGGAATACATAGAGAATACTGAAATGAGAAAATACATATTTTCCTTCAATCTGATAGAAATTATCAGCTTTCTGAGTGTTATTTAAAAAAAGAGCTATGAAACAAAAATAATATATATATATAGTTTTCTCTTGATTGAATTTTTGTCGAGGTCATGACATTAAACCGAACTGAAAAAGTGTTTTTCCTCTGTATTCTTACTGGGTCAATCTTATAAATATTGCCCACTAATTTGGTCGAAAAGAGTTCATTCGTACTGCTTTTTTTAAACAAAATAAAAACAACAACAACAGCAACAACGGAAATCAGTGCATGAAAAACACACACAATACCAATGAGTGTTAATTCGCAACGTGTTTGGATTATTTTGTATCTTAATACAATTACCATAATAGTCTGTATAACTAACCCGCTTGTATTTATCAAATTGATTTCAACACCAAATATTTCCCAAACTCACTGGGTGTTTCGGAAACCTTTTGTTCAACACCAAAATACGTTGAACACTTAATTACGTTGAACACCTAAATGTATTCAACACCAAAGTAGGTTAGTGTGTTCAACAACTCTAATTGTGTTCAACACCATAGTACAGTCAACACAAAAACTTATTCAACACCAAAGAACTTTGAACACCTAAATGTGTTCAACACCAAAATACGTTCAACACCTAAACTTGTACTTTAAATATCTAACTGTGTTTAACACAAAAGAACGTTCAACACTTAATCTAATTCAACACCAAAGTACTTTGAATACCTAAATGTATTCAACAGAAAAGTACGTTCAACACATCTAATTGTGTTTAACACCAAAGTATGTTCAAGACCTACACTTACTCAACACCAAAGTACTTTGAACATCTAAATGTGTTCAACACCAAAGTACATTCATCACCTAATTTTATTCAACACCATAGTACGTTCAACACTTAATCTTATTCAACGCAAAAGTACGTTCAAAACCTACACTTACTCAACACCAAAGTACTTTGAACATCTAAATGTGTTCAACACCATAGTACGTTCAACACCTCTTATTGTGTTCAACACCAAAGTACGTTCAACACGTAATCTTATTCAACACCAAAGTACTTTCAACATCTAAATCTGTTCAACCACAAAGTGCGTTCAGTACAAAAATGTGTTCAACACTAATGTATGCTCAACAACTGCCGCCGAATTGTATTCAAAACAAGAAAAGCTTTCCTGCAAAGTACATTTAAAGGTTTCGAGCTTTTTGTAAACATTTGGACTGACTAGTGAATAATCTGTACCCGAATGCCCATGACAAATACAATATAGTTAAAGAATTTTTCTTCATATTTCACAAATAAGTTTAAATATAAATGTGTACTACTATTTGAACTCGAATTTGTTAACTTAAGCATGAATTTGAAATGTTAATTTGAAATAAATCTTCTTACAGCAAACACTGTATACAAAATAAACACTGACAGCGTCAATGTACGGTAATATTAGAATTCTACACCTTGATAGAAATGAATGGGCATTGTGTGTTAAACTGACCTAATTAGAAAAAAAGTGAAGGTTAGATAAAATGAATTTTCCAGCTGAAGAGATGTCTCATAACGTTATATAAATATAACATTCAAGAGAAACGTTTAAAAAGAAAGTGAAAATTGAGTACACCTTTTAGATACTATATACGTATTTATTTAAGGTAAATGACATGCATCGGCACAATTAAGATTGAAAAAAACCTTATCACTAACACTTTAGTGTTTATGCCAGTGTCTTTTCTTTTGACTAAATTAATGTTGTTTCCCAAATTCTGATACATTTTGAACTGTTTATCGTCTCAGAAGTAATATTTCGTCAATCTATCATTAAAGGTCCATTTTCACTTCCAAAGATCAACCACACTAAATAAGTGTATTTACATAATACTACTACTGTACTTCTTACTTATATCACCCATTGGACATTCGGTATGTTTGTGGTAAATTTAGACCAATCGATGGTCTCGAAACACTCGCAAGACCGTAGTTCATTTGCATTTAGATGATGTATCATCAAGTTAATGAAACTGTTAATAATATTTCCTGCAGATTTGTATACTGGGATACATTTAGCTGTTTGAATAATCGGGATGTTTACTAGAAGCTTTGTTGTAACACAAATGTAAATCGTATTATTTCAGATTATTTTATCTTTGTGATTGAAACTGAGCCTTTAAGATTTTTATTATTTCTATATTTTTTTAATAATAAGCAATACTGCTATACTGCTTGCTCTTGGTTGTTTTCCTAAACTGATGATGATGATGATGGTCATGATGATGATGATGATGGTTGTGGTGATGAGATGATGATGATGATCATTATTATTATTATTATTGAAAATTCAGTACAAAAAAGAATTACAGTCTTAACTGCCTATTTTTTTCAGACCTGGACAGTTGAGCTCTGTGAGAAGGATTCGGACGGTGACGGTCGGACAAACGGAAAGGAACTTGGCGACCCAAACTGTGTCTGGACAAATGGTGCAGAGCCGGAGACAACAGAAAATCTCTCACACCCAGGTGCACATTCAGAATGACTTTTTTTTCCTTTACCTAGTTGCAAATATTTAACATATAATTATCATTAAAACAACAACAACAGCAGCATCGTCTTCATTGTCGTCATTATCATTATTACATCAAACTCGACGTCATTTAAACAATCATTTGTCTGTGATAATCTAATAAACAGTATCGTTTTAGGATGCTATGCATTAAAAGTGAAAGATTTTGAAATGATAAAAGAGAATTCAGTCAACAAAATGGAAATGTTTTTTTTTCATATTTTCCTAAGACAAAAGTATTTGGGAAGTGCATGCCCATTTATGCTCCAAGTTTCATAGTATGCTCTGTATTAAGGTGTCTCATGACTACTCCTACGAAACGCCTGTAGATTGTGTTACCACCAAGTTTTATAGTAGCCTCTATATTTAGGTTTCTGTGAGCCCCACGACAGCCCTCTCTGTCAGTCGAATAACGAAACATCTGTCGATTGTGCTACCACCGAATTCCAGTGTGACATTGTGGACCAAGACGAAGGTAAGAAACTCGTCCCACACGTCTAACACAGAAAGAAAATGGGACAGTGGTTTAGTTGTGAAAGCATTTTCTTTGTATGTACGGATGCTTTTACAACCTTCTTTCACTCAGAGGTTTGCTGGATGATTATTATATTCAGGTGGTTTTCAGTACAAGTTTGTTTTTTTCTGCATTTTAGGTGTAAGTAATTTCTTTACCATTAATTGTGTCAATTCGGCTATCTACGGAATGGTCCGTGAGATACTATTGCCAAAGGAATAAAAAACAACATAGTAATATTTAAAATATGTTATCTGCGTATAAAAGAAAAATAGAAAGTTGTTCAAACATTTCTCTGTATCAGAGGTGATATTTTTTCTAAGTTAATCTCTGATGACGCCAGAGTCATATGTCACAATATTTTTGTTCAAATAATGTGAACTTAATGTGAGACAATGAATGAAGAACTCCCAGATGTGAAAAAAGCTTTATTTTTATTGAGAAAACCCATGACTGTACTTTTATAATTATTGAAATACAAAATTAAACAGACTTTGCAATAGATATGTAATTCTTTATTCATTGTGTTTTAAAACATTAATTTTTGTTTTCGACTTTTTTCATGTATCATATCACATCATTTCAAGCTTTTACCCTGGGTTTCGTAGGGTTTTGAAGCATCCTTCTTTTTGATATTTCAGATATTGTGCCATATGTTGTTAACCTTTCCCCCACTCCGGTTCCTGCCGAAGAAACAACGTACATGTGTCAGGTTTTAGACCTGCCTACGGACCGGGATTATCACTTGGTCGCCCACGAACCTTACATAAACAATATGAACGTAATGCATCATGTTCTAGTTTACGGCTGCAAGGATGACGGTAAGATACGGCTTTTAACATTGTCCTATGTTAACTTCATACAACAAAACAAAAGAAGCGCATACTGTCATATAACAAACAGAAGAATTGAGTACTCTCATAACACAAACAAACGAAACGAATACTGTCATATTACAAAGACAAGACGTGCATACTCTCATATTACAAACACAAGACATACTCTCATATTACAACCACAACAAGTGCATACTCTCATATTACAAACACAACAAGTGCATACTCTCATATTACAAACACAACAAGTGCATACTCATAATACAAACACAAAAAGTGCACTCTCATATAAGAAACAACAGAAACGAATACTCTCATATAAGAAAAGAACAAACATATTCTCGTCTCGCACAAAAGAAAAACATCGATCATAAAACAAACAAGAAAAACACAAACGTTCATACAAACAAAGTAATGAAACGCATAGTGCAATACAACAAACAAGAGAATCTGAAAAAAAGAACCATATTATATCACATATCAACCGAAAGAAACACATTCTATTATATAACAAACAAAAGGAACATATGCTCCCTAAGATGTAAAAAATGAAATATGGAAATAAAACGCATAGTTGTACTCTCATGTAACACCAACTAATGTTTTTGTTAACACAGGTTGTGTATGCATCATTTATGAAGTAAAACAAATTTCTCAAATACTTGTACTATTTCATTGAAATTGCTTGCGTTTTGCTGATCGCGTGACAAACGTGTCAAAATGACGTCATGACCTATTTTTACGTACTTGGACGTCATTTAGATGAAAGACGAAAGATCGGTTTTTGGGGTGAAGATCAGAAAAAAGAAAAGAAAGATGTCTTGTAAATTTTTGGAATATACATTAAGACTTTTAAGCAATGTACTTATCTAAATATGTATCTGTAATGAACATAGACACTGTTTTATAAGCTATAAACAGTTTTAATTTCATCATAGCCGAAATCGGGGAGGATCAATTTTCTCCAAACAGATGCTTCATGAACAGAATTGAGGGTTGCGAGGACATGCTTGCTGTTTGGGCTATTGGAAGTACTGGTACTTGTTACCATGAAGATGCTGGATTCCTGATTGGACTTAATGGCTACAAGAAGGTCCTGATAGAGGTAAATTACACAAAAAGCCTAATGTTTTCATTTGATTTCTACGCAAAGATAACTTCCTCTTACAGTGAAATTTATTGATTTAATACGGGAAGAATTTTTTGCATAGACCCTTTTGTCAAAAAAACTCTAAGGTAACCCAGTTTAAAAAGAAAAATGGTTTTAATATCATCATCATCATCATTCTTGTTATTATTATTGTTATTATCATTGTTATTATTATTTTTTACAGGTTGCAAGGATTAATACAATTCAATAATAACATTTTATTCGATGTGTCATTTCTACTTAACGACACTGCTGTCTCTACTTGAGTAACAGATTTATTATTCACTCTGATGTCACCACTGAACCTCTCAGAGGTTGCTACAGCCTTGTTAGTAACGAATATTGTTATTCACTACATTAAAGCTACACTGGAACAACCCAATGTTGGAAAGCAGTTACACAGACAGCTCAGGTTTGACCCTTTACTTGACCCCGAACTTGAGAAGCAATAACGCAGGGATGTTTATGATTGGGCAGTCACAGCTGGTCATTCCACCGGGAATGGAGCGTTATACCGCGAATTCCTCGTGTAGCTCCGAGTGTACAAAGCAAAGCATGACGGGAAACATTAACATTGTCGCTGCATTCAACCACATGCATTATTTGGGTAGGTATAGCTTCTAAAACACAGAGTTACCTCCCATTTCCAACAGTTACCACCCTCCATATTGTCAAAGCAATTTAAAACTATCATAACAACCCGAACATTTAGAAAGTCACGCCTGCACCTCTCATGGATACCAAAACTGATTAACCGAATTACGTGAACAGCATATGGTCCCATCATATCATTGCTTTTAATGTTGATTAAAATTTGTGTTTTGAAGATCTGAATGGAAATCAAAGGTTTTAATATTCCAAACACAGTCGCGCGCTACAATTTCTTATTTTGACTTTTTTTTAAACTTTGGTCTTGGTTTGAAGGACTTAAACTCTTACACTTTTATGACTTATTCAATTCAGGATTTACTCTTGCGATTAAGAAGAAGTTTTATATCATTGTGAGCGACACTTTTATTTTTGATCCTCGACTGTCAAAATTTTATTATTCTTGCTTATTCGCCTTGCTATAACTGCAATAATACCGGCATGTAATATCTAAATATATTCATGCACAACTGATTAACGAAAAGCATCAGACTATGAAATGATCATAAAGCACAAGTTACACTTGTCTGGTTCCCGGTCGTACTTTGCTACGATAGTGGTAAGGGGCAGGCAATTCAGACTAAAGTTACACAACCTTTTTCTAGATTCTAGCCTTTCCTTGTGTTTCTTTCTAGTTTAGTCTGGATCCCGACTTTTCTGTCTAGCGTAGAAGTCAACTTCTCTAAGTAAAGAGGTAAAAATCACAGACTGTTCTAGTTTAAGGCACAGTTCTTGTTTAATAAGATACATGAGTAAGAATGTGTGCCCACCTTTAATTCACTTTTATCTATTACAGGTGCGAGCATTGTATCCCAAATGGTCAAGGATGATGGAACAATTCGTAATATTTCTTACGAAGAAAAATATGAATATGATTCTCCTAAATTTGTCACGTAAGTTCTTGTTAAGCATTTATCCCTCAGCACTATGTTTATTTTCTTTTTTGTTGCTGTTATTTCTGTTGTTAATGATGTTGTTTTTATATTTCGGTCTTGTAAATGATATTATGTTTTTATGTATGCTTTGCAAGTACATTGTGTAAGCAGTAAACTTACGGACCAAATTACGATTTGATAGATGGTCATTGATAACTTTGACCTAAAGAAGGTGTAAATGTAGGGAGTGAAGTAAATTTTGGTACGAAAACTTGGCAAAATTTTCCGTCGTATTAAAGTTGTCACGTCCACGTGAATTAAGACTCCTAAAACAGACCGATTGAACAGGTTGATACTTTACGCTTCTTAGTTTTCGTCAGAAGCCGAACAGCGACCTATAAAGAATAAGTAGTTTCTATTACTAAGAATTATATCAGTGTAGCACTACCACGTGACGATGACCATGAAAGAAAAATATAAGCTTTCCACAGAATGTAAGATCTCCATCAGCAACTGAGCCATTTTTTCAAGCATTACGTGAAATTTCGCATCATGACAAACACATTTCAAGGTTACACGTAGTGCTTGAAGGAACGGCTGAGCTGGTGATGGAGATCCAATATTCCGTTGAAAGCTTATATTTTTCTCCTAAGACTGACACATGTCCCATAGAAATCGATGAAGAAATGAAATACTTACGGGTAATTTTCTATTTATAAGCGGAGCCATGTTGACAATTTTGTCATGGTTTTGATGCCTTTAGTGACGTCATGGTCACGTGGTATTGCTATACTGATATCAAAAATCTAATCTTTAAGAAAAAGAGCATCTCGAAAATAAAGGGAGCTAACTTTGAACAGAAGTAAACAAGGGAACCAGTCAGTCAGTAGTTATATTTTCCCCTTTTCAGCTTTGACGAACCTATTGAAATGGAGCCGGGGTACAAGCTTCAGTTATACTGTCATTTTAATTCTCTTGGACGTAGTGAGACAACGACCTATGGAGAGGGCGCAAATGAGGAGATGTGTTTTTCCTTCATTATGTATTACCCAAAATCTAACTGGCAAACCGACGGTAAGATCTTGGTTGTATGAACCAGAAATATACGGTAACACAACTTTATATATGATTCAATATTTTATTCTTTAATGAATTAAAGAAGTCCAATCAGAAACATCGATCTGACCAAATCCTTAAAAGTTTTCCTGCAATAATATCATTTTTTTTGTTGCTTTTTTTGCAGACTGCATTTCATACGGGGCGTATGATTCGTGTGGAGTACCAACTGGATTGTCCAAGGACGACTGTGACTATGCAGCACTGCTAAATCCTCAGTAAGTACAATATTATGTAGTTCGGAGATAAAACTATGGTATAACTACGCAGTAATACGGTACTTTTACTGGCCTGTGATGATCTGGCATCGAGAATTATGGAGTACGAATCTAGCTTGTTTACATTAGGAGTCAAATGTAGTAAGGGAGTGTTTACATGTAATAGAAGTAGAGAATGACACTTTTTTACCTTTTATGACGACGTAGTGCACGCTTTGTGATCAAGAGTTAGAATTCAGCTTTCCAGATTACATTACTTTGTCCCCCGAAGCCATGAAATGCCAGTTCGGTCTAAAATTAGAATAACAACAGGCCAGTCTACGAACTGAGCAAATATGGTTATTGTAGGTAAAAGAGTGCACTTTTTAAAAGCTGTCAAAACTGATCAGGAGCATTGTTTTTCAAGATTGAAAATTCCAATCATAGCTAGTATCACATACAGGCATTTTCGCGCGCACCGGGACTGACCGTTCTTTTGCATGACCGATGCACTTTCTGAACGAACGTGGAAGGTAAATGAAAAATTGTTCCCTGCTAATGAATCATTTATCATTTACCTGCCATCGTATTCTGTAAGGTGGCTTCCTGCTAATGAATTATTTATCATTTACCTGCCATCGTGTTCTGTAAGGTGGCTTCCTGCTAATGAATTATTTATCATTTACCTGCCACCATGTTCTGTAAGAAGGTTCCCTGTTAATGTCTCTGTTATCTTTAACCTGCCATCGTGTTCTGTAAGGTGGCCTCCTGCTAATGGATTATTTATCATTTACCTGCCACCATGTTCTGTAAGAAGGTTCCCTGTTAGTGTATCTGTTATCGCTAACCTGCCATCGTGTTCTGTAAGGTGGCTTCCTGCTAATGGATTATTTATCATTTTTCTGCCATCATGTTGTGGAAGAAGGTGTCCTGTTAGTGTATCTGTTGTCGCTAACCTGGCATCGTGCTCAGTAAGGTGGTTCATTGTTAGTAAATAACTCATTTACCTGTCATCGTGTTCTGAAAGGTGGTTCTCTGCTATTGAATCAGTTATCACTTATCTGCGTTTTTGACTTTTTACAGACATCCTGATACTGCAGCGAGAAATGCCCGTCTCTACTCTAGCTGTGAGCCAGGTTATTGCAAGGATGGTTGCTTGGATGTGGTGCGAGGTATTTTCCAGGAGCCCTGCTTCAAGGGCCAACATCTGAGGAATATAAAGGAAGGCCTAAGGAATGAGGAATATGACGTTCAGACCAAACTCGGCATCTTCGATTATTTCTACCGGCTGGATTCCTGTAATGCAGAACTTGCTCGAGAACAGTGTTATTGGGGCGGGGAAACAGCGGGTGCTGTTGGTTTAAATATGGCGTCCTTTGTTATTGTTGCTGTAGCAGCAATATTTGTTGACGTTCTTTGATTTGGTTTTATAGTGAATGACAGTCATGACAGCTTTGTGACATTTTTTTACAAACAATGGAAAAAAAGATTACGGAATTTTTGAACACATTATTTTGGTCAAGCATTCATACTCTTAATTCTTTTTTATTAGATCTATATGAGTTTTAATAATGAGTGCTTGCTTTAAATACAAAGGCATTCAAAAAACTTTTTTTATATGTGTGGCAAAATATATTTATATCATAGAGCAAATAAGACATATTTTGGGCTCTATTTTCAGGGATTATTGGCGGCGCCGAGAACGGCGACGCCTATATTGGAATAGTGTTTCATTTTGTACCATGCGCTGACGTAATCAATTTGGGAGAATCTTGGATCATTATCAATGTAAAAAAATCCAATTATTCTGTACATCACTTAAAATATGTCACTTCATAAATCGTATTAATAATTTTAAAAATAAATTGATCCAAATCAGGTAAGTTTGTATTTTTAATCAAAAGTTTTTGATGCAAAAATTACAGATTTAATTACTTTTCCCAAAACAAATCAAAGCACTGCAAGTACTTGTGTATTCACTGCATTTATCTAGCAGTGTGTTGCTACTTAATCTGAAATGCAAATCTTTGTTAATTCTTTCAACTATAGCTATATAAAGAAAGGTGAAGCCGAGTGGTTAAAAGGTCGGACTTGTACTCTAAGGATAGCTAGTCAAGACACGAGTTCGAACCCCGTCAGCGGCCGTGTCGGCATCGGTTATTTCCTTCAGCAAGAAACTTTATTCTCATTACTTAGTACTGGTTGGTTCCGGGGACGGATTTGAGAATGATTCTATTAGCTAAAAGCTTTCGTCACAATCGAAATAAAATTGATTTGTATAAACTAACTTGAAAATAGAAATTGTACAAAATCTGTCGTTTTAATGCAATGATAAAGGATGAGTCTGTCTTTGTGAATACAGACACAAGGATGAATTTGAAGAACACTCTTACTTTGCTGGAGTCAATTCAGTCTTAATAGTTACAAATAAAACATATCTGTTCACTACGCCACTAAACCGTTAAACCATGAATATGATAGAGTACCAGTTGTTCTTCGGGTGTTTTCTAGTGCAGACAAATTACAAAATATTTGAAATGATGTAATACCATACTGTGAAATGTGGAATTCGAACAAAGATGTTACATGTAAGGTTTTATTTTTTGGATGTCGATAACATAGGAATTGTTATTTCAAAATCGAGGACACACCTTCAGAGACAAGTATCTTGGTATATTTTTCACCCAATCTGGGAATATTATGCGTACAAGAAAATATTTAGTAGTAAAGCCCTTCATCTTTTATAGGAGAATGTGTACTCCATAGTTGATTACCTATCGGAAGCACTGTCAGGTCGGCAGCTCTCTTTGTTCCTATTTCAGAAATACACTCACACTGCTACTGCTACACAAAAATTCGTTTCCCGTTTCCTACCAGAGACGGTAATTCCTTAGATATAATTTTCTCTTAAACACAGACCGGGGAAAAAGCAAGATTACGAGGTGATTTTAAATAATTTATAATGACCATTCTCTTCTACAGTTCTCAAATTCTCATTCTCTGTGGGAAGAAAAACATATTCTTGGAATTGTCATTCAAGGTTTAAATTTGAAATTTTGACATGTCTTGGGCTGCCTAGAAACTTTGGACAGTAAACTTAGCAACCCTTTTGAAACTTTCCGATCACTGAAGTCATCCTTGTTTCAATTTACTTAATGTTCTATCGATGGTTCCAAAATGTTCCTTGGTCAATCGCAGCTAATCTATATAAAGTATAGTATTTAATGTACGTTGAGGGCTTATGACCACTGCATGTGCATGTGTGATGGTATTTTCTCCATCCATACAATATAAACAATGAAAACATAACATTTCTTCAAGAAATAGATTGAAAATCTGAGTTTGCAAAAATTGGATTATATCCTGTCTATCGTGGTTGCGCAACCACGATAGAACAGAAAAAGACACAAAACAGTAGGATTTAAACAGACTAAAATCATTAAAAGGGTATAGATTGTTGAAATAAAGCAAAAGTAGACATTTGGAATATTCAAGTGCTGAATTGTGTCGCAGACGAAGAACACTTGATTATTATCCCAATTTTTAATTTTAAAGGCAGACAATATGCAATTTTCATAAAAAATGAAAGATCAAATGATTTTTTATGAGAATATAGTCATTCATATCTGATCATTTTGTTGAAGAAAAGTGAATTCACATGATTTCACATCTTCAATAAAAGTGATTAAAACATGGATATAATTCAAATGTCCCCCTTTAAAATCTTTTTACATCCCATCTGTAAATAACTTGATTATATCATCAAAATGTACAACATGTTCTACACAGGTGTACAATTGTTTAGGTTAATTTATACACTTATTATTTATCTTATTTCAAAACCATGTGCGCCGCCTTTGATGCTTTGCATCAAAATTAATCTTGTTCATCTTCTGGTGTGCAAGTTCTTTTAATGACATGTCTAAAGGATATTAACCAGAAAACTTGTTTAAACAACAAGTCAAATTAAAATTTCCTATAACTTCTATATAATAGGCACGCACTGTTCTATTTCAGCATATATGTTTTTATTATTATTTTCTTGTGTTGCTGTACTTTACCCAGAGAGTTGTCGATCTTTGATTTGAGCGAGTTGCTGTTCTTTACTTTTTTCGAGAAATCGTTGGTCTTTATTCTCCTTTTTATACACAGTACCTTATTTCAAAACGTTCGCTTAAGCTTTCTTAAACAGTATTGATAAAGTAAGAGTAAAAGAATTCGGAGGATTTGAAAACAAATATTTGTCCACAGAAAAGTTTGGTAAGTTGCCAAATAAATCTTTGAAATTGATTAACCTTTCGCCCAGCAAATAAAAGCTTCTTTAGTTATACATGTTAACAAGAAACTGTGTTTGTTTTACTGTGTGAAGTCTTTCATTAGCGGTTTTCCTGATCGTTATTTTATGATTTAACGAGTCGTTTGTATTATTAACCGGTCGACTGACGTTATTGTATTACATACGGGTCGTTATTTACGATTTACAGATCGTTTTTTTGTATAATTGAACAGGTCTTAAATGTATTTATTTTCGGGTCATTATTATTATTATTATTATTATTGGTTAATTTGTTATGCCATGATTTGTTGTTTAATTCGTTATGGTATGATTTAGGTTGTTTTTGTACGATTTACAAATAGGTTTTGTACGACGATGATTAGAGCGTTGTGGTTTAATTTAAAGGTCTTTAATGCATGATTTCGGTCATTATCTTTATACTTATCTCGGGTCGTTATTGCATTACTTACAGGTCGCTAGTGTACGATATAGGTCGTTATATAATTTATGTTAATGATTTACGTGTCGTAATTGAATGATTTAAGTCTTTTTATTTTATGACTAAGTTTATAATTGCATGTCCAATTCTATGAATTGTCATTTCATGAAGTGATACCCTCATTACAACCATTGAACCACAAGTGGCAGTTTTGATATAGCGTAATAATGCTTTAAAGATCGACGCATTCGCATGTGTCATTCAAAATAAAAAAAATGACGTCTGTCAAAGAACTGTCTCTGAAATATGACAATGTCCCCAAAATGGTGCTTTGACCTTTGAGCTGAGGACCAAAGAAGATCAATTGTAAATCCTTCAAAAGAAGTGGGGTTTTATTAGACAATTTCACCTCGAAGTCAAGGTCATTTATGGGGACAAGGTAAAAATATGTAATTTGGAAGATCTGCAAAAAAATGTTATGTGCAAACATGAACTAAATTTGTTACTTTTAAAGAAGTAAGTTTTTTTCTCTTATTTTTAAAAAAGTAAATGACCCTAAGATCAAGGTGATTTAGGGGTCAAGATAAGAAAATCATATGTCATTGAAAACATCTCTCACAAGGGTTTGATTGTTGTGTACAAATACGAACTAGATCTGTTGAGTTAAAAGGTAGTTATGGCCAATATTGAGAAATTTTGACAATTAAACCTTCAATATCAAGGTCATTCAGGGGATCAAGGTCATATAGGTCATAATATGTGCAAGTGGGAATGTTTTCTCCAAAGGGATGTCGTGTTCAAGAATAAAGTAACTCTGTTTTCTAATCAGAAAGTTATGGGCAATGTTAATGTTTTTGGACCGAATGACGGACTGACGGAATGACGGACTGACGGAATGACAGACGGAGACAGGTCAAAAACTAAATGCTCTTTTTCGGGGGCATAAAAAAGAACATTTACGCTTGACTTAAGCAACAAGGTATGATATTGAGTAAGTTATAATTTCTTATATTGGGTTATGTATCCATATACATAAATATATTGTTCTGCTACATTCCAGCTACTGTACAATAATTGAAAAACTCGATCAAGAAAGGTAGGAAAACAGAATGCAGTGCTCATTTAGGTTTCTGCAACGAAAGCCTCCCAATGCTTTTAAACCTGGAAAGAAAAAGAAATAGTACTCAATAAGCTTATGGCGTTTTACTGTATCAGTTATAACTGCAATTAAGATATAAGTTTTACTGTAACATTGCGTTTCTATGGTAATAAGATGATTTTTTTGTCGGACGAGTTTTCAAACATGTTTTCTGGGTGTGTTTGGGCGGAAGCGGGCAGGAGAGGGTACTGCTGTTGATGAAAAATGAACTGTGGGTACTTCAAAATGTAAATCATCTTTACATCCTTAGCATATAAAAATGATAAAACCATAAAACTTTGTAAACGCAACAAAAACATATAAAAACCCGAAGAGTACATATTTTCTTAAATGACATTAGCAATTTTACACTCGGACTGAACTACGAAGCATTAACTGTTATACTATAGATAAAGAAGTAAAGCTCTTATAACATTCTTTTTTCGTCTCTGTCAATGATTGCAATGACAGATGCCAGTTAAATCGCACCAGCCTCCATGATAACCCAGAGTTATACAACTAGCGGCGCAAGTGAACTCACCAAACCAAGCGTTCGTCTCGCACTTCAGAGACTTGTTAGCTGAAATATAAACGCATGCTTCCTCAATGTAATCGCTTGCTTTGACTTTGTAACATTGCAGCAGCCTCCTAGATAACTCAGACTTAAAACTAGAGATGTGTCCATTCCGCCATATTGTCACAAAAATCCTGTACAATTATGGCACTATCACATTGTCGCCCTCTGGATTATAACGTCTAACCACAATGGCCCTAACGGTATTCCATACGAAACAGCTTAAAAACAAAACACGAAGACTACCTTACAGAGGAGACGGTGCTATACGGGCGAATTTTTTCGTTTGAGAGCACCTACTTCTGCAGGTTGTCTCTTTGTAATGCCTGGGCCGATTTTAATGCGATTGATAACATTGGAAAGTTGACACTACCAGCAAACATACGAGCTATATCGTAAGACTATAAGTTGTGCAGGTCAAGCGCAGTAGCTCCGTGTTTTTGAGTTCTCAAAACATCGTTTGTATATTTTCTGCGTATATATAACGTATAGGCCTTATACAAGCTTACGGGAATTTAATTAAGGTGAACGATTAAATAAGTGCTTCGGTCAGTGTGTGGGCTTAAAGTGTGCACCTGGAAGATATTTTTAGAAATTATGTTTCTTTCCTTGTGTTTTCGTATAAGCGCTCTCCACTAAAGAGCCAAGTGGAGCTCGCACTTTTCTCTGCAAACTTATTTTTGGAAAAATAATTGTGTCCTATACATTCTGCAGATAAACTAATTCTGACGCGGGGATGCAATGGTTAACTAGTGATTTCTCGTCTCGGAGAGCACTCATTTTGTGCTGACTCTCTGCCGGTAATGCCTCAACCGATTTTAAAGCAAAAGATGTAGTATAAAACTTGACCCTACAAGCAAACTTTGGAGACCATTTGCACGTTTGTAAGTCTAGCAGATCGAGCTTAGTAGCTCCGTGTTTTTGAGTTCTCAAAAACACGAAGGCTACTTTACAGAGGAGACTGTGTTATACGGGCGAATTTCTTCGTTTGAGTGCACCTACTTCTGCAGGTTGTCTCTTTGTAATGCCTGGGCCGATTTTAATGCGGTTGATAACATTGGAAAGTTGACACTACCAGCAATCATACGAGCTATATCGTAAGACTGTATGTTGTGCAGATCACGCACAGTAGCTCCGTGTTTTTGAGTTCTCAAAAACACGGAGTGAATATATTCAGCGTATATATAACGTATAGGCCTTATACAAGCTTACGGGACTTTAAAGGAGCCGACCCATTGTTCATATATCGACTCGAAACAGTTCAAAACGATTAAATTGGTGCTTCGGACAGTGTGTGGGCTTAAAGTCTGCACCTGGAAGTTATTTTTAGAAATTTTGTTTCTTTCCATGCGTTTTCGTATAAACGCGCTGCACAAAAGAGCCAAGTGCAGCGCGCACTTTCCTCTGCAAACTTATTTTTGGAAATTCTCGTCAGAAATATGCAGAAATGTTAGTCATTCCTTACAGTATCGAAGAGAGAGCAAGGGGAAACAATCGTGTCTGATACAGTCTGCAGATAAACTAATTCTGTCGCGGGGATACAATGGTTTACTAGCGATTTCTCGTCTCTGAGAGCACTCACTTCTGCTGACTCTCTGCCGGTAATGCCTCAACCGATTTTAAAGCAAAAGGTGTCGTATGAAACTTGACCCTACAAGCAAACTTTGGAGTTCTCAAAAACACAGAGTGACTATTTTCAGCGTATATATAACGTATAGGCCTTATACAAGCTTACGTGAATGTAGAGGAGCCGACCCATTGTTCATATATCGACTCGAAACAGTTCAAAACGATTAAATATGTGCTTCGGTCAGTGTGTGGTCTTAAAGTCTGCACCTGTAAGTTATTTTTAGAAATTTTGTTTTTTTCCTTGCGTTTTCGTATAAGCGCGCTGCACTAAAGAGCCAAGTGCAGCGCGCACTTTCCTCTGCAAACTTATTTTTGAACATTCTCGTCAGAAATATGCAGAAATGTTAGTCATTCCTTATCACTATCGAAGAGAGAGCAAGGGGAAACAATCGTGTCTGAAACACTCTGCAGATGAAGTAAATGTAGTCGCGGGGATGCAATGGTTTACTAGTGATTTCTCGTCTCTGAGAGCACTCTTTTCTCCTGACTCTCTGCCGGTAATGCCTCAACCGATTTTGAAGCAAAAGGTGTCGTATAAAACTTGACCCTACAAGCAACCTTTTGAGATCATTTGCACGTTTGTACCTCTAGCAGATCGAGCGTTGTAGCTCCGTGTTTTTGAGTTCTCAAAAACACGAAGGCTACTTTACAGAGGAGACTGTGTTATATGGGCGAATTTCTTCGTTTGAAAGCACCTAATTCTGCAGGTTGTCTATTTGTAATGCCTTGGCCGATTTTTATGCGGTTGATAACTTTGGAAAGACGACGCTACCAGCAATCATAAGAGCTAAATAATAAGACTGTATGTTGTGCAGATCACTCGCAGTAGCTGCGTGTTTTTGAGTTCTCAAAAACACAGAGTGACTATTTTCAGCGTATATATAACGTATAGGCCTTATACAAGCTTACGGGAATTTAGAGGAGCCGACCCATTGTTCATATATCGACTCGAAATAGTTCAAAACGATTAAATATGTGCTTCGGAGAGTGTGTGGGCTTAAAGTCTGCCCCTGGAAGTTTTTTTTTGAAATTTTGTTTCTTTCCTTGCGTTTTCGTAAAAGCGCGCTGCACTAAAGAGCCAAGTGCAGCGCGCACTTTCCTCTGCAAACTTATTTTTGGAAATTCTCGTCAGACATATGCAGAAATGTTAGTCATTCCTTATCAGTATCGAAGAGAGAGCAAGGGGAAACAATCGTGTCTAATACACTCTGCAGATAAACTTATTCTGTCGCGGGGATGCAATGGTTTACTAGTGATTTCTCGTCTCTGAGAGCACTCTTTTCTCCTGACTCTCTGCCGGTAATGCCTCAACCGATTTTAAAGCAGAAGGTGTCGTATGAAACTTGACTCTACAAGCAACCTTTTGAGACCATTTGCACGTTTGTACGTCTAGCAAATCGAGCTTAGTAGCTCTGTGTTTTTGAGTTCTCTAAAACACGAAGGCTACTTTACAGAAGAGACGGTGTTATATGGGAGAATTTCTTCGTTTGAGAGCACCTGCTTCTGCAGGTTGTCTCTTTGCAATTCCTGGGCCGATTTTTATGTGGTTGATAGCATTGAAAAGTCGACCCCATGCTGTATCATTATACCTGGGAGAAATAAAGTACTGTTCTGTTCTGTTCTGACTGTACGTTGTGCAGATCACGCGCAGCAGCTCCGTGTTTTTGAGAACTCAAAAACACGGAGTGAATATTTTCAGCGTATATATAACGTATAGGCCTTATACAAGCTTACGGGAATTTAGAGGAGCCGACCCATTGTTCATATATCGACTCGAAACAGTTCAAAACAATTAAATTGGTGCTTCGGTCAGTGGGAGGGCTTAAAGTCTGCACCTGGAAGATATTTTTAGAAATTTTGTTTCTTTCCTTGCGTTTTCGTATAAGCGCGCTGCACTAAAGAGCCAAGTGCAGCGCGCACTTTCCTCTGCAAACTTATTTTTGGGAATTCTCGTCAGAAATATGCAGAAATGTTAGTCACTTCATATAAATATTGTAGAGAGAACATGGGGAAAGAACCGTTACCGATACACTCTGCAGATAAACTAATTCTGTCGCGGGGATGCAATGGTTTACTATTGATTCTCGTCTCTGAAAGCACTCATTTCTGCTGACTCTCTGCCAGAAATGCCTTAACCGATTTAAAGCAAAAGGTGTCGTATGAAACTTGACCCTATAAGCAAACTTTTGAAGCCATTTGCACGTGTGTACCTCTAGCAGATCGAGCGTAGTAGCTCCGTGTTTTTGAGTTCTCAAAAACACGAAGGCTACTTTACAGAAGAGACGGTGTTATATGGGCGAATTTCTTCGTTTGAGAGCACCTACTTCTGCAGGTTGTCTCTTTGAAATGCCTGGGCCGATTTTTATGCAGTTGATAGCATTGGAAAGTCGACGCTACCAGCAATCATACGAGCTATATCGTAAGACTGTAAGTTGTGCAGATCACGCGCAGCAGCTCCGTGTTTTTTAGTTCTCAAAAACACCGAGTGAATATTTTCAGCGTATATATAATGTATAGGCCTTATACAAGCTTAGGGGAATTTAGAGGAGCCGACCCATTGTTCATATATCAACTCGAACCTGTGCAAAACGATTAAATAGGTGCTTCGGTCAGTGGGTGGGCTTAAAGTCTGCAGCTGGAAGTTATTTTGAAATTGTGTTTCTTTCTTGGCGTTTTCGTATTAGCGCTAAAGAGTCAAGTGCAGCGAGCACATTCCTCTGCAATTTTTTTTTTTTGAGGAAATTCTCGTCAGAAATATGCAGAAATGTTAGTCACCCCGTATAGATATTGAAGAGAGGGTAGGGGAAACAATCGTGTCCGATTAATTCTACAGATAAACTAATTCTGAAACTTGACCCTACAAACAAACTTTTGATACCATTTGCGCGTCTAGCAGATCAAGCGTAGTACTATAAAAATTTACAGCTTAAACGCACGCACACATGCACGCACACACAGGTGAGATGAAGGATTACCTAGATCTCATATTTGTTCTGTTAGGAAAATTAATACATAGATCTAGTATTACTTAACTTAGTATGGATTAGAACAGTCATAAATAACATTAAATCCCGTGCACTAAGTTTGTTTTTACATAACGAATTAGTGTCAGATGATGGCTTCTATTCTTACTGATTTCTTTTATCTATGCCTATCTAATAAAGAAATCCTTTGGCAGTTTGTGCAGAATTGCATGTTCTTTATTTACAAATGTTTTTATTGTGCTGCATGGACGATAACTTTTGAAAGCAAATCTGATATAATTAAGCTTCAGTTTCTCAAGTTTTTTTTTTATTTTTTATTTTTTTTTGTTAGGAAATAAAAAAGACACAAAACACAAGAGAAAAACACAAAACACAAAAGAAAAAGCAAATTAAAAAAAATCTACTTGGTGGTTAACTGAAATAACAGAGAAAGTAAATTCTGCGTTAAAAATGATTCCCATTTAATGCAATGTTTCTTCCCTTATCGTGTCAGTTAAGCAGCTGCAGCTTGTAATCCAATGTTAGCATAGTAATTTTGAAACACATTAGATACAGTTTGACATTTTTCTTCCCTGATAAAGAATGATTTAGTGTTGCACACTGAAGCTGGATAATTCTGTATTTCGGAAATGCATTTAGTATAGCCTTGTCGAACATTGGTGGAACTACTAATTTTTACTCATGTACAGTGAACGTATGTACAATGACGCATAAGAGCTGACTGCTGTTTATACCATTTTGGGTGTAACTATGCCCCCCAGCCCCCACCCACCCCCTTCCCCTCAAAAAATAAAATAATGGAATCAATCGAACATGAGTTTCCGACAAATAAGTTTGCACGTGCTTCTTTTATTAGTAATAGTATTAAATTTTATGCAATGGATATATTTAATGTAGTTAGGCTGTATCAAAACATTTGCTCATGTAACCAGGGTTTGACTTTTTACCAGCCTTGTGAGATTACCCTCCCTTTAACCATACACTTTATAGGTGTTTTCCCGCCTTTCTTAATTAATACAAGTCACGTGATTTCAGTCTATTTCTGCTTGATCAATTTCACATTATTACCTTTCAAGGTTAGATACCACTTTTTTGGTTTTATTATTTTCAATGTAACAGATTGCAAGTAAGGTTTTGGTAGTTGTACTGATTTAAAGTAATTTAGTACAGGCCTTTCGTACATGTAGAACTTCAAGTTTGCGGTATGTTTTCATCTTTATTTTTCCAAAATCTTATAACCTGGAATGGTCACCGTCTTTTAATACTTAGCTGCAAACTGCTTATTCTCTTAATTACAGTTGGAGTTAAGACAGAACTGTGAGAGTTGTGTAAAGAGAAAGAGAACCTGATCCACAATCGGTAGGTTACATTTATTATTGTACAATGCCATTGTTAAGCATAATGTATGTAACATATGGCAATTAATGGTAGTTGATGGCCAATAGATGTTTTGAAGGTACCAGGAGTATTGCTGTGGAGATAAAGTTCATGAAAACCAAATACTATGATTGTAATTAATCCACTGTGCATTATATATGTCGTGACGGTTCTTGGTTCGAGTCTGACTATTGAGATATCATGTTGTTTTTGTCGCATGACAAAAATACTACTGCAAGTGATGTAGAGTCATGCATTTACTATATTTTGTTAATCACAGCTTCGATTGTTGACATATTTTATAATATTCTTATGAGAAGTTATTGTCTAATACTAGGGCTACCAATTTCAAACATATCTGTTCTTCACAAGTCTGACTGATGGACCATGTACACTGGAATGTCTGTCTACACACATGAACAGACATAACTTAAGATATTGCTATAAATAAATGGACAGAAACTATTTAACGTTTTGCCTAAAAAAGAACCCTTGTAACATTTATTTACTATTAAGCTGACATTACGATAGTTGTTATTAATAGTTAATATCAACGTATGACGTGACCTTGTGATATTTATAGACGCAAAGATAATTGAAACCAAAATAGACACATAAAAAAATTAAGGTAAACTCCTCCTTTATTTTTATCATTACTTTATTTCTAAATGATTTTTAAACATGTGATTGTATATACAAAGAATATAACAAACATGACAAGAATTATGAATTGACATTCAATCAAGACGTCTCAATATACGTCTTTGACGTCTCAGGGAAAACAGGTGGTGACAAGTTACCTCGTCATTCGCAAAAGCTGTTCAAAATTAAGTGATCAGCTTTACAGAGCGGTATAATCCAGGACTGTTGGACACAGCGTCTCAGAGTTAACACGATGTTTTTGTTTACTTAATTCGATAATTTTCAACGCTGTCTCCCGTCATTGACTGTGGTACGAATTCTGTTTTTATACCAAACCATTTCCGAACATTTGCATGATATTTCATGGAGAATGTTATATGTTTGAATATACTAAACAGTTATAATAATAATAATAATAAATTCAATAAAAGCATTCAACGATGCAAAAATTGAAATGACATGTTCATTCTGTGACATAATCAGCAAATGTTCGACCAACATGTACAGGCACCTTTTAATATTTAAATTTCTATAACTCAGTAGGAACATATTTTAACTAACAAACACAGGTACCAGGGACATAACTGAGACATAAGTGAAATATACTTGTGACATCAAACGTTACGACTATACTGTTATGCTCTCGTAGGTACTTTAAGCCGTATGGAAAATAGAGATAATTTTAAGGTGCCAGTTATGTACCTTGTACCTGTGATCCCAAACATTACATCTAGTCTTTGTCAAATGTTGAGACATATTTCCTCCAAGAAAATATTTTGATGCTCCGTGATCTTCTTTCTCCGAATATTCATCAACAAGTTAGTAAAACGTGTTTAATTTCAAACTTAAAACCAGTATTAGTGCTTGCACAGGTTAATCGTTACGCATCATTCTGTCACATGCATTCTCTCGACTGTGTTCAGTGACACTCGCCCTCGTAATGGGGTAGCAGTGGAGTATCATTTTCTGCTGACTTTTCCTTCCAAATACAAAGAAAGATATCATTATTTTTTCGTGTACGGAGGCACATAATATGAAAACAGTTAAATAATTTTCATCATTAAAAGTAATCTTGACTAAAACAAAAAAAAAAAAAAAACCCAAAAAAAATACCTGTTTGCATTTTTAACAAACCATGTGCGCGACAAGTATACGTACAATTCAAATGTCAACAATTAATTTTTAAAATAAGCAACTACTTCACTAAAAGACACAGATCAATTTCAGGACGTCTCAAAATCATGACACTTACTTAAGAGTTAGATTGAGAAGCACTTAACAATATATTAAATCTAATGAGTCGCCTACTTCATGTTCAATAGCAACCACTGTTTCATCTCCAGAGGAATATTTGATGTGGTCGTCATGTATTTGTTTGGTCTGAAAGCAAAGAAGCTTTCTACGGTAGCATACGTATAGTGCAATGGCGACAACAGCCACTATCGATAGAGTAGCCAAGACCGCAGTCAGGACAGGAACTTTGCCGTCTTCAATGTATTGTATGGGGTCATCCATGTTTGTGCTAGCGTTTTTCATGCCTTCCTCAACCATCGGTTCAAGCCTCAAATCTGTAAAAGGTTTAAAAACTAATTTAAGAAAAGGTCTTAAAAGTACAGGAATGTAACAGTTTAGCTGGGGTTTTTTTCGGTTGACTGAAATAAATCAAATGGATATACATTATCATTGTTGTTTTTATTCCTGCAATCTTATGATTATTTATTGTTATTATTATAATTAATTATTTTTATCGTTTAGTTTTATGGTGCTGTTGTTATTACCACTATTCTATTGTCATTTTATTTTCATTTTTGTAATAAAAATAATAATAATAATAATAATAATAATATTATTATTATTATTATTATTAACAGAAGTAATAGTAGTAGCAATTGTTTACATAATTCAACTGATCTGTACTGCCCTGGTAATTTTCGTGATAGAAAGGTCGTATTTTATAGATTGCAATTACATGTCACAGGAAATCATTATCGACAACCAGTGTCCTCCATGTTTGTTTAATGGTTTCTTGTTTTCTATCTCATGTAAAAAAAAACATATGTAAACATTGTATCTCTCCATCATTCTGTTTGATTTGTCTATATTTAAAAGTTTTATTTCATATATCCATTGGATAACTTGGTCTATGTAGCATATATACAAATAAATATACACACAATGAACATACGTGACAGTTAAAGCGACTGACTCACAATATTTAGCCGGTTTTTTTTCTTTAAAATTTAAAAGAAGTTAATATACTACGGAAAAACATAATATTTTGCTTTTATACACCATGAAAACTGAAAACAAAAGTTTTGACTTAACCAGGATTCGAACCCATGACCTTTCGGTCGGTAAATCTAGAACACTGTACCACAGTTATCAACTTTCGTTAAAATTAATGTTATAACTAAAGTATCTACCCGTGGCTAACGGGGTAATTTTCTACCGATAAAAGTGTGTAAAACTTTATATTTTGCTGTTTTTCTGTAATAAAAGTGAGTCAGTAACTTAGTTTAGATATATTCTTTACAATTATAGCAAGAATTTCAAGATGTATTAACTTTTTTTTCATCGTCGCCCCATCTGTGAGTCAGTCTTTTGAATATATCAAATTGCAGAAAGTACTTAGTTCTGAGAATGTAAATTTATGTTTAAAAAATGAGTAACCAGTCTAATAAAGTTACTTTGTGTATTTTTAAATCCTAAATTAATTCTCTGTAGATATGGCATTATTATGTTAAGTTACGTGTTAAATTTTGTTGCAATATCGCTCAAAGCTTTTTAAATTATTTCAATAAAGGGCGACCCGTTTCTAAATGGTGGGAAGTCACCCTTCGTTCTAACAGGTTACGATATTCAAAGTGAAAATACACAACAATAACTATACTTGACAATATTATATTGGCAACAGAAAATGTATACAAGTCAAATATTTGAAATAGAGTGGGGATTGCGATAATTAGTAATGTTGGTTTAAATGTATGGTGGTTAACCGAAAATATAATCTTTTTTGCACTCTAATTTTGTATATGGCTGACATTTGTTAATGTTTAATGCTAAAAAGATGATTCTACGTCAAGTCTATGGGCATTGTTTCCTCTGTACGAAAATTTGCTGCTGTAACATTTTGCTGTTTTTTATAAAGGGAGTGGAATTAAACAGAAATCATTGACCTAATCAAAAGATAATATTTTTTTTTATTTTCCTACCTCTATAATTCAAAAATATAAATTTGCTGATTTTTTTACAGTTCACGTACGAAAAAAAAAATATTTAGGAAAACAAAATTCGAACCCATGCTTGAAACTACATTTTTGACTGTCGTGTCCTTACTAAAAATAACATCGTAGTCATTCGTTTGAAACAGACAATTTCCGTAAAATTTAGACTGGTTCGCGAACTCAAATCAAAAGACCGCTTGTTACAAAGAACACACTGTGAAATCAGTTTCCAGTCTAAAAGTAGTTACGTCACCCCATGGAAATTTTACTTACTGCATTCCAATATACACGCGGTCTTTTCACAAATATATCTACAAGGTGTATTTCATACTGAACAACCAGGAAAATCACTGAGGGGTCTATTGTTTTCCAAATGTTTGCATTTATTTTTGTTAAAAAATAGAAAGCACGTTAAAGATCAACATCGTAACGATGTATTAACTATAGATTGTTTTGTTACATGTATCCGAGCGTCTTCTTCCCATTACCTTTGTTGTGTTTTCTTGCTGCACTTGATCGTTTTCGAAGTATCCCGAATGATTTTTGTTATGAATGTTTTCATTAGTTAATTATCTCGAGGTATGTTACAATAGCCAATGAAAAAACTAGAGACAAAATTGAATTTGCTGACGTCACTAACAAACATGGTGAAACGAAAGTAGGATTACCTAATACAATAAAAGATTTCAACGGAAAGCACAAACAAACAATATAAGTAAAGGAATTGAATTCGGTAAAAATTGTGATCTTCTATTTACATTAAATATTAAATTACAACATTTTCAATACTGTTACTGAGTTAACATAGATTGATTAAGGTACTTCGAAAAATCGATAGTCCTGCATGAAATATACATTTACTTGAAGATATACATTTGTGTATATATATAAGTAAAAAGTTTTTTATCGTTTTTAGAGGTTTTATGCTGAGTGATGCTGTCACCTACGCGTCAGAACGTATGTTGACCAAAATTACCTATTTCAAAATAATATAAATGAAATGCAAGAAGAATCCTTAAAACACCATTTCCTTGTACAAGATATATTATTTAAAACTTTAACGTTTACCATGGTTCCAGTCATGCTTTGAACTCCCCAATGCTAGGTAAGCGAAACTTGAAAAAGTTTTACACTGTCATTAACCTACAAATATTTTTCCTGGTTACGTGCATAATTCCTTGAGACTGAACAATAAGTTTACAACACACACTTGGTTTAAACACACCGACGTTTTATTTCACACCCATTTTCAATAGCGCACACTTCCATATCAATCTTCGTCACATTTAAAGGCAGTTTAATTCACACTTTTTTTTTGCAAAAGCTCACTTGAGTATCGGTTTAAGGGATTCGTCAGAGTTAACTAAGAGTGACTTCACACACTGATTTTTTGACAGCACAGAATTCCAAACCAGCCTGAAACTTTCGCCAAAATTGAGAACGGTTTGAACTATTTAGTTATTTCGTAACTGCACGTCTATTTCGGTGTGAAATCAATGTCACATTTAACGACTGTTTAGTTCACACTTTTTCCAAAAGCACACTTAGTATATAGGTGTGAAATTTCCGTCAGCTAACGACGGCCGACTTGACACAGCTGAGAAAGTCAGTTTTCTCCCTTCCTGAAAGCAAGTAAAACAAATGTAATCATATAAAAAAGACATAAAAGATCAAACTTGCTTTCAGCTTTAAGGTACAAGAAACCCTTTCAAACATAGATGACATGGTAAATATGAAAACTACTAAATTGTCATAAGTTCCTTCACATTTAAAAGAAACGAACTCTTCCTAATCTAACTGCGTATTTCACAATATACCATATCTGCCATTCAAAGTGAAACAAAAAGATACCACATAAATATGACAATATTAAATTTTTAAATACCTTCTAGATTATTTGCTGAAATCCAAGTGGCCCTTCCCAACAATATACAAAAAGAGACGAGCAGGACTTGCTGTATCGCCATCTTGCTGCCTTGTTCGTTGTAAATTTTTCCCTGGGCGGAAATGAGGTAAATCTATATAAATAAGTCGATATTGGAATACGATCACGATAGAAAAATCTAGAAGACAATTCAGTACGTGACACTTATCATGTTTCAATGCCTTTTTTCCAAACTGTAAACAGGTATATCAAATATACGCGTTTACAATCTGATCATACGCTGAAAACATGCTATAAATATAATCAGACCAATATTTTGTGTATCATTATTTCAACGACTCAAAGTGAATAAATTCCGCAATGTAACACGGATCTTCTTTTGGGTTATGCGTTTATGATATAAGGCCATACCAAATTGTTTTTTCGTTTAGCGTCCACCCTAAGTTCAAAAACCTATCTAGCTATCCTGAAAACACAAACGAAGCCCCAAAAAATAAACAAGTCATACTGACTAGTATCTACACTAGGATATAATTATCAAGTTTCATATTCCACTTTGTAGAGACTTCTAATACATTTCTTAAAGTATTTCAATCAAACCACCTATAAATTCAACTGAAAATATATTTCTGCATAGGTAAATTTACAACTGAGTCTATATTTGGAGTCAACTTGTCAATATCAACTCAATTTCAACAATCTATAAAACTGAACTGATGCACATTCATGTTATTAGACATGTCCTTCCATCCTACGCCACTAAAATCCAAATAAGGTATCACTGTAAAAAAATACAAAAGTAAACACTACTTAAACATTTAATACTGAACACCAAAATATCATTTTTACTGGTATTTGTTTTTCTCTATCTGTTTTGTCTGAGTGTTTGTTCGCTCCACTGCGAAGATAACACAATTCTTTTAAATACTTCAAATGAATGTGGCTCCCTTATGAAAGAAGAATTCTCACCAAAAATGTTACAAAAGGAATATCTGCTTTGTGAACTACTAACAAAATGTCATAAATAATGTCTTTCGACTCTACCTATTTGAATTACATTAAACTTCATCAACAAATTCTAGCTGCAGCCGCGTATACACTACACTTGAGAAATTCGACTGATAGCAAAACATATAACAAATACTTCAACGCATACAATTTACATAAAACAATCATTTACTTGCTATTATCTTGAAAAAAAACAATAAAAGGCATTAAAATCTTATTATAGCTGACCAGAAACTAACCTCTTCTGACGTCGCCAACAACTTTATGCACGCATGGAACTCTTTACATGACTCAATAAATACAAAATGTGAGTAAAGATGTAAAGGAGGTAACAACACTAGTCACATATAAATTCTCGAACATACCGGAGAGCATTTAATACTTTGTACAGTAAGGTCGTAAGACAAAACAATGTTGTTGTTTTTTCCTACCTCAGAAGCTCAAACCTATCCGTCCGCGGACGCTAAACGAAAGAATGATTTGGTATGGCCTAACATACTGTATAAACATTCCCTTGTTTATGGCTTTATAAGATAGATATTAAAATCTTAAGAGCCTTTTTAGTTGGTTGAAAGTGACGTCATGGAAGTTCATTTTCGCGTCTAAAGATTAACATTTGTTTAGTGAAAAAGTTTCGTATCTTTAACATTGTAGCTTTTCCCCCCTATCAATTGACTATACTGCATATTTTCGAAATCTTTAATATGTAGGAAAAGAGATGTAGATAAGACAGGGAATTAGGGACGGGCGCAGATTTTGCTCACATGTTTGACCTTGACTTTGAACGGAGCCAAAGAAATCATAATTGACCATACTGAATATGCCAAGTAATCTCAATATCCGTCAAGGCGTTCAATAGATATGAGGCGGACGGGCGCAATATCGTTTCACATGTTATCTTATTTTTCAACGGAGCCAACTTAGTAATAGTTTCTACCCATTATGTGGTTATATTGAACATTTCTACCGATTTTTTTAATCCTTCAAGGCGTTCAAGAGTTATGAAGCGGACGCGAAATAGGGATAAACTGACCCATGAATTGAAGTTTCAATAACTACGTTTTTGCTGAAATACATTTTTTTCCTTTCTGTAATGGCTGCGATTTATTTAAATGTCTTAAGTGGTTTGTTGTTATTAGAGTTTGTAAAAGTTATTATTATTCATTTAGAACATGATCGTACTATGTAAGGGTAGTCACCGTTACGAGTAGTTTGCAATTCAATACGCAGCGATTACCTCCCGTTCAATGACATTCTTGCTGCCATTTTTGTCAACTTGCTGAAACTCTCGGGTTGTATTTGTAATATTACATTTTGTTGTGTTTCAAGAAGAAGTTCGTGTACTAATCCTGATAGCATTGCGTTGGTTATATATTGACAAACGTTGTTATTAGTGATCAAAGAAAATAAGTACCATTTTCGTATTTCACACAAAAAGTGTTCAAACAACCTTTTTTCTTCTACAACGAGGAAGATTCGTTCATTCGTTCGTTCGTGTTAATTCATTCATTCGTTCCTTCGTTCGTTCGTTAATTCATTCATTCATTCATTACTTCTTTTTGGAGTGGTGGACCGCCACTTTGGTCGCATATAAGACAGTTTAGCGCACAAGAGTTTCAAGATAATGCTCTTTCATTGAAAACGTTAATCTCAAATCTCAATTAGTGTTAAAAAAATAAAAAAATAAATTTTTAAAGATAGTGGTATAAGCATTAATTCTACTGAAAGTTTTCCTTCTATTGTTGTTGTAGTTGTTTCCCCCACTCCCCACCCCCTAGTCTATTCTCCGTAAGAATCTGTTAACGTTTCTTCACGTTAAGACATCGTGATCTACAAGAGATTAAAAAGACTTTTAACACACCCGACCTGTGTGGCAGGTCCTGTCACATTGCAACATCAGTCATCAAAAGTATAGAAAATATTAGTGTTTGTTTTACAATTCAATGGGCGACATGTTTAGACGTACCGTATCAGTAACATGGTATCACTAAGTTAGTTCAGACGTAGGGATATTTCGCAAGTAACTGGGATGAGGATGGTTACGGACTGTATATAAGCTATTAAGAGCACCATTATATGGGAAAAATAAAATGTGAAAATTCGTAGCAGGAAATTTGCATTCAATTTTACTATGAATACTTGAACAAAATTTAATGTTTCAATGTTACCATTTAATGGTACAAGTGCTATGGTATTCAACTTTTTCTATAATAAGACTAAAAAAATTAAATTTCTGCTCTTGTTTCACTTTGATTTGTTGTTTTAGTTGTTTTTTGTGCTGTTGTTTTTTTCATCCGACTGACAAAAAAGTCTTTATAGATTTTTTTTGAATATCTGAAGCATCCCTCAAACACTTGGCTTTGGTCATTTTTTATACATGAGGCACATTTGATCAGCGACAGAAATCCGTTTATTCATATTGCAGCTTTCTGTGGCGAGCTATGGGCGAAGAACTCTTACTTCGCTATATAAAGGTATTAAGCTTCACGACTCCTTCGGTTTCACATGTAATGAAAGCTTGTACGCAAGATCACCCGTAAAATTTACGGATGACTGTCATGTACCAAGTTTTACCAGTATATACATTTTGGAAAAAAAAATCTGTAATAACAAAGCGGATAACTAGGAAAACTCATTTGTCTGGCCAAATAGTACATCCGACCAATGCAGGTGCGGAGAATCAATCCTAGGTCACATGCTACATGCTCACTGGCAACTGGCTGGCTATTGATGCTTCTCGTAATTCGATTTAGTCTTTACTACAGATTTTACCTATTCATATATTTACTGCTGGTTTTCTGTATCCAATATTAACAATGACTTTGCATAAAATGCATGTACAGCATGTTGGATGATTTGTTTATGTTAGGTTAATCTATGAGAATTCATCTGATATGTTTTTCATTGTCAACATATGCTTGCATGCAATAGATTTGTATTGCACATTGCAGTTTTAAGACACTATTCGGAACAGCGTGGCATAGCTCAGCACAGTATGTTATGGATGACAAGTAGTTCATTTCATAAAGGCCTTATACTAAAACACATCTAAGCTTATCATTACAAAATATAGCTTGGCCGTTGTATGCAAAGCGTCGGCCTGGTACTTCATTCAGTTTTCATCGTATATCATATCGTAAAAACTGCTAACATAGTAATCACTCCCGCATAGCACAACTCAGAATAGGCTGTATAAGGTCAAGGCTGTATAAGGTCAAGGCTGGGGACAGGACTGAATTGAACCAGAGACTATGTCTCTGATTGAACTGAACTGGACAGACTATGAAATGATAAAGTAGAATGGAATTAGCGAGTGATTCTGTGAGTGGAATAGTGTGGAGTGGAGTGGAGTGGTGTTGGCGTTGGCATTGGCATTGGCGTGGCATGGCATGGCATGTTGTGGCGTTGGTGCCGGCGCTAGTTCGTTTACAGTCGTGTCAAATCGACCGTTTTTGAGGCATAAATTCAGACATCAGCAGCGATCTTTCCGAAAATCGCCCCAGAAGTTAAACGCCGAATTGTAAGAAATACTTCCAAACTAGTCTATCACACGGGTGAACACGAGTTTAGAATTGTTTTAAGTTTAGGTGTATACAAGGATTGTTAGCCTCGTAGAATTACGAAGATGCCCGAGTTTGCACGTTTTGGATATAAAACACATAACGTTTACTTTACGGAGAATATACGAAGATGCCCGAGTTTGCATGAGTGAGATACAAAACAGATTCCGTTAAGTCCACCCTTTCTTACCAGACAATTAAAACATATATTCTCAAATTCATTCTGAAATAGATCTACATAAAGTAGCATATGGATCTATAAAGTAGGAGTGATACGGTATGCATGCAAAGATACGCGGTGTAAGGTTTCATCCGCCATTGTTATAATAATCAAAATTTACCTAACTGCTGTGGCTATAGCTGAATAATTTAAAAGATAAAAAACAAATCAGCGGACAATGGCACAGGTATGTTACAATTATATCAGTTGTATTCTTAGAATTACACTTAATAATATGTTTAAATCTTTAACGTGTTCAAAGGCATAAAAAATAAATTGTATGAAGAATGACAAAAAGAAATCCTTTTTACGTACTGGTAAAAATGACTACACAATTATACAAGTATGTCAGTTTTCAAGATATATAATTGCAGAGTTTTCAGATCTATGGGGAAATTATACTTTTATTACTTTTACGTGCTATTGTCGTGTTTCAACAAATTTACTTCTCGTTTGTTCGTTCGTACGTACATTCGATCGTCCGTCCGTCTGTCAGATCATCAGTCCGTCCATTCGTTCGTTCATTTCTTTCTTTCTTTCTTTCTTCTTTCTTTCTTTCTTTCTTTCTTCAGTCTTAATTTTGTTTTTATTTACTGCTTGATCGTCATCTCAAACTTCCGTCTTGCAAAATTCGAGTTTCGAAAAATCGGGTGATCAGACAAACAAAAGACTGTAGCAACAATTTAGCCTTTGTTTGTTTTAAATGTATTGCTAGTGTGTGCGTTTTGTTGTTTTTGTAGTTGTTGTTGTTCTGGCTGTCTCATTATTGATTGTTACGTTGTTATACAATGACTGGCATTATTTGTGTGACTAGTTATGACACTGCTGATGCTAAGGGTGTTGATCAATGCTTCTTCTGTCAGTGTCTCTTCTTCTACTGCTGCTGCTGCTGTTGTTGTTGTTGTTGTTGTTACTAATAACGATAAACGTAACTAAGAAAGTTGATGGTTATAAGGTTACTTAAAATGATAACGTTGTTAATGATTAATATTATGCTCTGTATAGAAGTGATTGCGATGATGATGATTATGATGATGTTGATTATGTTGGTGATGATAATGGGGGTGATGGTTGGGGATCTATGTTTCTACAATTTATTTATGAATGATTGCTGATAGTTCTAAATCCTGTTAGATTAGCGTAACCAGCAAGTTCGACGTTATGATACCCACTAATAATCTTTGAATGGCATTCTTGTCTTCTGATATCATTACAAAATACGAAATTCTTCTTCACCTAGGGATGTCCGGTTTTCCTTCTAAATTTAAATTGTTGTGCTACCCTACCTAAATAGGATTAAACCACAGTAAGACAATTGACCGCTTTATTTTGAAGGTTAAGTTTGATTCAAATGTCATTGCAATCAATCATTTGACAAAGTCCCATATTTTCACTGATAGTTTAAGATTAATCAGTGATAGTTCTAGATTAATAAGATAACATAGTTGCGATAAAAACTGTCATTTTAAACGTGAGTCACTAACTTGCTGCTTTAAATTGGAACACCTGCAGTACATGTATAAGACACCAACTATAAAGTGTAACGATAATGCAAGTACATGTATTGCGTGTACACCAAGCAAAATGTTTGCTTTGCATTTGATACGGAAATTGAAATATTAACTTATTCTTTGTAGTGTTGTTTTAAAAGCTTTTAATGTGTATATGTATAAGTATCGGTTTACATGTAAAATGCAAAGTCATAGAAAACCCTTCTTCCTCTTTCACAAGTTTAGATCGCCTCTCTTTGTGTGTAAAACAGGAAGTTAGAGGTTTGATGAAATAAGACAACGGAGGGGCGGAACGGGAGAGTGTGGCTAGGATGGAGCGGGATGGGTTCAGGGTGGTGTCATTTTGGGATTAGTTTAAACATTATTTATTTTAGCTCGATTGTGAAGAAAGCTTGCAGCTTATTTAAATCACTGTCGCAAAGGTGGATGAAGTTGAAATAAGTTAATATTTGATGAGGTAGAATTAGTCTGAATGGTCAGGGACAGAGGATTAGGTAATGGATATGATAATGGCTTTCCCTCCCGCCCCCACCGCCCATGGAAGTTCCAGAAAAGATTTGATATAATATGAATCAGTGGGATAAAGAAGGGATGGAATTGGGCTTAAATAAATTTAAACAGAATGACAGAGCTAAATGCGAGTATAGCATAACTGGGTAAAAAAAGTGCAAAAAGAATAATTTTTAGAGACAACAATGTGCTGTTC
Organism: Cyclina sinensis; assembly: GCA_012932295.1. Taxonomy (NCBI): domain Eukaryota; kingdom Metazoa; phylum Mollusca; class Bivalvia; order Venerida; family Veneridae; genus Cyclina; species Cyclina sinensis. The sequence continues at coordinate 6,950,603 of JAAONU010000009.1, read as the reverse complement.
TGAGGCAAAAATAAAAAAAAATTGCTTGATAGTGGTTTTCTATACTAAAATTTATCAAAGCACTGAAACATCTAGTTCTTGGTTTCAGGTCGGTCAGTGGTCTCACTCGTTGTTTGGATGCTTTGACAACTTCGGTACATGCATTATCACATATTTGGTTCCATGTGTAACCTTCGGTCAGACTGCCGAGGCGATCGGAGAGGGCAGCTGTGTAGCCTGTGGTAAGTTTTATACTATTCGCACCTATTCGGCCATATTCGGAAAATTCCGGAAATCGTGAGGACCAAAGCTGAATGAGAGTAGTCCCAGCACGTATCCACGTCACGGGAATCGATGCTGACATCAGAGTTTATGAGTTTAATACATTGCAAGACGTAGAATACGAGACAAAATATTGTCTTCATTCTACGTTTCAAGAGCTGAGCAGAAAATTACTTTAAACATTTTTAAGTAAGCAAGGATTAAGTGCATGTTTGTGTTTCTCATAGTAAATTGGGTAAATGATAAGTGAAGTGATAGAGTACTAAAAGCATCTATAAGTCAATTTGTATCTTTTTTTTCTCTCTTTTTTTTTAAAGAGAAGAAAGAACTAAAATTCAAAATATATTTTTCAAATACAATCATGTTTAAATTGATCAGTTAAGCTTCAGACTTTTAATATTTTATACTGCCACACGAACATGTCCATCTTCTTTTCTTTATTTGACTGTAGATTCTTTGATATTTTCATTTCTCCAGGTTTAGCATATTTTGTTCCGATTCTCAACATCATAACATGGCTGAATATCAGGGGTAAAATCCGGGAGATGAAAGGAATTGAAGGGTCCATGATCAATGACTGCTTGACAATTCTGTGTTGCCCTCTTTGTGCTTTGGTTCAAGAGGCACAGGAAGTTCAGGGAGGCGGCCCGAGTGCACAAAGCATGTGCAGAGAGTAACCGGAACCGGAAGCTGGACAGTCAACATTTCTGTATGGAAATATGTTTGTGTCTGCTTGAAAAAAAGTGACTGAGCAATGTCGTAAACATTAACTTATTAACACATTCAAAATAGCATACAGCTAAACTCGCAATAGGACTTCACCAGAACTTGTCAGTTTTGAGACATGTCAGTTTCTGCGACCCCTAGGTGTTCATGCGGTACATAATTTCATCAGTGATTAAGGGCAAATACAACCTTTCAAATATTTTTTGTGTTTACTAATAATCAATGAAAATATAAACGCTATAAACCGAGTAAAATTTTCCTCAACAAGAATATCGTTTTAAAGACTTGTTTGGTTTGACTGAATTAGATCTACTATTACATGAGTGCATGGGAAATTTCACATAATCATGATTAAAAAAAGTTCAGAGTTATATGTCACTCATATACATTTTATAATAAATATTACCCAATACATAACATATAGAATTATTTCACAATAAAATTATTTTATAGTTTTAAAAAACTTTGTGTTTTAGTTTGTCTTCATAACTCCATCCATTCATCCAGCTATCTGGCTAGCAATTAAAGGTCATGTGACACGAATTTTTGACCTCGAAATTTTCATATGAGCGAAAAATATATATCTAATTATGACAGTTTTACAAAATTCCGCAGGTAATTTTCATCATAAAGATGTTTTTATAGCAAATTAAAATTTACGCACTTGGTCGCGCGCACCTGTCACGAGCGAAACCGGAAATGACGCACATTTATTTCTTGCCACTAGACACAGCTGCCTGGATTGTTAACAAAAACTAAAAAATTATGATGGAAAGTGAAAATATAGACTGAATATATTAAAAAAACAAAACTGAACAAGTTAAGCTAACATCATGAATATACATTGAAGATTTTTAAAATTAATAATTTGAAATTTTGATGGAATTACGAAGCCAATGAGCAATATTATATAGAGGCTAGTTAAATCAGGGCTATAGAAATAAAAGATAATCAGTGAAATTATCTAGAGATATTTTACAAGTAACTGATCAAAAAAGATTTTGAACATGCTTATTTTTATCCGATGCAGTTTTTTGGAAGACTTGATAAACTAACTCCAATCGAGAGATTTTTTCCATAAAACATTCTCCTTATAGTGATGTGTTGCTTATTTGTCTGTGGTATATTTTGCCTTATGCACGTGTAAGTAATCTTTGACTAGATCTATGATTTTTTTTATTATAAATGCATATCTTTTTTTGGGGGCTTATTCGTTCTACATTTTATTTTCAAAACAAAAAAATAATGATCAGAGAACAACTAATATGAAGAAGCCCTAAAACGTATGTCAAAATCATAACATAAAAACATTGTGTTTTGTTTTTTTTCATAATTTGTTCACATTTAAAAGTCGAATGATTTTTATTTTCATCATAAATAGATCCATTACATTTAATTATCTAATTAAAATATGTATCTGCATGGAAGCTTCTTAACTAAAAATCATTCAGAGATGTTAATTTGAACAAGATATTACATAATGTTTTCACAAGTGTGACTGATCAAAAGTAATTAAATCAATTTGTAAGATCACCTGCCATAAAATTTTGCTATTTGTCTCAACTTTATCATTGATTGGGTCATAAAAAAGTTAATTGCTTTGTTTTGACAGCTATGCAGAATATACAAGGGTCCCATTCGGGCAGGTTAATTTGCATAAATCCCACAGTATAAGGCGTGATTTATGGATCTTTGACATTTCATTGGATATTAATTTATAAGCAGACACAAATTTCTACTTGATGTACATGCCATATAATTATTTTTCAAACAATATCCAAACGTGAAAATACACTGTAGTGTGAATTTTCATTCCAGTGAAACAAATGTTAACGCATTAGATCACCTAAATTCACTTCAATATTACTACACTTAAATGAAAAAGAATTTGATTATGACGTAAACATCAAGTGAGGAAGTGTTAGGCAGCATGTTAAAACGTGGATGAGATAGTTTTAAATAGAACCAAAACATGGAATAAATTGGAATATTTATTAATATCTATTAAGGTAAAATTACAACCCGTTCTCCCAGCACAAAGTTTGAATACACTTATTCAAATCTTATAAAAATCGAGAAGTAATCACATTATTTCATTTTATTTACAATTTATAGCTTTTTATTTTTTATAAGTGTGCCTTTATCGTGTTTCGTGCACTTGTGGTTTAGTGTTATTGTTTCATTTAAAAACGGATGTGTTATGAGCAGTGTAATTCTGCACTACTGCCTGGTACAGTAGGGATAAATCTACGTCACAGCCAAAAATTACGGCGGAAACTACCGATGTCGAAACGGAAACAGCCGATCATCAAAATCACGTTTTTTCTCATCAGAAGCAATATTTTCGGGTCCCACTAATTACCGACAAGAACAGACAAGAACCGTCAAGAACCGACAAGAAACTTAATTTTCAAATTATGTGCATTTTTCTCTTGTTTTTTCTAATAAATTTTCTAATAAATATATTATCAATCTATATCTGACAATATTAAAACATTTTTATGAAAAAATGATGAATATTTTCTATTTTTGACATACCGACAAGAAAATGCGCTACCGACAAGAAACGCGCTACCGACAAGAACAGGCTATGAACCATCAAGAAACGTATTTATTAGGAATTTAGAATATTTTTATCTTATGTTGCGAAAAAATGTTATTTAAGTTATTCATTACTTATTTTTTTTTATCAATTTTAAAAAGAATTATTGCTTGAAAAAGATAATATTTCTGCTATTTGGCATACCGACAAGAAAATACGCTACCGCCAATAACTGTTGCTTATTTAGAGCATTTTCTTCCATGTTTCGAAATAATTTTATTATTCATTTTCTATATAATTTTGTTAAGTTAAAAGAATAAACGAAATTTAATAATAATTTTTTTTATCAAAATTGTCAAGAACTAAGTTTCACATACCGAACAGGAAAATACGCTACCGTCAAGAACCATGCTTGACATACCGACAAGAAAATACGCTACAGTCAAGAACCATGCTTGACACACCGACAAGAAAATACGCTACCGCTACAAGAAAATACGCTACCGCTACAAGAACTACGGTTGACACACCGACAAGAAAATACTGTCAAGAACCATGCTTGACATACCGACAAGAAAATACGCTACCGTCAAAAACCATGGTTTACATACCAACAAGAAAATACGCTACCGTCAAGAACTAAGTTTGACATACCGACAAGAAAATACACTACAGTCAAGAACCATGCTTGACATACCGACAAGAAAATACGCTACAGTCAAGAACCATGCTTGACACACCGACAAGAAAATACACTACCGCTACAAGAAAATACGCTACCGCTACAAGAACTACGGTTGACACACCGACAAGAAAATTCTGTCAAGAACCATGCTTGACATACCGACAAGAAAATACGCTACCGTCAAAAACCATGGTTTACATACCAACAAGAAAATACGCTACCGTCAAGAACTAAGTTTGACATACCGACAAGAAAATACGCTAGGTACGCTTTGAAAAAGATAATATTTCTGCTATTTGGCATACCGACAAGAAAATACGCTACCGCCAATAACTGTTGCTTATTTAGAGCATTTTCTTCCATGTTTCGAAATAATTTTATTATTCATTTTCTATATAATTTTGTTAAGTTAAAAGAATAAACGAAATTTAATAATAATTTTTTTTATCAAAATTGTCAAGAACTAAGTTTCACATACCGAACAGGAAAATACGCTACCGTCAAGAACCATGCTTGACATACCGACAAGAAAATACGCTACAGTCAAGAACCATGCTTGACACACCGACAAGAAAATACGCTAGGTACGTCAAGAACTATACCGACAAGAAAATACGCTACCGCTACAAGAAAAAACGCTACCATCAAGAACTATGGTTGACATACCGACAAGAAAATACTGTCAAGAACCATGCTTGACATACCGACAAGAAAATACGCTACCGTCAAGAACTATGGTTGACATACCGACAAGAAAATACGCTACAGTCAAGAACCATGCTTGACACACCGACAAGAAAATACACTACCGCTACAAGAAAATACGCTACCGCTACAAGAACTACGGTTGACACACCGACAAGAAAATTCTGTCAAGAACCATGCTTGACATACCGACAAGAAAATACGCTACCGTCAAAAACCATGGTTTACATACCAACAAGAAAATACGCTACCGTCAAGAACTAAGTTTGACATACCGACAAGAAAATACGCTAGGTACGTCAAGAACTATACCGACAAGAAAATACGCTACCGCTACAAGAAAAAACGCTACCATCAAGAACTATGGTTGACATACCGACAAGAAAATACTGTCAAGAACCATGCTTGACATACCGACAAGAAAATACGCTACCGTCAAGAACTATGGTTGACATACCGACAAGAAAATACGCTACAGTCAAGAACCATGCTTGACACACCGACAAGAAAATACACTACCGCTACAAGAAAATACGCTACCGCTACAAGAACTACGGTTGACACACCGACAAGAAAATACTGTCAAGAACCATGCTTGACATACCGACAAGAAAATACGCTACCGTCAAAACCATGGTTTACATACCAACAAGAAAATACGCTACCGTCAAGAACCATGGTTTACATACCAACAAGAAAATACGCTACCGTCAAGAACTAAGTTTGACATACCGACAAGAAAATACGCTAGGTACGTCAAGAACTATACCGACAAGAAAATACGCTACCGCTACAAGAAAAAACGCTACCATCAAGAACTATGGTTGACATACCGACAAGAAAATACTGTCAAGAACCATGCTTGACATACCGACAAGAAAATACGCTACCGTCAAGAACTATGGTTGACATACCGACAAGAAAATACGCTACAGTCAAGAACCATGCTTGACACACCGACAAGAAAATACACTACCGCTACAAGAAAATACGCTACCGCTACAAGAACTACGGTTGACACACCGACAAGAAAATTCTGTCAAGAACCATGCTTGACATACCGACAAGAAAATACGCTACCGTCAAGAACTATTGTTGACATACCAACAAGAAAATACGCTACAGTCAAGAACCATGCTTGACATACCGACAAGAAAATACGCTACAGTCAAGAACCATGCTTGACACACCGACAAGAAAATACACTACCGCTACAAGAAAATACGCTACCGCTACAAGAACTACGGTTGACACACCGACAAGAAAATTCTGTCAAGAACCATGCTTGACATACCGACAAGAAAATACGCTACCGTCAAAAACCATGGTTTACATACCAACAAGAAAATACGCTACCGTCAAGAACTAAGTTTGACATACCGACAAGAAAATACGCTAGGTACGTCAAGAACTATACCGACAAGAAAATACGCTACCGCTACAAGAAAACACGCTACCGTCAAGAACTATGGTTGGCATACCGACAAGAAAATACTGTCAAGAACCATGCTTGACATACCGACAAGAAAATACGCTACCGTCAAGAACTATGGTTGACATACCGACAAGAAAATACGCTACAGTCAAGAACCATGCTTGACACACCGACAAGAAAATACGCTACCGCTACAAGAAAACACGCTACCGTCAAGAACTATGGTTGACATACCGACAAGAAAATACTGTCAAGAACCATGCTTGACATACCGACAAGAAAATACGCTACCGTCAAAAACCATGATTTACATACCAACAAGAAAATACGCTACCGTCAAGAACTAAGATCGGTATCACAATTGTGATGCAGGTCGAAAGACTTTTTTGGTATTTAAACATTATTTCAGATTTGACTTTAACTACTCAAAGCCCATTAGAGTGATAGACGGCTTACGTGACAGACAAGTTTTGCAAACGCTAATTAGGCACGCGCTGACCAATACACGCCAATTAGATCTGAGTGCAAATCCATAAGCTTACCTGTTTTCACAGTTGTTTGAGTCAATTTTTGACCCTAGTTGAGTAATTTATTTTATGACACAATGATCTGGTCTTTACTGCGTAGATTTAGATTTTTATTTGAATGCTTTTATTTAATTTACTGTTATGATAGTGTATATACGTTGAAATTGAGATTGGATACTATATTAAATAATGTTTATGATTACACAGTTCAAGGAATTACAGGTAAGTACATATTCTATATACATATATGTGTTCCAACCTGTAATTCATTAAATATTTTTAAAGTGCATGGGTGAAATACCCTTTACTAATACGCATTTTCTTTAAAAACAAATACATTTCACCATTTAAATTGATATTAATATCATAATGAAATGATCAAGAATACGTGTATAAAACAGACGCTCGTGAAGCTCATTTTCTTGTCGGTTCGCGTATTCTCTTGACAGTAAATTTGTTATATATATTAAGAAACAACACACATTTCATTCACTTTTAACAACACTATAAATGTTTAATTCAATAAAGTTGTAGCCGGGTACAGGTTTATAGGTGATAAATCGATGAGGCAGAATAGATTGGCTTGGTAGCTCAGTAGGTAGAGTGTACGCCCTGTAAGCGGAAGGCCCTGGGTTCGAGTCCCGGTCGAGCCATGATTTTTCACCACCTGTTATAGATATGATTCCGAAGAAGAACAACTCTCATGAGATAACTTAGTAAAATTACTAATTTTACAATTGTGATTTTACATGTATGCACGTCTAATGTATTCGTAAGTTGTAGTCACAGACAACTGCCTCTACAAATCCTCCTTTGCAAGTCCTGCATGCACCCATCATTTTTTACATCAATTTTGTTATATTATTTATATAGATGCAAGATAATATATTTTGTTTACATATTAATATACAGTAAAATTCCTCTATTAAGACCACCATTGGGTATAAAGGGAAGTGGTCTTAATTGTGAGTTGGTCTTAATACTGGGTTGAGACCCCGGCAAACTATTTGTTTTTTATATGCAAGTTCATAAAGGGAAAAATAGAACACATTTTAGACAGAACAAAACACATTATTCATCACTATGTATTATGTTATTACATTCAATAAATAAACATTTCAAAAATGAATTAACCTTTCAATATTTCATTTTCGTTTCTCCATGCTGGAGATTTTGTCTGAAATAATTAAAATTTAACTGTAAATGTTCTGAATTTTGTTGAAGTAAAAACAAATTTTAAAATGAGATGTTACGTTCCGTTTTTTTATTCGATCAACATAGGTAAGCATCGATCTAAAATTATATTTTGCTCTGAACCCCTGCAAACTGAAAACTAATTATAACTATGGGGAATTCCCTTCTATTCCCAATTATCTACTCGCGTCGCAATCAGGTGGTAATTAAATCAATTTTAAATAACACTAAAATTATCCTTTTGTATCTTTACTTTCAGTAAGCACCTGAAGAAAATTTGTTTTTCGAAACAGAATTTCTTTTGTTTACACATGCAACTGTCGTAAAGCAGTGTCGTAATCATGGCGGTGTACTCGATTGATATTGATGACATGCCCGGAGGGCACTAATTTGAGTGGTCGTAATTGAGACATTAAAATAAGAAGAAAATATACAATATGATCTTGACAAGATGGTCGTATTACCGGATTAGCGGCGTGGTCTTAATTCTGATAAATATCTGTAATAGGACAAGAATAAAAATGTTTGGTTCTTTTCAAAAGTGCCCGTAATAGCGGCGTGGTCTTAATTTCGGCGTGGTCGTAAGGTGGTAATCTACTGTATTCATATAGATACATAAACAATAATAAAGGCCATAAATCTTAAAACTAAAACCAATCTTTTACAACATAAGCCTATTAACGGATAGGCGTATGCTGCTCGATACACCTCTTTTTGTAACTACATGTATATTCACCTGGGGGCTCGGCGAGCATTACTATTTTCTTACTGTAAACATTTTTCGTTTTCTGATATCCTACTTTTGGGATTTAGGCGCAAACTATTTGAAAATATTAAACTAAAAATGCACCTGAAAAAAGGAGAGGAAAAAACGTGTACTTAAGTAGTCTGGAGTTCCTTCTCCTCCGTTTTGCTGAGGAGAGTACGCCGGGTACGGTCAAATATCGGTGCGAGATGCCATGACGTAATAGATATGACGTCATCAGATAATTTTCATGAGTGAAGTCTGAAGAGGCAGGAAACATTCAAAAGAGATGGTTTGTGTTAATGTTTTTTTACTATATTTACTCCTTGTTTCCAAGAAGAATTATTTTAATGATAAAAAATACTTTAGTAAAATGGAATTGGTCATAAGTCTTCTAGATTTAAAATGCAGAAAAGGGAGAAAACAACATCACATCATTTTCATTCGTGATTGAAACCCGCGGCATCCCGCCATTTTGAATTTTCAGATAAGCCTAACTTTTACAAGTTGGAATTTATAACATTCGCTCTCTCGTCGTCCCAGTATGTTATGATTTAAATTCATACAATAATTCAATTACATGATATGTCAGAATTTAAAGTCTTATATTTCAGTCTGCTCAGTGGTCCCACTCGTTATTTGGCTGCTTTGACAACTTTTCCACATGCATCATAGCATACTTTGTACCATGTGTGACGTTTGGACAGAATGCCGAAGCGATCGGGGAGGGCTCCTGCATTGCTTGTGGTAGATCTACTTTTAAAATGTTTTACAATTTCACTTTTTCTTATTTTAAATTTACATGTAATACACAAGATACTGAAATTCAGAAATGAAAAAAAATCGTGTTATAAAAAGAATCCTTCTATGTGACACGATTGTTTATTTGTGAATTTATGTTTCCTCTGGTGTTTGCTAGTAACAGTCAATCTGTCAAAGAATTTAGGGCCAGAACATCACCAGCCAGCCGGGCTAGTGGTTTAGCAAAATCTACTGGCCCGAATAGTTTTATACAAGCTCAAAAATGTTAATCTTTTAAAGTTATAAATAAAGTCAAGAATAATGAATACAGTTATTTGGTAGCTTTATCCCTTTGAGTAAAGGTAAATGAATTTTTCAATTTGTAATTTGTATTTCAGTCATTTCATTGTCATTCTCATCTGACCACCAATATTCAGAGGCCAGTCGGGCTTGTGACTAGGAATATTATACGACAAAAATTCTACTAGCTACGGGATATAAGGCCCAATCCCCCCCTTTCCACCTTCCCCCCCCCCCCCCCCCCCCCCCCCCCCCCCTTGCCCCCTCCCCCTCAAGAAAAATCAAAAAGTGATGAGCAGACTTCTAAAGATGGAAAATATCAAAAAATCATTCGAAATTCCCTTCTTGATGAATATGTTTGAAATTACCATTTGATACAAGAAAAAGGTTCTGTGATTAGAGTTTCTGATATCAGTTAAAGAAGCCTACATTACTGGTTGAAGATTTCATTGAAAAATAAAACGGCAGATAAAAATTGCTTAAAGTAGCCGAAATAATAACCACAACCAGAAGATCTAAATGTGTGGAAATGGCTGGAGGTAGAGGCTTTGGTGACAACCCAAATCTAACTGAAGTACACGATCTCCCTACTAACTGCGTAGCAATTTTAGGATATGATTTTAATCAGATTGGCGACAGCCTTACTCCTTGATGGATATGTTTTTTATCTCCCATCATTTCAAAGAATGAATAAAATAGAAAACGAACGTGGCTCTTATGAAATCACTTTGGTGTCCCATCGTTGGGAATATGACCTAAGATTGAATCTGTTGTGCCCTACCCTATAACAGACTACTGGGTTCAAAACCTGTTGAAATTTAGAACGAAATCAGTTACCTCCCTTACATCACGTACAAGGTTTATATAATTTGTTATTTTATCAAGAGTATATATATTCCTTTCGTTTCAGGGTTTGCATTTAGTTTGCCGATTGTCAATATTGTATTGTGGGTGAAAATGAGAGGAAAGATTAGAGAAAGAAAGGGAATTCAAGGTTCCCCATTCAACGACTGCATCACCATTTTGTGTTGTCCGCTCTGCGCGCTTGTTCAAGAAGCACAGGAAGTTCAAGGTGGCGCTCCAAGTGCACAGAGCATGTGCAGAGAGTAACCGGAACTGGAAGTCAGACATGTGTTGACTTGATAATTTTCGATAAAAATTGTTAGAAAATGCTATGAATTTAGAAATAAAAACTTTATAAAGTTTTGTTTAGTTCACTGTTTTCTTCTTTAAGTACATTTTGTGATCAAAGCCCAAACTTACATACAAGTACAAATATACTACTATTTCTGGAAATATAAAATACTGGAAACTCCTTCAAGTCTGAAAGAGGCAATGAAATACCTTCAGCCACTTCATTGCCAGTCCCTGAGTTTTAAACGAAGAAAAAGTACTCCAAGAAAAAAAAAGACAGTATCTCTATTGTCAAAGGTCAAAGACTTCAATATGTTTTTTTTTTGTACTAAACTCTCGCAAGAAGGTTAACAAAATTAAAATGCATGACAGAATGTTTTCAATGATTTGAATCGACTTTTTCAGTAAAAAAATAAGTAAAAAAATGGTTGACAATAAGAACTGGTACAAAAGATCCGTTCCCGATTTACCGATCTGTCGATAGGAACTCTTTTTTACATACCTAGGCCATATTTCCAATGATTGGTAATTGTGAAAATTCTCTGGCCATTACTAACCGAAGACTGCTGCGCCCGGTCGACAGTATTTTCTTAACTTTTTTCTTTCAATTGCACTAATTTAAGATTCATATTCAAGAGACCACAAGAGGCTGATTTACACTTGTAGCGCATGCCTGTACGAGCATGCATTTAAGACAAGATATGGCGAATTCGCATTATATCTAAGAACACTGACACTATAGCCACACGTCTTTTCGTAAATAAGCTAATGCGAAAACTATAAGTGGTGAGATAAACTAATTGAACTTTTCCAGGTTTGTCACAATGAATAATGAGTTCATAGCAAAGGAAAGCTGAAAGTTGCAATGAATCCTGTTCTTCTTATCGATTGTGTCTGCCTTAATGATTATGTTATCTGCCGAGCACATTCGTCCTCCAGTTTCAACAAGACTTTTAAAAGCTGTGAAGTTTATAACCCCTTACCCTTAATCAGCTAATCTTATTTCGAGTTTGTATAAAATGAAAAGTTTTATTTATTGTACTTTTCTCCACTTATTTTTAACCAAAAGGTTTAGCGGATTATTGTGTACTTTTATTAGTCTAATGTTATCAGCTTTCTATGATCGTGAAGCTAAATGGTCAGTTTCTACAGGTCTAATCAGGCTATTTCACAAAGAAATTAATTTAAGCTAATACTATTGATTTTAAATACATGTGGGTTGAAATGGACTTTTATTTGATAGGTTTGCAGACTTACCCAGTCCAAGGGATTGTTCAATATAATCATCATCACTTTTATTGTTTTCATCATCATTATTATTATCATCATCATCGACGTCATCATCACAAGTATTATTATCGTAATATTATTGTCAAGAGCATCATTATTATGATTTTTAGTGTCATAAGTGTCATCAACGTCATCATTATTATCATAATGATATTTTATCTATTATTGTTATTATCATCATCAACAACATCATCACTGTCAAAATAGACGTAATATTCATCAATATCTTTATTATCATGATAATTATTACTACTACTACTACATTGAACTATTATTATTTTTGTTGTTGTTGTTGTTACTATATGTCCACGTTGTTGTTGTGTTTTATATCTTCTATTCATTTGGAAAGAAAAGTGCATGACTATAATTGCAGGAAAGGCGATATATGCTTTTCACTGACTCTTGATTTGTAAAAAAATATTTAGATTTTTACCACTGACATTTTTTTTTTCTATTTTTTTTCATGTTTGTTGTTGTTTTTGCCTTTTTTTGTTCATGTTTGTTGTTGTTTTTGCCTTTTTTTGTTCATAATGTTTGTTGTTGTTTTTGCCTTTTGTTTTGTTCATAATGTTTGTTGTTGTTTTTGCCTTTTTTTTGTTCATAATGTTTGTTGTTGTTTTTGCCTTTTGTTTTGTTCATAATGTTTGTTGTTGTTTTTGCCTTTTTTTTCTTCATAATGTTTGTTGTTGTTTTTGCCTTTTTTTGTTCATGTTTGTTGTTGTTTTTGCCTTTTTTTTGTTCATAATGTTGTTGTTGTTTTTGCCTTTTGTTTTGTTCATAATGTTTGTTGTTGTTTTTGCCTTTTGTTTTGTTCATAATGTTTGTTGTTGTTTTTGCCTTTTGTTTTGTTCATAATGTTTGTTGTTGTTTTTGCCTTTTGTTTTGTTCATAATGTTTGTTGTTGTTTTTGCCTTTTGTTTTGTTCATAATGTTTGTTGTTGTTTTTGCCTTTTTTTTGTTCAATGTTTGTTGTTGTTTTTGCCTTTTTTTTGTTCATAATGTTTGTTGTTGTTTTTGCCTTTTGTTTTGTTCATAATGTTTGTTGTTGTTTTTGCCTTTTGTTTTGTTCATAATGTTTGTTGTTGTTTTTGCCTTTTGTTTTGTTCATAATGTTTGTTGTTGTTTTTGCCTTTTGTTTTGTTCATAATGTTTGTTGTTGTTTTTGCCTTTTGTTTTGTTCATAATGTTTGTTGTTGTTTTTGCCTTTTTTTGTTCATAATGTTTGTTGTTGTTTTTGCCTTTTTTTGTTCATAATGTTTGTTGTTGTTTTTGCCTGCCTTTTTTTTGTTCATAATGTTTGTTGTTGTTTTTGCCTTTTGTTTTGTTCATAGTGTTTGTTGTTGTTTTTGCCTTTTGTTTTGTTCATAATGTTTGTTGTTGTTTTTGCCTTTTGTTTTGTTCATAATGTTTGTTGTTGTTTTTGCCTTTTGTTTTGTTCATAATGTTTGTTGTTGTTTTTGCCTTTTGTTTTGTTCATAATGTTTGTTGTTGTTTTTGCCTTTTTTTGTTCATGTTTGTTGTTGTTTTTGCCTTTTTTTTGTTCATAATGTTTGTTGTTGTTTTTGCCTTTTGTTTTGTTCATAATGTTTGTTGTTGTTTTTGCCTTTTGTTTTGTTCATAATGTTTGTTGTTGTTTTTGCCTTTTGTTTTGTTCATAATGTTTGTTGTTGTTTTTGCCTTTTGTTTTGTTCATAATGTTTGTTGTTGTTTTTGCCTTTTTTTTGTTCATAATTTTTGTTGTTTTTGCCATGAATCTCTTCTTAGGTGATTTTTCAATGTCCTTTTGATTTACATGTATTGGAACAATATCTAAATTACAAATTCTAATGAATTTCCAATGGCCTAAATATTTCCATGCTGACGGTTTTGCAAAGAACTTGTACATTCAAAGCGTTCAAATTATTTTTCACAATTCCTCTTCATAGAATTGGTGACGTAAATGACTAACGGCTAATTTTCGGTCAGACAAAAGTTCGTTCCGGTTCAATAACTGGGTAGAACAACAAGGTCATAGAAACGCAAAATATTTTCATTTGACTACCTAGTAACAAATAATCCATCGTGCATTTAATGCTTAAAGTGCAGAACAGGGCAACAGTTGAGTCTCGTATATAACATCGTTAGGAGTTACTGGACTATTTTTTAATCTTTTATTTCTAAGTAAAAAGGAAGTTGAGAAATGGATCCTTCCGCGCCGCAGCAACAACAACAGGGGCCTATTGTAAGTATGATGCTTGTTTTCGAGTAAGTTATTTCTGTAACCTCTTTTCATAGATACTGTTTGAACGGTACATTTAGGTTTACTTGATTTTGAAAGTCACATTTTTTTGCAACTATTTGGAAGAAGTATGGCCTTTTTTAGATTTTGAGCAAAAAGACCGTAATTTTGTAAGAGATTGGCCCCTTTAGTTTTCAATGAACTGGGCGATTTTTCACTTTGAACCTTAGCAAAAGACTTTTTCCTAACTCAGTCATACTGTGTTTATTAAGTGACTGTGTCGAAACCCCCGCCACCTGCTACCTAGTATCTAGATTTGTCTGTTACTTATATATTGTTTCACCATTAAGGTCATGTATAATAATTGTTTATATATGTATTGCTTCATATATACTCGTGTACCTACCTATGTCTGAAACTTCATCTATGAGTAGGAACAAGGGTAAAATGTCTCTTAAAGTTAAATGAAATGGTTGCGGTTTATTAAACTGTGCTTGCATATCTTTTGGCTAGGAGTTAAATTTGCCGAGTATACGAGAAAAAAATGTTGAAATCAAAACTTACTCTGAAACTTTTTTTCAGGAGTTGTAGGATAATGTTAGTATCTTCAGCCCCGATGCAACCTAAGTTTCTTTTCCTCTCGAGTCTATAGTTTTTTTTAAAACAGAGACTATGTCAAATTTGTGTTTCCTTCGTTTTCATAAAACCGGTAACTTCTATACAAAAAGCCGATTAAGAGATTTGCGATCATTCGCCTGTGAAATTAAAATACTTTAATAAATAGCATGCCAATTGTTGTTGCCAAAACTAGATCTTAACAGAAATCTTATGTTTTTTGTTTTATATAAGTTAGATGTAAACGGTTGAAATAAATACATTTCATAGAAGGTTTACAAAATCCCCACTTTATATAATGATTGATAGATTCTATTACGTTTCGTTCTAGCACAAGTGGATAATATAAGTGTACAAAAAACTTACGATAAAGCAAATATATAGCTAATTCAAAAAATAAGCTATATGATTATGATACATTATCGAACGGAATCTGAACAATTCTCCACCATTCATTTAGACAACTTAGACATTCCCTTCACTCCACTGAAGAATCATTAGTATTCTAGTAAAATAAGTAATTTCTAATTTCAACAATTATTGAGAATTGTACTTGACAAATATTTGTGACCTAAAAACAACAAAAACAAAAGCAAATAACAGAAAATGAATTATTCTAAATTTAAAACAACATATTAGAAAATAAATCGACGTCAAAAAACGCTTTGTGCGTAAATTGAATTAGTAGGTACGTCATGTTGCAACATGCTTAAATGGTATACAACCAAAGACCTATAACTTCGATAAAATCTATCGAGCTGGTAAAATTTCGCCATATTAAGTTATCTATTTCTGATAACGAACGACGGCATAGCTATTAATATTCAACAGCAACAAAATCTATAGATATCCCTTTGGTTGGCTAATGAACAGAGAAACATGTTTCTAGCTAAACTTATGCTATTTAAGACAAACAGAACATAATTTGAACTTTTCCATAATTTGCAAGTGTCACAGTTTCCCTATGGATGGAAAGGGAATAAGATATATTATAAGATAATGAGTTAGTTTGCAATTACCACTGGTCGTCTGTAAGGCCTTTCGGCTTAAAACTAGTTGTAAAATATGAAATGTCACATCCTGTTTACTTATTAAGGGAGGCCGTAATTTTTTTTTAAATCTATTGATATGCTTTTTAAGATTTTTGAAATGATGATGACGACGACGACGATGATGATGATAATGATGATGATGATGAAACTTTTATATTATATCGTTTTATTTTCAGCATATAATATGGTAAATTCACATATCCATAAAAAATCAATTTATGCTAGCATAGCCTTAGTGTGCAGTTTGCACCAAAACGTGGTCGTGTGAGGTTAATGAATCTCCTATAACTGGTAAAAAAATGATGTAACTATAAATGTCACATAGTCAAATACTGTTGAAAACAATCATTCTATTTTTACGTAGTTGTGATAAGCTTACAGTTGTAAGGTTAAACTAATCGCTAAAGAATATCACAGTTTCTATTTCACTGCTAAATTTTACCATTTTAAGTCTCACAGTTTCTATTTCACTGCTAAATTTTACCATTTTAAGTCTTAAACTACGATAAATTAGTATAAAGAATCGTGTATTTTTAAAGAAAATCGTAACTATGATGCACATAGTTACGATAACACAATGGTACGATGATGGAAACTCAATGATACTATAGTGAAAATACGATAAAGAGTCTTTACGATTTTACAGTGATGAAAACACATTGGTACGACAATGAAATCGACATTTCATTGCCATTGCACAATCGCGATTTCAACGTCGCATTGCATTTTCTCCGTCGTAACATAGTAGTTTCACGACCGTGACATCATATCAAAACTTTTTTACCTTCATGTTTCTAGAACCCTCATTTTATAGAACGAAATTTGTTTCTGTCATTTGCTGGTTGTCGTAACGTACTTTTTTCAAAGCGCAGGTGGAAAATGTTTGAGTTAAGTTAATTTGGAACTATTTTCAGGGCGCAGGAGGATGGAAGAACCACCTGTTTGGTTGTTTTAACAACTTCCAGATTGCTATTACCACATTTCTTCTACCATTTGTTACATTTGGAACAACTGCCGAAGCAGTCGGAGAAGGAAATTGCATAGTTTGTGGTAGGTATATTTGAAGAATCAAATACGAATCTAGTACCGACAGTCTTTTTATCTGTTGAACTTAGCACTAATGTTCAAATTGTTTGTGATAAATTTAGACTAATTATCTCGAAATGAAGAACTATCACATTCGTTATACCATATACATATTTTATAACTTGCAGCTCTCAGTACGGCGTTTTGACGTCTAAACCAAAAAAAAGTCAAAGAATATATTTTATTCTACAACAATAAAACTGAAAACTTTTTTAGATTGAAATACTTTGGATGTAACGTACGCTTACGAGCGATTTATTCACTTGTCCACAGGACGGTAAAAATATAAATGGTACAACTGTCAAAAATCATGTTGAGAGTTATCCGGGGGAAAATGGATCGATCTCAGTCTAGAACAAAATGTATTCTTGAATAATATTTGCTTTAAAAACGCACGTATTTTTTATGATTAGTAACGAATTTTTGCTTTCAATTGTTTTCTTAATGAACGATTAATTCTTATTATGTTTTTTCCTTTATGGGGATTTTGCTGAAATTTGTTAAATGTTTCTTATTCAGCTGCCGCCTTTTTCGTGCCTATATTTAACTGCTACGAATGGGTCAAAATCCGCGGAAAGATTCGAGAGATGCGCGGTATTCCTGGGACAGCCACCCAAGATTTGGTTATCATTTTGTTCTGTGGTTACTGCGCCTTGAATCAGGAAGCCCAAGAAATGGACACTCAGTCACCAAGCGCACAGAGCATGAGCAGAGCGTAACCGGAACCGGAAATTGTGCACATTCAGAATACATCAGTTTTTGTCATAATTCAAGAATTCAAAAATAGGGGTATTTTAAGACTGCCTTCGATATCTAGCTTTAAAGTCGACTATTAGTTTGCATTTTTGAAAACAGGTGTTTCCTTTTAAATGTAGAACTGTACTAGTTTTACACTCTTTGTCACGTGGACATATTTTGGAGAAAATGTTCACAAAGACTTTTCTCTATTCAATGTATTTGTAAGTTTACGGTACTTCGAGTTGTTGTTGTTATAAATATTATTATTATTATTATTATTATTATTATTATTATCATTATTATTATTATCTGGATAAGTGTTTTATCTCGTGAGTAAAAGGTCTTGTAACCGATAATCATAACGGTATAACACTAAAGGGGGACATTAGCGCTCATCTCATTTTCACGTGTTATAATTTGATATCATTGATGGATGGAATCTTTTGTAATAAAATGGAAGAAATGGAAGAAAGGGATAGCATGTGCATTATTTTCCTTTTAATTGATATAAAGATTATGATAAAGGGCGTTTCATGTTTTCCTCAATTTCAAACACAAAGGGAAACAACCTACTAATATTTTAACTAAAACTGTCGCGGTTACTTCCCTTTAAGTCACGAAGATTGAAGGGTTAATCACTGCAAAGGAGACTGACTTTAAATAGCAAAACGAAGTGTTTTAACCTCTCAGACACCACCCTTCGTTAAATGATATACATGTAATGCAAGGATGAAGCTTCTGAGTCAGAGGTGAGTTTCGACGGAGCCTCAGTGTTGACTAGGTGTGAGACCGTTCGGTAAAACTTTATCAACTATTTCACTCTTTACCTAGAGAAATATTTACTTCAAAAATCAAGCGTACAGCTTAATTCTTTAGATCTATTTTTTAACTAGGTGTTTTTTAATGTTTAAGACCTTTTTATTTATTTTCGTAGGTATAAAACTGCATCGCCCTAATGGAAATGTAAACTTGAGATACTCGTATTTTGTAAGCGCTTAAACGACATAGAACAGGATAGCTGACTTGATTTGAATATAGATTGCTTCAAGTGAAAATTACATATTTTTACTGTACTTTGTCAACGATTTTCAACGATTTTACTAAATGTTCATTCTGATACTGCACTAAGCCACTTAGATACGAACATTAAACATTTTTCCTGTATTGTGTAATCGAACATTACTGTGCTACGGAGTACTGACTTTTATTTCGAGTAAATTGAACTTCCATTTAGATATATCTCTATCTCTTTATACTCTGGACTTGTTTATCCCCGTATTTTTCTGTTACATGAACAGAATACCGCATTACAAATAAATCTCGCCATAATATCAAAAGCAGTCCGACTCACGTGTTCCCATGATGCCATTCGCGACAATGAATTTCATTTCCTGGCCAAAACAAAATGGCGACCTGTCTCGTTTTAACACGATTTATGCACTTTTAAATCTATCTTGGGATTTCAAGATATTATGTCGCATCTGTGAATAATTAATTGCCTGAAACTTGAATGCTATTCGAGAAACTTTGAAAGCAGTGCCAAATTTATTGGGTAAATACGACTAATCGACACGATTTTAAAGAGCATCCGGGGAATTATCATCTACATGGCTGGCGCTTTGATTCATATATGCTTCCAGTTAATTGCGTTTTATTATCATCAGAAACTTACATTTTATGGCTGCTTTTGAAAATGAAATTTCATATAAGCATTCGTAGGTGTTCCTATTTCATTTCTTATTACTTTAGGCTCTGGCTCTAAACCTCTTTAAAGGAGCATATCCAAAATTATAGACCATTCCATTTCCTTTATAATTATACAGATGTAAAACAAATATTGACAAAATCAGTACCAAATCTTAAAGTGACAATCATTTATTATAAATGCAACAGGTAAATCGAATGTATTTATATCAGTTTTATGAAAGCTTTTTGTTATACATTTGTTGGATGGATAGCAATTATCAACCAAAAATGAACCTTTTCTTTGTTTCCAAATATAAACGGTCAATTTTTGAGACTGTATTCTTCTTTACTTTATCAGCTATTTTTTTTACAGAGAATAAGATGCTTAAATACATACGCAGTATATCTCTTGACTATGTCCCTTTAACTCTTGACTATGTCCCTTTAACGGACAAAATGTGCAAATCTTTCCTGCCTATGTCAATAGTAAATAAATATAAGTCAGATGGAAATGAAGACAGAAATGCCGCTGGCCTACGCCCTTACTGTCTTACGCAACATACAATGATTTGATATTATTGTATATGAGCTCTAAAACATTTTATCTGTACTTTGCATTAACTTTATCGCAATCAAAGCACCACTCATGATTGAGCATTATAGTCGAGGGAGGCGCTATTTTATACTGACACAGATATGATCGTCTGACACGTCTCACCTCACTTCCGCAGGTGCTAATGACGTTGCCGAGACCCTTAACATGCTTTGATAAATAAGATGACGACTTTTAGCAAATAGTCTTTCGGATGAGACGTTAAACCGAGGTCCCACGTATCAGTGCTATACACTGAGCATGTAAAAGAACCAGGGGTGTGTCTGGAATGGGATGCTTTCTGTATCTTGCACTACCCCCATAACATAAAATAACAAATCTCTTCAGGGAGCGTCGGTCATATGGGCAACCGGTACCGACGGTTAATAAGCTCAAATAGATAGATAGACAAACAGTCATACTCTACAACACGCAAGAAAACATATTGCTGTTACAAGTTGCGGTTGCTATTTTACAAGCATGGTTTGGATCTGAACTACGTTTTCAGCGTATGTGTTCGCTTCCAGACTTTGATTTAAACACTGGATCTGTTGGAACAATTAACTACAAACGCTATCTAACCTCAATGCCAATAATACACACTTAAACACCCAGATTACAACTTGATAAAGGTTAAGTTATACACAACATGGACATTTTGAATATGATCATTAAACTGCTGTGCCTTTATTCAGTCTAAAACTGCCGTTTGATTTAAAGTTATCGATTAACAGAAATTCAGCTTGAAATACTGAAAAATTAAAGATAAAAAAGAAAATAAGACTTCAAATCTTATTTTTAGGCCCCATTAAAGCGACTGATTCACAGATGAACAGATGAACAGACGATGAATAATAAGGAAATGTTTATACATCTAGAAATTCTAGCTGTAATTGTGAAGAACATACCTAAACTGAGTTACTGACTCATTTTTTTTTTACAGAAAAACATCACAATATAAAGTTTTACACACTTTTATCGGTAAGAAAATTTACCCCGTTTGTCACGGGGTAGATACTTTAGTTACATCATTAATTTTGACATATTCTGATAACTAATCTCTGTGGCTCAGTGGTGTACATCAGGGCATGGGTTCGAATCCTGGTGAAATCAAAACTTTTTTCAGTTTTAATGGTGTATTAGGGCATAATATTATGTTTTTTCCGTAGTATATTAACCTCTCTTAAATTAAAAAAAATCAGCTTAATTCTGTGAGTTGAAAAAGAAGGAAGAAAAAACATGCAAGTAGTAATTCGTACCAAAGCCCTTCGATTAAGTAAAAGAATAAAAGACGAGCTATCTGTCTGCAACACTAAACGCTTTTATTTTTGCACCTTTTAATCTAGAATAAAATGTTTTTACCCCGTGACTAACGGGGTAACATATCTATTGTCGAAAATATGAAAAACTATTGATTCTGTAATATCAATATAAATAATCAACAAATTAATCAAATTAATTTATGCATCGGAGAACGATGTGAAAGTCAGTTCCTTTAAAGGTCGAGTTCCTTGTAATGGAAAATACGTATGAATTTTCATGAGGTTAGTTCAGTTATTGTTACTTGTTTTTTCTTGAAATGAAACACCTCTTAAAGGAAAGGATTGAGTACCAGAGGGAAACAAAAAAAGGTATATGCACTTACAAGTTTGATAGATTAGCTTAAATTCATTTTGACACAGAACGAAACTTCAGCAACAAATTTTGAGTTGAGTGTTACTTAACCTTTAAAGATGTTCATGGTTTTTTTTTACCAACATGTACACTTAAATTTCTCCCGAAGTGCCAAAAATCATTCTATGCGCATGTCGTAATCTATTTTGGTAGGCGGGAACAATCTTCAAATTCTCCTTCTTTTGCAGTGTTGCAATATATTAACACACACCTAGTTTTTAGAGCATAATTGAAAAAAATGGAAGTTTCTTCATATAGGCATTCAAAAGAGTCTGGCGAAGTCAAGAATATCTCAGTTTATTTTAACGTTCTAATACTGCTTTGAATTTGCAGACGAGTTCTCTGTAGGACGGAATTTAACCTTGTTTTAGACAACTTATCGGTCATTTATCCGAGTACAGCATAAGTAAGAAAACCAGCTTAGACACGTTCCTCCATTTTATCTGAGTTTATTTTTCGTCGGTACCAGCTGCCCATATGACCGACGTCTCATAAAGAGCTTGTTATTTTAGGCTGTGTGGGGATAGTGTAAGATGCAGAAAGCATGCCAATAAAAAGACAAACCTGGTTCTTCCCCATGCTAAACTGATACATTAGACCTCGGGTTAATGTCTCATCCGAAGATAATTAGGTAAGGTACGGCATCGAACTACAAGTTCAGCGCATTATCAACAGACCACTGACCCGCCCCCTTCCCCTTCAGCAAACCGCGAACTGAAAGAAGTTAACAGGTTTTTAACCAATGACTCGTAAATAAGGCTTCAATGTCGTCATATCCTAGCAATGTCTGCAGTAAGAAAATATATTTTTGCAAGTTTTATCGTACACAAGAGTGAACTTTCCATGCATTTAAAACTTTTGACTAAACTTTACGGAAACGCCACTTTTTTCCTTAAAACAGATGTATGATACCGCCATTTTCAATTCTACGGCGCGATTCGTTGCTCACGACAGTAAAGTGCGATCCAGTACAAAATAATGAGGTGTGATCCAATACGAAACTATGCGTTGCACTTCAATACGAAACTATGCGTCGCTATTCAGTATGAAACAATGCGTGACGATTCAATACGAAACAATGATACGAAACTATGCAGTGCGATTCAGTAAGAAACTGTGCGTAGCGCTTCAAAACCAGAAACTATGCGTGACGATCCAATACGAAACTATGCGTAGCGCTTCAATACGAAGTATGCGTGACGATTCAGTACAAAACTTTTTGTGGCGATTCAGTACGAAACCATGCGAAGCGATTCAATGCAAAACTATGCGTGACGATTCAGTACGAACTATGCGTGGCAATTCAATACGAAACCATGCGTGGCGATCCAATACAATACTATCTGTAGCGCTTCAGTACGAAACTATGTGGTTCGATTCAATACGAAACTAAGCGTAGTGATTCAGTACGATACTATGCAGTGCGATTCAATACGATGCGTGAATGCGTGCTACCACGATTCAACACAGGGGCTGTATTAAGTATGGATAAATGATTTACTACTATATTCATACTTTTGTGAGATTATTGCAAAACATTTTCGGGTCAGTATAGATTAATGTGCTTGCGCAAAAATTGAAACTTTAAAGAACACGATCTCGTAGGTTCAGCGCCTGCAGCATGGGGCGTGGAGCAAACGCTTAGAAAATGCGACACGACACCGGCCAGCACTAAAAATCTTCTACACTAATGTGGGTCTTTTAATTAAAAAATGTTCTATGGTTGCTGTGAATTTAGAAAGGTTTCACAATAGACTTTACATCTAACAAGCGGGTGTTTAATAACTTCAAAGGGCAATAAAACGATTTTCAAACCCATAAAAGTGTTTGCGAAATAGGCGAATGAATTATGGACATAGTTATCTTTCATTTGGGTTATGTGTTCAAGGACAGTAAGACAAAATGAGAAATATTAACACATATATCGGGACACTTATAGCCTTTTTAAATATTAAGAAATACTCCTTTTTTCTCAAGAAACTCGGATATTTTTAAGGCTTCTTTGTTATGTATGATACAAAATTATTGAGAAATCAAACTTGAGTCTGCCTTTTTCCTCCAACATATCTACTCTGTTTCACCTCAGCTCACCTAAGTTGACCATAATACGACACTTTAAGAAGCTTAGATATTTTATACCACTTCTTTATAATAATGCCGACTCATTTGAAGTAGAAACCTATTTTTTGTGTCCACTTCAAACATCTTGAAGAAATAAGATAAGAACGTCTGCACAGTGGCCCTCCTTTATATGTAAAAAAACCCCGAAAAAAACAGACAAACAAAAAACCAAAACAAAAAACACATCTCGTTTCAGAGACACTAATGCTTCTACAATCTCTGTGTATAGTACTGATACATGAGAATTCGTGTTGACGTATAGTTCAATAGGCAATTAGAACTGTAAGCGTTTGGCTGAATGAAAATCGCAGACCGAGGAAGTCTTGTACGTTACCTATATACCGGGCTCTTTAAGTGATGTAGTGACAATACACAGACTCTAACTGCAAGACTTCAAGGTAATTTTGAAAGGAAATTTCACTTCTAGTAGATTTTTGTTATTCTTCCATTGTGATCTTTTTTTTCGTCAAAATGACTTAGTTTAAACATATTTTATTGCAAGTATTCACATATAATACAAAACAATACTACAAATACATTCTAAGCAAAAGGGTCGGGCCAAAAGTTCTTCCAACATTATAAAGTGGCCCTTCCCAAACACACTGAAATTACAAACAAATAACTAAATTAAAACTCCCGGAAGTGGCGTTCTTTGATATGCTTTTTTGTACTGAGAGAATTTGAGACGCCAGGAAAGACATGCTAATTTAAATTAATTAAAGACATCAAAAGTTGCGTAACTGCCTTTGATTTGGAGGTGTTACCCTTTGATCCAGCACGCGTCAAGACGCGCAGAGAAGCGACCTTTGAAAGACAGGCAAAGTTAATTTCTTTGTTGAATTTTTTCTTGTGTCCCGAAAATATCCAAGAAATAGCAAAACATAGCATGTCAGATATAAACAGCCTTTAAGTGTTAGCGGAAATAGTCGTTGATGAGACATTAATTCCCTAGATCGATTCATTGACAACGGGCAATATCTCAACTGCTGTCATCTTGATGTGCCTTGGTCAGTTATTTATACCGACCCTCAATAATTTATTGACGAATATCCCATTGGCTAACGATTGCATCGGCACCGCGTCAAAAAGTCAGATAGAAATGACAAAGCTTTTGGTCGTCTTAAAGAATCGGACAATTATCCATGGAATGGTAGCGAGTGGAAACCGCTCCTGTTGGCACTATTAGAGTGAAAAGCATTGCCAACCAGCTTGTTAGACTGTATAGGTATTTCACAGGAGAAGAACGTGCCTACTACTATTATTATTTCTGTTAACCGTTCAACATTCGAGGATTTTTTAAAGGTAATATCATTTAACACATATCTATATTTTGAATTTTGTAATAAGCGAATTGTTATATACTTGGTTTGATTATTTAAAGAAAATGGCACGTGCTTTCCGGTAGTTATTCAATATTCGTCATTTCTGTGGAGTAAATCTTTTTTTTTTTTTTTTTTGAGTTTTAATGACAAGAAACTTGCTCGTTTTAACAAATACTATCGCCATCGTTGATAAGAATTATTGTAGTTTGTTTATTTTCTTTTACAGTTTTGTATTTGACATTGACATTAACATATATTTCACATTTTGCAGACGGTTCGTGTTGTTTTTGTTTGTTTCTATAATTTTATAATTATGTTCAAATATTTGACTCTTTTTAAAATTTCTTTTTTATTTTTGTTTTTCTTTTTCATTTATTTTGTTTTATGATTGTTTTGATCTTATCTTAATAGCTTCAATTTGGGATTACAATTTTATGCAATTTTCTTTACTGGGTCAAGGATCTTGTCTTGGCATGAAACCGATCTAAGAATAAAAGTAAACAGTTTAATTATCCTATGTGTTAAAGCCATTTCATTTTTTTTAATTATTCAATTCAATTTTTTTTCTTTCTTTTTTTCTTTCTTTCTTTCTATCTTCTTTTTACAGACATTGGTTACGACAGAGTTATGGCCTTTCTTTAGGTGGAATTGACTGTTTGCAACCATGTTTTCATCAATTTTATTTAGAAATTGTTTTCAAATTCACAAAACTATAAACAATGTTCCTCCCTATCATAAAAATGATAATAATCAATCAATGAATAAAATAGGCCAGTTAGATCATGGTTTATCCAGGATTTATATTGTCGACTAATTAAGTCCTCATTAGACACTTTCTATTTTGGAGTTTTAAACCTGTGGATCTCAATTTGTCATATTAAAGTCTTTAATATTTATTACGGTAAAAATTGAAAGGCAATGACGTCATGGCGTTAAAAATACTACCCACGAAAAATTATGATATATGGTGTTAAACTTGTTTGCGTTTGTAGAACGTTTAAAAAAATCTGCGTTTGGGCAAGTGTGTGTGGTTTCTTTTGTTTAAGAATTCTATTTTAGCAAATTCTTGATACAACAGTTGTATACCCTCATTGAAGTTATAAAAGTTCGACCGATTTAAAAAAGCAACTGCTAAAATGATGATTAACTTCAGAGTAAGTCCGTTTACTTTTTTCCATTTTAGAATTTCAACATAAAGTTTCTTATTAAAAAGTCTAAATTCGTACTCGTACAGTTTCTTTTTAAATTTTTTTGCAAAACTTTCATAAAAAAAGTAAGAAAGAAAGAAAAATATAACAATTTATTTACAATTTCCATTGCACATGACACCAGTAAACATACAATAAGCAATTTGTTATTTCAAAATGTTATACCTTACTAATACTTGTTTGTTCCTTTCTTGCACATATATAAATTTAAGCGGTCCATAAATCAGCGTGTTGTGAGGGTTCTGGTTCTGCGAGTCTCTTTCCTCAAAAAGTGACCGGTAACTATTTGAGCGAGAGGCCCGTTGGGGATTTAGTTATTTTTAATCTTTGTCTATAATTTTTTTTACAATGCATTTTTTTACTTTTTGTTATACTGTTTAGCATACATATAAAACTTTATATAACACTTATAATATGTAGGTTAAATGTTCGAAAAGTTATTATGTATTTTTCGGTTCTGCTTCAGAAGTAGAGTTAAAAAATAAATTGCACGGTATAATATAAGAAATATCACACACCATTTTGGACCATTTCGGACCTCCTGACCGTATAGTGAACCCCAAGTCAGCTCCAAACATAGGGTGGACCGAACCCGAAGTTCGCTATTTATGTATTGGGGCTTACTGGTCGGTCACTATAATGCTCAGTCGTGTGTACTATTGCTCAGTCGTGTGTACTATTTAAGAATATTTTCAATGAAATACGCAAGAAAAATTGCCGTGAAGTACAGCTCTTCAGTTTGAAAATTTCACTAGGCGGTCGTGTAACTTGTGTGCAACGTCGTTACTGATAGGGCGTGTGTATCTACAGTGGTTTTGCGATGAGTCAAAATGCAATGACTCGACAGGTCGGTCTGACTCGAAGCTGTCGTCTGGTTCCGACATCTTTTCCTATATGTTCCATAAAATTTGTTCGTTGTGTAAGAGCGACGTTAAATTCACAAATATTTTTATATTTAGTATTTCTACTAGTCCATTCTTTAATATTTATACGTCACATTTCAAAAATATGTTAAAATAGATGGATAATTTAGATACTTCACAGCAGTGTTTTGATTGGCTAAAGTTAGCCTTTGATATTATATGTTTTATAACAAGTTGTTTCCTCTAAGATGCAATGTGGTATAAAAATAGTTCCCTAAATTCTCGCTGCTCGTATTTGACGTACCGTAAAGATTGTTGTCTCTTAATAAAGGAAAAGTTCTTACTTTGCCTGTAGCTGCGCACTTATCTACAATACTTCAATTTATTAACTGTAACTGACATAAACACGTTTCTTGTGTCCTGAATTATTAAAAAAATGTTCATCTTTTTCTTTCAGGAAGTCATTTTAAAATGAAAATGTGGACTTCCCTAAAACTAACATTCTTACTATGGAATCTGCTTGACAATCGTGAATGGAAAAGTTGTCTCTTCCAAACAAAAATCATTACCATCATATCATGTGACCGACAATGTACTATCCGAAAATCATAATACTCTTTCAACAGCTAAGTTAAATCCAAGGAAATCCGATTTAGTACGAGATTCGGATAAATCGGATAAAACCGTTCTGTCCAATGGAATCTTTACAAACGCAAAAAACATTTTCCACCTTGCTGAAGGTGTTATGAATGGCAAAAATGATCGGAAAAACATCAGAAATCTTCAAACTGACGGTTTACTTGGTAATACGATCTTGAATACCGCAAAACAAATTACATTAGGTCACGAAGCAATTCCTTCCAGTAACATGGCTTTGACAACAAGTCGAGTGCGAAGGAGCGTTGATTTGGGATTGTCGCCATATGCTTTACCACTTCGTCGTTTTAGGAGGGGATTCCGTTCAGGAGTTGCCGACAGGATTGCCCATGGATTTGGCAAAAGAACACCAGGTTTGAACCTCAACCAGTCTAACT
This sequence comes from Cyclina sinensis, assembly GCA_012932295.1. Lineage (NCBI taxonomy): Eukaryota > Metazoa > Mollusca > Bivalvia > Venerida > Veneridae > Cyclina > Cyclina sinensis. Next base: position 6,922,109 of record JAAONU010000009.1, on the reverse strand, counting down.
TCGACAGACTCCGAAATGTTCTTGGTCAAGTTCACCTCGGTCGAGCTCAAGACTTGTTGTCTCTCCAGCCAGAAGACCTGGAAGAGATAGATTCTTTGCTGGCAGTATACGATAACACGTTGGGTAAACTTCAGAAGTCAAATGACAGGTATTGTTCACAAGATCATTAGTGTTGACGTCAATTTGTCATATGAGATGAAATTTTGGTTGAATATCCTTTTTAATTTAAAAATGTATTTTGTATACTTTTTGTCATAAGTTGTTTCCATTTACTGTATTCTTACTGTGTCTGAAAGTTTCGTTACTCGCTTTACACTTTCACTCGCAAGCAAGCCGATTTTCTTCCACCCATATCACTGACTCAAGCGCAGCGTTTGTAAAACTTGCTGATTGAGAAATTTTTGGTATCTCCTTTTTTTCTAGTCGACAAGGTCACATGGCGTATAACTGAGTTCTTGTAATTGATGTGAGCAAAATAAAATGCATACCTCTCGAGACTTAGTTCCCATGAAACCAGTGAGAAAAAATCTCTGTATAAATTAAACAGTCTGTGCGAACGCAAAAATAATACGAAAAAAAACAAACTTTTAATTGCCATGAATAATGCAAGTATTTCAATATGCAGTGACTTTCTGCATTCCATAGCTCATGTACTGGCTTCAGCCAAGCAGGAATCCATCAACCAAGATTTTATATAAATTTTATATTAATGTTGCGAGAACAAGCGATGAAAAACAAAAAAAAAGTTTTAACTCAAATGTATGACGAATACAACTGAAACTAAACGTGATTTTTTTTTCACAAGAATTCACTAATAATTTGATGGCATTTCCGCCCGAAATATAGTTTACGGTGTACATAGCAACAAATTACAAATCATTGCCGAGGAACAAGCGTAAAATAAATACATTACTGGCATAAAACTCATTAATTCTACTAAAACTGCCAACGTATTTTCAATTTTGAAGCACGCAATTAATCAAAGTGCATACCCTCTTGTGTATTTTGAATGTGAATTTTCCTTCAAATGTATTATAAAACTAGGTTTTAATCTTGTGATTTCTACTCCTTTATTTGTTTAAACCTGATAATTGGACATTTTTTTTCATGTTTTCAAGTTGCTAAAATTATTTATATTTTCAACGATTAAGTATTAATTCACATCTTGTTCCAGAAAACTGGCATTCTGGCCATATTTTTAACAGCAAGGAGTAATCTGTTACCAGCATCAGAATATTGCTTTGAAAGCGGACTGCCTTCTCCTCCAATAAAATTTTTTTCAGGTCTCGTTTGAAAAAAGCAAAGACAAAACAATTGTCCAAGTTTCCATGTTATTCTTTCTGAATCCAGGCCCTTAATGGCAACGAACATTTTACATATCCGCAATAATTTAACGATATATAATCGAACCAAACAAAACCGAAAACCTAGAATCTCGGCAGTCTCGAAATAGATAAAAAATGCCCAGTTCCTTTTCGCTTTGCCTTTATTTTAACTATAGACTGAACATCATTGAAAACTCGCAAAATCGAGCGCAATTTCTACATCAAAATTCAAAGAGATACACAGTCATATTTACCTTTTATAAAACAAGAAGTCCCCATCTATTCTGACAAGCACGCCTACATTATAGTACAAACGACCCGTTATATTGAAATTTCCACAAGAAACCCGTTTAGACACTTAAATTCCTTTTTGCAAATAAATCTTCGTCTTACTGTTTCTTTTTAAAAACAGACGAGCAAGGACTTTGTTGGTAATATCACTTTTTATCTGTTTTACGCGGTGACTCTTTCCTCTGTGTGTGTATGCGTGCGTGCGTGCGTGTGTTTATTTTGTTGGTTTTTGTTTGTTTGTTTTTTTTTGGAGGGGAGCGGGAAAGGGGTCCTGACAATTACTTGCGGCAGGCGCCACTATTTTTTTTTGGTCACATATGTGAGGTTTTCACTAACTTTTTTTTCACAAACAAGGTATATGTTTCCAATTTTATATTTCTTTGGGAAACGAAATTTAACTTTGTAAAGTGTCTGTTCTCATGCAGCATTTTTAGCTGGGCACGTATACTGTAATTCTAAACCAAACATCCGTAAATTGTAATCCATGTTTCTCTTACATCAGTTTTCCATTTACTTTTTGTTTATACAGGTACGGGGAACTCACAGAAAACAAGGATACACTGAGTGAAATCTACAAGAAATTATCGAACGAATTACAAGGTGGGTGTTATAAATTCTGTTGCTTGGCAATATGTTGCTACGGTCGCTGTCGCAAATCGGTCACGGGCAAACAAGGAAGCAACATAAGGCTTAGTTCTAATTAAAAAGCGTTTTGCTTGTCAACTTTGTCATGCCATTGTTTTTACTTTTTTGTAGATTTTTGAGTCCTTTCTGAGCTTTCGTACGGAATATAAATGTCAATTCTTCACTGTAGGACAATTCTTGCCGTGTCGAGACAGTTTTAGATTCAAATAAAACGCAGAGAGCGCTTACGACCAACAACTTAGTTCCAGTCCCGGATACAGCCCTAATCTGGCATGCCTGTTCCTGACACATACTTTTCATAGTACGCTGGGCACAGCCTGAGACACGTATAAACGCCGTCACGGTCGAAAGCATCCGTTAAGTTCGTACATTTGTGCTGTTAAAAGCAAGTTTTGCCTTTAAAGGTGCATTAAAAAGGCTTCTTACATATTTCTTTTTTACATATTTCAGATTCACGCTTCAATAACCCTATACCATTTCCAGACGAAAGTTTTGACAGCAGAAGATACTGATGAAAATTTCGGATAGCGTCTTAAAGAAACATTATCAAATTATTATTTCTTTTGTAATGCTTGTTTGAAAACAGACTTTGGTATCATTGTCTGTGTTTTATTCATTTGATTGTATGTTGAATATTGTTGCCAAAATTTAAGTTGTGTATAATTTTTAACAAACTGCAAATGTATTTGTCGGTGGAAAAATGGTATGTATACATTAACTTTGGAAGCATCACGCCTTGTGGATGAAGAGATGTCTTTTCTACTGCATAAAAAAAGACTCCTTACGTGAAAGGACAAATGCACTTTACGTGAGGACAAATAATGGTCTAAAAAAGTTATTCGAAATAAAACCTTACGGTACATCGGTTTGTTTTCAGTTCAGTTGGCTACAATGCTTTGATTTAAATCGGCAATGGGTCTTGAGGTCATTTGTCCTTCACCTCTGATTCAAATGAGGAAGCAGCCAGTCACTTGCTGGTAAACTGCTGGATACCCAGGAACAATTTGTAGGTGGACTGACCGCCGGGATATTCCCAAAAAGGTTGAAACTTGCCTTATTTAACCCTCCCCCCCCCCCCCCTCCCCCCCCCAAAAAAACTTACTCATTCCCTTGTCAGCCGAATTTTGACAAAGAACCAGCTCAAAAACATTTCTGTGATTTTTTATTCGGCACCAGTTTCTGAGGAGAAAACTTTGTTTTCTACATAGTCATAAAGTGAAAACAGGACCTGCCCTCTGTCGGCTATGTTTTACAAGGACCGACTTGACGTGAAAGGATTTGATTCAGGGCCACTTCAGAAACATTTCTGTAATATTATTTTGAAAACGCGTCAACGGTTTCTGAGGGAAGATTTTCAAAATTTTCCGTATACACATACAGTGTAAACAGGCGCCTCCCCCTGCTTTTAAGGTACTAAAATTTGAATTTGAAAAAGGCGCGTTACGAACATTTTTGTGAAAATATTTTGAAATCGGGCAGGTGGCTTTTGAGGACATGTTTTCTAAGTTTTTTCCAAATGATTGTCATGGCAACCAGAGTTCTGTATGGAAGCACCTAAAAAAAGGACCAGTAAAGGAACATTCCTGTGAAGCTTGGTTTTAACTGGCCTAGTGGTCGTTTGAAGGAAAATGTTGACGAAAGACGACGGATGTAAAACACGTGACCCATCAAGTGATGGACAGTTTTGACTCTAGTGACGTAATTTGAACAAACTTGATACACTACCACTATATAATGCTACACATCAATTTTCAGAAGTCTCAGTTTTGCGGTATCTGACAAGTGCTTATAAAAAATCTCCTAAGTTGAGCCAAAAATGATGCCAGGGCCAAATTTTGAATAGTCTTAGAAGAGTCGAATTAATAATGCTTTATGCAAAATTTAAGAACTCTGGGTTTGTGGTTTCATATAAGAATTTTAAAGATTTTCCTCTATATTTATATGAAGTCATGCAAACCCTCAGGTGGGACCAGAAGCGACCATATGAACATAATTAGAATAAATTTGATACACCACCACTAGATAATGCTACATGTCAAATTTCAAAGGTTCGGCCTTGTGGTATCTGACAATCCCAATAGAAAACAGTTGACTACTGGGTGGAGCCAAGTGATGCAAGGTACCAGGTTCAAATAGAATTTGAAGAGGTCCATAAAAAATGCTTCATGCCAAATTTCAGACCTCATGGCTTTGTGATTTCATGCAAAAATTTTTAACAAGAGTACCATCATGGCCCTTTTATCACTCACCTGAGTACAATTGCAACTACTTTCATTTACTTATCAAATATCTAAACTCAAAGCCTTGTGGTTTCTGAGAAGATTTTCTACAGCTTTTACCTATATCAGTCCATTTAAAACTAAGTGACCCCACGGGACGGTGCCAATTTTGATTTTTAGCCTCGGTGATCTTGACCCAAGTAACCTAAATTCCAACCTTAGGACAGATGTCCATGGTACATACATATCGGTGAAGAAATGAAGACTCTATGGTGAAAAGTAAAAAACCTATTTTAACCTCGGTGACTTTGACCCAAGTGAATGGTAGATATTCAGGAAATGTATCTATATACGAAATATCTAAGATGTACTGGTCAATAAATAAAGGCTCTATGGTGAAAAGAGGAAAAGTCTATTTTTAGTCTCGGCGACCCCAGCGGTTGAGCCAATTTTGACCTTAGGGTCAAGATTTCAACAAACTTGGTAGAGGTCCACCAGGTCATGTTACACATCAAATATCTCAACACTAGGCCTTGTGGTTTCTGCCATGGAGATTTTTAAAGTTTATTCCTATGCAATTCTTAAAAAACAATCTTGGTAGAGGATCTCTAGATGATGCTTCAGGCCAAGTACCTACTATGCTCTAGGCCTAGTGGTTTTATAGAAGATTTTCAAAATTTTCCCCATTTATGCCTACATTAAATCAAGTGACCTCTTGGGCGGGGACATTAATGACCCTGTTGCATAATTTGAACAGTCTTTGTAGAGGACCACTGGGTGAATATGTAAGCCAAATATTAAACCCCAGGGCATAGTAGTTTAAGACAAGAATCACTATATTAGTATATGTAAAATCATGTTACAGCTAGGTGGTCCCAAATTTTGACAAAAATCTATTTTTAGATCTGGCGTCCATTTTGTAAAAAAGACCGAAACCATTGATCAATTTTAATGAAACAAACATTTATGTGGAAAACGACCTTGCAGTTTACGAGATGTTATTTGATCATATTTCTATTTTTAGCTTTTGCAGCCATTATGTGCAACCATTTGAGATTTTTCAAAAAGGGCAATATAAGGAACATTTCTATAAAATTTGGGAGGAAATGACCTAGCAGTTTTGGAGATATGGTTTGAAGTAAAATGTTGACGACACATGCCGGACACAGGGCGATTAGTCTAACAAGAGGGCCATGATGGCCCTGGATCGCTCACCTGAGTACATTGGCTGTAGGTTTGCTGTTAAGCAGTATTTCATTTTTTAATTGAAAATATATAAGTGCCTACAAACTAAATATGTAAAATATCAGTCAATAAATAAAGGCTCTATGACAGAAAGTAGAAATTTCTATTATAGGCTATGGTGACCTTGACCTTGACCCAGTGACCTCAAACCCTACCCATGGGTAGAGGTCCATGCAAGGAACCTATATAATGAATATCAAAGATATTGGTCTATAAATGAAGGCTTTATGAGGTACAGTAGATAAATCTATTTTTAGCCTCTGTGACCTTTAACCTAATGTAATAATTTGAACAACCAAACAACCTTTCTGACAAACTGCCAGGATATTTGGACTGAAACAGTAGCCTCTAGAGCCTTAACAAGATATTTCTATTTTTGGGCTCTGTGACCTAGTTTTTGACCCCAGATGACCCATATTCGAACCTGGGCTAGAAATCATCCAAATAACCTTTCTGATATATTACAAGGATATTTGGGCTGAAAATGTTACCTCTAAAGTGTTAACAAGGTTTTTCCATATTTGGGCTCTGTGACCTAGTTTTTCACTCCAGATGACCCATATTCGAACTTGACCTAGAAATCATCAAAACAACCTATCTGACATATTTCCAGGATATTTGGGCTGAAAATGTGACCTCTAGAGTGTTAACAAGGTTTTTCCATATACAGGTTGTGTGACCTAGTTTTTGAACCCAGATGACCCATATTCGAACTTGAGCTAGAAATCATAGAACCAACCTTCATGACAAATTTCCAGATTATTTGGTCTAAAAATGTTACCTCTATAGTGTTAACAAGGTTTTACCATATTTGGGCTCTATGACCTAGTTTTTTAACCTAGATGTCCCAAATTCGAACTTGAGCTAGAAATTATCAAAACAATCTCTCTGACAAATTACCAGGATATTTGGCCTGAAAAAGTAGCCTCTAGTATTAACAAGGTTTTTTGATACTGAGGCTCTGTGACCTAGTTTTTGATCCCAGATAACCCATATCCAAACCTGAGCTACAAATCATCAAAACAACCTTTTTGACAAATCTCCAGGACATTTGGACCAATATTCAAACCTGAGCTAGAACCTATAGAATTAAGCTTTCTGAAAAATTTCCAGGTTGTTTGGAATTAAAATGTTACCTCTAGAGTGTTAACAAGGTTTTTCCATATTTGGGCTCTGTGACCTAGTTTTTGACCCAAGATGACCCATACTCCATCTTGAGCTAGAAATCATAAAAAACCTGTCTGACAAATTTCCAGGATATTTGGACTGAAAATGTAACATCTGGAGTGTTAAAAAGGTTTTTACCTATTTGGGCCATGTGACCTAGTTTTTGATCCAAGATGACCCATATCCAAATTTGAGCTTGAAATCAATGAAACAAACTTTCTGACTAATTTCAAGGACATTTGGACTAAAACTGTATCCTTTAGAGCATTAACAAGGTTTTTCTACTTTCGGGCTCTGTGACCTAGTTTTTGACTCCAGAAAACCTATATCCAAAACTGAGCTAGAAATCATCGATAGAACCTTTCTGACAAATTTCCAGGTTATTTGGACTGAAACTGTTACCTTTAAAATGTGAACAATGTTTTTCCGTATTTGGACTCTGTGACCTAGTTTGTGACCCCAGATGACCCATATTTGAATTTGATCTAGAAATCCTCAAGCCAACCTTTCTGACAAATTTCCAGATTGTGCTGAAAATGTAACCTCTAGAGTGTAAACAAGATTTTTCTATTTTTGGGCTCTGTGACCTAGTTTTTGAACCCAGATGACCCATAATTAAACTTGTGCTAGAAATCTTTGAAGCAACATTTCTGACAAATTTCCAGATTATTTGGGCTGAAAATGTAACCTCTACAGTGTTAACAAGATGTTTCTATTTTTGGTCTCTGTGACCTAGTTTTTGAACCCAGATGACCCATATTCGAACTTGAGCTAGAAATCATAGAACCAACCTTCATGACAAATTTCCAGATTATTTGGTCTAAAAATGTTACCTCTAGAGTGTTAACAAGGTTTTTTAATATTTGGGCTCTTTGACCTAGATTTTGACCCCAGATGACCCATATTTGAACTTGACCTAGAAATAGTCAAAGCAACCTTTCTGACAAATTTCCAGATTATTTGGGCTCAAAACCTCTAGAGTGTTAACAAGATTTTTCTATTTTTGGGCTCTGTGACCTAGTTTTTGAACCCAGATGACCCATATTTGAACTTGAGCTAGAAATCATTGATAGAACCTTTCTGACAAGATTCCAGAATAATTGGACTTATAAAGTAGCCTCTAGAGTGTTAACAAGGTTTTTCTATATTTGGGCTCTGTGACCTAGTTTTCCAACCCTGATAACCCATGTTCGATCTCATCCGAGATATTAATGAGACAAACATCCTGACCAAGTTTCATGACAATTGAGGCAAAAATGTGACCACTAGAGTGTTAACAACCCAATTGTGGACGGACGGACGACGGACAAAAGGTGATCAGAAAAGCTCACTCTGTCACTATGGGACAGGTGAGCTAAAAACTAGTTGCCTTTGGAAACAATAACTACTTTTTTTTATTAGTGTTTCTACTGATTTTTAGAAACTTCTAAAATAATATGAATCTTAAAATGAAGTTCTAGTTCTATTGTAGCTCTCTTGGATTTAAATTTCAAAAGAAACTGGGGAAAAAGGGAGTCAAACAGTAAAAAGACAAGCAGGGATCAAATATTTCCACTGATTTATTGCCTTTACGCTAGTCATAATTCTAAAATAAAACACAAATTAATCACACATATATATATAGAAAATAACACAATTCCATCAAAATTATTTTACTTCTTAAAAACTGACAAAAAACACTCATTTTGTTATGATTGTGAAACATTGTTTGTAGGAAGTCTACCAAACGAGGTAATTTTAAAAATTCCTACACTTTATGTGAAAGAAATTCTTAAAGGTGTAAATTTTCTTCTTTGTTACACAATAAACATGTTTTTTTCATTCCTCAAAGTATTCTACATAACAAAAATTTCTTGATGTGTCCATACTCCAGTTACCCTCTTATAAAGTTTATCAACTTTCTTGCATATAAGGTAAAAAAACTGGCATGGCTAAAAGCGTGACCCTTGAAAATGCTGGAAACAAAAAATCAACATTTGATATTCTTTTTCTATATATATTTACTTAAATATTTCCTCTAAGATTTATGTATACATGTCCATATTTCTTTGTAAGAAGACATGAATCAGACAATTATTAATTTAATATATGACATGCACTATTTTTGAACAACATAAATATAAGGCTATAAATGAAACAAAACTTTTAATGGTTTGAATAAATGAACTTCCTTTCAAAAATCAACAGTCAGAAATAGCAGCACTTGACACTAAAGTATAAAAAATCTTGATTTTTTTTTCTTTCTCTCTCATTTCTTTAAAAGATGACATAACATTAAAAAAAAAAAAACTTACAATAAGAACATTCAAATATTTCACTAAGAAACCCTCCTATTCATTTCAAGTCAGTAATAAAATGGTTAAAATTATTGAGAAAAAAATTTCCTTTACTCTACAAATTTTCCTTTTTATTCACTTATAAACACAGATATTCACTGTTCAGCAGAGACAGAAATTGTGGTAGGGGTATACATTAACATAGACAATTTTATGTTCTGAGTACTTTTAAGTAATTACTTATTTTATAACATGGCTTATTTATTTCATTCTCACTTCACATAGCAAATCTAACAGGCTTTTTTCTCATTAAATACAGCTTTTATAGTGGTTACAGACAAAAACATAAATATACTATAGTCTTTGAACTGTTAGTGAATGTGGAAGTCCAACTTTTACTGAAATTTTAAGCCAATAGCAGTTTTCTCATCAGCCACTTTTCAAACTGATGGCTTAAACCTTTCGACAATATTATTATTTTTTTTGGTGTTTGACAAGTTGAGTTTTGATTAATGAATAAAGTAGCAAGCACATTCTCTACTTCAAGACAGTCCACTGCTTTGTAACTCAGATTTTGACAGTGGACAGAACATTACACCATACTTTTCACAAACGTCATTCTAGTACTCTTGTAAATATGACATTGGACAGAACATTACACCATACTTTTCACAAACGTCATTCTAGTACTCTGGTAAATATGACTGAAATTACAAATACTGAAAATTGAAATGACTGCCTAAGAAAAGCTTAGATTTTTTTCAAGAGATTTCTACAAACTATGTGTAATACATTTAAGTAATATGTTACAACGGTAATGAATGAACATTTTTCAGCAATGTGATAAGGCTGTCTTACAACTATATGAACAAGGAAGGTCCTTATCACCCTGAAGGAAGCAACTGACTCTGCCTTTGCAACCAGTTCACACTAAGATCAGCCTGCACTAAGATCAGCCTGCAGTCTGATCATGGTCTACACTTCTCGCCACTCAGTAAGAAAATTTTCAAAAAGCACCCCCATAAACAATGGATCTGTCCAAATTGAAAATAGACAAGTCCATTTTAGATATTTAGCATGGTCAGGGTTCATATAGGGACCATAAAACTGTTGTGTTAAGCAAGACTTAATGAGTCACCATTTGGCAGATGAGAAGAAAAATTGTATCTCAGCCTTCATATTGTGATGTCAATCATTCTGACACTCCAACATTACATTATCAGAATTTTCAACATGATTTCCTTTTTTATTTCATTTACTGTTAAACCAAAACCCCACAATAAATACACCTTGACGATATTCAGAAAATAACTGGGTGAAAATAGTGGCCTTGAAAGTTATATTACAAAAGCTGGCATACTTCATAAACCACAAAGCCCACAATTTGTTCATTCATTGTACCAACTGATGACCTACCATACATTTTTTTTTAAATGAGATAGACATTGTGCAACACAATATGGGGGTGGTGTGCAACATATTAATGCTGTGCACATGAACACACACAAAATACAATCTATATTAAATACACTATCTTTATTACCTTAAAATCTTAACATTTACACATAACTATTTTATCATTATATGTATCTTAGTATAAAATATATTACATGGACTATAAGTCTATATTTTCATAGTAAAATTCTATAAAGAAAAGCAGTTTTTTCATTAGTTCATGCTACAGTTTCATCCTCCAGTAAAGTTTTCATGAATATTTTAAGCACTTGAAATCCTGTATTTTTCTTTAATATGATATTAATAAAAACACTCATATATCTAAAACATTTCCATTCCAGTATTTACTTTAACCTTGCTAGAGAAACTTTTTTTGCCTTTGAAACCAGTGCAAACCGTAATTATCCCAAACAAACACAAACTCCAGTCACAGTCTACTCTGTTTACTATTCCAACTTTTGCAATGAGCACCCCTTTACTTGATAATGGGTCTGTCCAAATGAATATACAGACTAGTCAATTTCAGAAATGTAGGAGGATCAGGGTAAAAATGTTTACTGCTTCTTGGCATTTTTTTTTTTCGACCAGCTCAAACCACAATCAGCCTGCCTATATTTGCAGACACGTCATGATCTGCAGTGATTGCTGTTCAGTTATTGAAGTTTCAATTAACACACCTATAAAAGAGAAATGGGTCAGTCCAAGTTGAATGATGGACAAGGCCATTTTAGAAGTGAAGGAGGAAAAGTTTAAATCACTCTTTAAACATATCTATACTCACAGATAGAAAGAGTATATTAAATGAGAGGTCATGTAATACATGATTTATTACAAAAGTTATTTGAAAAAGATAAAAACACGGCTCTGCCAAGTTTTTGTTTTCTTATAATGAGTGTAATAAATCCCATATTACATGACCACAGATAAAATGTTCTATTTATATCATAGAAGTTTTGTAAGTGAATGGTGACAGAAATGCACATGAACTGTTTTTGTTTTTTTTGTCTGTGTACGTGATAATGTCGTAAGCGTATTGCTACTGACACTGACTTCAAAGTGTTATTATAATACCGTAAGATCAAAAATATAACACGGCTTTATTACACACCCGCAACATCATCTACGATATAAATTTACATTGTTTTTGAAAAAATTGCGTATTTATGCGATGCTGATTGTGGTTGACAAATCAAATCATCTGAAAGACAGATCAGGGTTAAGACATCTCAAAACAGATGGGTTTTTTTTTTCATAATTCATTGCTTAAACTGACAACTGGATTATTTCTGCAAGCAAAGGTGTCACAGAATATTGCTGCACATTATAGAACAATAATTATCTAAAGCCCAAAGGTCAACACAACACAACACAAAGCCAGTTCGTAAAAAAGCAACATATAAACTGTATGAAAAACTTCTGGAATTTTCTTTTCCAAAAACAACTGCTGCATGCTTTTTTTTTTCTGTGATCAAAACAACAAAATTAAAACTACAAAAAAAACTTTTAAAACACTGATAAAAAAACCTCACTAATGAATATGTACACATTTTTTTTCCTTACAAGCTATGTAACCTTTAAAAATATTTAACAAAACCACCTTAAAATTCTAATTAACTTCTTCAACTGCATCTTCAAAACTTTCACCACTTTCATTTGCATCTTGCTTTTCAGCAACGTCTGTTCCTTCATTCTTAACACTACCATCTTTATTTCCTGACATATCCAGGTCACTCACTCCCGCAGTCACATTTTCCAATTCTGATTTCTGTTCTTGCATTTTGTCTTCAGTTTTTCTTTCACTACCTGTTTCTGGCATAACTGTAGAGACTGACAAAGTAGGTGAGAGGACATCCGTTTTTACAACAAATGTTGAAGTCCTATTACTATCCTCTTCAACATTTTCCTTATTGGTTACTTCTAAACTATCATCTTCTGAGCTTTTCCCCCTAATTGTTGCCTCTGATTTTTCAGTCTTCTCAGAAATCTGTTCAGTTTCATTGACAACATTCTCTACAAGGTTATCTGGTACATCTTCCAAATTTTCTACACTACCACCACTATTAACTTCATCATTTGATGCTTCTAATTTATTCGTTTCATCATCCTTTCTATTTATCCTGTCTTCAGTTTTTTCAACAATTTCATTTACCTCTAAATCACTTTTTTCAACCTCCACCTTTTCAGGAATATTTTCATTAGCAGTATTTTGTGTTACAGTTTGCTCAACTTCCTTTGTTTGTTCAGTGTCCATTTCCGTCCTAGATTCTCCGCCAGCAGTTTGTGATTGTTCAACATTTACAATGCTGTCTTGTTCCTGACTGACTGCACCTGTTTCAATGGTATCGTTACCATCATCTTGATATGTTTCATCCTCAAAATCTTTGCCGGATGTTTCCCCACCTTTTTCCTTTTTCATATCCTGAAACAACAATGCAACAATTTAAATAACTAACCAACATACCTACACCTCAGCTTCAAAAAGCTGTACCAGTTTCTACAAATATAATAAATCTATATTTTATATCAGGATGATACTTAATTTCTTGCTCATGCTTATCATACAGTCAATGATGACTCCTTGGACTTCTGTAAATCAGTCTAAAATCAGGGCTTTTAAGAATGTAGCCAGTATCTAAAGCCACAGCTTCCTTATGGATGTCCGATTTCTTACCCATAACTAAAGCATCCCTTACTGAAAGAACTTTCCCAACGGTAATGTTTTAAATTAACACAAAAAGGAAATATTTTAGTTTAATCATAACATTAAGGAAAATCATGTGGTAAATTGACAATGTAAGGCAATCAATAGTTTGACTATGTTTGTAATAAACAACAATTATTTGGCTTTTTTAATTGTGTGAAAGCAGTATCTGGAGTTCTGGACCAGTTAACCATTGCTTTGAACTCTTGTTGAGATAGGCCATGCAAACATCTGTGTGCAAAATGACAGGACTATTACATGGTGAGATTATTCCTCAGAAATCTTTTTAGAGAACTGGTACTTGATCAGAACTAGAACTATCGCTGAATGTGATTCACACCCCCACCAATGTCATTGATAGAAGGTAACTTGGATATTTGAATTTATGGAAAAGGAAATACCGGTAACTTTTGTGGCATAAAATAGTTGTGTTTGATGGAAAAAAAGACAACACTTCACAGGTAATAGTAATGACTAAATTTTGAATCATCAAATCAGGAATAACCTTTGATATTGAAAATTTACAAAAACAAAGATATTGTGAGCTAAAATAAAGAATATCATGTATTCAGCCAAGTAACAAAAAAGTACTCATCTTAATTTGATTGTCTAATATTTGACCTTCAAATGTGACCTTGACCATGAGCAAGTACAAGGGCAACACAAACTTAATACCAGTTCTGCATATTCTCTTCATTAGGGAAACATTTGAGATAAGTTTGAATAAAATCATTCAAGGATTTAAAAAGCGGTAAAAAATTCTCTGACTTTCCACTTGACTTTGAGCTGACACAAGGGCAATATGGGTTATGCACATTCGCTTGTTGAGATGAACATTTGGGCTAAGTTAGAAGAAAATCCTGGTCTTATAATTCATTGTCAAATATTTGATCTTCAAGTGTGACCTTGACCTTGAGCTGGTACAAGGTCAACATGGGTTCTGCACATTACTGTCATGAAGTGAACATTTTAGCCAAGTTTGAAGAAAATCCTTCAAAGGGTATACAATTTTCAGAGCAGACAGGAAAATTGTCTGACCTTCCAATATGACCTTGACCTGATACAAAGGCAATATGGGTTCTGCACATTGCCTTGTAAAGTTGAATATCTTAGCCAAGTAAGAACAAAATCCTTCAAGGGGTAAAGAATTTACAGAGGAAACAAGACACAGTGTCTTTTTTTAATTGTCAGACATTTGACCTTCCAGTGTGACCTTGACCTCTAGCTAACACAAGGACAATATGTGTTATGCTCATTGCCTTGTTGAGATGAACATTTGAGCAAAGTTAGAAGAAAATCCTTGTCTTCTGATCCATTGTTAAAAATTTGACCTTCAAGTGTGACCTTGAGCTGGTACAAGGTCAACATGGGTTCTGCATATTGCTATCATGAGGTGAACATTTCAGCCAAGTTTGAAGAAATCCTTTAAGGGGTATAGGATTTACAGAGCGGACACGAAAATTATCTGACCTTCCAATGTGACCTTGAATTTGACCTGACACAAGGGCAACATGGGTTCCGCACATTGCCTTGTTGAATTGAATATCTTAGCCAAGTAAGAACAAAATCTTTCAAGAGGTAAAGAATTTACACAGGAAACAAGACACACTGTCTGTTTTTAGACGTCAGATATTTGACCTTCCAGTGTGACCTTAACCTTGAGCTGACACAAGGACACAAGGTGGAGACAGACCAACCGACTGACTGACTGACCGACCGATGGACGCGACAAAGCGATTCCAGTATACCCCCCTGCCCCCTACATTTGTGGTAGGGGTATAAAATGACTAACCAAGTATAAAAGTCTCTACTCATTCCCTATCTGTCTTTTTAAAATCAACTGGGAACATGCTTTTGAAACCCAATCCAAAATGATGACAGCTTCCTGGGTTCATACCAGTACTCACAATACCCTACTGACTAAATTCTCCAATCTTACTTTCCTCTCACCCCTTTCCATAACCTCAATCTTTCTAATCTTAAATTTCCAGAGCTATCCAAAAACTGGTACATTTTTTGCAAACTGATTATTATACCAATTAGATTATACAGACTCACCTCTGGATTAACGATAGGAAGCGGTACTTTTGGTCTGCGTATTTGTACTCTATTCTGTTTGGCAATTTGCATCTCAGGGGAGTAGTATGTGGTGCCCGAGGTAGGGGCAGTACCTGCCGTGGACTGACTGTAGTAAGTTGTTCCCCCTCTTACTGTCTCTCCTGTCTATCATGTGAAGGAAACAATCAACTAATTAGTAAATGAGAAAAATAGCATGCAAGTGAAATGCTTCTTCTTTCAAGGGTTTAAAATTGTTTGAATAATGAATGGCAACTTGATTATCTCTTTTTCTTTTTGTCATGCAAGTTGATTAGGGCAATCCCATTAAAACACGATTTCCCACCCCTAGAAGCAAAATAAAGAAGTTCTGTCTATGGGAGTCTTTCCTGTCAATTGAACATTTAAAGTGGGGAGATTTATTTTGAAAGTGCCTTCCTAGGGTGGGAAGTGTTTTATGCGAATGGCCATCAAGTTTTCAAAATAGGCTAAAAATTAAACAAGAACCTCAGTTAATTGTGTAACCTCCATTACAACTGTGCACTATATTACTAGTATTTCAAGCTGATGATTCAAGAATGAAAAGAAATAATTGTACTTCATCTGGGCTTTCTTACAGTGAGCAACCACTTTTAAATTAAGACATCATTTTCAAAGCTGCATTATTTTACTTCATTGAGCCTTCAGTGGTCCAAAACCAGCTTATTTTTTCAACAAATCTAAAACAATTGCTTAGGGCAATTCCATTAATAAGTGTATGGGGGAGGGGACGGCACATTTTTGAAGACCACACAACCTATAAATATAAATAAACAAGGTGGCAACTATATGGTCTCCCTTCGGGAGCATAATAATCAGACCTGCCACCCAATTTCATTTATTTTCTTGAAAACCCATCTCCCACAATTAAAAATCTAAAACAATTGCTTAGGGCAATTCCATTACTAAGTGTATGGGGGAGGGGACGGCACATTTTTGAAGAACATACAACCTATAAATATAAATAAACAAGGTGGCAACTATATGGTCTCCCTTTGGGAGCACAGTAATCAGACCTGCCACCCAATTTCATTTATTTTCTTGAAAACCCATCTCCCACAATTACAAATTTTACAATAAATCAACATACCCCGTCTTTATTTTTTTGGTGAAAACCCAACTAGGCATATTAATTTTTAAAGAAAGAAGGCTTATCTTTCCAGCATTGAATTATTGCAGTTTTTGCATGCTGATTTTATGTCCGAAAACTAACAGGTCCAAACACAGGTAAAGTTACAAAGCAATGGACTTCCATAGTACGACATAGCTTTTTTTTCTGATATATATCGATAGGAAAAATGTAACCTCTAAATTTTGCTTCAAGATACCAAAAACCCATTTCACAACGTCTATCAACCACTTTTTCCATATTTTTTCATCCGTCATAGTGGTTGCAAACACAAGGGAGGCAACTAATGAATGTTGGTAATGACTAATCTCCTCATAAGTCTTTAACGCGCAGCGGCCAAAACTAATGCAACACCAATTTTGTTTTTTTACATTGATTTAATTATTAAATTAATATAGGTTTATGGACCCCACCACAATAATTGTTGTATCTGACAAAGACCCATGACCCACAATTAAAAAATTTGGGTGCCGTCCCCTCCCCCCATACAATTATTACTGGAATTGCAGTTCTGTATTTCCAACTTACCTGGGGGGTAGCAGAGAAAGGGGGTACTGGTACTTGATAAGCTGGTGGTGGAGCTGCATACACCAGAGCTGTGGGGTTAACCAGAGGAGCAGGAATTACCGACACAGCAGGCATTACTGTGCTTGGTAAAGTTCCGGCTGGAAAAACTGGTGGTGGTGCTCCAAGACCCTGAGGAGCCGGTCCAGTTGGAGGTGGAGGCCTCTGGGGTCTGACCTGTGGTGGAGGTAATTGACTAGCAACTGGAATAATTGTCTGGGGTGGAGGTACACGTGGTATCAACATAGTTGGGCTACCCACTGTTGGTTGCTGTGGAGGTGCTGAAATAAAATTAGCGTAAGCATCTTAAATAAATTTTAGTTGTCAATAATGATAAATTGTTCGTATATAAACTAAGCTAAGCATACTTACATTAAACATTGTTTCTGGCATGCCTTTTTGAGTGTGTGTGTGTGGTGTGTGTGTGTGTGGGGGGGGGGGGGGGGGGGTAGGGGGGGTGACTGATGTCTCGGACCGATTGAGATTTGAAAATACCTGCAGCCCTAGTACAGTAAATATCTAATAACTGAAAATATACATATCTACCGGCTGAAAATTAATTTTTTCAGACAGTCAGGGGAACACTTCAAATCAAGGTTATGTAACAACATGTAGAAGTCTTATGTAAAGACAAGCCTGCTATGAAGCTTTTTGAACATGATTACCGGACATTCATAAAACCTTAGAATACCATCCTGTTTACTGCAAGTTTGGATTCACTAGAATATAAGAAAATGTAAGTGAAGACTGCACACAGCACACAGCTCTAGAAGTGCATTTTCCACCACTGACAGTTGGCCTACAGATATTCTCTTGGTGTTGCGAGGAAAGCATCAGTCACCTAAACATTGGGTCAGGAGTTTGAATCCAATTAGCTAAATATGATGTTACTTCTATCCTTTCTTAACCAAAAATATATGCAAGAATGATAGGAAGCTGTCTACAAACAGGAAGAGGTCTACTTATGGGTAAAACAAGCTTTGAATATTCCAGTCTGCCATGGATGAAAAATGAACAAGTCTACATCGAAATTTTTTCTATAAAGTTACTTGAGGTAAGTGTTGTTACTTTGATATTAAGTAATTCTTACATTAATTACTATATTGAATATAACATTATTTTCTGTTTCTTACCATTGATCTGTGTAGCAATGGTTGGACGCACAATGCCGGAAGGTTGCATAGCACCAGCTGGTTTTGGTGGACTAAAATCTGAAAATTAATATCACTAAATGATATTATTTCGCTTCAAAACTCAATAAATTCCAGTCGTAAGTCCTGCCAAGTTGAAAAAAAACTGCTGAGCAGGCATAAGTATGTTTTACTGTTAAATGTGATCAAACTAATTATAATGTTAATTGAAAATATGTTTTGGGCCCTTAAACACCTTTAACTAGAATCAAAGATACCATCACATGAAAGATGCAATTTTATGATATTAATGTGTGGTTTGTTACTTATTCTAGGAATGACATTGTAACTGTATCTGTAGTCTATTTAATCCATGATTTTTACATTATAATAAATTTTTGAAAAGATCAATTATTTGGCATCAAATCACCTGGTTAACTAATGAGTACAATTAATGCTTGTAAGTTAAATAAATGCTTAAGTGAATTCATAGCCAATTACCCTCAAACAGGGTTATTAAAGAAAGTCCTAAAACCTGTGTGTCATAAAAAGACCTTTACAACATCAAGTTTTCCAGTATAACACAACTATAATCACTTCATTATTCAGATATTTCATCATTGTAATGATGCAAAGATTTTTCAAGTTAACACAGTGAAAAAAGGTGACTTACTTGGCTGAAACTGTTGCTGTAATGGTGTAGACACAATCTGTTCAGGCGGCTGTGAAATCTGGGGCTCAGAATAACCAGGTCCTTCGGGGACAGCCCTTTGTCGTTGCGAGGAGTACCGCTTGTTTGGTTTACTTTGTGCTGAATCCTGTTTATCTGTTGCAGCTTGTTGCTGTTGTTTCTGTCTCTTGCGTTCTTGTTGTTGCTGCTGTTGTTGTTGTTGTTGCTGTTGGAGTCGGGGTGGCAGGGTCGGCTGATGTTTGCTAGGCCCTGAAAGACAGTACTCCTAGAATATCTAACCATGCAAAATGACAGCTTTGATGAAAATATTTCAAAATGACATATTAAAGCATTTAAAACAAGAACAGTTACAGTAAAATTTTGTGTACGGAAGAAAACAAAAACAATATTTACCATGTGGTGGACCACCCTCTCTTCTGTCCTCACCAGATCCTGGTGGACCATGATCCTAGAAATATTACAATTTCTGTTAAATCTTTGCTGAAATCTTAATTTAAGATCTGGACCAAAGAAATGACCATCCATGTAGTGTTTTATCTTAGTCCATTATTCTCCAGGATTTTTAGTTGTTTCTAAACAGTGTTTACTTTTAACTCATTATTCTCAAGTATTTTTGCAAAGATTCTAAACAGATCTTTTTTTTCTCTTCGTCTGTTATTCTCAAGTTTTTTTGTAATGTTTCTATTGTCCGTGTGACAAAAGTGGTACAGAGACATAAACCAAGTAGGGTACAGTTAGTACATTGCTGACCTTCTATGTATTCTGCTGCTTTGTATTTTTCTTTATTTTTTACTTCAGTTACAACACTCTGGGCTATACATTTAAAACCTTCAACAATCTTTATTACCTGCTGGCAAACAACATATTAAACTTGCAGAACAAGAATCAGAAACTAGCCTTACATTAAAAAACAGTGTTTGAGCTAGAAAATGAGTAAATAAGTATTATAATAACAGATAAATCTTTGATTTAAACTCTTCTTTAAATGAAAAAAAATCAAAAAAAAAAAAAACCATTATCCTAAAAAGATATTCATATCTTATATGATGTCAATGAATCAATGTCTATATTTAAATAAGTGCTGTTTTAAAGAAATATTACAAAATAATAGGATCAAACATTCAATCTCTTGTAAATTTTTATCGTCTGCTAGGAATTTTATTATCTGCTACAACTGATTCACTTGACCTTTAACTAACTTATGTATTTAATTGACAGCTTTGATTTCTGACAGACCACACCTCTTAATCCTAACTGGTATACCAGCGAGAATGCAGGCCCCTATTAACACAAGTAATGGTACTTAAACTGTTTGACCAGTTTACAGTAACAGAAAGCAGAAAGTCAATTAACAATATAAAGTGCATCTATGTTAGGACTAACAGGCATTTGGTTACTGATTTATACCTGAACTTAAGATGACATAGGTTTTTTTTTTCAAGTGAAACATAGTAAAATGGGTAATTTAAGTTCTCTTTTTAAACATGCTTTTTTCAGGTTTTAAATCATTTTGATAATAAGTATCGAATGAATATCTAGGACATTTCTCACCTGTGAGCGTGGAAGTCTGGGACGGTCTTTGAATGACCTCCTGTCACCTGTTACAGTTACGTTCATATCTTGAACTCCACCGGCCAAGTAATCAGCATCTTCAACTTCTCCAAGCTTCTCATCATCTGTCACTGAGAGCGTGTAGTAAGATTTAGGTGACGGCTTTTCAAATGATCTCCCAGGTGCTCTTTCCGACACATCACTACCCCTATACCTGGGTGGCTCCTGCTGAGGTGAATCTGGCTCATTCCTTGATTTTCTATTATCTCCTTGTCTTCTGAATTGATTTTCTCCATCTCTTCCACCACTGTTTTGTCTTTCGTAATTCTGACCATCTCTTCCACCGCTGTACTGTCTCTCATAACCAGTATTTTCTCGATTTGATCGACCCCCACTCTGCTGATCTGCATTATCCCTATTTCCAAAGTCCCTTCTGTTATCCCTCCTGTTATCCCTAAATCCTCCCCTCCCCCTTCCCCTAAAGCCACCTCGTCCATCTGATCTATCCTGGAAATCCCGGTTTCCTTTCTCATAGGAACTCTCCTCATATTGTCTAGTGTTTCCATAATTGTCCCGATTATCTGAGTTTTCCCTATTTCCATAATTATCTCTATCCCTTTTCCTAAAATTATCCTTATCTCTATTCCCAAAATTATCCCTGTCTCGATTCCCATAATTATCTCTATTTCCAAAATTATCTCTTTCCCGTTTTCCATAATTGTCACGTTCTCTTCTCCCAGCATTTTCCCTTTTTTGGTACTCATTTTCATAGTTATCCCTATCTCTATTTGTATAAGAGTCCCTTTTTCTGAAGTCCCCTTCATCTTGACCCCTACCACCCCTTCCTTGGTCAGAATAAGTCCTATTCCTTTGAGTTCTTTCTCCTTTTAAGTCTGAGTAGCCCCTTCTTTGTGTACCACCTAGACAAAAGAATGCCAAACCATACAACCAAATTTCAATTTACGACACACTGTAGTCGCCAATATCGAAATTTTTACACATTAATTTTTAATTTGTACTCTGTTTCATCCTGCATGTGAGACAATTTATCAGTATTATTTTCATCAGTTTGTGGTGTCACTTTTAACAGAAAAAAATTCTAAGGGAAGTATTTCTTTCAATTGAAAAAGTTAGTTATGCACCAAACTTGCATTGTCAATACATTTTAGTTCAAGGTGATATTTCACAATCTTGTTCCACCATACAATTAGTTTCAATCGGAATGACTGTTTGTAAATAGCTGTCATACCTTCAGACCTCCTGTTTCCCCTTCGCCCACGACCTCCCCTGTACTGGGTTGTGTCTGATTTTGTCTGCCTTGGCCCCCTGTCATCATAACCTTCCTCATACCTGTCTGTGTTATAATTAGGACTACCCTTATCTTCAGGTAGGAAATCTTGGAACTGTGGTTTTCTGTCCCGTCCTCCACGTCTAGAAAAAAGGGTTTAAAAAAAACTGAACATTTTAAAAAATCTCAATTCGCACAATTTTCGAGATATGCCAACAAAACTAAAAACAAGAGGGCCATGATTGCCCTGTATCACTCACCTGAGTATGACCCATATTCTAACTTGACCTTAAAGTTATTGAAAGAACCTTTCTGACAAATTTCCAGGTTATTTGGACTGAAAATGTTACCTCTAGAGTGTTAACAAGGTTTTTCCATATTTGGGCTCTGTGACCTAGTTTTTGATCGCAGATGACCCATATTCGTAACTGAGCTACAAATCATCAAAGCACCCTTTCTGACAAATTTTCAGGATATTTGGACTGAAAATGTAACCTGTAGAGTGTTAACAAGGTTTTCTATTTTTGGGCTCTGTGACCTAGTTTTTGAACCCAGATGACCCATATTCAAAATTGTGCTAGAAATCACAGAAGCAACCTTTCTGACAAATTTCCAGATTATTTGGACTGAAAATGTTACCTCTAGAGTGTCAACAAGGGTTTTCCATATTTGGGCTCTGTGACCTAGTTTTTGACCCTTGATGACTCATATTCGAACCTGAGCTAGAAATCACCGATACAACCTTTCTGACAAATTTCCAGGGTATTTGGACTGAAAAAGTAGCCTGTAGAGTGTTAACAAGGTTTTTCTATTTTTGGGCTCTGTGACCTAATTTTTGAACCCAGATGACCCATATTCGAAATTGTGCTAGAAATCATAGAGGCAACCTTTTTGACAAATTTACAGATTATTTGGACTGAAAATGTTACCTCTAGAGTGTTAACAAGGTTTTTCCATATTTGGGCTCTGTGACCTAGTTTTTGACCCTAGATGACCCATATTCGAACTTGAGCTAGAAATCACTGATACAACCTTTCTGACAAATTTCCAGATTATTTGGACTGAAAATGTTACCCCTAGAGTGTTAACAAGGTTTTTCCATATTTGGGCTCTGTGACCTAGTTTTTGACCCTAGATGACCCATATTCGAACTTGAGCTAGAAATCACTGATACAACCTTTCTGACAAATTTCCAGATTATTTGGACTGAAAATGTTACCCCTAGAGTGTTAACAAGGTTTTTCCATATTTGGGCTCTGTGACCTAGTTTTTGACCCTAGATGACCCATATTCGAACTTGAGCTAGAAATCACTGATACAACCTTTCTGACAAATTTCCAGATTATTTGGACTGAAAATGTTACCTCTAGAGTGTTAACAAGGTTTTTCTGTATTTGGGCTCTGTGACCTAGTTTTTCAACCCAGATAACCCTTTTTGGCACTTGTCCAAGAAATTAATGAGACAAACATCCTGACCATGTTTCATGACAATTGAGGCAAAAATGTGACCACTGGAGTGTTAACAAACTAATTGTGGAGGGACGGACGATGGATGGACGGACGACGGACAAAAGGTGATCACAAAGCTCACAAAACTAACAGCCATGTATCATTTTAGTGACATCAACCAGTAAACAAAGTTTCAGTACCCTTACCTTGGTCTCCCTCCTGTTTTTGGGGGCTCTTCTGGGGGCTTGTCATACTGGGTTATGTCATAACCATACATTGTGATCAACTCCTGTCGAGATTTTGGGGCCTGAGCATACTGATCAAACTTGTCATGTGCCCACTTGGAATCATCCTTCCATAACTTACCTTTACCTCTGAAAGTGAATATTGAAACAATTATAAATGTATTATTTTCTCTTCCATTGTATTCTAACCCTTACCACAATGAAGGCAAGTGACTTTCCCTTTGCCTCTGCAGCCAGTGCAGACCAAGATCAGCCTGCATATCTGTGCAGTCTGTTCATGGTTTGCACAATTTGCCATTCAGTCAGTAAAGTTTCCATAAGCACCCCCATAAACAATTTTACAAGAAGCGCCGCAATGCGACGAAAACCAGGTTTTCAACGACAAAGTATTGATGTGACAGGAATTAGGAAGAAATATGGCAGTGAAGTAAAAATGGTGCTGTTATTTTGGTACCAAGACAGAAAGTTGGTTTCAATAGTTCAAAATAAAAATAAATCAGATACCTAGTAGCAATGCCAGGCTGTATTTACATGTAAGCTACACACATGCCAAGTTGAGTATCAATAGGTCAAAGTGTGCTGAAGTTATTGAGTAGAAGCTGAAAATTCTATTGTAAGCAAGTGACCTTGACCTTGCTCCCAGATATCATAATAGCAATCCCAAGCTGCATCTTAATATAAGCTACCCACACAGCAAGTTTATGGTCAACAGGTCAACGCAAACTCAAGTTATTACATGAAAACTGAATTTCTTTTTTAAAGCAACAGTGACCTTGACCTTGTTCACAGACACCTGGGTAGCAATGCCAAGTTGCATCTTGATATCAGCTACCCAAATACTAAATTTGGTGTCAATAGGTCTAAGCAAACTAAAGTTATTGAACGGAAACTGAATTTTTATTTTTAGCAACAGTGACCTTGACCTTGATCACAGACACCTGGGTAGCAATGCCAAGCTGCCCCTTGATATAAGCTACCCATACACCAAGTTTGGGGTCAATAGGTCAAAGCAAACTCAAGTTATTGAGCGGAAACTGAATTTCTATTTTTAGCAACAGTGACCTTAACCTTGATCACAGACACCTGGGTAGCTATCCCAAGCTGCCTCTTGATATAAGCTACTCATACACAAAGTTTGGGTTCAACAGGTCAAAGCAAACTCAAGTTATTGAGCGGAAACTGAATTTCTATTTTTAGCAACAGTGACCTGACCTTGATCACAGACACCTGGGTAGCAATCCCAAGCTGCCTCTTGATATAAGCTACTCATACACAAAGTTTGGGGTCAATAGGTCAAAGCAAACTCAAGTTATTGAGTGGAAACTGAATTTCTATTTTTAGCAACAGTGACCTTGACCTTGATCACAGACACCTGGGAGCAATCCTAAGCTGCCTCTTGATATAAGCTACCCATACACCAAGTTTGGCATCAATAGGCCAAAGTAAACTCAAGTTATTGAGCGGAAACCAAAAGTTGACGCCCGCCCGCCCGCCGACTTCAGCTTTACAATAACCAGGTTTTCGTTGAAAACCTGGTTAAAAATGGATTTGTCCAAACTGAGAGAAAGGACAAGTCCATTTCAGATAATTAGCATGGCAAGGGTTTATTGTGTTGAATTTAATATAAACATACAGAAGTACAGTAATTATAAGCAGCACATACACAGACATCAGGAAGTTTAATCTATGTGTACATGTATGTGACATCACACACTGAAAGTTGTAAATGTTCATGTGTCCTTAATAGTATAGTAATTATACATTATCTTTAACTGAAATAAGGGCATGTCAATCATCACTAACCAATAGTGATGTAACGAATATCGATTTAAATTGGATTATCATTGGCAACAATCAATTTTGATTTCCAAGAAACGAAGTTGCCAGTGGCAAGGCAAGTCACTCTTTGTGGGATTTTGTTTAAACAGATGTACATTTGGAATTATAAAAACATTGAATATCTGGATAAATAAATGATTCAGTACTATTTAATTTGTTTTATCATGTATCCAAACAGTATTTGTTTTGATAATACTGTACCATTAGGATGAAAGTGTACAACATTTGAAATTCTTTTCCAATTCAATTCAATAATCAATTTTCATTTCAATCCAATTTTACAACACTACTAACTAATCAAGATATCACTGTATTAATTCATTTTTTAATATATTTATCCATTGGCCAATAACAGAAATAAACATGCAAAACAATTATTATTGATTACTAGTACTTGATCTGAAATACATGAATAAGCTTTTTTTGGTATCTGAATGAGAACGATAATTATTTTCACTCAGTATTGTACTTTTTAAACTTCATCAGTATTTTATTGTCTACCAATCTTTTTATGTTTCTACATAATCTCTGTTTGTGTTGGTGCCAATTAACAGGTGAACCTGAAAAACTGTTTACTTAAAAGGGACTGCTTTCAAAAACACATATACATGAGACGGTGGATGAAACTGATAGACAAAATGCATAAATTTCGGACCACAAAAACTTCATATTCTAGACTGGCATGAAATTTCATCTGAACAACTTTCACAGATTTAATGAATGTTAAGAGAACTGCAAACCTTCTCAAACAATCACATAAAGGGAATATTCTATGCAAACTCTTCTTTTAACACCAAATTTCCAAAAGAGTACAGTCCAATCGCGCTGCTATGAATCGCAATATAACAAACTAACGTTGTACTACGAAAAAAGTGATCAGTCCTGTGATTTTTTTGTTCTTTATTCAATTAAGAAAAAATGCGATTTAATGAAAAATGCGACTAAGTGAACAATTTTCACGGTCCCATAATGTAATTAACAGTGAAATAAAGATGCAATATAGCAAATTGCCCCCAGACAGGTATTTACACACCTCTTTGAATGATACCTGTTGCACACGATCGCCTTTTGTTTAATATATCATTTAGCAATTATCGCCCAAAGCGATAGTGGGACAATATGCTGCAAACATCCATTCTACAGTTCACCAAAAACGCTTTCATTGAGTCTTTATCTGAGGAGTGTCGTTCTTCTTCCTAACGACGCATTCACAATTGTGTTAAATGTGTGATACAAAACTACTATTGACTTAAAACAATGTAAACTTAAGACCAACGGTTGTGTACTCATTCAATGTGTAACATTAGTGCATGCATATCTATTCAGTGCTACCTTACGACATTATGTCAATGTACATTTTTATATTGTTTTTTATATGCATTTATGTTGTATTGATTGATAACAATTCTACGAAAAATGCGATACTACGAAAAATACTACATTTTTCGTGGTACACTTTCAAAAACAGTTCACATTTCAAACATACAACACATTTTTATACACTGTACAATACTAACAGACACTGTTGTAAAACAAGTCTGAAATAAAAATTGATTATAGAATTTAATCGGAGAGAGTTCGGAAAATAATCAAGATGTTATTTACGTAAGAAAAACTTGAAACCACTTTTAGAAGTCCTGTGCACTTTCAAACTAATGGGTCAGTATTATCACAACAGTTTGGATGCATGATAAAACAATTTAAATAGTACTGAACCTATTATTCATCCAGTTACTTAATGTATTTATAATGTCAAATGGACTTTTGTTAAAACAGATTCTAGAAACGGAAACGAAAATCAATTGTCGCTAACATAACAAAGAAGCCGAAAATTACTCGAACTAACTCGATTATTGTCACATCACTTTAACTGACAGTTTTTTCCAGACAATACACATTTCAGCCTTACCTCTTTTTTTTCCATACAGTACACAATTCAGTCTTACCTTTTTTCCACTCAGAACACAATTCAGTCTTACCTTTTTTTCCATACAGCACACAATTCAGCCTTACCTCTTTTTTTCCATACAGTACACATTTCAGCCTTACCCCTTTTTTTCCATACAGTACACAATTCAGTCTTACCTCTTTTTCCACACAGGACACAATTCAGCCTTACCTCTTTTTCCACACAGAAATCAATTCAAATCAAGTCTTACCTCTTCTCTTCTTTCTGATCTTCTGGCACTTCTTCATCTGGGTCTAATCTCATATCATGTTCATAGAAAGCCCCACGTTTTGGTATGTATGCCGGGTTCTGGCGATCTTCATCTATGTCCAGCTTTGGCTGCTCCTTTTAATAAATAAAACTGTGTAAACTTAAATAGGCTACAGTCTAGACTCATTTATATATAATGACTGTAAAGGGAGTTCTAGCTTCTTAAATAAAAATCACATGAGATGTTTGTAAAAGATATACATGCCAACTAGAAGAGCCTTGTTCCTGGTGATAGTTAACCAGTGATGGCCATATTGTGAATGAAAGATATCCCAAGCATTCCCCACATATTGATCAGAAATGGTTTTGCTGTTCAATGTCAGTGTTGCCTTGACCTTTGATCTAGTGACCAAAAACACTTAGGGTCATCTATTAGTTATGACCAACCAGTCTATCTATCAAGTCTGAGAAGCAAAGACCCAATTGTTTTCAAGATATTGATTGGTTTTGCTGTGAAACGCCCTTTGACATTGTGATCCAGAAACACAAAAGGGTCATCTACTGGTCATGACCAGCAAGCCTAGCAAGTTTGAAGAGCCGAAGTGTTCTCCAGAATTTGATTGGAAACAGTTATGTTGTTCAATGTCACTGTGGCCTTAAACATAGACCTGTGACCAGTATAAGTACAGGGGACATCTTCTGGTCATGAACAACCTGCCTACCAAATTTGAGCAACCAGGGCCCAAGTTTTCTCTGCTATTGACTGGAAACAGTTTTGATGTTCAATGTAACTGTGACATTGACCTCAGACTTGGTGACCTTAAAAAGAATAGTCATCTACTGGTAATAAACAACTTGTTTACCAAGTTTGAAGAATATGTGCTGAGATGTTCTGTAGCTACTAGCTGGAAATGGTTTTGCTAATAAATGTCACTGTGACATTGACCTTTGACCTAGTGACCTTAAAAAGGTTAGGGGTAATAAACTGTTCATGACCAATTTGCCTTCCAAGTTTAAAGAATGTAGGCCCAGACCTTCTCCAGATACATATTGGCAATGGTTTTGCTGTTTCATGTTATTATGACCTTGATCTTTGAATTAGTGGTACAAAAAAGAATACAGGTCATCTACTGGCCATGCCCAACCAACCTATCAAGTCTGAGGAGGCTAGGCCCAAAAATGCTATGCAGTGTCACTCCTCTGTTGGCCTTTGATGTGGTGACCTTAAAAACAATAGGGGTTCATGACCAATCTACATTCCAAGTTTGATGAACTAAGGCTTTTAGTGTTCTCCAAATACTGACTGGAAACCAAGTGTCTACCAACAAACATATACAAAGCTATATGCCTCTTTGTCTTCAATAGGAGGCATAATAATGTTAACAACAGCTAATATTTCAATCTGCTGGAGTCATCACTGAGAAGACCCAAACTCACAGTTTCCAAGTAAGAAGTCTAATATCCACCCTGCTATTTTGCATCTGCTTCACCAATTTTTCCATCATATCCACTACCAACACTGCAGCATCACTAATCTCATCGTCACCTCACTGCCTTTCTCAATCAGCCACATCACTTATAAATTTCACCATCTCCACTAGTGTTTCTAAATCAGCCACCACATCAATCTCAACATCTCTACTCTGCCTTTCTCATTCAGCCACATCAATTATCTCACCATTTCCACAATGCCTTTCTCCATCTGCCATATCACTACTCTCACATTCTCCACTCCGACTTTCTCATTTAGCAATAACACTATTCTACACATCTGCACTTCGCCTTTCTCAATCAGCCACACCACTAATCTCAACATCTCTACTCTGTCTTTCCCATTACTTGGCCTTTCTTATCTTATATTTCAGCCACACCACTTTCATTTCCATCTCCACAATGCCTTTTCCTCTCCACCACACCACTTACCTCACCATCTCCACTCTGCCTTTCTCTCTCCACCACACCACTTACCTCACCATCTCCACTCTGCCCTTCTCTCTCCACCACACCATTTACCTTACCATCTCTACTCTGCTGTTCTCTCTCCACAACACCACTGACCTCACCATCTCCACTCTGCCTTTCTCTCTCCACCAACCACACAACTTACCTCACCATCGCCACTCTGCCTTTCTCCATCAGCCACACCACTTACCTCTCCATTTCCACTCTGCCTTTTTCTCTCCACCACACCACTTTCCTCACCATCTCCACGCTGCCTTTCTCCATCAGCCACACCACTTACCTCAACATCACTATCTGCCTTTCTCTATCAACCACACCACTTATCTCTTCATCTCCACTCTGCCTTTCTCCATCAGCCACACCACTAACCTTACAATAACCATCAGCCTTTCTCCATCAGCTACACCACTTACCTCTCCATTTCCACTCGGCCTTTCTCCATCAGCCACACCACTTACCTCACCATCTCCACTCTGCCTTTCTCCATCAGCCACACCACTAACCATACCATAACCATCAGCCTTTCTCCATCAGCCACACCACTTACCTCTCCATCTCCACTCTGCCTTTCTCCATCAGCCACACCACTTACCTCTCCATCTCCACTCTGCCTTTCTCCATCAACCACACCACTTACCTCTCCATCTCCACTCTGCCTTTCTCCATCAACCACACCACTTACCTCTCCATCTCCACTCTGCCTTTCTCCATCAGCCACACCACTTACCTCACCATCTCCACTCTGCCTTTCTCCATCAGCCACACCACTTACCTCACCATCTCCACTCTGCTTTTCTCCATCAGTCACACCACTTACCTCTCCATCTCCACTCTGCCTTTCTCCATCAGCCACACCACTTACCTCTCCATCTCCACTCTGCTTTTCTCCATCAGCCACACCACTTACCTCTCCATCTCCACTCTGCTTTTCTCCATCAGCCACACCACTTTCCTCTCCATCTCCACTCTGCCTTTCTCCATCAGCCACACCACTTACCTCTCCATCTCCACTCTGCTTTTCTCCATCAGCCACACCACTTACCTCACCATCTCCACTCTGCTTTTCTCCATCAGCCACACCACTTACCTCTCCATCTCCACTCTGCTTTTCTCAATCAGCCACACCACTTACCTCTCCATCTCCACTCTGCTTTTCTCCATCAGCCACACCACTTACCTCACCATCTCCACTCTGCCTTTCTCCATCAGCCACACCACTTACCTCTCCATCTCCACTCTGCTTTTCTCCATCAGCCACACCACTTTCCTCTCCATCTCCACTCTGCTTTTCTCCATCAGCCACACCACTTACCTCACCATCTCCACTCTGCCTTTCTCCATCAGCCACACCACTTACCTCCCCATCTCCACTCTGCCTTTCTCCATCAGCCACACCACTTACCTCTCTATCTCCACTCTGCCTTTCTCCATCAGCCACACCACTTACCTCACCATCTCCACTCTGCCTTTCTCCATCAGCCACACCACTTACCTCTCCATCTCCACTCTGCCTTTCTCCATCAGCCACACCACTTACCTCTCTATCACCATCTGCCTTTCTCCATCAACCACACCACTTACCTCTCCATCGCCACTCTGCCTTTCTCCATCAGCCACACCACTTACCTCAACTGCCTTTCTCCATCAGCCACACCACTTACCTCTCCATCACCATTTGCCTTTCTCCATCAACCACACCACTTACCTCTCCATCGCCACTCTGCCTTTCTCCATCAGCCACACCACTTACCTCTCCATCTCCACTCTGCCTTTCTCCACCAGCCACACCACTTACCTCTCCATCTCCACTCTGCCTTTCTCCATCAGCCACACCACTTACCTCTCCATCGCCACTCTGCCTTTCTCCATCAGCCACACCACTCTGGTTTCCTTCCTCCTCCTCCTCTTCAGCAGTTTCCTCCTCCTCTGTCACATACTCGTCATCATCAGTTTCCTCTTCTGTCTCCTTCACAACATTAATACATTCAGAATTATTACGTTTTCTAAAACCCTGATATGGAGTTATTTTCTTTACACTGCCAACCTGTTTTTTTTTTTCTTGGATTACTTTTCATTTACTGATTACTGAGTTACTTTTTCACCACAGAATACTTAACAGCTCTGATACATTTGTTTGTTTTTTTTCACCACTGAATACTCAATAGCTCCGACATCACTGCTTATCTATTTAAACAAAATTCAGCTAATGATAATTATTGTGTTTCATAGTAATGAGCAAACAAACAAAAGATGATAATATACATGTACACACACCTCTTTTTCTCTACTCTCATCTGCAGTGCTCTCATATTCCGACAGCTGTGGCTCTGAAAATGAAAACATTTTAGATGAACTGTTTGTATGCTAAAATTCAGATACAATTAGTCAGAAACCGAAATCTATGTAACAGCTCCTTTTTGCCTGAAATAAGGTAGTATAAATCTATATACAGAACTGATAAAAGGGCAAACTAAACTCCTTGCTTAATGACAGGACTGTGGATTTTACAAACTCATGGATTTTACAAACTCGTGGATTTTACAAACTTGTGGATTTTACAATCTCGTGGATTTACAATCTCATGGATTTTACAAACTCATGGATTTTACAAACTCGTGGATTTTACAATCATGAGTTTGCACAGTCTCATTATTACTATTCTAAAATTTTACACTAATCTTTCCTTGAAGGCTCAAGCTCGTTTCACTTGATTTCCTCGATGGCTCAAAACTGACGCTGGTCCCA
Organism: Cyclina sinensis; assembly: GCA_012932295.1. Taxonomy (NCBI): domain Eukaryota; kingdom Metazoa; phylum Mollusca; class Bivalvia; order Venerida; family Veneridae; genus Cyclina; species Cyclina sinensis. The sequence goes on along the minus strand of JAAONU010000009.1, from coordinate 6,889,940 downwards.
ACTTTTTCCCCTCATATTTTTATTTTGAAAAAATAAACAAGGTTCAAAGTCACAACGCTCCAATTATTCTGGGGCTGAAGGTGTTTTTATGGTCTAAACATGTTATTTTACACTTTTCATTATTCTTAAGGGTTGAACTCCTAACTGTGGTGTGAATTGTCTCACAGTTGTCATAACTGTGAAACTGCAAGTTTGATCCGTTAATCAATTTTCAGCTTTACTGCACTGCAATTTAAAATCTGTTGAAATCAGCAATATACAATACTTTCAATAAGTTTTTAATTGTGATGAAATAACATGGGCGAATCTTGTTTTTTCGAAAGGGCAAATAATTCAAATGACAGTATAGTTTACTGTTTTAAGTTACATGCAAGACATTCACTGACACAACTTACACAAATGACTATTTACAAAACATTTATCAGGCAAAAATCAAAGAATGGGTATGCAGACAGGGGTTCCATTGACTCGGGAGATTCCAAAATGACTCGAAAATGACCTGGCCAAATTTTAATCCATGCGTCATTGTGACCCGAGGCAATATGCAGCTGTGCATCAATCAACAACTCTCAAAGTAATGTTCACCCGCCTACACGTCTGCCGGACCAATCAGAATGCTCGGAGTCAGTCATTTTCCAATAACAACTTCAAGCTTGTTTCAGATTGGATGCTGCTGTCCCAGTTAATCCCCTAATTAGAATTGGATTGCTGTGTAAACACTATTGGATTGTTCACACATGGCGGCATTATAAGACAACAAATAAAACAAATTCCAAATTTGTGTAATCAAACTGATAAAAATTCGGATCGATACCAGTGTATCTCCGTATGTGATTCTTTTTTCTCCCTTCTTTGTTTTTTAAATCACCGATTTTCTTTCTGTTCTTATAAAATGCCACGCGATGATACATCAAGTATCTTTGGTAGCTATGTTTTTTTCTGATGTATATGAAAGAATAATATCATTTTTATCACTTAGATTCAGTTATTTATTAAATACAGGTCGATTCCAGTGTATCTCGATCCGCCTGCGATTTTTTTAGAAAATGGCTGCTTTTCTTTCCGTTGTAAAAACTTACCATGCTAAGAAACTTCAAATTATTTTGATAAAAATATTACATGTATTTTTGATGTGTATGAATGAATATTAACTTTTGTATGACTTGAATTCAATATATTTATGAAAAAAGCTCGATTCCAGTGTATATCCATATGCAAAAATTGTCCGCAACTCGGCGATTTTCAATCTCGTATAAAATCTTTCCACTCAAAGATACTTCAAATTCCTTTTGTCAATAACGCTAATTATATCATATATTAATAAATAATGATGTATATATTTCATAAATTTTTTTATGTGTGAAATACAGGTCAAATCCCTAAATAATGGTCAAACGTGGGACCACCCATGATACTCCTGTATTTTAGCACTGACTCCTGAAGTTCAGGAAATGACCCTCCAAAATTTGGAGTCAAAGGTCATTATTCCTTCAGTTTCAGAGTCTAGTGGAACCCCTGTGTATAGGTATGTATCACCATGTGATTATCCTTAACAATATTTTTGGTAATATTTGCCTGTGGTATGAATTTATTTCATAACCTATCATTTCCTTTATGAAATATATCCTATATCCTCTTTTCTTCATTTTGCCACCCGTCATGTTCTGTTTGTACTCAAGAAATTGGGGAAAGTTGAAAAATAACAACAGATTGGAAAAAGCAACTTATTAAGAAGCTATAGTTCATACACATAATAACGAGTCAGCATTAACGTTTCATTCTATGACTAGACATTTCTTAAGCTTAACGTATTTCATGTAGTCAGACAACTTCCAAGCGATCCAAGAATGACTGTAGTTAAAAGAAAAATATGAAAAAAATCCTACCTGCATGTTCTGTTTCACTTTCCTGAAATTGAAACAAATGAGAATAATCAAGGTATTTCTTGTACAGGTTCATAAAGAAAAGGACAAAGAGAATTCCTTCTACCGATTCCCTGTAACAAAGTCTAATAATAAAAACTTACCATGGAACTTGCGATTGCATTGTATTTATAAAATAAACAATAAATAAATATTAAACTAAATTAAACCATTAATGCTTTTATAATGACAGTACATTGTATTTCAAAAAGAGCTACAGATCTTCCTATCAAATTAAAAATAAAACTGATTCCACTTATTGTCTACCTTTTTGTCTTCTGGGGACACTGCAGCCACAGGGACTCTGACAAAGGTTACTGGTTAACATTTAAATCGGAAAGTAAAATTTAACTTCATATATATATTATATAGTAATACATTATGAGGTGGGGGGAAAATCCTGGGATCACTTTTAGAAAAGCTGGGATCCGGGTTCGTATTAAACATATAGTAATACTGGGAATATACCACCTGCCATAGGTGTCATCGATAAATTATCGATTAGCGCATGCCTTTTGTTATAGATATGCATGCATAGTATAATCATGAAAACCTTTTTTTTTTCAAAAATTACTTTTATCTTTGATGGATTTTAAGTTTTTTATATTGGAGATAGTTGCGACATTCTTTTTATTATTATTATTTGCATTTACTAGTAATTAAATACAATTAAGATGCTATTATACTTAGGTGTTGAGTTTTCAAACTACATTACCGTTTTGCATACCCAATTAATATCATTGTCTAACTCTGAATAATCTTAATTGTGATTTCTGAATTTCAAGTTAGTTAAAATGCGAACTGGTATATCTCTAATGAAAATTTAATCTGAATTTTAAATCAACATAATGGTCAATATATATGATATATTTAATTAATATAACATTTTATTGCCACAAATTACGACAAATATCAAAACCAAAACAGTTCATTGTTTTCCCTGTATGTTTAATATGATCCCGGGATTTTCCCCTCACCACATTATGATATAGAACAAGGTAACACTTTCCATCTTTCTGTTCAACGTAAGTGACTTAACTGTACTTTGAGTCCAGTCTAATGATTGTATTTTATACAAATGCTGGCGACTATGTTCAGAAATCCTGAAACCTTGCCAGATATGCATACAACTAACAACCTCAACACAGCTCATAAGTCCATTGGAATTCACTGAATTTCCAGTGGTAGTTGTTCTTGTTTTTTTTCCAAATTATTAATGATATACCAATCTTGTTAAATATTATATAGTTAAAAAGCTTATACATTACCTTTATAATAATAATAAATATATCCTTCTACGCAATTATTAAATTATCATTTTTGATTTAGTGACATATCATCTTGTACATGGAAAGAGACACAGAGTGCCCCCGAGTTTGTAGCACTTAGCTATGCTAGTCCCCTTCTAGTCTCAATATTACGACTGCAAGACCGACTAATTTACAAACTGATATTACATATATGTCAGCCTTTACGTCTCAACCAGTAAGATTCAAAACTGTGTCGGAAATCGAAGTTTAAAATTATAACCGACCAATAAAATGCCGTCAGGTAGAGTTTGAGCGGTGTCCAACAAAATCCTGTTGACATGTGTAGAGTTTATAAGTGTAATGCATAAAAAACATAAAATTTTCTTATCTATTTTCTCTTATATTGATTCAGTTTGGAATAAACTTTACAGGTATATGTTGTGGAGTCAGAAAAATCATTTACCCAGGGCGGGACTCGAACCCGCGACATTGGCGCCCAGCGTGGTCTGTGACTGTTACATTGCTACGCATGTACTTCCATTATAAGTCTCTTTATCTGTGAATTTGAGGACAAATTCTTATAGAGCAGGGAAGAGCACCTGACTTGCAAGCGGGGGATCGCTGGTTCGAGTCCCGCCCTGGGTAAATGATTTTTCTGACCCCACGATATATGTATTTTTTTTCAAGAAATATTGAGTGTAACTATATATATTTGAAGCCGTCAAAGTTAGGGATGAGATTCTGGTAGCTGGCATATAAACATAGAAGAAAAACTTTCCGCATTGTTTTGAATCATAAGTGGGTTGTGTGCAAAAGGTGGCCATCGTCTATTTATTAAAAAGCCCTGGCGCACAATTTGTTGGGCTAGCCCCCTTTAACTTCTTCAAGGGGTCAAGTTATTTCCAACTACTTCTATACGTCTTAGTATATGTTAAAAATTCATATGTACTACTATACACATTCAACACATGCCTTCATCTTTTACATCTCATTCTAGATGCAAATCTTCATGTAAATTTGTTATCGCGAAAACCAATGTCACAGCTACTGTAGCAAACTTGTTCATTGCTTGACAGGGGGAATTATCTTTACACATGCACAAAGACACCTTTCCTAATTATTTCCTAATGCATTTAATTAAGGTAATGACACTTTTTTAAAGTTTTAGAGGGCAGTAATCATAAAGAAAGCTTTTTCTTACACAGTCCGTGCTGCGCCTTCGCCTTCGTTCCGCCATTTTGATTAACCAGTTTAGAGAGCGGATAACTGAATGATATACGGGATTGTGCAATTTTGAACAATCTTGGAAGTTAAATAAATTATTCTGCATTTTACATTTTTATATTGCAAAAAAGGAAAGAAAAGAAAAAAAACGCATCCATCATTTCACGGAATATATATCCAGTAGTGTATACATTAAGACAAGGAACATATTTGAGTAATTACTCGAGTATGTAAGTTGTTACTCATTGTTTTCCATTTACTTTACGAAACGTTTTACTCTGAAATTTATAGCGTTAACAAAAGACCTAAAATACTTTTACATATTTAATTATTTTAAAAGTTTGCTTAAGTGCTTTTACTTAAATGTATAAAAAAATCTGCGATACATTTACGTGAGAAAAACAAATGCTCTAGATCTAAAAATAAGAAATAAAATAAAATAAAATCACACTTGTTTGTGTGTGTTTTGTATCGCCATTTTGTGATTGCGAAAATCTTATATTCTCTGAAATAAACAGGGGATATTAGAGGTAGGAGGAAATAAAAATATAACAAGGGGGTTTTGTTTTACTACATGGATTCTTTAAAACTTGATAAAAGATGTGTCAAAGTTTTCGATATGCTAAAGTGAAATAAAAAAAAAATGTGCATAGGCCTATCTACCTACAGATGCGTTGAAAGTTAAATTGAAGTTTTGAATTGTCTATAAATGGAACCGAATGATACAGCGTAGCTCTTTCTCTGGGCCTTAATTGAGGCCCTGCTGTCACTCAGAAGGAAAATCTAGTACAAATTTAATAAAGCTGGAATCAACGTGTTTTAAGCACCGGTAGACGTGATTGTCGGGGAAAAGGATGGCAAGGGCTAATGGCAAAGACTCTGCCTGTGCTTTGATAAAGCGTTACATGAGTAAACCGGAAAAATCCATCTGCCCCGGGCTGGGTTTGAACTCGGGTACCTTCGATTGCTAAGCAGACACTCTACCATGTTGCCATAAAAGCTAGCGGATAGGCAAGGGAGCAGAAGTGTCGTATTATACCTTTGCTACACATGTAAAATGAAGAAAACATATAATAAAAATATAATAAAAGGTAATGTTAGAGGTGAAAATTGGAATAGCCATTACGCATTTAGTAAACTGTTCATATATATTGCCATTCTCTAAATTCATTCTCATATAGAAGTTACAGTCTGCATGAGATAGGCAGGTTTTTCTCCAGTTTTTCCGAAAAACGGGCTGACATTTTATTGGAGCTAATTTGTTGCTAGATGTTTTTACTTTCTATTGATATAGTAACAAGTAACATAGCTTACGGTAAAACCCATATTACGGTTTTTCTTGGTCATGTGTTAAAAAGATCCTCGTTAACATTTCATATAGATTTGTATTCAACTCAACCAAGAAAATATTAAGTTCGCCAGATGCTCGCTTATTAACATTTTTCGTGAACTCAATGAATATCAAACTCTAAACAGAGTTACTTCCCCTATAGTTTTAGTATCTGTATTGCTAGGGGCAGTAACTGTCATATCCTGTTACATACGTCTAATAGAACTACCGTGTTCAAAAGAACCACGTACATATATCGACTGACCGTAGATAGCGCCACAGAAAGGTCCGAAAAATTTCTACTTGTGTTAATTTACCGCTGCTACCGAGTGCCCATATGACGAATGCCACCTGTAGAGTTAAGTTATTTTAGGCTGTTTGGTATAGTGCAAGATACAGAAAGCATCCCGTTGAAATTACACCGGTCCCTGTTTTTTTCCATATTCGGTGTGTAGCACTGATACATGGGACCTCGGTTAAATGTCTCATCCGAAAGACAGTTGGTGATGTACGTGGATCGAACACGGGACCCATGGATTACAAGGCTAGCGCATTACAACTGATCCGCCCGATGAACGTGTTCTTGGTAGTGTCTCCTTTAAATTGTTAGTCTCCGCAGTAAGACAGTAATTACTTTCGTGCAGTGCCAGAAAATGAAGGTCTGTAAATATATTACATGACTCGTAAGGAAGTTAAGGCCTTGACCTTTCATGCCTTTTGGGAGCTATCCCAGTGGTTATACATTAATTTGTACTTGACTGCTATTCGTGTGTGTGTTTTTGTATTTTTATTGTCTGTTTTTTTTATGCCGATATGAAACAAGTAGTCTAGACGGTGAGGACATTGAAAATATTTATGATTTAAAAAAAAAGAAAAGGAAAAAAAAAAGAAGAAATTATTTTTAACATTTAATGAATACACAATTTAATACCATACGTACTATTCGCCACTCTACTTGTTGAATGTATGCCAACAGGTAATTTATAAAGGTTTTAAAAGATATTATTTTACTTCCTTCTAAAAAAGATCGATGTTTTTTATCGAAAAATCAAGTATAGTGTAAGATTTAACAACACGAAGAATGTGTGTGCTTTATTTAAATGATTCGTACTTGTAAATAAAGTATTTAGGGAAACACCGTTGTTCGAGAAACTTTAGAATAACGTAAGAATAACGTAGGAATAACGTAGGGAAGTGTGGCGTTGATTAACCGGAAGTTACCGTTATAAGTTACCGTTTATTCTTTTCAGATTAAACAGAATATAACGAAGGAAGGACATTTCTACAATGGCATCGAGTTACCGAGTATGTTTTTTTAAATGTTTATATGAATACTGTCATTGAATTTATTTTTTCAAAGCTGAGAAATGTTTGGCACTTCGCAAGTAAGGATACATATTTTTGGTCTGTTTGTTTGTTAATTTGTTTGTTTGAAGGTTGTCTTTGTCTCTTTTTTTATTACACAAGCCTTTGTAAAAACGGGATAAGATGTAATTTTAAAAAGCTATGATACCTTTAAATATAGTGCTTCATCAACAAATATAAGTAAATTTATTCAACACAGTATTAAAGCCAGTTGAATGCAGGTCCAATAGCACGTTTATTGTTCTGAATATCTTTTGTTCCATGTTTTATCTTTTTATGTTATGTCATAGTTCACATAATTAGTGTATCATTTTAAACGGTGTATATTTTTTCTCAACCTGTAACCTTTTTATGTATTTATTAGTTTTATTATAGAAACAAATTAACGTCATGTTAAATATAACCCGTAAAGTGCTTATGTTACTTTTTAAATATCCTTTTCAGGTAGGTGCTTGGTCACATGACATTTTCAGTTGTTGTGACGACATCAGCACGTGTTTATCGACTCTGGTTTGTCCGTGCGTCATGTTTGGTAGAGCGGCCGAGGATATCGGATCAGGAAGTTGTATCATCTGTGGTAAAATACTGTTAAAATTATAACGCTTGAGAAACCTCGAAATTTATAAGAAACAGTTGATTGTTTTGTACAAGTTTTATTGTCCACTTAAACATAACCAAAAACTTGAACAAGGGCAAGCAGTTTATCTAATCATCAGGGACTAAATATACACAACTTTGTTATTTTAAGAAATTGCAAATAGCTAGCATATTACTCGATTATCATGCAGTTTTAAATGTTACATTTCATTTTGAAGATAAAGGGCAAATGTGTTTATATAGAAAGCAAACGATAATGAAATACTTTTTTTCAAAGTTTTTGTACACATTTATAAAGATAAACAAATTACCAACCTTAAAGGGAATTTACAAGGAAGAGGTGTGTTCAGGAGGAAGGTTTTATATCAATGAAAACAAAAGTACCTGCCTCCCCAGACTAAGAAATTTTTAACCAAAGGCATAATAAGGCTCTCAGAAATTTAAATGATAAGAGTGTAAAACTGCATATTCCCATAATCAACAATTTCTGCCACATGATACTTTCACTCTCCTCTAACGATATCCGTATTTCTTTTCCGATTTCAATGTGTCTCTTTTGCAGGAGCATCGCTGTTACTGCCGCCACTTACATTTATTAGCAGAATGGTAGTTAGGGGCAGGATCCGTGAAAGCAAAGGGATTGACGGCAGCACAGTCAATGATTGTCTTCTTATCCTTTTCTGTCCTTTTTGCTCTTTGGTACAGGAGGTACAGGAAGTACAAAGTTTGTCGCCATCTGCACAGAGCATGTGCAGAGAATAAACCGGAAGTGGAAGAGTGACTATCTCGACACTCTTTAGATTGTTTTACAGAACCAACGAGATAAAGGATAAAATTGTGAATAACACGATTTAAGACATTAACTTACCAACTTTGTCGCATGTATTTACATTTCATTGTTTAAAGCTTGTTTTCGCCAAAAATCTTTCTTATCAAGGCTGGCGAAAGACACGTCCTTGATACATTCTTAGAGACTAAAACACACGATCAATAACCTACTTCAGTTAGAATTTCTCAATCATTTTACATATTAACTTTCCATGAGCATTGTATTTAGGATGATTCTCTGAAATGATTTTAATAGAGCTTGAATTTTTTTTTTCCATTTTCTAATTTCCTGTAACGCAAAATTCTGAATAAAAACACACCAGAGCACTGAAAGTGCTGATATAGCGACTATCTTAGATTTCAGGAGAAAGAAAAAGAAATGCGAAAACCCAACAAAACTATGTGCAGGCAAGTTTAAGTTTTGGCACAAATTTCATGTAACTGCTCTATTCAAGTATACGGTAAGTATGAAAGGGTTTCCTGAAAACATACTTCAAAACAATTTTATATCAGTACTTGTTATTGTCTTGGTGCCTTGTCAGATATTCAACTGATCAAAACTAGTGTTTACGTTTGTTTATGTATTTTTAGTGTATTTCATATTTCGCTTGGCTGCCCGTTCCATAGCATTTCCTGGCATCAGATACCCCGTGCTGTCAATCGACATGTGTCTAGGTACAGTCAGACTATTTCCGTTATTCTTGTAAGCGTTTGAGACTTTCCTATTCTGGCCGTGACCCTGATATTTACCTTGGCCTCCTGTGTTGTTATCAAAAACGAAAACAGTTTCTTCAGTATTGCTATAATGCACCGCCCCAGTTTGGAAGTCTTTGGGTCCACTTGGGGAAGCAGATTTTGGCAGCATGACGTAAGGATTGTCTATTGTAAGAACGGACATTCTCTGCGATTTGACGTCATCAGAATTTATTTCGTCATAAACATGGACCCCACTTACACCCACACTAGAGGATGAGATAATTGATGCCCTCTTCCTGGAATTAACATTGTAGTCGATCGAACAATAATACAATGTAAATGTATAACGTAGTAAAATATTAAAGCATTTCAATGTCACAAAAATAAAAACAAACACATCTGTCGTCCCTAAAAACTGAAGAATAGAAATGAAGAGACTGACGCCCCGCAAATAGTTTAGTTACATAAATATTGTACTATTTGAAAATGTTAAAACTTTAAATTAGAAACAATACTTGATTAAAATACTTCTGTTTCATGTCTTTTGTATAAAAATATAAAAAGGTAAGTACAGATGCCTACAATCATATCTTTACTGTTTAGATATATGTAAAAGATGTAATATTGCATAAAATATCATTGTTGCCCTGCGATCAGCATAAAATATTTTGATCATGCATGACCTTATTGTGCATGTGTTAGACGATGTACTAAAATTTTCTTACTCTTTTTTCATCTTGTTTGAAACTATGTTATTTTGCTTTACGGAACCTGAAAGAAAGTTAGATTGAGACAGTACAACACTGACACAAAATGATCAAAAGCAAGATGTCAGTCAATAGCTATTGACAGCTAATATTAATTTGTTTACAAGTATTAGCATTTCCAAAAATGCTTGAAATCGCCGTTCAGCCATGTATGACGTCTTATCCATAGATGAATGTATTTCATGTTCGTCATTCATTAATTTGATAATTTTATAACATGCTTTGCAGTGAAAAGCAAAGTTATATTTGATAATTTTCACAGGAATTAAAAAGTAAATGAAATATACATTGTAATTTTTGTTGTAGCTGGACTATTTTTGAAAGCGGATGATTTGGCTTCTTTATGAAAAGCATGCCAATATCTTTATACACCATGTTAAAATTGTAAAGATTTTTTTTTGTACTGAACTATATTTTAACACTGATAATTTGCAGCATTAAAAACCGTGTAAATATTGTTTTGTTGTAAACCAGTCTACGCATAATTAATTAGCTATTTGCATAGTTTTTTTACTTTTTTTCAAACATGTATTCTGCAAGAGCCTGAAGACTGGTACTGAGTTCGGACATTGATGATGGTATTTTTCAGTTGTACGAATAAGTAACCCGGCAAACATGGCGGTTGGGCGAGTTCATTTACGCATCCCTTGCTGAAGTTTTTTGACGTCCATTTTGTTATCATGTGATATGAAATTATTCGCTTTGATTTGCTAAAGGCAGGCGGTGTACAGGCAAAACTGTTCAAAATTTGTTAATTGTATATATCGCCGTCCAGGAACGGCGATAATAAAAAGTACCAGCTATAAATAAATGTTTGTAGAGGCTATTGTATTTGTATTTGTAAGCATTATCATTAGGACTGATGCTGAAATATTCATTTTTTAATTCTGAACTTCAGCTGAGTGCTAGATTCATTCGAATTCTGTTTACGGTTAAAAATTCAAGCATAATTAAAATAAAAGAGAACAGGACTAAGTACAAACGAACGACAAATCATCATGGCATACCTGTTTTGACGACGCCAAGGATTTGTTTTTTCCTCCTTAACTTTATAAATAGGACGCAGATTATAATTGTAAGAATCAGAATGAAGATCCCAGCACCACTCCCAACAATTGCCGACAGCGGAAGTTGCACAGTACGGTCACTGGTATTTAGCATATCCTCACTGTTTCCTGTATCCTCACTTCCGGTTTCGGCGCCGTCTTCTGAAAAACGCAAACAACAATGTCCAGTTCAACTCTGAAAAGCGAGTCATAAACCTTCTAACATTGAAACAAGATCTACTATGACTCTTACTTTACTCGCGGTCTAAGCCTTGAAGGCCTCTGTAATATCATTGACCTACTTACTGCTCACGATGGTTAGAACTGAAATGCACATGAGTCAAAGATACTTGTTATGTATAAACTAAATGTATCTACAATGGTTAGTGTTTTTTTTTACAAAGAATGAAAAACTTATGCCATTTGATAAGAAAAGTGATGTCAAAATCACGAGTGTCGGAATGGCGGTTCATTTCTTATTCGTATTTCAGTTGGTATATGCTTTAAATTATAGGTAGTGCATCCGAGATAACAAAAACAGTAGATATGGTCTTTATTTACAGCTGACATTTGAAACAATAACATAGTATTTAACAACGTTTTGATGATTGTTATTAGATAATTAGACTTTTCAGAATATCTTCTGTACATACGGATGTAAAAAAAAAAGTTGTTTTGTTTACCTTCACATCTGGAGAGTGAGCAATTTCTATTTTCTAACTGAAGGCCAATACATCTATCAGAGTGTACAGTTTCTTGACCATCATGACACTGCCTGAAACGCGTCATATAACCCGTTCCGCATGACTGACTGCAGATGCTCCACGATTCCCAGTGGCTCCATTTATATATGACTTATGAAATAATAAAGAACAAAAAAAAAATATGTTTTATTAAGAGATATTGGTGCCGAAATCAGTACATATATATAACTTATGTATAGCCATGTACAAGGTAGCTGAACCTTGAAAAGCGACTGACACACAGAAGCCCGAAAAGCTGCAGAGAACATACCAAGAGGGAAATCCCTTGCTGTTGCCTCAAGCACAAGACAACTTAAAGAATACTGCGAGTTAAGTGTAAGAAGCAGATGTGTTAGGTGTATATTAATTTCGTGTATTTACGGTTCTATGGCACGATGGCCCCAACGCCGAGGGTGTCTTGGATTCTATGGTCGTAAATTCGAAACCTGTTTGCGAATTTTTTAAACAGTGTTAAACAATACTTCCTTTCAGTACCAGCACTTCTGGAAGTCCAGTAAACAGTCATCGAGCGTTTTATCACAATGCTAAAATAGATTTATTTTGTTCGTGTCTTCTAAAAAAGGGGGAAAATAGGCTTTTTATTTGTTTACATATTTAGAAGATCATTGTATCACTTCAATACCGTAAGAAAGAAAATCTATCAGTTTTCTAGGTTGATATAATAAAAAGGACTGCATAAAATGCCTTATTATTTTATTAATATAATTACTTCAAAGATGAACCATGTGGTCATTACAAGATCTTCCGGAAGTCGTATCTGTGTATTCATTGACCTTATTTCACTGATGTTGCTCTTTCTGAGATAGCCAAGTTGGCACAAATGCTCAGTGACGGAGACCAATTAATCATAAATTTCAGAAAGAGATTGCAGTATCTGTTGTCAAGATCTAAATGAAATACGTGAAATGTTTGTTGTTTCACCTACCTGGTTGGTGAACAAGGCACTGTTTTAATGCGCACTCCTGTCTCTCATATGTTGCCCCGCTGCAGTGTTCGTCAGCAGTTCTACGATGGCCATGAGTAAAGCAAAAGCGATGTCTGTCCTGCAAACCATCCCCACACGTTACACTACAATCACTCCAGTCGCTCCAGAGAGACCATTCTACAGGAGGTCAAAATGTTCTTACGGTTCAGGTATCCTGTACTATTTTCTTACTGCATTTTCTTCATATTATTTTTGGTGCTTATATAGTGATTAAAAAAATCTTACTTACTCTCAATGAATTTCTGAACAATACATAATATATTATACGCTTTCTTCATAATACAGAGTAAAGTCAGACAGTTCCTCGATAGTGACTGAGTTGCCCATGTAGAATTACTTCTCTTTACGTATTAAACAAGTGAAGTAACTCCGGCTCGAATGCAATGTAAAATTATTATGTAATACACATGCTGAAGGATTACGTTAAAATCACTTTAAACAAACTCTTTAAGATTGTAACCGTTGATCGGGGTCTGTGGTCACATATTTTACTTATAAGTTTTCAATTTTTGTCTAAGATAACCACAACTGTGATATGAAAGCAGTTGGTAGAAAAAAAACTTTGCACAAATGAAAACAGTTGAAATATACTTTACTTCCTTTTTCTAATCATAAAATGAATAAGAAATCATACGCTTAAATCTAATATGTTTTAAACTTTTATTACGTTTACCATAGCACAGTGGATTCTCGCTGCACAATGACATTTCACGGCTGTCTCCATGGAAACAGTAATTTGGAATTGAACATTCCCTCAAACGCACCCTTGTCGCTTCACCACAGGTCTTGTCACAACCGGACCAAGGTTCCCAACCCAGCCAGTACCCAGTGCTTTTGCCTATCAATGAAACAAAAGACACAAGAGTAGTCTCCTGGGTAAAATTCAAAGAACTAACAATGCTGAATGTGGCAGGCACTGTAGAAGGGAGTAAACATACTTTTAGGTAACATATCAACTCAACTGATTTTGAATTGACTTTATTTAGATATCATAAGTCCTCTGAGAACGGATGGCTGTAGGATCAATATGAATTGTCAAAGCTGTCGGCTCGAATAATAAACAAGATATAACTGAGACATACTGATCAAAATAATAAACTACTTGCAACGGAAATAATGAGGCAAATCTTTTGGAGAAATAAAGTCTTTATAACTGCAATAAGGCAGTAAAGAAAAATAATTTCATGAAGTTCATGAACTTCATTTCTACAGAATTGACTTCAGTGAAAGCAAAAACTTCAAACACATATACACATAGTTGAATGTCACCAGGTCATAGATTTTGATGAGGTAACCTATTTAGTTGTTTTTTACCTTCTGTAACTCTTATCACATAACTGATATGTATTTGTGTTTAATTTTAATTACACTTAAGGTCTCCTAGAATAAATTAACTTACTCTCTCTTATTATAGTTAACACGAACATTTTCCAGCAAATGTCTGGGCTCTGTCCCCCGGGTTCAACTAAATATGTCCCCTCGTCACTGTTCTGTATATGATGTAGGGTGAATAGCACCGTTCCGTTCTCCAGCGATTGGTTTGTGCTTCTCCCTTTGTACACGTTACTAATGAGTGAGTGAGACGAATTATACACAGTGATGACGTTTTCCTTCTGTGGGTTTGTAAGGTTGTATGTTGCACATGTGTTAACTTCGGGAAGAGCAAAATGTACAGCAGAACCAAGTTTTGTCTGTATTTCAATGCCTTCAGCTACAAAATTCATTGAAACGTTGTATTTCTGATACATTGTATCGTAGTCTTTTACCGTCATATTTTGTAACTTAAATCCCACAGTTTCCCTTTTTTCTCTTATGAAAAAATGTTAGTATTATGTTTTGAAACCGAGGAAGTCCTTCTTTCTGTAATTCTAGTTGCTTGTGTGGTATGACACGGACAACTCTATACGGCATTTCTAGGTCTAACAGGCGGAAGTACTGCGAAAGTAATTTGTACTTTAATGCCCACAGTTTTGAAATGGAAAGAAATAATTTTGAAGAAAAAAAAGATGATACAATCATTTTTCAAAGCTTCTTTTTAATATATATTTTTAATTTATTAAATAAATCGATGTGCTCTCAAAGAAAAGGTAATGTAAGTGTTTGAAAATGCAAGGAAGTCTCTGTCAAATACTAGTATTTGGTGTGAGAATGTTATAAGATACACACAGTACCATGACGGAGCCCTTCTATATTACGCAATACAATGTGCCAGCTATAGTAAAACTTTGCAGGGTGACTCACACGGCCACTTATAATTGTGCACCCTGTTCTTTTCCCTGTCACCCTGCTGAGCCCTTTAAGAAACGTCTTTACATTTTAGTTCAGTGCTGGAGTAAAACTATTTCTAAAACGGAATTAAATTTTGAATTTAATTCTATACTCCTGAGCATGACCTTTTTGTAGTTTTAGTGCTTTCCCTTCACCCCGCAGCACTCCGCTTCTTTTATCCTAGCTTGAGCTTCGTCATATATCACCATATTTCGCCTCAACTCCCATATCTCATTTTATAAAAGATGGTAATAAAATGTGATTTTGCCAATACCTTTGTATTTTCCATGTAGCAACCAAGGCAAGAGAGTCAACAAAAACATATTTCTCATCCCTGGATTCATGTTGTGTTCAAATAAGTATTATATTCTTAAACAAATTTAAGTGGTTACACATTCAGCCAGTCACTTTACGTATATCCGAATATAACAAAGTACGATTTAGTCAGTCAAAATCCGATTACATAGTAAATAAGTGAAATATAGTTCATCCCTTATCAAAGTAAAAAATCCTCATGAAAAAAGTAATCAGGAACATGAAAATATTTTTGATAAAATAAACCTATAATTTTATTTAGAAAACTTATTATTATATTGATATAAATAACTTTATCACATTAACAGTAGTCGCAATAAATATTAATGCAGCAGTTAATGAATCACAACCGGATGTAACAAATTAAGTTTGATTAAGTTAGAGACAACAACTGAAAATCATTTCCTGTTTATCTGCTCATCAATATTAAAATGGTTTATTACAGTACAGAATATTCAGGATAATTGGTCAGTGACGTATTTAAAAATATATTTTACACCTAGGTCTCGTACGTCCGAGAGTTAGCTTAAATCTAGCTAAAATATCTGCACAGACTCTAGTTTAAATATTTGGGCGAAATCAACACGCTAAAATGTTTACTTTATTCTTCGATACCGGCTTCTCGTACGAGCGCTAGGCTAAGAAATTAGTCAGTATTGGTGGTGGGTAATACAGAAAGCACTTCATTCTAGAAACACTGCATGCTTAGGATATAGCATTGACAAATGCGGCCTTGACCCTGAAAGACAATTAGTAGAGATACAGGAGCAGTGGAGTATTGAACATTGGATGGTCGGGCTATCAAAATCGCGACCCCTGGTTTTCAAGTCTCATGCGTTAACCACTTGGTCACTGATTCTTCCCGTTCCCAACATTTAGACTGATTATATAACAATTAGTCTCCACCCCATTTCCAAAAAGGTCACTCAACCCCATCCCCCGATCACAAAAAAAACTTTATAAGTGTATTTTGGCGGTTCACAGGGTCAAAGATCATGTTCAATGTTCACAGGGGCCCGCAATTTGAAACGGTATTTGATAACTGAAAGGAAACTGCTCAAAGGACGTACTGGCGCGCCTATTGTCGTTCTGTCGTGTTTGCTTGGCGATAATTCTAGGGCGCCAGCACGACATTTCACATGCATATGTCGTTTCGGCGACTCTTGAATGTTGTGTTGGCACCCCTGAATGGTCGTTCTGTCGTCCTAGAGGGTCTACTGGATTTAACCCTGGCAGAACGACAAGTATAAAATCAGCCACTATCCTATTATGATTATACATTTTTATAAGCACTTCAGTTTGGCGAAGTGTAAAACCCGGAAAGTAACGGAAAACGCGGAAAAATATTGAAATTTCCTAGAAATTATTGGAAAGACTACTTCACTTTCAACATATTTTATTATAAATACAATAGTGAAACTCATATACATGTACAGATACAATTCACACACAAAGGGTTGAGCCACAAGTTATATCAACCTAGTTACGGCTCTCCTCTATTTAACTACATGTATTGTTAATTCATTTTCGCTTATGACTAAGGCGCTATATTCAACATAAGTTGTTCAACTTAAATTACAGAGTAATATAGAATTAAAAAAAGATATAAGTTTTAAAATGAAAGTATATAAAAGATTGAAGGTGGGGGGGGGGGGGGAAGCGGGGGAGAAAATAAGAGAGAGAGAGAGATGTCGGGAAAGTTTACACCAAAACGTTACTGATCTTACTGCTTGAAACGCCTTGTGTCCTTTATAAATTAAACAGCATTAACTAGAATGAGATTTTCCTCATCTGGTAAATCAGAATTACCAAATAAGAGAAGTTTGCAATGTAGTGGATGGAATTGTCGCGTCTCAGCAAATAGAAGTATACGCTCGTTGTTGTACGTCTACAGTGGACAAAATAATGTTCAGTACTCTCTGATACATAGCAAATATCACAAAGGTCATTTTAGGTTATGTGATTAAGAAATAAGTCTTGTTTAAGATCACTGCATTTATTGTGTAAACGCGCATGTATTGCGTAAACGCGCATGTATAATGGCATAAAAACGTTCTCAATGTAAATATAGTAGGAAGGTACGGAGCTGACTGGGAACAAAATACGTAATACTTCACGCTTAAATAAACTTAAAGATTGCAGATTTCTAATCGATGGTGGTAACGAGTTCCAATGAGTTATGGAGGATGGAACGAAGGAGTTTTCATAAAGGGATGTTCTTTCTATGAGAGTGAGAAAATCTGCACTATTTCTAAGATCGTATTGCGTTTGTTGTAAAACTGACCTTGGAAACAGATGGCTAAGATAATGGGATACCATATCATTTTTTACTTTAAAAGTTAAGGATAGATAGACAACAGATGCATATTCTAGTATTGGTCTGACAAAAGAAACATGAATTTGATAGAATGTTTTACGACGAACAGTAACGTCTAATAGTTTAGATGCAGATTGAATAATGCTGTCCACATGTGTGTGTCATTTACAGTTATTGCTTAGAGTTACACCTAAAGTTACACCTAAATATTTATGCGTTTCTATGATATTTAGTCTATGATGTTTAGAATAATCAAGAATATGTGGTCTTTGGTTACCAAAATACAAAACTTCCGTTTTGGTAGGTTTAAATGTAATTGGCCATGGTTTTGACCATTTAGAGATTTCGGCTAAATCATGGTTTTAAATAGCTTGTTCAATCATTCACGTTTGATGCTGTGCTGGCCGTAAAGTTTCATCGGCAGATAATCTAGCAATACTAACAAAGTTATCTGTTATGTCATTTACATGGATTAAGAAGAATAAAGGTCCAAGGACTGAGTGGCACGCCTGCTGTTATATGTCCGAAACCCGAATATGATTGTCCGATGAATACTCTTTGATCTCTGTCGCTAAGTTAATTTGAAACCCACTGAAGAAGCTGGCCATCTATGCCGTTTTGATGAAATTTAAAAAGTACGCCTTTATGTCAAACTCTGTCAAAAGCCTTGGATATGTCACAAAATATTACACAAGTATATTGCTCAGAATCTAAAAATTGAGCAATTTTATGGTAAAAGTCAATTATCTGATAACTGTTGAGTGTCCTCTAAGGAAGCCAGCTTGCTTTTTGTAAATGTGGTTATTAGGTTTAAAAAAAGTTATACATGTATTTATAGATACATCGTTCCAAAAGTTTTCCTAAGTAACTGAGTAGCGAAATGGGACGATAATTACCAAGAGAATTCTTATCACCTTTTTATACAGTGGTAGAACAAGAGCAGAATTCCATTTCGCTGGAAAAACTCCATTTGATAATGATTTGTTAAAAAGTAAACAAAGACGGCTTAGAGATTGTGAATCTGACATTTTTAAGAACTTTGTGAGAGATATGACCAGGATCTACTGCCTTTTGTCTATGTAGAATACCTATTATATTTTCGACATCCAATTGTAAGATTTGGATATTGTTACAAGATGAGTTTGTTTTACCTTCAAAATGCGACAAGAAACTATTTGAACCATCTAGACTGGCTGCGGATATGAAATAATCATTTAAACAGTTAGCCTTTTCCTCATCAGAAAAACAAAATCCTTCTACTCCATTTAAATTCCTTTTCAGGACAGGGATAGTTTCGGCCGATTTGTAATTTGTCATCAAGTCTTTCAGTGATTTCCAGAACCGTTTGCTGTTGTTAGTGCCATTATCATCTAATCTGTTTTCTAAACCAGAGAAGAGGTTCTGTTTTGCATGCTTTTTCATATAATTAACTTTATTTCTTAATCGTTTATATTTGGACAAATTCGCAGTTGTTGGCTTGTTTAATAATATACTCCTTTGTCGAATTCTTGTTTTGTAAAGCGACGGATTTCAGAGTCAAATCACCGTTTATCATTGGGACAAACGATATCATCTTTATGAGGAACACATTCTGGCATCAGTCTAAGTAATGTTTCAGTGAATCTTTCACAGGCTAGGCCGACAGTCAAATTGTTGATGTTATCACAATTTTCGGAAAAAATAGATCATTTAGGCGTTGGAAATCTGCTCTGTTATAAAACCATACTTTCCTGGTTAGACATGAAGAATTAGAAACATGATGACTTTATTTGAATAAATGTTGCTTTTTGGTCGCTAATACATCTATCTATATCGTAACAGTCCGCCTGGGTGAAGTCGATACTGTAAGAAATTATAATTGTGTCTAGTAATGACGGCAAGTTTTCTAAAAGTCTTGTGGGTTCTTTTATAACATTTGAAAGATTATTAAAGCAAAATAATATTCTTTAGATTATTTTTTTTTTTTATTTCAGAAGATTTTCATTTAAGTTGCCCAATAAGATAATGTTACTATTAACGTCCAAAGCCCTTTCAATACTTAGGCTAATATCTTCCCAATGTGAAACGCGTGAGTTGGGAGGCCTGCAATATAGTACAAAATAAGACTTGTATGATATTAAAAGACCATACATGTATATCTATTATTTGAGAACATTCTGTATGCATAAACTAAACCATTTTAGCTATGACGTCAATGTACCGAAGTGTGATTTACTGGCATTAATTACGGTTATTTTAGTTAACCAAAATCAGCTTAAAATCGCGACTTAATAAGATCGAACTTAGACAACCCGGAAATAACAAAATCAGTTATAATTTCATTAATTAAGGTGGCTAAACTCAAAAAATTGCTTCCTCTGTCAACATAATATTTTTGACTTTATTAAATAGCGAATGAATATAGGGAAACAAATAAATAGTAATAAATTATGAAAAATATTCAGAACATATCTACGGCCTCATTTCGAACGTATGAGGGAAATATGTACATGATTTAAAAAACCAGTATCTTTAAAGACATTCAAAAGAGTTTTTTGTGATAATTTTGAAAACATGTATTCAAAAACATCTTAAAATAAAATTTAAAAATTATGATTAAGTCGCTAGAACCACCTTTATGATTTATCACTTCTTCTTTTGGTAAACGGCTTTTTCAACCGTATTATTTTCTTATATACTTCTCTTCAACAGGAATTCATTAACAATACCGACATTTCGAATGTACATTATTTTATATTATAACTTAACCATATCACTAAGTCAACTTTTTCTGTTTAGTTAGTATTTTACTTATTGAATTCAGAAAACAGTCGACCCGGTTAACTTAGTTGCATTGGTAGAGCATTGTACATATGTACTTCCAGCCTCTCCCAATCACCTCGCAGTGATCTCCCCTTCATTCTGCGTGGAGTTTGAATTTCAGCGTGATACGTCTTTAGTCCGTCACCTCTGAACGGGTAATTAGATTAGTAAATGGGTTGGATACCCAAGAAAAATTGTTAGGTGGACTGATCGCCGAGATATAACCAAAACAGGTGTTGAAACTGGCGTTCAAACCCAACATAACGAGCGAACGAAATTCAAAGTACTGATGCAAGTTAGTCAAAACAAATATTTTCTATATATCTTTTTAAAGTTCTCAGAGAAAATCGCAGGTGTCCTTTTGCTATGGGATATGAATTGCACGAGTACTTTATTTCATTAAATGATATAATGGTAATGAATAATGATAAAAAAGAATGTAAAAAAAGGAACAACTATGTTTTTGTCGCTCTTGTTCGGTTCAGTTATAATATTATACATGTAGATAGAATTACCTAAATCATGCAGTTTTGTTAAATGTAATTTCTTATGTACTTAGGTAAATTGTGTGTGTGTGTGTGTGTGTGTGTGTGTGTGTGTGTGTGATCGGGAGGAAGTGGGGTTTCATCATTCGTGACAGAGATAAACTAGCGATAAAAGGCGCTTCAGTATAAACAATTTAAAGTCTGCATTGCCGAAATCACATTATGGTATTACATTCCAAAATGTGTAAGTTTGAGTGTCTTATGAAACACGTTCCATTTCCTCCTTTTCAGAAAAATAATGAGAATGGAAAAAAACTGCTGTGTTGACAAAATTCATATTGTAAAAATATACTGCATCTGGAATTTGCCTGAAATTGTTGGTAATATTGGAAAGTGTGACAATAGGTTCTGCAGAAATAAATGGTACCATGAATTTTGTGTTACACATGCAGAAAAGTTCAGTAGACAAAAATGTTATTGTTTATGTCAGCAATGTACCATGTAAATCGAAGCAACGTCGTTTAAAATTTCAAGAATGTGTACTGGTATAATATAAAAAAAACAACAAAAACTAAACAAAAACAAGCAAACAACAACAACAAAAATATATGGAAACTTGACAATGATTATTGAAGAATTGTTACAATAAGGCCGATGCGTATTTTGTTCGACGTATAGGCTTATAAATATGTATATTGATATTTAATGCCGAATAAACTTTTGTATATCATATTGTATGATGAACTTGACGAGAAATCGATATCTGAGGTAATAAAAGTATAAAGCCCATGTAGTGTCATTTTACACTTAGATAGTTTCCGTGATATACGGAAACAATCTGCAATAAAAAAAAACAACAACAATCAAACAAACAAACATAATAGTTCTCTTCATTTCTACCTGGTATAAAAGGATTTTTTGGCAAAAATTAGGAAAAGAGTTATCTGTATTCAAACTTTAAAAACTGCCTGTCTGCCTTTTATCTTTTATCTTTTATTTCATTTTTTTATGAGTCCCGTAAAGTCTGGAAAATCACAGGTCAGTCATAAAATCCAAAATTAGTGCTATTTAGAATTTTATTTCTAGACGGTATAATTAACCTGCAAACGTTGAACATGTTAAAAATGAAGAGTCAGATATATTTTCATATTTTAGCTTTCAGTAAAGCATCTTTTATGATTTCCGGGAAATCCACACGTTTTTGTTATCTTTTTTTGTTTTATACCACTGTATTACACACCGATTCACTGGATTTACGGTAAGGCTTGGTCTTTATCCTTCTTCTTCTCATAAGGTTTACAGGTCCGCTCTCGCACCGTCACCTTATTAAGGTCTTTGAGCTACTACACCTTCATATAAATCTGGTGAACTTTACCTGTCCGGTAGCAGGAGAACGTTCACGACAGGAACGGAATTTATCCAGCTTTTCACCTACTTCCGTCGAAGATGCGGTTATTTCGAATGTAATAATAAAAACAATGCAAAATGCCACGTACCGCCCAAACTAAAGAGCAAAATAAGAATACAAATGCACAGTCAAGAAGAAAGAGCGCAAACACATCGCATCGTAAAGAAGGTGGGAGAGGGGAAACTTCGCGATCAGGAGGTTAAAATCTGTAGTTTATTCGTTCTCAAGTTAATTCGACCCATATCATCTTATTTTTTTTAGATATTTTTGATTGGTTTCAGAGTGCAGTAAATGAATTTTTGGCATGCGTTTTGTATGTTTAGCTTTAAATATCTAATGATATCACAGTTTAAAAAATAGTACTGCATCACTGGTCTAGAGTGAATGAATGATGTAAAAAAATCAAATATCTAAGGCAATGGCTACGGTTACGGAACCGTAATTCTAGCCTCCGAGTCTAGGATTATGGAAGTTCAGTAATCCTAGACAAACCCACTGGAAAAAGCTATGGTTACGGAATTTATTTAAAGAAGCGTATTTAACAAATTTGCGTTATCAAACTAATTATAATGCAATTGTCTTTTAACGACAATAATTCCATTCTTAAAAATGTTTATACAAAATCAACGATTTTACATTACAACATTTAATTTAAAAAAAAAAATTTTTTTAGACCCTCCCTTCCAGATTTTTTTCTCTTCTTTGATTGGCTATTGATCCGTCGAAAGAAATTGATATTACCCAGCTAGACAGGTAATATACACATTCAATTTCCCCTTTGGGTACCCCATGGTGTAAACAACATGCGTTGTGACGATGCGCGTACGGTTCGACGTTGTAAAGTGTAAATTCCGATATACAAGCACTTTTTAATTGTCAAATAGAATATATTTACCAGAATAGAGTAATCATAAATATTCTAATCGGTATTTGAAACAAATATGACCTCGCCAAACCTTGATATTAATAACAAAATTGTCTTCAACAGACTACTCCTTTTCTCTTGTTTACATTCGTTAGGTACAAAAGCAAATACTTTTTGTAGATCTACAGACAAACTATTGAAATAAAATTTAAAAAAAGTTTAAGAAAGTAATCTGTACTGAATGCACAGAAATATGAACCCAAATTTATGGCTTTCATTAAAGATATATATTTAATATTCAAACAAACAGACCACTTCTTGGAAAATTACGCTTTTCGCGGGCACAAAGTATGTTGTGACGTCATTTTGCCGTGAAAGGGTACCCTAAAGGGAATGTTATTTCGACGTTTTATTAAACAGTTATTAACAGCAATGATTTATTTTAAAATCGTCTTACTCGGCAGGGAAGGGTAATAAAATTAATATTTGGGTTTATGAGTGATATATGTGGATATATTACCTGCCAAGATAAAATATCACCCTTGCCTAACGGCTCGGGTGATATAAAATCTTGGCAGGTAATATATCCACATATGTCACTCAAAAACCCAAATAACATATAATATTACTTGTCCAACTACAACTGAACGCTCAAGTGATAGTGTGAATATGACGTTAGTTCGTTTCTGAAACAACAACAATCAAAATGGCTTACAAAAGACAGTTTGATAACACAAATTTGGTAAAATGGTTGGTTTAATGAATAAAAATTAAATTTGGCATGCTATTTGATATTTAACTTTTGAAAATACGCTTCTTTAAAAAACTTCCGTAACCGTAGCTTTTTCCAGTGGGTTTGTCTGGGATTATGAAACTTCCGTAATCCTAGACTCGGAGGCTAGGATTACGGTTCCGTAACCATAGCCACTGCCAATATCTAAATCTAGTTCAGGTGTCCACTTCAGAACATTCTCGGCTTTACATATCCGGGTAACTTTTAAAGGTAGTAAATCGGTACTTGGGTGTAACTCGGAATTTATCATTGAGCTATATGTAACTTCAAGATTAAAAATTACAAAAACTAGAACATAAAACAAAAGAAACTGTCTTAATTTCCAAGACCTATGGCCTGATAAGTGCATTTTAAACAATTCTAATTAAATAAAGTTGTTAGGTTTCATAACAAACGACTTTAAAGTCATATAGACTCCAACGATAAAGTCCAAGTAACGATCGACAACCAAATGCTTAAATTAGTTAGTTACTGTTATCTGATTGGTTAATGGCTAGAATGACATCATGCTTAAGCCAAGAATTGGTTGGTCCAAATAAAAATGGGTGCCCGAAAGGACCTATTGGTTTTTGTGTCGCCCTTTCGAAGAAAAGGTGATACATAGGGATTACTTTGTCCGTCGGTCCGTCACGAAAACTTAACGTTGGCTATAACTTTGCCATTTCTAAACATTATCTTATCAAACTTTCAAATTGTATTGCTTATGACAACAGGGTCAGGTTGATGCCAAAATTTCTAGGTCAAGGTCATATTTGACAGAGTTATGCCCCTTTTTATACATGGATTTTGTCATGAAAACTTAACGTTGGGAATAACTTTGCCATTTTTTAACATTTCAACATCAAACTTCCAAATTATATTGCTTACGACAACAGGGTCGTGATGATGCCAAAATGTGTAGGTCAAGGTCACAATTGACAGAGTTATGCCCCTTTTTGTACTTGGATTTTGTCATGAAAACTTAACATTGGCTATAACTATGACATTTCTTAATGTTTCTTCATCAAACTTTCCAGTTGTAATGCTTACAACTGTATCACTTGAGACAACACCATTTCTCAAGGGCAGATAACCCTCAAATTTATTTTTGCGATGTTATGCCCCTTTTTCAAGTTAAAATTTCTTGGTTAACCTTTTTCTTTATGTCCATGTCTCAAAAAGTGTCAAGGATATTCCATTCAAACTTGGAATACTTGATCACCAGCAAGACCCCTGCAAAGATTGTTGGTACCCATGTCCCTGGGGTCACAGTTAGCCCCACCCCCAGGGGTCACTTGATTTTGCTTATACTTATATATAGGAAAAAAAACTTCTTAAGCCTAGAAATAAAATATTAACTGACATGAGATGGGTAAGTACTCCCCCCCCCCCCCCCTCTGCATGGGAATTTTACATTACCCTCTTCCCCCCCCCCCCCCCCCCCCCCCCCATTTTTTTTTTTTAAATTTTAATACACTTTAATTCACTTGGGCCACCTGTTTAACTTGGCTTATAATTAATTATCCAGCACTGAGAAAAGTGGAGCATGCTGTCTGTGGACAGGTATTGTTGTACTTTGACTAGCATGCATTCTTTTCCAGTAGGCTCTTGTTCACCTTTTTAGTTATTCTAACAGAGTACCCAAGGGCGACACAAGTGTTCCACTGAACACCCATCTAGTTTGATACAGGATAAATTATCAGCTGTAGCAGGGACTATTTTCTTTGTAACATTACTTCATTTGATTTTTTTTCATGTTGCAGATGCAAGCCCTAAGAAGCGACGATTTAGACCTGGAACAAGGGCTTTGTTAGAAATTAGAAGGTATCAGAAGTCAACAGATCTTCTACTCAGGAAGATGCCATTTGCACGACTGGTTTGTATAGAACATAATGAGATATAAATACCGACAGACAAGAAACTGTTCCAATTTTTTCTGTTGACTGGTTACAAATACTGTACTTTTTTACTGCCAGGGTTTCTCATAATGTAATTAATCTTGTAATGGAAAATAACCTGAGAACTGTTTAGCACCGAGCCATTATGATTCTTTTTCTTTGTGTGTTCTAAGTATTGTTCTTCCTGTTTAATTATATAAAATGACCAAAGCTTAGTATCAACCTATGATTTTTTTTTTCTTTCCAGGTAAGAGAGATCTGTTTAAATCTGTACCCAGACAAGCAACATTTATGGACTGGACATGCTCTGATGGCCATTCAGGAGGTATTATTAGTAAAGTTGATGTATTGTTGCATTAAAGATACTAGTTTAAGACTAAATGGCTTAGTTGAGACAAAGAAATAAAACTAAGTAGCTAAATGGTTTGATATGGTCAAAAATATGTAACCCTCTTTTAGATAATATTGTCAGAAATTGTAAGAATAGTTGACATTGTCAGACATTTTGTCTTATGTTCATTTGTCTCTCACCGCTGATTCAGAGTAGATCATGTGGGAACAGTAGTCAGTCACTTGCATAGAAATTGGCAATTACTGGTTAGTTATCCAGGAAAACCAGTTAGGTGGACTGACTGCCGAGATATAACCTATATGTTGAAATCGGCGTTAAACCCCAAAACAAACAAACAAACAAACAAATGCAGACACATGTTTTTTTTAACCCTGGACCTTTACTATAAAACCACTGTCTAGGACTGCTGACTATAAAACCACTGTCTAGGACTGCTGACTATAAAACCACTGTTTAGGACTGCTGACTATAAAACCACTGTCTAGGACTGCTGACTATAAAACCATTGTCTAGGACTGCTGACTATAAAACCACTGTCTAGGACTGCTGACTATAAAACCACTGTCTAGGACTGCTGACTGAAATTTTAAACTTTTGCTCTTGCTGAAAGTAGAAACTGTGAAGGGTCATGTGAAATGTCATAGCCAATGGAATTCAAACCTGCAACTTGAGTTAATACTGCAAAACTTTAAGGGAAGAAATTTTAGTTTAAAAAGTACATAAAAAATACTCTGATCTTATTGGAATGTCCATCTTCATATGTTGTTTGTGAAAAGTCTTTTATATGTAATTTCAAAGGGACATACTCTAAATGTTACCAATGAGATACTATAAATATACATCACTGGATCATTCTCTTTAGAAAAAAGATCGTTAAAAATGTTTCCTAACGGCATATAACAACCAAAATAAGTGTGCATTTGTATAAACCGGCTATACAACAATAAAAAAGTACAACAACAATCTTTATGTAATGACTTACATTAGTGCATGAACAACAATCTTTATGTAATGACTTACATTAGTGCATGAACAACAATCTTTATGTAATGACTTACATTAGTGCATGAACAACAATCTTTATGTAATGACTTACATTAGTGCATGAACAACAATCTTTATGTAATGAGTTACATTAGTGCATGAACAACAATCTTTATGTAATGACTTACATTAGTGCATGAACAACAATCTTTATGTAATGAGTTACATTAGTGCATGAACAACAATCTTTATGTAATGACTTACATTAGTGCATGAACAACAATCTTTATGTAATGACTTACATTAGTGCATGAACAACAATCTTTATGTAATGAGTTACATTAGTGCATGAACAACAATCTTTATGTAATGAGTTACATCAGTGCATGAACAACAATCTTTATGTAATGAGTTACATTAGTGCATGAACAACAATCTTTATGTAATGACTTACATTAGTGCATGAACAACAATCTTTATGTAATGACTTACATTAGTGCATGAACAACAATCTTTATGTAATGAGTTACATTAGTGCATGAACAACAATCTTTATGTAATGAGTTACATCAGTGCATGAACAACAATCTTTATGTAATGAGTTACATTAGTGCATGAACAACAATCTTTATGTAATGACTTACATTAGTGCATGAACAACAATCTTTATGTAATGACTTACATTAGTGCATGAACAACAATCTTTATGTAATGACTTACATTAGTGCATGAACAACAATCTTTATGTAATGACTTACATTAGTGCATGAACAACAATCTTTATGTAATGACTTACATTAGTGCATGAACAACAATCTTTATGTAATGACTTACATAAGTGCATGAACAACAATCTTTATGTAATGACTTACATTAGTGCATCCAGTTTGTCAGTTGTACTGAGAACATTGACTGACACCTTGATATTGGGTAATTCATTCAATACCATTCACATTTACATGATTTTGACATTTACATGATTTTGACATTTACATGATTTTGACATTTACATGATTTTGAAGAAAATGGAATACTCAAAATTTCAGAAAGTGCCACTTTAGTTAAAAAGCTTGCCATGTATTTTTACATGGTGCATAAAGTATATATCCATTCATATAATGGTGATTGACTGGCCTTGAAATATATTTGCAGTGTTGTTCTATTCTAAACCAGTATCATTCCCTTCATTTCATTTTAACAAGCACCAGACGGGAATCAAAGTAAAAGAAAATGTCATTCATTCTCACAATATGAAATTAAACTTAGTAGTAACTTTCATATATTATTTTATTTTCAGGCTGCTGAAGCGTATCTTGTCCATTTGTTTGAGGACGGCAATTTATGTGCTATACATGCGAAACGGGTGACTATAATGCCAAAAGACATTTATTTAGCTCGTCGACTACATGGAGGAATTTACGCGCCTCCTTGACTTTTCAAATGAGCATTGTGTATACAAATTTTTAACGTTAAATTTTTATTTAGTTACTGGTTGGAGCTATGGTGTGAGCAATACCAGCATGTTGGTTAGAAAATTTGGTCTAAAGTGTGGAAGAAATGTATTACTTGTGTTTGATGTAAAACCTAGAGAAGCGAAAATATTGAGAACACAGTCTTGAAGTGAACAGATGAGAAAGGTTTTATAGCATTTATTTTCTGTCAAAGATATCAACTTGTTAATTGATTAAGACAATGGTACGCATGTTGGCTTTTTCTCTGTGGAAAGATTAAATTGATACTATTTCAGTCAGTCAAAATGTAAAGATCTTGTTTTTTTATGTCATATTTCAGTTATAATTTTGTATTAATGGCCTTAGATTTAACGTTTATTTTACTTGTCATTCCTGCTTTCAAATGACAGCTCCCTTTCAATTATTGATATCAGTAATGCAATATCTCTGAAGTCAATTTGCAAGGCAGTTGAGCAGATAAGGGCAAACATGTAAACTTTTGTTTGTTTGTAACTTTTAAGCTAAATCAAAAACATTGCCAAAGATCTGTTTTGAACGAATGAACTTTTAATTAAAAGGCACCAATAAGTTTCCCACTGGCCTTTGTTTCAAGTGAAGTTTTTGTGAATGAAGCAGTTATTTTTAGCAATAAATATTTTTTAAGCATAGTTGTCTTTCTCCATTTTTGATTGAATATTTATAGTTGGGATAAAGATTTTTTACAAGTGGGAAAATGAATATTTATATCATATCATCGCAGTCTTGAGAGAAGTTACAAGGTCCATTACAATATAAAGTAAAGTAAGCGAAGTGCTTGTTTATAGTGTCACCCCTGGGCTTGCGAGACACTTCAATTATTGTATACATTTACTCACTGGTTCCTTATCTGGTGCCAGGCAAACAAGCAGTTGGTAACCATTCTTTAATTAGCTGGCAGCTTACCATCCGGCCTCATCAGAATCGCACCTTCAATCTGTCTGTCCATTTGTCTGTCTGTCCTTAACATTTTCGTTCCAGCTGCGTATCTCCTATACCCTTGAACTGATTTTTGTCGAGCCCGCTTGCGGTCAGCTCGATTTAGTCGCCACTTTTGGCTTATAGTTGGCTGTATGTGTGTCGGTGAGGCAGTCCGAATTTGTCCTGTCTATATCTTGCTCATTCTTTGGAGGAAGTCAAAATAATTTGGTACAGATGTTCACAATGATGGGGTGGTGTGTCACACACAAAACCCAAGTCCGCCGCTCAAAGGTCAAGGTCACAATTTGGTGTCAGTGCAAACACGTGTTCGGAGTGTAACTTCTACATGCATGGAGGGATTTTAATATAAATCGGGACAAATATTCTCCATAGTGAGGCGGAGTGTCGCGTGAAAATTTCAGGTGTCTGTGGCAAAGGTCAAGGTCACACTTAGGCGTCAAATGTCAAATAACAAAATAAAATATTCATTTGCGAGTATAACTTTTATATACATAGATGGATTTTAATATAAATTAGCACAAATGTTCTCCATGTTGAGTTGAGTTGTCTCGCGCAAAATAAAGGTCAAGGTCACAAGAGGTCAAAGGTCAAATAAAAATATTAGAATTTGTTTGTTGGCGCTGTATCTTGCTTTTGCTTTGAAGTATTATGCTTAGTGGTCAGAGGATTTGAAAAATTCAGGTGTCTGTGACAAAGGTCGAGTTCATATTTAGAGGTTTAATGTCAAATAACAGAATAAAACATTCTTTTGCGAGTATAACTTCTATATACATAGATGGATTTTAATATAACTTAGCACAAACGTTCTCCATGTTGAGTTGAGTTGTCTCGCGCAAAATGAAGGTCAAGGTCACAAGAGGTCAAAGGTCAAATAAAAAAAAAATAAAATTTGTTTGTTGGCGCTGTATCTTGCTTATGCTTTGAAGTATTATGCTTAGTGGTCAGAGGTTTTGAAAAATTGAGGTGTCTGTGGCAAAGGTCAAGGTCATATTTAGAGGTTTAAGGTCAAATAACAAAATAAAACATTCATTTGCGAGAATAATTTCTATATACATGGATCGATTCTGTGGTGAGGTCGACTTAGTTGCTGTTTTTCACTTTTGGCGGTTTGGTGTATGTGTGTCTGTCAGTCCGTGCGTCCGTCTAGATTTGTCCGGTCTATATCTTGCTCATTCTTTGAAGGATTACAAAATAGTACAAATGGTTTCACCATGAGGTGATGTGTCACACGCAAAACCCAGGGCGGCCACTCAAAAGTCAAGGGAACACTTGGAGGGTCAGCTCAAAACCCATGTCCGGAGCGTAACTTCTACAATGTCAATGCAACGTCAAGATTTTGCCTTGGGTATAAAGAGGATGTGTTGCCCACATCTCACCAATGTATACATCTTTCTCCTTGATCTGAAGCTTACAGGTTCAGGTTTGAATTAAAACGAGCGTGCTCGACATTCTGCCCGTGGGCATGTCTAGTCTTGAAACGAGTCAAGTGTTTAACTTACTGAGAAGCAGAACGCGTAATTCAGTCATGTCAGTTCAAAGTGAGAGTCATACATGAAGGTAATTTGTTTCAGCCTTCAATTTTATGTCGCTCAGTATTTCCTATACCTTTGAACCTATTTTCTGTAAATTTTAGTAAAATGTGTAACTCATTGAGAGGAGGTGCAAAAGGCATGGCTAAGCCATGCCAGTTCAAGGACAAGGTCACAATTGAAGGTCATTTGTTCAAGCCTTCAGTTTCGTAATGTCCAGTATGCCACCATCAATGCAATTCCATGTTTCTCAGACTAGGCCAACTTTAAACTTTATAAACACTGGCGGTGGGGGATAGAGCAGTCCTTGGACCGCCATTTTCTTTTTATTTATATCGGGAAATCATTGGATACTGGAGATACCATACTAGTATCTCAAGGTTCATATTTCAGTTTCTTTTCATATTGGCATTTAAAACAATTCTTTTGGCCATTCACAAGATTGGCAAGTAGTTTTTCAGTCACGACTAAATCACTGGAACAAGGGATGTAACTGAGAACAAGGGATGTAACTGAGACTATTTGACTTGCTTGTGAAACAAAGTCATCCTCTTTTACTCTAGTAAATTTACTCTGTTGCAATTTGAAATGGTTATAAAGGGCCTTAGCTACATTTCTAGTGCCATTGTTTTAAACTGCTGCACTACAAGTGCATTTACGGACTAAACAGACCATCCAAATATGGAAGTTGAGACAAAACTGAAATTTGAAAGTAAAAAGTAAAAGGTGATTTTCAATCACAGTGTCCATTAACTAAGTGCAGAAAGAGACTGGGCTATTTTCAAACAGGACTTTTGTTTTCTCGAAAGCTTAAGCTAGAACTAGAGGGAACGGCAAAGCTAAGTAGTCTAGCTTAACTATTTCACATATGCAAAACCCTCTCTAATGCCGAATGCCTTTTGTAAAAGGTAACTCTCGTTTTTATTGCTAAAATATATCTATAAGTAAAAATTTAAGATGCATAATGATTTATGTATGTAATTGCATACAAGTGTTTATCATTTAGATGATATACATTTTAGTCTAATTAAAGATATCCTAAGATTAAATTTGACTAGGTGTTCTATTGATTAGATATATAGTAAAACCCTCACACGTGACTAACAATTCTAAGAAAACTGCAATCGTAACAACTCGGCCATTTCCGACAACTTCGTATAAAGACCTCGTATGTAAGTGTACGAATACACCAAATGGTAATTCGCCCCGGCTTAAATAAAAAAAATAAACATACATGGCAGAATTCAAGCAGTGTTTGTCTTATGCATTAAAAAATGAAAACAAATATAAATTTAAAGTATGAACAGGTAAAGGTCTCAAGAAATGTTTTCAATTTAGCAGACCCCATTTGTTTTATAAAATAGTCCAATATGGCGCCTACCGTATTATTTCCGAGGTGACTTACTGAAGTCGCCCGAGGTGTTCCGATAGCGAAAACTGATTAATTCTTTTATGTCATGCTCGGTCGTATGGCTTCGGCCGATACCGAGGTTTTTTAAATAACCCTAGTCTGCTGCTGCAGCTTTGAGTGCTGCTATTGCTAAAATCAAAGTATAACCTACACTTCTTTTCACAAGGTCTGGGGGAAGTTTGAATGAAATTAAAGCTAAGTATTACAATAAATCATAATCTACACTTCCTTTTTGAGGCTTGTTTGAAGGAAATTTTAATGAAAGTTAAACCAACATAACCTTCACCTTTTTTATTATAAAATAAATGAACTATATAAATCGTATTTTGTACAGCATACATTGACACATTTATGAGATGAAAATGAATTTTGCACTCATTTCTCTTCAGAATTATTGACAAATATCTTGCTATTTAAAGTTTGTTTCATTAAAACTGTTAGTAAAAACAGTCTGAAAAATTGTTACCACGCTGTATAAACAGTTAATGTGTTTAAAAGACTTTGTCCATTTATGACCAGTTTAGTTTGTACACTTTAATATCTGCATCTCGACAGCCAACCCATAAATAGTCCTCCTTATCGACGGCGACTGAATATGGTCCGTACAGCCCGTCTGATTCTGTCACCACCATTCGCATGAATTTTCCTGTATGGTCTAGCATGTGAATTGCGTGATTTGCGCCGTCAGCCACGAATATATGACCCCGTGCGTCGCAAGCAATGCCACGCGGTTCAAAGGAACTTTTTTGTTCTTGCTCGGAAGAAATTCCGGTGTACTCAGTCTTAAATTCGCCGGAAGACTTTACAATTATTACGCTTAGTTTACGACTATCGGAAACGCAGATGTCACCATTCACATTCACCGCCACTCTCAAGGGATACATGAAAAGTTTGCCGTCTGCTCCGTATTCAGCAGTCATTTTCCCGTTGGCGTCCATTTTAACGACCTTGTTTTTATGGGTGGGACGATAGTCTTGAAAAGCAGCTGACTGTGCCAAACAGATAAGGATGTCTCCTTCCGGTGTCACAGTTAAACCACGTGGGTGATACCCAGGAAATGTGGCAAAGGTGTCCAAGTTGAACCCAGGCCCAGGTTTTCCAACCGTTTTCTGTTCATTACTGGACATGATTAGATTGTTTTCAGAATCTCTGGCGATAAAATCGATCGTTTTGCTGACTACATGAGTTTTGACCTTGACCCCGTGGCGATAGAAGAGATGTGCATCAGCTGTCCAGCCCAGTGCAATCCATGCTGTACCCTCATCTGTGGGACAAACACTGCTGATTGCCTTGAAGCTATTGTCAACAGAAAAGGCCGAAAATTCTTCCACCTGTAAAATAGAGCGATGGGTACTTTTTCTGTGCTATATAGTCTCGTCTGAAGTAGTTACAATTTTAGAAAACTCAAGTCGAGGCAACATTTACTTTACATGTATTCCTTAATACTGGAACACTAGTTCTCTAAAAGATACACATCAGTTACGCCATTTCTCTGTCTTGATCCTCTACTGCAAAACAGACAGCATGTCTTTTCTTAGAGAATGTTCCCACAAGCACTTAAAGTTTTACATA
This sequence comes from Cyclina sinensis, assembly GCA_012932295.1. Taxonomy (NCBI): domain Eukaryota; kingdom Metazoa; phylum Mollusca; class Bivalvia; order Venerida; family Veneridae; genus Cyclina; species Cyclina sinensis. Next base: position 6,855,759 of record JAAONU010000009.1, on the reverse strand, counting down.
AAGTTATACAATTTGATCAATAGTTACTTTGAGAATAAGGGCCGGATTCTTCCATGAAAATACATGAATTTTTGCATACCGTTAGTTCAGTTGGATCCCTGATTTTCTTCAACAAACCAATCAGTTCAGAGAAGCTCGGAGATTCCATGCTTGTACTCGGTATAAAATCCATCCTTAGCCGTATCATATCCGAAGGTGTTCTGCAATGTACAGTGTAATGGTTAATCTAATATCCTTTCGTATTTCGTACAGTTCTAAATATAATTCTACTTTTTGGCTCATAGCGCCGTACGAAATCAATGTACCCATATCAATTAGCCAAAACGGACCGTTAATCATAATGCTGTGTATGTACATGTGATGCATTTTTCAGTTCCCCTACAATGCTTGTAAAAACTCATAATCAAAGATCAACAACATATCTTTACCTGATACTATGAATAAACAGTTAAAACGAGAAGGAATAAGTTTTAAAATATCTAGAGATGTACCTCATTTTAGCCATATTCTGCAGTTGTTCGGCTAGACTGTCGCGATTCCACGCAATATCAGCATCCGATCCGTAACATACAACCTAAAGGGGGAACCGTATTTGTATAATAAAAAAAGAATTTCTAGAAGAGAACAAAGTGAATCAAAAGAAACATAATGTATAAATATCGAGGGTTCATTGCAAAAACTATTGTATTTCCATCTTACTGGGTGTAGGACAACCCCACCCCATCCCTCCTCGGTTCAATTTTGTATAGTTGGACAAATTTTTAATAAAATGATGAAAAAATCTTATGTATTTCTGACAATATTTGGACTTAGGAAGGGGTAATGTCCACCTTGTAAAATGGAATAGGGGAGTTTTGTCCACCTTGTAAAATGCTTGATGGGGTGGGGGGGGGAGTGTGTGGGTTTTGTCCGGATACCCAAATTTTGTTACAATAATTCTGCAAAGAACCGTGTAAAGCCAAAAATGCGAGATAAGAAATAGAAACACAGAAAAGTTACAGTTCTGAATTTATGCAATGAAATATCTTCTTATGTCTGTCAATGAATGATAATGATTTTCTAACACGCATATTGTATATGAAACGTAGTACCTGATTGGCTGAATGTAGCTGGGACGAAAAAGAAGTTGTCCTATCACTGATCATGTTACGTCTTGTACCAAGTCTTGCCATTTCTACACAGTACTCGTCCTCAACATCAGCCACCATCTTTCTCGACAGTTCGTCTATCGTTTGGTGCAGTTTTTTCGTCTGTTTATGAAAAGTTAATTGTGTCAAGGAGCTTGAACAAACCATTCAGAAACTTGTTTTTTGTGCTTTGAAATACCGATTATTTTTCAAAATCTTCGATGTTTGACTTTGTTACGGAAATCTGCTATCACTTTAAACTTTCAAGTAAATGAGAATAAAATATTTAGGAAAAATGAAAAAAGGGCAATGTCTGTGGGCATGACTAGCAGCTGACTTCATGGAAGACAATTTCCCTTACATCAAAACTATTTCAATTCGCCCTCATGTTTTGGGAATGTTAAATCTTGGACAGTAATTCCTATGTTTCATCATCAAACAGCTCTGTAGTTTGTCCTCTGATCTCATCCTGTTGAATGTCGTGGTACATTTTTGACTGTCTAGTATCTACCACCCGACTATATAGACAACTTTTTGTTTGTCTGGTTTTACTAGGGGCTTATAATAACGCAAGTTTCAATCTCCCTTTAATCGTATCCCGCGAATCAGTCCACCTAACAAGTGTTCCTCGGTATCCAACAAATTTACTTACCAATCTCTCCGCAATCAAAAGTTGGGAACAAATGACCCTTAGACGATGTAGACATTTATCAAATGTCAATTCCCGAAAACGGGTAGGTTTTTGAAATTTGAGCAAGGCCCTATGACCTAACAAGAATATATTTGTCTACCTGTTCAAGGATTTCCTCCTTTAATTTATCTCGTTCTTTCTCAAGGTGGTCGCTGTAGAAGGTGACATCGTTCAAATGACCATGAAACTTTGGGAGAACATTTTGTGCTCCTTTTAACATGTCCGTGAGTAGGACACGTATCTCAGCGGCGACATCGGCTAGGTCCTCGCTCGTGTGTTGCTCGTGGACTGTGACCTTGCAACGGAGACATATGGGGATCGAACATTTCCGGCAGTAGAAACTCAGCTCATCACCTGAAAGTTTGCAAGACAGCATGTGCTTTTATTTGTTTATCTTATTTGGTTGTTATGGTTTCGTGTTAATTAAAGCAGACTGATACTAATTTAGCCGGCATTCCGAAAAATAAAATACAATAAAATAGATTGAAATAATATTAAAAAAAACACAGAGATTTAGTCTGCGCAGGAAACTACCATCTATAACCAGTCGAGACTAGAATCACAGATACAGCATTGAAGACCAAATACATGGGTATTAAGGAAAATCAAGTTTGCACAGGTTCGCGCGACCAAGGTTATTATTTATTAAAAACATTTGTTTTTACTTTCACGGCATCTACAATACGTTAATTCAGATTGTTACCTTTATGTTTCTCACAGAAAGATTTGCTGGTCACTTGCCCTTCACCTGCGTGTGATCTTTCCTTCAAGGAGACGAGGTGATGGTCACGTGACGATTTCATCTTAAGATGGCTTCTGCTACAGTTCTGGCACAGATTTTGTTCGCATTCCAGGCAGCTTTTCTCTGCACGTGAACCATCGTCACAGACCTAGAAGATACGGTTCGAAAATAACAAATCAATGGAGTTTAATATATTGCCTGTGGTTTAGATCGGTTTTCAGGACCGTGAGACTGTAAAATACAGAAAAAAAAACTATTGGAAACCGCATAGATCTACATCGTATGACCGCTAAATTTTATTTCGTGTATGATTAAACCAATAATCTTTGTATTTAGCATATATAGCACCTCTGCTAATGAAACAATGAGAAGTTTGCTAAATATTTTAGTATTCAGCTCGTTTCCTGACAAGATGTGTATACTGTATGGATGATGTGTATCTAATTTAAAGGGTTCTTCCATTACAATATGAGCACATGAGGAAAGCTTTCTGTAGAAACCGAAAATTACCTCGCACGGACTGTTAGCAGCAATATTTGATTTCGTCTGTGCCGCCTTGATGTAAAAGTTCGTCTGCAAGTCATTAACGCCACCTGGCGGGATCATGCACTCGAACGCACACAGTGGGCACGCGAATTTCTGGTTATGTGCGTTGGCCTCTACGTACGATTGCAGACATTTCAGACAGTATGTGTGGAAACATGGAAGAATTTTGGGGTTTGTGAATGTTTTCAGACACAGACTACAGTCTTCTGTCTCTTCACTCTCTTTCAGCGTTTTGTTTGTAACACGGGGTGACGTAATCACTTTTTGTGTTGTAGTCCTCGGAGAAGTGAGTTCTTTCCCACCTGTGGTAAAAGGTGAGGCCAAAAGTGCCGACATATTCGTACTGTAAAGATAAACAAAAATTGAAATGTTAGCAAAGACAGGTGTCCTCCCAGGGAACGAATCGTCGATATTAAGTCATTGAACTAATTTCTACTGGGCTGGTTGTCCCATTGTTAGATTTATTTTCCCCGTAGACTTGTTTGACGCGATCTTAGGAAATACTGAACAAATCTTGCTCAAACATTCAAAAGACAAAAATTGTTGAGGACTTATGAGACAGGCATTTTGTCGCTACGTTTACATGACGATTATTTCACAAGTAATTAAATATGAAAATGCTTTATAAAACATATTTTGATTGAAACAAAAACCATTTCTCTTTAAAATATTTCAAAATGTCAATGACGTATAGAAAATGACTTTCTAGAAATTTGAACATAGTCAGATAGCAGAAATTCGCACACAGCTGTACACAACATGTGTTTTAAAAAACAAAAAAATACAGCGCTGAAAGATTTTTGGCAGTACTCTGGGGGAATGGGGGTCTAGCTCTTCTCAGAAACAATGTAATGACCACCAGTGCTCGATATGATTGTGACTTTGAGAACTTTAAAATCAATTAAATCAATTAAAACATCCAAAGTCAGGCGCTTTCCATTGCGCTCCAAAATCACAGAGACAAAAACCGACCCAGCAGCCAAAAAATAATGCATTTTACTGACTTAACTTTACAATATAAAATAACTTTACTTACCCGAAAACTTGGTTTTCCGAGAGATAAATACAAAAAACAAAGAACAAGTATTAAAAATTGTAAAACGTCTTCCAATTATACGAGGTCTGTAAATCGATTATCAGCCCAGGTAAATCGTTGAAATTTTAGACTATTTAAAACCGTTACGGAACAGTGCTTGTACTAGAACAATTAACTGTTAGGTTAAATCAGGATTCAATTACAAACTTTGTTATTTAAACAAATTTCATTTTCTTTAGCATTTCTTTCATAAAATATTTCTTTCGCACAAGAAAAGACAGTATTAACATTAACAACAGCAGCAGCAGTAGTAGTAGCAGCAGCAGCAAGAAGAAGAAGAAGGAGAAGAAGAAGAAAACAACAACAACAACAACATTTATTTGCATTAAATCAATATACACTGCTTCTAGCATGAAAAAAGAAATATAGAATTATTATAATCGTAAACCCGCTTTGCCTACTGTCTGTTAGCAGAATTTTGTAGACGCGACTCTTCATGCAGTGTTTGATTTTTTTCCAAACTCTCAATCATGGTTGATGTCAAGCCGTAACGTAGCGATTGTACATAAGATAGGGGCAGTAATCATGATATATCATTTGATTTGTTTTCTTCCAACAATTAAGTGTCTTTTTCTGGCAACTTCAAATATCAAATATCCCTCGCCATTCAGCGGGGGATAATTAACAAAGTCGTAGCGTGATATTGGCGAATATACCCCGCTACGAAGTTCATCTATCGAAGTAATGCTCAGTATGGGAAATTAATTGCTAGCATAACTTACTCTACAAATACAAGTGCGTGACCAGTCGGCATCATTATCGGTATGGAAATTCTAAGAAATCTAGACAGTTATTAACACAAAAATCTTTTTTTATATATATAGCTACATCTGTATAATAAAAACTAAATTCACACCATTAAAACAGCTGTCTTCAGATATTACCTTTTATAAATCATTTTAACAAACCTTGTTTGTTTCAAATATAAGAAAAAAATAACTTAGGTAAGGTAAATTTATTGGAGATTTTTTTTCTCTTATCTTTAAAAAAATGTTAAGTCGACTAAAATAATTCAAGCCAAAACTTTCCTTTTTCTGCTATTTATTCAAATTTCTCAGATCTGCGCAACCTTAGTTTAAATATATTTTAACATGGACTGGACATTGTGCATCTTGAATTTATCTGAATTGAATACTTCTTCCTGTATTGTTTGGCGTACAAAATAAACTGTTTTTTTAGCATGACACAGGATTTATTTTGTATGACCTGTATGATGCTGAAACTAATTTTCATCACCCTGTATAATGCTAAAAGAAAGTATTTTGACACTACAAGATGCTAAAAATTTCAGTATGATGCTGGGTCTTACAATAAAAAAAAACAGATGATACGCCATGGTGTTGAAACCAATACTTACTCAGGAAGTGTGCGCAAAGTCGCTATGGAGGTTTTCACCCATAGAGGGTTTCAAACCAATACTGTCTTCCACTAATGGATTTGCAAACCTCGTAAGTGAGATTTTGACTGTTTTGTTACGGGTAACTTGGTGTATTTAAAACAGCCTTCATGTGAACAACAAAACTAATTCTTCATGATACCAATTACTGATCTGGAGAAATGAGCATTTTTTTCTTTGAAAATACACTTTTTTTCTTTTCTTTTTATTTTTTTTGGAGCTGACTTCTAAGTAGCCTTTTTCTTGAGCTTTGAAAATCCTATGCAATGGTTAAAACCTCTCACCGCTGAAAACCCTTTCGCATATAACACAGATTCTAGTAAGCCATGAATGTAGAACTTATTTACCGGTATGACTACAACTTACTTTGGCAGGCTGTGGCTCAGACTGTCTTCACAATATAATATATCAAATGGAATACAATTTTGCGAAGATCAGATTGAAGAGCTTGAATATGAGCTGTATCCCCAGTAAATCTATTACATCTAGGGAATCTCTTACACATGAGCTGTATCCTCAGTAAATCTATTACATCAATGAAATCTCTTACACATGAGCTGTACCCTCAGTAAATCTATTACATCTAGGGAATCTTTTACACATGAGCTGTATCCTCAGTAAATCTATAACATCTTGTAAATCTCTTGCACATGATCTGTACCCTCAGTAAATCTATTACATCTAGGGAATCTCTTACACATGAGCTGTTTCCTCAGTAAATCTATTACATCTAGTATATCTCTTGCACATGAGCTGTACCCTCAGTAAATCTATTACATCTAGGGAATCTTTTACACATGAGCTGTACCCTCAGACAATCTATTACATCTAGTAAATCTCTTGCACATGATCTGTACCCTCAGTAAATCTATTACATCTAGTAAATCTTTTGCACATGAGCTGTATCCTCAGTAAATCTATTACATCTAGTAAATCTCTTACCTATGAGCTGCATCCTCAGTAAATCTATTACATCTAGAAAATCTCTTACACATTAGCTTTATTCTCAGTAAATCTATTACATCTAGGGAATCTCTTTAACATTATCTTTGTTCTCAGTAAATCTATTACATCTAGTAAATCTCTTACACATGAGCTGTATCCTCAGTAAATCTATTACATCTAGTAAATCTCTTGCACATGAGCTGTACCCTCAGTAACTCTATTACATCTATGAAATCTTTTACACATGAGCTGTACCCTCAGACAATCTATTACATCTAGTAAATCTCTTGCACATGATCTGTACCCTCAGTAAATCTATTACATCTAGTAAATCTTTTGCACATGAGCTGTATCCTCAGTAAATCTATTACATCTAGTAAATCTCTTACCTATGAGCTGCATCCTCAGTAAATCTATTTCATCTAGTAAATCTCTTACATATGAGCTGTATCCTCAGTAAATCTATTACATCTAGGGAATCTCTTACACATTAGCTTTATTCTCAGTAAATCTATTACATCTAGGGAATCTCTTTAACATTATCTTTGTTCTTAGTAAATCTATTACATCTAGTAAATCTCTTGCACATGAGCTGTACCCTCAGTAAATCTATTACATCTAGGGAATCTCTTACACATGAGCTGTATCCTCAGTTAATCTATTACATTTCGGGAATCTCTTACACATTAGCTTTATTCTCAGTAAATCTATTACATCTAGTAAATCTCATACACATGAGCTTTATTCTTAGTAAATCTATTACATCTATGAAATCTCTTACACATGAGCTGTATCCTCAGTAAATCTATTACATCTAGTTAATCTCTTACCTATGAGCTGCATCCTCAGTAAATCTATTACATCTAGAAAATCTCTTACACATTAGCTTTATTCTCAATAAATCTATTACATCTAGGGAATCTCTTCAACATTATCTTTGTTCTCAGTAAATCTATTACATCTAGGGAATCTCTTACACGTTAGCTCTATCCTCAGTAAATCTTTTACATCTAGGGAATCTCTGACATATGAGCTGTATCCTCAGTAAATCTATTACATCTAGTAAATCTCTTACACATGAGCTGTACCCTCAGTAAATCTATTACATCTAGGGAATCTCTTACACATGAGCAGTATCCTCAGTAAATCTATAACATTTAGGGAATCTCTTAAACATTAGCTTGATTTTCAGTAAATCTATTACATCTAGAAAATCTCTTACACATGAGCTTTATTCTTAGTAAATCTAGTACATCTATGAAATCTCTTACACATGAGTGTATCCTCAGTATATCAATTACAACGAGTAAATCTCTTAGACACGAGCTGTATCCTCAGTAAATCTATTACATCTAGAAAATCTCTTACACATTAGCTTTATTCTCAGTAAATCTAATACGTCTAGGGAATCTCTTTAACATTATGTTTGTTCTCAGTAAATCTATTACATCAATGAAATCTCTTGCACATGAACTGTATCCTCAGTAAATGTATTACATCTAGGGAATCTTTTACACGTGAGCTCCATCCTCAGTAAATCTATTACATCTAGGGAATCTCTTACACATGAGCTGTATCCTCACTAAATCTATTACATCTAGGGAATCTCTTACACATTAGCTTTATTCTCATTAAATCTATTACATCTAGGGAATCTCTTTAACATTATCTTTGTTCTCAGTAAATCTATTACATCTAGTAAATCTCTTGCACATGAGCTGTATCCTTAGTAAATCTATTACATCTAGGGAATCTCTTACACATGAGCTGTATCCTCAGTAAATCTATTACATCTAGGGAATCTCTTACACTGTCGTGAATGTCACGATTTTGGTTAATGTCCCGCCGGTGCGTGACTACCGGCGGTGTTGGTGTCGGCGGTGCCGGCCGTCGGTGTGCATGTTTTTCTTGTTTTCCATGCTTTTTATGTGACTTAGTCTACTTATGTAATGTAACTAGTATATAAGGCGCAACTTTTTCTCTTTTTTTTAGCCCTTTTCAGTTAGTTTGATATGTTACATACGGAATAAATACATTATAACATGGAATAAATTTCATTGGGAAACTGATTACTTTTACTTGGATTTTATATAGCTCTCCCGAAATTTGGTTTTTAAAATGTGTGTTAAAATTCCAATGTGGTCTAAAACGTCGCCACATTGTTTGGTGCCGGAACCCGGGAATAGTCGGAAAAATGAAAGTGCAACTGGAAAATAAAATTTCATGTGTTAAATTAAAGGTTTAAAGAAATTTAAAACGCAAGTGTTTAAAGTTGTTAATTGTCATATCGAGATGGCGAACGTTTCGACAATAAAAGCGGTGCGAACGAGATACAGGAATACTTTGAATGTGGAGATAGAAGCAGCCAGACTTCTCATGTCTGCTGAAAGTTTTGAAAGTGATCCAGTAGTAGTTGGAAATAAAATTATAAAGTTGCTTAAATGTTACAGTGAAAAATTGGAAGTTCAGATGGGTAAGTTAACAGATGCCATTGGCGAAAGTGATTCTGAAATGATAGAGAAAATAGTTTACGAAGATTGTGAGTTATTGAGAGTAGCTGAAAACTGTCTGATCGATTTAGAGCAATTCATTGAAATCATAAGATTGAAGAAAGGCGTAGCAACTTCAGATGAAAGGGGCTCTGAAGTCCGAACCGAAAATAGCAGGTTAATAGATTTGCAAGAACAAATGCAACAGTTAATGTTTAAACAATTACAGCAACAAAAGGAACAAAAAGAATATCAAGAACAAAAGGAATATCATAAAAAGGGTTCTGTTAAATTACCAAAACTTGATCTGTGCACATTCAATGGCAATAAATTAAAATGGACCCAGTTCTGGGACGCATTCGAATGCACAGTTCACAACAACAGGAAATTGTCACAAATAGAAAAGTTTAATTATCTACAAACAAAGGTAGTTGGGGAAGCTAGACATGCCATTTCTGGACTAGCATTGTCTAATGAAAATTACGAAGTCGCAGTAGGCATTCTAAAAGAGCGCTTTGGAAATCCGCAGGAAGCCGTGGATTTACATTATCGGAAATTGATAAATATCGCATCACCAAGTACAAAAGTCGAAAGTTTAAGGGCTTTTTTGAACGAGGTAGAAAGGCATCTACGCAGTTTACAAGTGTTGAATGAAAATGTTGATCAACACGTGTTTGTTTCAATGATTCGCTCAAAGCTTCCAGGAGAAGTATTAAAGCAGATTGAGTTAAACAAAGGGTCAAAAGAACAATGGACGGTGCATAAACTTAGGGATGTTTTACGCGAATACGTATTAGCACGTGAAAAGGCTGAAAATAAAGAAGTAAGTAAACCGCATACGGAAATTCAACGAGGATTCATGTCAAAATTTCGAAAACACGACGACAAGTCACATTTTAGAGTAAATCCTCAACAGAGAAGTGAAAGGCCAGTGTATAAACCTGTGGCTTCAGCTGAAGCATTGGCAGCCAGTGTGAAACGGACAACCTCTGGCGATATAAAGGATCGATGTAGGTACTGCAGCGAACGCCACTGGAGCGATGAGTGCACAAAGTTTAAAACAATTGAAGAACGTAAAAGAAAGTTACGTGGATCCTGTTTTAAATGCTTGAAAGAAGGAAATATGTCCACAGAATGCAAATCAAAGAAAGCGTGTGTGTACTGTGGTGAAATGAATAAACATCACAGAAGTCTTTGTCCGAAGAAATTCGAAATAAGACCAACAAGTGTACACCTTTCGGAAGAAATAAATGGCGAATACCAAACGGATCAAAATATTCCAGCGGAAGACCATGTTCTTGTTTCTTCAGATCAAATGGTGCTAATGCAAACGGCGCAAACAAAATTACGCGGCGGTGATAGATCAGAGAGTGAAATGGTACGTATATTGTTTGATTCGGGGTCTCAAAGGACATATGTCACCGAAAGGTTAGCCAAGAAATTGTGTTTGAAATCGGAGGACGAGCAGGAGTTACGTCTTGTGACCTTTGGATCTGAAAATACCAAAGTAATTAAAACAAAGTCAGTTAGAGTAGGTGTCAAGTTGAAAAATGGTTCATACATGAATATAATCGCAAATGTTGTACCTACTATTAGTGGCTCAATGCAGAGAAATCCTGTGATTAATTCGCTGACCAAACCAATGCAAGAATTAGTGAATAGTGTTGAACTTGCAGATACGATTCCCTCAGTGAAAGAACAATCAACAATTGAAGTTTTGGTTGGAAACGATTACTATCTAGATTTTGTGTTACCACAAAGAATTGAAGTTCACCCTGGTTTGTATTTATTAGCCTCCAAGTTAGGATGGATTTTAACGGGTCGGATTACTGAAGTGGATAAACAAAGTGATACTGTTAACATGTTTGTGTTGACGTATGGTAGCGACGTCATAAAGAATTGTACGTTCTCAAGCATAGATAATGCGTTGCCGACCAAACCAGATTTAGAAGATTTCTGGAACGTCGAGTCCATAGGCATTACAGTTAAAGTCGAAGAGTGTAATGATGATATTGCTATGCAGTCTTTTAAAGACACCTTGAAATTTGAAAATGGACGGTACTATGTTACTTGGCCATGGCGCAATGAAGGGTTTGAGTTACCAGAAAACAAAGAGTTAGCTTTAGGTCGTCTGAAGTCGACAGTATCGCGTATGAGCAACAAACCACAGCTCATGAAAAGTTACAACACCGTAATGGAAGATCAGCTCAGGAAAGGAATAATTGAAAAGGTGAACCACAAAGGTCTAGATGGAATGACCCATTATATTCCACATCACGCTGTGGTCACTCCACACAAAACGACTACAAAATTACGTATAGTCTATGATGCTTCAGCCAAGACACGAAAGGAAAACAAAAGTTTGAACGAGTGCTTATATCGTGGTCCGGTGATTCTGCAACATCTCTGTGGAATATTGATGCGGTTTCGTTTGCACAAAGTAGCTCTTGTTGCAGACATTGAAAAGGCGTTTTTACAGATAGGGTTACAATTAGATCAAAGGGACGTTACAAGATTTCTGTGGTTAAAGGATATAGACAACCCAGTGGTGAATTTGAGTAATATACAGGAGTATCGCTTTTGTAGGGTCCCATTTGGTGTTATCTCAAGTCCATTCTTGCTAGGTGCAACAGTGCAAAGTCATATGGACACTTACGATTCTAAACTAGCCAAACAGGTGAACGACAATATATACGTGGACAACTTGATAACTGGAACAAAAAATGACAGCGAAGCAATTCATTTCTACAAGGAAGTAAAGTCAATGTTCAAAGAAGCCTCAATGAATTTACGGGAATGGATATCCAACAGTGAAATTGTATACAGTTACATACCTGACGGTGATAGAGCTGTGTCTGAGTTTATGCCAGTGTTGGGGTTGGGTTGGAATCCAAAGGATGATACAATCTCCTTAAAGCCATCTGAAACCATTCATGTTAAACATTCAACTAAAAGGTCCATACTCAAAAGTGTAGCATCAAAGTTTGATCCCTTAGGATTATTTTCGCCAGTTCTCCTTAATGGAAAATTACTGATTCAGCGGCTGTGGCAGAAGGGTCTTGATTGGGACGATCCAGTTTCGGAGGAAGATGTATTACAATGGAATATGATTGAAAGTGATCTTGAAAAATTATCAAGTCATAAAGTACAGAGATGTGTCACAAGTGATGACGAAAAGGGATTGAATTACAGTCTAATGTGTTTTTGTGACGCATCCCAAAAGGCATATTCTGCGGCAGTTTATCTACTACACAGTACCACCGAGGGAGTTAAGGTGGAGCTAATATTTTCTAGATCAAGGTTAGCTCCTGTGAAAGGTATGACAATCCCTAAACTCGAAATAATGGCAGTTCTGATTGGCGTTAGATGCATGAAGTTTGCTCAGTGTCAGCTTAAACTGCCTTTGGAACATCTCCGCCTATATACAGATTCACAATGCGTTTTACAATGGATTTCATCAAACAAGGATTTACCGGTATTTGTGAAAAACAGAGTCAATGAAATCAAGTCGCACGGAGATATTACATTCTCATATGTCAAAACGGATGAAAACCCAGCTGATGTTGCTACACATGGAACCACGCTGAAAAGGCTCGCGGAAAATTCATTATGGTGGCATGGTCCAATTTGGCTAACAAGTTTAGTATTTAATGATGCTACTGCTGTAGCACCCGGGCGGTGTAAGTCAAATACGTGTGAAAATGTTCATTTCGAACAAGTGCAAGGTGAACTGAATTCTTGTATTCTAGGTGGAAATACATCAAAATTTGAAACGGTTGCCCCTTTTGAAATTGACTGCGAACGTTACTCTTCGTTGTCAAAACTTATACGCGTAACGACATATGCACGGAGATTCATAACTAATTTGAAAAGGGGTGGCAACAAATTAATTGGACCCCTAACAACTTCTGAAATTCGCTCAGCGGAAACCTCGTGGATTGTGCACATTCAACGAAAACACCACAGTGATGTGGTATCAGCAATCAGTGATAAAAGGTCAAACAACCTACAACGCCAGTTAGGTATATTTCTGGATTCTGATGGTATTTTACGTTGTAGGGGAAGGCTGCAATATGCAGAGCTTAGTGAAAGTTCGCGACATCCTATACTTATGCCTAGAAAAGATAGGTACACGCAGTTGTTGATTAAAAAACATCATGTTGGGATAATGCATTGCGGTGTGTCGCAAACGCTAAGTAATCTGCGCTACAAATATTGGATTCCTCAAGGAAGGGCCACGGTTAAATCAGTGCTTCGTCAGTGTGGTGTATGTCGCCATTATGAAGGTGGGCCGTACAAGGTTCCGGATATGCCACCGTTGCCTAAATTGCGCGTTACATCATCACTGCCGTTTACAAATACAGGTCTGGATTACTTAGGCCCCTTATATGTGAAATCATCTGGTGAAAGAAAAAAAATCTGGGTATGTTTATTTACATGCTTGGTAACACGTGCCATACATTTAGAGCTAGTGGAAGATATGTCGTCTGTCCAGTTCCTTCTTGCATTTAGAAGATACATTGCCCAAAGAGGTGTTCCTTGTGTTGTAATTTCTGACAACGCGTTGCAATTCAAAACAGTGAATGCCACACTTGATTTGCTTTGGAGTCGGATGTTAAAAAGTGAAAGTGTTCTTAATTACATGTCCGAAAAGAAAATAAAGTGGCACTACATTGTTGAAAGAGCGCCGTGGTTTGGCGGATTTTACGAACGGTTAGTTGGTCTCGTCAAAAGATCTTTACGCAAAACTCTTGGTCGCAAATTGCTGACGCTCATTCAGATGACCACCACATTGAAAGAAATTGAAGCCGTGGTTAACGCAAGACCATTGGTGTATGTGGATGATGACATCAATTCCAATATAACATTAACTCCAAGCCATTTTCTTACGTTAAATCCAAGAGTTAGTGCCCCTGAATGGGACAGTGATGAAAATGACAATAGTTACGTACCTTCAGAAAATTTTGCCGAAAAGTTATTAGAAATGTGGCATAAGGGTAAGCGATTACTTGATAAATTTTGGACAATCTGGAGGGATGAATATTTATTGAGTTTGAGGGAAAGGACACAGACAAAGTTAAAAACTGCTAGAATTCAGGCCACCGTAGAACCTTGTGTAGGTGATGTAATTCTGGTAAAGGATGACCTTCCAAGGAGCTGTTGGAAAATGGGTAAAATAGCCGCATTAATTAAGAGCAGTGATGGAAATATACGATCAGCGGAAGTACAACTTCCTTCAGGACGTGTGATAAAGCGATCTCTGACCCTTCTGTTCCCGATAGAGACCTCGGTGCAGCAGGAAAACTGCGCGGAACATAGTGAAAATTTCAAGTTAAGTTCAACGCGACCAGTGCGCGAAGCTGCTAAACGTGCTGTAGAAAGGATTAAACAATGGATCTAAACTTTTTTAGCGGTGTTTAGTTCACAGTGATTTTTTTTTTTACTTTCTTATACACTCATACGATCATGAAAATTTCGTGATAAACATCACCGTCGGTGAAAATATTTCAAATACACTGTAATTATACACCGTTACAGCAATTTCACGTGCATTTTAAAGTAAAGAATAATATTGTAATAAAACCTATACACCGGTTACGTTATGCACGAGAAAACTGTGTTTTTTTCCGCACGCAGAAATCGTGTTTAATTCCACATATTGTGCATATAAAGATTTTTGTACATATTTATTCTTAAACAGTACTTCAAGCAGTGATCAAAATGCCTTTGCATACTTGCAGAGATTGTGGCAAAATATATCATCACCAGCGTAGCCTTAGTAGGCATATGAAAGAGCGTCATACCAGAACTGAACACTGGCGATGTGTTAATCCGGGATGTTCGTCGAAATTTATTCGGAAAAGTTATATGTGCAGACACCTTATTTTATTGCATGGTGTGTCTCCGGTGGAGGCTCGAGAACTTTCTCTTGGAGCGCGTCGGGTCGGCGAGAGGTCTCAGGCTTACTACGAGGATATAAGCGAGGATGAATCGTCATTCGATTTGTTAGCCGAATTAGAGGAGCTTCAACGTGAATCAATAAATGATTTTGATGTGGACTTACTAATGTCAGAAGAATGTGTGCTGAGTGAAGGGGAAAGCACCACAAAGAACTGTGATAGTGTTGTCTCAGTTGATGCAAAAGAAAATAGTGCACGCGAGGAAGGTGAAAATAAAGTTCAAAATGAAAGTGAATATACTGTTCAAAATGAAAGAGAAAATAAAGTTCAAAATGAAAATAAAGATAGTGTTTTAAATGAAATTGATGATGTAGTTATTGGAGAAAATGATGTGAATGTTGGATCTGGTGCAGATGGAAATAGCAGTGTTAGTAATGAAAGTGTTAGTGGTATCGGTGAAAATGCGGGTGATGAAAATGTTAATGTAAGTGTAGAATGCAATGATGCCAGTGCTTGCGATGGAATTACGCAGGATTATAATGACATATCATCCGCAGATGAGGGTAATGATGCAAGCGATAATGGTGTTATCGTTATCAGCGATGACGACGATGCCGAGGGATCTGGAGATCGATCAATCTGCAGAGATTACGCTACGAAAAGACTTGTTAGCCAGTGGACATACACCATAAGAAAGACGTACACGTATCACGGTGAACAGGTTGTTCATGAACAGTTAGATACTAACTCTGATGTGTGGAATTATGAAATATAGTAAAGTTAAAGGCTGAACATTTGTATCATGTAAATGTTATCTGAAACAGTTATTAATTGTAAAATAGTTGATTTGTTTGCAATGCACTATTGTTAACCTTTCTATAAACTAAATCGTTATATAACTGTATTATTGTTGAAACATATTAAGTATTAATTAATTGGTTACTTTCCGGCAGGAGTGTCGTGAATGTCACGATTTTGGTTAATGTCCCGCCGGTGCGTGACTACCGGCGGTGTTGGTGTCGGCGGTGCCGGCCGTCGGTGTGCATGTTTTTCTTGTTTTCCATGCTTTTTATGTGACTTAGTCTACTTATGTAATGTAACTAGTATATAAGGCGCAACTTTTTCTCTTTTTTTTTAGCCCTTTTCAGTTAGTTTGATATGTTACATACGGAATAAATACATTATAACATGGAATAAATTTCATTGGGAAACTGATTACTTTTACTTGGATTTTATATAGCTCTCCCGAAATTTGGTTTTTAAAATGTGTGTTAAAATTCCAATGTGGTCTAAAACGTCGCCACATACACATTAGCTTTATTCTCAGTTAATCTATTACATCTAGTAAATCTCTTACACATGAGCTTTATTCTTAGTAAATCTATTACATCTATGAAATCTCTTACACATGAGCTGTATCCTCAGTAAATCTATTACATCTAGTAAATCTCTTATACATTAGCTTTATTCTCAGTAAATCTATTACATCTAGTAAATCTCTTACACATGAGCTTTATTCTTAGTAAATCTATTACATCTATGAAATCTCTTACACATGAGCTGTATCCTCAGTAAATCTATTACATCTAGGGAATCTCTTACACATTAGCTTTATTCTCAGTAAAACTATTACATCTAGAAAATCTCTTACACATAAGCTGTATCCACAGTAAACCTATAACATCTAGAAAATCTCTTACACATTAGCTTTATTCTCAGTAAATCTATTACATCTAGGGAATTTCTTACACATTATCTTTGTTCTCAGTAAATCTATTACATCTCGGGAATCTGTTACACATTAGCTTTATTCTCAGTAAATCTATTACATCTAGTAAATCTCTTACACATTAGCTTTATTCTCAGTAAATCTATTATACTTTAAAATCTCTTACACATTAGCTTTATTCTCAGTAAATCTATTATATCTAGTAAATCTCTTACACATTAGCTTTATTCTCTGTAAATCTATTACATCTAGTACATAAATTACACATGAGCTGTATCCTCAGTAAATCTATTACATCTAGTAAATCTCTTACACATGATTGCATTCTCAGTAAATCTATTTGTTATTTTAATTCAAATTTTAAACTGTGAAAATTTCAACCATGGAATACATTATAGAATTCAGAAAATATAATCTTTGAATTTTGAAATTATTAAATGGTAATGTAACTATTAAATTTATTTTATTCTGAATATTTTAACAAAATAGATGTGGGTTTCCTCACGAGACCAGATTTATCGAATTCTCAGAAATAGAGCTGATTCGCTCGTGAACACGAATAAACCATTGCTAGCATGAAATTTACATTTGTAATGTAACAGATTAGCAATTATAAATATTCCCTTATTCATCTTAAGGATTTCAGATGTTGCAGCATCAAAATTAATGCAGAGATTTCCAATTATCCAAGAAGATTAAACAACTATCATATAAACGATTTTTGCCTTAAATGAATTAACATTTCGGATAAGCTGTCTATCTTTATGGACATTGCATGAATAAGTACATGTATTATTGTATTTATGCTTGCCTGTTTTTTTTTACAATTTTTTGTAGTTATGGCTTTGCAAATTTGAATATTGCTTTTTTCTTTATTACAGTTATACTTTATTCAAACGACAATATAGACAATATATACAAAAGAGCTTTCAAACCTGTCTTCAATCGATAAAAATAGTGATAATTATAGTGATGATAGTGGTGGTGATGATGATGATGATGACGACGACGACAATGATGATGATGATGATAATAATAATAATAATAATAATAATAAAGATTAATAAGTTAAGACCTATTTTATTATATTATGTCTACTTAGTTTTCCCTCCTGGTCAAATCATGCGCAAAAGTAACTGAATTTATAAGTATGTTATTAAGAGATGGCAAGGTGACCTGTGTTGTCATTGTCTGTTCAATGATGTTTTTAATCACTTGATAAACAGACTTATTATACTCGTACAATGACTTTATGACCGAGCTATCTTTGTTTTTCGATAAACACGCCATTTCCTTGACACTTTTTTCTCATTCCTGTACACTTCGTTGATATTTTTCATAAATAATTGTTAAAATACTGCATGCTTTGTTGTTATTTTGCAATTATCTGTAACTATAACTGCAAGCGTGTAACAGAATCAGAAAGGTGAACCTCGAGGAAATAATTCGATCCTAACACACCAAGTTAGCAAAAATACTTATCATTTCCTTGAACCTAAACTGTACGAACGAATATCTTTTTCTGAACTGCGAAATATGGAAAACAGAAAAGTGATAAAACTTACATGAGAATTGGCTACACATGTTACTGGGTGGTTTTGGCATGAGGTGATTGTAACAATACAGTAGAGAATTTCTGTTAATTTGACTTATTTCCGAACACGGTCTTACAGGTGCGAACGAATGAAAACATAGAGAAAATGGTACCGAAGTATCCCGAGTCTTTACGAATTGATCTCTGGGTTTTTAAACAAAGCAATGTTACACACAAGGTTTATTTCTTGGACAGGGGTGGTTCAATAAGGTTTTAACTAGATTTCACAGGAAATATTGTACAGTGTTTTTGATAGATGCCGACGATATTAATGAGCCATTTAGTCAGTTTTCGTTACTTTTAAGGTATCTTTAGCACATTTTAGGGTATCCGAGTAGTTGTGTAGGAGTAGGTACAAGGATTCAGACGTAGCCCCGATGCTGACCACGTGTGTGATAGTTCGATTAAATTTTTAGATCAACTTTTTACCTGGAGAATACTTCGGGAATCAAGCGAAGGGTTAAATTCATTGGATCTGGTGTTTTCCAATGTTTTTTAAACCCTTTTTCCTATTTTTCCTTTTTCGTACGGTTCAAGCCACACTGCCCAAACAGAAATGCCAACTTGACAAGCTCATTTATGAGTGACTCAGTGACATACAGAACAGAATAGCTGAAACTTGCGCGCTTTGTTCAATAAAACCTTTCACTTGTTCTTTAATAGTATAGATTCTCAGTATGTCAAATGTTTATTGTGTTTGTCTTCTAAAACAGATATAAGGTGTCGCTATGCCACAGATTATCCTGTTACAGATCACAGGTCATCCTGTCAAAGGTCACAGGTCAGCCTGTCAGACGTCACAGTTCATTCTGTCACATGAAGCAGGCAAGCTGCTCATGTTAGGCATTTGGCAACGGTTTTTGGGCTTAGTCCGTCGACATATGTCGTTAGCAGTTAAACCCATATTTTTTCCCTAGAACAGTTTAACAGAAATGTCTCTTGCATGATTAAACTCTATCACTATTGTTAAAGAGCTCTTATGTTATAGCAATAAGATGGATGAAAACCGTTCGGCTTACTGTCTACCTTGAACGATCCAGGCAAAATCTTCGAAATTTGATTGTGAAGTATTTTATTGGGTCTTTACAAATGCATGCTAACATTATGTCACCGAAGTTAAAACGTGACTTAATTTTTGATTTTGATACTTATTGAAAATCTTAACTTAGTTGTTTTGATTCGCAACCACAAGGATTAAAGCTTTCAAATTTGTCAAGTAGCATTTTCAGGTAGATCTTTAAAACGATTTATTAATTTATGATCCAGGGTCATTATGTAAGGCCTAAGAAGCCACGAAGTACACAAAGACATATTGAGATTTTCATGGATTCTTCGTGTTGTATGGAACAAATAAACTAACTAAAGGGCCTTTTGTTTGACGTGGAGCATTCCTTGGTATATTTTTTAAATACCGCATATGTCGCCTGTTCTTTTTGTCCCGCTTCCAAGGGATAAGTAAATTTGGAAAAGGAAATTAAAAGATTTTGATGTCCAAAATCAAAAGACATAGAACCTTCATATTTGGTTAATAGCACTGCACAGATCACAAATCTTCAAGAGCTTTGGAATTTTAGGAACTGGTGTGGAACGTTTATCACTAGATATCGTCTGTTCTATCTGGGTCATTATTACTTATTGTTTGCTCCAGGACCCTATGCTTTACGTGGACTTATAACAGAAAACCCTTAAAATCTGCCTGTGTAAAGCCACAGGCCCAAGATTTCTATAAACTGGTAATAATGATTTTTAGTGTACCTCTACAAAGTAGTCCTACCTCTGAGAAAACATGATTTACATATGAATATAAGGGGAAGCGTTTTAAATAGACTTGAGATAATACAGGCAGCTTCGAGTTTTGATATTTTGTATGGAACGAAGCCAAGTGGTGCAGCAACATTTAAATAATACCCCTGGGGTAATTACTGATTCACATGTCAGCTTACTTATGGATAGCTTATCTCTAAAATACAAAATATGCTAAGGTGGTATTGACTGTTTAAAAAGATAAAAAAATAGAACTGATTATGCAGTTAAACAAACTTTCAAAAGATTTCTAAATGACCTGTTATTTTTCTTGTTATTGCACAATTTCATTGTAATGTTTTTTTTCCTTGAAACTTCTTTTCCAGTATAGAATGCTGTTTAAACCGGCTTTAAAATGGTTAATTATAAAAACTCGCGTGTGACAAAATTTAATGAACTGCTGTAACTATCCCCTCGTGAAATTCGTTTCAATTTTTTCTTTGATGCAATAATTGTTTTTAAGATAATCAGAACTTAATATTGCATGGTTTCAGCCAATTTATTATTATTATAATTTTTATTATTATTATTATTATTAATTGAAATCTCTTAATTTTCGCAAAAGCGTTCCTTTTTTTACATTTTGCGATTTTTTTCGCAGCAGTGGGTATTACAGAGAAATTGTCCACCAAGTAAGGTGACCGTAAAAGAAATAATGATAACTGACTTTCACGAAAAACTCATACATTTGTATGGAAGGTCGTTTTTACTTTCATTGAATTCTGGATTTATTTCACGAAACTCAGTTGTCTGTTTTGCTACTTACGCCATTATAGTTTTTGAAAGCAGCCTTCCGTCATAAACAGTTTATGACGGAACCTGCCTTCAAATTTGTCTTACCAAATTTTTGACCTACTGTTTTTTGTAACCAATCCAATTTATGGCCGGAACGAGCTTATAATCCCGAAAGAATAATTACAGTTATTTCATTGGTCGAATATCGTTAGCTGCGCTATAAAAGCTACACGGCTATTTTGAGGCTGTCAGGAGCGGATCAGTGGTCCAGTGGTAACGCGCTGGACTGGTAAACCAGGGGTCCGGAGATCGATCCCCCGCTTCTCCACTAACATTACTAATTGTCTTTCGGATGAGACGTTAAACCGAGGTCCCATGTATCAGTGCTATACACTGAGCATGTAAAAGAACCAGGGGTGTCTCTGGAACGGGATGCCTTCTGTATCTTGCACTACCCCTACAACTAAAATAACTAATCTCTGCAGGGGGCGTCGGTCATATGGGCAACCGGTACCGACGATGAATAAACTCAAATAGATAGAGATGAGGCTGTCAAGAGGAGCGGATGTGGTCCAGTGGTAAAACGCTGGACTGATAAATCAGGGGTCCCGAGTTCGATCCCCCGCTCCTCCACTAACATTTCTAATAGTCTTTCGAATGGGACGTTAAACCGAGGTCCCATGTATCAGTGCTATACACTGAGCATGCAAAAGAACCAGGGGTGTCTCTGGAATGGGATGCTTTGTGTATCTTTCACTACCCTCACAACATAAAATAACTAACCTCTTCAGGGGGCGTCGGTCATATGGGCAACCGGTACCGACGATTAATAAGGTCAAATAGATAGATAGATGAGGCTGTCACTAGTGGTCACTTCTGATTCCCGTAAAATCTCTATTGTCAGTGTTATTTTGCGGACATGACTGGCTGTTGTCCTGAATGTTGCCAAAATGCAAGAAGCGGCAGAACCGTAATAATTAAGGAATACTTTGGAAATATTCTCCCGTAGCTGTGCCAAGAGCAAAATAGCTATTTTTTTATTTATTTTTTTTGTAATGGAGTTTTGTTTTTGTAAAGAAGTAAGAATTACTGACCTAAAGAACGTATTTCCAATAGAAAATAAGATAATTTTTCAAAGACATTTTATGTGGTTTTGGTATTTTTGTCAATAACAGACCAAGTAATATGAACATAAATTGCTCTGTTGATAATTCAGACAGTAAGTCTGTTTAGTCTGCATTACCTGCCCCTATCACTACAGTACGCTGGGAACGAAACTATGATACCCTTGTTATAAAAAATAAATAGATCTGTCAAAATAAAGGATGGCAAATCCATTTACGAATTTTTAGATTGAGTAACTGTGAGGGTATCAGATTTATAATGCCTTACCCTCCATTTTGAAGCATATTCAACTCCATTTATTTGACAAGGTTAGGCAAGGTCTTTTAATTGAAGCGATAGGGCACTCCTTAAGTATCGAAGGAATAACTAAAATATGCTGTCACGCACTCTTCTGAACATTCGAAAAAATCAATCAATAATTAATACTGTATGCATTGCTCGATCCATGTTTACAAGACAAAAAAAAGGCATTTTGTCAATGATAAGCATTAACTTTGATTTGATAAGAATTAAGTTGAATTCCATTCTTTTATAATATATTTTTAATTGTTATAAAGCCTTCAAAACGTCACGGTAAAGCACGTATAGCTTATAGAGAGAATCACCTCATGATGAGTGAGAGGTAAATTAGTACTACTAGTAACTCAACTGATGTGAATCTACCCAAAAAATTAACCAACAAAATTAACCAGTTTTCAGATAACGGTATGTGAAATATTTCCTATTATGAACTCTATTATGAATGTGTATGGGAATAAAATTGCTATCACACTATCAGAAAAAGTCAAACAAAATGATTTTAGCACCAAAAAATACACAGATTAAGGTAAAAAAAATGTGAATAATAGCCAGGAAAGCTGAGAACTATTTTTTAGGCGCCATTATGCAGGTACCATTTTTTGAGCACTGACAGACTAGAGTAACGCATTTCAAGACATTAAAATAAATTCGACAGCGAATTTTCACAGTCTTATTAACGTGTGTGGAGAGACATGTGACATATTTACCTTTTTTCATTCCTGTGACGTTATGCACAGCAGGAAAAAAATGTGTTTATCTTTTCTGCGCTTCAGACTAGGGGAACTCCTAAGGAGACAGCGATGTAATGTTTTCAGTCAGTGTAGGCCGACAACTACCTTAAGGCTCGCAACACAGATATGGATGGAGGAATAGTACCTGTATTTTGAAATTTTTAGGCAACAGCTATATTTATTCCGGAGACCCATTTAGAAGGCAGCATCCACTGCAGCGTCATTACTTAAGCTAACACTATGGTCCTCATCATTTTTATACAATTTAGAACATTTGCTTTACTATTTATACTATATTGTAAGGGTCTGATGTGACCTCTAACGGGAACACCTCATCTGGTAGAAAAGTCCAGTTTCAAACTCATAGGTATATGTTACATGCATTAATTACCATTAAGTGAAAACGTCTTTCAATCACTTAGAAAAATCTGTGGCTTTAGACTCAACAGTTGTTTTGACTGTTGCTCAGATCATATATACTCACATGACTACACAGTGGCCATAGAATTGCAGTCAATGTTGAAGACAAATCATTGCCATTTGGAGTAAATAAACAAATATTTTCATTCTTACTAGTAGCTGAAAATTGTTCAGCAAGTCAAAACAACACACAAAAAAGAAACACACAAACTATCAAAAAATGTGCATTTGTGTAAAGACAATAAATAACAGATGTACAAACGTTTCTTGTTGAATGAATATTTATCATTCAGGCTTTCTAGGTCTTTTCTGTATCAATAATATTATATTTTATATATATATATATCAGAAAGGTCAAGGTCGTAACCGTGAAAAGACGTGTTTTTTATGGTGGTACAAAAACATAAATTTAGATGGTTTATATGAAGTTTAAAATTTTGAAAATTGATACAGACATTGAGAAAGTGTATTGAATTATATCGGCGATGGAATTATTTTAAATTTCTGACACTGAAGGCAGTAATTTTGTGAAAATAAGTGAACAATAGAACTGGGCAATGGATTAAAAATGGCGGCATAGTGGTGAGCTTATGATATGTTTACATAACAAAAGGCATATATATAAATGTTATCCTTGTCTGAATTCAAATAAATAAACAGGTACAAACTAAGTTATTTAAATATGAGCTCTAGAAGGGGTAGTGCGCAACGGAAGGCATCTCCTGTTGCAGAGACTGAATCTGGACAGACTGGTAAAAAAAATCAAAAAAGGGAAAAGGTAAACAAAGGAGACGAGTCTCCCGACAGAGGTGAAAAGGTTTGCAAACAATTAAAAGTCGATGAAATGATAGAAAAAATTCCAAAAGAAGCTGCCAAAGAAGATGATAGAGAGTCTGATACAGAAATTAAGTTGAGAGCCCTTATTGAAGTGGTCACGAGGTTAGAAGGGAAAGTAAACGAATTGGCCTCTAAAGATTACATAGCCCACGCTTTAGATAAGCGGCTTGAAGGGATTGTGAGCGAAGATTTTGTAAATACATCAATAGAGAAGCTTAAAAAAGACATAAGTGATCAGATGAAGTCTGATTTTGATAAAGTCTACGAGCAATTACGCTCTGTTAAATCCAAGTTAAAAAAGTCAGAAAATGAGGCTGAGCAGCTTAAAAATGAGAATAGCGACAGGCAACTCGAAATTCAGAAAGTCCAAGAGGAGAATGAGATTTTGAAAAAGAAAAACAAGGAGCTTAACGAGAAAATTCGTGATAGCAGTGAGAGAATAAAGTATAATGAATATCATTTAAATGAACTAGAACAGTACACGAGGAAAAGTAGTATAAGAATATACGGCATGGACGACACGGACAAAGACGAAAGTTCAGAGAAAACTGGTAAAGAGGTAATAAAACTCTTTAAAAATCATCTTGAATTGGATGTAAAACCTGAAGAAATAGACATTGCACATCGTTTAGGAAAATTCTCCCGAGAAGGAAACAGACCAGTCGTATGCAAGTTTGTGTATAGATCTACTAAACAAAAGGTGATAAGTTGTAGGAAAAAATTAAAGGGAAAAACATACGTAATAAGAGAAGATCTTACATCCAAGAACGCAAAACTACTTGAAACTCTACTAAAGAAGAAGTAAAAAACTGTTGGTCTGACGAGGGGAAAATAATAGCCCTACTTAGCAATGGAAAAAAAGTGAGAGTTGACATTTATACTGACTTAACACGTTCACTACTTAGATCATAATATTACTCCAAACAAATGAATGGATGTAGGTGCCTACATCTTCTCAGGTTTCGATAAACGTGGTCATGAACTGAATTTCATCATTATTTCAATTTTTTTTTTCACAGATCTAATGTTTTCTAGTCAGCTTTTCTCTTTTTTGGAACGCAAATATGTGTGTTTTTGTTTATTTACAAATGCAAATTTTGGTCAGTTATCTCAAACTGTCAAACTGGATTGGACGATAACATTGTGTTACTATTTATGATTGGTCTATATTTTATTTTTAACATGTGTGAGAGGTCAGCTATTAACGGGTCACTTCGAAAAGGTCGAAGTCTCAGCTAATACTGTACATAAACCTGTCTGAGATGGCTATTAGCTCGTGATTTTCATGGGAAATACTTTTCTTTTCTAATATTCCATGTGTATAAATATTTTAAGATACTCTTAATTTTTCGAAGGTGACTGAATTCGCTTGTTTCAGTATATAAAAGGAGGTAATTTAATCTATTACCTTATAAAGTGTCACATTCAAATAAAATAGTAAAAACATTATTTTTCTATCTCAAAATCTGCTAAAAACATTTTTTTGAAATTATCAAGAATTTTCCATTTGCTTAAAAGTTTTAGCTCTTTCTTTTGTAAATAATATTATATTTTGCTCCTCATTCAAAAAGGTGTCATTGTCATGAAAAAAAAAAAGAAAAAACAATCTTTTCTTCTGTTTTGTTCCATCTGAATGCTTCAATTCAAGTTTTAAACAAGGCAACGACAGCATATGCTATATTTTTAGGCAGATAAAAGCACAAAACAGAGCAGGACCGGAGAAATTTTGATGTTTTTTTGGCAGACAGATGGACCACAGCTTTTAAAGCCTAGCTGCTGATATTTGACTTGGATGTAACCTGTTTAAATAGTCTATTGTGTTGCTTTTCCCCGTATAAAAAAATAAATAATAAAAAACGTGTTTCTTCTTGATCAGTGCATCAACAAATGTGGCGATGTGAAAATTGTAAAAAGAAAAAAAATCAGTTGCTTTTATATGTTTTAAAAACATTTTTCAAGTGCTGTCTTATTCTATTATAGAACGTTTTCAAAATGAAAGATTTCTAAGATAGCTGATGCCTTGAACATTTTTTCTTAGAAAAAAGTTAATTGTTGAAACTGAAATGAAACAGAAAATCTTTCGCTATCTATAATGTCATGGTAGGTCTATATAAATATGTTTCATATCCAATCATAAACTTGTTGCTGACAAATGTGAATACCAAACAATTATATAATGAAACAACCTATACTATATCGCTAATTAGCTCTCGACTCGTTTCATATTAATTTCCCCCCGATTTGATTACACTGGCGCGTTGTATATTTGAGGTATGTAAAGGATGTACTATTAGTTCGAATACTTCGATAATAGATAGAAGAGTCTAATTTATAAAGCCATTATTTCAAACATTTAACCGCCCAAAAAAGGCTAGCCAATCGATCTCCATACAGCGGGAAACACCTAGCAACAAGCGTTTTTCAGGTTTAAAAGCAAATGGATTTACGCAACATTTTCAAAGCTTCTAGCGGAGCTTCTGGAATCAGATGAAAAAAAAAGTTCGCTAATATAACGTTTATATATAAATTCTCTAGGGCATAACGTCAGTTTGGGAGTTAATTTATTTAATAATTATAAACTGCCAGATGCCTGAAGTGTTACAATCGCGTTTGAGTCGTGTAAAAAATTGAGATCATGATATATTTGAGATTTATTTAGATTTACTTTCTCGTACACAGTTTTCATCGAAACATTAATTCCATACTTAAAGTTCCTTTTTGAAGAATAGCAAACTGTCGGCATTTTTGTGACACATGTAATCAGGCCTGAAAACAATCCATTTATCATTTATAATATATTTACATTGCGGTGTAGTTAATATTGTTACAACGATTTTTTCGGAATTCGATGAGATGACTAAACCAAATTATTACTACGTGGGAGATTGCAAGCCTAGATATTTTACAGAATGCCTGATAGCTTATTGGCTATGGAGGATTATACCATTCGGCTTACTGGTGATCGGAACTTGTGGGAATATTCTAAACATAATAATTTTATCAAGAAAGCAGCTTAGGAAATATTCAACTACATCTTTTTTACTGATCCTTGCCATATCGGAACTAATAGTGTTGTGGACATCTTTGGTACCAGAAACTATTATGGGCTTAAGTGGGATGCGGCTTGTAGACCTGTCCCCGGTGATATGCCGGCTAAGGTGGTATTTAGCCTTGACTTCCGGTTCCGTGTCTACTTGGATACTTGTTCTCTTGACAATAGAAAGAACACTGCTGACAAAAGCACCTGTTTTCTCAAAAAAGAGACTCAGTCCAAGAAACACTCTTATTGCATCTTTATGTGTGTTTTTTGTCATAGCTGGGTTGAACAGTCACATGATCTTTGGGCTTCGCCTCAACGACCTTTACGACGGAGAAAATGCCGAACAGAATGGTACAACTTCCCTGTTGCCGTTCAAATGTTCCTTCAGTTCAGTTGAATATGGAAATTTCTATTTTCATTACTGGAATATAATTGTTCTAGCGCTTTACAATTTGATACCCGCAGGTATTATTATCTTCGGGAATATAAACATTGTTGTGGTTCTTCTTCTTCGGCGTAAAGGCCTAGCCCGTGTAAATCCCTCCACCCACCCTGGTGAAAGTATAAGGAGAAAGTCGTCGGCGAAGATGCTCTTTATTTTGAGCGTGTTTTACGTTTTAACAACAACGCCGTGGTGCATCTATTTTATGCTAAGAGGGCAAATAACAGAGCATACTGAAGAAAGTTTTGCAAAATGGCAACTAGCAACGGCTATAGTGAACATATTATTGTGGTGTAACTTTTCTTTTAACTTCTTCTTCTACTTTGTCAGTGGCACATTGTTTAAGAATGAATGGAAGCGGATTGTTAATATTGCCAGGTCGTCTTTTCAGAGACCGCTTCAGACCACGTCAAGGGCAAGATCGTGAGCATACGGCAAGGGGCTTTTCGCGTGCGAAATTATTTGCTGGGTCAGCAAATACGTTTAAGGTGATTAAAACTTTGCGCTGGTATCTAAATTTATACTTACTCAGACAAGTGTGTTGAGAATGCACAGGAAGATATACAGATCACCCGAGCCGCAAACAATATCATCCTTCAGTCTTCAAAGTTATTCGTCATATAAAAAATGAATAAAATCTGTCGGAGATTTGTGATTACTGAGGTTTATTTGATAAAAATGTGCAAACTTTTTAGTGTATCATTTGATTTTCGCATTTCCTAAAAAAAGAATATTTGTTTGGCATATAAACATTTTCTTTATTGTTGTATAGTTGAAAGGGTGTTTTTTTCGTATATGACTAGATGTTGTTAATTTTTAATCACCAGGCTAACTGTACTTAGGATTAGATTTGGATGCAAACTTTTATGAAGTTTACGTCAGTTAACAATTGTTGAACATTTCTTTTGCTCATTTTCCCATTGAAAATCTATTTCTCATAAATTGTCTAAAATAAAGTGCACAAAAAATAACTTAGATTATATAAAACTCATTTTTTTAAACAACGAGTGTGGAGTAAGTTGTTTATCTTATATCTTCTCCGACTGAGTACTTCATGCAGTTCCCATTGAAAATCTATTTCTCTTAAATTGTCTAAACTAAAGTGCACGTAAAATAACTTAGATTATATAAAACTCATTTTTTTAACCACGAGTGTGGAGTAAGTTGTTAATTTTATATCTACTCCGAGTGACTACTTCATGGAGTTCTGGCTAGTTCTATTGCCAAGAAGTAGGGCTGTGGGTGTCCCTGGCAAAATTCACTGAGCAAATTTGAACTTGCCATTACGGGCTTAAAACTTTGACATACATGTATTATCTATAATCTTTATTATCTTCTGCGCACGTATTATCTGAACGCTTAGGAAACAGAAGTTTTTTTTTTATTATTTTCTTTGTAGATTGATACCTTAATACGGTTGTATTTGAAATTCGGTTACGGATCATTCAATGAAATTTTCACTAAACCGCTTTTGTTCAGAGATTATTTGTTCACTTTGCATATATTTGAAGATTGTGTAGATGTTAAGTGTTTAAAGATTGTGTAGATAAGTTTAGATGTTATTTGCCACATCGCTTTTATTAAGATCTCTATCTCTCTCTCCCTCTCACTAATATCACGTGATTCACACCATTCAGATGTATTAATTATAACGTGATGATGCTTTTCAAGAAATCTAATACACTCGTATAGTCATAAAATCATTATGCAAACAGGTGTTTATTAATCAGAGAGACCTTTTTATATACCAACGAATTTTCTCACTCAATGTCAGAAAATGTTTTTTAAAAATTAAACACAGCTACCATTGATTTGCAAAGTCTCACAATTTACTTTTCCAGACACAATACGCCATGTGAAATATTTGACAGCAACGCTATAGTTATCAAATAATATTGCTACAAACTCGATACCATGATGGCTGATTACTGCCACTGTAACGGTTGATTTTGCTCACCTCTGTCTATCAATGAGATATCGGTCGCCTTTAGAATGTTGTCTTTAAGGATTGCGTTCTTTGTGGCTACTGGGAAACATATCGGTAATGTCCTTTTTCGCTTTTGAGCTCGTACCAGAACACGTTGAAGATACGCGCACAAATCAGCCATTGTTTGGTACAGCAGAAAAACTAGGAGCATATCAACTATAATTCATTTATCATCTTCGATCTCATTATAACATTTGTCACGCAAAGTTATACGTTTTGACATTGTCTCATACAACCGTTGTAACTTTTACCATTGGGCCTTGTTAGAAACTAGCTTACCCCAAGGAAAAGTTAGAACGAAATGAAATTAAGTAACACCTAGTTTAAATGATGAGCGGAACTCTATAATAAGTTTTGTTTGTATTTCATATATATTGTTTTGGAACTGTTAGATATTGTTTAATGCTGTTAATTATTTGTTATTTACTTTTTGAAATCGTTTGTAGAATGTAGATATATTACCGGCCTTGGTTTTATATCTCCCATGCCGTCAGACGAGGGCGATATTACATCTTGGACGGTAATATCTCAACGTATACCACTTCAAAAGTTAAACACGTTTGTTACCTTTCCTTGCTGAAAACTTGAAGATTATCCGTTCAAATTTCATTATCATTCCGGCCTTTTGTTACTGCACATTTTAATTTTCCTGTTTACGTATCATTGCCTTTATAGATGGCATTAATTACCAGAAGTACTTGCGTAAAATTAAACGGGACGAAAAAAAAACTTGAGCAATACCAAAAAATAGTTATGCCAATAAAAAAATTCACTGAATTATTTATTTTTAAAATTTTGGACTATATTTGTTATACCGAGATTGTTATTTGTTGTGAGCAAATTATCAATATATTTTTGAAAAACGTGTCATCAAAACTGATAACGCTTTGCCATAACTGCGAACCGTAAACGCACCTCTCTGTATTCTATATTAAACAACAGGACCCTAGACGGGGAAGAATTTAAAGGAGCGGCTCAGTAGCAATGCGGTACTGGTAATCCAGGGTTGCTAGTTCGACACCCCGCTCCTCCACTGACATTGCTAATTTATTTTTGTATGAGACGTTAAACCGAGGTCCCATGACTGAACATGGAAAAGAATCAGGGTTGTCTCTGGAATGGGATGCTTATCTTGCACTATCCCCCACAATGTAAATAGCAGGGGATGGGGCGTCATTTGGGTAACCGATACCACCGATAAATAAATTTAAATAGATATAATAAGACGGTGAAACTCGTAACGTTTATAACTTGCCTTGCTCGTATATCAATTATGGTTCAATGACCAATCAGAATACTGTAATTTTTGTGGAAGGGTAACAAAATAATTAATTCATAGTATTATTGTTATCACAACATTCATTTTTTCAAGATTTCAAAATCTGAATGTCGAATGTCAAATGTAATGCTAGCACAACATTCAAATTTCAGGATAGTGAGATTACCACAGTTGTTGTGAGATGAATTACAATCAAGGTCAACATTCGGCCTTTCTAATGTTATTTGATACAATATTGTATCTTTGCATCCAATAATTCAGTAATTCTTTAGTTTCTACATCATTTACTGGAATTGTAAACCCTGGTTTGAGTCTGATTTCAGCTTGTAAATTTCGATTTATGGACTTGTTCTACCAAAGACTTACCTTCCACTCCGTATTTCGTCTAGCTTTCTTTGGAAATCCACTTGGCAGATTTTTGCTGATTTCTGCCACTGATACCGACGGTGTAAAATTTGCAACATTACAGGCAGGTTCAGATACTGAAAAAAAATGCAGCCAACGTGCTACAATTTTTCTGACACTGAGTCCTCGTGGGAGCATGTATAAGCAGCTTTGAGGATATCAACAAAGCACATTCGCTTATACACATGAAAAGGTTTTTCAGTTTATTTCAATATATTAAAAAAAAAGATATCTACCGGTCTCAATAATGGGATTCTACGTCATCGCGGACTTGTTCTATTCTTCAATGCCGACCGTTTTTTTTTCAGCAATATGACACTTGAAATGTAAGATGGTCTTTTTCGATAAGAAATCTGTAGATTTACACAAAAATTGTTGTGCACCGAAGATTAGTTGTCTGCTTCGTAATTACTTCAAGAATTTTTATAGTATAGCATTCTCATTTAGTTCTAAAAACGGGTGAAACGTTTATTTATAGATGCTCCCGGGAGGACTCGGGTAAAAAAAGCTACGTTAATAATATTATGATAGAAACCAATGTGCAGCATTGTCCATGCAACAAAAGCAAACCCGATTGTTGTTCAGCTAATTCACTGCTTTAGTTTGGCTATTTTTGCGTCAAATGCAGATTTTAGTAAAACGAAAATGATCCCATGCGAACTCAGTTTCAGAAAAGCTCCCACGCGGACTCAGAAATGAACTGTCTTATACATTAGTAAAATTGTATCGTTAAATTAAGAAATTTCTTGACATTTTTCTTTACAAGAGCCGGTCGAACCGGGTTATGCTCCCCGAATAGGTTTTAGACACAGAATAGTGTATCCATAAAGTCTTTGCCAAATTCAGCATAAAGATATTACGTTATTGGTAGTTGCTGAAAAAGGTTAAAACTGTTTAAACAGCAATGAAGAATGTAAGACAGTAACCATTTTATTCCTTATTTTTCTATCAACTCAGACAGCGGCAGTCCTCTCCAGACAGTGTCATGGTCACTGATGTAGGCTGGTGACAGGTAAATCAGAGGCTTTTGACACCTCTTGTAGTTTCAGAGTTATGTCCCGGACAAAGTTCAAAGTGTAAAAATGAACAAAGGACAATAACTCAAAAATTAGGCAATGCAGAGTTACGCTTCTTATGCATTGCACTTCTACTCAATAAGATATATCTACCTACGAAGTTTCTTGTTGATACTTCTTGTAGTTTCAGAGTTATGTCCCGGACAAGAAAATGCGGATGGAAGGACGGACGGACATACAAACATACGGACGGACATACGGACGGACAATCTACCTACAAAGGTTCTTGTTGATACCTCTTGCAGTTTCAGAGTTATATCCCATACAAAGTTCAAAGTGTAAAAATGAACAAAGGGCAATAACTAAAAAATAGGCAACACAGAGTTACGCTTCTTATGCATTGCACTTCTACTCAATAAGATCTATCTACCTACAAAGTTTCTTGTTGATACTTCTTGTAGTTTCAGAGTTATGTCCCGGACAAGAAAATGCGGACGGACGGACAGACATACGGACGGACAAAGCGGCGACTATATGCTCTCCCTTCTGTGAGCATAATAATACTTTTTCTTCGTGATGTTTGTCAATCACTCAATTGTTCCTTTGACGTAAACGCGAGCTTTCAATATTCAAAGCATGTTTTCAGATACAATGTCTGAAGAAGTGTCAGGACAATTTTGAATAATAAACAACTTGATATTTTTATCGCATGACTTTGTTTTTCATTAAGTAATGATTATTGTTTGTGGTGCGTTTTATGCTATATAAACGCGCATTGCAAAGCAGGAAAAATCCTTGAAGCGCGATAGCTTAAATTGCACTAAAATGAGAGGAATTCCTAATACTTTTTTACATTTTATTCATTTCATTAAACTACTTTTGCTAGTTGTACCCTCTTCTTAAACGGTAACCTTCAAAAACGAAAGAAAAAAAAAGGGAAAAAAAGAAGAAAGCGGCTAACTGACAAACAAAACGTGTGCATTATTCATTTGTGTAGAGAGAAAACAGAGAAATTGTACAAAGGATGAAAAATATTACATGAACGCCAGTGAAACAATCAACAGCATTGTTTTAACGAGGAAGTTTAAGTTTACGCCTGCAAAATCTTTAAAAAAATCGTGTTAGAAAAGCGTTTGAGTCATGTAAAGAATGGAGATCATGAAATATTTGAAGGATATTTGACATTTATTTAGTCTAATGATACTTTTTAGTCACACATATTTCAACTTTACATTAGTTCAGTCTTGAAGAATAGAAAACGGTTGACATTTTTGTGTCCGATGTTAACATGCCTAAAAACATACAGTCCAACCTTACTTAAGCAGCCAGCAAAGGGAAACGGTTATTTTGGCTGCTTAAGCAAGGTGACCGCCTATTTAAGGGGTAATGTTGGCTCGCTTTCTTAAGTACTAGTAGGCATGTGGTTACTTTGAACTCAGAATCATAACTATCTACTGTTGTATCTTCATTAACTTTTTAATATGATAATTCAAGTTAAAAATACAATACAAATAGTATCTTGCAGTCATTTAAATTCTTTTAGATATTATCATTATCATCATTATTATCACTGACTTTCTAATCGCGGCACGAGCGGTCTCATCTTTACTCCAAGATAGTCAAAACATTTGTTCCTTAAGTGCTATCTTAAGTAACGTACGCCTCAGTAACAGCATGTTTGAAAATGTCTTTGTTCTAAGTTTACATTTTATCTTTGAAAGTAACAAAACATTCTTAAAAGATAGAAATAAATGTTGATTTGATTTGAAGGCGAATCACGAAAATTCATTCATTAAGAGTTCTTTCCCTTCCGCGTAATCGGGATGATTCGCACAAGAAGGTGTTCTCCAAACGGGCCGAGATATAGAATAAAGCATAATATTACTTAGGTTCGTTTTCATTTACTCCGTGACAGATTTAAAAAATAGAGTCAATTAAAAAGCATGTTTGTAAGGTGCTTATATTTATTTTAATTTCTGTTAACCGCTGAAATCAATACCTTTTGTAATTATAAAACAAACTTCTCAACACCTAATGAGATCACATTATAATGGATGCGAAACAAATAGTCGCCGAATTAACACACTGATACATTCAAGCACTGTGTATTGTCTCGTGTTTGCCTTCGAGCGTTTATTCTAGGGCTTGTCAAAATATATTCACACCTTGAGCAGACAATACGTGACCGCTAAATCGGGTTGAATTTTGGCAAATTGAATGCAGTTAGTGTGGCCGCTGGCCGCAGACATAAGGTGACCGTTTAATTAACGTGTTATTTAGAAGGATTTTCGACGGGAGCGTCATGAATTGACCGTTGACACCAGGTGACCGCCGATATAAGGTGACCGTTAGGGCAGGTTATACTGTATACCATTCGGCTTACTGGTGATCGGAACTTCTGGGAATATTCTTAATATGACAATTTTATCAAGAAAGCAGCTTAGGAAATATTCAACTACATCTTTTTTACTGATCCTTGCCATATCGGAGCTAATAGTGTTGTGGACAGCTTTGGTACCTGACACTTTGCTGAGCATAAATGGGATACGGCTTGTAGACCTGTCCCCGGTTATATGCCGGTTCAGGTGGTATTTAGCCTTGACTGCCGGTTCCGTTTCTACTTGGATTCTTGTTCTCTTGACAATAGAAAGGACACTGTTGACAAAGGCGCCAGTTTTCTCAAAAAAGATACTAAGTCCAAGGAACACTCTTATTGCTTCTTTATGTATTGTTTTTGTCATAGCTGGGTTGAACCGTCACATGATCTTTGGGTTCCGTCACAATGACCTTTATGGTGGCAAAAATGCCGAACAAAATGGTACAACTTCCCTGTTGCCGTTCAAATGTTCCTTCAGTTCAGTTGAATATGGAAATTTCTATTTTCATTACTGGAATATAATTGTTCTAACGCTTTACAATTTGATACCCGCAGGTATTATTATCATCGGGAATATAAACACTGTTGTGGTTCTTCTTCTTAGGCGTAAAGGCCTAGCCCGTGTAAATCCCTCCACCCACTCTGGTGAAAGTATAAGGAGAAAGTCGTCGGCGAAGATGCTCTTTATTTTAAGCGTGTTTTACGTTTTGACAACAACGCCGTGGTGCATCTATTTTATGCTAAGAGGGCAAATAACAGAGCATACTGAAGAAAGTTTTGCAAAATGGCAACTAGCAACGGCTATAGTGAACATATTATTGTGGTGTAACTTTTCTTTTAACTTCTTTTCCTACTTTGTGAGTGGCGCATTGTTTAAGAATGAATGGAAGCGGATTGTTAATATTGCCAGATCGTCTTTTCAGAGACCGCTTCAGACCACGTCAAGGACAAGATCGTGAGCATACGGCAAGGGGCTTTTCGCGTGCGAAATTATTTGCTGGGTCAGCAAATACGTTTAAGGTGATTAAAACTTTGCGCTGGTAACTAAATTTATACTTACTCAGACAAGTGTGTTGAAAATGCACAGGAAGATATACAGATCACCCAAGCCGCAAACAATATCATCCTTCAGTCTTCAAAGTTATTCGACATATAAAAAAAGGAATAAAATCTGCCGGAGATTTGTGATTACTGAGGTTTATTTGATAAAAATGTGCAAACTGTTTAGTGTATCATTTGATTTTCGCATTTTCTAAAAAAAGAAAATTTGTTTTGCATTTAAACATTTTCTTTATTGATGTAAAGTTGAAAGGTGTTTTTTTCGTATATGACTGGATGTTGTTAATTTTTAATCACCAGCCTAACTGTACTTTAGATCAGATTTGGATGCAAACTTTTATGAAGTTTACGTCAGTTAACAATTGTTGAACATTTCTTTTGCTCATTTTCCTATATCTATTTCTCATAAATTGCCTAAACTAAAGTGAACATAAAATAACTTAGATTATATAAAACTCATTTTTTAACATCGAGTGTGGAGTAAGTTGCTTATCTTATATCTTCTCCGACTGAGTACTTTATGGAGTTCTGGCTAGTTCTATTACCAAGAAGTAGGGCTGTGGGTGTCCCTGGCAAAATTCACTGAGCAAATTTGAACTTGCCATTACGGGCTTAGAACTTTGACATACATGTATTATCTATAATCTTTATTATCTTGTGCGCACGTATTATCTGAACGCTTAGGAAACAGAAGTTTTTTTTATTATTTTCTTTGTAGATTGATACCTTAATACGGTTGTATTTGAAATTCGGCTACGGATCATTCCATGAAATTTTCACTAAACCGCTTTTGTTTAGAGATTATTTGTTCACTTTGCATTTATTTAAAGATTGTGTACATGATAAGTGTTTAAAGATTGTGTAGATAAGTTTAGATGTTATTTGCTACATCGCTTTTATTAAGATCTCTCTCTCTCTCTCTCTCTCCCTCTCTCTCTCTCCCCCCTCTCTCTCTCTCACACTAATATCACGTGATTCACACCATTCAGATATATTAATTATATCGTGATAATGCTTTTCAAGAAATCTAATACACTCGTATAGACATAAAATCATTATGCAAACAGGTGTTTAATAATCAGAGGGACCTTTTTATATACCAACGAATTTTCTCACTCTATGTCAGAAAATGTTTTTGATAGAATTAAACACAGCTACCATTGATTAATTTACCTTTCCAGACACAATAAGCCATGAGAAATATTTGACAGCAACGCTATAGATATCAA
This sequence comes from Cyclina sinensis, assembly GCA_012932295.1. Lineage (NCBI taxonomy): Eukaryota > Metazoa > Mollusca > Bivalvia > Venerida > Veneridae > Cyclina > Cyclina sinensis. The sequence goes on along the minus strand of JAAONU010000009.1, from coordinate 6,818,719 downwards.
ATGATATTGCTACAAACTCGACACCATGATGGCTAATTACTGCCACTGTAACGGTTGATTTTGCTCACCTCTGTCTATCCAGGAGATATACATCGCCTTTAGAATGTTGTCTTTTAGGGTTGCGTTCTTTGTGGCTACTGGGAAACATATCGGTTATGTCCTTTTTCGCTTTTGAGCTCGCACCAGAACACGTTGAAGATACGGGCACAAATCAGCCATTGTTTGGTACAGAAGAAAACACTAGGAGCATATCAACTATAATTAATTTATCATCTTCGATCTCACATTTGTCACGCAAAGTTATACGTTTTGACATTGTCTCATACATTGTAACTTTTACCATTGGGCCTTGTTAGAAACTAGCTTACCCCAAGAAAAAGTTAGAACGAAATGAAATTAAGTAACACCTAGTTTAAATGGTGCGCGGAACTCTATAATAAGTTTTGTTTGTATTTCATACATATTGTTTTGGAACTGTTAGATATTGTTTAATGCAGTTAATTATTTGTTATTTACTTTTTGAAATCGTTTGTAGAATGTAGATATATTACCGGCCTTGGTTTTATATCACCCATGCCGTCAGACGAGGGCGATAATACATCTTGGACGGTAATATCTCAACGTATACCACTTCAAAAGCTAAAAACGTTTGTTACCTTTCCTTGTTGAAAACTTGAAGATTATCCGTTCAAATTTAATTATCAATTCGGCCTTTTGTTACTGCACATTTTAATTCTCCTGTTTACGTATCATTGCCTTTATAGATGGCATTAATTACCAGAAGTACTTGCGTAAAATTGAACGGGACGAAAAAAAAAAACACTTGAGCAATACCAATAAATAGTTATGCCAATAAAAAAATCACTGAATTATTTATTTATAAAATTTTGGACTATATTTGTTATACCGGGATTGTTATTTGTTGTGAGCAAATTATTAATATATTTTTGAAAAACGTGTCATCAAAACTGATAACGCTTTGCCATAACTGCGAACCGTAAACGCACCTCTCTGTATTCTATATTATACAACAGGACCCTAGACGGGGAAGAATTTAAAGGAGCGGCTCAGTAGCAATGTGGTACTGGTAATCCAGGGTTGCTAGTTCGACACCCCGCTCCTCCACTGACATTGCTAATTTATTTTTGTATGAGACGTTAAACCGAGGTCCCATGACTGAACATGGAAAAGAATCAGGGTTGTCTCTGGAATGGGATGCTTATCTTGCACTATCCCCCACAATGTAAATAGCAGGGGTTGGGGCGTCATTTGGGTAACCGATACCACAGATAAATAAATTTAAATAGATATAATAAGACGGTGAAACTCGTAACGTTTATAACTTGCCTTGCTCGTATATCAATTATGGTTCAATGACCAATCAGAATACTGTAATTTTTGTGGAAGGGTAACAAAATAATTAATTCATAGTATTATTGTAATCACAACATTCATTTTTTTAAGATTTCAAAATCTGAATGTCGAATGTCAAATGTAATGCTAGCACAACATTCAAATTTCAGGATAGTGAGATTACCACAGTTGTTGTGAGATGAATTACAATCAAGGTCAACATTCGGCCTTTCTAATGTTATTTGATACAATATTGTATCTTTGCATCCAATAATTCAGTAATTCTTTAGTTTCTACATCATTTACTGGAATCGGAAACCCTGGTTTGAGTCTGATTTCAGCTTGTAAATTTCGATTTATGGACTTGTTCTACCAAAGACTTACTTTCCACTCCGTATTTCGTCTAGCTTTCTTTGGAAATCAACTTGGCAGATTTTTGCTGATTTCTGCCACTGATACCGACGGTGTAAAATTTGCAACATTACAGGCAGGTTCAGATACTGAAAAAAAAATGCAGCCAACGTGCTACAATTTTTCTGACACTGAGTCCTCGTGGGAGCATGTATAAGCAGCTTTGAGGATATCAACAAAGCACATTCGCTTATACACATGAAAAGGTTTTTCAGTTTATTTCAATATATTAAAAAAAAGATATCTACCGGTCTCAATAATGGGATTCTACGTCATCGCGGACTTGTTCTATTCTTCAATGCCGACCGTTTTTTTTTCAGCAATATGACACTTGAAATGTAAGATGGTCTTTTTCGATAAGAAATCTGTAGATTTACACAAAAATTGTTGTGCACCGAAGATTAGTTGTCTGCTTCGTAATTACTTCAAGAATTTTTATAGTATAGCATTCTCATTTAGTCCTAAAAACGGGTGAAACGTTTATTTATAGATGCTCCCGGGAGGACTCGGGTAAAAAAAGCTACGTTAATAATATTATGATAGAAACCAATGTGCAGCATTGTCCATGCAACAAAAGCAAACCCGATTGTTGTTCAGCTAATTCACTGCTTTAGTTTGGCTATTTTTGCGTCAAATGCAGATTTTAGTAAAACGAAAATGATCCCATGCGAACTCAGTTTCAGAAAAGCTCCCACGCGGACTCAGAAATGAACTGTCTTATACATTAGTAAAATTGTATCGTTAAATTAAGAAATTTCTTGACATTTTTCTTTACAAGAGCCGGTCGAACCGGGTTATGCTCCCCGAATAGGTTTTGGACACAGAATAGTGTATCCATAAAGTCTTTGCCAAATTCAGCATAAAGATATTACGTTATTGGTAGTTGCTGAAAAAGGTTAAAACTGTTTAAACAGCAATGAAGAATGTAAGACAGTAACCATTTTATTCCTTATTTTTCTATCAACTCAGACAGCGGCAGTCCTATCCAGACAGTGTCATGGTCACTGATGTAGGCTGGTGACAGGTAAATCAGAGGCTTTTGACACCTCTTGTAGTTTCAGAGTTATGTCCCGGACAAAGTTCAAAGTGTAAAAATGAACAAAGGACAATAACTCAAAAATTAGGCAATGCAGAGTTACGGTTCTTATGCATTGCACTTCTACTCAATAAGATATATCTACCTACGAAGTTTCTTGTTGATACTTCTTGTAGTTTCAGAGTTATGTCCCGGACAAGAAAATGCGGATGGAAGGACGGACGGACATACAAACATACGGACGGACATACGGACGGACAATCTACCTACAAAGGTTCTTCTTGATACCTCTTGCAGTTTCAGAGTTATATCCCATACAAAGTTCAAAGTGTAAAAATGAACAAAGGGCAATAACTAAAAAATAGGCAATACAGAGTTACGGTTCTTATGCATTGCACTTCTACTCAATAAGATCTATCTACCTACAAAGTTTCTTGTTGATACTTCTTGTAGTTTCAGAGTTATGTCCCGGACAAAAAAATGCGGACGGACGGACAGACATACGGACGGACAAAGCGGCGACTATATGCTCTCCCTTCAGTGAGCATAAACATACTTTTTCTTCGTGATGTTTGTCAATCACTCAATTGTTTCTTTGACGTAAACTCGAGCTTTCAATATTCAAAGCATGTTTTCAGATACAATGTCTGAAGAAGTGTCAGGACAATTTTGAATAATAAACAACTTGATATTTTTATCGCATGACTTTGTTTTTCATTAAGTAATGATTATTGTTTGTGGTGCGTTTTATGCTATATAAACGCGCATTGCAAAGCGGGAAAAATCCTTGAAGCGCGATAGCTTAAATTGCACTAAAATGAGAGGAATTCCTAATACTTTTTTACATTTTATTCATTTCATTAAACTATTTTTGCTAGTTGTACCCTCTTCTTAAACGGTAACCTTCAAAAACGAAAGAAAAAAAGGGAAAAAAAGAAGAAAGCGGCTAACTGACAAACAAAACGTGTGCATTATTCATTTGTGTAGAGAGAAAACAGAGAAATTGTACAAAGGATGAAAAATATTACATGAACGCCAGTGAAACAATCAACAGCATTGTTTTAACGAGGAAGTTTAAGTTTACGCCTGCAAAATCTTTAAAAACATCGTGTTAGAAAAGCGTTTGAGTCATGTAAAGAATGGAGATCATGAAATATTTGAAGGATATTTGACATTTATTTAGTCTAATGATACTTTTTACTCACACAGATTTCAACTTTACATTAGTTCAGTCTTGAAGAATAGAAAACGGTTGACATTTTTGTGTCAGATGTTAACATGCCTAAAACCATATAATGTTTTCATTTATAAAACATTTATTTGATATATGCGGTTGCTTTTGCTTTGTGGTGAAGCGAATGATATTAAAAAGATAGCTTCGATAGCATTTTTTCGGATCTTGATGAGATGACTAAACCACATTATTACTTTTTGGGAGATTGCGGGCCTAGATATCTTACAGAATGCCTAATAGCTTATTGGCTATGGAGGATTATACCATTCGGCTTACTGGTGATCGGAACTTCTGGGAATATTCTTAATATGACAATTTTATCAAGAAAGCAGCTTAGGAAATATTCAACTACATCTTTTTTACTGATCCTTGCCATATCGGAACTAAAAGTGTTGTGGACAGCTTTGGTACCTGACACTTTGCTGAGCATAAATGGGATACGGCTTGTAGACCTGTCCCCGGTTATATGCCGGTTCAGGTGGTATTTAGCCTTGACTGCCGGTTCCGTTTCTACTTGGATTCTTGTTCTCTTGACAATAGAAAGGACACTGTTGACAAAGGCGCCAGTTTTCTAGAAAAAGATACTAAGTCCAAGGAACACTCTTATTGCTTCTTTATGTGTGGTTTTTGTCATAGCTGGGTTGAACAGTCACATGATCTTTGGGTTCCGTCACAATGACCTTTATGGTGGCAAAAATGCCGAACAGAATGGTACAACTCCGCTGTTGCCGTTCAAATGTTCCTTCAGTTCAGTTGAATATGGAAATTTCTATTTTCATTACTGGAATATAATTGTTCTAACGCTTTACAATTTGATACCCGCAGGTATTATTATCTTCGGGAATATAAACATTGTTGTGGTTCTTCTTCTTCGGCGTAAAGGCCTAGCCCGTGTAAATCCCTCCACCCACCCTGGTGAAAGTATAAGGAGAAAGTCGTCGGCGAAGATGCTCTTTATTTTAAGCGTGTTTTACGTTTTAACAACAACGCCGTGGTGCATCTATTTTATGCTAAGAGGGCAAATAACAGAGCATACTGAAGAAAGTTTTGCAAAATGGCAACTAGCAACGGCTATAGTGAACATATTAGTGTGGTGTAACTTTTCTTTTAACTTCTTTTTCTACTTTGTGAGTGGCACATTGTTTAAGAATGAATGGAAGCGGATTGTTAATATTGCCAGATCGTCTTTTCAGAGACCGCTTCAGACCACGTCAAGGGCAAGATCGTGAGCTTACGATAAGGTGTTGTTGTTGTTGTTTCGTGTACGAAATTATTTGCTGGGTCAGCAAATACACCTAGGGTCCACAAGAAGATATACAGATAAGTAAGTGCACAAGAAGATATACAGATAAGTAAGTGCACAAGAAGATATACAGATAAGTAAGTGCACAAGAAGATATACAGATAAGTAAGTACACAAGAAGATATACAGATATATAAGTGCAAAAAAATATACAGATATGTATTATCACAAGAAGATATACAGATATGTTAGTGCACAAGAAGATATACAGATGTTGCAATCCGAATAAAATACAAGGTTATCACCCTTCATTCTTCAAAGTTATCCGTCGCAGCTGTAAAAATGTACAAAAAATGCAAACAAAAACTGCCCTTTGCATGTTTGAAAACGATGCAATTGGAAAAAGTACCATTTCAGAAGATGGCAGAGATTTGTTATTATAAGGTTTATTTAATACACGTGTGCGCACTTTTATTAATGTATCAGTTGTTTTCAACATTTCCTGTAACAGGGAATTTTAGTTTGCAGAATGTTGTTGTTTAGTTGAATATATTTTTCGTATATGGCTGAATGTTGTTAAATTTTTTACACCAACCTATCTGTACTTAAGATCAGATTTGTATGTGACCTCGTTCTTTTATGAAATTAACGTTAGGAGGAATTTTGGGCTTAGAACTTTAATATGTATTATCTTTAATTTCTGCGCTTTAATCTGAAACAGAAATGATTTCTTTGTTAACTAAAACCTATATAAGGCTGTATTTGAAATTCGTTTATGGTTTATTCCATGAATTGTTTAGTAGATGGCTTTTGTTCAGAGGTTATTTATTCAAATCGCATTTGTTTTATGATTGTGTAGAAGTGTTTAGAGGTTATTTGTCGTCTCGCTTTTATTAAGATTTCCTCTCTCTCTCTCTCTCTCTCTCTCTCTCTCTTAATTAAGATATCACCCTCTCTCTCTCTCTCTCACATCACGTGATTGGCCTCATCCAATATATATTAACTATAACATTATAATGTTTTGTAATGAAATCTGTTTCACTCATTATGCAAAAAGGTGTTAATGTTTATTGGGACATGTTTACATGCCAACGAATGTTTCCTCACTCTGTTTCAGAAAATGTACCAGATAAAATTAAAGGTACCATTGATTTGCAGCGTCTCACACCTGATCTTTCCAGACACAATGCACTATGTGAAATATTTGGCAACATCGCCATCGATATCAAATAGTATTGCTAATAACCCGATACCATGATGGCTGATTACTGCCACTATGCCAGTTTATTTCGTTAGGCTGATATTGGTTGCCTATATAATGTTGTTTTCACTTAAAGATTTGCGTCAAGTTTTCTTTGTGGCTACTGGGAAACATACCAGTAATGTCCTTTTCGTTCTGCAGCACGCACCACAACACCTGAAGAAAGGGACAAATCATTCTATACAGGTAAAAAATAAGGAACATATCAATAATTATTCATTTATTTTCTCCGATTTGCTTAAAATTATGACGTCAACTAGGTAGATGATGTTCTTTTTCCAGATGTTTTAAATATGTAATTAATAAATATGGATTATTACATTTGTCACGCACATATATACGTTATTGCATTTGTCACGCACAGATATACGTCATTACGTTTGTCACGCACAGATATAAATTTTGACATTGTTCCATAGCAATCCAGAGTACCACTGGATCTAAAAGATGATGTTTTTTATTAGATATAAGGATTGTTTAGAGAACTTTGTCTTGATAGTGACAGTCAAGAGTACGTTTTCTCGCATGTTTTTGTGTCCTTACATGTATATTTTGTTAGAACTGGCGGAAAAGGAAAGCCTGTAAATTTTTGTTGATATTTGAATACTCATAACTTAAATAACCAAACCTCGCACCCGCAACACGCACACATACCCTTGTTTCCACTGGGCCTTGTTAACAACTACCTTACTCCACGGAAAATAAAACACAGTTGGAACGATTGTTTTGAAATTAAGTAGCATCTAGTGTAAATGATGAGTGGAACTCTACAAGAAATATTTCGTATGTTTGTATCTTAAATATTTTGTTTCAGAACTGTTAGATTTTGTTTAATGCAGTTGATTATTTGTTACTTACTTTTTGAAATCGTTTGTAGAATGTAGATATATTACCGGCCTAGTTTTTATATCACCCATGCCGTCAAGCAAGGGTGATATAACTATATCCAAGAATTCAAAAACTAGATTTTTTTATTACCTTCTTTGCTGAAAACCTGAAGATTTTCCGTTCAAATTCAATTAATATTCCGGCCTTTTGTTACGTTTTATTTCTCCTGTTTACGCACCACCACTGCCTTTATAATCATTACCAATCATTGCATTTATAAATGACATTACGAATCATGGTCTTCATTACCAGAAGTGATCTTTCGAGAGGAAAATTACGGTAAATCTGTTTCATCAAGATTCGGACTGTATTCGTTATACCGGCATAGTTGTTAGTTGTGAGCACAATAAAGAATATGAGACGGGGAAGAATTTAAAAGAGCGGTTCAGCGGCCCCGTTGTAATTCGTTTGGACTGGTAATCCAGGTGACCTGAGATCGGTCACGCGCTCCTCGATTAACATTACTAACTGACTATTGTATGAGACGTTAAACTGATATCTCATGTCTTAGTGCTATTTACTGAGCATGGATAAGAACCAGGGTTGTCTCTGGGATGGGATGCCAATCTTGCACTATCCCCCTCAATCTAAAATAACTAAACTCCGCAGGAGGTGGGGGCGTCAGTAATATGGTCAACCAGTACCGACGATAAATAAATTCAAATAGATAGAATTAAGACATGGAAACTCATAACTACTTGTTCAGATAATAATAATTTTATTTCAATGACCAATCAGAACACCGTAATTTTTGTGGAAGGGTAATAAACCAGTTAATGTATAGTGCTTTTGTTAAATAATGATTATATATATGTCAAAAAAATTAATTTATCCAGGGCGGGACTTGAAACGTGACCCCAACCCTTCCCCTTTTATCCAACATTAATGTACAGGTCAATTTTTTAACTCTAGAAGTATCAATCAATTGTTTTTCCGGTTTCGGTCAATGTAGAAACATGGCATTTTTATACTGAAAGGCATTATTTCAAATATTCTACTCTAGAAGCCTTAATTCAGTTTTTTGTTTTCCGGTTCCGGTTAAGGTAAGATGACAATAATTTCTTACTGATTCTGCTATGTTCTGCTTTGTTCTGTTCTGCTCTGCCATGTTCTGTGCTGGCTTTTTTCAGTTAATACATAAGAGCAAAGTTTTATGCTTCTATTCGTTTTTTTTTCTTTCTTTCTGTTTAATTTTCAACAAGATGATTTATGCTTCTAGTTGTTGTTTTTCTTTCTGTTTAATTTTCAGCAAAATGTTTGCATACATGATTTTTCACCTCAATATAATAGAATTAAAAATTTATACCAGAAATCCTTTTAATTGAAAAATGGACTCGTCCAACTGACAAGGATGTCAAAATCCATGAGGAATAATTGGGTTAACATATGCAAAGAAGATACATTCAAGCAGGAATGAGGCTGTGACATTCATTCAAGGCAAATGCCCGGTCGAGATTTCTGACAATTCTAGTATAGGGTTAACGCACTACGGGCTTTGGCACCAACATATCCCGAGGGATTCTGCAGATGTTATGACACGAAAAAAAATGTGATTTAACGCTATTCTAGCATAAAATGATCTAGAAAAGACATGTTTACCACTAGCGGATCCAGGGGGGGGGGCGCACCCGGCGCACGCCCCCCCCCCCCTAAAATTCCCGGAGCTTACATGTTCTTTGGTATGGAAACAATAAAATATACTATATTTTCCTATTTTTTCTTCGCTCGCTTCGCTCGCGTATCTTTATACAACATTGCCTTTTGAGATGTACTCGTACACAACACAAATTATATAAGCCACTTAGTCGTCCTAATAGAAACCTCGTTATTAGATATTAGAACTATAGGTAACGTATGCCCCTGGATCTGCTAGTGCAACCTTTAGAGTGATTAAAAGTTACGCCCCCCCTAACCCAAAATCCTGGATCCGCCCCTGTTTACGAAAAAAAAAATATACAGTCGCCTTTAGGTTGTTATGGATACGTGTTTTAAATATGCGTTCCAGGGCAACACGTCAACTTCTGTCGAGCGGCCATCTTGAAACTTAAAAAGTGTCGTTTAAAAAATATTTGGAAGGATTTCATGTAGATTTACGATTGAACAAGGCCAGCCATTGATTTTATCAATAATCATGAATGTTTCATCTTCGTTCCGACCTGCAAAGTTACATAAACTGCCGATTTGGGGCAAAAAAGACGGATCAGTGTCCGTTATTTACAAAGGCCCTGTAACGCGCATAACTGAAAACGGGTAATAACAGCACGTGAGCGCGAGAACTTTCTTGTTAACACACCTTTTTGCTCTCGTTAAAACATAGGCAAAACGGGCAAAAACAAGCGATTTTATGCTAGAATAATACAAATAAGCTTATTTTGATATCAGCGTAATCATTCCAGTGGTTATTATCCTTTAGATAATTGGGGTCACACAAAAATTATTCTTATAATTAAGTTCTCTTTACTATTATATTACCCTTTCCGAAACCTAATATATACTTATTATATTCAACTGAGTTTTATTAAGACCTATTTATTTAAGATCTACTGAGGAAATACGCTAGCGAGATTAAAGAGGACACGCCACCTTCAGATCGACAGAATAACACTCCCGACCACCTCTCCTACAAGAATTACTAACCTTGTGTGTGTCGTTATATCAAAAAGTAAATAAAAATCCTATATCATGTCACGTCACGACACGCCACATCACATCACAACAAATTGCATCACGTCAAATCATATCACATCATGCGACATGACATCAGATCAAATCAGATCAGATCTGCAGATCATGTCATATCATATCATATAATGCCATATCATATCATCACAAGGGATTTAAGTTGTTGTTTTTTTTTATTTCAGAACATTTCTATGGTAAAACATTTTGACAGAATACTGCTCATTGAAGTTGTAACCTCTTTCCGTTTTTATGTGGTTAATATTTTGTGACCGCGGTTAGGGATAGACTGTTAAAAAAGAACGTAAAACCTTAACATTGCAAGATAACGTGCCAACCTAAATAACATAAATGTTATGTACTGAGGGAGGGAAAGAGCCAGAAGTGTTTTTTGGAATGTTATGCTTTGTTTATCTTGCGCTATTTCCCACAACCCAAAATTATCTGGAATGTAAACTATAATTCAGGGGCGTCCATCATGTGGGCAACCGGTACAAACGATGATAAAGTTCAGATAAAAAGGCATTCCTTTACTTAGAAATTGCGTAATTCCATAATATGGACTTAGGATCTGGTATGCCAAATACAGTCTTAATACTTTTTATGATTCCATTAAGTAACAGACTGGCAGGAGTGATTAGAAAGCACGTTTATTTTGTCTCGGCTTAGGATAATGAAGCCTGACTGTTTCTGATCAAGGAAAATACTGTTATTTCACCCACGTCGCCTGGTTTACATGGGTGTATTTGAAGAGCATTTATGACCAAAACTGGACTTGAAGATAAAACTGTTGCAAATTGTCGCGTTTCTGATTTTTCGAAATAAAAGCGTCTTTCTAAAGTACTATCTACCGCCTGTAGAAAGCGCCTATGCATGCCCGCCCATTTCCACTGAAAAATAAACAACAATACGTAATCATCAACTTGGATGAAAGACAAATAACAGCAAACAAAAAGTGCAAGTATATTACAATTTTTGAAGGTTTGCAATATGAAATATAATATGTATTCCATTGCCAAATAACTTAACAAATCAATGGAATTCGTATACAGAGCACTTTGACTTGTTCGTATTTTTGGCATCTAGACATTTTTTTCTTAATGTACATGTATATAATCCATAGCAACGGTTCACTGGTTTTCTAACTGGGTCACATTTTACTGTTATATCCAACATGGCGTAACAAACTTGGCACGCTCTATAAATTTAGTTCATAATAGTTCAGTCGTAGTTTTTCTATATTGATATAGTTATTTTTTTAACACGTTCAGTCCATTGGAGGTAGCCGCACAGATTTTGCCTTATGGCGTTGGTCAATACGTCCGTCATCTTGAACCGGCCACCTCACGAAATTAGGTTCCTTCCTAAACGACCTTGACCTTCTACTGAGGACTTTCTCTTGAAGGTCAAAAAAGGGCAAATTTGTTGACGTCATTTCTTTATATGATCTGGTGTTACCATACTGTTGAGTCAATTTGCTGGAACTGAGCTGCGAATTTATTCCGTTTCGAATACTTTTTAGCTTCTTCTGTAGCAGCAAAATTGTCGCAGTGACATCTTCATTCAACCTGTTCGGTATTTGGAACATTTTCCTCTGCTTTCGTTCAAATTTAATCCGCTCAATATCTACATCTCCATAGCACTGCTGGCACGTGCGCAGATCATACGCAGTTGCTAGGGAACGCTCAATTTCTTGAAGAGATTGTGACGTTTTTCTTATATCATTCCTTTGCATTTCAACTTCAGCTTTCATATCTGACATACGACTTATAGCAGTGTCTAGATCTTTCCTGTATTTCTCCAACCTTGCAATTCCAGCATCTAATGCAGCCACTACAAAATGTGTTTTAGAGATTATTTCATTCTTTTCTGTTTCTATGGCCATTCGTGCTTCATGTATTTTCTTCCCATAATAGTTCTTAAATTCGTGGTCGTCTGCTACCGTACAGTCTCGGTGCTTCTCCCTAAGACAAACAGAGCAAAGTAACGCCTTGTGATCTCTGCAAAAGTGCTCGCATCGCTTGTGAGGATGAAATTTACAAAATACCTTCTTTGTCCTATATCTATTCATACTGTTAACGGCTTTTATCTGTCACTTTTTTAATTCAAAGTTGACAGTTGTCCTGTCAATTTCACCAAACTCCCTGTTTTTGCCAACTTTTTTTATCCTAACTCTATCACTGTTTTTATTCAAAGTTAACAGTTTTCTTGTCAATTTTACCAAACTTCCTGTTTTGCTAACTTTTTTATCCTAAGTCAAACATTCCTGATAACGACTTTATATAAAAAGAGAAACCTATCCGGTGTCCAATAAAATCATTTTTGTATTAATTATTTCAGTTTCCGTGATTGATCAGCAGTGTAATTTTTACTTTTTTTAAATATCGTTTCTTTCCCTTTTTATTCACAGACATACGCTTAACATTTAAATATTCAAATTGATAGAGCAGTCACTTAACTGTATTGTCTGTAGAAACTATGCGTTAAGTTTAAACATTCTGTGCGTAGATACATTTCAGTCTAACAAAAATGTTGGCTGTTGAGACAATAAACAGTGTATTTTGAATGAAGATTTAATTTGCAAGAGATGTAATCTCGTGGCAAGTGTCAATACAAGAAGTCGTGTGTAAAGCAAAGTCTGTTATATGAGTCGGTGATTTTAAGGATCTGAATGAGAATTTTACTACATCTGGTGAATGATTTCTGTAACGAAACAATACAGTGATTAAATATAGTTATCATCGTCATAAATATAACGATTTACATATGTCTGTATATAATATAAAGACAACAGGTTTTACAAAAATCGTTAGAAAGAAGTTTTAAATGTTGAAAAATGGTCTGTAGATAGATTGTGAAGGCTAATGCGTACATGTATTTTGAAATAAATAATTTTGAATAGAAGATCACATTTGATTTTGTTTTAAAGTTGTTCGCTCCCTGCTTTGAGGAAATAATCTTTGTTATCTGGTATCCGTCCCATTTAGGGCCTTAAAAGACCTAACTATGCTAAACCACACCGCACAGCACCGAACCGAACCATACCGCACATCTGCATCTCGGTACTGTGCCATTCTTAATCTGGTTCCCTGCCATAGTAACAGGAGCAGATAATCCTCACCGTGCCATGCTCCGCGTAGCATATACTTTCCTTACAGTACTGATCCTACAAGGGAAGTAACTCTGCCCCACCTATACAATGGAAAAAATACACATCTATATCTTCACAAATTAAAAAAAAAATGAGTTTTTGATTTTATTTCCGAACAGAGTTGTCGTTCAATTTATACGGCAGAAAGGGTGAATTTTGTTTAAAATCAAACGGTCTATCTGTCTGTCTGTGTTTGTCAGAATCTTATGCAACTCAACTACCCAGTTTTTGAAGTACTTGATTCAAGCTTTCCTAAATTTATACGTGAAAGCGTGACTTTTCATTACATCTTTTCAAACAAGCATTTATGACGCTTTGTCTGTATTTCTTCTCTGAACACAAAGTGAGAAGCAAATCTGAAGAATTATTCATTTTTACCCGAACTATCAATATTAATATATAGTCATGCGTCTACGACTCGCATAATTTCGTAAATTCATAATGATAAAGTATGCAGCTGATGCAGTAGTTATTAAAACAAGATACTGTTCTTTTGGGGAAAGCAGATTTAATTCATTGTCATTGTTAAGTAATATACCCTTCTGGCTGGTATTGTTCCGTCTTGCAGTTTAGTACCCAGCTTCTGCGCGGCAACAAGGGGCAGGTAATCCAGACTACGTCCTGTGGTGCTATTTATGTTTTACATAACTAACAGTAGTAAGCCAATATGACAGTGATGTAACCGAGTTGTCTTTTTCATATTCTTAAGCTTTCTGTAATCTCGAGTGTTTCCAAGTTTTTCATGCTATTTTCTGGAGTAAAATTTGGAAATTTTAGAAACCATTCTGAAATGTTTTCTTCCTCGTTCCCTTTTAACATTGATTAAGTTCTGTTAAGTATATTTCTTTAAAAATATAATCATATTCGTCGTACTAGCCTTGCGACAAAAGTGTTTTCGGAAAAGCCTTCCACTATTTTCACCCTCTTTTATGTGGAAGGGTCAGATATGGTTATTTCATGTCTTCCCTTCTACTGAATTGTAAATTGTTGGAACAAGTTAGAGTTCTGTAGACTAAAGAAACATATTCAAACACAGCTAACTTGATCAGAGAGGCATGTTAGTATAGCGCACATAAAAAACCTTCACATTTTATAATCCCCCCACCTCCCCCTAGTATGAACCTTATGTGAAAATTATTTTCGTGCAGCAGACCTCGAGCAGTAGTTGTAGTTGATTATATAAACATTTTCCTGTCTCGGTTTCTGTAGCCGTTTTCTAATTATTCTTTTGTAATGCCTGTAATTTGACAGGTGAAAATGTACGGTGCTATATTATAAAAGCAAAATTTATTCAAATCTAAAAGCAGTTCTCTTTATATACTATTAAAAAACGAATTTGCCGATTTGTGGAAAATAATTCAGAGTTTTGAACAAGTTTGTTGTATGTCACTGAAACACATAGGCATATCAAGTTGACATTTCTTTAAGACAAAGCCTCTTGATATTTGCAAAAATTGGCAAAACTTAACTAAATTATAGCAGTATATTTTCTTCAGAAAAAGTAGAAAATTAAAAATAGACACAGAAAACTCAAAAATTTCACGCAGCGGTCACTTCTCTTTCAGACAGTAAATTTTGATGATCCGAAGTTCAGCAGCTTTAACAAAAACTTATGACTTAGCAGTCATTTACCATTTAATACATGGAAACCGTAAGCACATTTCCATTTATTACAGCTATCTTTTCAAATGGGTGCATATCAGGTTTATACTTTACTGTCGTTTTAACAGAATGTTTCCTTTTGCTCTTGGAAAAGGGCACACCATGTGAAATCGGTGGGAATGTGTTTTCAAGTTTATGTCGCTCCTAAGCAAAACTGACCCATCTAGTCCGCTATCCCTACCTAGTTCCATTTCGTTACTCAGTTAAATTTCCATTCCGTTTTTCTGTGTTGGAAAATCTGAATGCATGGACGCTTGACCGGTGAAAAAAGGAAACATGTTGTTACCTAGTCCCGAAGAAAACGATATAACTACTGTAACGGGAAGAATATCTGGTACAGCTTGTGCAAAAGAAATTTTTTGAGTTGAATCATTCTCTTCTTATTAAGCCAGCCCATTTCGTTGAGTGACTCTTTTCTTAAAAATTATTCGTAGATAGATTCGTCATCGAGCCATTTCGTAACCAAAGTTAAGGTGAAAATCAGCTTAATTTTTTCCGTAAAAAATGAGAATTTCCGAATTTGTACCTGATATGATAGAAAGATACTTCAAGTTGAGTGGTTATGGGCTGGACTGGTAATCCATGTAATGCCAGTTTGTCCCCGCTTCTCCACTAACTTTGCTAATTCTCTTGGCTGAGACATTAAACTCAGGTCTCTTGTATCAGTGTTATATACTGAGCATGGAAAGGAACTAGGGGCGTCTTTGGTATCTTTGGATGCTTTCTGTGTCATGCACTGTACCCTACAACTTAAAATAAATGACCTCTGGAGGGGGCATCAGTCATAATTGATTTTATTGTTTTACCAGCCTGTACAAAGCTAGAAGTAGAGCCAGTAGGAAGATGGTTTGAAGGGCTGTGTTTACGTCGACGACACAAACACTCTTTATCTCAGCATTCCTTGTCAAGTTCCAGTTCATCTGAAAGTGAAGATGAGGATGATGGTGTTACAGAAGATGATTCTCTTCTACTTAGCCTTGACCCAAAGGAATGGAAGGTACAAAATAAAACGATTTAGTGGTGACTCCCAACTACTTCAAATAATTGTCTTTTGGATGAGAAGTTTAATCAAGATTCCATGTACTGTTGCTTTTCACTGAAATTTAAGAACTAAGATTGTCTCTTAAATTATCTCCCGCATCTTTAAATAACTTAACTA
This sequence comes from Cyclina sinensis, assembly GCA_012932295.1. Classification (NCBI taxonomy): domain Eukaryota; kingdom Metazoa; phylum Mollusca; class Bivalvia; order Venerida; family Veneridae; genus Cyclina; species Cyclina sinensis. The sequence goes on along the minus strand of JAAONU010000009.1, from coordinate 6,802,642 downwards.
TTCATTTGGTCTTTAGGACAACCTGTGTGCCAACCATGAATTAAAAAAAGATGTATTATAGAGTCTGAATCACCCTTAAAAGAACAGTTGGTGTGACAAGGGCTAAAATCTCCCGCCATTCTAGTATTAGAATTCTGTAAGTGTAGACTTTACATTTGGTATTACTATTGAATCAATGCAAACAGAAGTTTTTGAAATGTTTTAAATTAAAGTTGGTTGTATATTATATAATAAATAATAAATCGCAAAAGCTTGCTTTGTTTTTCATTCATGTTGACACCAGATTTAATGTTTTCTTATTTTACAGAAACAAGATCACTATGCTGTGCTAGGTCTTGAGAAGTTACGCTTCAAAGCAACAGATGCACAGATCAAAAAAGCTTGTAGGTTTTTAGGTTTTTTTTCTTTATCAGATTTTATTTTTTATGCCCCCACAAAGTGGGGAGCATAGAGCGTTGCACTTGTCCGTCCGTACGTCTGTCCGAACGTCCCGAAATCTTGTGAATGCAACTCCTCTTAAACCGGATGGCAGATTTTGCTTAAACTTCCAGGGATGAACAACCTTAATGTGTAGATGGTAGTAAAGGAAGGAATTTTTGCTGCGACCAAATTTAACAGAATTATGGCCCTTTGTTGATTTTTTCACTATATACCATATAGAAATTTTGTGAACGCAACTCCTCTTAAACCGGATGGCAGATTTTGCTTAAACTTCCAGGGATGAACAGTTTTAATGTGTAGATGGTAGTAAAGGAAGGAATTTTTGCTTTGACCATATTTAACAGAATTATGGCCCTTTGTTGATTTTTTCACTATATACCATATAAATAATTGAACATATAAATTTTACATTTGTAATTTAATTTAACATGTACATAAGGTTACCTGTAGATCATTTTAGGTATATGTACAGGAAAAATCTTACATACAGGATATACATGCTCTTGTTTATGAGCACTTATGCATAGTGGGGGCATCCGTGTCCTATGGACACAGTTCTAGTTTTATTTAGAGTTCAAGCCTTGGTACTTCCATTAGGTGTTAAGCCAGAGGAGACACTCACGAGTCACTAATACTCATGTTCTTCAGAAGGAAACATTTTGGGGAAACCTTTTAATCTGATAACTGACTTTCGAATATTAAGAAAGTGTGTAGTTCTATTCTTCTACTCTCTGCTTATTCATTTATGTGAGAAAAGTGGTTGTTTCCTTCAGAGGATATGTCGCGTCTATGAATAACAGGGTTACCAGGGTCAGGGAAAAACGATTTTTTTTCAAGGTCAGGGACAAGTCAGGGAATTTTGAAATTGGTCAGGGAAATTTGAAAAATAAGCAAATGTTGGGGAAAAGTCAGGGAATTTTGTAAGAGAAGAATGTTGATCAAACAGTAGGAAGCAAAATAAGTAAAGGCTAAGGCAGTTTCTTCCATTATTTTGGGTATCTTTAATGATTATTTATGATTATGGGCATCTTTTTTATTCTTGTATTAAACATCTTACTCTAAAAAATATGCATATGCCTGAAGATTTTAGATATTTTTTGTCATTTTATACAGTAACTAACTTTTTAAGGAAGAAGCTGAAAGGAGTTTCAGTGTCCCTTCCCTGTTTTAGTCAATCCTCCATTGATTACACTGCTTTGTATGTTTAAGATTGAAACATCTTTGAGCATGACATGTTATCAAATACTTTTTATTTTGGATGAACGTAACTCATGCTAATTGAAAGTAAACAACACAAGTAGTGCAAATTGCTTGCTTCATATTCATGTATTCTGTATTTGTAATAATTTAAAATAAAGATCGGGAGGAAAGAGGTTGGCTGATCCATATGGGGAGGAGGAGGCCAACATATAAAAAAATACATCTAATGCTCATAGAAATGAAAATGATTATATCAAGGGTGACATAGCCCCAACATTACCTAAAAAACCTCAGCATAAATTTATTGTCTCAGTTCTTTTCCTACATTAACACTTTTTTCTGAAAGGCTTGAAGCCGTTGTTAAAGCAGTGATCAGTCGTGCAAAGTACAGCGAAAATACAAGTGAATGAATTGCAAATAGGTGAAAATGACTGCATACTATGAAAACATTCTTCAGTACTTTCAGTAATTTTTGCTAGGAATGAAAAAAGAGATATGACATGTAAATGCAATTCTGTGAATGTTCAGGTCAGTCTAACTCTACTGTAATTGTACCATTTATGACGGCTATAGTTTCACTTGTATATTTAGTACATAAATCATTTGTATTAAATCTGACATACATTTTCTGGACGAATTATGGGTCATAAATTAAAAGTACTATTAACTATTACTAGATGACATGTACAACGTACATCTATTCCGACCCAAGAGAGACTCGAGGGTTACTAAAAAAGTACCGTGTATGTGGGTTTATTTTAGGAAAATATATTTCTTGTGTTTGTGTCATAAAAAGATGTTGAAAATTGTGTAGTTTCCAAGAGAATGTTAATTTTATTACAGATAAGAGGAAAGTTTTACATCATCATCCCGACAAAAGACGTGCACGTGGCCTGAAAGTCAGCGATGGGGAAGATGATTATTTCACCTGCATTACAAGAGGTACTTTTTTACCTTTTTCTGTTTTCTGTATAGAAGAGTAACTTCTACATCTACCATTTGGTGCTCATCAAAATTGTTACTGTCCTGATGCATTTTGCTGAATTTTGATATTTTTGTTTTGTTTTACACAAAATATATATGAAAAAATCTATTAAAATATTTTAGATTTTGCAAAATTCTAATGTTTTTATAAATAACAAAAATGTTTCACCAAAAAGAACTTAAACTGTTGGAACTGAATGTAAAATAATAAAAGTGATGATATGTATTTAATTAAAAGACATTGTCGAATGCATGGGCTAAACTATGTTTCATTCTTTTTATATCTAGAATTCCAAATCTCTTTCTAGCATGGGAAACACTTGGAAATCCGCAGAAAAGAAAATCTTACGACAGTGTGGATCCTCTATTTGATGACAGTGTACCGTCAGTTAATAACAACTCGAAAGAAAATTTCTTCGAAGTCTTTCGTCCAGTGTTCGCAGAAAACGCCAGGTATAGTATGAACAGGCACATTTATAAAGCTTCTGTTTTGCTTGATTCAGTTTTTTCTTATGAACGTGAAAGTTTGTAACAGAAAGATGCAGTGCATCTTGGAAAGACCACCCAGAGCGGGATTTAAAATCCAGTCCTCCCACATCGAAAACCAATGCTCTAGATCACTTAGCGAAAGAATCGATTCCCTGCTATTTTAGTATTTTCAAGGAAGTGTGGCAGTCATGAATTATTAGTTTGAATATATTTGTTGAGACCATTCTTATTTCACTTTTCTGTATTGTTGCTAAAGAAGGATTTTTTTATGTTGGTCTATAAAGCTGTACTTCCCAGCGTACACAGTCACTCTGACATCATCAACAATTACCTCTTTAAATTGCCAATTTTTGTTTAATTATTATTCTCTCAGATGGTCTCTTATTACAGGTTAGACTGTATTTGTTCTCTTATTTCAGATGGTCCAACAAGAAGAGGGTACCTGACATTGGTGAAGCCAGTTCCTCCTTTGAAGAAGTCAACAGATTTTACTGGCTTCTGGTTTGTACTGTTGAAACTGACTTAGTAGTTTAATTGAACTAGAGAGAGGTAGTTTTTTTTATGTGCTAAATGATGAAATACTGTGTTTTGTTAGTGAGATAAGTTTTTGAGATAAGTTTTTGAGATAAGTTTTGTTAGTGAGATAAGTTTTGTTAGTGAAATAAGTTTTGTTAGTGAGATAAGTTTTTGAGATAAGTTTTGTTAGTGATATAAGTAAAATCCTTTCATATGATATTACAAAAAAAACAAAACAAACAAAAAACATGAGAGAATATGTATTGAAATAGATTATGTTTGTTTATGTTTTGTAAATGTATTATTACACATTTAAGAAATAGTTCATACATTTCATCTCTGAGTGCTTCAGTTTAAATTATATAGGGTTTTTTATGCTTGCTAAAATGCTTAAATATATCACTTCTCAATGAGATATATTCCATATTCACAGAAAACAAACAAGTTTCCTTGATTCAATCAGGCAGGGTTGTTGAATTTGAAATTATTATTTGAAATTTGATTCTTGATGGCTTATTATAAGATGTACAGAACAAAAGTGATGAATTTTTTTTTAAGGAGTTGGTTTGAAAAGATTCTGGCTAAATAGATGTGAAAAAAAAACAACAATAGGTTATTGTGATGTTACTGTTACATCTGTGGTGTACGAAATTATACTTAGAGATATTGTTAATGTAAAAAATCACAGACAGAAAAAGATGGAAGAGAAGCTTCAAAACATTCTTAGAGGTACATGTGTATTAACCTTTACATTCATATGACAGTAATATAAAGCATGCTGGCTATATTGTGGTGTATTTACCAGTATAGTAAATCTTACATTATAACAGGTACGAGTTTGACTCTTGGAGAGAATTTTCCTACCTGGATGAAGAAGAGAAGGAAAAAGGAGAAAAGTGAGTTATTTTCCTGATACTCCATTCAGCTATAACTTTGATACAAGTGATATACAAAAGCGTTTGCCTCGAAACCTTTTGATTGCTGGTTCAGATTCCATTACCATAGCAAACAGCATATAGTCAAAACATTTCATTGAATTGGTGACAAACCCGGTCATATTTTTTCAAGAAATATGAATTTTCAACTTGTCGCATTCTTTTGATCCTAGTACAATGGAATGAAGGGTCTAATGATTTCAGAGTGCACCATGGTTTTGATCTGTCTGGATTTGGTTTATCATGGTCAAAGTATATATTCTTCTGGCAAAACTGGTTCAAATTCCAGAGAGCTTTTATTTGTATTTAAAAGACAGTAAGCTTGAAGTCAAATGCAAAGAACCAGTCAACAGAAAAGCTCATTTGATTAAGTGATAAGTAATACATTGGATGGAAATGCTTGGATTTACGGGTTTTTACACAAGTTCACACAAAATTAGGTTTTAGTTCTGTTCAGCCTTGTATGAAAAACTACGGCGGCAAGTTTTCACAGTTTCAAAATGGGCAAAGAAATAGTGAATGAGATTTAAAATGTTTCAGAATTTAAAAAAATAACATCAGGATTTTACCATAGAGCTTAGACTAAAGAGCATTTAGTTTAAACCTTCAAGACGCAGGTCCAGAACTTGTTCAGAGAATCTGACCTCAGAGTACATGTACACCCTCAAAGTACATGTACACCCTCAAAGTACATGTACACCCTCAAAGTACATGTATGCCCTGAAAGTACATGTACACCCTCAAAGTACCTGTACACCCTCAAAGTACATGTACACCCTAAAAGTACATGCATGCCCTCAAAGTACATGTACACCCTCAAAGTACAATTACACCCTCAAAGTTCATGTACACCCTCAAAGTTCATGTATGCTGTGCCTTGTTGTAAGTACATTCAGAACTTTGACATTGGTTATTTCATGTGATCTGAGTCAACAGAAGGCACTTCAACTAAGTAAATAAATCAGTATTTGTACATTTCTTGTTGGAATAATTTACAGTCGAGATGAGAGAAGATGGATAGAAAAACAGAATAAAGCAGCCAGACAGAAGAGAAAGAAAGAAGAAATGGCTAGAATAAGACAGCTTGTTGGTATGTTACTAGAACAATTTTCATAATTAGACTTTGCTATTTCGGATGAAACCATTTATTTATTTGAATGTAAATTTATTCCTTCCTGAATGAACCGGAATAGTGCAGACCACCTTTGCACAGCTCATGGTCTGCACTGATTTTCTATGGCAAAACAGCAATATTCAGCCAGGTAAAGATAAATTGAACTTACATGCATGTATAGTTAAACATATTCCTTTAACATCAATTGATAAGAACGCTCTTGCATGTGATACCAATCCAGCTTGATTACTGCTTCCTGGTTTCAAACCAGAATGTTCAGCAAAAGTCTGGAATACAGAAAGTCACCGAAGAATCTCACCCTAGGTTGGATTAGAACCGATGGCCTCTTGACCATTCTGGTACTTTAACCCACGAGTACTGCAACTTCTTAACTTAAGCTTGACACTAAGAACTGGCATAGAAAAGTATTTGTTTTCTTTCTTTCTTTGATCTTTCCTTCCATTTTTCATCACATATTTTACATATTATGGTTGACTTAAGAAGAAGGTCGAATAATTGTTTAGTACAAATCTATTGTAAAGCAGTCTTTACTTACAACTATAGATAATGCATACGCCTGTGATCCGAGAATACAGAAGTTTAAAGACGAAGAAAAGGAGAAGAAACTGGCTCAGAAGAGAGCAAAACAAGACGCTGCGAAACAAAGACAAGAGGAGGAAGAAAAGGTTTCTTACACATTTGCTCAAAATTTGTGAGCCTTGCTGTGCAAAAGTATGAACTGAATGAGCCCTGCAAAATATTTTGGCAAACAAAACTTTATGGAGAATTGACTTCAACTTCTCTTCCATCCAGTTAGTCCACCCTTGAATTAAAGACTGCTATGAAATCTCATCTAAAGAATATTGTGACTTCTGTTATTTTCGGCAAACCTTGAATATAAGACGTATCTATGAAATCTCTACAAAGAATGTGACTGTCATTGTTATTCGTCTCACCCCTTTGAATTATAAAGGACGTTTATTGAATCCTTATCTAAAAATGTTGTGACTTCATTGTTTAGTTTACGCGCTCACCCCTTGAATTATAAAGGATGTATCTATTGAAATCTCTATCTAAAGAATGTTGTGACTTCATTGTTTAGTTTACGCGCTCACCCCTTGAATTATAAAGGACGTATCTATTGAAATCTCTAAAGAATATTGTGACTTCATTGTTTAGTTTACGTGCTCACCCCTTGAATTATAAAGGACGTATCTATTGAAATCTCTAAAGAATATTGTGACTTCATTGTTTAGTTTACGCGCTCACCCCTTGAATTATAAAGGACGTATCTATTGAAATCTCTATCTAAAGAATGTTGTGACTTCATTGTTTAGTTTATGCGCTCACCCCCTGAATTATAAAGGACGTGTCTATTGAAATCTCTATCTAAAGAATATTGTGACTTCATTGTTTAGTTTACGCGCTCACCCCCTGAATTATAAAGGACGTGTCTATTGAAATCTCTATTTAAAGAATATTGTGACTTCATTGTTTAGTTTATGCGCTCACCCCTTGAATTATAAAGGACGTTTCTATTGAAATCTCTATCTAAAGAATATTGTGACTTCATTGTTTAGTTTATGCGCTCACCCCCTGAATTATAAAGGACGTCTTAATAACAGACCTAACTTTTCTTAAACTGGAATTTGGTTCCTTAGGGTCACTGATTTTTGAAATAATCATGGTGGTCTTAATAGTGGCATTTCATTGTATATTATTTTTATCATCATCCTTATTATTGATATTATTATTTATTATTATTATTATTATTATTGTTATTATAGAAAAGACGTGAGGCAGAGGAAGAGGAAAGAAAGAAGAGAGAAGCCGAGGAGGAGAAACAAAGGCAGGCGGTAATGTATCCGTTGATCTTGTATTGGCAATACAATTTTATAACTGTGTCAGATCTGACTTTAAAACAGGACCTTCCTTCCTTTGATTTTATCTTTATGATCCAAGTTACAGCTTTTGCTTCTTATTAACCTTACTTGGTCTTGTAAACAAGTCTATAACTGCATATGACTGATATTACGGTAAAATACAGGAAAAGGACTGTCAGATTCTTTTATAATACTGCAATACGGCAAATTGAAATTCAGAAAAATTGGCATATTTACTGTTTTCTTCAAATGCAAAGTTGAAGTAACAAATTGATAACCTAAATACAGTTGTTCAAAGATATAACTGTTTTGTATCAGTTCTTCATGATAACTGCTACTATAGCAACTGGTTTTTAATACAGTTCTTTCTTTACAATGGAGATGTTACCTAAATTAAAGGCCAATATAATGATTACCGAAATACATTTTGTGAATGATTGAAACTGTTGAAAACATTTCAGAATTTAGCAATGGATTTAATAGAATTGAACTACAGAAAACCTAGCATAAATCTGAATTGTACACATTTATTTGGTCTAAATATTTTCAAAAAGCTGCGTCCCAAAATGTAGGTTCTAACGAGAGAGTCACCTATTTCAAATTCTTTGCTTTTTACAAAACAGGCTGCTGCAGCAAAGAAGGAGAAAGAAGCTCAGAAGAAGTTACTGAAGAAAGAAAGAAAAACACTGAGAACAACAGTGAAGGTATAGTAAAATAATTACATAGAAGATAGCAAGAGTTTTCAGGTGGGGTCTATCCATTAGTAAAATGACTGACCTTTAGTACCAGCCCTGAAGTTTAAAGTGGCATATCCCTACAATTTACCAATGATAATGCATATCTTTTTTATTGGCTTAATTGCTAAAAAATGAAAATTGATTATTTAAAGAAGAACATACGTTCAAAAATTTCTTCTGTGGGCATTGCATTGATATGGAATGAATGACTATCCACCCAGAGATGGTACAGCAACAACACCCTGCATTCAAGAACTACCCTGCATTCAGCAACTCTCCTGCATTCAACAATCTCCCTGCATTCAGTAACTCCCTGCATTCAACAACTCCCTGCATTCAAGAACATCCCTGCATTCAGCAACTCCCTGCATTCAGTAACTCCCTGCTATTCAACAACACCCTGCATTCAAGAACTCCCTGCATTCAACAACTCCCTGCATTCAACAACTCCCTGCATTCAAGAACTCCCTGCATTCAGCAACTCCCTGCATTCAAGAACTCCCTGCATTCAGTAACTCCCTGCATTCAACCACTCCCTGCATTCAACCACTCCCTGCATTCAACAACACCCTGCATTCAACCACTCCCTGCATTCAACAACTCCCTGCATTCAACAACTCCCTGCATTCAACAACTCCCTGCATTAAGACTTATAATAATGTGATCAGTTTGTCTGTTGTACATGAATTATTTAGTGACCCCTTGACCTGGGGTAATTATTCCTTCAGTATCATTCCCATTTACATGATTTGAATAAAAATGGAATACTCGTAATTTTGGGGTATGCCTCTTTAAGAAAAAGATAGGTTTTTATTGTTAGATTAATGCAGTTCAAATGTGGTCAAATGATTCTATAAAGAACAAAACTATGGTATGCTATAAAAATAGTTTTTGGTGCACTTTCCCAGTACTTCTTGCTAGAAACGAAAACTTAGATACAATAAACAACATGATTGTAGGGAAAAAACAATGAGGGCCATTCATTGTTGCAAAGAATTGTGTTTCAGCTGTGCATCCATCTTGAGAAATATTTTTATTTTCTCAAAACGTTATTTGTCATCTGAATACGGCAAGTTTATATGCCATTACGTATTTGTTTGTTGCGTGTTAAGAAAAATAACGGCTTGTTAAGTTGAAACTAGAAATACTTCTTTACAGTAACAGTACAATACCTTTGCATACTGGCCATCTTGTTCTTTCAACTGGTTATTTGTTTAATAAGTACTTGTTGTAGAATTGTATATAACCATTCTGTTTGTGATTTACAGGAGTACGATTTCTTTACAAACGATGATACAGAGAAAGTAAACAATATGGCAGAGCTGGATAAACTTGCCGAACTTTTGGAGCTCACAAAGTAAGATTTGTTTTATAAATATTGTTACTGGAACACATAAATGAATTCCTAAACTTTATCCTGAGATAATGTTTTTTTCTGTTGCAACCAGAGCATGTCCATGTTAAGGGATATGCAAATAATACTGATTATAAGAAATAAAAAGATTGTAAATGGGTCAGTCCAAATGGAATGATGGACAAGTCCATATGATCTCAGTAGGAGTTAAATGGTGTATCTGTCTCACTCATTTATCTGTAACAAGTCTCACTCATTTATCTGTAACAAGTCTCACTCATTTGGTTTATCTGTAACAAGTCTCACTCATTTGTTTATCTGTAACAAGTCTCACTCATTTGTTTATCTGTAACAAGTCTCACTCATTGTTTATCTGTAACAAGTCTCACTCATTGGTTTATCTGTAACAAGTCTCGCTCATTGGTTATCTGTAACAAGTCTCGCTCATTGGTTTATCTGTAACAAGTCTCGACTCATTGGTTTATCTGTAACAAGTCTCACTCATTGGTTTATCTGTAACAAGTATCACTCATTGGTTTATCTGTAACAAGTCTCGCTCATAGGTTTATCTGTAACAAATATCACTCATTGGTTTATCTGTAACAAGTCTCACTCATTGGTTTATCTGTAACAAATATCACTCATTGGTTTATCTGTAACAAGTCTCACTCATTGGTTTATCTGTAACAAATATCACTCATTGGTTTATCTGTAACAAGTCTCGCTCATTGGTTTATCTGTAACAAGTCTCACTCATTGGTTTATCTGTAACAAATATCACTCATTGGTTTATCTGTAACAAGTCTCGCTCATAGGTTTATCTGTAACAAGTCTCGCTCATTGGTTTATCTGTAACAAGTCTCGCTCATTGGTTTATCTGTAACAAGTCTCGCTCATTGGTTTATCTGTAACAAGTCTCACTCATTGGTTTATCTGTAACAAATATCACTCATTGGTTTATCTGTAACAAGTCTCGCTCATAGGTTTATCTGTAACAAGTCTCACTCATTGGTTTATCTGTAACAAGTATCACTCATTGGTTTATCTGTAACAAGTCTCGCTCATTGGTTTATATGTAACAAGTCTCGCTCATTGGTTTATCTGTAACAAGTCTCACTCATTGGTTTATCTGTAACAAAAGTCTCACTAATTTGTTTATCTTAAACTGCCGAAATATGATTGGTTGTTACTTCTGTCTGCTTAAGTTTATTTTTCCGTTGCAGTTTCTGAAAAAAAAATTCCCCTGAAAGATTCTTATTACTTAAATTTAGTGTGTTAGAGGAATACAGCATTCCAGAGACATCCCTGATTTTTTTCATGCTTAATGTATAGCAGTATTGCAGCTGGACCTCAGTTGAAGGTCTTGTTCAAGAATAAAAGTTTGGGATAAACCTGCTGCACCTTATTAGCAGTGTTAAAAAAAATAAGGGGTTTGACATCTGTTAGATTCTCTCCTTGAAAATGTCTTTCAGGCCATGATTAAGGGAGTGTTTAGTTTTGTGCACTTTTGCATTGATTTTGTTAATTTAAGAAAGCTGAATATTAGATATCAGCTATTTTTTTTATTATTTTTTCCTCGAAACTATATTAAATGGAAAAAAGGATGAAATTGTAGAAAACTCGATATGATTAAGCTATTATGAAATTACAATTTCAGGTTACAGTCTCTGAATGAATCCTTGACATGCGGAGATGGAGAAAAAGCAAAAAATGCCTTTTTGTCACAGGTAAATTTATATTTCATCTCGTGGGGTACGTCCTTGATAACTTTGCCTTATTAGGACAAGTCCTTGATCAAGATTAACAACATTTCTTCCTATATTTATACAAATAAACTGACACAGCAAATGCTCAGGGTGAGTTATTGTGATCACCATGTGTCCGTTGTCTGTCATCAACCTTTTACTTTAAATGACATCTCCTCCTAAACCATAAAGCCATTTTTAACCAAACTTGATAGAAATGTTCCTTATATTTCTCTTTTCTAAAATTGCTCAATCACTTCTGCTCCATTGCAGAAAAGGGCAACAAAAGCTAAAAATAGAAAAAAAAATTAAAACAGCATCTCCTAAATGGCAAGGTAATTTTCTACCAAATTTCACAAAAATGTTCCTTACATAGCCTTCTAAAAAAGTGCTCAAATTATTCTGCTCCATTGAACAAAATGGCTGCCAGAGCTAAAAATAAATTTTCGTCGGTATTTGGCTTCAAATGACATCTCCTCCAAAACCACTAGGCCATTTTAAAGCAATTTTGACAGATATGTTCCTTATATTGCCCTTTTCTAAAATTGTTCAAACTGTTCCGCTCCACTGCACAAGGGGTGCAAAAGCTAAAAATAGAAAAAATTTAAAACAACATCTACTAAATGGCAATGTGATTTTCCACCAAATTTCACAGGAAAGTTCCTTACATAACCCTCTATTTAAATTGCTACAAAGGTTATACTTCATTGAACAAAAAGTCTGCCAGAGCTAAAAATAGATTTTCATTAATATTTGGCTTCAAATGACATCTCCTCTCAAGCCCCTTAGCCATTTTCTTTTAAAGTTTACAGAAATTTTCCTGATATTGCCCTTTTTCTAAAATTGCTCAAACCATTCTGCTCTATAAGGGCTGCAAAGGCTAAAAAAACCCCAAACAACATCTCCATTTAAAGGGCAGGCTGATTTTCCTTACGTATCTTTCTATTAAAATTGCTCAGATTGTTCTGCTCCATTGCACAAAATGGCTTCCAGAGCTAACAATAAATTATCATCAATATTTGGACTCAAAGGACGTCTCTTCACAAGCTGCAAGTTCAAAATTTTATCTGCCCCATAGGTTTTTGTATTAATTATATGATCTTTGAAAATCTTTAGTTAGAAAATTTGACACTAATACTAATAGGGAATCAGTTTTTAAAAATATTTATTCTTAGCCTAGGTAACACACCACCAAATCTCAAATTCTCTAAATGTCAGTGGAGATTTCCTCAAACAGGGATTTTGTTTCCAGACGTTAAAAATATTCACATAAAATAAGTTGAAAACAAGAATGTAACATCTCAAAACAAAAAACATACTTGTAGCATTAAACTGGTTAATGAGAGGTTTGAGAAAAGAACCCACTTTATTTGGATATCACTACTGGCTCATTGATGCTTCATAATTTTGAAAAAGCACTTTGTAGGTAGGATTAGTAGATATTATTTATTAATATTTTGGGGTTTCTGCTTTTCCAAAAAATTACTTCAGGAACTCTGTAAACTCATTTTTTTATCTGGACAGCTGTCATTTCCTTTTTGTTTTTAGCTTACCTGAGCATATCCGGAAGGTGAACAATTTGTATCACCCTGTGTCTGTCGTGCATCTTGCATTGTGGATTGCCAGCAGTCCATTTCCACCAAACTTTACAGAAATGTGCTCAAACATTTCCGCTCTGTTCGGATAAGGCCTGCAAAAGCTAAAAATGGAAGAAAATTCAAACATGTACTCCAAACTGCCAGATCTTTTTCCACCAAAGTTCACAGAAATGTTTGTTATTTATCTTTTTATTGAAATTGCTCGAATGTCCCAAGGTCAGAGATGAAAACAGATTATTGTCAACATTTTGATTCAAATGACATCTCCTCAAAAACCACAAATTCAGATTATGTTGCTGGAGTCAAAATTGACCTCATCCTAAGGTTCCTATTTGTATAAAATATAATATCTTTGAAAACCTTCAATTTAGAAACAGTTATATTGCCTATGATGTTTAATGTCAGAACCACAGCCAAAGTACTCAGGCGAGTAATTTAGGGCCTTGATGGTCCTCTTGTTACACAATGTTTATCATTTCCAACTTGGACTTGTCCCTACCTGAAAACATGTCAGTTAATTGTATTACTTTCAAGTTGCCCAGACAAGGAAGCAATTGCATGTTTTAAAGGATTGATAGTTTGTAAATCAAGTGTTGAATGCAAGTATATGCCGTCTGCTTCATTATTTTATAGCACTTAAAGTTTTTTTTTGCATTCAACCCTAGAAATATTGACCATATTTTTACTTGTAATTGTAGGTTAAGGAACTGAATGACCAGTTAGAAGCAGAAAAACAGAAACAATTAGAAGAAATGACATCAAAGTCTTCTAGTGAAAAGTCTTCCAAGGGAGGTAAACAATGGGGAGAAATGGAGCTGCAGACCTTGATCAAGGGAGTTAATGTCTTTCCAGCAGGGACCAAAGACAGGTAAGAGTTGTGACCCTTTTCATCTTCAGCAGACAGAAGCTTGGTTGATATCTATTTTTTATCATAAAGACGCAAGAAGAAAATGCAGTTGTTAAAGGGAGAGAATTGTGTCTGCACTCGGTCTTTGAACTTGTACTGGGATTAAACTTTGCCGTTTGTGTACAGATCATTTGTAATATACAGAATTACTCATTTAACTGCTCAAATATTATGTTATAGTTTCAGGTGCAATTTTTGTACTAACTTTTCCCAAAGTATGGTTAATTTTTCTGGTTTTTTTTTTTCACTTATCTTCAGATGGGAGGTAATCTCAAATTTCATCAAGCAGCATGTACCGACTAGTGACAAGAATTCTAAAGACGTGCTGGCCAAAGCCAAAGAATTACAGAAAAATGGTAGGGTTTTAAAATCTTCTCTTTTGTACACCTAGAAGAAAGGTAATCATTTATTGGTCTGTCTGTGTTGATGTTAGATGTAAGGGGCTGTGTTACAAGGGTTGTAGATTACCTGACTTTTTGTATGCAAAAGATTGGCAGTTTTTTGCATAGCTTATGGTTAGAACTGATCTGTTCAGAAAAAAATGATATGATAACCTTGTTTAAAAGTGGGCAAGCAGTTTGTTGAAAACAAACTTAAGCTACAAAGCCTTTAAAACTGCCTGTGCAGATCTAGGCATATGGTTGCCTTACCTTGGGAAGAAATTGGAATACCTAAAAAAAAACCTACCCATCCAAGTTGGTGACCACCTAGTGTCTCACATTCTTTCCGGGATGGAAACTGAACCAGGGTAGCGTTGATTAGAAGCAAGATTGCATATCATTGCACTTTTTCGACAGCTTGTTTGCAAAACAAAAACTTCGAAGTTATAATACTTAAGCTGTTAATTAAGTGTCCAAATAAAGTTAAAATTGTTAATTAGATGAAAAAAATACTAATGAACTTGTAGAGTAAAATGTTGGAGTTTTGATAAATTGTTGAGTAAATGAATAAGTGATGTAAAAAGCAGCAATATTGACACAGTTTAAGATGTAATGATAAAAATTTGAGATGGTATAAACAGTTGTTTTATTGATTTTGTGAACTATTTGACAAAGTAACAAGATAATGACTCTGGTACAAGAATTGTTACATGAGGTTCTGATGTCATATTTTCTTGGTACAAGAATTGTTACATGAGGTTCTGATGTCATATTTTCTTGGTACAAGAATAGTTACATGAGGTTCTGATGTCATATTTTCTTGGTACAAGAATTGTTACATGAGGTTCTGATGTCATATTTTCTTGTAATAGATACAACTTTGAAAAGCAAAGCGTCCGAACAGGCTTTCCAGAACTTTGAAAAGGAAACAAAAAGAGTTAGTCAAGCCAAACCAAAAGAAGGGGTGCTCAGTGAGAGAATGGAAAGTAAGTACTCGTGATATAATGATAATGGATTTAAATCGAGTCATTGTTGCCAGTTGTGTGTTGTTGGCAAAAATCAATTTTCATTTCCAAAAAGTGTGGTGATAAAACTGTCCCATTTGGTTGAAAGTGTACAACACTGGTGAAAGTGTTGCCAATTTCTCAATAACAGTTCGGTTATTTTACGCTGGTAAATCAAAATGCTATTTTCGATTCGATTCGATAATCGATTTTTGTTTCAGTCCAATTTTACAACACTAGTAAATACATTCGAAACGCGTTTCTTCTAATTATCAATGGTTCTGATAACGTTGTTCAGTAGAATCATAATTATTTGTTTTAATTAATCCTTCTTTGATAGTAAAAAGTACATGAACTTGACTGAAGAATGTTGATATTAATGCATTGTAACTTTGTTGTATTGTGATTCCTTTAATCCCATTATTTTGGCCTGTTTTTATAATACCAGAAACATATATAAATCACTTATAAGACCACTTGGATTATTTCAGTATCTAGCAAAAATCAGCAGTGTTGAAAAACTAGAATCTTAAATTAAGAACATTAATGAGACTTGGTTCAATCCCCCTAATGGCCGGTGTCTTCTCAGTGATATTTGATCTCAGACAGTGTGTCTATAGGTCATTTGTCCCTCACCTCTGAATCAAGTGAGGAAGTAGTCAGTGGCTTGCAAAGAGATTGTTTAGTAAACTGGTTGGATACCAGGAATGCTTTTTAGGTGGAGTGATGCCTGAAAGTGACCACAATGGACTGACTGCCTGGATGTGACCACAGGTGTTGAAACTAGCATTAACCCCAATATAACAAACAAAAAACAAAGTAATGAGACATTTTCTGAACTGGTCTTGTAAGAGGAACTTGGCTATAGTTTATTCATAAAATAGGAATTAAGTAGTAGTGTATTTCAGAAGTACATTGTGTTCTGAATCTCTCATGGTTTACATATGTAAAGCCATAAAGTTACCTGTCAGATGTATAGTTTAGCTTTATGTTATAGCTTGACTGTCTTTAATACTTACAGTTAAAGTGATCAACTTTGAAAAACTATTACAAATCAAACAAGAAATTAAACCATTTGCTTAAGAAATAATAAGCCATTTTCATTTCTTGAACAGTATTATAGTTTCATACACAAAAATCTATGTGGTAACAGGCCTGTGGTCTGGGAGCAATATTTGTGTCCTAGCTATTATTTGAAACTAAGTATAATGAAAATACCAGAACCAGTAAGCTATCTAGTCACTAACCTGTGTCAAGGATATACTTTGTGAAAAGGATCAGTATGTTTATTGTAGCAATTGGATGTAGAACCTATAAAGGTTGAACATGATTAGCTAGATTAATTAGAACTTTTCTTGGCAGCAGGCCAATTCAGTTGAATTAAGTTCATTGACCTACAATGCACTTTATTTGAGTCATAATTCCACTGAACTTAAATGCACAAACTGAGCAAATTTCTGTTATCAATGTAAAATTTTGTATAAAGAAAATTTAAAGAAATACTCCATAGGGTTCTTCAGCATATAGACTCATTTCTCCATACAGACACATTTCAAAGCATCTTTAAGTAAACTATTTGTATACTATGCTCTCTTAGCTGTAGCAGAACAACAAATCAGAGAAATGGGGACAAATCCAGCCCCTTGGACAACAGATGAGCAAAAACTGTTGGAGCAAGCCTTAAAGACGTTCCCTGCCAGTACGCCAGAGAGGTGGGAGAGAATAGCAGAGGCAGTGCCAACACGGAGTAAAAAGGATTGTATGAAGAGATACAAGGTATGTTACCTATTTAAGCCCTTGTATAGGGGCAGAACCTAAGACCTGGGGTAGATGCAGGTTTGAATTGAGGTACATTACCCTTGGACCTACGGTAGATGCAGGTTTGAATCAGTTTTAAAGTAACGCATATACATAAGTTTGTGAGTTTTCTTGAAATCTGAATAGCTATGTTTAGATTCTTTCATAATTTTTTGCAGCAAAAAATTTTAGTAAAATAAAGTGAAGTTGAACAAATCATTTTTTGTTTAGATAAAAACTTTGATTTACTCCTTGCAGATGGTCAGTCATTTATGACTTGCCTCTTTAAAGGGGCTGTGCTCCAGATGACAAAAAAAGAAAGTTTTCTTGTATTATAAATTTCTTGTAATATTTATGACTAATGCTTAAAAAATAACTTACTGACAAAAAATAAGTCAAATAATTACATTATAAATTGATTTTTTTCCTTTCAAAGTGCTATACCGTAACGCGACGGTATAAATATATCTTATAAGATTTAAAGTAAATATCTGTAATATCACATGCGGCGATGGTGGTGACAGTAAAAGTGTTGGAAGTATTTTGTTAACATGAGGGTCCAGAGTTCAAATCAGGCTGGAGCGAAAATATTTTTTTTATTCTATTTTGACTTTTATAATCAGTTTTGAAGTAAAATATTATGTTGTTATAATCTCACGGCATCTAAATATATAATTTATGAAAAAAATTTTTTTATGTCAAATCTGGAGAACAGCCTCTTTAAAGGTGCTTATTCACTTTTGTGTAAAACTCAGATTTTCAAAAACACTAAAGAGAGTGTTTAATCATCCTCATCAACTTAAAATTCAGTGACCTACAAAGCGTTACTAATGTACTTCAAAACAACATACGTCTAGATTTTACTTTTGGCATAAAATAAAAATTTGCTGCCGGCTATACCTTGAATCATTTTTCTATCACACTAAGTCTCCAAATCTCAGTTTTGGTCAGATTCCTAGAAATTTAATTTTGGTAAAAAATCAGAATAAGCAGCTTTTAACATCTTACTTTTTTTGACATTAAATCCCAATAAACTAAACCAAACCAAACATCTTACTTTTTCCAAATAATATCTTCGTTAAATATATACCATTGATTATCTCCCTTTAGATGGACAGACCTACATTATTTTACTTCCCTTTTTTATCTTCAGGAACTCGTGGAGTTGATAAGAGCCAAGAAAGCAGCCCAGGAAGCTGCCAAAGCCAAGAAATAATTAACGTACTAATTATCTAGAGGATATTATGTTTATATTATAAAGAAAAGATAATCTTTCTGTGTTTGCACCAGTGACAAAAATGTACCTTCCACTTCCAAGAAGACGACAGTCATCATGTGAAATAGACTTGTGCAGATAAAGCCAGATAATTGTTGAACAATGAATGGATGTATAGTCCAACAGTTTTAGATCATTGCATTCTGAATACTTAAAATATGAATGTAGATGATGAAGATACTGTTTTCTTGTCTAGAGAAATTTTCAACCTTTGTACAATGGCTTTTCCATAGTCCTATAAATAAAGCTTGACCTAACTTATTTCACATTTGGGCATCTATGGGTTATGGCTTTGTCGCTCAATTTTATACCAATGGTGAGCAGACTAACAAAATATATCTTGAAATAAACTGTTAACAAATACAAGAATGTGTAAGAAACAAGATAGTATGACACTTGCCAGTATATCAAATTATGCAGAGGTGTTTCTTTCTCATTTCGTTTATTCTGTTCTATCTATGTACTAGGGATGCAAGAACAGCCGGACTTTTCCAAATGTCTGTGTTAACAAGCTACTCTTAAGTTGTTGCGCAAATTGAAATTTGACAAATTTAATTTGTGTGTACATGTCATTTCTGCGGTATTTTTTTCTGACTTAAATGTGTGCACAAGTAATCTATGATGTAACACAGTCTGAATTCTTAAAAAAATGTACTGAATGAGGCAGTCCTGATTCACTATTGAAACCACAATAAAATTTCGTCTAAGATATCCTAGCTATTAAACTTATGGGATACACCTATACAAAACAAAATGGCTGAACTAAACAGTGAAAACATGAGCAAATAGCAATTAGATGGGAATTTGTGTGTTTCAAGACACATTTTCAGAAATTACCAGGTAGTATTGCACAATTTGAACTTAGATAGTTTCATTTGTTTACAATTGGTTACAAACGTGAAATAAGTTATGTCAGGTGTTATAGGACTAGCTTTTCCAGAAAAACCCACCCAAGGATGGCACTAAAAAATTTCTCATATGAAGAGTTTTAAATTGTAAACTCCCGTAAACTCTTGTCAGAAAATGTCGTTACAGTCATTTGACTGATAATCTTACTGAGATGTTATGAAATTAAAAGTTTTCAAGCTTTTTGTCTTCTTTACTTGGGAAAAACTGCCTTTATTTGATGATTTTCAGTTTTAACAGTGTTGGGTTTTGCTGTTTTAAATTTTCTTACAATACTTGGCCGAAAGAATTCCTAAAACTGGATCAACAGAATGGTTTTTCATATCTCTATCTTGTCTTGTAACAGTTGTTTGCCGTATTTGTGTTAAATTCATAACTATTCAAGATCCTGATTTGAGCCTTGCATTATTGCATAGTTGGTTATGAAGAGAATTGCACTGTGTATGAGCAAAAACTCTGCATCCTCTTACTCCAAAGTTATTGCCCTTTGTTTGATTTTATATAATAAATATTTCTACAGGTCAACTGCATTACAGATAAGCAATTTACTTGCTTTTTTCTGAATTCACTGAGGAAAATCGCAGAAAGATGTTTTTACTTTAACACTGGTAGAGTGACTGCCCTTTCTGATATTTAAACTAAACAGTCCTATATAGATGATCTAGATCAGAGTCAAGTGTTAGTATGCTGGATTTGTAATCCAGGGGTAGCTAACTCGATTCTCTGCTCCTCCAACAACATTGCTTTTGTCTTTTGATGAGACATAAAACCAAAGCCCCAGGTGTCTCTGAGATTGGCTGCTTTCTATATTTTGCACTATCCATCACAAATAACTAAAAGCTGCAAGGAGAGTCAGCCATATGGATAACTGGTTCCAACGATAAACTCTGGTAACAATTAGTAAAATTTTCATAGTCATAATGCTTGTCATTCTAGTAATTTACAGAGTTGTCCCCCTTTGTTTTAATTTAAAGCTATGTCTTTTTTTTTAAAAGTGACAGTTCGATTATGTTGTAGAAACCAATAGTTTATTTATCCTTTTAAACAATGTCTTTCCTTGCTTTTGCACCCCTTACTTAAATATTCCAACCTATACAGATTTCAGAATTACCGTTGAAAATCACTAGGAAATTGTGTATCAGTGTTCAATACACAGCGAATGTGTGAATTTCTACTACATGTTATGCTTGAATTCATGAGAAAACTAAAAATTGTCTACATTTTATACCTAAATTTGAAAAAAAATACTGATTTCTCGTTCAAACCAATTTAAGTTTAACTTCTGTTCATTATTTGTGATATGTTCATGACAAAAACCCTGTGGAAACAGTCCTCCATCATTTTGGTCTTTCGAATAATTGTAGCTGGTGGAGATATTGCCAACGCAAAATTAGCTCAGCGCTGTCTTACACCACGTCAAAGAACTGACAGTTGAACCTAATGGGATATTTCGGTATTTTATTTAGCATCACTGTGCTTTGATTTATTTTTAGCTTGTTTTTAGAGCTGTTCTACTCGCCCCTGCATCCGCGTCCACTTCCAGATTTCTGATTAAAGTTTTTATGTAGTAAAATATTTTTACTATAACTTCTTTATTTCTTGACTGATTCTCTTCAAATATATGTTTCTTATTACCACCCACATCATATATGGTAAAGTTCATAACTCTAGCACCTATATTTCCAGAATTATCTCCCTTTAAACTTAGAATTTTCCTTAAAAATTGTAATATTTAACAATGTCTTCTTTATTTCTTGAGGGATTTACTTTAAATTTCAAATATGTGTTCCCTTTCATCACCCACATCATATTTGGTAAGGTTCATAACTCTAGCACCCAAATTTCCAGATTTATCTCCTCTTTAAACTTAGGATTTTTCTAAAAATTGTAATATTTAACAATGTCTTCTTTATTTCTTGAGGGATTTACTTTAAATTTCCAACACCAACTGATTACCAACTCTTCAGTTTATTGTCAACACAAATTTTTATGCCATCACTCTATAATCTTTATAGTCATACATAAATTATGTTCTGCAATTTTCTTGTCAATATTCATGATAAAATAATAAATATTATATAATATTTCATCTACCATGGAAAAGATTCTTGAATTAAATTGATTTTTAATAGTTATCCCGTTCTTAACTGTCCAGTACAAAAATAGTCGAGCGTACTGTCTCCACTGACAGCTCTGGTTATATATGCTGTTACTCGAAATGAGTAACTAGTAATACTAGGTGAGATCGAATAAGGCATTAAACTACCATTTTTGTCAATAAAACAACACCAAGTATGTTCAAAGTCTATAGATAAATCACTTGCAATACGCAATCAGAAGTGGTTTATTTAGACATGAACACGAGTAAAGACGTGCTGTGAATATATCGAGAACGTCGCTGTAAGCAACATTGCTGACGTTTGTTAAAGAATACGTCATTTACTTGAAG
Source organism: Cyclina sinensis (assembly GCA_012932295.1). Taxonomy (NCBI): domain Eukaryota; kingdom Metazoa; phylum Mollusca; class Bivalvia; order Venerida; family Veneridae; genus Cyclina; species Cyclina sinensis. Next base: position 6,780,927 of record JAAONU010000009.1, on the reverse strand, counting down.
TGAGAACAGCAATTACCAGTTAAATGATATCCAAATTCCAAAGTGTAAGATTGGGTAGGTTTATTCCCAATGGTTTGTCAGAAATACACACTCGTTAATCTTGAAAAAAGTGCATGGTACCTGGGCAAACGAGTAAAATTCTTCTATTCCATGTCTCGTTAGGTTTATTTATCGTTGGTACCGGTTGCTCATATGAATAATTCCTCTGAACAGCTGAGATATTTTAGGCTATGGCAGGTCGTGTAAGACAGAGAAAGAGCCCATTCCAGAAGCACATCTGGTTCTGATTTGTGCGAGTTTTAAAGGAGGTGGGGGTGGGGGGTCTCGAACTCGGAACCCCTAGGTTATAAGCCTTTGTTGTGTTGTCACTAGGCCATGGATCAGGTCTACCAAAGATTTTTTTTTTGAAGCTTGTCTGATTCGTCGTTTTGAATTTATTTCGGATGACGTCATTCGTTTATGCGCAGCACCGAAGTGTGACGGACCGTCATCGGAAGCACGTGGAATATGTAAACAAATTTAGCATTTTCACGTCCATTCAAAATTTCAAAGCTGCATTTTTATGGCTAAATTATAAGCAAAAGTGAGAAAGTGTGGATCAGATATAAGGCATTTAAGTTAGTTTTATGTTCTACGTTCTCGCTAAACTGCGGGGTGTATTATGAATATGATCATATTATTATTTTTGTAAATAATGGAACTTTGAAACAATTATACATTATGCAAATGTACATCGTAAAAAGAAAAAGGAAAGTGAAGGGCAATGCTTCAGAAAATTTTCTGTCGCATAAATCGACACTTTCAAAATTTAATTCAACCCGCTTATTACATATGTACCTCTTTAATTCGATATAACAGTTGTCTCCCATTAACACTGTGAAAAAAAGATGTCGGCAAGTTTCCAATCTTCAAAGAAGATATTAATTCAATGTGAGCATTTCGTTTTTGGCTGCATCTCAGGAAAAAAAGAGGTACCTATGGTAGAAGTTAAGCTCATTTTATTTCTACAGGTAAATTAGAAGCTAAAACAACAGCCGTGCAATAGCGAGAACTGGTTCTATGCCTAGTTAACGTGAGAGCTATATACATCCTGGAATTTTATCTGTGTAATCTGTTGTCAGTACATTTTAAAAAATGCTCATTTTGAAAGACGTAAGGAATGCCCGTAAATGTGTACACAGATCTATGTATGCTTGAGAAAAAGTAATACACGTGTAATCTGAAGAGGTTTAATGTATGTGTTTGTACAGGTGTGGACAAAACGTGAATAGTATGTGAATGTTTTCATGAAACTTTCTGAATGAAAAATACATATTCAAAGAAGTGCACGTGTTTAACAGATTTATTGGTGATATTGCGAATTTAGCGTTTACCTGTGTTGATATACATTAACATAAATATCAAGGAAATCTTTTACTTTTTTATGTGGACGAAATATCGTGAGTACAAAACTCGAGGAATTTTATTCAAGGTAGGTATAACCTGTGTCTCTGATGTGTACTAATCTATTATAACCTGTGTCATTTCATCGTTTCGATCATGGGTTATATATATGGGAATAAATTTACTGATCTGGAAAAAAATCGGACATCTTTGAGATCTTCATCTTCACATTTGTAAGGCCCTGTTATTTATTCATACTGTGAATTGTGCATGGAATGTTTTAATAACACGTATCGTTAAAAAGGACAATATTAGACCGGCTGTTATGTTAAATAAAAATATCGTTGGTATTGCAAAACAAGGTATTGTAGCATTCATTATCTGAAAATAACTGAAACAGCCCAAGACTGTGATATCTATTCCCAAAATGTTCCACTAAAGACAAACTCATCATTATCTTAGATATATCCTTTGATCATTTGCTCCAACATTATTTATTTTTACTTTGAAAATGGTTACACTTCTACCGGAGGTGAAAGATTGATTTGGCCCCTAGTACTTTAACCGAATTTTGTGTACATATCTTATAACTTCCAATGTTCTTTTGTCACCTGTATAAATGATAAGCAGATAATGTTTTGACACGATCCTTGACTTCGGGTGAACCAATGTGTTTCCAATTTTGTTGTATTACACAAGGGTCATTGACTGCGGTAGCAAAGCGACTGCTTTAAATTCACAGAAGACAAACAAAACACAGTTCTGTCAAGAATGATTTCGTTGTATACACGCACTTTTGGGCAGAGCATTCGTTAAAGAGTTCGTCGCCCGATGTTTCTCTATATAAATAAGTCACTTTGTGTATACAGCATTGTTAACGGTGTAATAACCTCCACTGCGGTAGTTCTGGTAACTGGTGCCTGCAATTTTCCGACCAATTTGAGTTAAGTAACTGCTGTCAGTAATTTTCCGACTAGTTACAATTAATTTGCCCGTTTGATTTGCCACAAAACAATAGTTTAGTTACAGTCTATTTTTTTAACACCACGTTTTAATGCCAGAGCTATTGTTAACCATGTTTAAATGACGGTGTAACATTTCTTTCAATTAAAATGAAAAGTGATAAATATTTATTTAAGAATAACAAAAACAAACCTAATAAATTTTCGAGTGCTGTTTGTGATATAAGAAAAATGGGGGTAGAGGGGGTAGATGACACAGTCTAATCTCTCTTTAGCCCCGTCAATTTAAAATGGCTGCATTGCTCACGTGAATCCTAACAAGAATAGTTGATAGTTCCCATCAAACTGAATATCTTTAAATGGAAAGACAAAATTGGATACTGATAAGATTGCAAATACTCTTGTTACCATGTAAACGTTATAGTTACCATGCCTTCCATTTCTAATATCATCAATATATTTTCGCAATATCAAGCCGCATTATTGGATGTTTATAGATAAATACCTTCAAGCAGTGGCACTCAACATGCATTCGACATGCCACCAAACAGAAGAGAAATAAAATATAATAGGAATATATTTCTCTAAGTGTACCAGTCAAATACAGTATATTGTATAGTAATCAAATAAATGACATTTCCCAAGTGGTAAGAATCATTACCTATAAACATGTAACAACAAGCTTGATATTAACAATTACATAACACAGTAACTGTTTTATTAATCATTCAGTGATTTACTTAGTTGAATATCGACGTTGAGTTTTTTTTGTACTCGTTCACAGGTAAGTCAAATGAGACACCATTTGTATAAAGTGTCACATTCGGAACTGCTCGGGCGACTTCAATACGAAGTTGTCGGAAAAGGCCGAGTTGTTACGATTGCAAAGTGTCAGTTTCTAAGAACAGCTCTCGTGCACTGCTTCTGATTCGTACCTTAGATCAAACGAACCGAAGGACGAATATTCTACTCGGTTTCAGTATAAAAACATAATGAATGGAGTCGTGCTGTGATTTCAGAACAAAAACGAGCTACATTTTTTTGTTGGGTTAGGAAGCAGATCTCGACTGCCTAGCTTCTGCAAGATATTTGAGACTGTTTTAGTTAAATGATCAAAAACGTAAAAAGAGAAGAAAAAAATGTGAGTCGGACTATTCGACTGCTTACGCTATTCCCAGGCAGCTGTCATTGTTTACACATTTCGGTGATGTGGTGCAGAGTTTTTGATATCCTTACTACGTTGGAGGAACAGTGATTGAAGGGTTAAATTGTTGGACACCTAATCCAGAAGTTATTAGTTCAAATCCTACCAGGGGTGAGAGTCTCCAGTGACATTCCACATACATCACTTTCAGCGCGAGTACTGGCTAGAACGCAGGAAGCAGTCATCGAGAGGGATTAATATAAGTTGCACTTAAAAACTTGCTTTCCAATCGATGTAAAATAAATAAGTTTAAACTAAACTAACAATGTAGACGTTTTACAAGTTAATAAAGATCATCTTCTGTTCTGTTCCTAAAGTTTACGAAACTAAATGATCATATAGAAGAGAACAACTCTGCTACTCAATCTGTTGCTGTTTATTGTGTCATGGTCAGAGACTTTTCTTAGAATATTTTTAAAACAGTTGTACCCGCACAATATAGTTAAAGTGCTAAGCCTTTTCAAATGCACATAAAACTAGTTTTGGGTAAAATTTTAAAACATTGTACTGTGACTGTTCATAACAATGACGCACATTTTTTATAGAACGAACACTATCTTAAGTCTACTTCAGGGAAGCTTTGTTTTTCAAATTACTTCTAGCCTGACGGTTAATCAGTGTGAAAAAAAAACCTTAAATGCTTTTAATCAACTCTACATGTTTCTAAGACTTCACCTGAAGTGATTGAGATAATAACGATGAACACGACCTGGCGTTAAATGTATGTTTGTCAAAGGGTTTGGTAATAAATCTGTTGCTATCTTATTGCCGAAATAACAACCAACAAGTAAGAATAAACACAAAGGAGATAAAATTCCATTCTACATCTATGCACACACATGTCTCGGGATAGAACGCAGATCGACTTAGAAAGACGTTCACTTAAATCTTGAGCATACCAATACATTCAAAATCAGAAATTTGAATGATACTGGCAAAGCATTACACAGTTTTAAGATATCAGTCAAAACTTTTTAGGTATAATCCCAGCAAGCGTCAAAGTAACGATCATACCATAATATTTTTCATTATATAATAATATCCCCTGTCAAATATTGACCAGCTCTGGGAAGGAATTGCTCTTGGTTTACATTGTATATCAAAATCGATCAAATAGATGCTGTAAGACAAACAGAAATGTCATTGACGTAAATGATAGTTTCTTTTTTGTGTGTGTCTTATAAAATACATAAACAAATATACAACTCAGCTTTTCCTAAGCACCAACTATTTAAGTGTGAATATTTTCGGCAATGATTCGATTACCGTCGCACAAATGATACCGATTTTGTGTTTAATCAATTTGATTGAAAGACAAATTTAACATTTTTTTTTACGGATTTTGTATTAGATATACGCCCGAGAATAGGAAGACCCCCTATATCCAAGATTTTTGGACACGCAGCTTGTTTTCCAAATTTTCACAACCCCATTTATGTTTACAAGTTTAGACTCCGTAGCATGTGTGTGACCAGTTGCTCACGACAACTGCTTGGCAACGCCTTCTCATGCTCTCTATGAGGTTTCTGACAGTCCTAGCGGGGATGGCGGCCCATTCTTGCACCAACATGGCATCAAGCTCCTGGATGCTTCTAGGCTGCATCTGGCGAGCTGATATCCGTACCTGCAACTCATTATACATGTGCTCGATTGGATTTAGGTCGGGTGATCGAGCTGGCCAGTCAAGGCGCTCAATACTGTCGCCCCCCTCTCCTCTGCAGGTAGCGCTGGACCCCTCGGACACTATGGGGACGCGCATTACTGTCCATTAAAATGAACTGATCGCCCACTGCCCCGGCAAAAAGCCTAACCTGGGATTCTAACATCTCATCGATGTACCGCTTACCAGTCAATGTACCTCTGTTTAACACAAAGAGGTAAGTCCATCCCTCTCAGCTGATGCCTCCACACACCATAACTGACCCACCCCCGTAACGGTCGTGCTCAGCAAAATTTCCGGCTTGAAACCTTTCCCCAGGTCATCTCCAGACTCTTGTACGTTAGTTAGTATAGTCTTAAGCATTCCAAACGGGCCTTGCAATGACGACGAGTCAATAGAATTCTTATTCAGGGTCTTCTTGATCATCGCTGATTACCCTCTTGCAACCTTTTACGCACCGTTTGAGTACAAACATTGACCCCAGAAGCATTAAGAAGGTCATTACGAAGATGCGTTGCTGTTGCAAACCGTCATCGACTGGCCTTTATAATCAAGAATCGGTCTTAAGCTGCTGTCGTCACCCTTTGTCTGCCTGCACCATGTCCTCCTGACGGGTGTACCATACTGCTGGTACCTTGCCCAGGCTCTGCTGTTGATGGTGTGGTGTACACCAAGCGCCACACCAACCTCACGGCTTATCATAGCGTTTGCCATGTCAAAGAGACCAATGTAAAAAGGTCTGACCTTTGAATGACCATACATTTGAAATCTCGGTGTATATGGACAATAATGTGTATCTGTTCCCATTAAAAAGAAAAACAAAAACAAAAACAAAAAATAATCACAGATAAAGCAGCTTGCATTTAGGTTTGGGGGCATCTCAAATCATTGCTGAATCAAACTATGCAAAATGGATAATTAAATCCTTATTAAAGTGAGAAAAGTTTGGTGCTTAGCAAAACTTCAGTAGTATATATTATTTTGATAACTTAATAACAATTCAAACTAGAGTACTATGTAGTGTTGTGATAACAATATTGTAATACAACAGAAAGGTTTTAAGACAATTGATATATCGCTTAACGGTGAATTTTGAGACATAAGCAATCGTTTCATGTTTTTAATCTACAAAGTCATACCAACTGTTTTCACTGCTTCGATCGACAGTTTGATTTATAGTACAATCTAAATGTATTGTAAATTTTCCGAGATAATTTCAAGATTATTTAGATATTTATTATGTTAGTTTTCTTGTTGTACGATTATGAAAGGTTGCCTTTGTTGATGTGATTATCTTTATGACAGCATCGGGGAAAAGACAGGTTTGTTTCTATAAGAAACAAGAAAAACAAGAACAAAATCGTATCTCTATTTTCTGAAGTTAAACCAATGAAAATATCAATAACATCGTTTATTTTTTTTTGTCAAGTTTTGTTTCTTTGTTTGTTTTTCTTCTTTTTTTACAAATTCGCTAACTATATTTTTAAGAGTGCAAATCTCTTCTGAAGAAACATGAAAACTGAAGTCCTTCGTGTTCTAACAAATCCATACAAACTGGGCAGCAATGACTACAAATACGCTGCATCTTAGAAAATAGATAAGAGCGTAATTTTCTTGGAGTACTTACGATATTTTTATTGCTTTTTCTCTGAAAGACTGATGTTCACTTTCCGAACCCAGTTCACCTTTTTGCAATGTACTTTTCGGCAAGACATACAACGTAAACAACTTTATTCAATAGAGAGACAGTCAACAGTTTCCCAGAGTCGCGCATATTCGGCAATACATACTATGTAAACAACTTTATTCATTAGAGAGGCAGTCAACAGTTTCCCAGCTTTTCGGTAGAGTCGCCCATAAACAATGTCGATGGCTCGATCACATTTGAAAAAATGTGAGTATTTTGTTTTTAACCGAACATTGTGAAATATAATATTTTTAGTGCTGAGCCAAAGAGGAGGTTGGAACAATGTTACATGACGATTATGTGGGCCAACACCTACTTCACGGTAAAGAAATCACTCAAGATGTGTCTCCTCGTAAAAGAAAACACACGAGTTGATATTTGGTACAAGTTCTAGCAACGTCATTATGGGGTTTTTCTTATCGAAATTGCATCTAAAATGATGAGAAAAATGTTCTACGTGGCATGACATTCTTCGATTTTTGAAAAACAAGCATGCTCTTTAATAACGTATATTTTTTTATAAAATGTGCTTACCTTTTTCAGCCTTGTTTTGGTCGAGGGCTCTACAACGGAAGTGTCGAGGGCTCTCATTTCAACAGATCACCAAAATGTGAAAGAGCCACCGTTTAGTAGGGGTGTAATAATCACCAGCCATTTGATTTCGATATATTGGTGGCCAAATTTCAAAGTTTTTTCCAACAGAAATGTTCCTTTAATGGACCTTTATCATATTTATTCGAGTTACATTGGTTAAAAGAAAGAAAAAAAACTTAAAATTTTGAAAACAGATTTTAACCTAAACATACTGACCTATGTTCTATTTTTGGAGGTTACAGCAAGGAACAATATCTACAATGATTCTCGGGTGAGCAATATAGAGCAATCATGGCCCTCTTGTTATTAATCAAATACCAAATATTACAATATCAATTTTTTACATGACCTGACCACCATTGCGTGCAATATCGAAATTTGACCAGCTGTAAAAGTGATCAAAAATTACCAAGACGCATGGAAACGCAAAGACGCAACTTTCAGAAATTATTTAATCTAAGTATCTAAACATGTAAACGTTTACTGAGGACGAGCATTCTTTAAAACTTGTTTTGTTTTAAATATTCAAGATCACTTTGACCAAACACAGTCTTACATGTTGCTACATCTCTACTATTTTGTATATATCTTTTGTCTGGCAAACGCTTCGCAGTTTCAGTTCAGTTTGGTCATTTTTCAAATATTCCATAATAAAAGTGTGCGTTAAATATCACTTTTAGGTTAATAAAGAAAACCAGATAGACTTAAGAGAATAAGAGTTTTAAAAATACTAGTATTTAAAAAAATCTGATTTGTTTTCTTTTTATCCTTAATTATATTGACATCCTATTGGTAGCAGAACATGGTAGTAAGCTTTGATAAGATTAGAACATACACATTTTTTATGAATTTAAAAAATAGAAAAACTCCATAGAAAACTTAGCAAAAAAGGTTTAAATAACTGTTATTTAAAATCTAGTGTTTTTCCCTTTGTTATTTATATACATATAACAATTATAAGTGGAAGTGGCGGATGGCTCTCCGACCTCACTTTCCACACTAACGGGGATAATAAATGAGCAACTGCGTGGCTGAAATAAAAAAAAATGTTTCGTCTTATCGAGGCTCGTACTTACCCCGCCCCAAAGATATATGCCCCATCAATCAGACTGTTGACTGTGTTGACCAAGCTATTTTAGAATATATATATTTTGGCAACAAGAACAGAAAAGCTGACGTCATAATCAGCATAGTTCCGTACAATGTGAGATAGAAATAGATACATATTGAGTAAAATCACCTGTTAGCTAATTGTCTTATATTTCATATCCTGTCTTTATGGAGCTATTTAAGAGACCACCAAGTGACTTCTATATTCACGTTTTTCACATGGTAAAGCATTTGTATGAATATCTGTTAGATACAGACTAACAGACTCAAGACTACTTCTGACATTTTGGACTGAATGGCCAAATTCAAGTAAAGTTAGAGTCGAGATCTTAGTGATGTATGGTTTGTCTTGACTTGTCCTTGGCTGTATTTGGATAAAAAAAGAAATAAAAATAAATAAAAAAATAAGATAAAATTAATGTTTCGTCTTATCGAGGCTCGTACTTACCCCGCCTCCCAAGATTTTGCCCCGTCATGTCGATAGTTTTACCATAGTTAATTAAAACGTTTTGCGCTTAAAATAAAAAAAATGCATCTACTGTTAAAACTATAGCACTCAACAGATTGTCAGATGTCATTTTTACAACCTGAAACTTTTAAAGATAGACCTCATTTCTTTTGTTTGTTCGCTTTCAGCTGAAATGAAAATGAACCAGTTCAGTTATCATTACATATTGCATGCCCATTTTGCAAGCAAGTTTAGCCCGTTGATAGACCATTACTGCAATTGTCATACTTTCATTCCCCTTTTTTCACGTACATTTTTATTTTTAAATATTGGTGATTAAATAGGTCCACTTCGCCGGGCGCTTTTGTTTATTTGTATCTTGTATTTTGGGTGGCTAGGGATTTATTACAAACAAGCACCTCCTGTGTGTATAAACGCCATAAGAAAACAATTTAAACATATGTTCTTCATGACATTTTAATTGTTTTTCATTTCATTAAAGTATGAGACCATGAAATGCATTTACAGTATATAAACAGTTTATTTTAGGTGTGCCCCTTTTCAGTAATTACGACCCTTTGTCACTTATTTGTATGCATATTGAACCTTAAAAGGAAAACAATATTGTTAACGAAACATGACATGCAGAGATTTAAGTATTCGATTCAACCTTACAGCGTAAAGACTGGGGAAGACTGGAATATCTTGAGTTATTGCCCTTTGTCAATTCTAGTATGCATTATATAGTTAAAGTATATATTTGAAGATTTTGATTCAGACTTACTAGTACTATAAATAACACTTTTCAGAGAAAAAACAATGAAATGTTTTATTGTGAATGTTTTAATGGAAGCTAATCTTGTTAGGTCATTCAAAGACCGTGAGGATTATTTTAAATCCTCCCCCTAACTGTCAGCTCATGATAAATGTGATGCAAGATTCATTAACATAAGATAATGCATTTACATTTTTCAGTAAAAAGCTGATTACTCCACGACATTGTTAAGCAAATGCTGTATTCAACATAATTATTCCTTTGAGCTGGCATGTTGCCCATTCTTGCAAGTGCTCTTGTAAATTCCTTTGAACGTCTTGGTGCATCAACTTCATAAGGTTTATCAGATATCTTTTACAATAGATATGAAAGTTGAAAAATTTCATGATAAATTTTCGTATCTTTTTATGTTTCAGTACCACCATAAAATTGTAAGACATTGATTTTTGAGATTTTAACTCGTTATCTTAATTGACGTCTTATAGCAGTAGTATTTATTTTGTATAGAGTACATATGATATGATACAAGATTGCTATATATTTTGAAACCTTTGAAGATAATCAAACATAATATGAATAGTTTTGCTGTTGCCGCGTCCTGGCCAATTTAATTTTATGAATGTGCACTTTTTACCTCTAACGTACGCTGTAAAAAGCACTTAAATGATCTGAAACAGTTAATAAACAAAGATTATTCATAATTGCTAATTAAAACTTCCTGTCTTGAAGTTGAATTAAAATATATCATGATATCATTGTGTTTAACCTGCATAAATCTCTCAATGGAACAAGATGTTATCAAAGGTTGTTTAAATCGTGTTATTTTTCTCAGCTGCTTTTTGTTTGTGCAATATGAAGTTTGTAAAAATATGACATTTTTGTCTCTGCAGTTACTGATTTCGCTCCATAATAAAACATAACAAAATACAATAATCAGACTTCTAGTAGACTGGCCGACCTCTCAGATGAAACATTGCCTGTATAACATGCACTTGTCGAACAAGTGGTGAAAAGATACATTAGAGATTAGCTTGTTAGTTGTCTCTCAGGAGCGCAATCTGTATATTGAGAAAACTCACTGAATTTCCTGGTTACGATATATATATTGATATAAATAGTTGACCTTTCGAAGTTTTCTTGTATCTCGATGATGAAAATAAACAATTAAACAATTTATAATAAATTCTGCATCTACATACTCTACGCCCCGCCGAAGGTCTTTAGCTGCAGTCATCATCAGTGAATAAAAATAATGACAAGTTGATCCATTTCTAATCTGTCAATAATGACTAAGATAAACGAGCTAATTTTCGAAGCCCTTTTTTATATAACAACGCTAAGTACATGTACTGGCAAATATAAACAGTTATGATGATGATGTAACTATTCTGTCTGTTTCAAACACACACTCAAAACTTGGTAAGCACAATCACTTAAAACTGCCAAAAGTATTCGTTAACAGATATGCACAAAATGCTTTAAACAGAAGAGCCGATGCTCTTCGATTTTTACTATCTTTAATTTTGTTTGATTGTGTACAAACAAATATATACAACTGTTTTATTTTTTTCAATCTTAAAAATGCACTGCACATTTATTAACTGTAACTATCGTCAGCATTTTTCTTATCTATTTGGCTTTATTTTATATGAATCAAAGTTTAATCTTTTCAAGGTTTTTAGTGTCCATAAAGTGTTTTTTTCTTGCACAATCGAACTGAAACTGTGAAACATTAAAAGCGAGATATAAATGTTAATCTTTATGACGTCAATAGAAAGGACGTTACTCTTCGTTTCGAGATAACATATCAGATGTTTCTCTGTAATCAGTTTAAACGAAGTACAACTCCATAAGTTTTGAATTGTTATTCGCCGTCTTCTTCTTCTGTTTGTAAAACAACATAGTTATATTGAGGTTTTCATTTTCCTTTTATCGTTTATCTTTAGATCTATGCCGTTTCTCTGTGTTGGTCTTTGTGTTGACTTTAAGTATAGGTTCGTCAAAGATGGTGGAAATAAGTAAAGATTTAATAATATTATTAAACAAACCTAGTGCCTTTTTTAAATTCTGAATAACTGACAAAAAGTTTATAATTGCCTCATACACAAGCGCCATCGCAGCCGAGAAAAGACGTATCTCTAACTGATTTTTAAAATGGCTAATATTCAGCCAGAGTTTATTCAACAATTTGGCCCTTAGTACTTTCAACGAGATTGTGTACATACCTTGCAGTGATTTTTTGTAAAATATATAAATGGCAAGTAAATAATGTTTTGACTCGATCTTGACATCGGTTGAAGCCATTGTATTCCCAATGTAGCTGCTATAGACAAGGAATGGTTGAATGCTTTAAATTTACAGAAGAGAATAAGATAAACACAACCCAGTTATACCAAAAAAAAAAGATTCTGGTTTCTACAAGCACTGATATTCTGGGACAGAGCATTCCTTAAAGAATTTATCGCCCTATCTATCTTGAAATAAGCCATTTGTGTATACAGCATTGTTAAAGGTGTCATGATCTCCACTGCCACTTTTCTGGTGTTTATTGCAATATTCCGAACCAATTGGTATTAAGTTACTGTTGTCGGTAATTTTCCCACCAGGTTGAATTTAATTTGCCATTTGATTAACGATGCGAGTATAACAGTTTATTTTTTCTTACACCAAGTTTTAATAACAGTGTTATTTTTCAATTACGTTTAAATTACATGTGCAACCATATATTGCACTTTCGTCCTTATGTAATTTTATTTTTACAGAACAGAACAATTCTTTATTCTCCCACGTTTGAAGTAATACAACATGGGGATGTATTAGATACAATCAAAGACAAAATTACATACCCCTGGCACAAGAAATTGACTTTTTTGTAATTAAATAAAAAAGTGATATATAGATATATTTGTTTAAGAAGAAAAAAAACACGACCCTAATAATTTGTCGATTTCAGTTTGTAATATAAAAAATGTTGGAGATGATGGGTGGGGAGAGGGAGTTCGTTTTAAAATTGCTCACGCGAATCCTAATAACATGTAGTTCCCATCAAAATTAATATCTTTAAATGGAAAAACAACATTGGATGCTAATAACATTGCAAATACTCTTGGTACCATGTTAACATTATAGTTACCGTGCCTTCCATCCATCTGTAAAAATATCAATATTTCCGCAATAACAAGCCGGATTATTAGAAAGTTTATAAATAAATACATTCAAGCAGTGGCTTCGACATGTGACGATACAGAAGAGAAATCAAATCTAACATGAATATATATAACCTTAGTATACCAGTCAAATACAGTCTATTTGTATAGTAATAAAAGCAATGACCTATACAAATACAAATACAAATATACAAATGCAAGGAATTGTAAACTATAAAATATGTGAAATTTTAACTCTGACCATCCATTGCAGACTTCTGTACATATGTAAACACAAACTTGTTATTATACAAAGACTTGCAAATTATTAAGAAGCTTTAACAATCAAATAATAACACAGTAGCTGTTTTATTAATCATTGACTGAGTCGTTAGATATCGATGCTCATTTTCACATGACAGTCAAACGAGACACCATTTGTACAAAGCGTCAATTCCTAAGAACAGCCCTTCATAATTTGCTTCAGATTCGTACCTTAGATCAACCAAGCCAAAGGACAACTATTCTATTCAGTTTCAGAATACACCTAATGAATGGAATCATGTTGCAATTTCAAAATAAAAACTGACTACATTTTCTGTTAGTTTTTGTTAGTTACAAAATCTCTGCTGCAGAGCTTGAAGAGATAAAAAACTCCTTTGTGAGTCTGTTTATTTGAAATCTGTCTCTCTTCACGATCAGCTGTCATTATGTACCACTTTCGGTGGTGGTGCAATTTGTTTTTGATATCCTCAGTATGTACAAGTTAACAAAAATTATGTTCTGTTCTGTTCCTAAAGTTTACGAAACAAATAGATCATATATAAGAGAACAACTCTGCTACTAAATCTGTTGCAGTTCATTGTTTAGTGGTCAGAGACAGACCTTTCATAGAATATTTTTGAATAGGTTTACCCGCACAATTAAAAGTCCTAAGCCTTTCAAAATGCACATAAAACTATGCAGTTTTGGGTGAAATTAAAAAATCCATTGTACCTTGAGTGTTCAGAAATACGAAACGCATTGTTAATAGAACGAATTCGGCAAATAGCGAGACGCTATTCTAAGTCCACTTCAGGGAAGCCTTGTTAGCAAAATACTTCTAGCTAGACGATTAATCAGTGTGAAAGAAACCGTACATATGCCTTTAATCAACTCTACAAGTTTCTAAGACTTCATCTTTAGTGATTGAGATAATAACGATGAAAACGATCTGGCATTCAACGTATGTTTGTCAAAGGGTCTGGTAATAAATCTATTGCTATCTTCTTGCCAGCATAACAGTCCAGAAAGTTAGAATAAACACCAAAAAATAAATTTTCATTCTTCATCTACGCAAAACAATGCTTCGGAATAGAACACAGATCCATTTCATTCAAAGTCAGAAATGTGAATGATACTGAACAAAGTATAACTCAATACGAAGGTATCAGTCCAAAACAATCTAAGCAGTTCAGGTACACTGAATTGTTGATTTACACTTTTTTGTTGGATATCTGTTTTTTACAAACAACATTTTTTGTGTCCATATGACTTTAGGATTTTGTAACATGTTTTTCTTAAAACAACATTTTTTTCCATTTTACATAGAATCATTGGCTCATTTTATTGTATGGCCCTTAAAGCTTTTTTTCCAGCTAGTGTCAAAGTAACGTTTAAACCATAGTTATTATAACATAACTCCAATTAAGTATTGTCCAGCTTTCGGTCTTAAATGTTATCGGTTTATGTAAGAATCGTGCCAATAGTTGTTTTTAAGACAGACAGACAGACAGACAGACAGTTTGTTGACTTAAGCTATACAGTTGCCATACAGAATATTACACTAAAAATAAATATAGATTTTTCATGTGCTCACAGAAATCAAGGTAGCATTCTATGAATAGAAGTTACGTTACACGACATAGACGTCTGTCCTTACAATCAAGATGAAGATTTTTTTGTGTTCATGCGCTGCGTTAATTGTCAATAAATAGTTCTGTACGTTAACCGAAGAGAAGAGATCAAGTCTGTGTTTATAACTTTATGTCTCAGTTGAGTTCGAAAACGTAATTAATGGAACTTAATGTGGTAATTAAATCATGCCTTTGTATAACCAATTGAAACTGAAGCGCTATGCATAATACATATAAACGATGGAATCTGAAACATTTTGAAAATAATTCCAATCCAGAAAATTTTGAGCAAAAGTACACAGGACAATGTGAAGATAACGTTGCCGCGCGGACACAATGATCTAGGTAGACATTTCAAACTAGAGTACAATACCGTGTTGTGCTTACAATAATACAGTACAAGACATTTGATATATCGCTTAACGGTGAATTTTGAGACATAAGCAACTGTTTCGTGCTTTTAAATTTCAACGCCATACCAACTATTTTCATTGGTTCGATCTACAGTTAGTTTTATAGTTCAATATTAATGTGTTTTAAATTTTCAAAGATAATTGCAAAATTATTTTAATATTCATTATTTTAGTTTTTTTTTTCATTTTACGATAATAAAAGGTTGCATTTGTGGATGTGGCTATCTTTAAGACAACATCGGGAAAAGACAGGTTTGTTTATCTAATAGAAGCAAGAACAAAATTGTTGTTCTATTTCCTTATTATAATAATAAGTTAAACCAAATAAAATTACCAAGAACATCGTTTATTTTTTGTCTATATGTGTTTCTTTGTTGTCTTTTTCTTCTTTTTATAACGGTACAAATTCGCTATTTTTCTAAAGTGCACTTCTTTGTGGAAAAAAATAATCTTAACTAAAGTCTTTCTTTTCTGAGCAGCAATGAATACTTATACGCTATACATTGGAAAATAGATAAGAGCATTAGTTTCTGGGATTACTTGTAATTAGACTTTCTTAGAAAGTCTGAAGTTCACTTTCGGAACCCAGTTCAGTGATATTCTGTGTTTTGCTTACGGAAAATACAAATACTTATCATCTGCTTTCCAAAATCAAGCACTGGATCACTCACAGCTCCCTAAACCATACATAATAGAATTTTTACGATAGATTTTAACTTTTTTTACCTGACTTGACTACCGTTGCCCGTGGTGTCGAAATTTGACCAGCTTTACGAGTGTTCAAATTGACCAGAATGCATGAAAGTTTAGAGAAATGCTGAAAAAGCAATAGCAGGTAAATGTTTAGAAATCCTGTAAATCAGAAGTGACAAAGACGTCATTATATTCAAAGAAATGTCTCAATTGAAATATACTTTCGAGCACAAGTGGAGATTAATTCATAACTGCGTCAGTCATTATTGCTTTTTATAATATTCAAGTTTACAAAATAGTAATAAAACGTTGTTCTTAATGAATATATTCAAGAAAGAGGAATGGTAATATTTGTTTTACTGAGTGCTTTTACCATCAGAGAAACTTTGAATACAAACACTAGTCGCACATGTTGCCTAATCTTGATATGTTTGAATAATCGAAAGCAGAATTGTATATAGAAAAAAGAATATTTACCTTTTTTTGTTTATATTCTTATATATATTTTGTAACTAAGGAAAGAAAAGCTGACATCGTCGTCAACACAGTTTTCTATTATGTGAGACAAAAATAGACTTTATTATGAATTTAATCACAGGTTAGTTATATGTCGTAGATTTCATTTCCTATTTTTATGGAACTGTTTATAACAGACAAATGAGTAAGTTCTATATTCATGTTTTTCACATGGTAAAGAGTTTTCATGACTGTCTTTTGATACAAGACTAATTCTAAAATAACGTAGCAAGATTAGAGGACAATTTGGGACTGAATTGATATGGGAAAAATCGTCCAAATTCAAGCAAATTTGTAATCGAGATCTTAGATGTGATGGTCTTTGCCATCAAAATAAATATATAATAAATTTTAAAAAGTAAATAAATCGTCTTATCGAGGCTCGAATTTTGCCCCGTCATATCGACAGTTATTATCATTTCAAATTAAAACGTTTTGCTCCTAAAATCAAAAGATGCATCTACTGTTAAAACAATTGTTAGATGTTATTTTTACAACTTACTTAAGTTTTGAAACTTTTAAAGATAACACTCATATCCTTTGTTTGTTCGCTATCATCTGAAATGAAATCTGAAGGCGTTAAAACAAAAGGGAAGATAGGAATTTTTATCTACATGACGTCGACAGCAATAACATTTTTTTGTAGGTGTGTGTGTTTGACTAGATGAGAGATGCTAGACTAAACTGCTTTTCTTTACAATTATGAAGGAATGTGAAACAGTAGGTTCCACCGTTCACGCTTTACAAATTTTCCGAAGAAATTCTAAATTAATTATGACACTATTAATGATAAAAGCGGCTTAACTTTTCTGAACACTAAGTAAGCTTTGCTTAAATGTTTTAAATTTTGCAGTCTAACTATGCAGAAACTATTACCGTTTTAAGCATACATGCTGAGATCTGGCACAGACTGTTAACATGTTTGTGAAATAAAAATCACATTTCATTACAAAAAGTTCAATAATATAAGGATGAGTTACTTTTAACAAACAGTCTCAGCCTGTATTTGAACGTGCTTGATATGTTATGTACTTAGCAGTTCAGTTATAATTATATATCATGTAACATAATTAGCCCCTATGATACCTTAATTGGATAGCTTAGTAATCCGGTGGTAATTACTCTGGACGTGTCACTGACTTTTTCACCTCTATTTACTGACTTATACCTGTAATCCTAAGATATTTTGTTTGATGGTCTTACGATAATCAATAACTGTCTGTACTCGTTTGAACATCCGTCTGTGTGCAAAATCTTTTAAATGCATCTCTTTGTACAGTGTCTGAAATATTGAATTAAATGGAGATATCAATCTTGGAGATGTTGTCGTGCTTTAAAGAAGGATATCCTATGATTTAGATCAAGGCGTTTCTTCAAAAATCTATACAAATATTGATAATACTAAATGTATCATTACCCAATAATTTAGTCCACAGCTTTGGGGTCGTTAGTGATATATTACAAGCAAGAACTGTCACCAGTAAGATGAAAATGCCCCCAAGGTGGTGCTTTGACCTTTGAGTTGAAGACCAGTCATTTAGGGGTCAAAGTCAAATAAATATAGGTCAGTGGGAAGGTCTTGTCCAAAGGGGTTTTGTGTCCAAGTATGAAGTATATCCACTTACTAATAAGAAAGTTATGACCAATGTTAAACTTTTTGGACAATTAGATCTTCGAGGTAAAGGTCATCAGAGGTTAAGGTCAAACAAGTATAAGTCAGTGGGAAGGTCTTGTCCAAAGGGGTGTTGTGTCCAAGTATGAAGTTATGAAGTAAATAGACAAACTAATAAGGAAGATATGCCAATGTTAAAGTTTTCGGACGGGCGGACTGAAGGACGGATGGACGGACGAACGGGTAGTTTAAAAACTATATGTCTCCATTGCGGACATAACAAACACTTTCTGTGTGTGTATAAATGCCATGTGAAAACTTTGTTGAATATATGGTCTTCATTATAGTATTAGTTATTTTTCATGTTACAGAGAACGAGACCCTGAAATGCATTTATCACTATCATCCGTTAGGGAACGAAACTTTTCATGCAGGCTATTGAAGCATAAGATTTAATTTTTTTACATTAAACAAGTATTTGCCCTTTGACAATTATAGGTCTATATAAGTATGTTGTAAAAGTGTTTCAACATCTTTTTTTCTAGAGCAAGAATGAAAAGTTTTATTATGATTTTTTTTAATGAAGAAAGCAGTCTTCTTAGCCAAAGCTAAGATCCTGGAGATAACGTTAAAACTTGCCAAACAATACACTAATGATAATTTTGATAGTTGCAAGATTTAATTGCACAAGATGTAGTCAATATATTCCTTCGACTGCATGTTGCCCATTCTTGACTTGCTCTTATGAATTCTTTAAACGCCTTGATGCATCAACTTCAAACGTTTATCAGATATCTTTTACAATAAATATGAAGTGGAAAAAATGATCATAAATTTTCGTAATTGTTTTGTTTCAGTACCACCATAAAATTGTAAGCCATTGCTTTTTGAGATTTAACTTGTTATTTTAATTACGTCATATAGCTGTGTTTCATTTTTATATATCACATTTGATATAATATAAGAATGATTTATTTTTTGAAACCTTTGAAGATAATCAAACATAATATGAATAGTTTTGCTGTTGCCGCGGCTGGCGAGTAGAATTTAATGAATATGTACTAATTATCTTTAAAGTACGCGTGGAAAGCAATAAAAATGATTTTAAAGGTTCTTAGAAACATACAGTTAACACACATTATTGCACAGCAAAAGAAAATTGGCTGAGCTGTTTTACAATAAAATAAATATATTCATAATTGCAACTAAAACCTCCTGTCTTGAAACTGATATAAAACATTATTATGATATAATTTCTGTTCAACCAGCATATATCTCTTATTGGCGCAGTATGTGATCAAAGGATGTAGCATTTTGATATAAGCTATATAGCTTTTTTTCAGATTGTAAATAGGATAATCAGAGATAAAGATCGAACCCAATTTACGCAGCCACTTTGGTCTCTGTGGCTACTGCGTTCGCTTCATACAAATGTGCATATGATATTATAAACTGCCAGCAGACTATCCAACTTATTCGATGAAACATAGCCAGTATAACATGCACTAGTCAAACAAGAATAAATAAAACCGAGATTTGCTTGTTAGCTGTCTCTCAGGAGCGCAATCTGTATCTTGGGAAAACTCACCGAATTTCTTGGTTACGATATATATTGATACGAATAGTTGACCTTGTGAATTTTCTTGTATCTTGATGATGAAAAGAAACTAATCAGCGACTTATACTAAATTCTTGATTTGCATACCGAGACTTACCCTGAAAGGCTTTTGCTGCCGTTATTATCAGTGAACAAAAATCATGACAAGTTGATCCATTTCTAATCTGTCAATAATGACTTAGATGCACGAACTAATTTACGAATATTTTTTTCTCTTTGAATTGCACTGGCAAATACAGTTACTCAGTTATTGCAGTCCTTATCTTCAAATAAGTCTTTAAACAGAAGAGCCGATGCTCTTCGATTTTTCTCCCCTTTTGTTTCGTTGGAATTGTATATAGATAGCTATAAACAACAGTTTTCATTCTTAATCTTCAAAATTCACTTTTTATGTATTAGCTTAACTGTCGTCAGCAAGTTTCATATCTATTTTATTTTATTTTGTTTTATTTTATATGACTCAGAGTTTAATGTTTTCAAGGAGTTTAGTGTCCATAAAGTGTGTTTTTCTTGCACAATCAAACTGAAACTGTGAAACATTAAAAGCGAGATGTAAGTGGCAATCTTTATGACGTCAATAGAGAGAACGTTTCTCTTCGTCTCTAGATAGCTTATCAGATTCTCTGAAAACAGTTTACAGTTAAATAGTCAGTGAGTACAACTCCGTAAATATTTGTTTGTTTTGAATTGTTATACGCCGTCTTTCAGTCTGATATTTCTTTTGATCATCAATTTTTACTAACACCATACATGTATTGAGGTTTTCCTTTAACTGTTAACACTTTGCTGGTCTTATGCTGATTTTAAGTATGTGTTAGTCAAAGACAATGGAATTAACCATAGATTAGCGTTTCTATGCCTACGCCATGAAAAGAAGTACAGTAAAACCTCAATAATGAGACCACCTCTGGGACCAGCAATAAGTGGTCTTAATATTGAGTTGGTCCTAAAATTGAGTTCAGGTGATGACATGAAGGTGTATGGTAGATTTATCGACCCAGTGTGTGTTTTGCGTCAATTGTAGTGTCACTGAGCATAACTTATTTGTTTTATTTGTCCTTACTTTGATAACTAATGATTTGATCAGAATAATGGTCAATATATGGTTAAATCTATATAAATTGCAGAAAATATTGTTTGGATATACTTTTCCGCTTTTTGCTCATTTTAGTCAAATTTCAGGAGGAATATTTTGTGTAATCAACTTGTACAATGTGTATCAATCAAAATAAAAATGTAAAGTGATACGTAAATCTCACAAAATTTTGGATTTTAGTGTTGCATTAATTCGTTTGCGCATCAATTAGTGACTATAACAATAAAAAAATTATCGTGCAGTAAGTCGCAGTCTACTATAATAAGGGCGGCATAAACAATTAAACCGATAACTACCAACCTTAAAGTAAATTATCAACACCTGGATCCTTTTGACCTGTCAAATTATCAATTAACACCGATTAACACGAGGTGCCCATTATGTACATGTTTGTGTAAACAAGTTTGCCGACCTCGACCTTTGATGAATAGCTTAAGTCAACAGCTGCCCATCTTGTTCCGTTCTGGTCGCGGTCGTAATTTCGAGTTCAAAAAAGGTTTGTATTTTCATTCGGGACCGGAAATTGCGGTCGCAATACGCAATATTGAGTTGGTCTTATTACTGAGTTTAACTAACAATAGAATACATAGTAAAAAAGTCGGGACCAGAAGAAAATGTTCGTAATATTGAGTTGGTCTGTATATTGAGTTGGTCGCATCGTGAGTTTTTACTGTATGCAGATATATAGAACATGCCAAAGTTATTATTATACATGAAAACAATGACAAATAAAAGTCCATTTACCTAGCCGGTAACTGACTTGACAAACACAACAATAACGACAACGTAACATATGTTGCTTTTATAATACAAGAGCTTATTAACACACCTAGTATCTTTTAAATTTTTAATAACTCTAATGATTTTGATTTGCCTCGTAAGAAAGCTCTGTTGCCGCCGAGAAAAGACATATCTCGTGCAAGACCGTTTTCTAGATGAGCGTTCGAACTGCATACCATAAATTTTACCCATTTTTCTAAATCTCATACTTTCATGTAAGAAAGTAGACAATTACAAAAAAGTATTTGAGCATCGGCGCAAAAACTCGGGGTTGGTCGGGTTACATTTGCATTCTGTCTGCCTTAAAAGAATTCTGTTCCAGTAAATGACATTTACCTGTTTATACGTATGATTAGAAAAAGTGATATACTAGGGTCAGTTCTTCTTTTATACCGTATCGATAATAATAATAGTTATTTACATTTGTTGGCCGAACGTCTTTCATCCTTGTGCTAGTCGTGTTCGACCTGTACTATCCCATCGTCGGTGATCCCCGGTACATATTCCGCACAACTACATTATGTACCGTTGGATAATTGACTGCTGATTATTCGTTTTCATGAATATTTATTAGCAAAGGGATGTAACTCACCGTCGAATGAGATGCCGCATTACAAATTTTGCATAATGACAAGTTACTTAAAATAGACGTATTTCCCAGGATTTAAACATAGGCGCGGAAGGCAAATTGTAACAAGTAATTTCACTGGCTGAGATTCCGCAAGGGAAATCTTACGGAAACCAATGAAAGTAGGTAATGAATTATTCATGAGTAAGAAATTTTACCAGCCAATTGTCCCACGGTAGATAAATAGAGTGAAACGGAATGGATCGAACGTGGTTTTCCGACGATGGTACTATCCGGGATTTAAAAAAAATGTCTTCATTGTATAGAAGAATGTAAATCAAAGTATTTTAAGCACAGTTTCAGAGGCATTTTATATAACAGTTTATAAGCATAAAAATTACAAGATACCGCTCATACAGCAAATAAATGGCTTAGGCTAATGTTTTGTAGATAGATTATTGCATACTATTTCGGTTTGTGAAGATTTGAACTGTCTTAAAATGCAAGGTTGCACCTATTGCTTTTACTTGAAAAATCTTGGCAATTAGTGAGGTATCATTTAACAGTTTATAAAGCTGGAAAGTTTTCAAGTTAGTTTTTGTATGTGTGTTGATCGCTACCGCTTAAAATGAAATCTGAAAGGACTAAATTTAAGGAAGATAGAAGAAGTTATCCGAATGACGTCAAAGAGGTTTTTTTTTATCTGTCAGATAAACAGTGTTTAATCAAAATGCTTTCAAGTTCAATTAGGAACTGTTTCTGAGATCATATTTTGCAAAATGAACAGTGATTCACCTTAGCATATTCTTTACGTTGAAGAAAATGAATTATTTTGATACAGTTCTAATTTTCTGGTTTTATTTCTTCTTTTGCAGTTTTCATCTTATTTAAATGAATGAAAAAAAAACAACAAACAAAACATTCTACCCTTAATGTGCGTTTTCTATAAGCTATTATGAAATTATGCAATTAGAACGCATTTCGTGTTGAATTACAATGATGTCTTCTAACTGAACGATCCAGTTTGGACTGCTCGAAGCGCGGGACACCGATGAAAGTTGATTAGTTTACAAACTGGATCGTTTGAGACCGATTTCTGACTTAAAACACCACCTAACTACAGAAATATTAATGTTCTTTAGAAGATATAAACCAAGCGTATTTCATTACTTTTATTATATATATATGTAATATATATATATATATATATATATATATATATATATATATATATATATATATATAAAAAAGTGCAGACAATCTCCAATACATATGATAACTTTACTTCTGCTGAAATAAACTGAATACACTTTCATCAAATAACATTTATTTTTCTCTACACAGTTTATCAATATTTATTGAATTTTAGCCATACATACTTTAATTATAAAAGCGGATTAATACCGAGTAATGTTCAATCAATTGAATTGAAAGTCGGCCATATTGGATATTGTCCATGTGAGTTATGTAAACAAATCAGACATTTTAAATAATTTATGGCGAATTTCATCATTGTTCACAACTAGTTAGGCTCAGGAATTCAATATTATAACTGGATTTAACAAGATAAATAAATTTCACTCGCTGTCACTGTCTGAAATACAGCGGATTCTCTTGTATTTACGTGGTGGGGAAATTAGTTCCGGCACAAACAGTGGATTATCAAAATGGTAATTTCACTGATTCAAAACAGTGGATTATCACTTTTATCTCACTGATATTTCCCTATATTTCATTGGTAGGCATAAAATAAATATATGTAATTCCTGTCTGAAGAATCATTTAGAAGTCATTCTTCTTGTAAACCAACAAAAGTACGTAATTCCCGTGCAGTTCATGAATGTGTACAGCAAATGTTCATGTAATAGAGAGTGATACCACATTTTTATGCCCAGTTATATGTACGTATATTCTGCGGCAAAAAGACGAGTATCCGGTCACTTTGCATGCATTTATTAAGTAACCGCGACTGATAATCAGTGAATGTCCGTCACGCATCGTGTTAGCAAAATCATGCGAGTTATATACAATTACTGTATCCGCCGATAAAGTGTAAATACATTAATTATATATAAATACATGTCTGCTATTTCCAGACTGTCCCGGCAATGAGTGTAACATGAATATTTGTGAAAACATTTTTTTCTTACTTTCTTTTTTTCCATTTATCCTTTTTCCTATCTTTTCGCCGTGTTAATTGAATGCCAGACAGGCAGGCTTAACGTTTCGTCGAAAATTAAGTAATCGGTAATATAATAAAATTACTTCAAGGTAAAGAATGGCAATTTCAGATATAAACAGCGACTTAAAATTATATTCGAACACGTGTCAAATTACAGACACAGTTCCTTAAAAATAAAGAAGAACTCAGCATATTTTAGAGTTTTGTGGATCTAGAATTTGAGACACATCGCCGGATAAGTTGTACTGTCGGTCATTAAAGAACCATATACATCCCCAAACAAAAAAAAAATAAAATAAAAAAAAATAAAATAAAATAAATAAAATCAGTGAAATGAAGGGAAAATAGAACAGAGGTGGAGGAAAAAGATTAAATTGCCTGTAAGAGAAACGGAATTTAAATATGATTTTATGTAGAATGCGGCAATATGCAGAATGATGTTATGTTTACTATACTGTTCAGAAAAAGTAGGGGACATTATGTTATCTTGTTATGATATGGGAAATCTACTCTTTATTGGCAATCATCATTATATTTTTACAATGGTTGTTTATAATTATGTATATTGCGTGGTCACTAAAGTATAGAAATCTCGTTCAAATTTGTGCTGCACGTGCAAATTTAAGGCATGAGGAGTAGCACGCAGATTTTTACATTGACCGAAATTGCAGTAAATGTGACTTTAGTTGGGAAAAAAGCTTTCAGAATACTGTGTTGTGTAGATGTCTAACATAAATTCACAATCAAACTTGCAATTGTAATAATGAGACGTCTAACGGAAGGTCAACGTTGGCGCGCCATTTCTATGCTCTAGACCGTAAGCACACAGGTCCAGGCGGCAGCTGACTTGAATGTTTCACTGTCCATTTTCTGTCAATTG
This sequence comes from Cyclina sinensis, assembly GCA_012932295.1. Classification (NCBI taxonomy): domain Eukaryota; kingdom Metazoa; phylum Mollusca; class Bivalvia; order Venerida; family Veneridae; genus Cyclina; species Cyclina sinensis. The sequence goes on along the minus strand of JAAONU010000009.1, from coordinate 6,755,705 downwards.
TGGTCACGCTATCACATAACTGGTGACTTGATTGATATCCAAAAAAGTGGATGTGCAAGATGTACTGACCTCCGAGACGACAGCTATGTTTTTAATCAAGTTCTCCGTAATATAGCGCTGACGGCCACAGACCTTCAACAAAGCCTTTGACATATCAGAGAGGGCAGTGTTTCGAAATAGATAATCAGAAATCGCCTTCAATCAGACGGTCTTAACTCTATTTGCCCGCCCTCAAGTGGTCTTGCCGTTGTCAGCAAGGCATGAACGTTTGGCGTGGTGTAGACAGCGGCTGTTTGTTCAACGTCATGGCCAAGAATTCATCTTCCAGGATGATAACACTAGGGCCCATAGGGCAAGACTTGTCACTAAATTCCTGGAAGAGCACCATATCTGTACTTTACCATGGCCAGCGACGAGCCCGGACTTATCACCAATTGGACATGTGTTGGACATTCTTGGAAAATGTATGTGAGGACGTGATCCTCCACCCAGAACGTTACGTGAGCTCGATGCGGCGCTGCACGAAGAGTGGGGCAGAATCCCTCACACACCATCATCGTCTTATTGGGAGTATGAGACTGTTGCGACAAAAAAGGTAGTCCAACACGTTATTGAGGGCGTGTGAAAATGATGACGTTAAGACCTAAAGATGTGATGAAGTAGTTAAATTTTAGATTAAAATGTATTTGAATAAATATGTTTAATTGATTAAATAAACATCAAAAGGTAAGGGTCTTCTTACTCGCAATAACAATATCCCCTCCTTTTGTGAACAGTATAAAATGTTTTTTGGTCGATAAAGTTAAACTGTTCAAGGTTTTTAAAACCGATTATTTACTGCGAATGTATTTTTTCCAGGGTCCTCTTCATTAAGATGAAGAACAATTATTAAATAAAGAAGACCATATTTTCAAAATATTTTTGTTAAGATATATAAAAACAGAAGTGTACATTTTTGATTGTTTTTAGACCAAAAATTTGTACAACGACACATATCTATAAAAAGACTATTATTGATACATTTAGTTTACCTGTTGTAGATTTTGTACTTACATCTTGGCATTTGATAATGACTGGATAAAAGCCATTCACACTTAAAGGAAACGAGAACTGACACTGAAAGATGACAATGCCCCCGAAGTGGTGCTTTGACCTTTGAGCTGAGGGCCAGATGAAGATGAGTTGTAGATCCTTCAAAAGAAGTGGTGTTTTGACAATTTGACCTCAAGGTCCTAGTCATATAGATGGTCAAGGTAATAAAAAATATATGTCATTTAGAAGATCTCTCCAAAGGGGTTGTTGTGTGCAAACGTGAACTATATCTTGCCAATATTAAGTATTTTTGACAAATAGGCCTTAAAGGTCAAGGTTACTCGAGGGATCAAGGTCATATAAATATTTGTCAGTGGGAAGATCCTTTTCAAAAGGTTGTGTTCAAGTATGAAGTAAATTCATTTACTGATAAGGAAGTTATGGGCTATGTTAAAGTTTTTTGACTTAAAAACAGAATGACTGGCAAACTGTGAGACGGACGGTCAAAAAACTATATGCCTATCTGCGGGGGCAAAATAAAAATGCTCAACCTTCGAAAGGCTGCAAAGAATTTTCCTGAACGTAACACTTCATTATGATTATGCCCTAAGTTAACGAACAATAAGTATATGAAAGTTTTCCATCAAAGTGTTGGCAAATGCCTGGCTGTGTCTCAGAATTCATAGATAAAGTTAGAATAACTTACGTTATAGCCATAACCAATCTATCAATATGAAGAAGTCTTGTTAACATTTTGTTCTAGTATCTGTTGATATATGCATTGAGGTTTGACAAGAATAAACGAGCAACTTAATCTTTTTCTGATATAGAGTCTGATTAGATGTTGTTGTTGATGACGTTTGCTTATGCCATCAATAACACTACACTAGATCATGACAACTTGATATTTCACCACTATCAGTAATGACCTTTATGAACGAACCGAGTTTCGCAACATCTCTTTTTTTAATATATATGCCATCGCATAATGACTTAATTATTTTCATGCCATGTAGAAAAAAAATACCATTTTCATTTTAATCTCACTATTTACATTTATAGAACTATTCTTTTAAGTTGAAAATAAACAGTGCTTATCCATTGTTAACGGAAATTCTTGCAAATATTAATACAAACAACACTAAAACCAAAAAAACGCATACGTTTTTACATCTTGTATTGGCAATCTTACATCTTGTATTGGCAACCTTCTAGCAGGCCTGTATCTACCAAATTAAATTTGTATTTTTTTTGTGCAGTTGTCAAATCTTACTTTTGAACTGTTTAACAGTCCAATCAAATATGTGGCTGCAAACGAGGTTAAAATCCCGAACAAATATTAACTATTATCTCATAGGGCGTAAATGGGAAAAAAAGTGTGAAAACAACAACAACAACAACAAAAACCAACTCAATTACCGTGCAATTCACACCAACACCGAATATCCATTTAAAAGACATACATGTTTCTTTCTCTATTCGTTGGTGTATTCTTAGAACCAAGACAATTTCATTCAATTTGATGAAATAACATATAGAATTATGTTGTTTGATTGTGTTTATAGCCGTAGACAACTGTTTGAAGATATAAACGATGCACATTTGTTTTAACTTAAACTAACAATGTTTTAAGTTACATATCTATTACTATTTAAATGTTTTCGAAAGACATTAAGCTTATATTTGAGCAAACATAACTCTTGTTATCTTATACAATGATATTGAAACTGTGGAACATTTAACGCGAGACAATAGTGGTAATATTTATGAGGCAAATGTAATTTTTATTTGTTTTGCTTTGAGATAACATTTTATATTTGATTTATACTTGCCAATGTAAATATTTAACTTTTCTTGCTTTGAAAGATGAAATATGCTGTTATAAATCATTCTTTACATTTGACACGTATTAGAAAGGAATCTTTTTAGACTGGATATGTGACTTTCAGGGAATTGTTAAATTAATCAAATGAAATAAATATTTTTGTTTTGCTTTAATTTCTCAAACGTCTATTTTGTTTAAAATTACTTGGATTAGGAAATAAGATAACTGGTCAGACTATGTAGCATGTACCATTTTAATAAAACAACGATTTCGAAATAATTTATATCTATTTTCAAGCGTTTATCGTGTATTGCAATTCAAAGTTATTTAAAATCGTAAAGCATCTATTAGCAACTTGTATCTATTTCAAAGCGTTAGTTACTTATTAAGTTTTATATCTCAATTTCTGTCTATTTCAAAGAAGTTATATTTTGCAGTCTATATCTATCTCCAAGTGTTTATTGTGTATTGCCAGTTCCAGTTCCAGTTTATTTCATAATTCTCAGTTTGTACATGGTATACAAAAACATGAGACAAATAATTATAAACATAACACACACAAAAAAAGAATTGCAGTTGATATCTACTTCAAAGCGTGAATAATGCTTTGCTATTTATATCTATTCCGAAACGTCAATCTGTTGCCGTCTATGTCTTTTTCAAAGCGTTTGTCATTTTCAATATATGTATGTTTCAAAGTGTTTATTACGCCTAACAATTTATATCTATGTTAGAGCATAAATTATGTATTTCAATTATCTTTTTCAAAGCCCTAATTTTCTATTGCAGTTTATGTTAGTTGTAAAACCGAATTTGAAACCTGTCAGTTATCAGTATATGTTAATTAGCCAACAAACTTTTGTCGTAGTATCTTCCTTGTATGTCTAGATATTTTAATTAATGCTCTGTACAAACATTTCATACAAGCAGTATGCTCTGCCAAGATTTTTTTTCACCTTTGTTTTAAGATAGATGTAGTAACGTCTTTACATGTTACACTTTTGTAATAATTGAGGGCGCACTTTTAGGCATGAATAGAATTCATGAGATGCACTATTGATATAGTTCCCTGTTCAATGATGTTGGATGATCTTACATCTCAGAACTGGTGAATCATTGCGATACCGAATTTACCTCCAAATAACATATGTTTCCGATTCATCTTTGAGTAGATGATAGAAACGCTTATGTAGATAAATATAAAGGTAAATGCAATTACAAACACTTCTTGTTAAGCCATTTGTCTTCCTCAACATGTTCTAGTGGTAAACATAACTCGGTTAGGCTGCTTTTGAAAACAAAATGCAAAACATTTTTGTAAATGCATTAATACAACTCCCTAACGAGACAGATATAACATCCACGTTGGACCACACATGGTACATAATTAGCCAGTCAATCATACAAGGGACAATTAAATCTTGAAATTTACTGCCAGATTTCCTTCAATCAGGCGCATGCTTTCTTTCAAGAAAAGTCTGCTCTTTTAATTGTTCCAGGTTCTTTTCAGTGAATGAAACAGCGTAGACATCTGTGCAGAGTTATAATTCCAGTCTAATTCAAAGTGTTCAAAAATTAAGATAAAACTACAACAAACACGTGTGCATATTTTGTAAATTTCCAGTATATATTTTTTATACAAAGTTTTTAGAGTTTTGTTAACTTATACCATATATAACAATTATAATTAGAACCTGTCTAGTACTATATCAGAAGAAATATTAAAACAAATATTGTAAATTTCCAATATATTTTGTTCAGAAGGTTTTTTAGTTTTATTAACTTATATTATAAATAATAATTATATCCTGTCTAGTACTATATCAGAAGAAATATTAAAAACAATGAATTTCCTCGTACTTACAGTTTCTCTGAATGTTTATGGTTACATACTTTGAAAATTACCAAAGTAGTTGTCATTAGGACAATTTATATCCTTTTTTACGTTTACTTAATATCCAAAAATGATATTAAAAAACATTGCTAGCTGTTGCAAATGTAACGCCCCATTTATTCTCCCCGTTTCCCCATCTCTTTTTTTCTATTACTTAAACGATATGAACACACCATGGTAACAAGGTATTCCAGGGTAAACAAACTATGTCAAAAATACATTTCCTCAAAGTTTCTTGATTGACAAAGAATGAAAAAGGTGAAATTGTTTTCTCTGCTTTGGAGAAAACCACGTGAGTTTTAGTTCAGGTGTGCATAATCCAGTTTCCATTACATATGTACTTTTTTCAATATATTCATCATTACTGGTGAGTGAAAAATGTGTTTAAACGAAGATGCATATGAGAAACAACTGTGTAAAGGTTTTGTTCCATTTCTGACACACATTATTCAGAATATAGGAGACGTTCTCACAGTCAAACTCTCAATTTAAGTACATTTTTAAACGGATGATTTTGGTGGCTTTGTCAAAGGTCAATGTCACACATGCCATAAGTAGTTACGGCTGAACCCCATTTCGTTTTCGCTCAATATCTCTTAAACACCTTGAATAATTTTGGGAATATTTAGCATAATATTTAGTATAGCCACATGATGGTCAGAACTAATGATTTAAATGGCAACAAAAAACTCCAAATACTTCATACAAGACTTCGCACGAAATGTAGTTCCTTATACTACCATTTATTCCTTAGGAATATCTCCCCCACTCCTTCATGTGATTGCGGTCAAGTAGAATCAAAGTATCACTTTTTCTTTGAATGTCCTTTTCATAACGCGCAACGTCATATACTCTTCAACAATCTTCGAAAATTTGATATAGACCTTGATATCCTACTCTTTGGTAGCTCAAACCTGTCAGACAATGATAGTGCTATAATATTTTCAAATGTGCAATGTTATATAGCTAATACTAAACGGTTTCTCTGAACCGGAAATTTTGAGTTAAAAATGTGTATTGTGAGACTTCTTCTCCCTCTCACTTGTTTATTCTATACCTTACACCACTTTAGTATTTTCGTTCTTTATTTGAATAAACTTTCTCTCACCATACTATCTTATTCTCAGAAGATAATTATGACAGACCGACACAGGATTATTTGATATTTAAGGAAAAGAATTCTATAAGACTTAGTCTTTCATTCGTATCCCTTTCACTAGAATATTGTAAATAAATGTGCATGTAATATTGATTGTATGATGTATATAGATATTCTGGTAATAAAATATGTTTAAATCAAATGGCTCCGTGCAAAGTCAGTGTTACACATGAAATCAAAACTGAGGCCATCGCTCATTTCATGTCTGCTCTATACCTTTTGAACATGCTGAAGAATTAACTAACTACTTTGTAGAAAGATTTAGTAAAAACATATGGAGGAGAAAATATATTAATTGATCAGCCCCGTATTAAAGTTATACATTGCCCATCAAACTTCGAGTAGGTGGTGACATAAATATTTCTTTGGCACCACATAAATCATTGATAGTTATGACGACATTTTATCTAACGAGTGTAGCCTATCCATTACCAACTCTCATTGTGTGCTTAGGTAGTAATAATAGAATTTGGCAGTTGTTATTATAGAAATATGTGATTATGGCCTCTTAAACTAGTAACTGTATAAAATGATTGTTTTTCTTTATTCAAAATAGAATACAGTCATATCTATTTTATAAATACCAATCTTCAATGCTATTTTTTATGATTGTAGGCCTTTAAATATCAAAGATAAATATTAATAGATGTCAGCTTTAGATGAAATAGCAACTTAGGTAAAGTTGGAATTTGTGGTGGTTGTGCCATTACTAATTTGTTTCTGAAAGCCTCACTATAAATCCTAAGTGTGAAGTGAGTCCGTTTCACTTTAGATGTATTCAACTTACAGATGGAAATTATAAATGAGTGAAAGATTGTTTCAGGTACATGGTGAGATCTTCATTTACTCTCCATCACCTTTGGCCATATGAGATCACTTATGTCTCAAGTAGTACACATGACTACCCATCCCAAACTGAAAGATTCGTTTAATTTTTTCTTCATTTTTTTTGTCAGTAACATTACATTCAGAAAAAGCCATTTGTTCTGAGAATATAGTGAATGGCCAATACATAAATAAGGTGTTGTAACATAACATTGAATTGAGTCATTAGGAACTATTTGTTCATTCTCAAATTCAATTATTCTTACTTATGTGCTAGTAGGTGAAGTTAATGTACATAGTTTGCATGTATTAGCCTTTTTTACACATAAATAACGTGAATTCATAACTATTTATTTTTTCTCAGTTTGATCGAAATATAAGCAAACAATTTTCAAACCTTTCCAAAGGACAGACATTATGCATAATTGTCGGTCTTTTCACTGTCTGATAAATTAAAAAAAAATATTGTCTTACGATAATAACAACTTTAATCACGGATATTAAGACTATGTTTAACCAAAGCCTAGTGAAAAATAATCACAGTGATAAATTAAAAATTAAACCTTGATCGTTATTCTCGTTCGAATTTACAATGACATAAATTCTTTTTTCCTAACATTATTGCTGCCGATTGTCATACTTTAGCTTAACAGTGAAAGGAATCAAAGGGAAGATAAAATTTATAATGTTGATGTTCAGAGTTAAGTATGTAAAAATAGCCCTTAGTGTAATGAAGATTTAGGGCTGTATTAAGCTACGTGTATTTGAAGTTAAGACATACAATGAAGTTATCAGAAGCATAGTTATAATACGTTTGTAAATCGTAATATTTTATCTGCGTGTGTAAAAAAGAAGAACCGTTCGTGGTAAACTGTCAGTTTGCTGCAAAGATCTTTGCTGTCATTGGTGAACTGTGAACCTAGTTCTTTCCTCTTCAGAATTAACCCGCTCACAGGTGGAACTGATAAATGCGGAGTTCATTTCAGGTTTATTGTATGAAAAATCATGCTTTGTCACCTAGGTGGCTAATTACGGTTAAGAGGCCCACTTGTTTTCAAAGAGTTTCTTTACTACGGTGGTGATGTTGGTTGAAAATACAATCGTTATACCGGTTTATCAATTAATAATATAAAGAGGCCAGATGTTTTGGTCGATTCACTGAACAAAAAGTATCTTTGAAATCATCTAGCGCTCAGAATTGGCCCACTAAAGCGAAAGCTTTTAATTTTGTAACCCTAAGCATTATGGTTACAGAGGTTACACAAAATACTGTTACGTAATTAAAATAGTTACAGTCAGTAGTAACTTAGTACTGGTGTTTACAAAAAGCATTTTTTTTCTATCTACATACCCTGGTTACGTGGTTACAATGGTTACACTGGGCACAACTACTAATAATTGAAAATAAAGCTGTGCATTCAGTACTGGAAATTCGGCTTTGTAGGAATTGCATTCAATTTCAAACAATGTACTTACTGCTTTTTATGCCAGTTAATAATCACAATACATTTTAAAGTTATCCTTGATAAAACCCTAGCTGAATATCTGTTGCAAAGTAGATCTTAACACATTACTTTTTTCATCGTCATCACCTTCAAAAAGAATACGACAAAATGGCAACTAAAATGCAAATGTGTAATATACTATTTGTGTAAAACAACCTTATTCAACATTAGTTCATTCTTTTGAACCATGAATGTCGGCTAACGAATATATTAACTTGTCAAATTTGCTTCTTTAGCTCATAATGACGTAAACTAATTCCATCCTCGACAAAGGCTGTCTTCCAAAAATGTGAAACTGGTCTGGATTTATATAGGTTAGACATTCATGGATTAATAATGTATCTGTGTATTGGCGTCCGTAACTGTTCTGTGAAATTTATGTATTTTTGGAACAAATCCTATGGATGACAGTACAGACTCTGCCCTATTGCATATTAAAGACTGTTAAAAACACCACAAGGAAACGATCAAATAAAGACATTGCGACGTCTCCTCGAATTGCAAATATCAGGTCTAAAAACATTTATTTGGTACTTGACATTTTAACCTAAGGTCATTCTTCGACAACAAAAAGAAATTACACATCCTTTGACGCATGCTATGTATTTTGTTTTGTTTAATGCCTATACTTTCAAGCAGGGTGAAGAATCAGAACTTACACTTTTATACATTAGGAGAAAGCATTTAGGACATGGATGCTGTAATGGTCTTAAGGTACTTGCTTCAATAATTAGCTTGATTGATCGCTATCGTAAGGGAAAGACAATACATATTAAGCATTTCTTGGTGCCCCGTTTTAACAGTATGATGTGTTTTAGATTTATTTCTTTTTTTTTCTTATACAGGGATAAAGAAGAGAGGAAATCGTACCCAAGAATACCTTTGGCCTCAGCACCTACTGCCTGAATACTTAATATTGTCAGCTGATTGCAAAGCAACGGGCATCACTTACAGAACACAGGCTATTAATGGCACCCCTGAATATTTATGGAACGAAAACAACGCACTGATTCAAGAAAACAACAGACAGCTATTGTTGTAGGCTGTCTACACATTCAGATAGAAAGATTGTTTATATATAAAACTATACTGTACGTCTAGAGAAGTTATACAGGATTTATTATGTAACGTAAGCGTATTGCCTAGTTCATGTGAAATCTACCATTATAGACGCTTGCCAAAGCCACAAATTGATAAGAACTAAGAGGCAAAGAAGCCCGCTTACCTTAACTATAGATTTGTGAACATGCTGCTAACATTTGCTTGAAGTAGCGCCGTTATTTTTATGAGAATCTTCATTATGAACATTGGCTTAGTTGTAAATATTTTGGCCATCCTCATCAACAAGAAAATTGAATCGTTTGCATAGATGACTGGACGAGCCAGCTAACAGTGTCAACAGCAATTAGCATGTGTATAGTGTACTTATTTTCGACATTAGTTTAATATATGATAATTGTTTACATGTACAGATTTCTTTTCAAGACAAAATCTAAGAAAGTGTATACAAAACCGTCCTTTATAGAAAACAAGTATGTGGACATCTGTTTTCCATAATAACAAACAATAGATAGAGGAATGTTACACAGTGTATATGCTACACCTAGTGTTGCTTACTCTATAGTCTTTTCTGAGTAAAACATGGATAAAAAGAGTTCATACATAGATTATAACAAAATCAGAAAGTGTTACACATCTGGTGAGTGATAACATGTAACCGGAAGTGTTGTGAACAATATCATTAACAAGAATAACATACATAATATCGAACTATTCTTTCAAGCCTAGTATAGAATGGACTAAAGAGTGAATACTGATCATAAACTATGCGCAATGCGAGGTTCCTACATGGTGTACACTTTCTGGGTTATCACGCGTAAAATGTCAACAGCTATTGCCTATAGTTTCATGACAATGGACAGAGAACATCGGCGCAATGATATACGGGTTGGTTTACGTAATGATGTCCGGGTTGGCTCACGGCGGTGCAGCAGCAACTCGGAGAAGTACATGAATGCGGGTTATGACAATAGTAGTGAAAGTGGTACTCTGACAAGGTCGGGGAAAAGGAGGCCAAGAAAGAGGTCGTCCTCGAGTTCAAGGACAAAGAAGGACCCTAGGGTAAGTGATTTTTGGCATGATTGGTTATATTTCTTTCAACTCTAAATTTCTGATTTCAGAGATGTTTTTATGTTACTTCTTAAACAATTGAAACTATTTAAGTTGTTAAACACTCATGATATTCCACAGAATCTATTGTTGTTATGAGTTTCTGGTAGATCCATTCGATTTTATCTTACCTGTGGCAGGTGCTTTGTAAATAAACAGAAATATAAATGATTAGCCTGCAATTTCCTTGTCCGGTTAATGGTTGAATTGTATACATTCATATTGAAAAAAAAATGTCGACCATCATACTTATTCGTTTGTCATGTAAAAAGGAGACACTACCCTTTGCCTTCTTTGATTACATAATTTCTGAATCGCATATTTTAATCTTTTGTAAGGCTTTAGGCATAAATTTAAATTTTAGTTGCTGTATATTCAATGCATCAAGTTTATCAATCGTTTTCTTTGTCCTTTTAAATCCATTTATCTTTTCAACAAACAAGTCATGCCGATAAAATGTAAAATGTTTAGCTAACGGACATCAAAATAGAATTTCATATTATATCATATTTATGTGAAGATATGTGTTCCAGTTTGTATATCTATATCGTAACAGCAATCCATATAGAGATTTTGATCAAACTACAGCTGTTGCAAGCAGTAACAAACGGCCGTTTTACGATGAACGTGCAGAGCATTTATTGATTGTTGGTAGTTGTTTTATGGGGTGTTTATATGATGTATCCCAATGAGGAATGTTATATATTATATAGTTAGTCTGTGTATGAAAATTCGTTTCTTTCTCTGTACTGCAAGAAATATAAAGAGATGGAAAAAGGTAAAAGTTATAATTGCAAAAAAAAACAAACAAACAAACAAAAAAAAAAAAAAAAAACCAAAAAAAAAAAAAAAACCATTTTATTAAGTTAGACAGTTTGTTTAACGCTTTTGACTTTTTCGTTACGAAGAGAAGATGAACACGAATCAAAGAAGGTTAAAAACTAATGATTTAATATATTTTTAAGCTAAAAAATGTTGGCACAGCTTTTGCAGATAAAACACACAGATACTTTTCGAATATCCGAAGTATTCCGAAAATAAGTTCAAGCAAATTGTTAACGTGCTCATAATTGAACGGGAATTAGTCAGTATCAAATTTTCATGCTTTTTTTCTTTTTTTTTTACTGAAAAATAGCATTCCTGAGGCACGGCTACAGATGTAATTGCTAATTAGTATTTAACGTTATCTGTTTTAGCTCAGAGCATAAGTCAATGTAGACTGACTGTAAACACGGCTATTAAATGGGGAATATATATTTAATCTGGACTGTGTTATCAATATACAGCTGCAGAAAATTTTATCAAACAAGTTTATTCGATGTAGGTGGATCATAAATTGGTTATCAGAAACATAAATCTATTTAATATTGATGCAGATTACACATACCTTCTGCACATACTTATTATAAGATAAGGCTGGTATTCTTGAATGGAATTTCCCAATAAAATGTAACATTTTATGTCTTAAATGCAATATTAAATAAAACTCCTTTCTCTTATAAAACGTTCTAAATGAGAAGTTTTTTTTCAAGACGACAAAGTTTTGGTCTAAGACAGTAACGACATAATAATATAAGGTAAAAAAGGACTAGGAATGGTGGCTCTAGGACAATCTTAGCATTTTATGACTACAGCTAGTATGTTAAAGTATGTTGATTTATTCATGCTAATTTTCATAACGTTAAAGAATAGGTTTTCCTCCGTATTTCAAAATGTGATCATAATCTTAGGGTCTACTGCACATCGAACAAAACCACCAGTTTGAGAGAGACAGAGAGACAGAGCACTTAGGGTATATTTGAAGTGTGGCGGACTTGAAAGCTAGAAACTTTAAACTGCAATTATTTGGTTCACAACAGCTGAATAACTGTTCACTTCAGCATCCTTTTTTCACAACTAATTTTCTTTGTGTTAAACACATGTTTCAAACAATAATTGCATCAAACTTATAGATGTATTACAAAGTAACTATAACATAAACTATATCTTACTTGCATTGACTACTATCTTTATAGTAGAAATTTTCGCGTAAATAATTTTATGCTATATCACTTGGGAAGTGCAGCCAAATGTACAGTATAACTGGCGAATAAAAAAAAATACTGGTTTCGTGAGTCGTTCATTTCGACTATGCTGTGCTAATCTTGTTCTCACTTGACTTATCCATTTAAAAGACAATACCTCGGTATCATTCTTGTTTTAACTGTGTATAAACGTTATAAATTGTACAGTTTGTTATCACAGTGTCTTAAATAAGCATTTTTTTAATTAAAATTTCGTTATCAAATAAAATGTATTATATTGAAATGATAGAAATTGGTATTTAAGATGGTGTTGCATGAATAATAGAAATTGGTATTTAAGATGGCTTTGCAGGGATGATAGAAATTGGTATTTTAGATTGTTTTGCCGTATAGTGAATATTTTACCAATTTAGGGCTTATTGGTAGAAAAATGTCTTTTCTGTTGTCTTATCTGGTTTCTGTACGATTGTATTGACAAATGTGAGAGCAGGCACTATAAAGGTTGTTTGATCATACACTTTATATTGTTTTTGTTTTTTTGCTGGGCTTCTAAACTAGGATGGCAATATTGTAATAGAATAGTTTTTTGACGACGTCATTGTTATTAAAATGGACGCTTTTGCAGCTTTTATATCACTCCAGTTACGTAAATGATATGTCAGTGGTTTTGTTATGTATAGGAATATTGTTTTCTATTGTTAAGATAGCTCTGTAAATATTTGCTGTTCTAAGTTTAGTTTCCTAAACATACGTAAGACGAGATATTGGTTTAACGTTTGTTTGTTTATTATATGATTGGAAGGTACGTCTTTCTTGCAAGAACAGTTTTTGCAGTGCTTTATCTATTGGGTATTATTGTAACTAGACATCGTTAGAAATATAGCCGATTATCAAAATTTATTACATATTCCATAAAACAATTACATCTTTCTGAATGTCTTTATATATTTTCAATATTCTTTATTCTCATTAATAAATATACAAACTATTTCCATGACCTCTCAATTTACCAATATTTGTTGTTTTTCTTGATACCTAGAAAATGAGTTGTTTAACCAATTTTTGCATCTCTTGGTGCTGGGCCAATACTCGTACAATCTTTCTCTTTAATCAAAGAGTACGTATAGATACAGCTTATTTTAGAAAGTATATTTTACTACTGAAGGGATAAACTGGGTTAGGTGCTACGGTATTAGCAAAATGAGGTGCGAGCCAAAAATATGAAATCTTTCGTAATTTCACTTTCTTATGATTGTAAAAATTTGTGTTTTGTTTACACTGGCAATTTAAAAAGTCATTTTTCGATATCAAGTTTCAGTATAAAATCTGAGATTCTTTCAGGCATCCTGGCTTTACAGTGACCGATTAGTCGGCCCACAGCATTCTGCTTCGGACTGACTAGGAGACACCTGTAATACCAAGAGGTCCGAGGTGATATGTACTAAGTCTTGCATCATACAGCACACTATGTTTTGCTTCAAACTAAATGTAGCAATGTGAGAACACCGTAGCCAACATGCTTGCATGTCCTTGAAAAATTAACACGTAAGAGTATTTTTACAAACATCTCGTCTACTATTCTGGAGTATTGACCCGCTAAGCTGGCCGATGAAATAAAGCCCGATGAGCACACTAATAATTAACATGTTGTAAGAGTTCCTCAGATGTCACAACCATCTTGATCTGGGCCGTTATGCTAGAATATTGGCCTGCTACGCGAGCGGATGAGATTTAGCCAGTTACTGTTTCCTATTTATGCAAAGAAAAACGCGTACTATCCCTTTGTAACGACACCATCCAACAAAGAACTCTTACGAAACCAGTCTCCTGTTTTGGTTCTTTATTCTGTATAAAAGTTTATCCTTGTAGTGGCCAATTGTGACTGATAGATCTACTGTAATGTGAATTATCTTATGCGCTTTGATACGACATTTTGGTTGCAAATTTCAAACAAAGTTTCATTACACGCGGACAAGTTGTGATAATAAAAAGGTATGCATACAATTGAATGCTGCCTCTTGTCATGGTTCCACGGTATTCAAAAATCCTTATTAAGAAGTTATTTTTATCTTAAATAGCACAGAGACGTTGAAATATTTTTTTGCTTTACGGGGAAAAATTGAAGAGCAATATAATTGAAGGTTTTCAGTTTTAATTAACAATAGAAGAGACTAATTGTTACAATTCAATAACAATTTATTATTATATATTTTTCATCGAAAGTCCTCTTGGAATTTGGAGTGGTTTTAATACAAATTGAATTATTTCTTGCTCGAAGTTACATTCCGCACTTGACTTTACATTCCTTGATTTTGTAAACTGTTTCTCATACAAAAGAATAACATGCCCTCATTAAAGTAAGTGGATTAATATCCTCTTTTTGTGCTATCCTGGGTAATGACAACATCTCGTGTTATATTTTTATTTATCTATTTATTTTTATACTCTATTTTTTGATGTCAGACCTGAAATTGTCGTATTTGTAATTTTACATAATTTATTGTATGCCATTTTATGCAATCATGTGCTTGTCGTTACTGAAATAAATAAATAAATAAATAAATAAATAAATGAATAAATAAATAAAAATTAACGTTAAATATGACTTGTCATACTCAGTTATAAAGTTTCGTACAAAGTAAGTAAATGCTAAAGTCTTTTTTACTTTTCGCTTGCAGGGGAAAAATGTGATTAAAAAGCGAAGCAAACAAGACATTTGAATCTCTTACAACAGTATCTATTTTTTGTTCCCAATGTGGTAGTAGCCTTTACAATATTTTTGTTGCGTAGCCAAGAACTTCTCATACAGAAATCATCTCTTACCTTATGTTCTATGGTACTGTGATAGTTACAAGACAAGGAAAATAGAACATGAATTGCATTTCTTAAATATCAGTTAAATGAAAGTATAAAGACTTAAACATTTGTAATTTTAATGAATATTTTACCCCAAAAGATATTCTGATAAGTGTGCTGCCATTCCTTATTGACAATAATCACCGAGCAATTAGTCTTCCAAATTTATTGTGTTGCATTTGTTACTCTAGTTATTTCTGCAACTCTTGGTTCTGCGCCAGTACTGTAAGAAATTTCCCTCATTTATCAAAAGGTGTGTTTGCGTGGCGAAACAATGTGAATTCATGTACAGTAACTATCACTTATACGGGTTTGGTACAGAAATCAAAATATATTTATGTAACAAAATGTAATATTATCCATACTCCATTTTTCAAAGAAAATTCTTACCTTACTAGTATTTTCTTGTGACATTATTGACGTCATCACATGGCCCAAACTTCAGTTTAAAACTAGATGCTATTTCTTACTTTTGTACATGATACCTATGCATGTCATGCACACTGCATGTATTTCTTATCATCATTAAAATGAATGTTAGCCGTTTGAGTTTAAAGCTTTGTCTGCTAATGTTGTCTCTTGAATACTCTTCCGCTACTAAAACTTATGAATTGATATAGTCCCGGTCAAATATCTCTGTACTAGCTACCGTTTGTGTCGTTAATAAGGACAGTACCATCAGAAAATAAAAAAGAACCACATAAGATGATGTTGAATGATATTGTAGTTATCAACAAACTGATTTTCTATCATCATAATGTCGACGAGATTTACGAATAAAATGTTTTAAAAATGTCATTGTAAAAAGAAATTTTACTCTCCGGTGAGTTATGTGTTATAGAATCGAGACTGAAACATTTCCACACAAGTGGAGGGACCAGTTACTACGTTGTAAGTACTTGTAGTCAAACCCAAGTGTCATGTACTTAGGTAAAAAAGTGTTAAATTCAAAACTTTAAATTAGCAAATAAATTTTTAAATTAAACTCATATAATTTACATATTTGTTACAGCTTTTCTTCTAACGATCATGTAAATCTATAACAGACATTTGACGTTCTTTATGACTGTTTATAATTAGTGAAGATCTGCATAAGGGTCTCGTGATTTCCCACGTGACTGTAACTAATTTACATTTTGTGGATATATGATTAACTCAGTGAGACCGTTGGTGTTTTCTGCAGGTTTGTAGATATGGGGTTGTATTTTGTTGTTTGAATATTTGAAATGCTCAGAAACATAGTTTCTTCATAGTTGTCGACTGATGAAGCTTAGGCGAAACATGTATTGACAGATAAATTATGAACTCTATTTTTTGCTGTGTTGTTATTTTATCTGCAACTTACAGAAACACAGAAAACTGTTGTAATGTCACATCATTAGGAAAATTCTGTTATTTTAATTATCTTTGTAAGTGAAACTTGGCATTTAAGTTTTTATCATAATTACAGAAGCTGTGTAAATGTACTGTGCTCGTAAAGAAAAATTGTTTTCATTGCAATAAAAGAAAATCCTTGTAATCATCTCTTAAATAAATTTATCTACTCAAAATAAGAACGACATACAGCAGTTGAAATTTGTAGATCATAAAATAGTACATTGTATATTTTTACGTAAGCAACCATTGAGAATGCGGTCTTAGATTCCGATCAACAGACAGCTGCAGTAAATATGTACAAGTGTTTTCGTTGTAATTGCCGCATAAACTAGTTCTTGTTTGACTTTGTTATCTGGTTATGTGCAGGTATAAGTAGATGTCAATATCAGTGCTTGAATTCTAACCATTTTTCGTAAGTTAATATTTTACTTTACTGTTTATTACGTAATTACCCTTCACTCACTTCCGATTGTTCAAAAGCCAAGACAGTACACAGGTCTAGAAGAACTCATGCCCGGCGAACTGTTGGAAATGTTGCCATTTTTTGGTGCTAGTATACCTCGAAACAACGATAACTCAAGAGATATAGAAAACAAGTTAGCATTATCTATATGTCTGTCATTGCAAAAATACCATTGATTAAGTATTTGGTTTAAAATGTCAGGTATTTAAGAACTTGATAGCTATTAAACCCTTTACAATGCAAATTTATAAGTTTAGGAGCCTCTTTGTTTCGAAAGAATTGTAGTTACAGGCCGATCAGTTTTGCGAGAATGTGGAACTCAAATGCCCCAATATCTGAACTGTATTTACTTCTTATTGCTAAAAATACCCGATATAGAAACAGCTTTGGTTTTTGAAAGGATCAAACAATAGAAAAACTTTTTGCATTTATAGTCGGCAGGCGTGTTCGATGACGGTTCGTAAGACTTCGGTTCTGTGCATAAATTAACGTCCGATAAACGGCAACGATCAGTTACTCTTCGTAACTAAACAAAACATACCTATCGAGGTTTGGAATCTTTTAAGTTCTAAGAAAGTAAAAGATGTATCTGATGTGCAAGTTATCGATACTTCTATTATTGATAAGGACTAGACTCTACACATTGTATAACTGAACATGATTGTTTCTGAGAGGTACTGGAGCTTTCATTAAAGCGAAACTAGAAATATGTCAGTTGGACATGATGCCCCTTCTACTAAAATGTTATTAGCCCGCCCGATGCCTTCCTTGACAGAAAAAAAACTAAACTTAAAATCACAATGACTTCTGAGCTTGACTTTTGGCATAGTGACCTCAAAATGAATAGAGATCATATGCCAGTCCTAGAACAGAGTGTTCCCTGGAAACAAAGATTTTACACAGGCTTACACTCCGACTTCAACCTTTGATCTATTAAAATCAAAGTCAGTCGGGGTCATCTACTGATCATGCCAAACTAAACAGATGGCCACAGTACCCATGACTTTTGACGTAAAACCATAAAATAATTAGAGTACATCTA